>CM056719.1:153068644-154450200 GCA_029844215.1 Przewalskia tangutica
ATGAATGCATGAACAAGAGATGTTCTAACAATATTATTGATGGTTCTAATTTTGCGTTCTGCCTTCCCATTTTGTGAAGAGGTATGAGGATAAGATGGACGAAAATGTAAACCATTTGTTTTAAAAAAATCCAAAAACTGATTATTGTCAAATTCCCCCCATTGTCACATTAAATCTCTTAATCTCCCGTTCAAATTGAGTTTTGATGAATGTCCTAAAAGTGAGAAATGTGGAAAACACTTGTGATTTCTTTGATAGAGGAAATGTCCACATATAATTAGAATAATCATCAAGGATAAGCAGATAATATCTATGACCAGAAGAACTCAAAATGGGAGAAGTCCAAATATCACAATGCATAATATCGAAAGGCATAAGAGTGCAAGAATTAGAAGCAATAAATGGAAATTTCACATGTTTACCAAGTGTACAAGAATGACACTTATTCAAAACACGAGTCTGGTTACAAGAAATAAAATTATTTTGTTTAAGAGAAGCTAAAACAGCCTCCCCCGGATGTCTCAAACGTTGGTGCCATAAAGATGGTGCCAAAGCTGCAAAAGTAGAATAAAACTTGGATTGATGACTAGGTAAGTTTATTGGATAGAGCTCCCCCTTGCTATCACATCTCATGAGAAGTCTCCACGTCTGAAAATCACGCACGAAAAATCCAAAGGGGTCAAAATTAACAGATACCCAATTATCAGTTGTAAACTTCCTAACAGATACCAAGTTTTTGAGTAGTTTTGGAGCATGTAGGACATTATTTAGAGACAATAGTGGGTTAGGTAGTGACAATGTAGTAGAACCATACCCTTTGATTGGAATTGAATGGCCATTTCCGATAATTATACCACTATCATTACTCAAATTAAAATAGGACGTGAGATTACCTTGGGTCCGGAGTCCATGTACCAATTTAAATCCGGTGAATTGAGTTCAAGAGTGTGCATGGCAGACTCAATATCTGTTGGATGGGCCACGGTTGAGTGGGCCTCATGCCACCGGTACCGAGGCCAGTCGGCTGTTTGGTCGGATCAAGACAAATAAGCTGATGGGCTGGCGAATTGATGCCCGATGTTCGCCATCGCGAGGCCGGGCCTCGCTGCTGAGGCCCATTTGGGCGTTGCTGTTGCCGCTTCTTTGGATCGGCCGGGGCTGCGAGCCAGTTCTTTGGACGATGGCTTTCGCCATGTCGACCCCTCTGCCGCGATTCTACCACAGCTGTTATCGCCCACCACCGGAGTTTGTGGTGCCGCCATTTCCGCCGCCACCGGAATTCCGATGTCTTCCTCCTTTGTTATTTTCACGATTTCCAACCGAGGACTGTGGCATCAAGCGTATCCCACAAGTCTTTGTCTGCATCCGTGGGTTCCTTTTCCTTCCCATCTTTTGGTGGACTGATATGATGAAGGACTTTGTGAGCCCTACAACATATTTTAAACAATTTTGCCCATGAAGCATAATGCACGGTTTCCATTTCCAGTTTAACAGAAATATGTTTCTTAATATTTGAAATGGCTAGAGCAGGATGAAAAGAAGATTCAGATTCAGACATATTTTGGTTGAGATGAAGGTTGTTCAACAGTGGAGGGATAAAACAAAACAAATTAAAAAAAATTGAAGAACAATTTCGGCCAAGGAGTAGCCTAGGTCGAAAATTTTGATATTTTCCTTTAACTCTTGATACCATGTAAGACTTTGAGATTATTTTCCCCAAGTATCCTTCTTCCATTAGGTAAGAATATATACACTAATTACAATGACTAGGAAGAATAAGTCTTCCTTAATATAATGCTAGGAAATTCCCTATACAATATTACCTACCATATATAAAGAGATACTATATTAATATAAGATATTCACCCAATATTCTATTAATGACACTATTCTAGAATATTCTAACAAAAAACACTCCACCTCATTTGCTTATTGGCGGGTTAGCATGATTTGTAAATATACATTAGTTTCACATATGGTTACTGAATTATATCCAATATAAGAATAAAGTCACAAAAAACAAATCTTTCCGCACATTTAAATAAATGGAATATACCCAGAGTAATAGAAAAATCACCTACTTTATAGTAATATATACTAATAACAAAGTCACAACAATATATTTTGTCACATTAAAGTAATTGATTTTATCATATTAAAGTAATTGATTTTATCACAATACAATAAAGTCTCTCATTCTTTCACCTTAATTATACATCTCGAGTTCGAACCCTAAATATGAAATCAACTTTATTGAAGAAGCTCTTTACCCCAAATGGGATTTTTTGGTGCGCATCTTAATTTATTAATCTGACCTTAGTATGGATACTGACGATCAAAGCGGGAAAAAATATGATAAAGATAGTGCCAAAAATAATTTGCATACTATCATTAATACTCTCTTTGTCCTAGAATACTTATTATATTTCTCTTCTCGAGAGTCAATTTTGCTAATAAGATATTAAGATGTAAATCAATATGGTGATAAGATACATCTTAAAATTCTGGTCAAAATTTATGTACTTTGACTCTAAAAAAGGAAAACGTGACAACTAATTGGGACTGAGGGAATACAATTTAAGGATTATAGCATGCAATTACTCTATCTTTTACCTTATTGAATGTTAATTTAATCTGCTGATGTCAAATATTTATACACTGGTAGTATACAAAGTATATCTTCTTTGACTACTGATAACCAAGTGGCCGCCCGCCAATAACGATTTTTATAGTAAACTAGCAAACTCGCAATATGGGTATTGTTCTTTTTGTCCATTTTCCTGTGCAGTGGGTGGAAAGGTAGTCAGTTGAATCATCAACCATTCAAATATGGCTCTACTATGAAAATATTATACACTACATTAATATAAATTGATTCTTTAATTATTTAATTAAACTTATCTGCTTTCCAGATTCTATATTCTATAAAAAGAAGCTTAGAATGTCCTGATAATTTAATTCAATTACCTATTATTTTAGACGGCGTTGTCGATTTTAGTTTTCTTTTCTTTCCTTTTTGACTAAGCCAACACATGAGAGTAGACTTTTCTAACACAAGACAGCTTGATTGTATATGGTAGTTGGCGCCACAGATGGTCACCATACGGGATTCTGTATTTTTATTTTATTTTAGATAATCGTTGTTCTGATTAAATATTACGTAGTTGAACTGTTATTATTAGTGTGTTCAAATATTATTTAGTCATATTTAGTCTCATGTAATTAAGGTAAATACATGATCTTTGCTGTATAAGGATTCCACATTGTACATTCCATATATATATATATTTTGTATTAATAAGAAAGGCTCCTCAAGGCAGATTAATACAATTCTACATGGTATCAAGAGCCAACAATCCTCCCCGACCTAAGACCTAATTTCTGCCGCCCATCCCTCTATTTTCCAGCGCCGAATCGATCGTATATCGCCGGTATACATCCGATATATGCTGATATACAACGGCCCAACCCTCCCATTCTGTAAAACAGCCTTGTATACCCCGATATACTACTGATATACAAACCTCTTTCCTTCTCTATATCTCCAGCAACCATACCCCCTTCGTATATAGCCTATACACGCCAATATACACTATGTATACGATTGTTATACCCTCCTTACCACTATATATTGTCTGTATACATCCTTCCTGAGTCGTTATACACCTCGTATACGACTGTTTCTGCCTTGTATACTGCCCATATATGTTCGCTATCTCTCCTACATGTTCCGACAATCGTCATGACCGAGCACAACCACGGATGTGGCAGTGGACAGCGACGCAGTGGTGGAAGAGGGCGTTGGGTGGCCTGCACGACTCCACTACCACCGACAAGCGAGGACATCGGGCCATAAGCACAAGCCGTGATCGGTGTATTTAGTAATTCTTTTTCCTTTTTTATTTTTTTGTTTATTGATTTATTAATTAGATGATGTAACTTTGGAATTAGTTCTCTGAATATCTCATTAATAGACCTATTCTCTTATCTTTATTCTTATGTTATGTTATAAAGTAATTATATATTATAGTTATTTATGGTTATTATTTATCTTTATTGATTGATTTGAATTCCATATGGCTAATTATGTAAGTTATCAACATTTGATTTCTAATCAGATCGAAAGATAGGAGATCGCGATTGTAAGTTGGGAATGGGGGTGGTAGTCGGTATTTGGGATGAAAAATAAAATACCTATTTAGAGATAGAGGCGATGACTTGACAATTTAACAAAACCTAATTTTGTGCATGCTCGACTTTAACCAACTAGGTTGTTATATCCCTCAGATAGAGTTACTCGAAAAGTTAGGTAAGGAACAATTAGGGGGGTGAGGTTTTATATAATAACGTAGGGTATAAAAACGATTAAGTAAAACTTTTCTCAAAAAGAGAACAACATAAGTAATGCATTAACAAGTAACATAAGCGGATAGTAAGGATACAACATTTAAATAGCTTTTAAAATTCTTAGTTATAAACAACCAATCAAGTATTAATTCAAATAGATACTAATAAATAGAAATAGATAGTACTACCCCTAATCATGATGATAGGGGCGACGATTCGGTCTTATCTATACTACTGATAACGACGATATGCGTGCGCTGCAGCAGTGTGTGCATAAACGCATCAATCGCGCTTCACGGTGGCCCAATACTTGTGGCCCACCAAAGATCCTTCTATCACCCCATTTGCTCACCGGTGGTCTTGGGCCTCCCGTACATGTCCGCCCCAAATGCATACATGCCATAGTGAGCAGGCCCAACCGCTTGGGGCTCAACAGTGCGCTCTGGGCTTTTTTCAATATGGGCCATATTTTTAGCATATTGACTCCACGGAAGTCTGTAATGTGTGGTATATAGATATGGGCGTCATATCTCATCTCACCAATAATTCTGGTAATCTTACTCAACTGCGAAATTTAAATACTCCGCAGTCTATTATAGTTGGCAATGGCCAACGCATTCCAATTCAAGGATTTAGCCACACCCTTACCCCCACCACCGCATCCACACTTCTCTCTTAAAAATATCTTTTATGCCCCAAACATCATCAAAAATCTAATTTATATTAGAAAGTTTGCCACTAATAATTATGTCTCAATTAATTTTGACCCGTTTGGATTTTCTGTAACGGACCTCTGTACCGGAAACTCCTTTATGAACAATGAGGGGGGATCTATATCCTTTCCTACCCACATCTGTTGCTAGTGTCACTTCTCCCACCGTTTTAACTATCATATCTCCATCTATGTGGCATAGTAGACTTGGTCATCCGAGTTCTCACATTTTTTATTCTCTTAGAAATCAAAATTTAATCCAATGTAACAAAGGGAACCTTTATCATTGGTGATCCTCTTGTCAGTTAGGGAAACACGTTAGACTACCATTTACGACCTATATGAGTACTACTTTCTCTGCCTTTGATATTATTCACGTTGATTTATGGACATCTCCCATAACTAGCAACTTAGGTCACAAATATTGTCGGGTATTTTTGGATGATTTCTCTCACTTTATTTGGGTCTATCCACTTAAACTCAAATCTCAAGTGTTTTCCAAATTTATTAAGTTTCGTACATTGGTTAAAACACAATCTGAAAAACACATAAAATCGTTTCAATGTGATAATGGTCGTGAGTTTAATAATTCCCTATTTCATAAATTTGTGCGGCTAATGGATGATCTTTCATTTCTCGTACCCCATACCTCCCGTAAAAATGGAAAAGACGAAAGAATTTTCTGAACCTTTAATAATATGATTTGTGCCCTCTTTTTTCATGCGTCTCTCCTCCTATTTTTTGGGTATATGCACTAAAATGGTAGAACACTTTCTCAACATTTTACCTACCTGTGCGATTCAAAATAGGACACCTACTAAAATTCTCTATCCTCGGATCCCTACCTATGACCATCGTAGAATTTTTGATTGTCCATCTTAATCTTACATCCACGACCCCTAAATATTGGCACCCAGATCTACTCTATGCACCTTCCTAGGTTTTTCTGTCAAATTTAGGGGGTACCCGTGCTATGAGCTCTCCACCGATAAAATCATAATTTTTTGTCATGTCACTTTTGTTGAGTATGTATTCCCGTTTGACAACATTAAAAAATTATGAGTCACTGATTACTAATTCCTCGAAGATTCCGATCCATCACCGTTTGTCCAACAAGTATTACGTCAGGCGACAACTATTGGCGGCAAACGCTCCAGCTGCCACCACCACCAGTCCAGTCACGGTCTCTCCACCGCCCGTCAACACTGCCACCACCGGAAATCAGTTGGACCAGCATTCGTCCTCTCCAATTTTCGGAGCTACCACCCGGTCTCCTCCCGTCGATGTCTCTCCTCCCAGCCGGTAATACCAACCCCAGTCACTGCATTATCGACCACCGCTCCTCCGGTCATCCTAAAAGACTTCGTCCCACCAGTCACAACCCCAACTCATATCTGTCAAGTTACAGTCACATCAACCCTGCATAATTTCAACCTGATACTTTATTGTGCACCACGACCTAGAAAAACCCACAGTACCCATACAAACATCGCCCCAGCGCCAACCCCACAACCTCCCCCCCCCCTCCGCCCCCACATGTTGTATGCCACCGGTTATGCCATTTGGACACCCGTTTGATGTCGATATACCCAAACTGACACACCACTTTGCCCGATCTCACACCCAGGTACCACAGTCCCAACTCTATCCCCCATCACCCGACCCAGTCACCAACCAGATCCCAAAAACAACACAAGTACCCCAGCAACATAGCTACATCATACTACCCACCCCATATCTGCCCCCACACACCACATGGAAATCCGTGCCTAACACAAGATTTTCAAACCCAAAATCCATTTTAACCTATCTACCCAAACAATGTCTCCAATTCCTAAAAAAACAAAAGTAGCCAAATAAGACCCTAAATGAAATGAGGCTATGCGTTAGGAATTTAATGCTTTAACAAAGTAGCACACTTGGAATTTGATTCCTAGATCGGAAGAGGTGAATGTGATCCATTGCATATGACTTTTTTGTCACAAATACAAAGACAGTGGTGAGCTAGAGAGGTATAAGGCGAGACTTCTGGCTAATTGTCACGCCCTTTTTTTACCGCGACATATTCAACTCCTGCTTAGAAAGTTAGAAAATAAAAAAAATGCTAAAGGCTAAAAGGTGCTAAAGGGATGCTAAAATGCTAAAAGGTGCTAAGGGTTCGCGGAGTCGCCACCTAATTATTTTGGGTGAATTAGGACACCTAAATGTCAACTAGGTTAAAGTCAACATTAACTCCATTTTAATGGTCTGCAAAACTGTGTGAGATTCTGGGTAATGATTCTTTATTAATCTAGAGAGAAGGGGTTAGGCATCCTCTAAGATCCGCTAACTTGCGGTTGTCCGTTCAAAAACTAGGTTAATTATTATGCTAAGAGTGCAATGCATGTTTAAAAGATGTTGCAAGTGTTTTATAAAATGATGCATTTTGATAAAAGATTTATAAGACTAATGCTATAACAATATATGTCAAGTTTAAAGGTATGCATTTATATTATTTATAAAAAATGATGCAAAGTTGATTTATTGACTAAATGCATATATTTACTTGCTAACTTAATTTTGATTAACACAAGTATGGCATGATGCATAAAAATACTTAATTTTACAATTGAGAAGAATCTATGCCTAAATTTCATGATTAGACAAGCAAGTTAGAAGTGCATTTCTAATTTTAAATTACCTTTCCACCTTATATGTTCAAAGACTAATTGATCTAGGTCTCCTATTAATTACAAAGTTAGATAATAAAATTACAACTAATGAAAGACATGAATGAGGCCAGGAGATTAAGAGAGTAAAAAGGAGTTGAGATGGATGACGACGTCATTCCGTCTCATTTGTTTTGAAATTTTTGAAGCGGAATGCGGTGGACACAGATGTGGGCATTCATGCGGTGTGGCTCGTGATGAGAATCGCAATAAGACTCTTTGTTCGGCTCCGATGCATTTCATGTAGGAAAAGAAAGAGATAAGGATTAGTATATGTCCAAATAATATGACTGTGTGTATGTTAGCTAACATTTAATTATATCAATCCCTAAAATAGAAATCGAACAGGACAAAGGGTCGAATATTATTCAGCCCAGACTAGGCCTTGATAATCGGCAAGAAGCAGTCTAAACAGAGTAAAAACAGACAAAGCCGATATTGCTGCGTGTGAAAAAGAAAAATGCGAAAATAAAAAAGAGAGAAAACAGTATTAAAATGAAAATGTATGTGTAACAGATATACATAGTATTATATATGTATGTATAGCACTAAATACATAATACCTATTATATATATATATTATTAACTAATAATATATTAAAATAATAATATAATAAAATAATTAAAAAAATAGGTCAGTATAAATGAAGGAGTATGGAATATAATAAAAATAATATAATCTAGTTAATAGAAGCGATATTTAAACTCTCTATAGCCTACTTTTTTTTCCGTTTCTTATTCTTTTCATTACTGTTTCTCACTTTTTTTATCCATTATTCATGATAACCGTTTTAATTCACAATTAAATTTTTTATTATCTTCTCATATCTATGTATAACCTTAGATAATAATAAACCATAGTGGATAACGAGAGGATATTAATCACTAATAAACTGATACAACAAATAGAAATCAAACAATTATGGAAAAGAAATATCACAACAAACTATAATGGCAAGCTTCATTCACGTAATTATTTATTAGTTTGGAATTATAATTAATTATGGTAGAATCTAAATTAGTAATTCTAACTTCAAAATTAACACTTTATGCAATTAAAAGAATAAGACATAAACAAAACAACAAAATAAGATAAAGATATATGAAAAAAATAAAAAAAACAAATGAACACTGAAAACAAATTGATAAGAATATATAACATTAAATTAATCGAGGGTGCTAAAGTAGAATGGTTAATTAATGCTAAAGTAAATGGTTTGTCGTTTTACTTTTAAAAAATAAAGTAAAATTTAAACAATATTTTTTTTAAAGTTTTTTGACAATTAGATAAATTTTTGACAAAAATGCCATAACAAACAATACATAGGCAACAAATATAAAACGCGAGTTAGCGAATCAAAAAGTATAGTATAGTTTAAAACAAACAAAAATAAACCAAAAATTAAACAAAAAAATAACTCTTAATATTATAACTGCTACTTAATTAACTTATTAAAACTTATAATATAATAATACAATTAAAATAAAGAAAAATAACATACAATAAAATAAAATTAATCATACACAATTAATAATTAATATAATAATACATATTAATAAAGATAAAATAAACATAACTAAAAAAATAAAAAAAAAAACAAAAACGAAAATGACTTTTCGAAGGAGTCGACGACAAACCGATCCGATCATCAAGATTACAAGTCATTTTATTGATTATGATTTAAGGAATTTTTGGTTTTTTTTTTTTTTTTTTTTTTTTTTTTTTTTTTTGTTTTTTTTTTTTTTTTTTGTTTTTTTGTTATAATTTTTAAATTTTAATTCTATTTAATTAATATATTTTGATGTTATGTTATGTATTACGTTTCCTCTCTTTCTTTTTTCTTTTTTTGTGTCCTCGATTCTGTTTCCTCCTCGTGAAAAAGGTTTGTCGAAAATAGGTTCTTGGTAAATGAAATTAGTGCTCGAGAATGTTCTGTTCGCAGGAGACCGATATTAAGACCCATTTTTACGCCTACGATTGCTCTATTTTTCCAAGGCTGTCGACCAACTTAATGAATTGCTTCTGTATTTATACAGTCATTGCTAGGGTTTGAAAAGATAGTAAGAAATCCCCAAGATTCGATCTTTGATTCTGAAACTTTGGAGATGATTTGGGTGTAATTTAGTGCGATTTGGATATGGTAAAAAATCTGATTTTGGGGGGATTTCATGGTTTAGGAGGTGATTTTGGGTGATTTTGAATCGTATCCAGCCTTTGATTCTTGATTGATTTCTATCATAAAAAGGACGATTTGGTGTTAATCTTGGTAAGGTTCTTGTATGGTAAGATTCGTTTATGACTATACAAGATTTTGGTTAAAGGATTTTTTTTTCGTGATTTAAATGGCTGCTACGTTTCTTTTGTTTCTAGGTTTAGGTTTCATTTGTGTTTAAGGGCTATTTGGAGGTGAAAGGTAAAGTGGGCCGCGGGTCGTGGGTTTGGGCTAAGGGAATTGTTGGGCTGGGTTTTAATTAAAGGCTGGGGAATTAATTTTAAGTGTATTTGTTTTAGTATTAGATTTAATTAGTGGTAAATAAGTGGGTTTTAAGTTAGTTTTTTTTTAAATTATTTTAATATGACTTTAGGTGTTTTATTAGTTTTAGCTTATGTTTAAATTATTATAATAATAGATGCGGGCGTGCTTAATATTTTATAATGTGATGTCATTATTAAAATCTTATTTATTGTGCATACTTTGCGATGTTAAATTTAAAATTAAATTAATGAGGGTTTAAATTGCAAATAATAATTATGAAATTGCTTTGGGTATTAATAAATGTGGATGTAATTTTAAGGAATGCTTGATGCGACGACATTATTAAATTATTTACTTATTTGCGTATTTATTATTATTAAAATTATTAAGAATTAATGGAAATAGAATAGGGCTTAAATTATGAACACTATTTATGCAAATAACGAATGCGACCGTGAGACTCAAAGTGCTTAATACTCTACGTAAAATGCGATGTCATTATTAAATCGCTTAATTATGCATGTATTAATGTTTTATTGTTGCATTTTATTATTATAAAATTATTAAAAATTATTTTGAAAAAATTAGTGTAATTTTATAGTTAATGGTTGGACGAGAGGGTCAAAATTGGGTGTCAACACTAATGACACAAATCAACATGAGGGTATTGATTATGGTGATACATTCAATCTAGTTGTCAACCCGGCTACTATTCGTACTATTCTGAGTATTGCCATAGGTAAGCAGTGGCTGATTCATCAGCTTGATGTGAAAATTGCATTTCTACACGGAGATTTGAAAGAAGCTATCTAATTTTGTCCATCCAGCAGCCCATCAGTATATATGTATGTCGTCTTATTAAGTTACTATATGATTTGAAACAGGCCCCTCGAGCGTGGTATGATCGTTTTGCACAATATATTTTGTAAATTGAATTCGTATGCAACAAGTGTGATAATTCTATATTCATCTTTCATCTTGGTAGTAGCATTGTTTACTTATTGTTATATATGGATGACATTGTCCTTACTGCCTCTTCAAATTTACTGAAAATGAGATCATTGCCTTACTAAAAACCAAATTTGTTATGACTGACTTGGGGAAATTGAGTTATTTTTTGGGGATTTCAGTGACTAGATCTGCAAATACTATGTTTCTTTATTAGTGTATGTATGCATAGAAGATTATGTACATGACTAAAATGGCAAATTGCAAGATTATGTCTACTCATGTTGACTCTAAATCAAAGCTTAGTGTTGTTAATGGTAATCCAGTGTCGGATCGCACTCTCTACAGGAGCCTTGCAGGTGCACTACAGTACCTTACTTTCACCTAGCCTGACATTGCTTATGCTATTCAGTTGGTATGCTTATTCATGCATGCCTCAGGGAGCGTATTTTCACGCCTTAGCGTATCATTCGATACGTTAAAGGCACCCTTGATTATGGATTGCATCTATACCTCTCAGCACCGACCAGGTTGTTGTCACATGCATATGCTAATTGGGTAGGTTGTCCAGACATGCGACGATCCACCTCAGGCTATTGTGTGTTCTTAGGGGATAATCTCATTTCTTGGTCTGCCAAGAGACAAGCTACATTATCCCGTTCGAGTGTAGAAGAAAAGTTCATAGGTGTTGCTAATGTTGTTGTTGAGATCTGCTGGCTCCGAAACCTTCTTTTGGAGCTTCAGTGTCTATTGCGTAAGGCGTCTTTGATTTATTGTGATAAGATATTTGTTACACCTCGTAATTATAAGGCGATAATTAGATAACGTAATTAAGAATAAGATTCCAATATTGGATATAAAGTATATTTACATATGCTAATACGGAAATTAGTATACAAAGGATGTAATCCCAGAATAATTTTGGATATAACAAATATGGTATGGACTTAGTGTCGTGTATAATGTGATTAGGACATGGAATTTTCAGATGTTATATATGATTGATTATGTGGGAGATTAACTAATTGTGAGATTAATTTTAATAGAGAGGAGTATAATAAGTGGACAATTTGTGGGAATTTGGACTGTGTGTGCAAATAATTTTCAGCACACACTTAATCCTTATTAACCTTTCATCTCCCCCTTAATTCAAAACACTTCTCTCACTCATTCCTTCTCTCTTCAGCCGAAACAATTCCCCTCTCCATAGCCAAATTGAAGCTTTTTATTTCCTTCTTCCAAGATTAATCCTTCTATTAAATTTCTAATCAATTGTAACTCCAAAACAGTGAGTATTTCGGCAGTGACTACCGAAAATTAACCAAGAAATTTCAGTTTTGAAGATGAACCATTTTGGAGAAAAACATGTAAGAAAGATGGATTTAAACTTGTATAATACATTCATGTCATTTTGGGTTGAAGAAATGGTGAAAATGGTGCAAAAGGGATGGAGCAGTGACCGAACTTTAGGGACTGTTTTGGGCTAAACTAAGGTAAGATTTCTTCTTATTACTTTAGTTATTGGAGTTAAATGATGTTGTAGTTACGAGATAAACTCATGTTAAAGAGGAATTGGAAATAAGAGATTGCATGTGATTGTTGTTGATGTTGTTGAGCTGATTGGAATTGTATTACCGATTTTAGGGGTTGTTTTGTATACATTGAATTCGTGTGTTGTTGTTGTTATCCTTGTCACTAATTTCATGTTAAAATTGAAGGAAATCTTGACATTTAAAGTTGAAATGGTTTATATGAAAGTGTTGAAATATGAATTGGATTTTAAGGAGTTACGAAAAGAGTTTGGTATTATGTTTTGGGGTGTGCCGAAACCCTCATGAAGTCGTGGAAATTGTTGGTATTGTTGTGATGTATTAGGGGTTGTTCTTGTTAAGTTATAATACTTGAAATATGAGTTATGAACATGTATATACGTTGTGGTAATTACGACTATATGTCCTAAAGGAATAAAGGTATAAAAAGGTGTTACATTTCACTTTTGTTGTTGTTGAAGTATGGACTATTTTTAAAGGTTGTTTTAATATGGATTAAGGGTTGGATTAATATAAGAAATAGGTGTATTAATCACCATGGTTGTTGTAGTTATTGTATTACATGACCGTAAAGAGAAAGAATGAATAATGGTGGTGTATACCAAGTATATGGGACTGTTTTGGTATATCCTTGAGTTGTATCTTGTTATTGGTATTGTTGGCCTTGTCTGTAAGTTGTGGATGCGAATATAAGTAGGGGAAGTTCTGCCCAATTTTATATAACAAGAGAGTCATCATTTGACACATATTAAGTATGCTAGTAATCATAGAGTTGACGGACGTATTACTATTGTTATAGGTAGATGTGCTAATCGAGACGAGTTTTAATTATTGAGTTGGTTAGTTCGACAATAAGGTATGTGAAACTATCCCTTCTTTCTTTTGGCATAATTTATATAAATGAATGTGCGGCGGACGTACATAGTTCCAATGAATCCAAATTCCTAGTGATACATGATATGATAGTTGCCTTTGATTTTACAAGTGATAGTTCATTCTATTTATTCCATTGAGAGCCAAATGATGATTTAATGTGTATAAGTTACTCATGTCATTCTATTCGTGCTTGATGTGATTATATTATTTTACCGAGTCCCACATTGGGCCGGGTACGGTATGTATATATATATGATGATATTACCGAATCCCAGAATGGGCCGGGTATGACATATGTGGACAGACATCCACGAATATGATTATTTCACCGAGTCCCACGATGGGTCGGGTATGGTATGTGCGTAGTGGACAAGTATCCACGTATATATATGTGGATAGGCATCCACGGATATGATTTCATTTATCGAGTCCCATAATGGGCCGGGTACGATATGTGGACAGGTATCCACGGATATGGTATATTATATGGACTTACATGACTCTCATTTTATAAGGCACAGTTGTATTGATATCTTTGATTATTATACTTGTCTCCTGTTATTATTTGGCCAGATATGATCTTTTTTACAGTATTTCATGTTTTATATACTCTGTACATTATTTCGTACTGACCCCCTTTTCCTGGGGGGATGCGTTCATGCCCGCAGGTACAGATACTCAGTTTGGTGATCCTCTAGTCTAGGATTCCTGTTCAGCTGTTTGGAGAGCTTCATTGATCCGGAGACGAGTCATTTTGGTACAGACCCTTTTGTTATATGCTTATGTATATTCAGGGGTACGGCGGGGCCTTGTCCCGTCATATTTTATTATCATATTCTTAGAGGTCTGTAGACAGGTGTGGGTGGTAGATGTATTTTGGACTTGTGTGGATTGTATATGTGTTTTGGTCAGTTGTGCTGCTGTACTTCATTTTGAGATGTTCCCGTATATAGTGGAAGCCTTTTCGGCTTGCCTATTTTGATATGGTTTACCGATTTCTACATTATCATTGGTATCTGTGTGATTATATGTCACATGTGGGCATAAGGGTGCCCAGATAGGGCACCGGGTCGCGGCCCGTCGGATCGTGACATTTAGGACCAACACAACACTAATATAACCACATGCATTTTCTTAGGTCATATACTCATATTCATTTCACATGGACATAAGGCACACCAAGGAATAATCACAACTATTATATTTCATACCACTTTAGATCATAAAAACATATTCATCTCTTCATAATATTAAGTAGTACAATAATCTTATCATTTCATACACAGTTCATTTATTTCTTGATTACTCTAATGTGTAATCATATAGCAAATACAAAATTCCATGAGCTCCCAAAGCATCCATAATTCAATAACCCAAGTCAAAATAGTTTTAAGAAGAAGCATTTAGATGTTATTCATAACTCACAATCATCACATACCATATATTTCAATGTGTATAAGTTACTCATGTCATTCTATTCATGCTTGATGTGATTATATTATTTTACCAAGTCCCACGTTGGGCCGGGTACGGTATGTATATATATATGATGATCTTACCGAGTCCCGGGATGGGCCGGGTACAACATATGTGGACAGGCATCCACGAATATGATTATTTCACCGAGTCGCGATGGTAGCCGCACGGTATATCGCGATGGCGGTATCCACGTATATATATGTGAACAAACATCCACGGATATGATTTCATTCACCGAGTCCCAGAATGGGCCGGGTACGGTATATGTGGACAGGTATCCACGTATATGGTATATTATATGGACTTACATGACTCTCATTTTATAAGGCACAGTTGTATTGATATCTTTTGATTATTATACGTGTCTCCTGTTATCCTTTGGCCAGATATGATCTTCTTTACATTACTTCATGTTTTATATACTCGACATTATTTAAATCGACCCCTTTTTCAGGAAATTGCGTTCATGCCCGCAGGTACAGATACTCAGTTTGGTGATCCTCCAATCTAGGATTCCAGTTCAGCTATTTGGAGAGCTCCATTGATCTGGAGCCAAATTATTTTGGTACAACCCCTTTTGTTATAGACTTATGTATATTCAGGGATACGGTGGGGCCCTATCCCGTCATGTTTTATTATCATTCTCTTAGAGGTCTGTAGACAGGTGTGGGTGGTAGATGTATTTTGAACTTGGGTAGATTGTATATGTGTTTTGGTCAGCTGTGTTGTTGTACTTCATTTTGGGATGTTCCCGTATATAGTGGCAGCCTTGTCGACTTGCCTATTTTGATATGGTTTACCGATTTCTACATTATCATTGGTATCTGTGTGATTATATGTGACAGGTGGGCATAAGGGTGCCCAGGTAGGGCACCGGGTCGCGGCCCGTCGGGTCAGATCGTGACAATATCTGCCATATATCTATCTCATAATCTGGTTCAGCATCAGCGAACCAAACATATTAAGATGGACATCCACTTTGTTTGTGAGAAGGTAGCTCTCGGTCATGTCAAAGTATTACATGTGACTTCTTCTTATCAGTATGCGGATATATTCACAAAAGACCTTCCTAGACAGCTCTTCCTTGACTTCAGATATAGTCTTAGCGTTTGGCCTCCTCCTGCTCAGATTGAGGGGGTGTATTAAAGTGTGTACAAATATTATTTAGCCATATTTAGTCTTATGTAATTATGATAAATACATAATTTATGTTGTATAAGAATTTCACATTATATATATATATATATATATATATATAAAGGTTCTTCAAGAAAAATTAATACAATTCTACGTTATAATTCTTATTATAGAATAAATGATGGTCTCGGTTTGTGTTGAAAGTCTGAAGTCAACTTTCATTGCAAACTTGGATAGCAGTTTTGCCAAGTTGTTCTTTTAAAATAACTTTCATGCAACAAAGTCACAAGCTTATGTCAAGTGGGGCTCTTTCATAAATTGTTATATATATATTGGTTTTAAAATTGTTGTATATTTGTGATAAGGTATATCCATGGATAATACTGAATTAGATGAGAAATTTGGCCCTGACAAAGAAGAAATAAGAGTTGGATGTATCGAAAGATGAAAGACACCAAAATATTAATAAGATGTCTCAAATAGTAATATAACATTTCTAGATATAGCTCCTACCACATTATATTAGAAATATCACCCTTGTCTCTGCCGTCAACTAATTAGGCCCCGTTTGCTCACATTTGACTTAAGATCTTTGAAAGAATTTTAAACTTGATAATAATAATAATTATTAGTATTATTATAATAATAATAATAACAATTATTATTATAGATGATATTTTTTATATAGAAAATAAATGAAAGATATTAAAATGGTCATTATTAATAGTGATTCTAACTTCTTTTAACAAACGCCACTAAGTTGAAGATTTGGCAATGAGGCCACTTTCAAGTCTTAATTTGCAATAACGCCATTCATTTTTTTCATTTTTTTCATTTTTTTCCGGATTAGGATTTAGAAAAGGGGGCATGGTGTACATTTCATAATTTTATAAGTTTGAATATTTGAACTTATACACTTAAGTCCCTTTACTTTTCTTAAAATATACAAAGACCTTATCTCTCCTCAGTTCCTTTCACTTTCTTAAAATATTCATTTCTCTTCCTAGCTTGGGACTCTCAAACTTCCAACCGAATCTTCCTCTCCCTGAAGCTCTGATACTCTTTAGTCGCCGTACTCAGGTATTTTTTTTAATTCTGCAACTCTGTCGGGGCATTTTGAGCTACATATTGTCCTGAAATTCTTTATTTTTTTTATCTTGATAAAAACCTTATGTTCATAAAGTTCTGTTTTTTCAAAACCTTTGAAGTTTTGCCTTTTTAATTGAAATATGTGTTATTTATACTTATCTTGCTTGTTTTGATCTTTCTTTTTTTGTTTTTATATTTTGAAAATACATTATGGTCTATTACTAGACTTTTGATCGATTATTCTTATTTTTATATCATGGTTGATCAAAATATCTCTATTGTTTCTATATTGATGTATAAATGCTTAGGTGTAGAGGAAAAGGAGGAAAAATACTCCTCCATTCTTGTGTATGGTTCAAACTCGTTCTAATGCGAACGTAAGGATAAAAAAAGAAGCGGTGAAGAAGTTAGCCAAGATGAAAAAAAAAGTGCCAAAGCTGAGAGTGAGTCCTACTTGGACCCCATGGATGAGTGTAGTATGGCTGGTGATGAAGGAAATAGAGTTGAGAGTGATGGTTATGTTTCTGAGGATGATTTAAAAGCGGTCTAGTGTTGCTGAAGATGTTGATTCTTTGTCCTTGCCATATTTTCCAAAGACAATTAATGTTGAAACGTATGATTTGATTAATTGGCAGGCTAATTATGTAACGATCTGCTTGTTCATTTCTTTCTAAAGACCTTCATTTGCTTATTTGACCCGCCTCGTAGACTTTTTGTGGGATTTGTGGTGCACGGTGCTGGGGTGGCACAGATCTCGAGGTCAATTTATGTGAGTTTTGGATGAAAGCCCAACTCTAAAAACTTAGAGTTGGTTAGTTTGATCCAATATTGACTTTTATCTAGATGAGTTTGTTTTTGAGTTATGTCGCTTTCGGTAATTCTGGAGGGTCATTTATGACTTAGTCGAGTGTCATTGGTTCACTTCCGGAGGCAATAAGATGTATTTTGTGGTTATATTTGTAAAGTTTGGATTCTTAAATTGTCCGGGATGGTTCTTTAGAAAAATATGCCTTATATTGGTTATTTGTGAAATTTGAGGATACGAGCGGGTTCGTAGCACTATTTACCATAGACGAGCATGTTTGATTTATGTCCTGAAGGTTTCGGGTGTTTGATGGAGATTTTGAATTATTTTACAGCTACTGGTGTATGATGTCCGCCACGACGGAACCAGCATCCGCTTTGGCGGGTACGCCTCGATAGATGGTTGGCTCGCCAAAGCGGAAGATGAGGAATTGGGAGGTTTCACCGCAGCAGAGTCAGGTCTGCTATGGCGAGGTGTGAGGTGTCAAGTGACATCCGTTACAACGAAGGCTTTTTCGCCGCAATGAGTTTGCCCTAGCGGAGTCAATTCTACCGGGGCGGATCACTATTCAGGTGTCCTATATATACTTCAAGGTCAGATTTTCTTTTCCCAAATAGTGTGTCCTCAAAACCAGCGCCACTCTAGGGTATTTTTAGAGCCTTAGAATCATTTCCCATATTGAGGTACTAGATTCTTTCCCTTTTATAGTTTAAGCTATGATTATGATACTATATAAGTTGGGGAAGATTAGTTATGCTTTTGGGGACATCAAAAGAGTTGTATGGTTGGTTTTAATGGGGGTTTATGGATTGAATGATATTACTATCATGCAATAGGATTGTATTATATTATAATATAATGTTTTGAGTCTTAATTTGGTTATATAAAGATGTTTTTAATTGGGAAAAATTTCTAGGATTTCAATTGGGGCTTTTTTATTATTGTCCAATTGAGGGTTCAAATGTGAATAAATTTTCAATTGATTTAGGGACATGATTATCTAGTATGCAATCTTGAGTTTTGGGAATTAAAGTTTGAGTCTTGGTGGAATGAGCTTGAGA
This sequence comes from Przewalskia tangutica, assembly GCA_029844215.1. Lineage (NCBI taxonomy): Eukaryota > Viridiplantae > Streptophyta > Magnoliopsida > Solanales > Solanaceae > Przewalskia > Przewalskia tangutica. Next base: position 153,087,834 of record CM056719.1, read on the forward strand.
TAGGTCTTTAAAGTCTTTTTTTGTTATGTTGAGCTTATTATTAACTATGTAATACACGTGAGTATAATTCAATCATTAGGAGGAAAGAAGAAAGGGAAAGGATGTATCGAGGCTTGATTTGGTAGCGCTCCGCTCAACTTTGAGGTAGGCTACGGTTTAGCATTTCGAAACTCCGATAGAAGTGCATAATTAGTTATAAATATTGAGTATTGGACGTGTTTGGGGGTCCCACTAAGCTGGTTGTGATAAATGGTTGAGTGGGCACTGGTGTTAAACTGTGATACTGAGATGATTTGGAGAATCAGTCTTATGTTGGTTTCGATTGCTGTTTATTTAGACTCGTCGCCATATGTGGGCTTGTCACCATGTTTGTTATTGTTTGGTTACTCATCACACATGCTTTCGATTGATATCTTGATTTGACTGGATTTGCTTGTGTTGTTGAATTCTTGAAAACATGTGTATATCATCTTTATACTTGATTACATCTCATTATATCATGATATCTTGCCTTGTAATGTCATCACATTCATGCACTCATGGTTCTGTGACTTGATGTGAGAGTCGTATGGATATGATGTGGTCCAAGAGACCGAAAAGGTAAGAGTAATATGAGATTATGAAACTTGAGATGATATTGATATGCAGGGAGCAGAGTTGCACGTCAGCAACATGTTTGATACTCGACAAATGAGTCATGGGCTCTAGTAAAATTCGTGTGTGGAATTTTGGATGGCTAGGAGAAGTATATGGACTTTGTGGATCCTCCATGGATGTACAGGTCATAATTAAACATTGATGTAATGTATATCAGGTTGAGAAAGGTACCTGCATATGCATTACATTCATATCATACATACTTATGTCTTATCTTGATGTACTGTGATTGGAAACTGTCATTGGGTGATATTGAGTAAATTGATTGAATTGTGAACTTGAAAGGGATTATTCATGCTACATGATACTTTATATTTGTTGATGAACTCTATGGACAATATACTAATTACGTGATATACTTAGTTATTGAACTACTAGTATAGGATTATGTGGTGTCAACTTGGTATTTATCTTTGATTATGTATTGGAACATTTGTGGTGGTGAAAGTCAAAATAGTAGTGAAAATGAGGGTTCCAGTAGACGAATTATCACGAAATGTAGTGTATCATTTGTCGCTGTCGGCTTATGATGTCTACGGGAATATGTTGTGTACTTATGCTACACTTGCTGCATTCTTTTTGGATGCAGATTTAGTACCTTCACCCTCCGCAACACTTCATGGCTGAGAGTTCGAGTTGATGATTCCAGGCATTCAGGGTGAGGATGTTATCTCCAGCATATCCTTGGATATTTTTTCTCTATTTACTGTATTTTATTCACACTTAAGAGACATATTTAGAACATGTATTCATTTTTGGCATGTGAGCCACTTTTTCAGACTTATTTCGTATTATGTTAGTACTTTTGTATCTACATACTAGATCCTTGGGGGTGTTTGTTGATTTTTTTAGACTTGTTACTTATTTTTGCATCTATAGTATGAGACAACTTTTGCAGTATCTCATTATCTTCTACTTTACTTATGTTGTATCATGTTGAATATTTGAGAGTGGTATGCATATGTGGTAGGATTATGTAGGTGCCACCACGACTCCTGAAAAGGGGTCGTGACAAATTATGATTCTTTTCTAGAAAAACTTTTGTTAGGAGACTGCTAAGCTTGTTAGCTGAATTTAACAATGTGTTGAGAGATCAAAAACTAAGAAAAATGCGGAAGCGTTCCTATTTTGGTTAGTTTAGAAAACTGTCAAAATAATTCATAAGTTTCAATGGACGGATGATCCACTAGCTGCTTCTTCGTCATGTGGAAGAGAAAAAAGTGTGAATTGTGGTTCTTCGTGAATGACAAGCTTGTGTGTTTTGACTTGAAGGAATTTCTGTTGATCACCGATTTAAATTGTGGATCCTGTCCCAGCCAATCTAGAGAGGACATGACAATTAGGAAAGGGGAAACATTCTTCTCAAAGGTTACTTGAACAAGAAGATTCCTCAAAATATCTATTGGTGGTGGTAAGAGGGAGTAGGCTAAATAAAGAAGAAAAGTTGAAATGGTATCTTGTGTGATTTCTGCATACAATTTTTATGGCCAAAGATATGTCTAGGGGTGTGGACCATGATACGATTAAAATGGCTCACAATTTGAAATTATTCCAGAGCTATCCTTGGGGAAATGAATCATTTGAACTAACCTTGAAATACTTAAAGCACAAGGTAGATGCTCTTAGGCACCATCAAACTCACGTTGATAAGAAAATGTCATCATATGCTCTTTACAGCTTCTCCTGGGCAATTATGGTAAATATTATAAACCACTGGTGTATGAGAGTATAGAATTGTGTGTTATATATTTTTACACTCATTGATTATTTGTGTTATCATATGTCTGGGCTTGTGAAGTTTTTCCCACACTTGGACTGCATTCTAGCAAAGCAGACGAGGTTCATTTGCCTATTCTAGGATGCTTATATGGCACACCACAAAAAGAGAGAGATTTACTGAAGGTGATCCATTTAGGATTCGAGAGAGAGTTTCATAGATATAAGTTTGGAGTTTATTATCAATGTTTTTACAAAAATATAAACTAAATGTTAATGTTTTTCTTATTTGTAGGTTGTGCACCTTTATATCATCCCTACAATGTGTGAGCTGAAGCAGGACTACATGAAAAAGTTTTTGACATTTGATGATGAGGTTAATAATCCCATCATAGATAAATTGAAGCATCAATTGTAAGGCATGATCGTATTGGTTACACCAAAGAATATTTCAAAGGCTCCTAGTAGATTAGGAAAGAAGCCCAAGAAAAATTCTGATGAGGAGGATACTCAACATGCCTCGAAGCCTCATAATAGGTTTGGAAAGTAGCCCAAGGAGATCTCATTTGATAGGGAAGATATGCATTCACAGATTTGGATGGTAATGTTGGCATTGGGACGTCCAGGGGTCGTGACGCACTAAGTGAGGTCCGTCAGTGTAGAGGAGTTTCTGAATGTTCTTCTCACTTATGTGGAGGCAGAAAAATTTAGAAGGAGCAAGAAGGCGAAGAAGAATCAGGAGACTCTCAAAGAGATGGGTAAACATTTTGATTTTTTTGTTCTAATTATGTTGTATGCGATTTGCATTTTTTTAATTATATCTAAAAAATTCAGCACAAGCACATGTGGAATGATCTGCTGCCAACTGCTGAGATCCCTAAATCAGTTGCTCAAGTTGAGAAGGTTGATATCCCTAGACCAACTACTGATCTTGAAAATGTTGAGGTACCCAGACCAGCTTTTGAAGTTGAGAAATTTGAGAAGTTTGAGCTTTCTATACCAACTGCTCAAGTTGAGAAGGTTGATATCTCTAGACTAACTGCTCATCTTGAGAAGGTTGAGGTCCCTAGAATAGCTTCTGAAGTTTAGAAACGTGAGAAGGTTGAGAACCCTATGAATGCTTCTCAAACTGATGAGAAGAATACTAGTGAGATGAGTCAAGCTAATATTGAGTTTGACTCTAAAAAGGTTTTGTTGGGCGTCCTCACCTAGATTAATAGTTCTTTGGGCAAGTAATTTGGCATTTGGGTTGTAAAAAATAAGTAATATTTTGTTGGATGTGTGGTGACGGATGATAAACAAACACTACCGCTTAATATGATTGTTTTGAACAATTAATTATTTGAGTGTTATGAATCTAAGTGTGTGTTGTGCCTCTAAATTGAATGTGCTTAAATATTTTGAATGTTTTCAAATATGACTGTTTTAACAAATAATTAATTTGACTAGTTTGTATCTAAGTGTGTTTTTTTCTTGTGAATTTGGATGTGCTTAAATATTTCGGGTGTCTTCAAATATGAATATGTTTACAAATGGCGGTCACTTCTTAATATAATTATCTATGAGTGATGTGAAACCTTATTATATGCTATAATGATTGTTGATCATCGACTGTGATTAATATTTACTATTATCGAGTATGAATAAAGTGTATACAGAAACTCAATAGAGATGTTATAACGCTTGAGGAAAAACACATATATTTTTAATATAAATAAAACCCGCTTCATATTGTTCATAATTCTTCATATGCCAAAATGAAAGAAGACCCAATCCCACTACAACCCTATTACACATTTCTATATAGCAAACATTGTTACAGTTCTCTTTTTATCCGGGTTAGCGCATAAAGAGCTACTATGAATTTGGATGATGCTCTAAATGGATAATGTGTTTTTAGAGTCGTCACCTAATTTATAGGTAAATTAGGAAAAGCAATGTGAAAGGGTTTATTCAAATTCCTTTTTAAAATTCTATCTAAACCAGAGTCGATGTAAGAGTTCTGGTGATCCCCGTGGAAGGTGTTAGCACCCCAGTATTAAGGATCCATACAATACGGTTGACCTACGGGTTTTATAGCATGCTTTCAAAAAATGATAAAATTGCTTAAGGTTTTAAATCAGCAAAATAATTTGTCATTTCATGTATTCAAAAACTAGTTTTATTTTTAAAAAAGAGTTAATTTTTTTTGCCGAAAAATAGTATGCATTTAATCAATTTAATTTTCGGACTAAGAATGAGTAGAACTCCGCATTTAGTCCAACTATTTTGATTATCCTTTACGCTTGCACCTTTGTTTAAAACCTTTTTTTTTTTTCAAAAGTGGTATAGTTCCGGTTGAGAAGACAAGTATAGTTTTTCTGAAAAGTGATAGTAAAATGGTTTTCGTGTTTGATTCGTTAGCATGCTACATAGCCTAAGTCGATACCATATTCTAGCTTTCCAAAACCTTCAACTTAAGTCCAAACTAGGTTTTATTAGTCAAAAAAACCTAATGGGCTTAGCCCGGACTCTAAATTAAATCAAAATTTAATCATTTTTAGTCCAAGTTTGAAGCCTTGATTTTCCAACAGTCCGGTTTCTCAAATTTAGATCACTCATGCCCAATTTCCGTGTCCTTCAACATCAGCCAAATTTTGGTTAAGCCCAAAGTCATGTTTCAAAAACCCAAAATCAATTTTTAATTGGTCCAAAATACATCTTTTTGCTTTCAGTTTTCATCTCCAAAAATAGCCTTTTTATTGTATTAAAACAATCCAATATTTTATTTCTAGATTTACACAAAAAGGTATTAAATTATTTGGCGATCTAACTAAACGATCTACGTGTCGTTTGCCTATCTTAGATCCCAACCATAACTAAGTTCCAATATTATCAAAGTATTTTTTTATTACGATTTACAACCACATACATGTACAACATAATATAAAATGAAAATGAGGTTGAGTTTAGGCTGGTAGGCCTACCGAGTCCCACTAGTTGGCTATTTTTACCCATTGATGGGCTTCATGCAAATATTAGCTTCCCTTTCATGTATTTTTCTCAGCCGACAATTTGAATTGGGCATCAGCCCAATCAACAATAGTGTGAAGGGATGACTCGATGAAGGAGATGATGGGCCTAGGGCTCATTCCATGATTATGCAGCGGAAAACAAATAAAAGGAAAATAAGGATACAAGTTAGACGTACCCAAACTTATCAAATTAATTACGTATATGAAAACAAACAAGCCTAACAAGTTATGTTTAATTCAAATAAAATTGGGCTGAGCCCAAGATAAACAGTGGCACACAAAGAAAAGAACATGCTAGACAATGGGCCAAGCCCATTACACAGTCGTAGAGGAAAAAAATAGGAGAAACTATCATAAATGGGCTGAGCCCAACAGAAATGGCTAAGAAAGCAGCGATTGGGAGTAGTCATGTCGGTATGGTGATTGTTTCGAATTTTTCTCCTTTCAATCCAGCCACCGTGACCCAAAGTCACAACAACGGAAGTGGTAAGAAAGGCCAAAATAAGAAGAATAATGGCAAGAATCGTGGCGACAACAACTGACAACAACAACAACAGTCATGGAGCCCACAGGGGGCCCCTTGTACAGTGGCAGTGGGTCCCAGCACCTCACAACGTCGCGGCTCAACCTTACAGCGTCGCGGCGCCTCAGTATCCTCCAGGATACTCGCGCCTTGAGCTTCTCCCGATCCAAACTCAGGTTCGGACAGCGTATGGCGATCTCAGCGATCTAGTATACATAGGCCTCGCCCCCATCAGGCTCGCGCGCGATGAGCACCTACAAGCATTGAAGCGGTGATGCACACGGCAGCTTGGCTTCAACCGGACCCTAATTGAGTACGTGGACACGGCGCCACTACCGCGTGACATCCGATCAAGGTACTCTCTCGTCTTATTCCAATTTGAGAACTAATCGTGGTATAACTGTTGGTAATGGCAATTCTATTCCAATTAAGGGTTATGGTCATAAAACTTTGTCCCCTACTCATCCACCATTTGTCCTGAAAAATATCATTCATGCCCCAAAATTAATTAAAAATTTAGTATCTGTCCGTAAAATCACAACTGATAACTGGATTTCTATTAATTTTGATTCATTTGGATTTTTTCTGTAAATAATTTCAAAATGGGGAGTCATCTCATGAGGTGTAACAGTGGGGGGACCTATATCCAATCACACCAAGTCCAAGCGTCTCGTGTCAAGCTATGTCATCCACCTTAGCAGCTATTGCTTCTTCCTTGTGGCATGCTCGTCCAGGTCATCCGGGGTCGTCTATTTTATCTTCTTTAGATAGACATAAGTTTATTTCTTGTAAAGGTACGCGTAGTACTCCAATTTGTCAATCCTGTGCTTTGGAAAATAGTATTAAATTACCATTTGTAGCTTCAAATTTGAATACTTCTATGCCATTTGAAATTATTCATAGTGATTTATGAACATTTCCAGTTCTCAGTTCTATGGGTCATCGTTATTATGATCTATTCTTAGATGATTATACTAAATATTTATGGACGTTTCCAATTGCGAAAAAAATTCACGTTTTTTCCATCTTCATAAAATTTAGAGCCTTCATAAGAACGCAATTCGAACGGAAAATAAAAAACATTCAATGTGATAATGACAAAGAATATGATAATGTCGAATTTAGGGAGTTTTGTGCTCAAAATGAGATAAATTTTTGTTTTTTTTTGTCCTCATACGTCTTCACAAAATGGGAAAGCTGAGCGAAAAATTCGTACCATTAATAATATTGTTCGCACTTTATTGGTTTATTCTTCCGTTCGTCCATTCTTTTGGCATCATGCACTACAAATGACTACCGATCTCCTAAATATTCTTCTATTTAAAGGCTTGACATATTCATCCCCTCTAAAAGTGTTATATAATAAGACTCCATCATACACTCATCTTAGGGTCTTTTTATGTTATTCACTGTTTCCATCCACTATAATCAACAAACTTCAGACACGTTCTACTCCTTGTGTATTTTTGGGTTTTCCGTCAAATCACCCTGGTTATAAATGTTTTGATTTTTCATCTAAATGAATCATCATTACTCGTTATGTTCTCTTTGATGAATCTCAATTTCTCTTCTCTAAAGTAGAAAACCCCGTGTCTACTTCCTATGATTTTTTGGATGATGTTATCTCCCCCTATGTTCTCCGACATTTTTCAGGTTTGCCTGAAAATACGCAGGTTCCCCAAAACTCGCCCTCAGCGCCGCGGCGCCAAAACTCCTACGAGCCCTGTAGTACTTCTGGCGCCGCGACGCCAGTCCACAGAATCGCGGCGCGCCATAAGATTTCGGATATTTTCGAAATTCACGAAATTACCCAATCCAAACATAGTCATGGTCCAGTCACTCGTAGTCAAATGGGTGTTTTTAAACTAAAAAGACATTTCAATTTAAATTCAAATATTCTTAAATCTCCATTACCCCGTAATCCTGTGTCTGCTTTAAATGACCCTAATTGTAAAATTGTCATGACCGAGGAATATAATGCTCTTATTGATAATAAGACGTCGGAGTTGGTACCCCGTCCATCTGATGATAATATTATTTGGTCTATGTGGATTTTTGTTCATAAGGAAAATTCTGATGGTTCATTTGCAAGGCATAAGGCTAGACTTGTAGGTGATAATAAGACTCAGCAGGTTGGTGTAGATTGTGGTGAGATATTTAGCCCAGTGGTCAAGCCGGCTACCATTTGTATTGTGCTCAGCTTGGCTCTTTCGAAATCATGGCTCATTCATCAGCTAGATGTGAAGAATGTTTTCCTACATGGTGATCTTCAGGAGACATTGTATATGCATCAACCATTAGGATTTAGGGATACTAGATATCCTAATCATGTTTGTCTATTGAAGAAGTCCTTGTATGGGCTTAAGCAGTCTCCACAAGGTTGGTATAAGAGGTTTGCTGATTTTGTTTCGACTATGGGTTTTTCTCACAGCAGGTCTGATAATTCATTATTCGTATATCATTGAGGATCTTTCATGGCTTATATTCTGTTATATGTTGATGATATTATCTTGACTGCCTCTTCTAATACTTTGCGCAAGTCTATTATGACAATGCTCAGTTTTGAGTTTGCCATGAAGGACTTGGGCCATTTGAGTTATTTTTTGGGGATTGATGTAACTCGTCATGCAGGTGTATTGTTCTTATCACAGAGAAATTATGCAGCAGAGATCATTGAGAGGGATGGGATGTCATCCTGTAAGTCCACTTCTAATCCAATTGATACTAAACCCAAGTTGGGTGCTGCAGCTGGCTCTCCGTATGAGGATCCGACCAACTATCGTAGTCTTGCAGGCTGTTAGGCGATTTCCACATGCGCAAAACGCAAGTGTACGTATCGTCTCAAGTAATATAGTCTGTAAGACCGAATATCGTCCACAGAGACTGGTTTCTAAGTATCGTGCATCTATTTTGTGTTATCTATTTGGCGAACGAATATTGATTGAGGTTTTTATTTAACTACTGGAATGATTGCAAGAAATAAGTAAACTAATTAGGTTGTATTCAGATTATGAAGGAATTAGGGCTTCCAAAATCATCAACTATCCACTTTATTCAATCTTTAACGCGTTCTAGAATGATTCTTTTTCTATGTTAAGATAGCGGTTAACTAGACTGTCTTATATTCCGATTAGGATATATAATCACTCAACCCCAGTGCAGAACCCTTCTATATTTCTATGATAGGATTTACCACATAGGAGGATTAAGAACAGTAACCTATAAAGCTACACAAGTATCGGGGTAGTGTCATCCACGATTTTAACCTATGTCTATTCAACTACAGCATATCCAAATTTGTCCTCTCGGTTGTTGAGTCGAAATTATATATGTTATGATATTTAGTGATCAATTAACTATCAAGCATTCACATCAATTATTGAATAGATCTTAACAACTGAAGAAGTAATCAAACTATTGCATCAAATCATGAATAAAGGTTCAACTGAATCATAAGGAAAGCTCTAATTAAGTGTTTAGTTCTTAGCCATAAACATGCTACGAACTAACACAATATCCAACATAAAACTGAAATAAAAACTAAAGATAGAAAATTACGAAGATTAAAGTCTCCAATTGTTGCTCCAAGTGTCTTGTGTTGTTCTTGTGTTCAAGAATGGACTCCCCCCCTAAAAACTGATCCCTAGGGCTTTAAATAGGTATCAATTTCGTGCCCTAGGGACCCTGTTGCCCTTGGCCAATTCCAACTCGGAACTGAAAAATTCCGTACTGGTACCGCGGTTCTGCAGGTCAGCACCGCGGTGCCTAAACTCCTGCAGCTCTCTGAATAAATGGCACCGCGATTCTGCGAACGCACCCGGTCTTTGAAAGTCCCGCGGAGTTCTGTTGCTTGGCACCGCGGTTCTGCCTCTGGGCACCGCGGTGCTGCTGTGGTTTTTCCGAGTCATCAATTTTCGACATTTTTCTGTCTCGGGACCTTCTTTTATGCCCATTTTTCGCTCATTTTTGCCATTTTGCCTATTTGAACCGCTTTGACTCAAAAAAAAAACTAAAATTGTACTAGACGCAATGAAAATGGGTAAAATACTAATAAAAAAAATGACTCAAAATAGGTATATGAAATATGCCTAACAAACCCCCAAACTTAAATTTTGCTCGCCCTCGAGCAAAGAAGAAATCAAAACAAAGAAATAAAATAAAAAAGACTCAAAGACTCACGTCAAACAGTTGCAAAATGTCAATTAGAAACACATGAACGTTAGTTAGGACAATATGTAGGAATAGATGTAGCATGCATTGAACAATCTAAAATTTCAAGTTAGATATTTCGCAGATTTATTTCAGTCACAATCACTGGAAGCATGAATACCTAACCTGTGCATGTCAATGTCATTGCATTTTTGTCAAGGTACTATAGCCTGTTTACTTGTTATTCTCCACTAATCATGGACATACATACTAGGGATCATCAGGACTTTTCATGGTTGTAATGTAGGCTTAGGCAGGGGTAGGTAAAAATAGGCATTTAGGCTCAAATTACGTACCATAAGCGCTTTTCATTCAACTTGTTTCTCTTCATTGTTGTATTCTTTTTAGTTCATACCCATTACTCCTTTTTCTCTTTTTGTTGAGAGCGGAACATACACATTCGCATTGGCACCCCCAAACTTAAGCTTTTTCATATTTTAATTGGGGTGCATAATTTATTTTTGCTCTCTTTTGTATTTCTTTTTCACTTTCTTTTTCCTCCGTATCATTAGTTATTGCTTATGGCACGTGAGGAAATTGGGGTGTCAAAGAAATAGCTTTTCATTTTAGGCTCAAATGACTGACTAGGGATACAATTCATTGTCAGGGTAGGTAATGAAAGGTAAGAAGGGCTAACAAAGAAATGTCTGAATCCTCTCCCTAACATGTACATCCTAATTATTTCGCCTCAAATAGAAAGCATGCAGGATATTTTTTTTGCAATTGACATACACAGGCTAAGCACACAATATTCCAACTAATCAAGTTTTCATGAATCTTTGGCATATTTAACTTAAGCACACAAATTTTTGCATATCATTCCATTACATTATTCTACTTAATTCACTAGGCGTTTCAAGCAACTACAATATTCATGATAAAAAAAATTGTGACTCATATAGACACATAAAAGACGCAAATCAACGACTCAAAATTATAAGAAAATACAAGTACCCCCCCCCCCCCCAAACTTAACTGACACATTATCCCAAATGTGTATGACTCAAATACGAAACAGGGACGACTTACAGACGCATAACGGCCAAATGCGCGTGGTGACGGATATTGCATTATGACAGATTCGTGGAGGAGATTTGGCGATATCGGGCCTTTTCATATTTTCGGATCGTGAATCGCACCGCGGTTACGCTTTCTGGCCGCGCGCATAAAGTCTCGAGGCTTTCACGAAGATTCGGCACTTCGCCGCAGATTGCATTACGCGGTCGACTCGATTTCGTGTCTTTTCGCCCTTTCCTTCGTGCTCCATCCTCTGAGTCTTTGGCATCACAACATAACAAGCACACCAAAAGTGAGACTGTCCTAATTAAAATAAATTATAAAATTTAAACATTAGGATGCCTCTCAAGCAGCGCTGTCTTTAACGTCTTTTAGCCGGACGCAAGTTCCTCTTTATTGTTACTTGAAACAGATCTCATAGTTGATCTGCTCCATGTTATTCAACAAGTATGGTTTCAACCTCTGTCCGTTCATTTTGAATGATGCTCCCCCTTTTCCTCTAACTTCGACTACACCATAAGGGAACACTCTTTCCACCACAAATGGCCCTGACCACCTGGACTTCAACTTGCCTGGGAACAATCTCAGCCTTGAATTGAATAAGAATACTTGTTTCCCAGGCTGTAGTTCTTTCGAGATCAAATTCTTGTCGTGCCATGTCTTGGTCCTTTATTTGTAGATTTTTGCATTTTCATAGGCATTGATCCGAAATTCATCTAGCTTATTCAGTTGTAATAGCCTTTTCTGCCCTGCTGCTCTGACATTCATGTTCATCTTTCTCATTGCTCAATATGCCCTATGTTCTAACTCCACCGGTAGGTGACATGCCTTCTCATAGACCTTCTTGTATGGTGACATCCCAATGGAGGTCTAGAAAGTTGTCCTATAGGCCCAGAGTGCATCATCCAGCTTGACATACCAATTCTTTCTTGAGCCATCCACTGATATCTCCAATATGCTTTTCACTGTTCTATTCGAAATTTCAACTTGCCCATTGGCTTGAGGGTGATATGGCAAAGTAGTGCGATGGTAGACTCCGTAACGTGCCAGCAAAGTGTCAAGCTGCTTGTTGCAAAAATGGATCCCTTCGTCACTGATGAGGGCCTTTGGAGTGCCAAATCTTGTGAAAATATTTTTCTGGAGGAATTTCAAAACAGTCTTACTATCATTTTCTGTAGTAGCCACAGCTTCGACTCATTTGGACACATAATCCACAGCGAGGAGAATGTATTGGTTCCCAAAGGACATAGGGAACGGGCCCATGAAGTCAATCCCCCATACGTCAAACAACTCTACTTCAACGATCCCGGTTAGAAGCTGTCCGTGGTGCCCTAAAATGCCCACCACATTGCAATGAGTGAGAATTTGGAGCATTTCATCCTCAGGTACGCACCGCCTTATGACATGGTCAGCATAGTGCTTGTAGAGAATTGACTTTTCCCAGTAGTAATGTTTTACCTCTGAATAGAACTTTTTCACCTGTTGCTTCGTCAACCCTGAATGCAATACTTTTGCTACAAGAAAATTAACCAAGTCAGCGAACCATGGTAATTCCACACTGATGCTCGCCTGAAACAGTTGCTCGTCTGGGAAGGAGTCATTTATTTGCACATCCTTGGTGTTCTGGCTCTCTTCCACTTCAAGCCTGGACAAGTGGTCTGCCACCACGTTTTCAGTCCCCTTCTTATCACGGATCTCCATATCAAATTCTTGTAGTAGCAGCACCCATCGTATAAGTCGAGGTTTAGCATCCTTCTTGGTCATCAAATACTTAATGTGTTACACCCCGTAACCCCACAACACGTAAGTGAGAACATGACTAAGAATATATGATTTGAAAGTTGAAAAGAAGGTGTAGTTACATTTTCGATTTAGAGCAAATTTGGTTACAACGAACGTGACACCGTAATTTCTTCACGAGGGGTCAGATTCGTTCCAAATTTGAGATGCGAGCTTAGAATATTAGGGTGAAGACTCGAGACTAATAATATGGGTCATTGAGAATTTCACAATTTCATGACCTCCAGAAATTAGATATTTTCCAAGTCTTGAGATATTTATTTTTGGGAAGACTTATTTGGACCAATGGGAGAGTGACATGTGTCCCCTCCACTTGTCATTACACTTGGCTTCATATTGGATAAGTCTTGAAGACTTAGCTCACAAGTTCAATCTCAAGACTTTGAGACTTCACTTCTCTCCTAATTTTCGAGAATCCCTAAGACCAAAATTGAAGTTCAAGAATCACTAATCCTCTTGGATTAAGCTCATTGATTAGGTGCTAAGTCAAGTTAACTCTCCAAGCCCTTGAAACCTTGGTTGGGCCGAGAATGGTGAAGGGAAAATCCTAAGGTTCCATCGACTTTTTGGAAGTGAAATACAAAGTGAAGTTGTGTATAAGTTCATAGGGGTCACATATATGTGATTGAAACTTGAAGAAGTGGAGCGAAACAAAACTGCGGACCAATAAAGACCGGACTATTTTGGGGCGTTTTTTGGCACAAAATGAGGTAAAAGTTCTTCTTCTTTTAAAGTAAGTGGATATTACTTATTGTTATAATGTATGGATGAACTTGTACTAAAAATAATGAGGATTAAAAAGTGTTTGGACAATTTTTTAAGGCTTGGCCGAGAGCTAGACTAGTTTTGAGGTTTTCGAATTTCGTTGGTTATTGTCGTTATTTACACTTGGTACATGTTATATAATGAAGGAAATATTGTTGTTGATAGTTTATATAACTTATATAACATGTTGGAATGTGAATTGAATTAAAAGGAATTAAGGAAAAGGACTTTGGATTGTCGTAGTTGTTGTTGGCCGAAAACTGCCTAGATTAAGGGGCTGAATTTTACACATCCATTTAGGCGTGTAATCTCCTTTGGTTAAATGTTGGTTGTGCCTTAAAGGTGGCTTGTTGGTTGATGAATTCGGGCCTTGGAAAAGGTGGAAAAGTACGTAGAAACAAAGGAAGTGCTGCCCAATTTTCCGTAGAATAAGAGGGCCATTATTTGCTATAAGTCTTATACTAGTAAGTATGATATTGAGATAAGTGCTATCGTCATTATAGGTTGAAGTACATTGGAGCGTATTGCTACTTGTCGTATGGGTTAGTCGCCAATGAGGTATGTGAACTCCTTCCTTCTATCGGCATGATTGTTTCTTGAAGTATACTTGCCCTATTATTGACGCACGACGTGATAGTACCATGGGATTTCTAAATGAAAGCTAGTGTATGTGGAACTTCTTCTACCTTCTTGGAGCATGACTTTTATAAAAACGAGTGCACGATGAACGTACAAGTTTTAAATGAAATCGGATTTATTATAGTACTTGATTTGATAAGTACAAAGCTTACTTGATTTTAAAGAGATAGGAGTAACGTAATAGGAAAGAATGAGTCATTGACATGAAAAGAGACTAAGTGATAATGCAAAAATGTAGATGTAGATTGTGCAGTGCGCGCGCCAAGTTGTCGGTCGCGCGGCTCGGCAACTTCAGAGGACTGCATATGTTCCGACTGCGCTTCTTAGCGCAGGTCAGCGCATGCCTCTCGAATGGGGCCGAGGTTAGTCAGGGGGCGGGGTGGTATTTCAATGTCACGGTATCGACCCTAGTGAGTATAAGTGACTTGATGATTAAAAGAATAGGTTACTTGAAGTTAAACGTACACTTAACTTGATTTTAGAAAGTGGAAGTGTCTTGATACTACGGGTGTTAGAATTTTGGGGTCTTACAAAGGAAAGAATGTACGGTGAATGTACATAATACTTTTGGGTTTAACTCTCTTATATTGCATGATGTGATTCTTTGTATAAAGAATAGATGTACATAGTACTTTGGGTTTCATTCCCTAATATTACATGACATGACAATACCTTGATTTTATAAAAAGGAAAGATGTGGTAGTGCTTTAGTTTTCTAAAATAAAAGATGTTATAACGGCTTTATGGAAAGTTGGTTATAACAGTTTGTGGAAAGTCAAGAGATGGTATAAATGTTGAAAGGAAATCATGTGAGAATGTCCATGATTAAGTCCTTAATATAGTACATGATACGCGACACTTTGATCTTCAAAGATTTTTTAAAGTAATATGTGATGTCTAGTGCCTTGATTTGCCAAAACCATGTCTTAGAAAGATACTTGGTATGATAAGTGTCTTGATTTTCTAAACGATGGTTTCAAAATGATACATGTATTGGATCCTACTTCCTAGTGATACATGTAATAATTGGCTTTTCTAAATGGAAATTTAGTTTATAAAGTGAATGTACGGCGGACGTACAATTGTTGTAATGGACTTTAATCCTTAGTGATGCAAGGTGTGATAGTGCCTTGGTGTTATAAAATGAAAGACTTGTTAGAGTCTTGTTTGTTTTAGAAAAGAAGGCATGGTATTGTCTTGGTTATTTTAGAAAGGAAGGCATGGTATTTTCTTGGTTATTTTAGAAAGGAAGGCATGGTATTGTCTTGGTTATTTTAGAAAGGAAGACATGATATTGTCTTGTTTGTTTTAAAAGAAAGGCATGGTGTTGCCTTAGTTGTTTAAAAAGAGGGTGCATTCATTTTGTCTAATGAGAGTTAAAGATTACTTAACTTACATATGTTGTTCATGATAGCCATTAGTTCTAGTGTTATAAGTATAATTGTGGGGTAAAATCCCAAGACATTATACATATCCGTGGATTTGCTCTCCACGATGTGAGTATTGCATATATGCTCATTGCGGGTCCGTAGGGCCTAAGCGGGTGAAATAGTCCTGTGCAGGTGAAATAGTCCTATGCGGGGCAAATTGTCCTATGCGGGTCCACAAGGCCCTTGCGGGTGAAATAGTTTCAGGAGTAGGATTGCATAATGATACTACGAGCGGGTGGCGCTAGATTGATCATAAGCTTCCTATTTTAAAGCATGTAAGTTTACTCTTATTACTCTACTTTTAAAAAGGCATAGTGTACTGGTATTTGATTATTATACTTGTTAGATGTCGACAGTGATGTTGGAATTCCACGGGCATGTTTATCTGATGATGATTGTATATTATACTTGTTACATGCTGACAGTGATGTTGTATTCCACGAGCATGCTTCTGTGATATTATATGCTGAGGGAAGGTGTCCCTGATTTTGACATGACTTTCATATGTGAAAGTGGTATGGTGTTACAGTAGTACAGTGATACAAGGTACAGTTGGCTCTGATTGTTATATGACACGGTAGGATCTGATATTTGATTTTCATACTTGCCCCTGTCATTCTTTTGTGCAGTTATGATATTGTTTATTGTATTGTATTCCCGTACCATACTTAGTACCTGTTGTACTGACCCCCTTCGGGAGGCTGCGTTCATATCCGCATGTCTAGGTACTCAGTTGTGGATCCGCGAGCTTAGGATCCTTGTTATGCTTTATGGGATAGCTCCAATGTTCCGGAGTTTGTCATTATGGCTAGGTATATTCAGAGGTACGGCGGAGCCTTGTCCCGTCATAGTATTTGTCCAAAATCTTAGAGGTCTGTATTCATATGTGGGCTGGACTGGCTAGAGTTGTATTTATATTGTTGAACAGGTAGACTTTCGTGACTTATATTATGGCAAACTTTATCGCTTGCCTTTGTTTAAGGAAAAAAATGAGTGTTATTTATCTTTCGCGGTTTATTGTGTTGTATGAATAGAAGGGTGCCCATGTAGGGCACCAGTCACGGGCCCGGGGTTCGGGACGTGACATAATGGCTGAGTGATCAGTGTACACTATCACCTTATTTCCAATGAGGTATGGTCTGAACTTCTCAAATGCGTATACTATGGCTAGCAGTTCTTTCTCTGTCGTCGCATAATTCAGCTGAGCATCATTGGGGGTCTTGCTAGCATAGTAAATAGACCTGAATACCTTATCAATTCTCTGCCCAAGAACAACTCCTACTATGTAATCACTTGCATCACACATCAATTCAAACGGGAGTTCCCAATCTGGTGCAATGACTATAGGTGCCGAGGTTAGCCGCTCTTTAAGTTTCTGAAAAGCAATCAGACATTCTTCATTGAATTCAAACGCAATCCCATTCATCAACAAGGTGGACAGAGGTTTAGAGATCTTTGAGAAGTCTTTGATGAACATCCTGTAGAATCATGCGTGCCGAAGGAAACTTCTGATCCCTTTTACTGATACTGGAGGTGACAAATTTTCGATCACTGAAACCTTAGCTTTGTCCACCTCAATGCATTTGCTGAAAATCTTGTGGCCAAGAACGATGCCTTCCTGCACCATAAAGTGACACTTTTCCCAATTCAGTACCAAATTCGAGTCTTTGCACCATTGCAACACTGCTTCTAAATGCCTTAAGCATTCATCAAATGACGACCCAAAAATAGAAAAGTCATCCATGAAGATTTCTATGGTCCTCTCCACCATGTCAGAAAAGATAGCCATCATACAACGCAGAAAAGTAGCAGGTGCATTGCAAAGCCCAAATGGCATTCTCCTGAAAGCAAACGTACCAAAGGGGCATGTGAATATTGTCTTCTCTTGATCTTCAGGAGAGATGACAATTTGATGATACCCTGAGTAGCCATCCAAAAAGCAATAGTAGTGTTGCCCTGCAAGCCTGTCAAGCATTGGTCAAGAAAAGGCAAAGGAAAATGATCCTTCCTGGTGGCTTTGTTCAACTTGCGGTAGTCAATACACATTCTCCACCCTGTAGTTGTTCTGGATGGAATAAGCTCATTCTTTTTATTGGTCACCACAGTCATGCCACCTTTCTTGGGCACCATTTGCACAGGGTTTACCCATGCACTGTCAGATATAGGATAAATCACCCCACCATCAAGCCATTTCAGGATCTCTTTTCTCACCACCTCCTTCATGGTTTGATTTAGTCTCATCTGTGCCTCAATGCAAGGTCTGCTCTCCTCTTCTAGACAAATTTTATGCATCACTGTAGAATGACTTATCCCCATAATATCTGCTAGTGTCCACCCAATCGCGAGCTTGTGAGCCCTCAATACTCTCAACAACTTTTCAACCTCCAACTTGGACAGATGACATGAGACGATCACTGGTAAGGATTGGTTCTCACCTAGATATTGGTAGTACAGATGATCTGGCAGAGTCTTCAATTCTAGTTCTGGAGCTTGCTCTATGGATGACACTAGTCTCTCTGGCATGGTGCCTAACTCTTCATATTTATTTTTATAGCATGACTCATGGGAATCCAACCAACTCGCATACTCCAACAATTTTTTTTCATCCATTCTACCCTCATCTCCTTGTGTCAGCACTACTTCAAGACATATGCACTCCTGAACTCACCTTCAGCAACTGCTTCATCAATCATATCAATAGCATAACAGTTATCATTTGCCTTTAGAAAGGTTGTTGCTCTGAATACATTGAAAATCATCTCTTCTTCCTGAACTCGAAGTCTCAGCTCACCTCTTTTAACATCAATGAGTGTCTGCCCTGTGGCTGAGAATGGTCTGCCAAGGATAATGGGCACCTGTTCATATTCTTCCATGTCTAAGATGATGAAATCAGCAGGGAAGATGAACTTGTCCACCCTCACCAACACATCCTCGATGATTCTTCTAGGGTGGAAAATGGAGCGATCGGCTAGATGTAACGTGATGGTTGTAGGTCGTGCTTCCCCTACTCCGAGTTTGCAAAACACCGAACAAGGCATCAGATTTATACCCGCTCCCAAATCACACAAGGCTTTCTGACATTCAAACTTCCCTATAGTGCAAGGGATGGTGAAGCTCCCCGGATCTTTCAACTTGTGAGGCAACTTTTTCTGTAGGATGGCACTGCATTCTTCAGTCAACACCACTGTTTTATACTCTTCCCATCTCCTATTTTTAATGAGAATCTCTTTCATGAATTTTACATAACTCGACATTTGTTCTAGGGCCTCAGCGAATGGAATGTTGTTGTGCAGTCGCCTAAAGACCTCCAAAAACTTAGAAAACTGCTTGTCAATAAGATTCTTTTTAAGTTTCTGAGGATACGGTATCTTCACATGTGGTGTGTCACTGACTGCATCATTGAGCTCCTTCACCTTGTCGGGTTCACCCTTTTTTCTGGGCATAGTTGGGGTGAACCTGTCTCCATTTGATGACCACTCGTCACATCAATCGCTCGCATCGCCATCGTGGACCTGCCCCAATGTTGTTAGGGCGGGTCCACTGCATATCAACTCTCAGCTTACTAGCTAGCTGTCCCATTTGCCCTTCCAGATTCCTGATGGATAACCTCGTTTCCTCCATGAACTAACTGGGCATTTGAGAGCGCCCATAGAGCTGATCCCATGTCATCTAGCCGTCTTGATGGAGTCTGACCCTGTGGTGGATGAATGAACCCTTGAGGACTCTGGCACTCGGTAAGCCTGCATAAGGCTTCTTGTAGCTCATTTCGCTCCCCTTACGGAGCCTGTGGTCTGAGTTGCTACAGTGGACCAAGGTCATAGTCCTGCATCCCTTGGTAGTGATAGTCCATGTACCTAGATTTGACCTTGCATGCAAGATTACACAAATAGCAAAAAGTGATAAAAGGAATGCTCTCAGAACAAGTTTTTAACTTGTTCTGGGAGCGACCAAATTAGAAATTGAAAATAGATGGTTCGATATTAGATATACGTCAGTCCCCGGAAACGGCGCCAAAAACTTGTTAGGGGATTTCCACACGCGCAAAACACAAGTGTACGTATCGTCTCAAGTAATATAGTCTGTAAGACCGAATATCGTCCACAGAGACTGGTTTCTAAGTACCGATCATCTATTTTGTGTTATCTATTTTGCGAACGAATATTGATTGAGGTTTTTATTTAACTACTGGAATGATTGCAAGAAATAAGTAAACTAATTAGGTTGTATTCAGAATATGAAGGAATTAGGGCTTCCAAAATCATCAATTATCCACTTTATTCAATCTTTAATGCGTTCTAGAATGATTCTTCTTCTATGTTAAAATAGCGGTTAACTAGACTGTCTTATATTCCGGTTAGGATATATAATCACTCAACCCCAGTGCAGAACCCTTCTATATTTCTATGATAAGATTTACTATAGGAGGATTAAGAACAAGAACCTATAAAGCTACACAAGTATCGGCAATGCCATCCACGATTTTAACCTATGTCTATTCAACTACAAGATATCCAAATCATTTTCTCATTGTTGAGTCGAAATTATATATGTTATGATAATTAGTGATCAATTAACTATCAAGCATTCACATCAATTATTGAATAGATCTTAACAACCAAGAAGTAATCAAACTATCGTGATCAAATCATGAATAAAGGTTCAAGTGAATCATAAGGAAAACCCTAATTAAGTGTTTAGTTCCTAGCCATGACATGCTACGAACTAACACAATATCCAACATAAACCGAAATAAAAACTAAAGATAGAAAATTACGAAGATTAAAGTCTCTAATTGTTGCTCAGTGTCTTGTGTTGTTCTTGTGTTCAAGAATGGACTCCTTAAAAACCGATCCCTGTGGCTTTAAATAGGTATTAATTTCGTGCCTGTGGACCCTATTGCCTCTTGGCCAATTCCAACTCTAACTAAAAATGGCCAGACGGCACTACTTGCCGCAGTCAAGACCGCGGCAAAACTCCCGCAGCCTCAATAAACGGCACCGCGATTCATTCGAACGCACTTTGCCGAAAGTCCCGCAGTTTCGCTTTGGCACCGCGCCCCGCCTGCACCGCGGTGCTGTTGTGGTTTTTCCGAGTCATCAATTTTCGATGTTTTTCTGCCTCGGGACCTCCTTTTATGCCCACTTTTCGCTCCATTTTGCCATTTTGCCTTTTTGAACCGTTGTGACTCAAAAGAAAGAAAAACAGCCCTAAAACTATACTAGACGCAACAAAAATGGGTAAAATACTAATCGAAAATGACTCAAAATAGGTATATGAAATATGCCTAACACAGGCGCCCTTCAGTATATGACGTTCACGCAACCAGACATTACATATGTCGTACTGCAGGTGTGTTTGTTTATGCATGATCCCAAAGTTGAGCATATGAATGCACTCAAACGCATTCTTAGGTACATTCAGGGAACACTTGAGTATGGTTTGCATTTGTATCCTTCGTCAACGCCTACATTTGTCTCCTATACAGATGCTGATTGGGGTGATTGTCCTGACACCGCATTTCGCCACGGATGTCAGATGTTTTTCGATAACAACTGTCTCACGGTCCGCCAAGCGCCAATCTACGCTTTCACGCTCGCGCAGTAAGTGTCGAGGGGTAGCTAATGTGGTCTCTGAATCATGTTGGTTACGAAATCTTCTTTTAGAGCTTCATTGTCTCATTGAGAAAGCTACATTGGTGTATTGTTATAATATAAGTGTCATCTATCTTTCTGGTAATTTAGTTCAGCACCAGCGTACTAAACACGTAGAGATGGATATTCACTTTGTTCGAGAAAAGATAGCAAAAGGACAAGTACGCGTCTGCCATGTTCCTTCGAGATATCAAATTGCAGACATCTTTACAGCGTCTTCCTCACCCTTTTGAAGATTTTATGCACTCAACAGACGTACCGTCCGCTATGATCATGAGGATGTGTTAAACAGTGGGTCCAGCCGTGTGGCCCATGTATCGTGTGGGGCTTTTCCCCTTTCTTTGTGTATTTGGTAAATATTAGACTTAGGTTTGTACCTTAATTAAGAGTGTAATATTATCATAATTATAAAGTTAATCTTCAAATAGAATAGGAATTTTTAGGTAGAATAGGAAGATAATCTTCTTTGTAACTTGTATATATATGTCTTTCATTAATAAAAATAATTAAGGAATTATTTCTTACATTCTTTCAGTCACCATCTGTTAAGCTTGAACTTTCCCCTTTCAGGAGGGTGCCAATGTTGATTGAGATTTTGCTTATGGGATTGGGGGAATTGTTGATCAGAAGGATAACTTCTAAGGCTTTTGAAATGGTATATTTGTAGATTCTTTTGACTGTTAAACTGATCATTATTTCTATTGAGTCAAATGCTCCAAAGGCAGAAATGGATGAAATCCATCCAGCTTAAGAAAGTGGTTGTAAGGCTTTTTTTTTAATGATTTTCCAGGTTGCTTGCCATTGACTTGGTGTCTAGGAGTTCATGTTACCATTTAGGTCAGGTTTAGCTTTGTTGCAAACTTCAGTCCAGAAAAAGGCTGAGCACTGGCATTCAAAGAAGATGTGATGAATGATTTCATTTGGAGTGTTGCAGTAGCAACATGTGTTAGGAATGTTGATTTCTATGCTGGCTAGGAAGCTTTTGTTGGTAGTCTTTCATGGTGGAAAGTCTAGACAAAGTATTTCAGCTTGTTGGGGGCATTGAGGCTCCAGATCCAATTGAAGCGTTTTCCATGGTTTAGATGATTTACTCTTGAGGATGAGTTGATTGAATTAATCAGCTTGTTGAGAGTCCACATCAGTAATGGAATGGGAACATGACTCCTTATATGGACTTGGACAATCCTCACCCTACAAGCTAGCTTTTGAGGTTGAGTTAGACTCAAGATCCATTCTTACATGGTATCAGAGTAAGGTCCATTCCAATTATTTGTTCATCAATGTTGGGCCCTCAAATTATATTGTCCACGCTCCAGTTAACGAGGTCTGAGCGTGCGGGTGAGTGTTAGGAGTTTCACATCGGTAATGAAATGGAAAAATGAACTCCTTATATGGACTTGGACAATCTTCATCCTACAAGCTAGCTTTTGAGGTTGAGTTAGGTCCAAGATCCATTCTTACACATCTATCTACCGATCTTATATGCAAACAAATTGTGATTATGCTAGAAAATTGCTGAATTATTTTCTAGACATATACTTTTATATTCAAACAAGTCAAACTAATAATGTGATCTTCTTGATCTTGGGTAGAAAATATAATTAAATATTGATGGTAATATGAAGATTCAAACAGTTGCTTTTGGAGGACTTTTTAAAGATGAACAAGGAAAGTGATTATTGAGATGTTTAGGAAATATGAGTTCCACCTCAAGCCTTACTACAAAATTATGGTCATTAAGCAAAGGATTAAATTAACGAAAGCAACAAAATACAAATATTTAAAAGTGAAAACAGATTATCTATTTGTTGCCAATCTCGTCAAAGAAGATGACATATAATGTCAGTCCCTTAGAGCTAAGAAGATCACAAATATTTACTTGATCTCACCTAAGAGACAAAAATAAATTGTCGAGGTTTTTACAAATGACAAACATGAAAATAATCTGGTGGCAATGGGGCAGGTAAAAGCAGGGCGGGGCATGTTAGAGACTTAACGGGGCAAGGGAGTATTTAAACGGAGTGGGACAGGGCAGAGAAGCTCAAAACATATTTTGACAAAATTATAATAGGGCAGGACAGATAATAGAGTAAAACAAATAAAATATTTTTCTAGTTTCATATAATTAAAAATGAATGACACATTTATTCTTTAACTCCACCACATATTGATATATTTAAAATGGATAAAGAAAGAAAATTATGATTAATTAATCGTTAGTTGTGGGTTAGGCACTTCAGAAATTTCAACATGTAGCCAAATTTTACCTGCTAAAAATTCAACTGTCAAATCCAAATTGACACTATCATTTCTAATAAATGCATTATGAAACAAAGCAGAAATCTGTCATGGTCAACTCTTGAGATTTTCCTGATAACAAAAAGAATTTACAATCCTAGTTCATACGGTGAAAATAATTGAACAAATAAAGGAATAAAAACTGATAATAAAAATAGCCATAAAAGAATTTCTTAAATTGTAGTGAATTTCATGTTTAAAAGTGAAAACAAAGAAAAAGAAAGATAATATAAATGGGGCAGGGCAGGACTTAGCGGGGCAGGACAGGGCTTAGCGGGACAGGGCATGATAAAACATTTTTTTGGACAAAGCTAAATGAGGCAGAAAAAGACGGATTAAAATTTTAGTAGGTCAAAACTTATCCCGTCCTAACCCGCCGTATTGTCATCCCTAACTATGTGTAAGATATCACTAGCTGAATAAAAAGTTTAAAACCAATAACCATTCTTCAAGTTTCATTATTTCATATGCCTATTGTCCAAGCAAGTCATTAATTCCGCATCAATTTTGTCCCCACCCCTTTTCTCCTACGAGTTACATAGGTCCAGAATATTGCAATGATATGTATCTTTCAATACCTTTTCGTAATTCCATTTTTTTATAAATACAATAACAATTTAGTGAAATCCCATAAAGTGGGATTCGATATACCCTCGGCATAAGGACACACACTTTGAAGCAGTTTAAAAAAGCAAATAAGCCATGATAAAACAGTTTGAAAAAAAAGAAAAATAACCACCACAAATAAATAAGATACTCGAAGTATAAGAAACATAAAATAATAGATAGTAGCAGAAATCAAAAGACAAGAAAATAAGAGACAATATAAGACTATTAGTATGAAAGGGTAGGCGAGACACGCTCAACTACCTACTAACCTTTTTTCCTATTATGTGTCTATTATAACCTCCTATCTAAGGTCATTTCCTCGGTGAGCTAGAACTACGTCATATCTTGTCTAATCACCTCTCTTCAATACTTCTTCGGCCTACCTCTACCTCTAATGAACTCGTCCATAACCAACCTTTCATAGCCCCGCACTGGAGCATCCGTGCATCTCCTCTTTACATCCCCACACCATCGCAGTCTCGCTTTCTGCATCTTGTAATCCACTAAGGCTACTCCCACCTTATTCCAAATATCTTCATTTCTAATCCTATCTCTCCTAGTATGCCCACACATCCATCACAACATCCTTATTTCTGCAACTTTCATCTTCTGAATGTGAGGGTTCTTGACTGGCCAACACTCTGTTTCATAAAATATAGTTGGTCTAATCACCACTCTATAGAACTTGACTTTAAGTTTTGGTGTCACATTTTTGTCACAGTCCTCCGGATGCGAGCCTCCATTTTATCCATTTTGCACCAATATGATGTGTAACATCATCGTCAATATCCCCATTTTCTTGAATAATAGCCCCGAGATACTTGGAACTTTTTTTCTTTTGGATGACCGGGGTACCAAGCATCACTTCCACGCCACCATTGAACTTGCACTCCAGGTACTTTGTCTTAGTCCTACTCAACTTGAACCCTTTAGATTTCATAATTTGTCTCCAACCCTCCAGCTTAGTGCTAACTCTGATGCGAGTCTCATCAATCAGAACTATGTGATCCGCGAATAACATACACCATGACACCTCACCTTGAATTTGCCGCGTCAATTCATCTATCACCAGGGCAAGTAAAAATGGGTTAAGAGTTGATCACTAGTGCAATCTCATCACAACTGAAAGTGCTCTGAGTCTCCTCTCACTGTTCTTACCCTGGTATTGACTCCATCATACATGTATTTGATCGCCCTAGTGTACGCCACATGAACACCTCTAACCTCCAAACATCTCCAAAGAACCTCCATTGGAACATTGTTGTAAGGTTTTTCTAGATCGATGAATATCATGTGTAAGTCCTTCTTCCTCTCCCTATACTGCTCCACCAGTCTCCTTACAAGATGGATAGCTTCTATGGTTGAGTGCCCCGACATAAACCCAAACTGGTTCTCTTAAATCGACATGTCTATCCTAATTACCCTCATCTTCACCACCCCTTCCCACACTTTCATAGAGTAATTAGCAGTTTGATACCTCTATATATAGTTACAATTTTGAATGTCACCCTTGTTCCTTTTTTTTAATAAATACCTTTTTATTATTTTCTTCTATGTCAAGTATCAATATGTGCTAATTCCTTGATCAGTAGAACCTTTCTACTGAAAATTTTCAAACATTTAATTGACTAGAAAGGTAAAGAAACAAAATAAGAGGAGTCTAGTATAAATTGGATAAGAATAGAGAACGTAAATTGGTAAGAATGAACGTCATTTTTTGGCTTTTTGCTATCACGGTGCTGAATTAAAAGTTCTCGGAAAAAATATAGTACTGTATTAGGTTTTTAGGTCTATTTCGAAAATTTATTCTTAATATAAATAACTTACCTTAATACTTGGGAATTCTGACAATATGAAATGTTGAGTTTATAAATTTTCTTCCAAGTGTAGAATACACAACTTTCCTATTTATGATTTCTGAATCATTGCTATTTGAAATAGTATAGTATAGTACCCACTCGGAAGAAAAAGCATAACTTTATTCCTACTTTAGTAAACCTTTGGTTTTAGAATTCTGTTTCCATTCAAAGCGTGACCTTTGGGTAAAGCTGCTGAAGCTTAGGCTTTATACCTCCGACTTTTGTAGGCTTACTTTACACTTTTTTTATAACTAACTTGTATTATTAATCACCAAGTAGGGAAATTACAAAATCATAGCTGAAGACACTGACTCAACTTGTAAGATGATATTAATCTCTCTTAGGAGTATTTTTATTAATATCAAAGTATATATAAAGTACAATATTCATCCCTTATACAATAGGAATCCTAAGCCTATACAAAAGAAGAATCTTAGTCTTACCACAATTATATTTACACAATATATGAAAATATTCTAATTATGGGTAGGGATACAATTGTTTCTATAATATACATGTTGACACACCCCCTCAGTCGGAGCGGGAGGAGGCCGAACGCTGAGACTGGATCTGAAGTCAAGAAATAACTGGCTGGGAAGTCCTTTGGTAAATATATTTGCATACTGATAGGATGATGGAACATGTAACACTCTGACATGGCCTAGCGCAAATTTCTCACGAACGAAGTGTAGGTCTATCTCAATATGCTTGGTTCGCTGATGTTGAACCGGATTATGAGAAAGATAGATGACAGAGATATTATTACAATACACAATAGATGTCTGACGCAAAGGATACTGAAGTTCTAATAGTAAATTTCTGAGCCAACAAATTTCAGCTACCACATTTGCAACGCCTCTATACTCAGTCTCGACATTGGATCGAGATAGAGTAGTCTGTCGCTTGGCAGATCAAGAAATCAGATTATCCCCTAAAAAATACAAAAGCCGGAGGTGGAGCGTCACGTGTCCGGACACCCTGTCCAATCTGCATCTGTATATGAAAGCAACTTATTTGGTGCAGAGAGGTATAGGTGCAAACCATAATCAAGAGTGCCCTTAATGTATCGAATGATACGCTTAAGAGCAGTGAAATGAGACTCCCTGGGGGCATGCATGAATAAGAACATCTGCTGAACAACATAAGCTATGTCTAGCCTGGTGAAGGTGAGATACTGAAGTGCACCTGCAAGGATCCTATACAGAGTAGGATCAGAGACTGGAGCATCATCCATGACACTGAGCTTATATTTAGAATCAACTGGAGTAGGTATCTCTTTGCAGTTCACCATCTTAGCCCTGTACACAATCTCTTCTGCATACTTACGCTGACACAAGAACAAATGATTGGCAGACCTGGTCACTGATATCCCCAAAAAGTAACTCAGCTTCCCCAAATCAGTCATTGCAAATCCGGACTTAAGCAAGGCAATAATCTCATTTTTCAATTCGCCGGAGGAGGCAGTAAGAACATTATCATCCACGTAAAGTAATAAGTAAGCAGTGCTACTACCTCGATGAAAAATGAATAGTGATGTATCACTCTTGCTGCATACAAACTCAATCTGCAAGATATACCTGACAAAACGATCATACCACGCACGGAGGGCCTGTTTCAGGCCATATAGTGACTTACGGAGACGACACACATAGTGAGGAACTGCTGGATGGGTGAACCCTGGCGGCTGATGCATGTAGACTGTTTCTCTCAGATCCCCATGTAAGAATGCATTCTTCACATCAAGCTGATGGATCGGCCAGTGTTTGCCCATGGCAATGCTCAAAACTGTGCGAATGGTAGCCAGTTTGACAACCGGGCTGAAGGTCTCACCACAATCAATGTCCTCCTGCTGATTTGTGTCATTATCCACAAGTCGTGTCTTATACCTCTCAAGATCTCCAATGTCTCTGAATTTGTGACGAAAAAGCCACAGACAACAAATCACATTCACCCCTCAGGTCTAGGTACTTTATCCCATGTGTGTTGTTTAGTTAAAGCATTGAATTCCTCAGACATAGCCGCATTCCAATTAGGGTATTGTTTAGCCAATATAGGGTTTTTGGGAATTGGAGAAATAGTTTGGGCAGACAAGTTAAATTGAACTTTGGGTTTGAAGATTCCATGCTTGACACGAGTTTCCATTTGGTGAGTGGGGACTGTGAGAGGCGGTGATGGCTGAGTAGGGAGGACTGAGACTGATGGTAGGGTCAGAAAAGGAGAAGGTGGGGGCAAAACCGTCGGAGGGGCCACGACGCCTGGATCTAGCGTCGCGGCGCTGTCTGAGTGACATGCCTCTCTGGAAATATGGCGTCGCGTCGCCTCATCACTAGGTCGCGGCACTGTCGACGGGTTGAGAGAACATACCTCTCTGGAAAGTTGGCGCCTCGGCGCCTCAACATTGGGCCGCGACGCTGTCGACGAGTCATAAGAGATAAGCTGATCAAGGATGATGGGACAGATATGAGGCTCGTCAAGGAATGAGTAATCCGGTTTTTGGAATTTCTGAAGATTCGAAAACGGGAATGTGGTCTCGTTGAATGTGATGTGATGAGAGATGTGGATTTGACGAGTGGACAGGTCGTAGCATAGATAGCTCCTATGGTTCGGTGGGAAGCCTAGGAAGACACATGGAGTGGACCTAGGAGCGAGCTTGTAAGGGGCGGTAGAGCTAAGGTTGGGATAGCACAGACAACCAAAAATCCGTAGATGATCATAGGAGGGAACTCTATGGTAGAAGATTTCGGTAAGTGTCATGTTGTGAAGAGTGCTAGTAGGGAGAATATTGAGAATGTATTCTGACATTTTAGCAGCATATACCCAGAAAGATGGAGAGAGGGAAACATGAATCAATAGGGTGCGACTCATATTGTTAATGGTGCGGATGATTCTTTCAGCTTTACCGTTTTGTGGTGAGGTGTGAGGGCAGGAGAAGCAAAACACCATGCCATTATTGGTACAAAAACGGTAAAACATAAAGTTATTGAATTCACGACCATTATCGCACCGATGAATTGTCGAAACTCAAGAAATTTGGTAAACACTGCCGATTTATATTTGAGAGGGTACAACCAAATATAGTGAGAAAAATCATCTAGCAAAACAAGATAATATTTATGACCGAGAGAACTAGCAACAGGTGATGTCCATAAATCGGCATGTATTATATCAAATTGTGCAAATGTAACACTAGTAGATGATTTAAACGGAAGACGAGTATGTTTGCCTAAAGAACAAGAAACATAATTTTGGGCAAGCTTTCCATTACAAGTAATGAAATTATTGCCTCTAAGAAAATTAAAGACTGGGAGTCCTGGGTGACCAAGTCTATTATGTCATGTCGAAGAAGAAATAGCCGCTAGAGAGACGGGAGAACAAGATTTGGCAGCGGAGGTGGATGTGAATGGATAGAGATCCCCCATGCTATTGCATCTCGTAAGAGGTGTCCCCGTACGAATATCCTTTACAGTGAAACCAAAATGGTCAAAGTCAACAGAGATAAAATTATTACGAGTAAATTGGCGGAAAGAGAGTAGGTTCTTAATCATGTGTGGGGCATATAAGGTATTTGTAAGGGAGAATAGTGGATGGGGAGGTTGTGTGTATGATGTACCATAACCCTTTACTGGAATGTGTTGTCCATTACCGACTGTAACATATTGAAGATGCTTTAAACTGCACAGTTTGAGAATAGTACTTGTAGACTGAGTGATGTGAGATGTGGCTCCGGAGTCCATGTACCAATTGTTGTCAGGCTGTTGCATGTTGAGGGTGTTGAAAGCCTGACCCAACTCAGTGGGTGTCATGGCGGAGGAGGGTTGCTGGAACTGTCCCTGCATGAAGTGGGCTTGGCGCCGGAGCTGGACCTAACAACCCGTAGTGGGAATAAGGCGATGCTTGGAATGAGGCGGCGCCGCGACTCAGTCTTGAGGCACCGCGTTATCTTGATCTTTGAGGAGCGCGATCTTTGATCTGCTTCTTATTTAGCACCGCGGGTTTCTTCGAACAACAACTGTGAGCGAGCTTTGTTAAAGCTGGGTAACGGATCCGCCTGTTGAATCATGGTGGCCAATGTATCATATTCGCCTTTAGGGAGACCATCAATCAATTGTAACACCATTTTGGTGTCAGTAACAGGCGAGTCGACAACAGCAAGTTGATCCGTCATGAGCTTTAATTGTTTGCAGTACTCAGTCACATTGGAAAAGTTTTCAAGACGTGTATTGTTAAATTGCTCATCTAAATACACAGCAAGGGTGTGCTTGTTGTCCTGAAAAATTTCCTCTAAACGATTCCACAAGTCACGGGCTGTGGAGTCAGATTTCATGATAGTAAGAATTAGATCCTGAGAAATACTACCATATATCCATTGTTTGACGCCGACGTCTACACAACGCCAAGTAGAATCATCAACCTCCGAAGGATGCGGAATGGTGTCATCAATATGATCAATCACGTTATAGAGACATGCATGATTGCGAAACAGTTCAACCCAAGGATAATACTGACTGCTTTCTTGATCAAGACGGATGGGGATATGGTTCTTGATGTTGGAAACAGTGAGAGCGGGTGGTGTCGGCTTCTGGGGAGGAAAATTTCTAGGATTTTTGGAGTTTAGGCTCTTGATACCATGTAAGATGATATTAATCTCCCTTAGGAGTCTTCTCATTAATATCAAAGTATATATATAGTACAATATTCATCTCTTATACAATAGAAATTCTAAGCCTATACAAAAGAGGAATCCTAGTCTTACCATAATTATATTTACACAATATATGAAAATATTCTAATTATGGGTAGGGATACAATTGTTTCTATAATATACATGTTTATCTCATACCAAATTAAGCTCAGTTACTATACCTACTATCTGCTATACAAAGCTAAAAGGGTAACCTTTGAATTATGCTTCTAATGCTTGTAGGTGTTCTCACATGACAAATATAGACTATGGTGGTATTTGACCAAGCTTCTGGAAGTATTTTTGTTTCTCAGAAACACTTCTTTGGTCAAACACCCTTTTTCTAGAAGTAGAAACACTGGAAAAAGTGTTTCTAGATGGTAAGAGAAGCAGAAACACCAATTTGGTGCTTCTGGAGAAACCCTTTTTGCTCATTCATTGAATTTTTTTTTGGACCCATTTATCATTTTCTTTTCACAAAATTCTTTTTAATCTCATATAATATCCCCATATAAAATAGAAATTTGAGAATAGGGGTAGGGAGTAGGGGGGAAGGGGGGTGGGGGGAGTAAGAAAAAAAATCATTTTTTATAATAAAAGTAACAAAAAATCTGAAATAGAAATTTGAGGATGGGTAGGGCAATGGGGTGGGGGTAGGGCGGGGTAAGAAAAAATTCATATTTTTTAATAATTTATTTTATAAAAGTAACAAAAAATATGAAATAGAAATTTAAGGATGGGGTAGGGCAATGGGGTGAGGGTAGGGTGGGGGGGGGGGTAAGAAAATATTTCATATTTTCAATCATTTTTATAAAAGTAACAAAAAATATGAAATAGAAATTTGAAAATAGGGTAGGCAATGGGGTGAGGTGTAGGGCGGGGGGGTAAGGGGAAGAAAAAAAATCATATTTTTTATAAAAGTAAAAAAAATATGACATAGAAATTTGAAGATGGGTGGGGGTAGGTGTGGGTAGGGCGGTGGGCGGGAGTAGGTTTGGACATATTTGAGTCATTGACTATCATATTGTCGTTACATTTCTTATGTACAATATAATATTATTTTTTGATTAAATGTTGCAATTAAATAATTTTAATTTTTTTTATTAAATTGTAAAGATATACTAATTTTTAGAAACATATGATAGAAAAGAATATTTTAAATAATTTTAAATCTATTAAAAAGAATATTCTAGTAAATTTACATAAATGTTGGTCAAACAGGAAACTGTTTCTGTTACTCAGAAGCACTTCTATAAGTATAGGCCAAACACCCTAACTGATTCTCTAGAAACTGTTTCTGCAGAACTATTTCTGAGAAACAGAGACATCTTTCCAGAAACTTTGGCCAAACTGACCTTATGTCTTTGGTCACCTTTCCCCAAGTCTGCTCTACCTACTCAAAGATCATATGATTCCTTTTAGTCCAGATGGCATAGATAAATTTAGTACACATCAACTTGAAAAGATTAGGCTTCTGGGATCTCCCCTTAGATGCACTGATGGTATCATCTTGATAATCCTACCAGTTGCTACTCTGTCCTATTCTTTTCTGAATCCATTGTTGTAATTTTTTCCAAATCCTTCTGGTATAGACACAGTTAACAAACAAATGTTCTCTTGTTTCGTCTGCTTGATGACGTAAGGAGTACTTTGGTTCTACATTCAATCCCCATTTCAACAGTCTATCAGCAGTGCGCAGCTTACCATGGATCAGTAACCATAAAGTAAATTTGGTCTTTGGTCTTGCCACATTGTGAAACATCATACACTTCCACCTGACCCTTAGTTGATCTCCCAGCAGTTGTAAATACAGAAATCGGATAACTTTTTGCTTTGGCTTGATCTGTCCATGAGCTGCTGCAACTATTGGCCTTGCTGCAATGATGCTTTTCACCATCCAGCTGGCCTGGTTGGGACTAAGGCATTCATAAAAAGTTTGAGCTTTTATATAATACATATAAATATATTTAATCCACATTTTGTTTATGTGCTACATCCCAACAGTGTTTAGCTATTGCTGTTCTTTTCTATAGTTGTAGATTAATCAAGTCAGTCCACCACATGACTTAGGGCTACATACTCTATCCCAGGCCACCAGGCTTTCTTGGTTATCACATTATCCCCAGACCATACATAACTTCTATAGTAAGCTTCAATCATCTTAATCACTTTTGCTGGCAAGATAAATATTTGAGCTCAATAAACCTGAATATCAAACAACACAGTTTGTACTAGTTTAGTCCTTCCAGCATAGGTAAGCTTCTTAGCAGTCCAGACAGAGATTCTAGCAAGTATCTTATCTATCAATGATTGACACTACATGATTGTGAGTTTCTTAGTAGCCAATGGTATACCCAAATACTTAGTGGCGGATCCTAGTAGGGGCTGGGCCCCCTCAATAAACTTAATTTTTTATATATATTGAAAAATGTGACATTATTTTGTAAATAACATGATATTGATTCTCCTGATTGTAATGATGTTTATATAGAACGTCAAGGGCGTGCTCGTCATCAGAAGGATCACATCACAGTGGGTCAATATTTTAAAGTGAATCTCTTTTGTGTTACTATTGATCAATAATTGCACGAATTGAATCACAGGTTTAATGTTCAAACAATGGAGCTTTTGAGCCTAAGCAATAGTTTGACTCATAAAGATATTTACGAAGCATTTAATATGGATGATATATGTGCTCTTGTAGAAAAATTATATCTAGTGAATTTTAGCGAGCAAGAGAAAACAAATTTGAGATTTCAACACTTTATTCTTGAGGTTGTTAGTCATCCAAAATTGAATAACTTGTCAATTATGTCTGAATTGTGTGCTTTGGAAAAAACAGGAAAGTCGAATACATATTACTTGATTGACCGGATAATCCGCTTTATCTTAAATCTTCCAGTTTCTACGGTTACTACAGAAAGATCATTTCAGCAATGAAGATAATCAAGACAAGGTTACGTAATAAGATAAATGATGAATTCCTTGCTGACAATATGATAGTTTATATTGAAAAAGAGATACCTGAAAGCTTTAGCTCTGATTCAATTATTAATGATTTCAAATTTTTAAAAGAACAAAGGGCAGCACTTTAATTCTAGGTACATCTTTCATTTTATATATTATATTTTTGTTGTGTTGATGTTATTTTGAATTTTTGATAAAATTATATGAGAAATTTATATATATTCCCATCAAAACTTCTCTTTTTAGATATATCTTCATCACAATTCTAAATTTAATTATATTCCATCAAAACCTAATTGTATTATTTATATCTCAATTCTTCATTTGACTTAAAATATATAATAAATATTAATAAAATATTTTAAAGACTATTTTGTCCTTCATCAAAATTACGGTACTAATTCCTCCCTTCCTTTTTCTCTGTCGTTCTTTCTCGCAAAAACTTCATTTTTTTTCCTTTTTTGCCGCGTTTCTACTCCCTGTGTACGCTACCTCTTCCCACGATTCTTCTCACATTCCCGCTGCTGCACTGGAGAAGAAACCTTTATTCGTGATTTTGCTAGTTGTTTTGATGGTGACCGCATTGTTTGCAAGGTTACTTGTTTCTCTCTCTTTCTACGTGATCGGAGCTCAGAATTTTCGGGGCTTGGCTTCTGGTTTTGTCTCTGTGTGAGTGGAGTTTTCGGGTCATCGGATGCTGGTTTTTTCCACTTGGAACCTACTGCCTCCACTATATCTCTAGCAAATTGACTTGCCTGTTTAATTTCAGCCACTGTCTCTCCCAGAAGCATTGCTGGTAATGACATTCGCCGCCATTCCCCTGCTTCCACCAAGTCCCAAAATCATCAAACTTTGAAACAATTTTGAACATGGGAGGGAAAAACACAAGTCAATAATTATTACCTGCATTTGTGGGCAATGTCCCTGGAGGAGATTTGCGGGAAGTAGCATTCTTGATCCTTTGAATTGGTATAGAGAGAATTGGGTTAAATCATAAAAAAAGAAAAGGTACAAAACTGAGCTAATGAATGAGGAATTTGTATTATTGTACCTCAAAGATTCTTGTTTGCATCTGAGGCTAGTTTTCAGATAGCCTCTGGTGCTGCGGGGACTGAGAGTTACACCAGAAATCACCTTATTACCATTGTAACTGTGTACTGAAGCTCTTGCAATCGAGCCATACCTTGTCCACCTTCAAAAAGAAAAAAAAAATTATTAATATTTATTATAAATTTTAAGAGGTCAAATAAATAATTGAGGATATAAATAATACAATTGAGTTTTGATGATAACTAAATTTAGAACTGTGATGAGAATATATCTAAAAAGATAAATTTTGATGGTGATATATACAAATTTCTCAAATTATATTTTGTTCTTATAAATTTTAATTATAATATTTTTGTTAGTAGTTACCGCCCCTTAATATTTTTTACAAATTCCTTCGAGATCGTGCCCAGCACTCTCCTACTTTCTTGCCTTTTCTCGGTTGACACCCCAAATACTTAAGGGGAAGATCTCCTTTTACATACCCACACTTGCAAAATACTTTTCTGCTGATCTAGGCTGACTCCCTCTAAGTAAATAGAGCTTTTACTTAGATTAACCTTACTTGAAAACTGGTTAAACACTTCTTGCAATGCCACAATGAAAGACAAATTCCCTCTAGCACAACAATATGTCATCAGCAAAGCTCAAATGAGTGATTCCCAGAGGCTTACACTTTGGATGAAATTTGTAATGATGGTTGTTTGTAAAATTGTTGAGGCCCCTACTCAGATACTCCATAGCTAAGGCAAATAGGAAATGAGACATAATATCTCCTTGCCTAAGACCTTTGGATGCTGGGAATGGAGTTGTTGGTTCACTGTTAACTACAATAGAATAGCTCACTGTCTTGACACATTCCATAACCCAAGCTATGTATCTCCCAGGGAATCTGAGTTCTTCCATGATCTTTCCAAATAAATCCATTCAACTGAATCATAGACTTTTTGCAAGTCAATCTTTATCATACATCTAGATGTTCCAAATATACATCTAGGGGCTCACTTAACACTAAAATAGTTATAATAAGTTTTTTTTTAAAATAAAAAAAGTACTACAAATTTTTACTAAAAATAAAGATATATTTTGTTCATTGGGAGCAAAAGACGAAATCTACCACTTGCGCCACCCTCCGAATGACAGAGATTGGTGGAAGGTAAATCACAGACTTCGTGCCACTAGGTGAGGCGCGATGTCACGCCCACATGAGTCATAATAAACTTCCACACTGCGGCTGCCAGGACTATATTTTGTTCATTGATTTGACATAAAGAGGACCTCAAAATAAGTTTGTAAGGTGTAGAAACAAAGTATTTATGAAAGAAAGTGAAACAATAATCATTAATTCTTATTTTTACCTTTTCAATGAAAATAAAACTTTTCATTTCCTTTCTTAGTCTATGCAATACTCAGTTCTTATTTACATCAATCTAAACTTCCTCTTTATTTATATTTTCTTTGTTCATTCAAGACTTCAAAAGATTAATCCTTAGCAATATTGTTCTGCAAACAAACAAGAGCAAAAGTGTGTGGCAATTTTTTTTTACTGATCTGCAATTTTTGGATATCAATCATTATTGAAAGCTTATGAGCAATAAGTTATTATTTTCAGATCAAGTTATGTATTTTTTTTCCAATTAAAGTTTATTATTCTTGATACTTTATTACATAGGCATATATTATTCTTTAATTATTTATTGGAAGAAGTTTTTAAAATTAAAATTGATAAAATTTTACTTAAGATAAATCATGTCTCAAGAGAGGTTGAATGAATTAGGTATATTATCCATTGAAAATAATTATTAGAAAAAATCGATTGTAAGACGATTATTCCTAACTTTGCATCTCAAAAAGCTAAAAAATAAATTTAAATAAAAAATATATTATAGTATAACTTTTTCTTTGAAAACAATATGAAGGTCTCTCATCGAAGTTTGGTTTTAGGCCCATTAGTGTTGAGCCAACCCTATCCATTCTTCAAGCTCTCATTTGACCATAGATTTTGAAGTTAAAATTTGAAAATTTGAGATTTTAAAATTGTGATTTTTGGAACTTGAAATTATGTTTGGACATGCATTTTACTTGATCTTCAAAATATTTTCAAATTTCAAAAACTTGCTCATACCCGTTTTTGCACCAAAAACATATGTTTACCATGACAACTTTGGTGGAATGTGAGTGCGTACTAAAGAAATATGGTGTTGGCAGGACATCAACCATTTCGACTCTGATTAAGGCTCAAGAAATGGCAATTGCTGAGATTCAGAGGCTTAAGGGTGAAAATGCTCTCCTCAGAGTCCAATTGGCTGAGAAGGTATAAGAACCTGGTTCCCCTGGTGATTTGGAGGCTGAAAATATAAAACTGCAGGCTGAAAATGTAAAGTTGAGGGAGAAGGTTGATGAGCTTCGTGATCAGATGCTCTAGCGCACTAACAATGAGCGCGTGAAATCAAAGCTCTGGCCTCTTAGTTTCCCTTCTACCATATTAAACTATTGCTTTTAAGACCTGATCCTTCATCCTCTTTAAGTCCCGTTCCTTTGAACCATATTTTTGTTTTCCGTAATGACTTTGGCACTACTAACAATTTGATGATCATATTTTGCATTGTGTTGGCTACTATGTTTTAATAAATGATGATATATATTTAGACAATTACTCTGTTCTATGCATTGATACTAACCTGTTTGTTCATGGTTCTGCTAGTGTAGTGTTGCCTTAGTGGCTCCGAGTTAATATTATTGAACCTTTTTGCTAGTACTGCTTTGATTACTCTTTTCAGTGATGCCAAAAGGGGGAAAATAAGGAGGAATTGGGAATATGACATACTTGTTGTGACTGAGGGGGAAGTTAAGGGAATAAATTTCTTTTGCCTTGATTAACTTGTTGTTATGATTGAAAGATATGTATGATCCGCAGGGGGACACAAGTGGAGAACCTGGTTCTCAAGGGGAATATCAATTATGTGTTTGTCATCATCAAAAAGAGAAAAAAATGATAAGTTATCTTGTGTTTTGATGTTTTGTCAAACGTTCGGAGAACCAGATAAGGACCTGGTCTGCTATTTGTTCCCTTGGTTATCGTACAGTCAACAGTTACAACTGTAAAACTATACTATTCACTACATAAGTACAGTAGCCCTGTTATAGCGTGCTTATGGTCAAACCAAGAGATGAGTAGTCCCTATCTCATCCCATATGCCCAATAATATATAAGTAACATGATACAAGGTTTTGGGTGAGACTTGAAAACTTAAAATCACTACACAAGTGTAGCCGCCACAAGTTTCTCCAAGTGCTTCCAAGAACAAAGCTACAACAAACAGAGGGATCAGATCCAGATCACTGAAGACATTTTAAGTTCTTGGGTTTGTTGAGTCTTTGTATTTTATCCTCAACTAGTTTTCCTACATTGCTTTCAAGAAGTATTAAAGCAGGACAAATTTCAACTTTTGTCTCTTATAACCTGTCTAGAGTTAGTCAAGTCTTTTGTTTTGTAATAGAGTTATTGTGAATGTGTTTTATGTTCTTGGCTAGAATTAGTCAAGGTTTGTAGCTTTGAAATAAAGTTATTGTAAAATGCTTCTAATAGAAGTATTTGTAAATGAATAGATCTTGAGCCTCAGTCAATCACAAAAGCTAGTTTGTAGGGTGAGGATTGTCCAAGTCCATATAAGGAGTCCATGTTCCCATTCTATATCTGATGTGTGACTCTTGACACTCGCCGCACGCCCAGACCTTGTTAACTGGAACGTGGATAATATATTTTGGAGGCCCAACATCGGTGAACAAAGAATTGGAATGAGTCTGACTCTGATACCATGTAAAGAAATAAATCTTGGGCCTCACTCAACCCCAAAAGCTAGCTTGTAGGGTGATGAGTCCATATAAGGAGTTCATCTTCCCATTTCATAACCAATGTGGTGAGAGACTAAAAATTTAATTCATAGGTTGCAATACGAAGTTGCTTAGTTAGTGAAGTTGAAAATCCTACTTGACAGATCGTGATTTTTAATTTTTGAGCAAATAATTTTCTACGTAAATATTGTGTTATTTAATTTTTGTTTGCTTGAGCACATATGGAGAACTTTTTGGTGGACTATGTTTTTATTAGGGCTGGCCAGTGGGTCGGGCCGGGCCCACTGAGATCGGGATAGGCGGGCTCGGGACGGGACGGAGAGAGGCGGGCAGGCGGGAGATACTAAGCGGACGATACCGTGTCCGTCGCGATCGGTCCCGATGGCCGATCGGTCGGACGGATCGGGGCGGTTTTTTTTTTTTAATTTTTCCACTAAATTAAAAATATTAAATTACTAACAAAGTAACATATAGTCATATAGTGATAGTCATATACTCATATTATACTATTATAGTATTATACTCATATATATTTATAAACTAAATAATTAAACAAAGACAAAAAAAGTGTAAAAAAATATCTCAAGACTGTTTTTGTGCCTCTTATATTATTAATTATTTCATTGAAATATACAAGATTCAGAATTACAACATTGTAGTGTACTGTTGTTGAAAAAATTTGCAAAAGACATAGAAAAAAATACTAAAATTGCAATGAAATATATTACCAATTTGAAAATACTTTTTCTAGTTTCTTTATAATTTCGTGTGGTTCTTCGGTTGGAATTGGTATATCTTGGTCAAATTGTTCCACGTCGCTACTCATGCCTTCAGATAAGATGTCGTTGCAGTTTTCGTCTTCTTCTTCGTTAATCTCGGGTGTGCGACCTTCTTCGCTCGCTCGTATCCAATCTCCGAATAGTACCGCTATCTCTCAGTATCTCCGACTAATGAGTGTCTGTGCTCTCCTATTTGAAATCTGCCTGCAGAAAAAACGCTTTCAGAAGCGATTAATGACGCTTGCATGTTCAAAATATCTCGGGCCATCATTGAAAGTGTTGGAAATGTCTTCTCATTATGCATCCAATATTTCAGCAAGTCTTCCTTTCCGTTTTCATTGACAACTGCTTGGTAAGGTAAAATACCCTGGAAAACAAAAACATCGAACTCGCTAATTTGGTTAGCAGTGCTACCACCGCACATTCTATTTCTGAGGCTTTCAATATTGTCCGCAGAAACAACATGTCTTTTTTGAGGCTGTGTTGAAGCAGAAGAAGATGGTACGAAAGCCGGTTGGTTACTAGCACTTTCTTGATGGTAATGCCGATATACTTTTTTGCATTCATCTTCTACGCTATCCAACACTTCTTCTAGCGTTTGTTTAATAGGTGGCTCAACATTTAAATTTTTGGGAGTTGGAGGTGGTAGTACGTCCATACAGTTATAAATATTTTAAATAAGACTTTTACAACCGTCTACTTTAATAGTCGGGTTTAATACAACACCAATAATATAAATAGGGGGAATAGGAATAAAATATTTCTTTAATTTCATAAACATTTTTTTAATAGCTGCCTTATAAACAGATTTTTCCATATATTCTTTAAGAAGTAAAAATATTATAGTTATATAAAACAACATAGTTGAAATAGTAGGATAATATAAAGTAGAAGATTCTTTTGTTGCTCGTTGAAAATTCTCTAGAAATACAATAAGTTCTTTAATTTTGTCTCGATCATTATCCACAATCATATCAATTGGATTTTAATTATGGACGTTAAAAAATAAAGTGATAGGTTTTCTATAGTCATAAGCAACAACTAGTTGGTCATATAAAGAATTCCACCTAGTTGATACTTCTTCGGAAATTTTTCTGTAAGATAGTCCACAATCGTGACAAGTTTTTTTATATTCTTTTCTCTATTGAATTCTATTATTTTTAAAAATAAAGTTTATAGCAAATTGTATTTTTTCAAGAATATCTTGAAAAAGTGAAAGACCATCCTTTACAACTAAGTTATAAATATGACACGCACATTTGATATGAAAATATTTTGGAAATAACGGAGTTAAAACTTCTTTTAAAACATAAATAGCAGAATTGTTAGAAGCTGCATTATCTAATGTAATACTCATAACTTTATCAGTTATTCCGTAATAATCGCAGACTAAATAAATATTTTGTGAAATAAAATTACCAGTGTGCCTACTATCTATATATCTATATGCTAAAATACGTTTTTGCATAGACCATTTATAATCTATCCAATGACAAGTTACCGTTAAATAATCATGGTCGTTAGTACTACGACCTATATCAGAAGTTAGAGCGACTTTGCAATTTAAATGATATAATGAATAACGCAAATATTGTTGATATTCGTGTGCAAATTTAAACACGTCTCTCTTAACCGTTGATCTAGGAAAATCTTTATAAGCAGAATTATACATATCTCTAATATACTGAATAAAACCAGGCGATTTAGAAAATGAAAAAGGCAAACCCTCTACAACAACTAATTTTGCTAGTGCTTCCCTATCTTTATGTTTATCGTATTTAGAGAATGAATGTACCAAACGTCGACGTAGAGTCGATGTGTAATCGAGAGAGGTTGAAAATTGAAAATTTGCT
The DNA here is from genome assembly GCA_029844215.1 of Przewalskia tangutica. Taxonomy (NCBI): domain Eukaryota; kingdom Viridiplantae; phylum Streptophyta; class Magnoliopsida; order Solanales; family Solanaceae; genus Przewalskia; species Przewalskia tangutica. The sequence goes on from CM056719.1 coordinate 153,129,203, forward strand.
CGATAGATTAATCCTCAAGCTAGTTGCCAACTTCACTCCCAATTCTCAAATTAATAAATAGAGTGAATATGTAGTAGACAATGTTGTATAGAAATTAGAGAAAATGTAGGAGGATTTGTGAGAAATAAGAAGAGAAAATGAGGTATTTATAGTTGGAAAATTGGGTTAAAATATAAATATAATAACTTAGGGGTTAAAAATAAATATAAAGGGGTAGAGGGGGTTGGGGGAAGCCAAAAATGGCCGTTGTCTAATGGCCAAAATGTAATTTTTTTTCTAGGTAGAGGTACCTCTTGGATTCGCTTGCCTCCGGTGGTGTCCTTCTCCTTTCTTTCTAAACTAGTTTTCTTGCTGCATACGTTTTCTTGTTGAATTAGGAAGTTGGCCGTAAACCTCCGGAGACCGGTCCAGCATTTACTTTAGAAGCAAAATGACCGTTAGACAACGACTATTTTTGGCAAATGGCGAGACTGAGGCGGGACCGGAACTGATCGGGTCCTAGCGGGATCGGGTCGGGCGGGACCATACCATGTCCCGTCCCGGTTCGAGCTCCGGACCCACTAATTTATTTTTTAAATTTCTTCGGGGCCGGGCCCGGCCCGGCCCACTGACCAGCACTAGTTTTTATCATTTCAGAATTTTTCAGTAATAATCCTAATCCTTATAATAATACACTCAGCATCTACTAATAGTAATAATCAGTAGAAGAAACAAAAAGAGCTTTGAATTCTTTATTGATCTGCCATTTTTGACTTCCAACAGTGGTGAACGATAACACAGTGCGCACCCTTCGCCGGTCTTTATACCGATTCACCATGCCGGAGCTAGTTCAAGTCTACGCGCCGACGAGAACTCTACAAATTTGGAAATCGCTACTGAACTGGTTAACCTTCTTCTTCCAGATCTTTCTTCAGATCCTCAAAGGAACACCTTGCGTAAATCAAGTTCTATCTTACTTTGGCTTTCGCAATAGTTCTCTTCTCTCTTCCTCTCCGCAGTTCAAACCGCTCCCGGTGGAGGAGGAGGCGGCGCCGTCGTCAGCCGTCGCTCTATCGACTCTGCAAATTACGGCTGGAAGTGTTCCGATTGAGGAGGAACGTTTACCGAGGCTCACGGTAAAGTATCTTATCTTAAGTTTTATAGGAGACAAAAACACGTCTAAACTATCACTTTTTCTCGAGTTTTATACATTAACTATCTATTATTTCCGTATACCTACATAAACTATAATTTTTCCGCGAGTTTCATGCTGTGTTGACCAAATATTTAAAATCAATGGACAAGGTTAACTCAACATCGAGTTGTGTTTTAATATAAAAGGAGTGATAGTTTAGGTAGGTAAATGAAATAAATGGATAGTTGAGTTATGAAACTCGCTAAAAAGAGATAGTTTAGGTGTGTTTTTGACCATTAACTCTAATATTTACTGATGTTTGACATTATTGTTTAGCTGTAGAAACTGGATTTGAGTATTGTGTTTTTTATTGGATTGGAATGACGAAATGCTCGAATGTTTTGCTATATAAGGAAAAATATTTCCAGCATCAAACTCTGTACTATTAATGCAACATATTAAACTCTGCATTATTAATACAACCTTTGGTTATTACTTAAACAACGTATAACTAATGCTTGCATAACTTATGCTGAGATAGAATGTGAAATAATAATGTGTATTAGCAATATCTGGGAACTTACCCTTAGGTTGCCAACTCATATATTATTATACAGTCTATTATTATTCACTGTATAACAATTCATGTATTGCAATTTGTTTAACTTGTGCACGGACCAAACAGCCTATATGTTTACATTATCGTTGAAATTCTTATCATTCAGATGAACATGTCTTATTTTGGGTATACAGTTTGATGGCGGTGCATTAGCTCTTTGATTATGTATGAGAATGAGTCATACATCACTCTTGTATTGGTCGCTCACGAATTGATCAGATTATCTTTACTAAAAATTAAATACTTACTAGGAATCTTGTAGGTTCGCACTTGGCAATTAACCTGTGTATTTTAATGGTCATGGTTTGCGCCAGACTGCTAGTCAGCAGTGGAAGTGGTTAAATTCATGCTAAATGGTAAAATATGACCTGTTGTAAACCAGATTGTTTGCATATTTTAGTCTATTTTTCTGAGTTGAGGATTGGATTTTTCTCAGAAATTCAGACTGAGTTTAATGCTTACCAATTTTGGATATGTTGGTAAACTACAACCTTTTTAGTTGAATAGTTATGAGAATTGCTGTATAAGTTTTAAGGGAATGCTGATTAAAAGTTGGATGATTGCAAGATCACTTGCGAAGAAAGTTTCAAAAGTGTTGATATCTAATATGGGAGAAAGACTAAATGCAAAGTAGACACCAAAATTTTTAGGAAGCATTGTGTAGGTCAATGTTTGATTTCTATTCTTCTGCAGCTCGAAGCTCCAGTTCAATAACGCTGACCTAACTAATGTATGCTTGTGCATGACCTCTTGTTGTTACTTGCTGTAGCAGGGAGATGGTCAATAATACATTCTTTTTCTTCCCCATTCTTTGATTCATGCCATAATATCAAGTACAAGGTAAACCAATGAATTGTATAATATGATATGTAAAGTGGTGGTAGTTAACTTGTTGCTTGGAATAGTAGGAAGAAAATTTAGATAGGCCAAGGTGCATATTGATTCATAAAAGCGAACAGAAATTCATGGGTAATGATTGGTTTCTCTTAGCAAAATGCATTAGTGCTGTAGTGTTCGGTTAATCCTACAAATGATGTATTAGAACATGTTAGCTTTTATTTCATGAAGGAACATGATGTCTGCTATAGCATCTGATTTGTTAATTCTATATATGCTTTTTGAAGAGGCATAATGTGGGCGATACAATCTAAACAACAGCGGCATAAACTGGTTTAGTTTTTTTTCGGGTCAGCTTGCACACACCTCGACTTAGTTTTTTTTGGTCTCTGTTGGAATTTGAACCCTGGTCTCTCATGGTTTTCACCCACTTCATTGGCCACTAGGCCACACCCTTGGCTGCTGGTGTAAGCTAGTTAAGTAGTGTGAAAAAGCACGTGCAAATTGGTCCAGGATGATCACAGGTCAACTTGCAAATTTAGTATAAGCATATAACATGCAAAGTTAGCTTCCAATCTGAATAGGTGAATGTAATTATGGAAATCCAACTTGGTGAAAGGAGGAAGTTTTAAAGCAGGGAAACTATAACGAGGACATGAACAGTGCAAAAGCTGAGATCGATGAAAGAGGCAGGAGTTCCTTGGAGAATCATTAATTTTCCAGAAAATATGTCAAAGATAGGGAATGTTGTGATTACAACATGCATGTTTAGTTAGTTAGGTGATTTATATATTTGCAGTGTTACGGTATTCTTTTGGGTTTCTTCTGATCTCTTCTTTCCTTATTTCTTGGAAAGGTGGTTTAGTGGACAAGGTCCCTTGAGCAAATGGATTGTCAAATTAGCTGGCTAGTTTAAAGTCATGCAAGTCTAATGAGTTTTGATACAGGCTTGAGCCACCAAAGTGCTGTCGTAGCAAGTTTGAAGGCTGCTATATATGTGTAGTAAGCCCTTTATTGGTAATAGGTAGTGCTCTTTTAAACTATAGGATCCCTATATCAACAATCTTGAGTGTAGGCCAGGTCTTGGAATTTGAAGTGTTTAACAAATAACGTTGTGTGATCGGCTGTCAATTACTTGGCTGGCCACACTATAGGATTTTTTTTGACTGTCATTCCATAATTGCATCCCATAGCTCTCGTCTTCGCAGTTGGCCTGTGTGCTGTGCTCTGGTGTCACAAGAAGAGCCTCTATTTGCTGTGTCTCTGTCCCAAGAGGTCAAGTGCATGGTTACACACTAGCATCTGGGTGATTCTGGTGAAATGCCTTTATCTTTATCCTTTCTTCGGCATGCTGGGCCTTATTTTAGGTGGGCTCGTACCAGAAGGGGATGTCAGATGGTGGGAGGATCTGTTTACTTTATTTGTGCTTTCTTGTTGGCAATTTTACATTTTGCTTAATCATTTTTGTCCACTTTGTGGGATTTCACTGGGTATGTTGTTGCTTCATCATTTTTGTCTATGCACTTGACTATGTCTTGGTTTCGAAGAATATACCTTCACTTGATGAATAAAAGTTGTAGTTCAAAGAAGTTTCTGGAAGAATCTCTTAAGAGTACCGACATCTAACTAAGTCTGAAAGTTGACTTGTATCAAGAAGATATGGTGGATTTTACGGACAGAGGGGGTCTAAAATCACTTTCACTAACTGTACCGACAACCTAGCGGGGTTTTCGGATAACCTGCTAATTAAATGGTTGTAGAACTGGATAACCCGTGCTTCCTGCAACATGGATTAATTGCTGACTGTCAAGGATGTTGATCAATCTTTTAATAGTTATTTTGTTAAGTTGACTGCCTTATGTTTATGTTTATGTTTATGTTTTTCTCATGTTCTTAGATGCTGGATGCAGGTGGTTCTTGATTTGGATGAAACTTTAATTTGTGCATATGAGACATCAAGTTTGCCTACCATCATTTGCACCCAGGCAACAGAGGCTGGGTTGAAGTGGTTTGAGCTCGAGTGCGTATCTTCAGAAAAGGCATACTTTCTAATTTCTACTGTTTGATAGAATATTATAGCAAGGTTCTTTGTTATTCCTAGCAAGTTTCATTGAAATCTGTGCCAATCTTTTCTTGGAGGTTTCAGGAATATGATGGCAAACCTAAGATCAACTATGTCACAGTTTTTGAACGTCCTGGATTACACGAGTTTTTAAAACAACTTAGCGAGTTTGCTAATCTGGCCTTGTTTACTGCTGGACTTGAAGGTTAACTCATTACTTTCTTCTTGATTTAGTTGTATTCCTTTTCCATTGGTGTCTTCATCTAGAATTGTTGAACTTGTCATTGTTATGTGCGTACAGGATATGCAAGACCCGTCGTTGACAAAATTGATCTTGAGAATCGGTTTAGCCATAGACTTTATCGCCCTTCAACTACTAGCACGTAAGTATAGATACTGTTTTTCTGTCTTTTCTATCTGGCATCATAATCATTTGACATGTTAAATGTGAGGCTAATCTATTGTTTATAAATGTATCAAAGAGTGAAGAAATTTAATCTGAAAGTAAATGGCATAAAAGGAATAAAATCTGATGCTAGTAGAAGGAAAATTAGATTCATGAAAATGTTTGATGCTCAATACCAATAACTTGCTTACATGGATTAAGGTGACATTTATATGGAGTTTTGAAGTTCTTGAGTTGCAACATCAAGTTTAGAGTTTTAACGTGTTTGTAAGCTAAATCTTGAAAAAGAAATACTTTTTTCTGAAGATATCCAAACTCAGCGTTTCGAATTTTTCAAAAGCTGGGAAACTTTAAAAACTAGTTTTTGAGTTTTGAAAACTGAGTTTGAAAATTTTGAAAAAAAGGTTTCAACACTTGACTCAAACAAACACTTCTTACACAAACTGAAAAACTGAATTTGCAAACTCAAAAACTCCAAAATTTCATACAAACACCACCCAGTTCTTCTCTTGCCTCATGCCAATCAGTATTATTTCAATGATGCGATTGTTTCATGTGAATACCTGAATTTGTTTATGAACTCTCTTCAACGTCCACTCAACCTTACTGGTTATAGGCTTATCCCACCCTCAAATATGGTGGTGGTTCAGAGTCTCACCTTCTCTCTTTTGGACTCATTAATGTGTTCTTTCATGTCCCCAAAAGAAAAATCTCCTCTTGCATGAAAAATTGAAGTAAAATTAGATAGATAATAATGTACCTGATAGTACCTAATGATTGAAATCACATTTTATCACCTTTGTCATGTATTCTCTGCAATACGTGGTATCGGTCTGTTTGTTGTAGTTTTGAAAAAATCCGGTTCATTTTTTCGGTATTCTGTTTCTTAAAATACTATACCAAGACCAAGACCAACAACAACATGCCCGGTATAATCACACCAAGGGGAAGGTAGAGTGTACGCAGACCTTACCCCTACCTAACTAACTAAATTTTGTATCGTTCAATTTTTCTCTTTACGGTCTCGGTTTGCTGGTCTCAGTTTACACTGCAACACAGTGAATAAATCATAATATCGTTTAAACAACATGGTGAATATGAGGGTGGTATTGAGTTAAATTTCGTCACCTATAGTCGGTAATAAACACGAATGGATAAATGAAGTTAAATTTGAGTAGAATTTTGTGCGCCAGTCCTTTTGAAAAATCCACGTGGGAAGAACATTACACAATACATGACTCATATGCTGGGGGTGGGATGAAACACGGACATGATGACATGGCACATCACATCGACATTACCTTAAAGAGGATGGTTTAGATGATGTGACAGCCACGTCAAATACACATGGATGTCAAGGTTTGATAAATATATGACGATTTCCAAATTTGTCGCTTAATATTTTTGTTTTAATTTATTTCACACGGGTTATTTATGTTCCTAATCATCGTATCACGTGTTTCTTCTTTTTTATATGTTCTATTCTATGTGAATTTTGGAACTAAAGACGATGGTATGGATTTGGAAAATTTCAATTCGGTATTTTGTGATTCGGTTTCTTAAAATATTACTATAAAACCAAACCTAATTAGTTTCGGTATGGTACATTTTCCTTTTTCAGTTTCGGTTTAGGTTTGCTCAATTTCATTTCGGTAATTCGTTTTTTACCTAATTATGAACGCCTCTTGTATCAGTTGATTTCTCTTAAGAATGTTTGTCCTAGTTAACTCTGCTTTTCGTTGATCCACTCATAACAGCTCAAATAGTATAAAGTCACTGTTGTTTCTATATAATATATAATATAACTACGGTGAATTTGACACTATATATGCGTCACAGGGAATTCCGGGAACATGTGAAGGATCTGTCATGCATATCAGAGGATTTATGCCGGATTGTCATTGTTGATAACAACCCATTCAGTTTCTTGTTACAGCCTTTAAATGGAATACCGTGCATTCCATTTTCTCCTGGACAACCCCATGACGACCAGGTATAAGAAATGAGCAGAAAATATAAATGAGGGCTATTCCTCAATTTTTAGCCTACTTTGATCCACCAAGAGTTTAACTTGGTTTTCATCTTCTATATTAGCTTTTGGAAGTAATCCTTCCATTTCTCAAGCATCTATCTGAGCAGAAGGATGTAAGGCCTGTGCTTCGCGAAAGGTTTCAAATGCCCGAATGGTTTCAAAACCATGGAATTCCTACTTGTGACTTCACAAATGTACGATGATCTTTTGCAAGTAAAATTTTTGCTATTCCAGGAGACATGACACACCTATACTCTGAATTTGTTGTACAAGGTTAGTACCTCTTCACCGGAAGAACAAATTTTTGTATAGATTATTTGTGCAGAGGAGTAGCCATCTATGAAGACCCAAATTTCTAATCTATTACATTCTTTTGTAACTTTGTTTATAGCTTCCATTGTCAGAAGATATTCATGTATGTGCAATTGTTGTAAACAGTGATTTCCAATATTTATACCTCCCCTCACCAAAATTTATGTATAGATTGGATGATTAGTAGCTCTCTCCAGCTATGACAAAGTGTTCATTTGTTTAAACTAGGGATGGCTAACGGGTCGGGGCGGGGTGGGGCAGGGCTGTCGGGGTTTGGCAGGGTCGGGGTCGGCGGGGTCTGTCGCCGTCCCGTCGCGATCTCGAGGTGTCGGGGTGGGTCGTTTTCCCCCCCTTAAATTAAAAAAATAACACACACAACAAGATAGTTTAATAAAACATCCCAAGACTGTTTTTGTGCCTCTTATATTATTTAATAGAATTATGATTTTTTTTTGGTAATACAATTTCAAAATTGCAACTTCGTGATATTGAAAGTTGCAAATAAATAACATAGTAAAATTACAATTAAAAGAATTACATTTTAAGAAACACGTTTTCTAGTTTCTTTATAATTTCTTGTGGTTCTTCGGTTGAAATTGATATTTGTTGGTCAAATTGGTCGACGTCGCTTCCACATCCGTCAGATAAGATTTCGTTGTAGTTGTAGTCTTTTTCTTCATTGATCTTCGGTTGGCCGCACCTCCTACACTCCGCACGAATTCAGTCTCTAAATAGAACTACAATCTCCGATGGGTCTCCCACTAATGAATGTCTGTGCTCTCCTATTTGATATCTGCCGGTTGAAAAAGCGATTTCAGACGCTGTTGATGACACTTGAATGTTCAACACATCTTGGGCCATTTTAGATAGTGTTGAAAATGTCTTCTCATTCTCCCTTCAGATGTCTTCTCATTCTCCCTCCAGTATTTTAACAAGTCTTCACGTCCCTTTTCATTGACGATTGCTTCGTACGGTAGAACACATTGCAAAACAAAAACATCAAACTCGCTAACTTGGTTAAAAATGTTACCACTAAACATTCTATGTCTGAGGCTTTCAATACTAACCGCAGAAACAACATGTCGTTTTTGAGGTTGTGTTGAGAGAAGAAGATGATGACATGAAAGCCGGTTGGTTGCTAGAACTTTCTTGTTGGTAATGCGTATATATTTTTTTACATTCATCTCGTATGTTAGACAACACTTCTTCTCTAGTTTTTTCAATAGGTGGTGAGTCATTTGGATTTTTAGAAAATGGAGGTGGAAGTTTATCTATGCAATCATAAATAGTTTCAATAAGTGTTTTACAACCGTCTATTTTAATAGACGGATTTAATACAACATTAATAATATAAATTGGGGGAATAGGAATAAAATATTTTTTCATTTTTCGAAACATTTTTTAATAGGTGCCTTATAAACTGGGTTTTCATATATTCACTAAGTTGATGAAATAGTAGGATAATAAATAGCGAAAAATTCTTTAGTAGCTAAATTTTTTTTCTCTAAAAATGTAATAAGTTTTAAAATTGAATCCCAATCGAAATCTACAATTAGGATTTCAATTATGCGCCTTAAAAAATAAAGTTATAGGTCTTCTATACTCATAAGCAACACGTAGTTGCTTGTATAAAGAATTTCACCTAGTGCATACTTCTTCGGAAATTTTTCTGTAAGGTAGTTGACAATCGTGACAAGTTTTTTTATAATCTTTTATTCGTTGTATTCTATTACTTTTTAAAATATAGTTTATACCAAATTGTATTTTTTCAGAAGGTCCGCAAAAAGTGATAGACCATCCTTTACAACTAAGTTATAAATATGACATGCACATTTTATATGAAAATGATCTGGAAAAGATGGAGTTAAAATATTTTCTAATAATCTAATTGCAGAAATATTAGAAGAAACGTTATCTAATGTAATAGTCATGATTTTATCAGTTATGCCATAATAATCGCAAACTGAAAAAATATTATCTGAAATAAAAATATGAGTGTGCCTACTATCTATATATCTATACGCTAAAATATGTTTTTGCATAGACCATTTATAATCTACCCAATGACATGTTACCGTCAAATAATCATGACGGTTAGTACTACGACCTATATCAGACGTAATAGATACTTTGCCACGAAAATGATATAATGAATAACGTAAATACTGTTGATATTCGTGTGCAAATTTAAAAACGTCTCTCTTAACAGTTGATCTAGGAAAACGTTATAAGCAGAATTATACATATCTTTTATGTAATGAATAAAACCAAGAGAGGAAGAATATGAAAAAGGCAAACCCTCCACTACAACTAATTTTGATAATGTTTCCCTATCTCTTTGTTTATCGTATTTAGGGCCTACAATTTTCCCGGTCATAGGGTCAATTTAACCCTGTACCTGGCCCGGGATAGTATATGAACCTTATCCCGACTGAGAGGGCATTGGCGCACCCGCCTTTTTAGCCAGGTATTCCTCTCACCTAGCTTTGTGAAATCTATTCAAATGCGTAGTTAAACCTCCCGTCCCGCTCTGACCTTTTTCCATTTTAAATTTATAAATATTTTTACAAATTTGGCATCTAGCTACTTGATTTTATACGTTCCTATCAAAAAAAGCCCATACATTTGATGTTAATTTTCGTTGTGGTGGACCTCGTCTCATACTAGGGGGAATATGAGGCGGTTCAGTTTGAGGTGCACTAGTGGGCGTGCCATCTAGATTAGTGGTGTGTCATCTAGATTATCTTCTAAATTAAAATCTTGTTGAGTTACAGAAAATAGCTCCTCGTCTAAATCTAATGGTACTTCAGAAAATAATTCAGTATCAACAAAATCGTCTTGTCTAGGAGGAATATGATGATTAGAAGAAGTACCCCTGCCCTTGTTACCTCTATTAGAAGAAGCAATACCCTTATCCTTACCCTTACCAATCATACCTCAAAGTGCTTCCATTTTAATTATGTAAATAAATAATTACAGATAGTGAAATTAAGTGCGCTAATTAAAGTAAAGAAACAACAATAATTTAATGAAGGAACGAATGTACCAAATGCCGACGTGCAATCGAGAGGTTGAAAATTGAAACTTTACTCAATGGATGATCCTCAAGCTAGTTGTCAACTTCACTCTCAAATGAATAAATAAAATTGAATATTTAGTAGACAATGTAGAGAGAATGAGAGATTATTAGAGAAATTGTAGGAAGATTTGTGAGAAAATGAAGAGAAAATGAATTTATAGTTGAAAAAATTGGGTTAAAGTGTAAATATAATAACTTAGGGATAAAATAAATATTAAGGGGGTAGGGTGGTTGGGGTGGGGGTGGGGGGAGGTGAAATTTGGCCGTTGCACAACAGCCAAATTGTGAAATAGCCGTTGTGCAACGGGCAAGGGGCGGGGTCGGGGAAAATTCCAGACCCCGTACCGAAATCGATATCGAATACCGGTATTCGATCCCGTACCGGGTCAGGCGAGGTCGGATAGCCCCGCCCCGTTGAACAGCCCTAGTTTTAAACCTTCTCAGTTTTTAATATTTTAGTGGCTACGTATTATTATTCCTCGTCTTGTAACGTATGTAATTTTTGTATTTTTTAGCTTCTAAAATCCTCTGGTCTACGGTCTTTTAAGTTTTATCTAACAATCCCTCGAGGCTATAGCACAACTAAAAACGTAGAGATTGTTTCTTTAGCTTTTATCAAGGATATTCTCTTGTGAGATACAATGACTACCTCCGAGGCCATTGATTGTGTTTTGAGACTTTTTCTATATCATAAAGCTAGTCGAGGACAAAGCGAAACATAGGTGAGTGATTTCTTTTTATTTGTTCAAATCATAGTGGATAGAGTTATTCGGTACATGTGCTGGTGGGGAATAAAGGTACCTCGTGAAATTAATTGAAGCGCGCACAAGATGATCCAACAAACACCACGATTGTTTTTTAAATTAAGCTAGTTGACCACAAAGCCATGTTATTGAAGTGCAGGCAAGCAACCAAAGGGAGGTAGGTTTGATGAAATGTGTTGTGAAGGAATGTTTAATGCTCTTCCTCCATTAAGAAAAGCATAGCATTAGTCCTAGGTGGTATTTGAGTAATACACTTATCTCTTCTTTAAATGAGTAATTTATGGTTATATGTTTTTTTGGAGTATGAGGAGTACAATTGGAAAAAAAATCTTAATTTTTTAGTGAAAAATATTTTGGCACAAATTAGCTTATGTTAGGAAGACTAAATAAATTTAGTGAAGTTTCGGGAGTGAGGAGTGTCCATATGTATTCAGCTTATACAAAAAAAAACCGTTTTAACTCTGCTTACATTGTACTCCTAAAGTGACATGTTGCGTAATAATGTGGCCGGTGGCTTTATAACAACCATATTGCACTAGTGGTATACATTTCCTCTTGAATTCATAAAGTATCTTCTTAAGTACAACACTTATATCGTCAGCGTTCACACTGAATTTTGTATGTAGTACTGATCTTATTAATTCTTATCCTTTCGTCAATTGTGGCTTCTTAGAAAATGAAAGGAGAAGAAACAGAGTAGCCCACTGATAAAAAGTTAAAACACAGAGAATGGGTCCATGCGTCTTCTTCATTCCTTCCTTGAATTGGCTTTCAGACAAAAGAGTTTTAAGATGGTGTAAAAAATATTTTATATTTAGATTATTTATACTTTAATATTGTTCCTCTGAGCGGAGTCTTTCTGAATAACCGCCTACCTATCGCTTATGAATGTCACAGACACTCTATCCTTTCTCGCATTTCACGCCATGATTTCACTGGATATGTTGTTGTTGTATTTATGATTTAATTATTATTTCTTTCACCCGATTTATATAATGTAATTAGAGTCTAAACGAAATGTAAGAAAGAAATAAAGGCTTTTGAAATTTGTGATTTGAAACATGACACAAAACTTTTGTGGGTTTAAGAGTTTAGAAATTTATGGTTTTTATTGTGCGACTATGAAAACTTTTTATTAAGGATACAATGATAAGTATATCATTTTTTTTAAACAGACAAATAAGAAAATAACGTCTATACAGTGGAATAGGAGAAGTAATTGATAACATTAATTGATATCTTGATGAAAATAATTATTAATTGATGTTTATCATAAACGACATTAATTGATATCCTGATGAAAATAATTGTTAATTGATGTTTATCATAAATTTTTTGTTACACCTCGTAATTCTAAAGCAATAAATTGAGAACGTACTTAAGGAAATAAGATTTGAATATTGGACATAAAGTATATTTACATATGCTAATACAAAAATTAGTATACAAATGATGTAATCCCGGAATAATTTTAGATACTACAAGTGTGATAGGGACTAAGTGCTGTGTATATATATATTAGGACATGAAATTTCAGATTTTATATATAAGATTAATTATGTGGGAGATTAATTAATTGTGGGATTAATTTTAGTAGGGAGGATAATAATTAGTGGACAAATTTTGGAGATTTGAGCCTCAAAAATCATGGGCATGCTCACATAATTTCAGCTCATGCTCACTATTATCCATGTACCTCTCATTACACTACCTTGAACTCAAATAACACCTTCAACACTATTCATATTCTCTCATCTCATTCTTCAACCGTTTCCCCCCCCCCCCCCCCCCATTCCATAGCTAAGTTCAAGACCAAATCAACTCATTTTTACTAGATTAAGCTCCTCCACTAAATTTTAAACCATGGTGAACTCAAAACAGTGAGTCACGGTACTGCTGGACCGAGAGACTGCCCAAAAACGTTAGCTTTGGAGATGAACAATGTTGGAAGAAAAACATGCAAGTAAGATGGATTTAAACTCATAAGGAATGCATGCATGCCATTAAAAGTTGAAGAGATAGTGCACATTGGAGCAGTGGCCGATTTAGGGACTGTTTTGGCTTAAGTTAAGGTAAGATTTCTTCTTATTATTTGAGTTATTGGAGTTAAATGATGTTGTAGTTAAGAGATAAACTCATGATAAAGAGGAATTGAAAATAAGAGAATGCATGTGATTGTTATTGACGTTGTTGAGCCGATTGGAATGGTTGGTGCCGAATTAGGGACTGTTTTGTATACATTGGATTCGAGTGTTGTTGTTGTTATCCTTGTCACTAATTGCATGTTAAAATTGAAGGAAATCTTGACATTTAAAGTTGAAATGATTTTATATGAAAGTGTTGAAATATGAATTGAATTTTAAGGAGTTACGAAAAGAGTTTGGTATTATGTTTTGAGGTGTGCCGATACCCTCATGAAGTTGTGGACATTGTTGGTATTGTTGTGATGTATTAAGGGCTGTTCTTGTTAAGTTATAATGCTGGAAATATGAGTTATGAACATGTCTATACGTTGTGGTAATTACGAATATATGTCCTAAAAGAATAAAGGTATAAAAAGGTGTTACATTTCCCTCTTGTTGTTGTTGAAGTATGTACTATTTTTAAAGGTTGTTTTAATATGGATCAAGGGCTGGATTAACATAAGAAGTAGGTGTAGTAATCACCTTGGTTGTTGTAGTTGTTGTATTACATGAACGTAAAGAGAAAGAATGGATAATGGTGGTGTATACCAAGTATATGAGACTGTTTTGGTATATTCTTGAGTTATATCTTGTTATTGGTATTGTTGACCTTGTTTGTAAGTTGTAGATGTGTATATAAGTAGGGGAAGTGTTGCCCAATTTTATATAACAAGAGAGTCATCATTCGATACATATAAAGTATGCTAGTAATCATAGAGTTGACGAACATATTGCTATTGTTATAGGCCGAAGTGCTAATTGAGACGTATTCTAAATATTGAGTTGGTTAGTTCGACTATAAGGTATGCGAAACTATTCTTTTTTCTTTTGGCATGATTTATATAAAATGAGTGTACGGCGGACGTACATAATTCTATTGACTCCAAATTCCTAATGATACTTGATATAATAGTCGCCTTTGATTTTACAAGTGATAGTTCATTCTATTTATTCCATTGAGAGTCAAATGATGATTTAATTTGTATAAGGTTACTCATGATATTCTATTCATGCTTGATATGATATGATTATTTCACCGAGTCCCGGGCCGGGCAGTACAAATATGATATATGTGGACATGCATCTACGGATATGAGATATGCGGACAAACATCCGCAGTTATGATATATGTGGACAGGCATTCACGGATATGACTATGTGTACACATTATATGTTCACCGCGTCCCTCACTAGAGGGTCGGACATTATATATATATATATATATATATATATATATATAATGATTTCTATGTGGACAAGCATCCACATATATGACTTATTTTATATGGACATGTTTTGACTCTCATTTCATAAGGCACAGTTGCATTGGTATTTTTGATTACGATACTTGTCTCCTGTTATCTTTTGGCCAGTTATGATCTTCCTTACAGTACTTCATGTTTTATATATTCAGTATATTATTTCGTACTGACCCCATTTCCTCGGGGGCTGCGTTCATGCCCGCAGGTACATGTACTTAGTTTTGGTGATCCTCTAGTCTAGAATTCCTGTTCAGCTGTTTGGAGAGCTCCATTGATTCAGAACTTAGTCATTTTGATACAGAACCTTATTTTTGACTTATGTATATTTAGGGGTACGGTGGGGCCCTGTCCCGCCATATTTCACTATCATACACTTAGAGGTCTGTAGACAGTTGTGGGTTGTGTATGCGTGACGCAATACATGTGTCGGCTGTTGTTTATCTTGGATAATCCCATGTATAGAGGTGGCATTGTCGGCTTGCCTATTTTATTTTGATTGACTAGTTGTGACTCCTCATGAGATAGGTTTATTTTGATATATATGACGTTATGAGTCAGCAACTTATTATCACAAGATTTTTATATTGTTCTTGGTATCAGTCGGATTATATGTGACATGTCAGTATAAGAGCGTACAATTAGGGCACCAGTCGCGGCCCGTCGGGTCGTGACAAAAGTAGTATTAGAGCAGTTCGTCCTCGGAATGTCTACAGATCGTGTCTAGTAGAGTCTTGTGTATGGGTATGTTGTGCACCATACTTATACGCAGGAGACTGCCGGACATTTAGGATGTTATCTTTTCTTCTCATTCTATATCGTGTGATAGAGCTATGTTATTAGGATAATCCCTCTCTGACGAATTATTATGTTTTCAGCGATGCCTCCAAAGAAAGCGACTTCCTGAAGGAAAATCAAGAGGAGCTACTAGTCGACCGAGAGTTACTAGGGCGCACCCGATTTATGCACGAGGCTGTACTCCCGACGAGCTCACACATCGCCACCTCCAGAGGCTCTAGTTCAGAGGGCGACTTCACCACCAGTTCCAGAGGCCCCAACACCTGAGCCTCCAGCTCCTCTGCCAGGGGCGGAGGATAGTGCCATGAGAGATGCATCCAGTGGCGACAGTTAGTGGCGGCACGCAGGAAGTGTTACACCGTAGTTCAGTCACGCGCGAGGCGTCTGAAAGGAGTAAGACTTTAAATTTTAAGAAGATAGGTTGACGGATTGTTCGGACGGGTTTTAGTCAACTTTAAGCGGGTTATGACGGTACATTGAGAGTTCATAAGTGTTTCAAAGGCCCGTATGAGTTCGTTGAGTCTAGATTCCAACGCAACCAACCGCTCGTCGATAGGGCGTCGAGTAAAGTTATGAGAGTTACAAGTTCGGTCGTGCCAGACGTAAAGGCGTTTGTGCAAAGGCATGGGCCGCGCGAAAATCGAGGGGTCGCTGAGTTTCAGCACGCGCCCAGGAAGCCAGGCGCGCGGAAGATTCAGGGTCCGCAGGAGTTCGCCATGGCCACGGAAGCGAACCCACGCGCTAGGCGGATTCAGGCGGAAAAAACTTAGGAAATCTGATTTTTCTTTTAAAGGCCATGGGAGGTGACAAGTGTCCCCCCATCCGATTTTTGCGATGCCTTATATTGACCAAGTCTTGAAGACTTGGTCATCTTTCAAACCTCTCTCTCTCTAATTTAGCTCCTCCTTCTCTAAAATCCCAAGAGAAATTCTAGCCTTAGGAAAAATCAAAAGATAAGAACAAGGAAGCTTGTGGCTAGCTTGTTGGTGTTGTTGTGGTGGTGTTCTGGCAGGAAGCTAGCAAAAATATTTGGAATAAGTTTGGCTAAAACTTTAAGGTAACATTTCTTCCTTTAGAATTAGTTTCTAGTGTTGCATGTTAAGAAGAAAGAACTTGTGGTAGTGAATAATGCTCTTAGAGTCATTGCATGTAAGAAATATGGTTTGGATGTGAAAGAATTGATTAAGAAGATATTAGGAGCATGTTGTAGCCTAAAAACTACCTTAGGCTTGTTAAGTTAGTTGTTTTATCTAATGGGGCAGAATTTTACACACCCAAGTTTGGAGGTGTAATCCCCTTTAAAATGTTGGATTGTTGAGCCTTAAATGTGACATTTGGGTGTTGAATTCGGCCTTGAGAAAGGTGGCAAAGTATGTAGAAACAAAGGAAATACCGCCCAATTTTCCATAGAATTTAGGGGCTTTTGAACTTAGATTATTTCTACATTGAAATTAGAGGTTAATAAACGTATTATGGTTATTATAGGTTGACGTATTACTTGCGGTAGTTTGAGCTTAACAAGTGGTTTGACCGAAGAGGTATGTGGAAACTTTCTTATCTCTTGAGCATGAGTAGTTATAACTATATAGTACGGTAGACGTACGTGTTTTGAATGAAGTAAATCCTTTTGTTATACTCGACTTGTTTTAAGAAAATGTCCAAGTTGGCTGGGTTAAGTAATTAACCCGCTTGTTCTTAAGGAATGGTTTATCCTAAATAAGGTAGACAAGGATTTCTTGACATAATGAAGTATGGAGTACTTTTTGGTATGAAAGTATTGATTATTGAATTATTCTAAAAGATAAGAGACTTAAATTTTTGAGGTAAGAAACTTGTTTTCTAAAGGATAAGAGGCTTGAAGTATTTTGAAAATTGTATGAATTTGTTTGAAGTATAAGTCTCTTGGTTAGTAAAAGAACGAAATGGTTTATAAGGAGTTATAACGGCTTTATGGAAAGTTAGTTATAACGGCCTTATGAATGGATAAGGATGTCTTAAATTTCTAAAGCATAAAGTTAGTATAACGGCTTTATGGGAAGTTGGTTATAATAACTTTATGGAAGGTTATGAGAGTTTTCTATTTTGATTAATGAGCATAAGTTGTCTAGATCGTGGAAAAATTGAAGTTACTTGGTTTCAAGCTTTGAAATGAGTTTTCTAAAGGTGTAGTAACTTACTTTGAAAAAATAGACACGCCTCGTTACTACGGGTGTTAGTATCTTGGATTTTACATAAAAAGGAGGCTTTCAAAAAGAATGTACGTACATAGCACTTTGGCTTGTTTAATTGAGAATTATTCTATGTGTGCCTTGATAAGTACTTTGGCCTGCTTAAATAAGAATTCTCTTGGTTTATGTGAAAAGAAGGCATGGTAATTGTCTTGGTTTATGTAAAGGCATGGTATTGCAATTCGAATTAAAAGCATGTAATTATGAGTCTATTTGGGCGTACCGTCAGTGATGGAGGATTCCACGTACGCGCCATGATGAGGGTTCGCTTTCGTTGATGATTATTCCATGGATTAGCTCTCCGAGGTTCGCGATCACGCAGGTGGATCTAGTAGTTAGCCCTCGTACTTGCCCGGCCGAGACGTGATGCAGGTGGATCCGGTAGTTGGTTTCGTACTTGGCCGGTCGGGTTGGGCGAAGTGGTGTGATGCGGTGGATCGGTGGTTAGCTTTGCGTACTTGCCCGGCCATGCGACGCAGGTGGATCTCGTAGAGGCTATCGACTTCGATCGGCCACCGTGATCTCGATTATAGTATTGTTGATACGGTGGATCCGTAGCCGCTTCGTACTTGCCCGATTGAGGATGCAGGTGGATCCGTAGCTATGCCTTCAGATTTGCCTCGCAGTTCTTATAATCTGAGTGGGATCTAGTATTCATGTGTACTTTCCCAGTGTTGTTATATCATAGATCGCCGGCGGCGAATTCCACGCATGATTGATATTATGGGTAGAGATCTATGGTTGCGTTTGGCGATGACTTAGAGGCGTGAGTCACGACTTGACGATCACAGATATATGTTGTGTAATGTAGTTTGGCTATCATACATGTCTCCCGCTTTATATATATGCTATCATGATTTCATTCTGATTTTCGATTTCCACATACTTGGTACTGTTATCGACCTCCTTCGGGTGCGTTCACGCCGCAGTCGAGATACATAGCTGGCGATCCGCACTCTTAGGATCATTGTTCGATTCTTGGAAGGCTCCATCTCCCGAGGCTTTGTCTTTTGGTATGATTCCCGAGGTTATAGACTTTTGTATATTCGGGGTATGGCGGGCCTGTCCCGCCACGATTGTTATTCTTAAGTGCAGAGTCACGTTTGTGGTTGCCGTAAGGATAAGTTATCTCGCTTCACTTTCGATTAAGTTATTTTATGGAAGCGCGCCTTTACCGCCGAATGTTTACCTTATTATAAGTTAGATGTTATGTATGTTCCACGCTATTCTCCGATGTATACCGACGGTACCGGCAGGTACCGCCGCCCCGGTCGGTCGTGACAAAAGTGGTATCGAGCGATTAGTCCTCGGAAAGTGTCTACGCACCGTGTTCAGTAGTCCCGATTATCGGTGTGTTGCATCACATCTATAATCGTGAGGTTGCAGACATTTAGGATTGGTTTCCATTCTTCTCTCTTTGAGATCGTGCAAGAGTCGTCATAGTAGGTTGAGTCCTCTCGACCTATCCTTGTAATGATTATGCCTCCACCGGCGCACGAGCCCGTGGCGGCAAGGCAAAGAAGAGAGCTACTAGCGACGCAGAGAGTTACGAGATTCGGCACGACTATGCACGAGCGAGTAGCCGTCGGCGAGTTCACACGCCAGTATTAGGGAGCCGAGAGCGGCAGCTGCAGGCTCGTGCACCGAGCCTCGATTCAGCCTGGCGCAGTATAGGATTACGAAGAGCGATCGGGTTGTTGACTAGCATCGTGGCGGCAAAGACGCCAGTGGCGTGGCTAACCCTAGGCCGATTTTAAGGATTCGGGATTTTCGAGTTGTAATCCACCCGAGTTCTATGGTTCGAGGTCCGGCGAGGATCCTCGTGAGTTTATTCGACAGTGCACGATCAATTTGCAGTGCTTTGGGCCTCGGAGACGAGTCCGTTGTGTTAGCTTCTACCTACGCGATATTGCGTTGAACCGGTTGAGTCATGGGAATTTTCTAGAGGAGGTGCCCTTCCGGTTTGGGAGGAGTTCACAGAGGCCTTCCCGGATCACTTCGCCTCCCGAGTTGAGAGAGCCCGAGTGGATAGATTCTTGACCTTGAGGCGAATGGGAGGACCATCGCAGAGTACACCGAGTTTGACTCATTGGCGGTATGCGACACTATTGTAAATGACGGCGCATGCAGTTCATCGCTATGTGATGGGGCTAGACCGTCATATGATTATCGTGATGCTGGGAGCTCTTCACCGGTATGGATATCGCCAGGATGCAGGCATATGCGCAGGGGATAGAGGATAGAGGAAGAGAGGGTCGACTTGACTCAGGCCAGCCCAAGAGGGCCAGGACAGCAGGATTTCAGGGCAGTTTTCAAGGCGGGCCACCTCAAGAAGAAGTTATGCGCCTCACCAAGACGAGTACACCACGCCTCTTCGGGACGTCGAGATTCGGTCGAGCGGGCTCGAGGTTGAGTTTCGGAGAGTGGGGTGTTAGTGCGAGAAGCCACCTCTACCTCGGTGTAGTCGATGTGGTAGGACCCATTATGGGGAGTGTCGTGCTAGTTTGGGAGATTGCTTTACATGCGGCCAGCAGGGCCATTATGCGAGGAACTGTCCGACCAGAGATAGCACGAATGTAGAGATTCAGCCTTCGGATCGATGGTGGTTCATCGCTTCTTTTGTTATGCGCGCAGTGCGGCGGGATCATGATTAACGCAGCGGAATGTGAAGCAATAGTTACAGGTATATCTTTGACCCTTTAGAGATTAGTATGCATGATAGGATTGTTGTATGATTTAGTGTTATGAACAGAGGATATTGAGACTGTGTACATGTGATAGAATGGGTGGTAAATACGAACGGGCAACTCTGTTAGGCCGTGAGCCAGGGTAAGTAGTAATGGTTCATATTTTGGGTTCATTTTCTGTTTGACTTACGGTGAATGGGTATGCGTGTTCGATATCTTAGGGTCATAGGTGGCATAATGAAGTTCCATTAGTATATAGTACGAGGATGTACCGAGGAATAGTAGATTGACTCCAAAAGAACATTCGGGGACGAATGTTTCTAAGGGGAGAATGTTACACCGTAGTTCAAGTCATGCGCATGAGGCACGAAAGGGAGTAAGACTTAAAATTTTCGTAAGATAGGTTGTGATTGTTCGGACGGGTTTTAGTCAACTTTAAGGCGGGTTATGACCCGTACATTGAGAGTTCATAAGTGTTTCAAAGGCCCGGGCGTAGTTCGTTGAGTCTAGATTCCAACGCAACCAACCGCTCGTCGATAGGACGTCGAGTAAAAGTTACGAGTTACAAGTTCGGCGCAGACGACGTAAAGGCGTTTCGAGCAAAACAGCAGGCCGCGCGCCAAAGTATTGAGGGTCATCAAGTTTCAGCGCGCGCCGGAAGCGTGGCGCGCGCGGAAGATCCGGTCCGCAGAGTTGCGCCGCTTGGCCGGGAAGCAGGCCGCGACGCCAGCGGGATTCTCGGGCGGAAAAACTTAGAAATCTGATTTTTCTCTTTTAAAAAGGCCATGGGAGGGTGACAAGTGTCCCCATCTGATTTTTCTTGCATGTTTATATTGACCAAGTCTTGAAGACTTGGTCATCTTTCAAACCTCTCTCTCTCTAATTTAGCTCCTCCTTCTCTAAAATTCCAAGAGAAATTCTAGCCTTAGGAAAAATCTGAAAAGATAAGAACAGAAGAAGCCCGTGGCTAGCTTGTTGGTGTGTTGTTGTGGTGGTGTTCTTGGCAAGGAAGCTAGCAAAAATATTTGGAATAAGTTTGGCTAAAACTTTAAGGTAACATTTCTTCCTTTAGAATTAGTTTCTAGTGTTGCATGTTAAGAAGAAAGAACTTGTGGTAGTGAATAATGCTCTTAGAGTCATTGCATGTAAGAAATATGGTTTGGATGTGAAAGAATTGATTAAGAAGATATTAGGAGCATGTTGTAGCCTAAAAACTACCTTAGGCTTGTTAAGTTAGTTGTTTTACCTAATGGGGCCGAATTTTACACACCCAAGTTTGGAGGTGTAATCCCCTTTAAAATGTTGGATTGTTGAGCCTTAAATGTGGCATTTGGGTGTTGAATTCGGCCTTGAGAAAGGTGGCAAAGTATGTAGAAACAAAGGAAATGCCGCCCAATTTTCCACAGAATTTAGGGGCTTTTGAACTTAGATTATTTCTACATTGAAATTAGAGGTTAATAAACGTATTATGGTTATTATAGGTTGACGTATTACTTGCGGTAGTTTGAGCTTAGCAAGTGGTTTGACCGAAGAGGTATGTGGAAACTTTCTTATCTCTTGAGCATGAGTAGTTATAACTATATAGTACGGTAGACGTACGTGTTTTGAATGAAGTAAATCCTTTTGTTATACTCGACTTGTTTTAAGAAAATGTCCAAGTTGGCTGGGTTAAGTAATTAACCCGCTTGTTCTTAAGGAATGGTTTATCCTAAATAAGGTAGACAATGATTTCTTGACATAATGAAGTATGGAGTACTTTTTGGTATGAAAGTATTGATTATTGAATTATTCTAAAAGATAAGAGACTTAAATTTTTGAGGTAAGAAACTTGTTTTCTAAAGGATAAGAGGCTTGAAGTATTTTGAAAATTGTATGAATTTGTTTGAAGTATAAGTCTCTTGGTTAGTAAAAGAACGAAATGGTTTATAAGGAGTTATAACGACTTTATGAGAAGTTAGTTATAACGGCCTTATGAATGGATAAGGATGTCTTAAATTTCTAAAGCATAAAGTTAGTATAACGGCTTTATGGGAAGTTGGTTATAATAACTTTATGGAAGGTTATGAGAGTTTTCTATTTTGATTAATGAGCATAAGTTGTCTAGATCGTGGAAAAATTGAAGTTACTTGGTTTCAAGCTTTGAAATGAGTTTTCTAAAGGTGTAGTAACTTACTTTGAAAAAATAGACACGCCTCGTTACTACGGGTGTTAGTATCTTGGATTTTACATAAAAAGGAGGCTTTCGGAAAGAATGTACGTACATAGCACTTTGGCTTGTTTAATTGAGAATTATTCTATGTGTGCCTTGATAAGTACTTTGGCCTGCTTAAATAAGAATTCTCTTGGTTTATGTGAAAAGAAGGCATGGTAATTGTCTTGGTTTATGTAAAGGCATGGTATTGCACCGAATTAAAAGCATGTAATTATGAGTCTATTTGAGCGCATCGGTGATGGAGGATTCCACGTACGCGCCACGATGAGGGTTCATTTCCGCTGATGATTATTCCATGGATTAGCTCTCCACGAGGTTCGATCACGCAGTGGATCTAGTAGTTAGCCCTCGTACGCCCCGGCCGAGACGTGATGCAGTGGATCCGGTAGTTGGCTTCGTACTTGCCGGTCGGGGGCGGTGGTGTGATGCAGGTGGATCGGTGGTTAGCTCGAGTACTTGCCCGCCGATCGTGACGCAGGTGGATCTCGGTAGAGCTATCGCGACTTGCCTTGGCCGCCCGTGATCTCGATTATAGTATTGTTGCACGTGGATCTCGTAGCCGGCTTTCGCATTTGCCTGGCCGATTGAGGATGCAGGTGGATCGTAGCTATGCCTTCGCATTTGCCTCGCAGTTCTTATGATACGTGGGATCTAGTATTCATGTGTACTCCTTAGTGTTGTTATATCATAGATCACGGCGGTGAGGAAGGAATTCCACCGCATGATTGATATTATGGGCACGAGATCTATGGTTGCGTTTGGCGATGACTTAGGCGTGAGTCCCCGACTTGACACGATCGCGTATATGTTGTGTAATGTAGTTTGACTATCATACATGTCTCCCGCTTTATATATATGCTATCATGATTTCATTCTGATTTTCGCCACATACTTGGTACTGTATCAGACTTCCTGGGCCGCGTTCACGCCGCAGTCGAGATACATAGCTTGTTGATCCGCACTCTTGATCATTGTTCGATTCTTGAAGGCTCCATCCTCCGAGGCTTTGTCTTTTGGTATGATTCCTCGAGGTTATAGACTTTTGTATATTCGGGGTATGGCGGCCCCGTCCCGCCACATTGTTATTCTTAGAGTGCGTAGTCACGTTTGGTCACCGTAAGGATAAGTTATCGCTTTCACTTTCGATTAAGTTATTTTATGGAAGCGCGCCTACCGGCCGGCGAATGTTTACCTTATTATAAGTTAGATGTTATGCATGTTCATTGCTATTCTCGATGTATACCGGCGAGGTACCGGTGAGGTACGGCGCCCGGTCCGGTCGTGTGAGGAAGGGACTAGGAGTTGACCCTAAATCTGATAGTTTGTGGGTTCGTGACTTCTTGAGTTGTAATCCTCCAGAGTTTTTCGTTGGCTTAGATGATGATCATGAGTTTATCGGCAGATACAACGTACCTTGAGGATATTCAAGGCTTTTGAGACTGAGTCTGTTGAGTTGGATTCGTATCGGTTGCGGGATATGACTGATAATTTGTATGAGTCTTGAGAGTTATCTAGGGCGATGGTGCTCCTCCAGCAGTATGAGATGAGTTTGCGGAGGCCTTCCTTGGCCATTTCTTGCCTCCAGAGATGAGGAGAGCCAGAGTTGATAGATTTTTACACTTGAGGCAGAATGGCAGGAGCATTCGAGAGTATAGCCTTGAGTTTGACTCGTTGGCTAGATATGCGCCCACTATTGTAGCTGAGATGGCGGATAGAGTGCACCGTTATGTGATGGAACTAGATCGCTATTTGACTGATGGTTGTATGGCAGTGGCTCTTCAGCCAGGTATGGATATTGCTCGGATACAGGCTTATGCACAGGGGGTAGAGGCCCGACACAGAGGACGTTAACATGATAAGGAGCACGACAGAGGCCAGCATAAGACGGCTAGGTCGGCTGGATATACTGGTGAGTAGCCTCAGCAGCATGTTAGATATTCTTCCCAGCCAGCAAAAAGTGCACCCCTACAGTTCCCAGGTAGGAGGTTTGACCGCACAGGGTATTCAGGAGCTGGTCAGAGCTCCAGGGCTTCAGGTTCACAGATGAACAGGAGTTTTAGTCAGTCGAGGCCACCTTTGCCTTGGTGTTCTCGGTGTGGTAGGTCCCATTCTGGGATATGCCGTTTTGATACAAGTGATTGTTTTTCTTGCGGTCGTCAAGACCATATGATGAGAGAATGTCCTTATAGAGGTGGTATGGCTCAGCCTACCAGATCAGTTAATGGTTCATCTTCTTCTATAGCTATGCGCCCCGGATGGCAGGGTGCTCATATGCCAGCAGGCCGTGGTAGAGGTCGTGGCGGAGTTTCCAGTGCTAGTGGTCATTCGAACTGCATATATGCTTTGGCTAGTAGACATGATCAGGAGGCGTCACCTAATGTGGTTACAGGTATATTGTCGATCTTTTTCCGAGACGTATATGCATTGATAGATCCAAGTTCCACTCTATCATATATATATATCTCCCTTGTTTGCTAGTAGAATCGGAATAAAAAGCGGAAAATCGCTTATACCGAGTTCCCCAACAGCAGCTTAGCTTAGTAGCAACACTCTTTCTACTGGCGTGGATCTGCGTCGATAGAACCATTTGAGGTAGCTACACCGGTAGGAGATTCTGTCATAGCTAAGCGGGTATATAGAAATTGTTCGGTGGTTATATATAGTCGTCGTACTATAGCAGATTTGATAGAATTAGACATGACTGAATTTGATGTTATTATGGGTATGGATTGGTTGACTTCTTGTTATGCTAACGTTGATTGTAGAGAAAAGATAGTTCGATTTCAGTTTCTAGGCGAACCAATTATAGAGTGGAAAGGGAATACAACATCGCCGAGGGGTAAGTTTATTTCATACCTCAAGGCAAGGAAGATGGTTAGAAAATGTTATATTTATCATCTGGTTCGAGTGCGTGATATGGAAGCGGTGGTACCGACTCTTCAGTCAGTCTCGGTAGTTAATGAATTTCCAGATGATCGTCCAGGTATTCCTCCAGAACGGAAGATTGAGTTCAGTATAGATGTGCTACCAGATACCCGACCCATATCTATTCCTCCTTATAGAATGACACCTGCAGAACTGAAGGAGATAAAGGAGCAGCTGAGAGACTTGTTGGAAAAAAGCTTCATCAGGCCTAGTACATCACCTTGGGGAGCACCGATGTTATTTGTGAGGAAGAAAGATGGATCGCTGCGGATGTGTATTGACTATAGGCAGCTGAATAAGGTGACAATAAAGAACAGGTATCCCCTCCCCAGGATTGATGATTTATTTGACCAGTTGCAGGGTGCTAAGTGTTTTTGGAAGATGACTTGCGGTCAGGTTATCATCAGGTGCGGGTAAGGGAGACAGATATTCCGAAGACAACATTCAGGACCCGATACGGACATTACGAGTTTAGAGTGATGTCTTTTGGACTGACCAATGCTCCAACAGTATTTATGGATTTGATGAACCGGGTGTTCTAGCGATTCCTGGATATGTATTCTGGTTTATTCGCGTTCAGAAGAGGAGCATGCGGACCATTTGAGGACGGTACTGAGGGTGCTCCATCACCAGAAGTTGTATGTCAAATTTTCTAAGTGTGAATTTTGGTTGACTTCAGTAGCATTCTTGGGGTATATTATCGGAGTGGATGGTATTCGGGTAGATACACAGAAGATTGAGGCGGTAAAGACTTGGCTCAGACCTACGACGCCTAGTGAGGTACACAATTTTCTGGGGCTAGCAGGATATTACAGGAGGTTCGTGGAGAAGTTTGCCTCAATTTCAGCGCCTTTAACAAGGCTAACTCAGAAGGAAACTAAGTTCCAATGGACGAATGCTTGTGAGAAAAGCTTGCAGTTGTTGAAAGACAAGTTGACTACGGCTCCAGTTCTAACTCTTCCTGAGGGACCATATGGTTATATTATTTATTATGATGCTTCGGGTATTGGACTAGGTTGTGTGTTGATGCAACATGGCAGAGTTATAGCTTATGCCTCCCGATAGCTCAGGAAGCACGAGAAAAATTATCCTACTCATGATTTGGAGTTGACAGCAGTGATTCATGCTTTGAAGATATGGAGACACTATTTATATGGAGTTCATGTTGATATTTCTACGGATCACAAGAGTCTCCAATATATCTTTAAGCAGAAA
Organism: Przewalskia tangutica; assembly: GCA_029844215.1. Taxonomy (NCBI): domain Eukaryota; kingdom Viridiplantae; phylum Streptophyta; class Magnoliopsida; order Solanales; family Solanaceae; genus Przewalskia; species Przewalskia tangutica. The sequence goes on from CM056719.1 coordinate 153,155,935, forward strand.
GAGTTGAATTTACGACAGAGACGGTGGCTAGAGTTACTAAAGGATTATGATATTGATATTCTATACCATCCGGGAAAGCAAATGTTGTAGCAGATGCTCTTAGCCGTAAATCTATGGGTAGCTTGACGGACGTAAAACCGGGAATGAAGGAGATGGTACGTGAGATATACCGACTAGCTAGTCTTGGAGTCCGTTTGGCTGATTCTGTAGATAGTGGAGTTATTGTTCGAGGAGTTGCTGAGTCTTCTATCATAGAAGAGGTAAAGAGACACCATTATGAGGACCATGTTCTGGCACAGTATAGGGATGCAACTCTTCGAAAGGAGAAGACTCTATTTGTGGTTGCACCTGACGGGGTGCTACGGTATGACAACAGATTGTGTGTACCTAATGTTGCAGGGCTACGACGACAGGTTATGGGAGAGGCACACAATGCCCGTTATTCTATTCATCCAGGGTCAACGAAGATGTATCGTGACCTCAGATGCTTGTATTGGTGGGATGATATGAAAAGAGACATAGCGGAGTTTGTTGCTCAGTGCCCGAATTGTCAACAGGTTAAGGTTGAGCACCAGAAGCCTGATGGATTATTGCAGGAGATAGAGATCCCAACATGGAAGTGAGAAGTGATTAATATGGACTTCATTACCGGCTTACCTCGTACTCAGCGGAAGTATGACTCTATATGGGTTATTGTGGATAGGCTGACGAAATCAGCCCATTTTCTTCCAGTCAGGACTACTTATTCAGCTGAAGACTATGTGAGATTATACATTAGGGACATAGTGAGACTTCATGAAGTTCCCACATCTATTATATCAGACAGAGGAGCTCAGTTCACAGCTACTTTTGGAGATCGTTCCAGAAGGGATTTGGAACACATGTGAGTCTTAGCACATCATTTCATCCTCATACTGATGGGCAGCATGATCGTACTATTCAGACACTTGAGGATATGTTGAGAGCCTGTATTATTGACTCCAGAGGTAGCTGGGATGATCATTTACCACTTATTGAGTTTGCTTATAATAATAGCTACCATTCTAGTATCCAGATGACACCGTACGAGGCCTTATATGGGAGGAAGTGCAGGTCACCTATCAGTTGGTTTGATATAGGCGAGGCTAAGTTATTCGGCCCAGACATGGTTCAGCAAGCTGTTGATAAGATGAAGCTTATTCAGGAGAGATTGTTAGAAGCCCAGAGTCGACATAAGTCATTGCAGATAATCGACGTCGACACTTGGAGTTTCAGATTGATGATTGGGTGTTCTTGAAGGTATCACCCATGAAGGGTGTGATGATGTTCGGTAAGAAATGGAAGCTTAGCCCAAGATACATTGAGCCTTACCAGATTATTCATAGGATAGGTAAGGTTGCCTATCCTACGAATAATCTGGTAAGCTATGAGTTGGATCTACCATCTTATTTGGAAGCGGTACATCCAGTTTTCCATGTATCGATGTTGCGTAAGTGTATTGGTGATCCTTCTAGAGTATTACCGGTAGATGATATCCTTCTAGAGTTGTCTTATGAGGAGAGCCATTAGAAATTAAGAATAGATAGTTTGATATTGAAACTACGCCAATCCCTGGCAACGGCGCCAAAAACTTGTTAGCGATTTTCCTTATGCTTTACGCAAGTGTACATATCGCTCAAGTAATATAGTCTTGGTAAGATCGAATATCGTCCTCAGGGACTGATTTTCAATTACCAAACATCTATCCTAAGTTATCTATTTGACTATCGATATTTTGTTTTGGTTTTATCTATAAACTACTGAAGTAATTGCATAAATTAACTAAAATACTTTATTTGAACCAGTTATGGTGGAAATAGGGTTTTCAATCTCCTCGACTATCCACTCGCTTTAATCCTTAATGCAACAATAAATGTTCTTCTTCTATTTTAAGATAGCAGGTTAGCTAGACTGTTTTGTAATTCAATTAGGATATATAAACGCTCAACCCCAGTGCAGAAATCTTCTATATTTCTATGATAGATTTTACCACATATGAGGATTAAGAACAATAACCTATGAAGCTACACAAGTATCGGGGTACTTTCGTCCACGATTTTAACTTATGTTTATTCAAATACAGCATATCCAAACCCTCTCGGTTCTTGATTCGAAATCATATACGTGATGATAACTAATGATCAATTAATTATCAAACAATCAAACCAAATATTGAATAAATCTTAACTATATGAAGAAGAAACCAAAATACTGCATTAATTCATAAAGACGAGTTTCAAGCGATTAGAAAGGAAAACCCTAATTAAAAGTTTAGCTCCTAGCCATAAACATGCTAAGAATCAAATTAATACCCAACATGAACTAAATTAAAATAAAGCAAAGAAAAAAAAATACTTTGGAACAAGTCTCTAATCTTGTAGCCTCCAAGAAAACTATGTTGTGTTGTGAAGAAAGGTTGAGTCCCCCTTAAAAAATATGCCCAAAGGGCCTTTTATAAGCTCCAAAAACGTGTACCCTTTTCCTCCTCGCCCTTGGCCAATTTCCTTTCGGATCTGGACAATTTTCCTTCTCGGCGCCTTAACTCCTATAGCCTTTCAGATCTTTTGGCGCGTGGCCACAGATTCTGCGCCAGCGCTCGCCTTTGTCGGATTGCGGCTTTCATGATTTTGGCTCGGGAACTTTCTTTTCTGCCTAATTATTTCTCTTTTTCGTCACTTTACCTTTTTAAACCACCGTGACTCAAAAGAAAGAAAAATACCCTAACACTACACATATTTGAACAAAAATGGGCAAAATACTAACTAAAAATTACTCTAAAAGTGCATATAAAATATGCCTAATAAACACCCCCAAACTTAACCTTTGCTCGCCCTCGAGTAAAGATCAAAACAGAATCAAAGACACAAAGAAAATAAAAGACTCAAAGACTCTGATCAACTTGTTGCACAAATGTCACTAGAAAAACATGAATGCAAGTTGGGATAATATACAGGAACATATATAGCATGGATTTTTAGCAATCTAGAATTTCAAGTCAGATATTTCGCAAATTCATTTCAATCATGCTCAATGGAAGTACGATACCTAACCTATGCATGTCAATTTCAAAATTCTATGGCATGTTCACTTGCTATTCTCCACTAATCATAGACATAAATACTAGAGATCTTCAGGGCTTTTCAGGGTTGTAATGTAGGCTTAAGCAGGGGTTAGATAAAAATAGGCATTTAGGCTCAAATTACGTACCATAAGCTATTTTCATTCAACTCCTTCTTCCTCCTTTTTGACTTTCTTTTTTAGTCTCATACCTATCTTCTACCCTCATTTCTTTTGAGAGAATGAGATACACTATAACAAGCACCCCAAAACTTAGGCTTTTGCATATTCTTCATTCATTGGGGTGCATCAAATTTTTTAATTCTCTTTTCGTTTCTTTTTTCAACACTTTTCATTCCAAGAGTTTTCAATTATCACTTATGGCACAAACGTGAAAGCATAGGGTGTCAACGAAAGATCTTATTTAGGCTCAAAGGGGTTGACTAGAGAAATAATTTATTGTCAGGGATAGGCAGTGAATGGTAAGAAGGGCTGACAAAAAAATGTCTGAGTCATCTCTCTAACATGTACATCCTAACTATTTCGCCTCAAATAACAAGCGAGCAGACACATAGACCTTATCATTAACAATGCATAAATTAAGCACAGGTACCCCAAATAATTCGATTTCATGAATTCTTGGCATATCTAACTTAAACATTCAGATTTTTGCTTCTAATTCCATTACATTATCCACTTACTTCACTAGGCGTTTCAAGTAACTACAACATGCATGATCATAAAAAAAAAATTGACTCATATAAAACATAAACAAGACAATCAAATAGACACAAAAACTCACAAAATAAACTAAGAACCCTAACACCCCCAAACTTAAATGAAACATTGTCCCTAATGTGTACAAGACTCAAAATAAAAAGACGGGACGACTTACAGACTTTATGGTTTAAAATGGTGGCGGTGGCGGGTAATGCATGGTCCATTGATCGAACCTGGAGCTCAAATCATCAACACGTTGGGTCAAGTGTTGTTGACCATGCATCATGGTGTCCAGGCTCTGCATCATCCTCTGTTGATTCATGAGCAGTTGCTCCATCATTGGCATTGGAGGTTCCAAGGCTAAAGGTGGTTGGTGGCTGCTGCTGCCTGCCTCATATTGAGCCGCTGGCTCAGGCTCTTCTTCCATGGCAGCCTCTTCTGCTGCTGCTGCTGGGCCTCTTCTTCTTGCTGCTGCTCTAGGGACTGGTTAAGGGAAAGAGTGCACTAAACCATATGTCACAGGAGGCTGATTATTCTCAAAAGTATCAGTGACAAAGGTTGGGACTCCATGCCTAGCACATAAGGCACAAATGAGTGATCCATGTCCCAACCCACCAGTGGTGGCCAACATGCTGATCTCCTTAATACTCTGTACTATTTTCTGCCCAATGTCAATTGTCTTTCCCGTCATGATTCCATATATCATCTTAATTCTATATTTAGGCACTCTGGTGAAGTGTGTCGATGAAATCAGGCGAGCACTTACAAAATACAGCCAACCCGTCGTTACATCGACACCTGTCAAGTCTCCTAGCTCTATTGCGAGCAAATTCATACTCAGCCCCTGAGTAGCATAATGTCTCTGCGACTGCGTTCCACATGATGTGGCTGACATTTCTAGAACAACTTCTGAAATGGTATGGGTTATAGCCCTGGTCTTCAACATTAGCTGTCCCCAACACTGCATTCACCACTTCAGAATTTACGGGCACATATTGCCCTCTCATAAAGCATCTTCCATCTGTCTGCTCCGGATAATTAACATAGAATTCCCTTATCATGTTAGTGTTCTGCGGTGAAATCCTTTCCGGATTGGTGAATCTTTTCCAACTGTTCGCCTCGATCATAGCCCTAATTGGCTCGTAGGCATCATCATCATCAAACGACTCTCTCTCTGGTAGTCCACGTCTCTTTCTTGTATCAAGGTCCTAGTACTTATCCGGTTATACCGCTTCTCCGATTCTTTGCTAGTGAACCTAGTAATATCATATTCAGGAGCTGATGTAGATGGAGAAGCCCTGATAGTTCTTTTTCGAGAAGATATTAGAGAGTCGTTGGAAAAAGCATTTCCTTTGTTTTCTTAAGGTTTCCCAGCAACTATCAACTCTCCCAAGCAATAATTAATCAAACCTAATCCACCAAAACAGATCTTTCATCACTAATCAATCCCCCATACAACACTTCACCCCAAAATCACCAATATTCAACAGCAATATCACACAATAATCACCCACACAGCACCCAAGATCCCAATCTATTTTCTCCACTAGCTTTTAAATTCTTAAGAACAACAATGAATGTTACATTTTAAAGTGCTTGTTCTTTCCCGCTTTCTTGACCCAAGTGAAGAATAATGCTATGGCAATGATGCTAGAAGTTATTATTAGTGATGGGTTGTGAGAATTTGAGAGATTTGGTAGAAGATGCGGTAGATTTCTAGGTGAAGAGGGAAATTTTTCGTGGGTTTAGAGAGAGTATTAGGGATTTGGGTTTGTGTGGGAAAGGGATTTGAGAAGTTAGGGCTTTTTATTTTTTGAATCCCGCTTAGGCGTCGTGGCCTGAGGCCAGGCGCCACGACGCCAAACACGCGTGTTACGGACTTTCGACGCCGTGGCCTTACGGGAGCGCGCTTCTACCGATTTTTTCTTCTCGCTTTTTCGTGCTCCATTTTCAGCCCTTTACCTGTCATCACAACAACACAAAAAAATACAACACGTGAGACTGTTCTAACTAAACTGAATTGCATAAATTAAAACCTTGGGTTGCCTCCCAAGTAGCGCTGTCTTTAACATCTTGTAGCCGGACACAGGTTCCTTATTAAGAATCATTATGGTAATTTAACCCCACAACCTATCCATTTCAGGATCATCCTTCTCTTTCGCACTCTGTTTTTCTTTTTCTCAAGAGGGGGTTTAGCAAGACTTACCTGTGTTGGCGGACTGATCTCCCTAGCATTGGCATGTGCTGGCTCAACTGTTGTGTCAGCTGTGCTGACTGCGAGACAGTTGTTGATGGCTTGGGATTCAATGGTGGATTTAAACATCTTGAATACCATCTCCTCTTTCTGGACCCTCAGTCTTAGTTCTCTCTTTTCTACATCAATTAGGGCTCTCCCAGTTGCAAGGAATGACCTTCCAAAAATGATGGGAATTTCATCGTCTTCTTCCATGTCAAGGATGAGGAAGTCTGCTGGGAAGAAGAACTTCCCCACCTTGACAAACAAATCTTCAATTATGCCTCTGGGGTACACCATTGATCGGTCTGCCAACTGCAAATTCACTATGGTTGGTTTGGCTTCCCCCAAACCCAATCTCTTAAACACGGACAAAGGCATGAGATTTATACTGGCCCCTAAGTCACACACGGCCCTGTTGCATGTTACCTTGCCGATAGTGCAGGGCAAGGTGAAACTTCCTGGATCCTTTAGCTTAGGCGGCAATTTCTTTTGCAGGATGGCGCTGCACTCCTCTGTCAAAAACACCGTCTCATAATCTTCTAGCCTTATCTTTTCCCCAGTATCTCCTTCATGAACTTGAAGTATGCTGACATATGTTCTAGCGCCTCAATGAAAGGGATGTTTATGTGCAACTTCTTAAACACCTCCAAGAATTTGGAGAACTGCTTATCTACTGCTTTCTTTTATAGCTGTTATACCCCGTAGTTCTGTCCATACGTATATGAGCGTACGAAAGGGGTTAAGACTTAAAATTTTCGAAAGATAGGTTGTCGGATTGTTTCGGACGGGTTTTTAGTCAACTTTAAGGCGGGTTATGACCCGTTACGTTGAGAGTTCCTAGGTGTTTCAAAGGCCTAGTGTGTAGTTCATTGAGTCTAGTTTCCAACGCAACCAACTGTTCGTCGATAGGACCTCGGAGTAGAAAGTTATGGGAGTAACAAGTTCGGTCTTGTGATCGGACGAGAAAAGTGTTACTGATCGAGAGCCACATGGCCCGCGGGCGGGCAGCGAGCCGGTTATTCCAGGTCGCTGAAGTTGCGGCGCGCGAGAAGTTCAAGTCATGAAGTTTGACGCGCTGGCGCGAGGCGCATGGCCGAGCGGAGTTTTCAGCGGAAAAACTTAGGAAAATCAGATTTCTTCTTTTAAAAAGGCCTTGGGAGGGTGACAAGTGTCCCCCCCCCCCCATCTGTTTTTTGCATGTCCCTTATATTGACCAAGTCTTAAAGACTTGGTCATCTTTCAAATCATTCTCTCTCTCTAAGCTAGAGCTCTCACTTCTCTCTAAAATTCCAAGAGGAATTCAAAGCCTAAGGAAAATCTGAAAAGTTAAGGACAAGAAGGAAGCTTGTGGCTAGCTTGTAGGTGTTATTGTGGTGGTGTTCTTGGAAAGGAAGCTAGCAAAGTTGTTGGAATAATTTTGGCTAAAGCTCTAAGGTAACAATTCTTCTCTTGTAGCTAGTTATTGATGTTGCATGTGAAGAGGAAGGAACTTGTAGTAGTAAATAATGCTCCTAGATTCATTGCATGTAAGAAATAAGGTTTGGATATGAAAGAATTGGTTAAGAAGATATTGTGAGCATGTTGTAGCCTAAAAACTACCTTAGACTTGTTAAGTTAGTTGTTTTACCTTATGGGGCAGAATTTTACACACCCAAGTTTAGGTGTGTAATCCCCTTTGAAATGTTTGGATTGTTGGGCCTTAAATGTGGCGTTTGGATGTTGAATTCGGCCTTGAGAAAGGTGGCAAAGTATGTAGAAACAAAGGAAATGCTGCCCAATTTTCCATAGAAATTAGTGACTTGAACTTGGAAAATTCTATGTTTAAACTAGAGGTTAATAAACGTATTATGGTCATGATAGGTTGACATACTACGTGCGGTATTTTGGACTTATCAAGTGGATTGAGCCGAAGAGGTATGTGGAAACTTTCTTATCTCTTGAGCATGAGTAGTTATATCTATATAGTACGGTAGACGTACGTGTTTTTAAATGAAGTAGATCCTTTTGTTATACTTGACTTGTTTTAAGAAAATGTCTAAGTTGGTTGGGTTAAGAAGTTAACCCGTTTGTTCTTGAGGAATGGTTTGTCCTAAATAAGGTAGACAAAGATTTCTTGACATAAAGAAGTATAGAGTACTTGGTGTGAAAGTATTGAGTATTGAATTATTCTAGGAGTAAGAGGCTTAATTTTTGAGATAAGAAACTTGTTTTCTAAAAGATAAGAGGCTTGAAGTAATTTTGAAAATTGTGTAAATTTGTTTTGAAGTGTAAGTTTCTTGGTTAATAAAAGAACGAAACCGTTTGAGATATAAGGAGTTATAACGGCTTTATGGAAAGTTAGTTATAACAGCCTTATGAGAGAATAAGAATGTCTAAAGTTTTAAAAGCCTAAAGTTAGTATAACGGCTTTATGGGGAGTTGGTTATAATAACTTTATGGAAGGTTAAAGAGTGGGGTTTTCTTGAAAAAGGTAAACATAGATGAAAGAAATGAACAGTCTAAAGAAGTTATGAGTTTACTTGGACGTACCGTCAGTGATGGAGGATTCCACGGGATATGCGGCCATGATGAGGGTTCGTTCCCTGTTGATAGTGTTATTCCATGGACTAGCTCCATGAGGTCTACTGATGCAGGGTGGATCTGGTAGCTAGCCCTCGTACTTGCCCCGGTCAGCGACGTGATGCAGGGTGGATCTGGTAGTTAGCTTTCGTACTTGCCCCGGTCAGTGTTAGGACGAAGTCTCGTGATGCAGGGCGGATCTGGTGGTTAGCCTACGTACTTTCCCGGTCGTGACGTGGCGAGGTGGATCGTAGAGGCTATCGTACTTGCCGGTCGGCCGTGATCTGGTATTTAGTGTTGTTGATGCGGTGGGATCCGGTAGGCGGCTTCGTACTTGCCGGTCGATTGAGGATCACGAGGTGGATCGGTAGCTATGCGCCCGTCTTGCCGTACGGTTCTTAGGACACAGGTGGGACCTGGTGTTCATATGTACTCCTTAGTGTTGTTATATTATAGACTGTCGGCAGTGAAGAAGGAATTCCACGGGCACGATTGATATTGTGGGCGTGAGACCCATGGTTATATTTGAGTGACGACTTAGAGGCGTGAGTCCCAGGCTTGACATAGGCCGCTATATGTTGTGTACTGTAGTTTGGCTATCATACATCTCTCCTTCTGTATATAGACTGTTATGATTTCATTACTGTATTTTCAGTTTCACAGACTTGGTACTGTTGTCTCGACCTCATTCGGGGATGCGTTCGTACCACGAGTTGAGTCGTATCTTGCTGATCCGCATTCTTAGGATCACTGTTCAATTCTTGGGAAGCTCCATTTCTCTGGAGGCTTTGTCTTTTGGTACGATTCCCTGAGGTTGTAGACTTTTGTACATTCAGGGGGTATGGCGGGGCCCTGTCGTCCACGATTGTTGTTCAGAAGTGCAGTAGTCACATTTGTGGTTTGAAATTTGTAAAAATAAGTTATCTTGTTTACATTTTGATTAAGTATATCAGATGGAAGCGGCCTTGTCGACTGCGGTGATGTTTACTATTCTGAGTTTATGTGTTATGTATATTCATTTGCTATTTTGATGTGTACTGACGGCAGTGCCTCGGTAGGGCACGATCGCGGCCGAGGTCGTGACAAAAGTGGTATCGAGCGATTAGTCCTCGGAAAGTGTCTGAGGCCGTGTCTAGTAAGTCTTGATTATCGGTGTGTTGTGCACCATCTATAATCGAGGAGGCTGCGAGACATTTAGGATTTGTTTCCATTCTTCTCTCTCAGAGATCGTGCGATGAAATGCGTACTAGGTTGAATCTCTCGACCTCTTCTTATGTACGATTATGCCTCAGGCAACAGCGAGCCCGAGAAGGGCAAAGCGGTGAGAGGCGCAAGTCGGACCTTGAGAAGGTTCTGAGGGCACATGCGATCCTTGCCGGAGGTGATGATTGACAATGAGTTCCACAGCGTCGCCATCCCAGCGAGTTCGGAGCGGCATCGCTGCTAAGACCGCGATGCAAGCCTCAGTTCCACGGCCGAGGCGAGTATGGGGATTACGGAGAAACGGTCGAGTTGTTGACTAGCATTGTGGCGAGCGGCACGCCCGGCCGTGCTAACCTGAGCCGACAGCGATTTAAGGATTGGGACTTTACGAGTTGTGATCCACGAGTTCTATGGTTGAGTCCGAGAGGATCCTCGGGAGTTCATTCGGCGGTGCGGCGGACTATCACGGTACTTAGGGCCTCGGAGGCGGTCAGTTGTATTAGCCTCTTCTGGGATTCTGCGATATTGCGTTGAGCGGCTGAGTCGTGTGGTATCTAGAGGGTGGGTACTCCTCCAGCTGTTTGGGATGAGTTCACGGAAGCCTTCCTCAGTCACTTTTTGCCTCCTGAGACGAGGAGAGCCCGCTTGGATAGGTTCTTGGCATTAAGGCAGAATGGGAAGACCATCAGGGAGTACAGCCTGGAGTTTGATTCATTGGCCAGGTATGCGCCCACTATTATGGCGGACATGGCAGACAGAGTTCACCACTATGTGATGGGGCTAGACCGTTATATGGTTACTGCATGTCTAGGAGTGGATCTTCAGCCATGGATGGATATTGCCAGGATGCAGGCGTATGCACAGGGGATTGAGGACATGGAGAGTGAGGGCGGCCAGTCGGCCCGGCCGAAGGGCGGGGATAGCGGGGTTTCAGGATAGCTTTCAGGGTGGAGAGCCTCAGCATCAGACTAGGTCGCATTCGGCCCGGCGAGTGCTCCTTCCGGTTTCGGGAGAAGGTCGATCGGTAGTCATTCGGGAAGCGGTCGGGGCTCGAGGTTGAGTTTCGGGAGAGTGGGGTGTTAGCTCGAGAAGCCACCTCTACCTCGGTGTAGTCGATGTGGTAGGACCCGTTATGGGAGTGTCGTGCTAGTTTGGGAGATTGCTTTACATGCGGCGGCGGGGCGTTTGCGTGAGCTGTCAGGCGAAATAGCACGGATGTAGAGATTCGACCGGGATCGATGGTCGTTTCATCGCGCTTCTTTTGCTATGCGCGTGCGAGGCGGGATCATGATTAGAGCGACAAGGGGGAAAGTGAAGCAATAGTTACAGGTATATCTTTGACCCTTTAGAGGTTAGTATGCATGATAGGATTGTTGTATGATTTAGTGCTATGAACAGAGGATATTGAGACCATGTACATGTGTTAGAATAAGTTGGTTGATACGATCGGGCAATCCCGTTAGGCCGTGAATGGGAGTAAGTGGTGATGGTTCGCACCTTGGGTTCGTTTTCCTGTTTGACTTACGATGAAAGATTACGCGTGCGCGATATCTTAGGGTCACAAATGGCATAGTAAGGCCCCATTAGGCGTGAAGTACGCGGATGTACCGAGGAATATTAGATTGGCTCCAAAAAGAACATTCGGGGACGAATGTTTCTAAGTGGGGGAGAATGTTATACCCCGTAGTTCTGGACATACGTATAGGAGCGTACGAAAGGGGTTAAGACTTAAAATTTTCGAAAGATAGGTTGTCGGATTGTTTCGGACGGGTTTTTAGTCAACTTTAAGGCGGGTTATGACCCGTTACGTTGAGAGTTCCTAGGTGTTTCAAAGGCCTAGTGTGTAGTTCGTTGAGTCTAGTTTCCAACGCAACCAACCGTTCGTCGATAGGACCTCGGAGTAGAAAGTTATGGGAGTTACAAGTTCGGTCTGTGATCGGACGAGAAAAGTGTTACTGATCGAGAGCCACAGGGCAGCGGTGCGGAGCGGGGCATGGCGCGGTTGTCTGGTCGCTGAAGTTGCAGCGCGCGGCGCGTAGAAGCGGAGTGGCGTGGCGGAAGTTCGAAAGTCATGAAGTTTCAGCGCCAGCGCCTTGGGAGGGCCAGAGGCGAGACGGGTTTTCTGGCGGAAAAACTTAGGAAAATCATATTTCTTCTTTTAAAAAGGCCTTGGGAGGGTGACAAGTGTCCCCCCCATCTGATTTTTGCATGTCCCTTATATTGACCAAGTCTTAAAGACTTGGCCATCTTTCAAATCATTCTCTCTCTCTCTAAGCTAGAGCTCTCACTTCTCTCTAAAATTCCAAGAGGAATTCAAAGCCTAAGGAAAATCTGAAAAGTTAAGGACAAGAAGGAATCTTGTGGCTAGCTTGTAGGTGTTATTGTGGTGGTGTTCTTGGAAAGGAAGCTAGCAAAGTTGTTGGAATAATTTTGGCTAAAGCTCTAAGGTAACAATTCTTCTCTTGTAGCTAGTTATTGATGTTGCATGTGAAGAGGAAGGAACTTGTAGTAGTAAATAATGCTCCTAGATTCATTGCATGTAAGAAATAAGGGTTGGATATGAAAGAATTGGTTAAGAAGATATTGTGAGCATGTTGTAGCCTAAAAACTACCTTAGACTTGTTAAGTTAGTTGTTTTACCTTATGGGGCAGAATTTTACACACCCAAGTTTAGGTGTGTAATCCCCTTTGAAATGTTTGGATTGTTGGGCCTTAAATGTGGCGTTTGGATGTTGAATTCGGCCTTGAGAAAGGTGGCAAAGTATGTAGAAACAAAGGAAATCTTGATTTTCCATAGAAATTAGTGACTTGAACTTGGAAAATTCTATGTTTAAACTAGAGGTTAATAAACGTATTATGGTCATGATAGGTTGACATACTACGTGCGGTATTTTGGACTTATCAAGTGGATTGAGCCGAAGAGGTATGTGGAAACTTTCTTATCTCTTGAGCATGAGTAGTTATATCTATATAGTACGGTAGACGTACGTGTTTTTAAATGAAGTAGATCCTTTTGTTATACTTGACTTGTTTTAAGAAAATGTCTAAGTTGGTTGGGTTAAGAAGTTAACCCGTTTGTTCTTGAGGAATGGTTTGTCCTAAATAAGGTAGACAAAGATTTCTTGACATAAAGAAGTATAGAGTACTTGGTGTGAAAGTATTGAGTATTGAATTATTCTAGGAGTAAGAGGCTTAATTTTTGAGATAAGAAACTTGTTTTCTAAAAGATAAGAGGCTTGAAGTAATTTTGAAAATTGTGTAAATTTGTTTTGAAGTGTAAGTCTCTTGGTTAATAAAAGAACGAAACCGTTTGAGATATAAGGAGTTATAACGGCTTTATGGGAAGTTAGTTATAACGGCCTTATGAAAGAATAAGAATTTCTAAAGTTTTAAAAGCCTAAAGTTAGTATAACGGCTTTATGGGGAGTTGGTTATAATAACTTTATGGAAGGTTAAAGAGTGGGTTTTTCTTGAAAAAGGTAAACATAGATGAAAGAAATGAACATTCTAAAGAAGTTATGAGTTTACTTGGACGTACCGTCAGTGATGGAGGATTCCACGGGTATGCGGCCATGATGAGGGTTCGTTCCCTGTTGATAGTGTTATTCCATGGACTATCTCCATGAGGTCTACTGATGCAGGGTGGATCTGGTAGCTAGCCCTCATACTTGCCCCGGTCAGCGACGTGATGCAGGGTGGATCTGGTAGTTGGCTTTCGTACTTGCCCCGGTCAGTGTTAGGACGAAGTCTCGTGATGCAGGGCGGATCTGGTGGTTAGCCTACGTACTTGCCCCGGTCAGCGACGTGACGCAGGGTGGATCTGGTAGAGGCTATCGTACTTGCCCCGGTCAGCTTCGTGATACAGGTATTTAGTATTGTTGGTACGGTGGGATCTGGTAGCTGGCTTTCGTACTTGCCCCGGTCAGTTGAGGATGCAGGGTGGATCTGGTAGCTATGCCTTCGTACTTGCCCCGTACGGTTCTTAGGACACAGGTGGGACCTGGTGTTCATATGTACTCCTTAGTGTTGTTATATTATAGACTGCCGGCAGTGAAGAAGGAATTCCACGGGCACGATTGATATTGTGGGCATGAGACCCATGGTTATATTTGAGTGACGACTTAGAGGGCGTGAGTCCCCGACTTGACATGGCTGCTTATATGTTGTGTACTGTAGTTTGGCTATCATACACATCTCCTGCTTTATATAGACTGTTATGATTTCATTACAGTATTTTCAGTTTCACATACTTGGTACTGTTATCGACCTCGCCGGGGATGCGTTCTCACGCGAGTTGAGTGCGTAACTGGCGATCCGCACTCTTAGGATCACTGTTCAGTTCTTGGGAAGCTCCATTTCTCCGGAGGCTTTGTCTTTTGGTATGATTCCTTGAGGTTGTAGACTTTTGTACATTCAGGGGGTATGGCGGGGCCCTGTCCCGTCCACGATTGTTATTCACAAGTGCAGTAGTCACATTTGAGGTAAGGGCTGTAAAAACAAGTTATCTTGTTTACATTTTGATTAAGTATATCCGATGGAAGGCGGCCTTGTCGGCTTGCCGGTGATGTTTACTATTTACAGGTTTATGTGTTATGTATGTTCCGCTGCTATTCTCTGATGTGTACCTGACAGGGTGCCTCGGTAGGGCACCAGTCGCGGCCCCGGGGTCGGGTCGTGACAATACCCTCTGACGGTAAGGGATTTTCTCAGTGTATTCCCTCAAAGGTGCTGATGGAGTGTTCTCAACTGTAGGGTGATCCTCAGTGACCCCCTCCTTTTCTACCTCAACTATCTTCTCACATTCTTTTTCATTCACCACTGCAGGTTGGGGAACAACTTGTTCTAACTGCTTCTCACTTCTTAACAACATTGTCTGACACTGTTCTTTAGTGTTTACCTCTGTATTGCTTGGGAGAGTGCCATGTGGCATGTTATTCACCATGTTGGCCAGCTGTCCTACCTGGGTCTCTAAGTTCCTGATGGATGATCTTGCTTCTGCCATGAATTGAGTCTGCGAATTAGTGAGTGTCAACAAAGCTGCCCTCAATTCATCTGTTTTTTCGTGTGGGGCAGATGGACTAAATTGTTGTGAAGATGAGGCCTGATTAAGTGGTGGTTGATTCTGATACTGGCCTCTAAACTGAGTCCGCTGCCCTTGGTCACTCCTCCATGAGAAATTTGGGTGATTTCTCCACCCTGGATTGTAAGTGTTAGCATAGGGATTGTTATGGGGCCTTTGGAAGTTCCCCACTGCTTGACACTGAGCTTGTTCCATAGGAATGTTGTTGGGGTCAGTTGTTGGGCATTTGTCGAAAGTATGTGGACCCCCACAAATCTCATAAGTCACTGGCATATGGACCGCGTTTACCGACATAGTGTTCTGCTGGAGCTGCTTGGTTAGGAGAGCAACTTGTGCATGTAATGGCGTCTAGCTCATGAACTCCTGTCGATTTCTTTCCACATGTCCCCCTTGTTGACACCCAATTTTGACCCATCTTTTAGGCATTTCTTGCAATTTTAAGCATTTTAGGACACCGCGTTTTGTCATCATTTTTGACATTTTGTATATTTTTTACATAACATTCTATGTTGTTTATTCTTGTAAATTGACATCATGTTTTGTTTTTTACCTTTAATTAGGTATTAAACATTTTTTAGCATCTCTTTGAATAATTAACTGACACCCCGTCTTTACTTTTAATCAGGCATTAAATATTTGCTAAATATTGTATTTTATTATTATTGCATCAGACATTGACATTTTAATAATTTGTATCTTTAAATAATGTTCCTTTTAAATAATTAATCCATTTTGCATTTTTTGTCAAACCAGTCCAGTCCAGGGCATAATCTGAATCAGTCCAATCCGCCAGAAATCAAAACCAAAAATGAAGCCCAATACACTTTCATCCAATACCCAAACCCAATACCCAATAACCAACACCCAATACCCAAACCCAATACCCAATAACCAACACCCAATACCCAAAGCCCAATACCCCTAAACCCTAAACCTAATCTCACCCTATAAAACCTACCCTACTTCTACCCTATTTGGGGAGGCAGCCGTTGAGCCCCCCTAGAATATAACCCCAGCCGCATAAAGAGAAAGCGGACCCCGCCCTCTCTCTCACTTTATCCTTTTAACCCATCCGTCGCCGCCGCCGCCTCCCTTCGCCGGAGCTCCAAGCTCCGGCGAACACCATCACAGACAGTAGCCGCCTCACTCTCCTCACCTCTCACCATCCCCGATCTCCCTCGCCCTGAACCACCGTCGACGAACCACCTCTGTCCAGTGAACCCGTCACCCCAGCGCCGGTGAACATCCCCGTCGCAAACCACCATCTCATCGAACCCACTGCTCACCGACGAATCTCATCACTGCGGTGGCGTCGCTCCGGCGACCTCGCCGTGGAAGCGACGTCGTTGCTGCCTCTCTCTGTTGGTAACACTGAACGCGTCGTATTTAAACTCCGCGACGCTTGCTGCTTCTTCATTTTTGTTGTTATTATTGTTGTTAGCTATGTTGGGTGATTTTGGATTTCTCAGTACTACTGGAGTTTAAAACTCGGCACTCTCTTATCTCTATTTTGGGCTGATTTTCGATATTCGCCTTGTCGGAGACACGTTTGTTTGGTTTTATTTCTTAGAATCTGTTTGTTGGCGCATCGCTTTGATTTCTTGTTTTGGTATCTGTGGAATAAAAACTTGTGAAGCTTCAATTTTCTCGCGATATTGGTCATTGTTCTTTCATTTTTGGGCCACGACTAAATCGTTGTTTGGTTCTTACATTTTACTATTATATGATTTTCGTCATTGAATGATTTAATCCTTTGTTTTTATGTTGAAAATGATTTGGAATAGATCGCACTTGGTATTAAAGCGATCTAGAACAAATACTACTGCTGTTGGTATTGGTGATTTGAACAAGAGGCTACACTTGTATGGCGATGAAAAAGTTATCCGTCGATTTTTAGGCCTCCATGATTGCAAATACGGAAAATAAAATAAATGAAGCTTTCTGGGCAATGATGATTTCTTCCACTTACACCGGATAACCAACATGCGCTGGCAAGGCGAATGCTCGCAGCCGCGTTTGTTTAGGCTGTCCCACTTTATATTTTTATATCTGAGCCCTCCGTGTTTAAAACTATTACTGTTTTGGCGCGGATCTGAAAGTTTTTATTTATTTTAATATTTTTAGCAATATTGCCGATGAAGGAATCTCCGTCTGATTTCCAAGGCCTTCCATGTACAAAGACGGATTTATTTATTTTGGCTTTATTTATTAATTATTGCAATTACTTTTAAAATTGTTTATTTATTTACTAACACTTTTACTAAGTGTTTGCAGTGCAGGAGATCATTTTGTGCAGGAGGCCTGAAAAGGGCTAAAGATGACCCGGAGTTTTATCTTATGTCATATTTAAATTTTAGTTTTTACTATTTTGTATTGCATTTTATTTTAATTGTAAATTATATAAAAATGTTTAGAATAGGTAGAATAAAAGTCAATATATAATTAACCTAGGTTTGAACGGATAACCGCAAGTTAGCGGATCTTAAAAGATGTCTAACCCCTTCCCTTTAGGATAATAAAGAACCCTTACCTAGAATCTCATATAGCTTTCGCAGACCTTTAAATGGAGATTAATTGCAGTATTTTTATTGCAATAAATCAAGTGTCCTAATTCACTTAATTAATTAGGTGGCGACTCCTTAAATACATCTAGGAATCAACCACACGTGGTACTCCCGTTTTTCGACTCCGGTTAAAATGGGGTGTTACAGATGGCGACTCTGCTGGGGATAATCAGGTTCTTGACCATAGCAAACCTAGGTTTATTATTGCTTGACTTTATTTGCTTTTATTTATTTTAAACGTCTTAAAATTGTTTGCTTTAATTTTGTATGCTTAACTGTTTAAATTGCTATTTGCTTTTACTGTTTTCCTTAAATTGGCATTCCGCTCATACTTCTTCCACTCTGGAAAATTCACATTGTCACACACAACACGCGGGTGTGCTTTGCGCACCTGCAAATTTCTTTCAAACACCCCAATTTAAGAGAGTTGGCGTTTTTTTGCGCGGAGAATCCGGTCCAACCGGTGGTCGCGTAGCCTTCTCACTCGAGTAGTCCGCTCGGAAACCTTGCGTCTAGTAAGCCAAATCTTAGAAACTTAGGACAGAGCTATACCATCTTTTTTAAATCATGCATGCATAAACCTTAGGTGGGTTAATCCTTGGTATTAACGCCACAATTAGAAATCCACCAAAACTTGTCGACGGGTTTCGCAACGCAACGACCCATTAGCATACTATGTGTAGCGTGATGATGATAGACGGGTCCAAGCCTGGTCATGATACACCAAAATTGGAAAAAGTGCACCGTCATTTGGTCGCCATTTCCAGCAAAACATTGCAGTTTAACAGCTTGGACCTATTTATCATAATCTCGCATATCTGGCGTTTAGGCCGACCTCTGGCATAAGAGAGGTCCCATGCATATTAGGCGCGCGCTTGATTTGCATGCTTTTGTTTACTATTGTTGTCGCTAGCAATTCTGTACATATTATTTAAGGCAATAATTACCCTTTTAACCCCTGTACATATCATGCTTATAATTCTGGTCATTAGCATTTGCGTTTTTTGCACTTTTGTTGTCACATTGCAATCAGGACTTCTACTGCGTAAATCGCTCTTGAACAGCACGATTTAGACTTTGTGAAGCATCAACCACCATCGGTCGAACAATCGAAGTCTTTGACTATATCGTCACGCCCTTACATTTTACTATTTTGTGGCTTGCCTACTCTCACTCATTTGTCATATTTTTGCAGGAAGACCGTCCTCGCAAATAGTCGAGGGTGGACAACAACAAAAAAGAGGAAGAAAAAGAAAAGAAAAAAAAATCATCCCAAGAATGAGTTGAGTTATGCTGACGGAAAGAAGTCAGTTTATACCAGATTCAACAAAGCATTGCTCTGGGTCTTATATTTTGCATTTTTATACATATTGACAAGTCCAATTGATATGTCTAGTATTAATTACATAATTCTTTATCATGCATTTTACAACATAATCGTTTCGAACTACGCGTGTCTGATTCTCACCATACGGTGTGATACGTAGGCAACCCATCTAGGGTTCGACACCACCACGTAAAAATAAAATTAAAATATATATATATATATATATATATATATATATATATATATATATATATATATATATATATATATATAAAAACAAAAAGTGGGACATATTTGGTTCACCCATTCATTGTAATTATCCAATCACGGACATTCATTATTGCATTTCAATCATTCTAGCACATACATTCATTCATGCATTTCATTCATTCTATCACAATCATTCATTTTTTCATTACATTAATTTTTCTTTGCATTAGTCTTATAGTGAACAATCATTTGTTTTGCATAGCTTTTATTTTTGCATTTCTTTCATGAATAAATTCTTGTAAATCATACGTTTTATAACATATCTGAACGAACTACGCACACCTGATTCTCGTCAAAGATGAGATACGTAGGCAGCCCTACTCGGGTTCGGTACCATTTATTCAAAAAATACAAAAATATTTTATTCAAAAAGAATTAAAAAAAAAAAAGTTCTTTTAAGTATCATTGTTTGATTTGGTTGATACCAACACAGTTAGGAGTGTGCATAGGAAAAAACGAGTCATAATCAATATGGGTTGACTTCGTGGTAAACCATAGATTCTTTTGGTACCTCTCGCTCACACCTGTAATGACATTCTTGCATGCTTTTAAGATAAGAACGAAACCAGCCTCATCGTTTCATGTGCATTGTGTGGTGAGTTTTAGAATAAGTTCAATTGCATTGCATTGTGATCTAGAACTTGGCCCGAATGTTTGTTGAGGTGAAATCCTGAGTAACACTCGGTGTAGGAAATGATCTTAGACTTTCTTTGACCCGTTTGCGCCTTTTCAGCCTACCAAATAACATTATCCGTAGTACACCCCTTTTGAGCCTAAAGCCTATTCTTTTGACAATCGCATATTACACCTATACCCTTTCTGAATGCGTACGCATTATCCCTCTTTTGGCCCGACTTCCTTGAGCGCTTTGTAAATGTGCAAGTGGCTGACAAAATTCTGCGTCAAAGGTTGCAAAGACAAAAATTGTCAAAGTCCCAAAAGGAAAAAGAAAACGCAAATGATGACTCACAAAAGAAGAAATCAAAAGTCCCGACAAAAAAAAAAAAAAAAGAATGCAAGAATAAATTTGTAAAAAAGCGGGCTCCAAACGAAAGATTCAATAAGTCGATCTGAGAAAAGCGGGACAAAAAAAGGAAAGGAAAAAAGAAAGCAGGTCAGCATTAAAGCACACAAATATCAAGCACGGACGTAGTCCAACGCTCGAGGAGGGATTAGTCACTTTTACCCAAATGATATCCATCCCTTTCCCCAAGCCTACATTACAAGCCCATGACAAGTCCTACATGATCTTACGCTAAGGGTTCTCACATTAGTGGATACTTACATGACGGCCAAGCCTATGGTATCACAATTGCATGCATTGAATATCTTTTTGAGTGTGAGCGTACTTCTCTAAACGTCCAAAAATTCAAAATACTGGAATATATGTGAGAAATGGGACTTTCTTTCAGTGAGGGCATTTGAAACGTTAGATTACGTGTAGTTCGAAACCTTGGCTGACGGCAAGTGTGTCGATACTTATGTGTCTGAGGCACCATTTGAAACTATAGAAATTACCCAGAAGTCAGTCTTGGTTAGACTGGAAGTGAATAACGGAATTCCTAAGCACAATACTAATTGTTGGTATCAACTGAAGTCAGAACGTGATGTTGTCTTTCCATTTTTTTCAAAAAAATGCATATAAAATCTTTATTTTTTGCATCATGAACTACGTCTTGACCTGATTCCCTCAGCGGGATACGTAGGCGGCCACATCGGCTTCGGTCCACATTGTTTGAAAATCCATAAAAATCCTCATTTTTTGCATCATGAACTACGTCTTGACCTGATTCCCTCATAAGGATACGTAGGCGGCCTAAGTCGGCTTCGGTCACACCATTAGAAATCTTCCCAGTGGCTCATGTGCGACGGAATGCGTTTGATTATTGTGAAAAAGAGATATGAGCAATTTCCGCCAGAGTTAAAGTTTTGCCTATGCGCCCCGCATAACAAAACTGGGACAATTTTGGGAAATGCACCATGAAGAGATCATAATAAGGATTCCAAAAAAAAAGCAATCAAGATTCGGCGTTCACAAATCCATGAGGCGCATCAAGACTCGCAGCTTTCAGATCTTCATATCAGCAAAGGCGGGAGCACAACAAAAGCCCATGCGGGTTACAAACGCACAACGTCTATGCAATGACGTTATCTCAACCCGGGCGAGTCACAGGGCAGGTACGTCCATAAAATGACATCATTTCATTGTAAGCCTATGCAACAGCTTCATTCATGTTTCGTCTATACAACGACGAACATCTGCATTTCGTCTATACAACGACGAACATCTGCATCTCGTCCATACAAGACGACAACGCCCATACAAGGCGTCATTTGCATTTCGTCTATACAACGACGAACATCTGCATTTCGTCCATACAACGACGAACATCTTCATCTCGTCCATACAACGACGAACATCTGCATTTCGTCCATACAACGACGAACATCTGCATCTCGTCCATACAAGACGACAACGCCCATACAAGGCGTCATTTGTATTTCGTCCATACAACGACGAACATCTGCATCTCGTCTATACAATGACGAACATCTGCATTTCGTCCATACAACGACGAACATCTGCATCTCGTCTATACAACGACGAACGTCTGCATTTCGTCCATACAACGACGAACATCTGCATCTCGTCCATACAACGACGAACATCTGCATTTCGTCCATACAACGACGAATATCTGCATCTCGTCTATATAACGACGAACATCTGCATCTCGTCCATACAACGACGAACATCTGCATCTCGTCTATACAACGACGAACATCTGCATTTCGTCCATACAACGACGAACATCTGCATCTCGCCTATACAAGACGGCGTATCATCACATCACTTCATCAACACCTACAAACACCATGTCTTTTCCAGCACCACCTCACCTGCAACCCAGTGTCAATCATACTTCGACACTGGGACAAATTTTGAGTTTTGCGTCTGCCTGTTTTATTTTCTAGCATTGCAGCAACCCAGTGTCTCATAATTCAACACTGGGACAAATTTTAAACAGCTCTGTCTTTTACCTTGGCATCACAGCGACCCAGTGTCGGCTTTTGCCCATTCTTTGCTTAATCCTTGTTCTAATTCTGACGATGGGACAAAATTGGCCACAAGTCAACGTCTTTGTCCGAAAACTCTTTCATCGTCTCCGGTCAAAGAGGGACAACTGTTGACACCCAATTTTGACCCATCTTTTAGGCATTTCTTGCAATTTTAAGCATCTTAGGACACCGCGTTTTGTCATCATTTTTGACATTTTGTATATTTTTTACATAACATTCTATGTTGTTTATTCTTGTAAATTGACATCATGTTTTGTTTTTTACCTTTAATTAGGTATTAAACATTTTTTAGCATCTCTTTGAATAATTAACTGACACCCCGTCTTTACTTTTAATCAGGCATTAAATATTTGCTAAATATTGTATTTTATTATTATTGCATCAGACATTGACATTTTAATAATTTGTATCTTTAAATAATTTTCCTTTTAAATAATTAATCCATTTTGCATTTTTTGTCAAACTATCCACCAGACATAATCGAATCACCCAATCCGCGTAAATCGAAACCAAAAATGAAGCCCAATACACTTTCATCCAATACCCAAACCCAATACCCAATAATCAACACCCAATACCCAAAGCCCAATACCCCTAAACCCTAAACCTAATCTCACCCTATAAAACCTACCCTACTTCTACCCTATTTGGGGAGGCAGCCGTTGAGCCCCCCTAGAATATAACCCCAGCCGCATAAAGAGAAAGCGGACCCCGCCCTCTCTCTCACTTTATCCTTTTAACCCATCCGTCGCCGCCGCCGCCTCCCTTCGCCGGAGCTCCAAGCTCCGGCGAACACCCTCACAGACAGCAGCCGCCTCACTCTCCTCACCTCTCACCATCCCCGATCTCCCTCGCCCTGAACCACCATCGACGAACCACATCTGTCCAGTGAACCCGTCACCCCAGCGCCGGTGAACATCCCCGTCGCAAACCACCATCTCATCGAACCCACTGCTCACCGACGAATCTCATCACTGCGGTGGCGTCGCTCCGGCGACCTCGCCGTGGAAGCGACGCCGTTGCTGCCTCTCTCTGTTGGTAACGCTGAACCTTGTCGTATTTAAACTCCGGCGACGCTACAGTTGTTTCTTCATTTTTGTTGTTATTATTGTTGTTAGCTATGTTGGACTGATTTTCGGATTTCTCTAGTACCTACCGGAGTTTAAAACTCCGGCACTCTTGTCTCTATTTTGGGCTGATTTTCTGATATTCTGGCCTTGTCGGAGACGACGTTTGTTTGGTTTTTATTTCTTGGAATCTGTTTGTTGGCGATCGTTTTGATTTCTTGTTTGGTAATATCTAATAAAAACTTCGGCGAAGCTTCGAATTTTCTGGCGATATTGGTCACTGTTCTTTCATTTTTTGGGCCCTGACTCGTCGCTGTTTGGTTCTTCTGTTTTACTATTATATGGTTTTCGTCTGTTGAACTGATTTAATCCCTTTGTTTTTTCTGTTGAAAATGATTTGGAATAGATACTGCACTTGGTATTAAACTGATCTAGAACAAATACTACACTGTTGGTATTGACTGATTTGAACAAGAGGCTACACTTGTATGGCCAATGAAAAAGTTATCCGTCGATTTTTTAGGCCTCCACAGTTGCAAAGACGGAAAATAAAATAAATGAAGCTTTCTGGGCAATGATGATTTCTTCCACTTACACCGGATAACCAACATGCGCTGGCAAGGCGAATGCTCGCAGCCGCGTTTGTTTAGGCTGTCCCACTTTATATTTTTATATCTGAGCCCTCCGTGTTTAAAACTATTACTGTTTTGGCGCGGATCTGAAAGTTTTTATTTATTTTAGTATTTTAGGCAATATTGCCGATGAAGGAATCTCCGTCTTATTTCCAAGGCCTTCCATGTACAAAGACGGATTTTTTTTGGCTTTATTTATTAATTATTGCAATTACTTTTAAAATTGTTTATTTATTTACTAACACTTTTACTAAGTGTTTACGCAGGTACCCGGAGATCATTTTGTGCAGGAGGCCTGAAAAGGGCTAAAGATGTCCCGGAGTTTTATCTTATGTCATATTTAAATTTTAGTTTTTACTATTTTGTATTGCATTTTATTTTAATTGTAAATTATATAAAAATGTTTAGAATAGGTAGAATAAAAGTCAATATATAATTAACCTAGGTTTGAACGGATAACCGCAAGTTAGCAGATCTTAAAAGATGCCTAACCCCTTCCCTTTAGGATAATAAAGAACCCTTACCTAGAATCTCATATAGCTTTCGCAGACCTTTAAATGGAGATTAATTGCAGTATTTTTATTGCAATAAATCAAGTGTCCTAATTCACTTAATTAATTAGGTGGCGACTCCTTAAATACATCTAGGAATCAACCATACGTGGTACTCCCATTTTTCGACTCCGGTTAAAATGGGGTGTTACACCCCTCTCATCTGGAAAGTGATTATTGGTGGTCATGTCCTCCAGCAAGTCATGGGCCTCATGTGTTGTCCTTCTCATAAAAGTACCACCTGCAGCTGCATCAATAATAGTCCTTGTGGTCCCACTCAGCCCATTGTAGAAGATGTGAACCATGTTCCATTGTTCCAGGCCATGATGTGGGAACTTCCTCTGCAGATCCTTAAACCTTTCCCAAGATTCATAAAGTGACTCCTCATCGGTCTGGTAGAAGTTATTCAACTCTCCTTTCAGCTTGACTGCTTTTGAAGGTGGGAAGAACTTCGCAAGAAATTTTTGTGCTAGATCCTGCCATGTGAATATGGAGTCTGTTGGCAGGGAGTTCAACCAAACCTTCGCTCTATCCCTGAGTGAGAAAGGGAAGAGTCTCAACCGAATGACATCATCAGTAACGCCATTATACTTGAATGTGGCACATAAATCCAGGAAGTTAGCGATATGCATGTGCGGGTCTTCAGATGACAACCCTCCGAACTGGACTGTGTTCTGTATCATGCTTAGGATTGCAGGCTTTATCTCAAAGTTGTTTGCTCCTATTGCTGGGAGCCTTATGCATGTCTGTGCCCCAGTAACTCTTGGCAGAACATAATCTCTCAGGCTCCTCTCGGCTTGGACCTGAACTCGTTCTTCTACATCTATAGGCAACCCTGGGGGAACTCTTTGGTTGAGTTGATGATCACCTATCTCTTCATTCAGCTCATTATTATTTTGCAAATCCCCCAATTCTAACAATTCAACAATCCTCTTGTTTCGCCTGTTCTGCTTGCACGTCTTTTCAATTTCAGGGTTGAATGGAACAAGTGTGTCTGCTCCTCTTCATCTTCGCATAAACTAGATCCCTGGAATAGATGAAAAATCAACAAGCAAATCAAGGCAATAGGGCTCTACCAATAAAATAAAATAATAAAGTAAAAAAAAATAAAAAAAAATAAAAAAAATAAAAGCCAAGTTAAAAATTAAGAATAGATAGTTTGATATTGAAACTACGCCAATCCCCGGCAACGGCGTCAAAAACTTGTTAGAGATTTTCCTTATGTTTTACGCAAGTGTACATATCGCTCAAGTAATATAGTCTTGGTAGGACCGAATATCGTCCTCAAGGACTGGTTTTCAATTACCAAACATCTATCCTAAGTTATCTATTTGACTATCGATATTTTGTTTTGGTTTTATCTATAAACTACTGAAGTAATTGCAGAAATTAACTAAAATACTTTATTTGAATCAGTTATGGTGGAAATAGGGTTTCCAATCTCCTCGACTATCCACTCGCTTTAATCCTTATTGCAGCAATAAAGGTTCTTCTTCTATTTTAAGATAGCAGGTTAGCTAAACTTTTTATATTTCGGTTAGGATATATAAACGCTCAACCCTAGTGCAGTAATCTTCTATATTTCTATGATAGATTTTACCACATAGGAGGATTAAGAATAATAACCTATAAAGCTACACAAGTATCGGGGTACTTTCGTCCACGATTTTAACTTATGTTTATTCAACTACAACATATCCAAATCTCCCCTCTCGGTTCTTGATTCGAAATCATATACGTGATGATAACTAGTGATCAATTAATTATCAAACAATCAAACCAAATATTGAATAAATCTTAACTATATGAAGAAGAAACCAAAATACTGCATTAATTCATAAAGACGAGTTTCAAGCGATTCGAAAGGAAAATTCTAATTAAAAGTTTAGCTCCTAGCCATAGACATGCTAAGAACAAATTAATATCCAACATGAACTAAATTAAAATAAAGCAAAGAAAATAAAATACTTTGGAACAAGTCTCCAATCTTGTAGCCTCCAAGAAAACTATGTTGTGTTGTGAAGAAGGTTGAGTCCCCCTTAAAAAATCTGCCCAAAGGGCCTTTTATAAGCTCAAAAAATGTGTACCCTTTTCCTCCTCGCCCTTGGCCAATTCCCTTCGGATGCGGGCGGTTTTCGCCTCGGCGCGCTGGTCCTGGCGGCATCGCGACGCCTTAACTCCTGTAGCCTCTCAGATCTTTGGGCGCCGTGGCCCTGCATTCCTGCGCCACGGCGCTGCTTCACCTTTGTCCGGATTGCCAACTTTCGTCAATTTTTGGCTCGAGAACTTCCTTTTCTGCCCAATTATTTCTCTTTTTTTTCCACTTTACCTTTTTAAACCACTGTGACTCAAAAGAAAGAAAAATACCCTAACACGACACATATTTGAACAAAAATGGACAAAATACTAACTAAAAATGACTCTAAAAGTGCATATAAAATATGCCTAACAACCCCATAGCTATACTTGATCGACAGGTTAGAATGTTGCGTACTAAGGATGTTTCTTCCGTCAAAGTGTTGTGGCGAAATAATAATAGGGAAGAGATGACTTGGGAAGCAGAAGACGAGATGAAGAAGAAGTATCCTCACTTGTTCCTTATGCCTACAGGTAATTTGATTTCTTACTTAACTATTTTGATTGGTGAATAATATATGTGATATATATTGTGGCCCTGTGAGACATTTTTTGGTTTGCTGAATATAGGTTGGTAGGTAGAGTTATAGAGGAGACTCTGCCGAAATTTTTATAGCATGAGACCTATGATGAACATTCGAGGACGAATGTTTCTAAGGGGGAAGGATGTTACACCTCATAATTCTAAGGCAATAAACTGAGAACGTAGTTAAGGGAATAAGATTCGAATATTGGACATAAAGTATATTTACATATGCTAATACAGAAATTAGTATACAAAGGATGTAATCCCGGAATAATTTTAGATACTACGAGTGTGATAGGGACTAAGTGCCGTGTATATATATATTAGGACATGAAATTTTAGATTTTATATATAAGATTAATTAATTGTGGGATTAATTTTAGTAGGGGGGATAATAATTAGTGGATAAATTTTGGAGATTTGAGCCTAAAAAATCGTGGGCATGCTCACATAATTTCAGCCCATGCTCACTATTATCCATGTACCTCTCATTACACTACCTTTAACTCAAATAACACCTTCAACACTCTTCATATTCTCTCATATCCTTCTTCAACCGTTCCCCCCCCCCCCCCATTTCATAGCTAAGTTCAAGACCAAATCAACTACTTTTTACTAGATTAAGCTCTTCCACTAAATTTAAATCATGGTGAACTCTAAATAGTGAGTCACGGTACTGCTGGACCGAGAGACTGCCCAAAAACGTTAGCTTTGGAGATGAACAATGTTGGAAGAAAAACATGCAAGTAAGATGGATTTAAACTCATAAGGAATGCATGCATGCCATTAAAAGTTGAATAGATAGTGCACATTGGAGCAGTGGCCAATTTAAGGACTGTTTTGACTTAAGTTAAGGTACGATTTCTTCTTATTATTTGAGTTATTAGAGTTAAATGATGTTGTAGTTAAGAGATAAACTCATGATAAAGAGGAATTGGAAATAAGAGAATGCATGTGATTGTTGTTGACGTTGTTGAGCCGATTGGAATGGTTGGTGCCGAATTAGGGACTGTTTTGTATACATTGGATTCGAGTGTTGTTGTTATTATCCTTGTCACTAATTGCATATTAAAATTGAAGGAAATCTTGACATTTAAAGTTGAAATGATTTTATATGAAAGTGTTGAAATATGAATTGAATTTTAAGGAGTTACGAAAAGAGTTTGGTATTATGTTTTGAGGTGTGCCGAGACCCTCATAAAGTTGTGGACATTGTTGGTATTGTTGTGATGTATTAGGGGTTGTTCTTGTTAAGTTATAATGCTGGAAATATGAGTTATGAACATGTATATACGTTGTGGTAATTCCGAATATATGTCCTAAAGGAATAAAGGTATAAAAAGGTGTTACATTTCCCTCTTGTTGTTGTTGAAGTATGTACTGTTTTTAAAGGTTGTTTTAATATGGATTAAGGGCTGGATTAACATAAGAAATAGGTGTAGTAATCACCTTGGTTGTTGTAGTTGTTGTATTACATGAACGTAAAGAGAAATAATGGATAATGGTGGTGTATACCAAGTATATGGGACTGTTTTGGTATATTCTTGAGTTGTATCTTGTTATTGGTATTGTTGGCCTTGTTTATAAGTTGTGGATGTGTATATAAGTAGGGAAAGTGCTGGCCAATTTTATATAACAAGAGAGTAATCATTCGATACATATAAAGTATGCTAGTAATCATAGAGTTGACGGACATATTGCTATTGTTATAGGTCGAAGTGCTAATTGAGACGTATTCTAAATATTGAGTTGATTAGTTCGACTATAAGGTATGTGAAACTATCCTTTCTTCTTTTGGCATGATTTATATAAAATGAGTGTACGACGGACGTACATAATTCTATTAACTCCAAATTCCTAATGATACTTGATATAATAGTTGCCTTTGATTTTACAAGTGATAGTTCATTCTATTTATTCCATTGAGAGTCAAATGATGATTTAATTTGTATAAGGTTACTCATGATATTCTATTCGTGCTTGATATGATATGATTATTTCACCGAGTCTCAGGCCGGACAGTATAGATATGATATATGTGGACAGGCATCCACGAATATGAGATATGCAGACAGGCATCCGCGGTTATGATATATGTGGACAGACATCCACGGATATGACTATGTGTACACATTATATGTTCACCGCGTCCTTCACTAGCCGACCAGTATATATATATATATGATGATGATGATGATGATTTCTATGTGGACAAACATCCACAGATATGACTTATTTTATATGGACATGTTTTGACTCTCATTTCATAAGGCACAGTTGCATTG
This sequence comes from Przewalskia tangutica, assembly GCA_029844215.1. Lineage (NCBI taxonomy): Eukaryota > Viridiplantae > Streptophyta > Magnoliopsida > Solanales > Solanaceae > Przewalskia > Przewalskia tangutica. The sequence goes on from CM056719.1 coordinate 153,185,247, forward strand.
ATATTTTTTATTATGATACTTGTCTCCTGTTATCTTTTGGCCAGTTATGATTTTTCTTACAGTACTTTATGTTTTATATACTCAGTACATTATTTCGTCGACCCGCTCCTCGGAGTTGCGTTAAATGCCGCAGAATCACAGTACTCGGATTTGGTGATCCTCCAGTCTAGGATTCCTGTTCAGCTGTTTGAAGATCTCTATTGATTCAGAGCTTAGTCATTTTGGTACAGAACCTTATTTTTGACTTATGTATATTTAGGGGTACGGCGGGGCCTTGTCCCGCCATATTTCTCTATCATACTCTTAGAGGTCTGTAGACAGTTGTGGAATCGTGTATGCGTGACGCAAGACATGTGTCGGCTGTTGTTTATCTTGGATAATCCCATGTATAGAGCGGCGCGTAGAACTGCACTTTATTTTGTTATGATTGAATAGCTGTGACTCCTCAGGAGACAGATTTATTTTGATATATATGACGTTATGAGTCAACAACTTATTATCACAAGATTTTTATATTGTTCTTGGTATCAGTCGGATTATATGTGACAGGTCAATATAAGGGCGTCCAATTAGGATACCAGTCACGGCCCGTCGGGTCGGATCGTGACAAATTCAGCCCCGTTGAAAAGATCCCCTTTACAAATATTTGTGTAATGTCTCTGAATTCTTCCATGAAACTATACTCTCTCCAATCCCCCACTCCTTTATGTATTTTGAGTTGTCCATCTCTAACGTGTTTATATCTCAAATTTAAAAGATCTTTACAATTTAACTTATCACTCTTACAACCCTCGTTGGTAATAACTACGGAATGTTTATGAAGTAAAATACATTTGTCGTCACTTTAATTTAGAAAAATAATTTACATAAATTTCTGCCCCTTGTTTTTTAATTAGTTGATTAATTTTACTTAATTTGAACATATTTCATACAAATATACAAGAAGTTGCCCACTTTTTATCACACTCGAATATCGATTTAGTTTAACGTACGCCTGTATAAGTATGTCACAACATACTTTGTATAATCAGATTTTATCATCCTATGTGTGGACTATATCTACACATGTCGGATAAAAAGTAGTAGTGAATATGTATAATATCTTACTTTGTTTCTCATTCCACAGCCACAACCCACAAATGTACTGATGTCGTTTAAGCAGGCCACTCTATTTTGAATTTTGAACCTTTGGATAAAGTCAATCACAAAATAGACCATGCAAATTTAAGGGTCGTTTGGTGGCTTGTTAAGGAAGAGTTATTTATGGCGTGGCGTCATTCAGATTAGTTTCAGTGGTAGGTGCAGTGTCGAGTTCGAGCTGCACGGCATGATGGGAGTTTCATTCTCCTCTTTGTGGGATGACTCTTTAATGGCAGCGAAGCGTTGTGTCCCACTGTGGCCGTGAAATGTGATTTACCTCTTCCATCAATCTCTGTCGGACCGGGGGTGGAGACTCTGTGGGCGAGGAATTTCGCCCTTTTGCCCCAAGGAAGAGTTATTTATGTATTAAATCTACCGTAACCTTTTTATATTGTTTGATTATAAAAATAGGAAACATAATCTTGTTTTTTTTTAATACATAAATAACTCTACACAGAATTCAACACAAGTTATATAATATTTGATTTTTTTTCTCTTTTTCACATAAAATATGGAGTAGTATTTGTTTTGATTTCCCACCTGATGTCCGGTATCCGCATTGGAGTCTGACTATATCCGGATTTGCACTGTAGGGCCCCATTCGGGGGGGGGGGGGGGAGCGCTTTTTCCCACCAAGAATTTTTCTATACCTAGGGCTCGAACCCGAGATCTCTGATTAAGGGAGGAACAACCTCATTCGTTGCACCACATCCTTTGCTGGTAAAAATATAGTATTACTAATACAATATTCAATTCATATTATTAATTTTCCATAATTAATAGTATATGCATAAGTTATGAGAAAATCTATATCGAAAATAGAAAACTAATGCATAAATAACTAATTATATATGAATAACTACATTTTACATAACTAAATACTCAAATTAGTAATTCATACATTACTAAACAAATACATGCATAACTAAATCATACAACATAACTACTATCTCCATAATTAATCATTCGATTATTATTATTATTAAGCTCTTAAAAAAGAAGCAACGTATGCTTGGCATTTAGTCGACATTTATCACCCTCCCAAATCTTCCGGTACGGGAAAAAAGACGTGAATTTGACATGTAGTTGATGGTTGAGTTTTATTCATTATAGCAGTAGAATAATAAAATTATTTTCATTAAAGTTATAAAATAACTAAAGTATTCATTATAACAGTAAAGACAAATTTTTGTCACATTAAAAATACAGAAAATGAGTTGCTCACTTACATGATATTTAGTAATATTATACATATTTAGTAATACTAATACATGATATTTATTAGAGTTCATGATATTTAGTAATATTATTCAAGTTTTAACCAATTATATTATTAACATTTAATTAATATAGTTTTCTATGATTTTCAATACTGAAAGAATCTTCCGTCTTCTTAAAAAACTTGTATAATCTATGTTATTGTTGTAGTGCATAAAAACATATTGCATAATCTTGTATAATCTATATATATATATATATATATATATATATATATATATATATATATATATATATATATTATTCATTAATTATTCATAGTTTGAAATATAATAAAAGCAAAAATAACTACGTTTAGTCACCCCCTCTAATGGATCTATTATTCTCTTCGCGAGTAAGTAGGTGTAGGTGGGTACACTGAACACCAATCTCATCTTAAATTGGAGAACAAATTATCAGGAGTATATATGAAAAAACATACAAAATTAGGAATTAATTTAACATTTATTGTTTTTGGATCATGAAATATTTAAATCCTAATTTTAATATGGAGCCTATCTTTCTGTAGTCACTTGCTTCTTTTTAAGTTTTTGTTTTACCATAAGCTTTTGGTCTCTATAATTACACATAATGTAAATTGTGTTTGGTAGATGATTTTAGGGTGTAACAACGAAGATACAACAACAACATACCCAGTGAAATCTCATAATGTGAGATCTGGAGAAGGTAAAGTGTACACATACCTTATCTCTTCCTTGATAGACAGATCAGCTGTTTCCGGGAGACTCTTGGCTCAAACAATGAAGATACGTCTTTTAACATGATCATAGAAAATTTAATATTTTGTGAAAGACCACCTGATAATCTTTCATGAACACAATATATTTTGATTGATCACCAAAATAGTTATTAAGTATAGATAAAGAAATAAACATAAGAAGATGAGAAACTTAAATAAATGCATAACTTAATATGAGCTAGATCTAGATATGCGAAAATTTAGTGTTCTAATTATTGACTAACTAAACTTTCACTTTAATGACGAGAATTCGATTTTCTTATGTCCCTCATTTCCATTTCCCTCTTTTCTATATATAATTATAAGAATAAAAAAGATTTCAATCTTCGTCAACCAACAGAAAAAGATAAGAAACTTTTCTTAGCAGACAAACACCTTCTTTAATATCTTAATTGTTGTAGAAATATGAACAAAACAATCTTTGGACCTCCGATGTAAACTAGTGTAGCTCAGTTGGTTTCAGGGTGGCAGATTGCTCCCAAGAAATGATTACATAAAATTTTTATTTGCTAAAGAAAATATTAAAGAGTCTAAATAATAGGGTAAAGCTAATGCAAAAAAGAACTCATTTAGTTTCTCAAGTTGAAATTAGCTTTGGAACAAAATATACTTCAAGAGTCCTCTAAACTATTTTGTTTTTCTTTAAGATTCCTCCAAATCAACTTTTATTTTATCTTTATACCATAAGACAATTCTTCTATTTTGAAATCATAATTTCAAATTCATCATTTAGCAAAAGTTCATCCTTTTATTTAATTTGTAGTAAATAGTAAATATAGTTAAAAACTAAGTTCATCATTTACATCAACCAAAGAAATATACACGTTCTATAGCTAATTTTCCATTTCACAGCAAATTCTAGGCAAATCATCATTTCTAGATTTTGCCTCTATCTTTTGGATAATTACGTTTGAAAATAGTCTTCAAAGTTATATTGTGTCAATTTCTAAACAAATCTAATCAAATTCTTGGATAAATCTAATTAAAAAAAATGTATGCATTGTAAAAAAAAAAAAAAAAAATTAACAGGAGTATACGTAAGTTTATGAATTTAGAGAATGCATATAATTACCTTAAAAGAAATAGATTAAATGTTGAGATAAACACCACCAAGTGTACCAAGCTCTTTGATGTTGATGACATAGCACGAATCACCAAAATTCATCAGATATTGAGTAAGTATTGAGGAAGATATTACCTAGAACTATGAAGGCTAATGTGTAAATATTAAGTGGGTATTCAAGATCAAGTATCAAGAAAATGAAATTATAGAGAGGTTTAACGCTAGGCTAATAGCCAAAGGCTTTAATTAAAGGAAAGGTCTTGACTATTAGAAAATATTTTCTCCTGTAGTCAAGATGGTAACAGGTCAGTACTTGCTATTGCTTCTGCTAAAAAATTGCATGTACACTAAATGGATGTGTACAATGTCTTTCTTCAAAGAGATCTTCATGATGAAGTTTATATGTCTCTTCCACAAGACTTTCGACTACCTTCTGGATATATGTGCAGGAGGAGAAACATGTATGCAAGCTCATCAAATCCCTTTATGGGTTGAAGCAAGCACCTAGGGAATGAAATATGAAGTTTACTGAAGCATTGATCAATCTTGACTTTGTTCAGAGTCAATTGGATAATTCTTTATTTATCAAGAAGATTGGTTCATCTATTATCATTCTTCTTATGTATGATGATGATTTGTTGATTACATGAAGTGATAATTGAGTTGATTACTCACACTAAGGAAGTTTTAAAGAAGTCAAGATAATATTTTTTGGGAGAACTTAAGTTTTTCATGGGGATACAATTTACCAGATCTGAGAAGAGAATACTCATGCATCAAAGGAAGTACACTCTGGAGATTGTCTCTCAAGCTAAATTGGGAGCTGCAAAACCAATCTACGCCCATTTAGATTCTAATGTCAAGCTTACTACTAAGGAATATGATGAAGTAACTGGACTTTCAGGGGGATATATATTATTAGAAGATGCATGATTATATAGGAGATTGGTGGGAAAGCTGCTCTATTTGATAGTGACAAGGCCAGTAGTTCAAACTTTGAGTCAGTTTTTACAAGCACCAAAGAGATCACATATTTATGCTATTATGAGAGTAGTGAGATATATCAAATATCAGTCTGGTTTGGGAATTCTTCTAGACAGTAAGCTATATAAGAGAATTACAGTCTTTTGTGATGCTGATTGGGTTGCATGCCCAAATACAAGAAGATATGTATCTGTTTTTTTTTATCAAGTTTGGAGACTCACTGATATCATGGAAATAAAAAAAATAAGGAGTTGTATCAAGGATCTCAGCAGAAGCTGGGTATAGAAGTCTGGCAAACTCAGTTGCAAAAGTAGTTTCGATACAAGAACTTTTCAAGGAACTGGAAGCTGAGATTGAGATACTTATTCCAATATATTGTGACAACAAATCAGCGTTGCAAATAGCTGCAAATCCTATATTCCACGAAAGAATAAAACATATAAAATTAGACTTCAATTTTAGAAGGGAGAAGATACAAAAGGGATTAACAAGATATTTTAACACAAAAGAACATGTTGCATACATTCTTACAAAGGAATTGGCAAGACAACAACATGAGTACTTGTGTTCCAAACTGGGAGTGCTAAACATATTTGCACCTCTCAGCTTGAGGAAGATATTACCTAGAACTATGGGGGCTAATATGTAAATATTAGAACTTAGTTAGTTAGTTTGTTATAAGATATTTAATGAAGTGGTTAGTTTGTTAGATGTAGTTAATGAGTGTATAAAGTTTCATGTACAAATCATTTTAATCTCATATCTTAATTAGAACATTATACTCAGAGGCGGACACACTCTTTCCATTATGGGTGTAAATGCACCCACTTTCAATTTTTTTTTATCACCTTGTATCGTTTTACAAGGTGACTGTTAAGTGTATTTTGTATACACTTTTAAGTCTTTTTTAGTTAGTATTTCACTCTTTTGTTTTGCGTTTAGTATAGTGTTAAGTGTGTTTTTCTTTTATTTTTGTGTTACAACGATCATAAATGAGAAATACATAACCGATGATGAAATGAGCTTAATTGAGGTGAGATCTGCACAAGCACAATCCAAGGAATGAAGCCTAAGAAGTGCCAAGAAGAATAGAAGAAATCTGGCAGATTCCGGACACAAATCAAAGAGGCACCGCGGTGCCTGGCCAAGGAACACCGCGGTCAGAAAAATTAGCACCGAGGCGTAAAAATTGCCGAAAGTCCGAAACTGAATCACCGTCGAAGGCACCTAGGTACCTGACAGAGGAACCGGGGTGCCTGACAGAGGAACCGGGGTGCCTGACAGAGTAACCACGGTGTCTCCATTCCAGTAACTTCCAGTGATTTTCAGCCAATTAGCACCTAGATGCCTCTCAGAGGAACCGCGGTGCCGACGTGTATTTTTCAGGTTTCCTGGGCCGAATTTAAGATGGGTTTTATGGTCCGAAAGACAACTTTTCTCAAGTATAAAATCCCTAAACATTGCTCATATACCATACCTTAGACCATAACCTAAAATCATTCTTTGGGAGTCAAGAAGGAGGCAACACAATTGGAGACTCTTGTTCAAGTTATTTTCTTTCCCTCATTTTATTTCAGTTATGTTGAATTGTAATTTAGTTCTTGACATGACAATGTTTAGCAGCTAATTACTTTAGTAGGGTTTCCATCGAATCTTCTTGAAACTCTTTCATATAGTTAATGCATTGATTATTGATTTTTTCTTCAGCATATTAAGATCTATTTAATATTGTTATGATTGCTTGATAATTAATTATCTATTAATTGTCATCACTTATATGATTTCGAATTAAAAGTCTGAAAAGTGAGATTTGAATATGCTGTAATTGACTAGACATGGGTTAAAATCGTGGACGAAAGTACCCCGATACTTGTGTAGTATTTAAGGTTATTGTTCTTAATCCTCCTGTGTGGTAAAACTTATCATAGAAATATAGAAGGTTTCTGTACTAGATTGAGCTCTTGTATGTCCTAACCGGAATATAATGACAGATTAGTTAACCTACTATCTTAATAAGAAGAAGAATCATTAGCATTGCATTAACACGTGAAAGAGTGGATAATTGAGGAAATTGGAAGTCCTATTTCCTTCATAACTGTTATAAACCCAAGGTATTATAATCTCTAGTTATTTTCTGCACTTAGTCATAATTCTTAGTTATAAATATCAAACTAAAGAACGCCAGCCAAATAGATATCATAGGATAGATAATCGGTACTTAATAAACCAGTCTCTGTGGACGATAAATTTGGTCTTACATACTTTATTACTTGAACGATATGTACACTTCCGTAAGCATCTAGAAATATCACAACAAGTTTTTGGCGTCTTTGCCGGGGACTTGCGTACTGTTAATATCGATTTATCTATTCTTATTTCTAATTTGAATTTTATTTTCAGTTTTTTTATTTTGCTTTAGTGCTGTTTGTCGTGATCTGTTTGTTGTTTTTTATTAGTCTCAGGAACTTAGTTTATGCGAAGTAGGAGAGGAGCTGACATTCCTATCCCTCTGAACCCTGAGATTGAGAGATTGTGCAGACAGAACATGAGAGAGAAAAGAGCAACTGATTCCTTAGAAATGGGAGATCAGCGAAACAACAATTTGATGGATAATGAGTTTCCGCATGTCGTAAGACAAGTCTCTGCAGAAAGAAGCTTGGGGGACTATGTGATGCCAATGATTACAGGGGTCCAGACTTGCATCAGGCTTCCAGCTGTTGAAGCCAACAATTTTGAAATCAAACCAGCCATATTGCACATGGTTCAAAGCTCAGTACAGTTTGGAGGATTACCGTCTGAAGATCCTCACTTGCATCTAGCAAACTTCCTGGAGCTGTGTGAAACTTTCAAATACAATGGTGTTACTGATGACGTCATTCGATTGAGACACTTCCCATTCTCACTCAGGGATAGATCAAAGTTCTGGTTGAATTCATTACAGGCGAACTCCGTCACTACATGACAAGACCTAGCCCAGAAGTTTTTTGTCAAATTCTTCCCCCTAGCTAAGGCAGCGAAGCTCAGAGGTGAGTTGAATAATTTCTATCAGCTGGATGGAGAACCATTATATGATGCATGTGAGAGGTTTAAAGATTTGCAGAGGAAGTGCCCACATCATGGGATTGAGAAATGGATGCTAGTCCACATATTTTATAATGGGTTGTGTGATACAACTCGTACCATCATTGATGCTGCAGCAGGAGGTACGTTCATGAAAAAGAGTGTCAATGAGGCACATGATTTGCTAGAAGATATGGCCACAAACAACCATCAGGGGGCTGATGAGAGAGCAACGAACAGTAGGAGAGTGGATGGGATTCATGAGCTAGATGTTATCACTGCATTGACTTCGCAGGTAGCCACTTTGACAAAGTAGATACAGCAGAGTACCATGGCAGTTAAAGCGGTTCAGACACCAGTGGGTTGTGAGATCTGTGGGGGTCCCATACTTTTGATAGATGCACAACAGTGGACCCAAATAATGTGCCGATGGAGCAAGTTCAAGTATTTGGAAATTTTCAGATGCCCTACAACAACCCTTACTCTAATACATACAATCAGGGGTGGAGAAATCACCCAAACTTTTCATGGAGGAATGAACATGGCAACAAGCACAGTTTCAGGGCCAACACCAGAACCAGCAGCCACAAGAGAAGCCTGATGAGATAAAAGCAGCATTGCTAACACTCACAAATTCACAGACCCAGTTCATGACAGAAACTAGGTCATCTATCCAAAATTTGGAGGCACAAGTTGGACAGTTGGCAAGCATGCTGAATAATAAAGAACAAGGAAACCTTCCCAACAATACTGTAGTGAATCCAAGGGAGCAGTGTCAGGCAATAAGCCCGAGGAGCGGAAAACAATCAGAACATGTTGCACCTAAATCAGTGGCTGAAAAAGAGAGAGAGAGTTGGAGAAAGCAGTTGAGACAGATAATGAGGGGGTTACTGATGACCGCCTTATTTTAGAGAAGGCTTCACCCGCAGTGATGAGGGAGTATACCGACAAAATTCCTTACCCTCAAAGACTGCAAAAGAAGTCCTTAGACAAGCAATTTTCCAAATTTTTAGAGGTCTTCAAAAAGCTTCATATCAATCTCCCATTCATTGAAGCTTTGGAGAAGATGCCAGCTTATGTGAAATTCATGAAAGATATCCTGTTTAAGAAGAGAAAGCTGGCAGACTATGAGACAATAGCGCTAACAGAGTAGTGTTGCAGAAGATACTTCCCCCTAAGTTGAAAGATCCAAGGAGTTTCACCCTACCTTGCACCATAGGGAATGTGACATGCAAGCAAGCCCTGTGTGACTTGGGGCAAGTGTCAACCTCATGCCCCTCTCCGTGTTCAGAAGACTTGGTTTGGGGGAAGCAAGGCCAACCACATTTACTCTGCAGATAGTTGATCGTTCAGTTGTGCATCCCCAGGGAATTATTGAAGATGTATTGGTACAAGTGGGTAAATTCATCCTTCCTGCTGATTTCCTAATTTTAGACATGGATGAAGATGAAAATATGCACATGATCCTTGAGAAGACCATTCCTAGCCACAGGGAGAGCCCTCATTGATGTTGAAAAGGGGGAGTTAAAGCTCAAAGTCCAAGGTGAAGAAATGATATTCAAAGTTTTCAAGCAGCCCACTGGACCTCAAGTCGATGCTAGATGCTTTGCTTTTGGTGTAGTTGATAAAAAAACTCCTCATGAAAGTTCCAAGGGTACTGATGCCCTTGACGGTAAGAATTCTGCACCCGTAAATGATGTGGTGGATGAGAACAAGGGAATGAACCCTCCTGAAATGAGCTCTGTGAAAAAGAAAAGGAGAAAGAGGAGGAAAATGGTGCTAAAGTGGATATGTGGAGGGGAAACTCTACCCCTTGATTTAGTAAGTAACCTACGTCCGGTTAAAAGACGTTAAAGACAGCGCTACTTAGGAGGCAACCAAATGTTTTAATTATGTTATTTCAATGTTTGTTTTAGTTTGTTTTATTTTATCTTGAACAGTCTCACGATTTGGTATACTAGTATTTTTGGATGACAGATAAAGGCAAGGACTCATTCCGAAGGGCGAATGGTTAACAATGCAGAAAACTGAAGACACTGGAATTTTTCGGCAATTAGCATCGCGGTTCTTGGAGAAGAACCGCGGTTCATCCTTCGGCAATGTGCACAGTAATTTGTCCTTCATCCCAGACCTCCGTTATGACCGTTGTGTTGTGTCTGTAAGTTGTCCCTTTATTTTTATTTTTTAGTCCTCACACATTGGGGACAATGTGTCGATTAAGTTTGGGGGGATGTCTTATTTTGTCTTATTGTTTTTGAGTCTTGTTGATTTATCTTTGTGTTGTTTTATGTGTTTTTGAGTCATAATTTTTATTTTTTATGGATCATGCATGTGGTAGTTGCTAACGATATTGAGTGGATAAAGTGGGATAATGTAATTGAATTGAAAGAAAAAATATGTGTGCTTTAATTAGATATGCCAAAAATTCATGACATCTAATTATTTGAGATATTTGTGCTTAGCCTATGTGTATCAGTTATGGAAAGAAAGGTTGAAAAATTTCTAGAAATCTGTTTGCTTGTCATTTGAGGCGAAATAGTTAAGATATACATGTTTAGGGAGATGATTCAGACATATCTTTGATAGCCCTTCTTACCATTCATTACCTATACTGACATAAATTGTATCACTAGTCAACCCATTTGAGCCTAAAATAAGATTTTTTTTTGACACCATATGATTCCATATTTGTGCCATAGTAATAATTGAAAGTTATTGGGATGAAAAGTGTTGAAAAAGAATGAAAAGAGAGTGAAAAATTTCATGCACCCCAATGAAAAATATGCAAAAATCTAAGTTTGGGGGTGCTTGTTATTTATAATGTATCTCATTATCTCAAAAGAAAAGATGAGAGAAAAATAGGTGTGAGATTAAAAAGATAGTCAAAAAAGAGAAGGAAAATGAGTTGAATGATAAATGTTTATGGTACGTAATTGAGCCTAAATGTCTACTTTTACCCGCCCCAGTCTAAGCCTACATTAGAACCCTTGAAAGCCCTGATGGTCTCTAATATGTATGTCTATGATTAGTGGAGAATAGCAAGTAGACAGATCTATAACATTTTGGGAAAGATGGAATGAAATTGACATGCATAAGTTAGGTGTTTGTATTTCCATTGATCATGATCTAAGTGAATTTACGAAATATCTAACTTGAAACCCTAGATTGCTAAATATTCATGCTATGTATGTTCTAACATATTGTCTCAACTCTCATCCATGATTTTGAAGAAGCATTGTTATAGCTACTTGATCCAGGTCATTGAGTCTGTTATTCTTATTCTTGTTTTTTGTTTAGTGTTTCACTCGAGGGTGAGTAAAGTTTAAGTTTGGGGGTGTTTGTTAAGTGTATTTTGTATACACTTTTGAGTACTTTTTAGTTAGTATTTCACTCTTTTATTTTGTGTTTAGTATAGTGTTAGGTGTGTTTTTCTTTCATTTTTGTGTCACAATGATCATAAAGGAGAAGTACATAATCGATGATGAAATGAGCTTAATTGAGGTGAAATCTGCACAAATACAACCCAATGAATGAAGCCTAAGAAGTGTCAAAAAGAATAGAAGAAATATGGCAGATTCCGGACAAAAATCAAAGAGGCACCGCGGTGCCTGGCCAAGTAGCACCGCGGTGCCATTGAACCGCGGTCAGAAAAATTAGCACTGAGGCGTAAAAATTGCCGAAAGTCCGAAACTGAATCACCGTCGAAGGCACCTAGGTGCTCGACGGAGAATCGAGTGCTCGGCGAGAGGAACCGGTACCTCCATTCCAGTAACTTCCAGTGATTTTCAGTCAATTAGCACCTAGGTGCCTCTCAGAGGAACCGCGGTGCCGATGCGTATTTTTCAGGTTTCCTGGGCCGAATTGGAGAGGGTTTTTATGGTCCGAAAGGCAACTTTTCTCAAGTATAAAATCCCTAAACCCTGCTCATATACCATACCTTATACCATAACCTAAAATCATTCTTTGGGAGCCAAGTAGGAGGCAAGACAATTGGAGACTCTTGTTCAAGTTATTTTCTTTCCCTCATTTTATTTCAGTTATGTTGAATTGTAATTTAGTTATTGACATGACAATGTTTAGGAGCTAATTACTTTAGTAGGGTTTCCATCAAATCTTCTTGAAACTCTTTCATATAGTTAATGCATTGATTATTGATTTCTTCTTCAGCATATTAAGATCTATTTAATATTGTTATGATTGTTTGATAATTAACTAGCTATTAATTGTCATCACTTATATGATTTCGAATCAAAAGTCTGAAAAGTGAGATTTGAATATGATGTAATTGACTAGACATAGGTTAAAATCGTGAACGAAAGTACCCCGATACTTGTGTAGTATTTAATGTTATTGTTCTTAATCCTCCTGTGTGGTAAAACGTATCATAGAAATATATAAGGTTTCTGCACTAGGTTGAGCTCTTGTATGTTCTAACCGGAATATAATGACAGATTAGCTAACCTGCTATCTTAATAAGAAGAAGAATCATTAACATTGCATTAACACGTGAAAGAGTGGATAGTTGAGGAAATTGGAAGCCATATTTCCTTCATAACTGTTATAAACCCAAAGTATTATAATCTTTAGTTATTTTCTGCACTTAGTCTCAAACTAAAGAACGTCAACCAAATAGATATCATAGGATAGATAATCGGTACTTAATAAACAAAGGATAGATAATCGGTACTTAATAAACAAGTCTCTGTGGACGATAAACTCGGTCTTACAGACTTTATTACTTGAACGATACGTACACTTGCGTAAGCATCTAGAAATATCGCAACATTGACCCACCTATCATTTTCAAAGTGACCACCTATCATTGTCAAAATGGGCATACATCTTCTGTTTGGTGAAAAGAATTTGTTGTTATGCCAAAAATAGAAGAAAGAGGGGGAAGAGAGAAAGGGAGATGGTGTTTGGTTGGTGATGAGGTCCCATTAAATTAATATTGAATTCAAGGCTGACAGAGTTGATGGCATGGGGAAGAATGGCAAGTTGATGTTGAAGTTATTTGTTACTAGAGGAACATATGTGGGGGAGGCTCCAATGACTCTTCATTGTTTCGACATAGTTTTGATTCATAATTGGGGAAATTGGTTGTAGGATATTATTACCATGCCTTACACTCCTAATCTTGTATCGTTTTCTTCTAATACAAAGCAGTTGCATGAACTGCTGTCAACTCCTATCGGACACGTTAACCAAGCTCACAAGATTATAAATCTTACGCTACACCACTCGACGGACATGCAACAAAACTAGTCCATCATTACTACACACTCTCCTAGTGAAACTTCAGATTTCCCCAATCTTTCTAACTCTATACTCTAACAAAGTAACAATGTCAAGGATTCCAATCTCTGTTCGACGTCGCTACCGTCTAATCCAAGTTCTGAGGCCACCAAGACCACCTTTCATGGAAAATCGCATGGGTCATGCAATCTCTCTCACGATGATGATAGAAGGAAGAGAGTCAGTGATAGTTCTCCAAAACCCTCACTACATTGCACAACTAATAGCGGAGGATATGAACATGGGGATGAAGAATTACATTTGGCTAAACAATCCATAGGGTCATTATAGTCTAATGGAGGTATTTCCTCGTCAGTTGGTGGGAGTAGTTATAGGGTTAATAGAGTTCTTAAGAGAAAGTTAGTAGCATAATTATTAATGCATGTTGTTTAAATTGTCTTCATCTAAATACTCCACGTTAGTAATAGACGTGGCACTGGCCATATTAGGGGTTAGAAAATTGTTTTTATATTTATTATTAGAGAAATTTTCAATAAAATTAATAGCATTGGTGGTTTCCTCTAAAATCGCGTGCTCAACATCCAACGTAGAAAAATGGTTTTGCCTATTAGGGGTTTCAGTAGGTAATTTAGGCGATAAACTTGGATTAATATGATTTGGATAATTAATTATAGCGAGGGAGTAAAGATACTAATAATAATAAAATTGATTATTTTGAGAATATTAAATTCTTTATTTATGTGTGCCTATGTATGCCTTTATTAATTTTTTAAAATTATTTTGTGGTGTTGAAAATAGTTAATTTTGAATGAATAATGGGAAGAGAGAGACAAAATTGAGTGTCAACATTCATCGCGACTTCAATGTCGGTTTGTGTGAGTCCCGCTGCATAATGTGCTTGAAGGGGCGAGGTGCAGTATTAGATTTCTTGCCCGGCCATAATTGGTCTGAAACACAGGCGACCCGAAAGCTGCTTTGGGCGCGTGAAATGGCGACTAGCTGCGCGGTGCTTACTGACAGTGCACCCAATTAAAAAATTCTCTGTGTCCGTCATTGATTATACTACACGTTAAGAAAAATTAATGAAAGGGAAGGGGGGAAAACAAATAACGTTTTTCATCTTCTACTTTTTGCACGTTACTACACATTAATAAAAAGGGAGAATCATTTTATTTTAGCGGGGGAAATTAAATTGGAAGGTGAAAGATTTTTTATAACTGATGTGGTAAACAATTATTGAGATATGATAAAATATATTAAGTAGGATAATAAAACATAGATATAAATACATAATTAAGAGAGTTAAGTGAGTGATTTTTAAGTTTTTTTTAATAGAGCAAATAAATGAAAAAAAATAGGAAAAATGTCAAAAATTTGAGAAAAAAAGATAAATATCAATGGATGCCATAGAGAGGTGTGTCACGTCAACTTGTATATGTCTATCTTTATATTATATATTAATGATTAATTAATAATTAATAATTGATATTAATATTAATATTGATTAGTTATGTTGGACTTTACTAATGTTGGAAATATTTATTAAACGTGAAATAAAATAAATCCTATTAATTATGAATAGAATAATTAGGGCCCCGCACGTAGGAAATCTTATTTTCACAGACGTGCACACGTAGTGCCAAGAATCAAAATTTCCTTAATGGAAGAGATATTGGTACGTATACGAATTGTTTGAGACGTAAGGTAATAGACGGTTATTGGGTGACGAATGATTTCACGTTGGTAAATGAAGGAAGAAGTGTATAATGTGTAAAGATGAAGTGAATCAGAAATCACCACGAAACCGAGAAGGGCCGCGACTCTAATTGACGTTTCATTCGGTAACTCACCGAATTGAAGGGCGCGCGCCCGAAGAAGCGTGACTATAATTGACGTTTGAGTCGGTGAGTTATTGGGCCCGAAGGTCGTGACTCTCTCAGAAGGGCGCGGCTCCTCGACTGTTTCAATCCGTTGGAGGTGAATTAAAAACTAATTTTTGGGCTGACTTTGGAGTATTTACTCTCCATTATTTTGCTCATGAATTCAGTCATTACTTGGCTGAATTGTAACTCCAAATTCAAGGCATTAACATGGAATTCATGGTCATTACTTAGTCATTTGGAGGGTATCATCTACACACTATAAAATGAGACACAAGGCTCATTTGGAAAAACACTTAGACATCTTATACTCAACAATTCTCTGAAATTGTGTTCCTCTCTTGCAATCACAAACACTCAAAGATCTTTCTTCCAAAGCAAACACTTGAGTTCTCTTTGCTCATTTATTTGATTTATGTTTTATCTTGGGAGATAAGTTGTCATTACAATCGTTGAAAGGATATATGGGGCAATATTATCTTAAGGATAGATCAAGAATTTGGTCGACTAAGCAAGCCCTCATACTTGATCATTTCCAGATTTCTAACAAATAGTTGTTGTTGTATTTTTCCGTTCTGCACATTACTACTCACAAACTTAAGATAATATTCGCTATTTCAACAACAACATGACTGGACAAGATCAATTCAACACTGAAAATTCCACTGATGCTCAAGGCAATCTCATTACCTTCAAGGCACTAACGATGCCTTCAACTCCACTATTTTTGGTACATCAAGTGCCACCGACACTGCCTTTGGCACAACCAATGCCTTCACTGCTGCTCCGGGCACTTATAGTGCCTTTGCTCCTACACAAAGAGTCAACAACAACTATACTCATGTTGGAGGCATTCACAATGCCTTTGCAACTCCTCAAGGGGGCGTTACTGCCCCAACACCTGCTGGTTTTCACCATGAACGTCCTGAAAAATTCATGGGTGCTCACTTTAAGAGATGACAACAAAAGATGCTGTTTTTTTCCTGACGGTTATGGAAATGTCACGTTTTCTAACCGAAGATCCTCCACTAGTTGGGGAATACGTGGACCCTCAGCCAAATAATTTGGCGGGAGGGGGCCAAGGTAACCATGTCGCTGACGACATGGGGATGGTTCGCGAAGCATGGAAACATAATGATTTCATGTGTAGAAACTATATTTTAAACAGTTTGTCTGATCCACTATACACGGTATATTGCACCATTGAAACTGCCAAGCAGTTATGGAACAAACTTCAGAAAAAGTACAACACCCAAGATGCGGGTGGTAAGAAGTTCATCATTGGAAAGTTCCTGAAATTTCAAATGGTGGACAACAAAAGTGTGACATCCCAAGTCCAGGAATTCCAAATGATTCTACATCACCTGGATTTGGAAGGATTAAAGCCCAACGAACAATTCTTGGTTGGGGCATTAATCGAGAAGTTGCCTCCCTCGTGGACTGAGTTTATGAACTATCTAAAACTCAAAACGAAGGAGATGACCCTAGATGAACTTATTGTCAAATTCCAAATTCAGGAAGACAATAATAAGGTCATGCCAAAGGGAAAACAACCCGTTGAGGCAAAGACAAACCTGACGGAAGTCAAAAGAAACTCAAGCAAGAAACGGAAGTTCCAGAAGGAAGGCAAGCCCCAAACAACAGAAAATTTCAAGGGAATTTGTAACCATTGTGGTATAGTTAGTCACATGGCCAAAGACTTCAGCAAGCTCAAACGTGAGAATAAGGCCAAAGGCAAGGCCAAGACTAACATCGTTAAAGACACGATCGTCAACGATATGATTGAGGAGTTCTCAGCGGTAGTTCTTGAAGCTAACCTCGTTGAGAATCCGGTGCAAATGGTGGCTAGACACAAGTGCTACCCGTCACATATGTTCCAATAAAGAAGCCTTCTCCACTTATACACCAGTCTCAAACAAGAAGCTGTTCATGGGTAACAATTCTTCTTCAGAGGTACTGGCGGTAGGAAAAGTGATCCTAAAGATGACGTCCGGAAAGGAACTGACTATGAAGGAAGTGATGCATGTTCCAGATATTCGTAGAAATCTGATTTCTGGACCATTGTTAGTAAATGCTGGTTTCAGGCTAGTGTTAGAGGCTAACAAATTTGTAATCACTAAAAATGGAACTTTTGTAGGAAGGGGCTTCATCTGTGAAGGCCTCTTTAAGTTCAATGTTGCACCTGTAATGCCTTATGTTTCAACTATCAATAAAATTGGACCTTCTACTTACTTGATTGAGTCATCTAATCTATGACATCATATATTAGGACATGTAAACTATCAATCTATCCAAAGATTGCTAAAGCTGAAATTATTGTCGTCTATTGACATAAACCCTCAACGTAAGTGTGAGGTGAGCATAGAGGCAAAACTTTCCAAGAGTCCTTTTAGATTCGTCGAAATGGATACCGCTCCTCTAGAACTTATACACACTGATATATGTGATTTGAAGTTCGCTCAAACTAGAGGGGGGAACAAGTACTTTGTGACTTTCATAGATGATGGCACAAGGTTTTGTTACCTTTACTTACTAAAAAGTAAAGATGAAGCATTCAAATGCTACAAAGCAGAAGTTGAGAATCAACTAGGCGAACGAATTAAAACTATCTGTAGCGATAGAGGGGGAGAATATATAGCGTCTTTTGAAGAACTTTGTACTCAATCGGGTATAGTTCATCAAACAACAGCTTCTTACTCACCTCAATCAAACGGAGTTGCTGAACGCAAGAACCGAACACTAAAGGAAATGATGAATGCTCTACTCATCAATTCGGGCCTCCCTCAAACCATGTGGGGAGAAATTATCCTTACCGCAAATAGGATTCTTAACAGAGTCCCACACAAAGGTAAAGACAAGACTCCATACGAGCTATGGCAAGAAAAGAAACCTACCTACAAGTATTTGAAGGAATGGGATTTTCTGGCCAAGGTAAAAGTACATATGCCAAAGCAGGCTAAGATTGGACCTAAGACTGTGGATTGCATATTCATCGGATATGCCAATAACAGTAGTGTTTATCGCTTCATAGTACACAAGTCGGATCATCCGAACATTTTTGAAGATACGATCATAGAATCAAGGAACACATGGTTCTTTGAAGACACATTTCCATACAAGGAAAACAACATAACCTCTCGCAAACAAAGTTATGAGCAAACCTCTGATGAACTAGGAGTCACTGACTACCTAGATCAAAATGGTTCAGATCTAGTAAATTCTAAAGTAGCTGATGATCCGGAATTTAGTATTCCAGGTTTTCAAGACTTGGAAGATTCAAAGATGGAACCAAGGCAAAGAAAAAGGGCACGGAAGGACAAATCCTTCGGTCCAGACTTTGTAGCTTATTTGGTTCAGGTTGAACCACGGATAATCGCCGAAGCATTGTCAACTCCAGAAGCACCACTCTGGAAGGAAGCTTTAGAAAGTGAGATAGAATCCATTCTGCATAACCACACATGGGAGTTGGCAGAACTTCCCCCAGGACACAACCAGTTGGGTTGTAAGTGGATCCTTAAACGGAAGTTAAAGGCAGATGGTTCTATCGACAAGTACAAAGCTAGGTTAGTAGTCAAGGGTTATCGCTAAAATGAGGGTCTTGATTACTTCGACACCTACGCTCCGGTGTCAAGAATGACATCCATACGTATGTTCATAGCTATCGCCGCCTTACGGGATCTTGAAATACATCAAATGGATGTTAAGACTGCCTTCCTAAATGGTGATTTGGAAGAAGAAATATATATGGATCAACCTGAGGGGTATGTGGATCCAGGACAAGAGACAAAAGTATGTTGGCTTGTTAAATCGTTGTACGAGCTGAAACAAGCCCATAAACAATGGCACGAGAAATTTGATAGTACTCTACTATCAAAAGAATACGCCATTAATGGAGGTGACAAATGTATCTACATGAAAGGAAATGTCAAATCCTTCGTCATGATATGTCTATATGTAGATGACTTGTTGATCACTGGAAGCAGTCCTGGAATAATCCTAGAGACTAAGAACATGTTAAAACAATGTTTTGACATGAAAGATATGGGCATTGCAGATGTCATCTTAGGGATCAAGATCTCTAAGACATCTAATAGACTGGTCTTATATCAATCTCACTACATCGAGAATGTACTAAAGAAATTTGGGATGTTCGACAGTTCACCGGTATCAACACCATTGGATATAAGTCAAAAGCTTGACAAATATTTGGGTAAGCACATTGATGTGCGATTTATACACAAGCTTAACGCAAGTGCACGTATCGTTACAAGTAATATAGTCTAGGTAAGACCGAATATCGTCCTCAGATACTGGTTTTCAAATACCGATTATCTATCCTATGGTATCTATTTGGTTAACGTTAATTGATTGAGAATTTTAGACTAATAATGCAGGAAATAAACTAATTATAAAAATACTTTGAATTAAATCACTTATGATGGAGAATTAGAGCTTCCAAGATCATCAACTATCCACTCTATTCAATCCTTAATACAATTAGACTGGCTTCTTCTTTCACGTTAAGATAGCAGGTTAACTAGACCGTTTTATATTCTGGTTAGGATATATAAACGCTCAACCCCGATGCAGAACCCTTCTATCTTTCGATGATAGGATTTACCACAAAGGAGGATTAAGAACAATAACCTATTAAACTACACAAGTATCGGGGTATTTTCGTCCACGATTTTAATCTATGTTTATTCAACTATAGCATATTCACAATCTCTCCTTTCGGATTTCGATTAGAAATCATATAAGTGATGATAATTAGTGATCAATTAATTACCAAGCAATCAAAACAATTATTGAATAAATCTCAACAATAATAAGAAGAAACCAAAACATGCATTAATTCATAAGAACGGGGTTCAAGCGATTCACAGGGAAATCCCTAATAAAGTACTTAGCTCCTAGCCATAGTCACGCTAAGAACTAATACAATCTCCATACATGGACTGCAATAAACAAAGCAAAAGAAAGAAAAGAAAATACTTGAAAAACCTCCAAAGTCTTGTCTCCTTGAATGGTGTTGTGGGATATTTACAATGATGTAGAATGTGGTGGAATTGTGGTATGAGGAGGTCTAAAAAGGTATAAAGGATGATCCATTAATGAGCAGAGTTTTAGGGATTATATAGGTTTTGTAAGTAGGAAAAGTTATCTCTTTTGGACTCTGAAAACGTGTCAAATTCGGCCCAAAACGTCAAAATTACTGCGTCGGCGCCGTGGCCCTGAGATTGGGCACCACGACGCCGAAAAACCTGCAGCGAAATCAACTTTCGGAACATTCAGCGCCGCGGCGCCTGAGGCGTTTTTCTGGTGGATTTTCGTTTCGTCGTCCTTTTTTTGTCCGGACTTCGTCTGATCTTCTCTATACTTCCCGGAACTTCTTAGACTTCATTTATTGGTCCTTTTAGTGTGCAATTCCATCTCAATTATGCTCACTTCGTCTTCTTTTCGTCATTTCTCCATTTTTGACCGCTGTGACACAAAAGGAAGAAAAACTACCATAATACTACACTGAATGTCACGACCCGACTCTGGGCCCGCGACTGGTGCCCTACCTGGGCACCCCTTACAGGTATACATCAGAGAATAGCAGTGGAACATACACAACTCTTAAATTAAAAATCATGTTTAGACAGTAGACATCAATCGGCTAGCCGATAAGGCCGTCTTTCGTAACATATACATAATACAAAATTAAAACAGTACATCTTTGTTCTTACAAACCCAATCCACAAATGTGACTACAGACCTCTAAGAATAATAATTTTGGCGGGACAGGGCCCCGCCATACCCCTGAATGTACAACAACCGACAATACCAGGGATAAGCCTCCGGAATAAAGGAGCTTCTCAACAGCTGAACATCGATCCTAAAAGTGAGGATCAACAACATGTACTCTACCTGCGGCATGAACGCAGCCCCCGAAGGAGGTCAGTACAACATGTACCAAATATGTGAAATTGAAAGTACTGTAATGAAATCATAAGTCTATAATAAAACTGGAGACATGTGTGATAACACAATTAACAGTACATTGTGCCATACTTACAATGAGAGTAAACAAGAGTATACTTTACTGCATAAAAATAGGAGGCTCTCGATCAAAGCAGGACAACCCGCCCGCAGTATCATTAAGCAACCCTACTCCTGAGACTATTTCACCCGCAAGGGTCGTGTGGACCCGCATGAGGTATTCCTCGCATCATGGGTAGCAAATCCATGGAGTGGTATAATGTCTTGGGGGTTTACCCCTCAATCATACTCAGAAGGAGGTATAACGTCTTGGGAGTTTACCCCACATTTATACTCTTACCCTGGAGAAGGTGGTATAACGTCTTGGGGGTTTACCCCGCATTTATACTCTTACCCTAGCTCAACCGACTATCATACATAACATAAGCACTACCGGCTTATCATACAATATATAAGCAAGTTAAGAAATCCCCCTAACTTCTTATTAGTCTTATTCATATACACTCTCATTTTAGTTTACTTAAGGCACTAACATGTCATTATAAAATCCGGGAATTTAACCCAAAGTACTACGTACTTCTATTTCTTTAAAATGACTCTTTTTCATATAAAACTTCCAAGATACTAATAACCGTAGTATCAAGTCATAACTACTTTCAAGACAAGTCACAATACCTTTTAGAAATACATTTATAGGCTTCTAAATCAAGTGACTTCTTTCTTTTAAAACTTTAAGCAATTGATGCCTTTAAATCGATTTACCTTTCATTATTTCAAGTCATTTATCATACTTAAATTACTTAGAGTAAACTACTCTTTAACTTTCCATAAAGCTATTATAACCAACTCCCCATAAAGTCGTTATACTAGCTTTATACCTTAGATACTTACATTCTTCTTTATAACTAAGGGACTTAAACTTTCCAACAAAACAAGTATCAAAAATACTTTCAACATACTTAAAGTCTCTTAACTTTTAAAAACCAAGATATCCTTAATATTTTTAAACAAGTGAGTTAATTCCCTAACTCAACCAACTTGAACATTCTTAAGATAAACCAAGGATATCAAATGGACTAGATTCGTCAAAAACTTGTACGTCTACCGTACTATACATTTACAACTTATTCATGCTCAAGAGATAAGAAGGTTCCACATACCTCTTCGGTTTAATCCACTTGCTAAGTCCAATACGCCGTACGTAGTATGTCAACCTATAATGACCATAATACGTCTATTAACTTCTAGCTTCAAACGTAGAATATTCCAAGTGCAAAGTCACTAAATTCTACGGAAAATCGGACAGCACTTCCTTTGTTTCTACATACTTTTCCACCTTTTTCAAGGCCAAATTCAATAACCAAACACGCCACATTTAAGGCTCAACAAAGTAGTTAACAATAGGGGATTACACGCTTAATCAAGACGTGTAAAATTCCGTCCCACAATAAATATCAAACTAGTCCAACATATAATATTCTTCTCGGTCAAAGGTGTGACAACATATCAACCATTTCCAATTCCTTTTCAATTCAAGTTGTTTAGTATAACATGTTATCAATCCGTAATCGATTATAACTATTACAATCCTCAAGTAGGTAAACATGCGACGATTCTAATTATCGACCAAATTGTATTTCAATTTCAAATGGTTTAACATGCCATTTTCGGATTTGAGCTTCCAAATTTCCATAACACTTATCAATCTTCATAACACATATCACATGATCATTTCTAACTTATCATAACATGGAATCTTCAATTACAAAAGTAAGACGAAGATTATTACCTCATTCTGCCCAAATATGATCCAAGATTACAAGTCGATCCTTAGCAACTTTATCTCCTCTTTTCGACGTTCCAATCCACTCCAAGCAACCCTTAGAAGCTTATGAAGAACCCATCTTCAAGTTCCAACTTCAAAGTTGAAGAACTCCTTAAGTTTCCGCCTTGCGACTAATACGAAAACGCTATTTTTCCGGGATCTTTCTATTGAGATACCCTTACAATACCCTTATGAACCTTGATTTAAAGTGTGGAGCTTATTGGACAACAAACGAAAATTCTTGTCTTGAAACCTTAGCCAAACCCGAGAGCTTCCTTGAGTTCTTCACAATTTCTTGAATTTTTTTCTAAGTGTTAAGCCTTGTCTTGCTACTAAGGAAGCTTATATAACCAAATGGAAGGTCTAGATTAAAACAAATGGGTGGCTTGGATGCATTTTATTTAAATATCAAGCTATGTGGGCTCATTGACTTGGTCAATGTTGTCAATCTCTTAGCCTAGCAAGACTTTCATCTTAATATTGGTCAAATGACCATTCTATCCATGTCCTATTTCGTCCAAGACCACTAAGGGGGTGACACATGTCGCCCTCCCGTTCGTCGCAATATTTCGTTTTCCGACAAATTCCAAAATTCCGATAAATTTTTACTCGTCTCAAATCTTAACATTTTTTGAGTTCTTACGAACGTCCTTATAACCATGTCCTGAAATTTCGGGGTGTAACATTCTTCCCCCCTTAGAAACATTCGTCCCCGAATGTTCTTTTGGGAGTCAAACTTAAAGATAGCGACATAGTCTCCTTACAACCCCTACATACCAATAATGCCACACGTGGCCACATAACAATACTCATACTAAAATGTCAAGCTGAATCCCCACGTGTCAACGTCGGTTATCTGCATAAAGCTTCTGCTGACTCTGAGCTTACTAATAATCTTTTCTGGATAAGCTTCGCCTTATCCACAGCCCGCTGAATCAAGTCTGGACCAAATAACTGAACCTCGCCTATGTCGAACCAACCAAGCGACGATCTAGACTTTCTTACATACAAGGCCTCATACATGGCCATCCGAATACTGGAAGGGTATCTGTTATCGTACGTAACTCAACCAGAGGCAATTAATTATTTCATCTAACTCTGAAATCAATAACACAGGCCCACCACCTATCCTCAAGTGCCTGGATAGTACGCTCCGCCTGTCCGTCGGTCTGAGGGTGTAATGCAACACCGAGACTCACCTGTGTCCTTAAACCCTTCTGAAAAACCTCCAGAAGTTATCCATAACCGAGCTCATCTGTCTGACCTCATAAACGTAGGAACCCCGTGCAGTCTCACAATCTCCCTGCTATATAAGCTAGCATAAACCTCAGCCGAGCAAGTGGTCCTAACCGGAAGAACACAGTTGGTTTTGTCAGCATGTTTACTATGACCCCCAGGGAGTCGCACTTCCTCTGAGTACGATGCCACCCTGTAACAAGATCTATTTTAATTACCTCCCATATCTAAGTCGGGGTCTAAATCGCCTGTAATAGCCCACTGGGCTTCTGGTGTTCAACATTGACCTGCTACTAATTCAGACATTAAGCAACAACTCTGCTACGTCCCTCTTCAGACCATCTTACCAATACATACATCCGAGGTCACGACACGACTTAGTCGACCCCGAACAATTAGAGCAATAAACACTGTGTGCCTCCCCTAAAACCTGCTGACAAGTCCTGCAGCACCGGGTACACATAATTTATCCTCATCTCACAGCACCCCATCCGGTGCTACTCAAACATGCTCTTCTCTTCTCGGAGAGCCGTATCTCGATAATTATTATAGTGAATTAAAAATGTAGCATAAAATACTACAAATGATCTCATTATCCTAAAGGAAGGGTTAAATATATCATGCAATTTATTCTAATTATTAAACTAACCAAGAGATATTTAAACTAAATATTTAATATATTTAACAAGATAGTAATGAAAGCAAATAAACATAAAAGTTGTAATGAAGATAAATTAACAACATTTGCTTTTATTTCATTTTAGAGTTAGTAAATGATAAATAAATTACCAAACAAACAACAATATATGTATATATATAGATATATATGTAAAATATATTGTAAAAGATATATTTTTCGCGGTGGCGGGCCGACCGCCTCCCCGTGCAATCAGTTTAACAAATAATTAAAAAGCAAATCATCAAAATCAAAACGCGATTTCGCGGCACAACAAACAATGGATCAATCGCCACAAAATGACCCCCGTTCGGTCGAAGTCGATTTGAAGAGTCGCGGAGATGGTGAAGTGAGAAGAAGCGCCCCGCGAACGCGAGGCGGCGAACGGGCGTAATGGTGTTAGCGATAGTGTGGGAGGATTTGTGTTGTGTTCGCGATGGCGGTGTTCGGCGCGGTGTAGAGTCGGACGGCGATGACGGACGGAGGGAGGAGAGAGGAATGGTATGTTGGTTTGGTGGTGGTGTTGGGTTGGGTCTGTGGCGATGTTCACGTTGGTGGTTTTCGTGATGGTGATGGATGTGAGTTGGGATATAGGGTGAGATTTGGAGTATTTGCGGTGATGTTAAAGTTTTTACATGTTGTGTGTGCCTATATTTTTGTGAAATTGTGGCCAGTTTGCTCTCCTGCTATCGTGGGCTGCCCCTCACTTTAATAAAGGGGTAGAATTAAATACGATTGAAAAACGTCCATGTCCCGGCTCACGAATGGCATCGGTTGTTGCGATGCTAAAAGTAAAGTAAAAAAAAGTCGATCAAAATGTCCCAAAGGTCGTAATTATTACGATCGGGTGGTTGCGATGCTAAAGTAAAATAAAGAATCGCAAGCTAAGCTAAGGCAGAAGTGTTTAGTGAATACTGTTTAAAATAAATAATGGAATTGCAATTTATGGGTAGAGATGTATCGCGCCCGCTGCTTTGAGTGATTGATGTTGTCCTTGGGTGGGCTGGGCGTACTAATGCTTCTGGCTATCGGCGTATGCCTTTCTCGTTTGCGTCGCGCTTGGTCGCCAATTTGACTTATTGCCGAGTTGATGCGCTAGGTTTTTTCGCGCTAAAATCGACAAGCGGTGATAGCATAATAAACGTATAATTGATATGAGATATTTTTGCATATGCATTCGAATTCAAACGCGTTCCACGCACGCAGTCTCTTTATGCGCCAAAAAGCCTAAATCACTTATGCGAGATTATGATGGATTTGTACACGTATCATAACTGGATCCTCATACTGTCGCCTCTTTACCTCCTCAACGACGGAAGACTCGGCAACCTATCGGATCTAAACTTCATTAACCTTGGAAACA
This sequence comes from Przewalskia tangutica, assembly GCA_029844215.1. Lineage (NCBI taxonomy): Eukaryota > Viridiplantae > Streptophyta > Magnoliopsida > Solanales > Solanaceae > Przewalskia > Przewalskia tangutica. Next base: position 153,211,732 of record CM056719.1, read on the forward strand.
AATAATCGAACCCCTAGGCTCGGTAGCTGATGAATCTCACGGACCACGTCCTGTCTATCCGACTGTCCAATCTGGCAGACTACCCATAGATCCACGACTAAGAGTATCTGTAACTGTCTTGGCTTTCCTCGGATGGTATAGGATATCAATATCACAATCCTTGGGTAACTCTAACCACCGTCTCTGTTGCAAATTCAACTACCTTTGTCTGAAGATATACTGGAGGCTTTTGTGGTCTGCACAAATATCCACATGAAGTCTATATATACGTCATGCCCCCAAATCTTCAAGGCATGATTTAACTGCCGCCAGCTCTAAATCATGAGTGGCATAATTTTCTTTCCTGTTTCCCTAACTACCGGGAAAACATAGGCTCTATCCTTATCGGGTTGCGTCAGCACACAACCTAGCCCAATACCCAACGTGTTACAATAATAACCTAACCCTCTAGTCTCTCAGGAGGGGTTAGAACTGTAGTCGTGGTCAACTTATCTCCAATAACTGAAAGCCTTTCTCATACTTGCGAAATATTCGGGTATCCTTAATCTCAATTATGGTTCCTGTCTCCCTTTCTCTGTTGCAACCAAACTTGGTCACTAACTTAGATTTGATTCCTTTGCTTGCCTCATGGCCAAGGCTTCCTGTCAATCACAATTTAGGGGGAGATTTCCTTGATCTCATCAAGTAGTAACCCGATTATTTTCTCCCAGCTCGTAGAGCTTATAGTCAGGTGTTCAACCTCCATTCATGGTATTACCTAATCCAAAGACTTGTCAAAATTTATTATCGTTCGAGTGTCTACCCGTCTTTCCTCTATAAGTTATTGCAAGTTGTCCTGGGGTCCCTTACCCCTCCGTATTTTCTTACTATCTTTCTCGTCCGTACAGATGCTACCACCTTTTCTCGAGGTGTTCTTACTGCCCAAAAGACACTAATGGTCTTTACACTAGTCTGGGGTAATCATATCTCGTATAACTTACATAACCATAGTTGTATTCTCTTTTATCTTTCTGGTCATAACCTTATCTGATGCTTATTATTAGCAAAAGTATTTCTATTTTGATCTGTAATCGCATGCTTCATACACGCGCATTCACTGTATTTTTATCCTTACGACACTTCCGACCATTTCGTAACGTCGCTCTTAATTACCCCAACACAAAACTTTTCCTATGGTTATCTAAAATCAGAACCTATGGTAGCGACATCAAGACCTTACCAGTCTCCTATCCTTCGTCTAACAACATGGGTACACATAACCCCATAATACGTAGAACTGTCCTTACGTGGGGGAGAGAACTTATCTCCATTAAATAAACTTTCCTTGGAGTCACAACCCTAATCACAGGGTCCTCTTGCGGTCCAGTAAATATCTAATCATCACGCACCGCCTTAAAGTCGTGTAGATTTTCAAAACCTACCAAAGACGTCTTCTGTTTTCCGTAGGCGACTGCACTATCTTATTCTTGCTTGCGCGCTATCCTGAACTTATCCGGAAGGTCGTGGCCCTGACCGCCACACCAAACCAACTCCAAGTACATCCAAGGGCACTTAGCATAAACTCCTTCAAATTCGAGTATTTCTTACTTTCTGCATTAATTTACCTCCACTGAACAAGTCACACAAACTTATTAAAATCAACAATGTCAAAGAAGGAAGGATAATTCACTGGTTACCACCACTTCTCTTCCTTTTCACTCGATAACCGGCTTACCGGGAAACTGGTACCGAATCAATCTCTCTCTGTAGTCCACGTTGGCATAACAAGAGGCCAACTAGCCCGTACTCATAATGACCTCAATGTCTGTCATAACAGCTTTGCTAGGTCTGCTAGGGTCCAACGACTGTATCGTTACCGACAACTATTATCTACCCACTCAGCTCCCACCCAACACTCACGGGTGTAGTCACCTCGAAAGGTCCTCGTGGATTCAGGCTCCATTTCTTTACACTTGGTTGCTCTCTTTCTTACTGGTCGTACTCTTCCCGTACTTTCAAACTTATTCTAGCATACGTACATAGCCTTCATAGTGATTCGGGCCTCCAATCTTTGGAGTTACTTATTCTAAACAACATAAGGCCATTTCCGGCTCTCACAACCTGGTTCCGGTGGAATGCGTCCACGAACCCGTAAAATGATTAACTAAACTTGGGCCTTGCACCCTCGTGACCCTGTCACGTAGCGGGACTACTACCAATTGATCCCATTCCATTTCAAGCTATGGGGCGATCCTTAATATGTCCTCAACTCGACTCGGCGTCGCACTTAACTCTTATCTTTGGTCTGTCTTAACCTTTTACTACCCGAGAAGGCCTTATATACCTAAGGTCTCGGTGGTTATCAACATTCTTAGGCTCGCAATTTCCATGCTCCACGCCTACCTTATCAGTCCCCCCGTAAACGGGTACAAAAACTTCTCGTAATACCATAATCATGTTGTCTTGACCATAACAACTATACTTACTCCATACGGATCTCATCCGTACCATTTTCTTAATCATACTACGTAGCTCAATCTATTAACATAGTCTTTCATTAATTCCCTTAATAATAACTCCTTAAGGGTTCATTTCCTTCTCAGACAACTCATCATCTCCTAATTATATCAAATTAGCACGTAAAACCTTACTGAGAGTCCATTAATTGCTCCTACCTTCCCGGTATTTATTTAGTCCTTACCAAATCCTGGTAACCTAAAACCATTCTAGGCAACACGCGTCCGACCCTCATACATAAATCCGTATAGCTGTATATCATAATACCAACTATACTACAAACATTACCTACCTGGATACGCAATCCACATCATCTTTCTCGGTCATCACGCTTTCTCAGTGCAAACATCATAACTTATTAGGGAGAGACGACCCTAACCACACAGCTCTATCGCACGATCTTAGAGTGAGAAGAATGGAAACCAATCCTAAATGTCCTGCAGCCTCCTGATTATAGATGTGGTGCACAACACACCGATAATAATACTACACTGAATGTCACGACCCGACTCCGGGCCCGCGACTGGTGCCCTACCTGGGCACCCCTTACAGGTATACATCAGAGAATAGCAGCGGAACATACACAACTCTTAAATTAAAAATCATGTTTAGACAGTAGACATCAACCGGCTAGCCGATAAGGCCGCCTTTCGTAACATATACATAATACAAAATTAAAACAGTACATCTTTGTTCTTACAAACCCAATCCACAAATGTGACTACGCACTTAAGAATAACAACTTTGGTGGACGGGCCCCGCCATACCACGAATGTACAACAACCGACAATACCAGTGGATAAGCCTCGGAATAGCGAGCTTCTCAGCGGTGAACAGCGATCCTAAAAGTGAGGATCAAGAACTGCACTCTACTGCGTTTAACGCAGCCCGCCGAGGTCAAGCATAACATGTACCAAATATGTGAAATCAAAATATCAGAATGAAATCATAAGTCTATAATAAAGCGAGACAGTGTGATAACTCAATTAATCAGACATCGTGCCTTACTAACAATGAGAGTAAACAAGAGTATACTTTACTGCATAAAAATAGGAGGCTCTCGATCAAAGCAGGACAACCCGCCCGCAGTATCATTAAGCAACCCTACTCCTGGGACTATTTCACCCGCAAGGGTCATGTGGACCCGCATGAGGTATTCCTCGCATCATGGGTAGCAAATCCATTGAGTGGTATAATGTCTTGGGGGTTTACCCCTCAATCATACTCAGAATGTGGTATGACGTCTTAGGGGTTTATCCCGCATTTATACTCTTACCCTGAAGAAGTTGGTATAACGTCTTGGGGGTTTACCCCGCATTTATACTCTTACCCTGGAGAAGGTGGTATAACGTCTTGGGGGTTTACCCCGCATTTATACTCTTACCCTAGCTCAACCGACTATCATACATAACATAAGCACTACCAGCTTATCATACAATATATAAGCAAGTTAAGAAATCCCCCTAACTTCTTATTAGTCTTATTCATATACACTCTCATTTTAGTTTACTTAAGGCACTAACATGTCATTATAAAATCCGGGAATTTAACCCAAAGTACTACGTACTTCTATTTCTTTAAAATGACTCTTTTTCATATAAAACTTCCAAGATACTAATAACCGTAGTATCAAGTCATAACTACTTTCAAGACAAGTCACAATACCTTTTAGAAATACATTTATAGGCTTCTAAATCAAGTGACAAACTTTAATCAATTGATGCCTTTAAATCGATTTACCTTTCATTATTTCAAGTCATTTATCATACTTAAATTACTTAGAGTAAACCACTCTTTAACTTTCCATAAAGCTATTATAACCAACTCCCCATAAAATCGTTATACTAGCTTTATACCTTAGATACTTACATTCTTCTTTATAACCAAGGGACTTAAACTTTCCAACAAAACAAGTATCAAAAATACTTTCAACATACTTAAAGTCTCTTAACTTTTAAAAACCAAGATATCCTTAATATTTTTAAACAAGTGAGTTAATTCCCTAACTCAACCAACTTGAACATTCTTAAGATAAACCAAGGATATCAAATGGACTAGATTCGTCAAAAACTCGTACGTCTACCGTACTATACATTTACAACTTATTCATGCTCAAGAGATAAGAAGGTTCCACATACCTCTTCGGTTTAATCCACTTGCGAAGTCCAATACGTCGTACGTAGTATGTCAACCTATAATGACCATAATACGTCTATTAACTTCTAGCTTCAAACGTAGAATATTCCAAGTGCAAAGTCACTAAATTCTACGGAAAATCGGACAACACTTCCTTTGTTTCTACATACTTTGCCACCTTTTTCAAGGCCGAATTCAATAACCAAACACGTCACATTTAAGGCTCAACAAAGTAGTTAACAATAGGGGATTACACACTTAATCAAGACGTGTAAAATTCCGCCCCACAATAAATATCAAACTAGTCCAACATATAATGTTCTTCTCGGCCAAATGTGTGACAACATATCAACCATTTCCAATTCCTTTTCAATTCAAGTTGTTTAGTATAACATGTTATCAATCCGCAATCGATTATAACTATTACAATCCTCATGTAGGTAAACATGCGACGATTCTAATTATCGACCAAATTGTATTTCAATTTCAAATGGTTTAACATGCCATTTTCGGAATTGAGCTTCCAAATTTCCATAACACTTATCAATATTCATAACACATATCACATGATCATTTCTAACTTATCATAACATGGAATCTTCAATTACAAAAGTATGACGAAGATTATTACCTCATTTAGCCCAAATATGATCCAAGATTACAAGTCGATCCTTAGCAACTTTATCTCCTCTTTTCGACATTCCAATCCACTCCAAGCAACCCTTAGAAGCTTATGAAGAACCCATCTTCAAGTTCCAACTTCAAAGTTGAAGAACTCCTTAAGTTTCCGCCTTGCGACTAATACGAAAACGCTATTTTTCCGGGATCTTTCTATTGAGATACCCTTACAATACCCTTATGAACCTTGGTTTAAAGTGTGGAGCTTATTGGACAACAAACGAAAATTCTTGTCTTGAAACCTTAGCCAAACCCGAGAGCTTCCTTGAGTTCTTCACAATTTCTTGAAATTTTTTCTAAGTGTTAAGCCTTGTCTTGCTACTAAGGAAGCTTATATAACCAAATGGAAGGTCTAGATTAAAACAAATGGGTGGTTTGGATGCATTTTATTTAAATATCAAGCTATGTGGGCTCATTGACTTGGTCAATGTTGTCAAGCTCTTAGCCTAGCAAGACTTTCATCTTAATATTGGTCAAATTACCATTCTATCCATGTCCTATTTCGTCCAAGACCACTAAGGGGGTGACACGTGTCGCCCTCCCGTTCGTCGCAATATTTCGTTTTCCGACAAATTCCAAAATTTCGATAAATTTTTACTCGTCTCAAATCTTAACATTTTTTGAGTTCTTACGAATGTTCTTATAACCATGTCCTGAAATTTTGGGGTGTAACACTGAACATCAACAAAATGGATAAAATACTAACTAAAAATGACTAAAAAAAGTGTATATAAAATACACCGACCACCCATACGCCATGAGCGATATGCGCAGGTGATTGTTAGTCTGATGTATATCACAAACTGCACTCGACCTGATATCGCCCATGCAGTCAATAAATTGGCTAGGTTTACTCGAAATCCAAGTGAGGATCACTGGAAAACGTTGAACAGGATACTACGGTTCCTAAAGTTCACGATACATTCCGGGTTACACTATTCAAGATATCCAGCGGTACTAGAGGGGTACAGCGATGCAAACTGGATATCTGATAGCGACGACATCAAGTCCACCAGCGGATATATTTTTACAATCGGTGGTGGAGCTGTGTATTGGAAATCCTCTAGGAAATCTCTTATTGCCCGATCCACGATGGAGTCGGACTAGCGGGAGAGGAATCTGAGTGGTTTCATGGTTTTCTAGAGGATGTCCCATGTTGGGATAAACCCGTATCTTCTGTAATGATCCACTGCGATAGTCAGTCGGCTCTAGGAATGGCACGAAGTTCAATATACGGTAAGTCTCGTCATATTCGACGGAGACATGAGTCTGTTAGGCAGTTGATCACCTCGGGTATTATTTCCATTGATTATATAAAATCTAAGGAAAATATCGCAGATTCCTTGACGAAGGGAATACCCAAAGATCAGTTGTTCTGCCTGTCTAGGGGAATGAGCTTAAAACCCAAATAATAAGAACCGATATAGTGGACACCCAACCTTACAGACTGGAGATCTCAGGAATAAGGTTCAATGGGAAAACTAAACTGTAAAGGTTCTGTGAGCGCTTCGGTGGAAGCAAGAGCACTTCAGATAATGTGTTTTTCTTAAAAAACATAATCCAAGGTCATTCCCGTGATAGACAAAAAAGTGCTACCTGTAAGAGGGGTAAAGGATAAGTTTTCAAACCTTTAATGATCCTCAAAAGTTGAGGTTAGGTTGGTGAAATTTTTAATGGTTCCTAACGTTTGTGTAACGGGGTATTACAGGATACCTTGTAGGAAACCACCTATTTAAGTGCGAGGACAGGCCGCCTCAAATGAACACACTTAAGAATTCAATGGTGTCCACGACCCACGATGGACAAAACATTAGAAAGATTGAGTAGGAAAGGTGTTGTGTTGGTACCATTGTCTTGGCATATACTAAACACTGACGGTTCAAGACATCACGTTCACCGCGCAGTAAATATGTCCGATGGTATTCTACTATGGAAGGTTCAAAGCTCCGGCTACCTCTCCGGATTCAACATCGTTCCGCCAAGTGATTGCTAGAAAGACACCATGTGCGTGCACCAAAATCTCTTCCAATAGGGGATAAAACTTGTGAGTAGTAATGTGTAGAACGAGAAAATAACAACAACAACTATTTGTTAGAAATCTGGAAATGATCAAGTATGAGGGCTTGCTGAGTCGACCAAATTCTTGATCTACCCTTAAGATAATATTGCCCCGTATATCCTTTCAACGGTTGTAATGACAACTTATCTCCCAAGATAATACAACAATCAAACAAATGAGTAAAGGGAACTCAAGTGTTTTCTTTGGAAGAAAGATCTTTGAGTGTTTGTGATTGCAAGAGAGGAAGACAATTTCAGAGAATTGTTGAGTGTAAGATGTCAATTGTTTTTTCAAATGAGTCTTGTGTCTCATTTTATATTGTGTAGATGATGACCCTCCAAATGACTAAGTAATGACCATGAATGTCATGTTAATGCCTTGAATTTGGAGTTAGAATTCAACCAAGTAATGGCTGAATTCATGAGCAAAATAATGGAGATTAAATATCCAAAGTTAGCTCAAGAATCAGTTTTTAATTCACCTCCAACAGATTGAAACAGTCGAAGAGCCGCGGCCCTTCGGAGAGAGTCACTTTCGGTTCGAGAACTCACCGAATCGAACGTCAATGTAGTCGCGCGCTTTGGGAGGCACGGGGCCCTTTAATTCCAGTGAGTTACTGGAATTGAAACGTCAATTAGAGCCGCGACCCTTCTCGATTTCGTGGTAATTTCTGATTCACTTCATCTTTACACATTATACATTTCTTCTTTCATTTACGAACGTGAAATCATTCGTCATTTGACCAATAACCGTCTATTACCTTACGTCTCAAACAATTCGTATACGTACCAATATCTCTTCCATTAAGAAAATTTTGATCCTTGACACTACGTGTGCACGTGTGTGAAAATAAGGTTTCCTACGTGCGGGGCCCCAATTATTCGATTCATAATTAATAAGATTTACTTTATTTCACGTTTAATAAATATTTCCAACAACTAAGGTAACATCATATAAATGTACTACTATTTGACTGAGTAGTAAAGTTCAATAATTTTAATAAGATAAAAAAAATCAGTTATTTTAATAAGATAAAAAAAATTAAATTTCACTATTATGGTTAATAAAGTTTCCTATAATACTTTTTAGAGCAAATTAAATATTCGTGGGCCATTAATTTCGCCTTTTTGTTCCCAAGTTTTTTATATTGCTTTTTATGACTTGTCTTGTAGTGTTGTACAGTAAGTGAGCTCTGCAAAACAGAACCATTCAAACATAATGGCGGAGCCGTCCCTGTACATTCACTGAAATTAATTTGTGAAATAGATTTAAAAAAAATTCTTAATAAATGCACTGCAATTGATTCTTTGACTTTTTTTTTGGAAAATTTCTTTAAATAATTATTCTTTATTTATGAAAATAGATTTATCTCTCTCCTTTAAATATATTCTTAAGCATTGGCAGAACCGTTTTTGGGCCCGTGCGTGCTATGCTACCGCATAGGACCTCCAAAAATGAAAAATTTTAGGGCCTATTTTTTCATTTTTTATTAAGTAGTGTTAGCCAGAATTTACTTTAAAGACCCATAATTCGCAGGTCTTATCACAATCAAAGTAAAGTGATTCAGTTTCAGTGGCACACGCATGTGGAGACCCAAATTCAGATTTCAAATCAAACCCTATTAGGCCTAGACACTTTCTAGTAGAACATTATATATACTTATATTAAGGGTCTACTTTTACGAATTAGAACAGGACTTCCAAAATATTTGAGACGGCCTGAGCATTTGTAGTCCCTTAAGTTCATTAAAGTGGAGCACCATTGATTCAACTAACATAAAAAACTTTTTAAAAAATAGTGATTACCAAAAAACACGACAAAAATTGATCGTGAAAAATCGATCGACTCGGCCGGTTTAATCCTAAATTTTTTTTTAAAAATCGACCGAGCTAGATCGATATTTTTTCCTCAAAATCCAGAAAAATAGAAAATTGACCCAATCAGTCGGTTCAAAATTCGTGGATTTTCTCGATTTATTTTATCGCATTTTTAGTAGTGGCTTTTTATAGTTACCGTTAATTTTAAGTTCCTTTTGAGCCGAAGGTCTTTTGAAAACGTCTCTCTACCTTACAAGGTACGGTGTACCGTTAGTTTTAGTGTCGGTTTGGATTGATTTCTGGGTATCCATAAGTTCTTCTGGGTACCCAGAAGTGCTTCTGGGTACCCACTTTCATGAAAATAGGAAAATTGACATGTTTGGTTTGACTTTTCAAAAGTGCTTTTGGAGACCAGAAGCACTTCTGGAGACCAGAAGCACTTCTGGCAGAAGCTAAAATTTGTAGCTTCTGTCAGAAGTGCTTCTATCATTTATTTCAATTTGAATTTTACCATTTCCTTTATTATCTTCTTTAATTTTCATCAACAACTTTATCCACTTTCGTTACCTTCTTTAAATATTTAGAAATAATTACTAAAAAAATAATCCAAATATACAATTTTTCATACCCTCTTTAAATATCTAGAAATAATTACTAAAAAAAATCAAATATACTACTAATTAAGTACTATATTGTACTTTAAATTCTATTATCTATTTGTAATTTTTATTTACATACTTTCATTTATTAGTAATTTTTATTTATATGTATTGACTAAATGTCCATTTTGGTAATTTTAAATTCAAAAATAATTTTGATCAAAATTATTCAAACATCATTTATTGATAACAATCATTTTTACATTTTTGTATCTAAACATAAATCACTTCTGTCAGAATCACTTCTAACAAAATTACTACTGCCAGAAACACTTCTCCCAAAAGTAATCCAAACACGCCGTTCATCAAAGCTTTTTAGCTCAAACCATAGCTTCCTTGTTTCTCTACAAATGAAAGAAAATTACTGCAAAATATACCTTAAATGACGTTGCCGCTCTCCAACACCGTTATAACCGTCGCCGTTATAACACTGTTAACTTATTTCTTACCATTTTGCCACTCCCTCGGTAGTTCCTCCACCACTCTCGCCATCACCACCACCACCACCACCACTATATGCGGCATAGTAGCTTCCCAACCAATCCAAACAATCCATTGCTTTTCACAAAATCAATCAACATCCATCCCAATACTCCCTAATATCTCATTTACATCGATTACTGGTGGACTTAACGGTTTTACCGGTATTGTAACCGGTGGATATTCACTTATTTTCTTTAACTCCTCAAATTTTCAACCCAAAAGACTCTTCTTTAATTACTCAACTTTGTTAACTACTGTTACAATGGGTGATACTCAAATTTGTGCCTTAACAAATGGTACCACCCAAAATGTTAAATGTTGGAGAGATGATGATTTAAATTCAATTTCGGGTAAACAACTAAATGGGTCGTCTCAATTCGGGTCAATTTCATCTGGGTCGGGTTTTTCTTGTGGAGTCTTGAATATTTCAAGAAAGGTTATATGTTGGGGAAATAGTGATATTGCTTTAGTTATTCAATCTGAGTTTAATAATTTTACAATGGTCAATATATTTTGTGGTGGAAAGCATGCTTGTGGGATGAATGCTACAGGTTATGTAATTTGCAAAGGAGATAATACAAATGGTCAATTAGACATACCATCTAATTTTGGTTATGAGTATTATGGATTAGCTTTAGGAGTAAATCATACTTGTGGGATTTTGAGAATGAATTATACTGTGGTTTGTTGGGGTGGAAATGGTGTGTTTTTAAGTAATGTTACAAAAGGTGTTTCTTTTGAATCAATTGTTGCAGGTTTAGATATTACTTGTGGATTAACAAGTGGTAATTTTTCAGTTATTTGTTGGGGACCTGGTTGGACTAGTAATACATATCCTTCAGGTACTGAACTTCCTTTACCAGCAATTTTACCAGGCCCGTGTGTTAAAAATACATGTGATTGTGGTATATATCCTCAGTCGAAAACGTTGTGTTCTGGCAATGGTAATATCTGTAGGCCTTGTGATGTTTCCGTTCCAGTGCCACCACAGTCACCATCATCACCGGTGTTTATTCCAACGTCGCCATCTAAAGGGTTGAGAAAGGGATTATTTGCTTTTGTTATTGTTGGATCGGTTGGGGCTATTGCGGGGATATGTACTATTGTTTATTGTTTATGGACCGGTGTTTGTTTTGGGAAGAAGAAAATTCACAATTCTGTTCAACCTACCATTAGTACTACTAATAATGGTGCTCAACAATGTTATAGTGGTGATCAAGTTTCGAGATCATCCACTCTAAGGCGCCAAGGGTCGAGGCTAATGAGGCGTCAAAGGAGTGGAACTTCATCTATACATGGTGATAGGGCAGAGGAGTTTTTGTTTTCGGAGCTTGTTACAGCTACTGACAATTTCTCGTTAAAGAACAAGATTGGTTCTGGCAGCTTTGGGGTTGTTTACAAGGGAAAATTAGCTGATGGCCGTGAGGTTGCAATTAAACGCGGTGAAACAAGTCTGAAGATGAAGAAGTTTTTAGAGAAAGAGAGGGCCTTTGAATCAGAATTGTCGTTCTTGTCACGATTACACCATAAACACTTGGTTAGATTAGTTGGTTATTGTGAAGAAATGGATGAAAGACTCTTGGTTTATGAGTTCATGAAGAATGGGGCGCTTTATGATCATTTACATGATAAGAACAACCTAGAGAAGAGTAGTAGTGTAGTGAATTCTTGGAAAATGAGGATCAAGATTGCGTTAGATGCTGCTCGTGGCATCGAATACCTTCACAATTACGCGGTTCCACCTATAATTCACCGGGACATCAAGTCGTCTAACATCTTGATCGATGCAAATTGGATCGCAAGAGTGTCTGATTTTGGATTATCGTTGATGGGACCGGAGACTGATGCCAGTTTCAGTCAGCCAATGAGGGCGGCGGGCACAGTTGGGTACATCGATCCAGAGTACTATGGACTAAACGTCTTGACAGCTAAGAGCGATGTCTATGGACTCGGAGTGGTGTTGTTAGAACTTTTGACCGGAAAAAGAGCCCTATTCAAGATTAGTGAAAAGGGCGATGTGCCAATGAGTTTAGTGGACTTTGCAGTACCAGAAATCATGGCTGGAGAATTGAACAAGATTTTGGATCCCAGAGTTGGGATGCCAGAGCTGAGGGTAGCGGAGGGAGTGGAATTGGTGGCATATACTGCACTGCATTGTGTGCATTTGGAAGGGAAAAATAGACCTACGATGACTGATATTGTTTCTAATTTAGAAAGAGCTTTGGCTGCTTGTGATGATAGCCATGGCAGCATGATCTCTAGTAGTCCAATCTCCATTATTTCAGATTGATATTCCACGTATACGTCTGAAAGACTCCCACCAGTATTAGAAGATAATTTTTGGTTGTTAGAATAGTCGATATATTCGGGTAACAATTGTTTTTAGTGTAAATTGTAAAGAGTAGATTGTTCAGTCTGAGGAGTGTCCAAGTGATTTTGTAAAATGTTGATACCTTGGAATGAAATTCTTTTTCTTCCTACAAGGATCTTCACTATTTTATTTAGCTTCTTGTTGATAGGACTTCCTTGAGCCTAGAGTCTATCGGAAACAACCTCTCTATCTTCCGATGTAGGGATATGGTCTGCGTACACATTATCTTCCCCAGACCCCACTTATGGAATTATACCATGTTATTGTTGTCGTCGTCGTCGTCTTGGTGATAGGACTAATTGACTTGTTGTCATTGTTTTTTTCTATGTTTTTTCTCTCATGAAGTATACATGTTGTCAACTTTACTGGTGTACCATTTTACTTGATAGAAAGGTGCTTAATGTACACAAATCCAATTGTTGAATTGACAATTCAAGACCATTAAACATATAGTATATGTTTGTCAAACATCAATAAAAGCAGCAAGCTACAAGGCAAGTGATACACAGGATCTACTCATACTCAATGTTCCAATTTTGAAATTCTTGAAATTTAGAACATTAGTATATGGATGTCATCTATGAACAAGTCAATTCATCGCCTGCTAAATATTCGATACAACAGTATATTTGTCATAAATAAACGATTGTTTTTTAAAATATCAGTGGTGGTCGAGTTAGCTTGCACGCACCTCCATATAACTAGGTACTGCTACCTTCCACTAGTATACATATCAGGTGACTTTGCTTACTAAACCTTAAGCCCACCGAAAGAAATTCATTTTTTTTACTAAAATTCAAAATTATTTCTAAGAAATTAACTAGTGTTTTTTGTGTTTTTCTGAGGTTTCGACAACAACTTCTATTTTGTTCGGTCCATTCAGGTACAAATTATATAGCGTTAAAGAGATATGGTTGTTGTGTCTTGTACACCACAGAATTCAAGAGCCAGCGCCCATCCTCATATACTAGAATGATGGAGTCTACTACTAGAAGTACGGGCTGGTTCAAAATTTAAAGTTTATGTAATCTAAATTTGAATTTATGGGCTTTGAAATTTATTATATATATATATATATATATATATATTAGACCAAAATTACCGAATTACTCACTCCGGATAGCTTTTATTTTTTTATTCAAAAAGAGTGTTCACTTAGCCTTTATTTTTTTATTAAAAAAGAAAATTCACTTACTCTTTATTTTTTATTCAAAAAGAGTGTCTACTTAGCCTTTATTTTTCATTCTAAATGAGTGTCCATTATCAAATCAAGAAAGATTTAACTTTACTTTTCCAGATTTGCCCTTATTAAGTATTAGATGATCAAATCTCAATACCTATTTAATTAGAGATATTTTAGTCAAATTATCTATTTTTACCTAGAAATTAATATTTTCTTAAGAGATATGAAAATGGTCAAGTGAACATTATTTTTTATCCGGAGGGAGTATGTCCAATCACTTCTCATACTAGCTCTTCCCGACTAATCGGTGGTCCAGTATGTTTAACTTTTTAGCTTCTCCTAACAAACCACAATTAATTCCTACGGGTTGAGCAGAAGTAGATGAGAAATATTGACTTTGAACATCCATTGGAAGGTAGTCGCTCGAAATAGAGCATGATGTAGTTCATGGATAAATGAAATAGAACTTCGACATGGCATTTCTTAAATGAAATAATAAGTAAAATTAATGTAAAGTTCATTGGTTGCAAAATTGACGATTATTAATGATGTTGGAATTTGTCAATGGTCGGTAGGCCATAGGATTTCTTTTCCTATTTCGATTAATGTATTACTCGTTTTACTTGTCATTCTTACTAAATATAGATAGACCAAAATAATTTTTTTTAGCCAAAATAGTTGTCACAAAAGAAAATCAAAATATACTTAATTATTAATGTTCACCTTTAACCTTACTCAGTAAATACGGAGAGTTAAATTATCCTTTTAGTTAATGTTTCCTTAAGTGTGTGCAAAAAAAAGAAAAAATGATAACTAAAATGGATCAAAGGGAGGAGTATTTTTTTTGGTTTTGTAAATGAAGACCGCATCTGCTACCTTTTGGGTGTGCTTTGAGTAAACATTGCTTCTAATACAATAGCCCGTAAATCAAACAGAAAATGTAAACCACACTAGGCAAGCTCCGTATGACGAGCTCAAACTGAGAAGGCTGTTGGCGAGAAAAATCGATCCTAGATTTCCATGCAAAAAACTACTTGTTGTTGGCGAGAGAAATCGATCCTAGATTTTCATACGGAAAACTACCCGCGGAACCAACTCAGCACCCTTGCGGGTGATGGGAGTAGTATTACTTTTTTAATTTTTTTATTACATAGGGTTAGGGAAAAGGGAAATAGGGGAGAGAATTACAATATCGGGGTTCAAATCATCACCAATAAAATGAAGGTAATTAACCAACTGAGCTACTAGATCGTACGTGGAACCAATTGAGCTACTAAATCCTATGTGATAGTAGTATTATCTTTGGTACTTTGAAGTATTTAGAGAGTAAATGAATAATGGCTTAATCATTTTAACGTGCTGGGGAAGGTGAAATTGGATTATTAATAAACAATTGGGCGATTGATGTCAAGAAAAAGGCACATAGTACTACATTGCGGATAAGAGTAAACATCCTCACTCTATGTTTATATTAACCCAATAAATATATGATACCTGCATTTACATACATTCTTATCTTTTTTTTATAGAATAGATACCTATTTATATATATAGAATAGATACTTATTTAAGTTACCTAACTTAATTAGATTACTACAAGCATTAGTAGATATTTTCCTAACTACTATTCGTCCTTCCTTATCATCTTGCAATTCCTTGGACACAAAAGCTGGTGGGTGCAACAAAACAACTTGGTGATCTGCAACTTCATGGTGTAATCCATGCTGAGCCAAAACGTCTGCAACTTTGTTCCCTTCCCTAAGATAATGCCGGACCACTGGATTTCCCAACTTCTTCAGCCAGTACCTGCATTGATTAATAACGTTGTTAAATAACGGACTGACCTCTACGGGTTGAGGATTAGATTAATCACTTTCGTGGAGTCTGTTTCTATATCCAAAGGAACATGACCATACTCCGCTGCCAATTGTATGCCCTGTAATAAAGCTTGAATTTCTGCATCCGTATGATTAAGAACAGTAGTTTTCGTGTAGAAACCTATAATACAGTTCCCATTCGAGTCTCTAATACTTCCTCCAATGCCTCCATACTGGTGACAACAAGGAAAGCTCCATCAGTGTTCAACTTCTTATGCTCAACACCGGGTGGAAACTGACAGAATATTACCATATCTTATGTTTGGAATGTTTTCCTTAATCTTATTCATCACAAATGGTAATAATATATACACCAAGTAAGAATTAATAGGAAGATTAAGTCTTCCCTAAAATCCTCCTATACTATCCCATAATATATTCTTATATTAATACTATTTTATCACCTACATTAATACATAGTACTATTTACCATATACATATGATTCTACATAATTATATTATTAATAGTAATTAATAATATATATTCTAACACTCCCCCGCAGTCGAAACCGGAGGAGGACGAATGCTGAGACTGTCCCGAAATTCTTCATATAAGATCAGCGGAAGCCCTTTTGTGAAAATATCTGCGATCTGATGTCGCGTCGGGACATGTAACACTCACACTTGTCCGCGAGCCACCTTTTCACGGACAAAATGAATATCTAACTCAATATGCTTAGTGCGTTGATGATGGATTGGATTCCCAGAGAGATAAATTGCACTAATGTTATCACAGTATACCATAGTGGCTGTCGGAATAGGACAATGAAGCTCAAGTAAAAGATTCTGAATCCAGCATGAGTCAGACACAACATTGGCTACCGCACGGTATTCAACTTCATCACTTGAACGTGATACTGTGGGTTGCCTTTTGGAGGACCATGATATTAAATTATCACCGAAGGCGTAATAACGGAGTGGGGCGTGCGTGTCGACATCCCGCCTACCGCATTTGTGTAAGTGACAAACTTGGACATGGAAGAGAGGTACAGATGCAATTCATAATTCAGAGTGCCCTGAATATATCGCACAATGCGTTTGAGTGCATGCATATGTTCTTCCATCGATTGCGTGAACGCACACTTGTTGCATCGCATGGTAATATCTCGACCGTGAATGTGAGATATTGCAAAGCTCCTGCCAAGCTGCGATACAATGTCGGGTTGGCAAATGGGTTGCTGGATATGACACTCAATTTTGACTTGGTATCTACTGGAGTTGCGGAAGGTTGCAAGATGACATTCCAGTCCGTTCTACGATCTCTGAGGCATACTTCTTTTGTGAAAGAAATAAGCCACCTGCATGGCGTGTCACAACAATTCCTAGAAAGTAGTGAAGTGGACCAAGATCCTTCATAGCAAATTCGGAACTCAGCTAGGACATGATATTCTTGCGAAGAGAGTCTGAAGAGCCTGTTAGGATAATATCATCTACATATAAGAGAAGATAAGCAGTATGATTACCCTGGTGATAAATAAATAGTGAATTATCCGAGCATTTGTTTGAGAAACCTACGTTGAACACAAAATCTGAAACCGCCAGACTGTGTCATGGGAGCCTGTTTGAGACCATATAATGATTTTTTAAGTAAACACACATGATTGGGATATTGAGGATCTCTGTACCCCAATGGTTGGTACATGTATACAGTCTCACTCAAGTTTCCATGTAAGAAGACATTCTTGACATCCAATTGATGAAGTGACCATCCTTTTGAGAGGGCTAGACTGAGAACAGTTCTGATGGTTGTTGGTTTAACCACTGGACTGAATGTCTCGCCGCAATCTAATCCCACCTGTTGAGTCTTGTCATCACCTACAAGTCGGGCCTTATGCCGCTCAAAAGAACCATCAAATTTTTCTTTATGACTAAAAATCCACATTGAACGAATTATATTAGAATTAGATGGACGAGGTACTAACTCCCATGTCCTATTTTTAATTAGAGCATGATATTCATCATCCATGACCATTTTTCAATTAGGATCTTTTAGAGCAGACACGGGGTTACAAGGCAAAGGTGATTTCGACACCTGAGTGTGTAGATTGTATTTAGCATTGGGTTTTTTAATTCCATATTGACTACGGGTGACTGACCGGTTTAGTGGGCTAGTGGACTGGACGCCACTGGCCGAGAGTGAGGCAGTGGGCTGAACGCCACTGCCCAGGCTATTTTCTCCAAGACTTGCAGTGGGCTGGACGTTCTGTTGGTGTGGAATTGGGCCTGAATTTGCAGAGTGGTCCAACTGAAGGGGCAGTTGGTATGAAAGAGAAGGATTCTCAGATCGGGCCGTGGAACGATGGCCCGGGCCATTGGATTGTATTTTCCATCGGTGGACCATCTGGCCTCGTCGATGGGCTCACCAGATTGATCCATCATTTTTTGTGGGTCCCGGGCTGTGGAAAAAATGAGCTAGATATGGGAGTCTATCATCATCCAAAAAATCATAAGTATTAGTCCCGGTGTCATGTATCTTGGCAAAAGGAAATTGTGATTCATCAAAAATTACATGATGACATATAATCATACGTTTGGAAGAAATGTCATAACGCATGTAACCACGGTGATTCGTAGGATATCCCAAGAAGACACATGAAGTAGACCGGGGTTGAAGTTTTGTGATTGTGGTGGATGAAAATAGAGGGTAGCAAAGACAACCAAATACTCTCAAATGATGATATGAGGGCTCGTAAGTAAAACATTTTTAGTGGAGCTTGGTAAGACATGTTTTTATGGGGAAGGATATTCAACATGTAGGTTTCCATTTGAAGCGCATGATGCCAAAAATGGGGGGGTATAGAAGCATGAGCGAGGGATGTTCTAACAATATTGTTTATGGTTCTAATTTTGCGTTCCGCCTTCCCATTCTGTGAAGAGGTGTGAGGACAGGATAAACGAAATTGTAAACCATTTGTTTTGAAAAAATCTCAAAACTGATTATTGTCAAAATTCCTCTCATTGTCACATTGAATACTTTTAATCTCCCGTTCAAACTGAGTTCGACTGAATGCTCTAAAGTTTAGAAAAGTGGAAAAACACTTGTGATTTTTTCAACAAAGGAAATGTCCACAAATAATTAGAGTAGTCATCAAGAAACAGTAAATAATACCTATGACATGAGGAACTCAAAACAGGTGATGTCCAAATATCATAATGTAAAATATCAAATGGCATAGTAGTGCATGAAGTAGAAGAAGTAAATGGCAATCTAACATGTTTACCAAGGGCACAAACATGACACTTATTCAAAAAACGAGTTTGAGTACATGAAATAAAATCATTTTGTTTAAGAGATGCCAAAACGGACTCTCCCGGATGTCCCAAACGTTCATGCCATAGTGTTGGTGCCAAGGCTGCAAAAGTGGAAGGAACTTTAGACTGTGGATTTGGTAAACTTATTGGATAGAGCTTCCCCTTGCTATCACATCTCATGAGAAGCTTTCCCGTCTGAAAGTCACGTATGGAAAAACCAAACGGGTCAAATCTAACAGAAACCCAATTATCAATAGTAAACTTCCTAACAGATACCAAATTATTTATTAATTTGGGACCATGCAGGACATTATTTAAAACCAGTGGCGGATGTGGTGGTGACAATGTGTTTGACCCATAACCTTTTATTGGAATTGAATGGTCATTTCTGAAAACAATACCATTTTCTTTGCTCAAATTAAAATAGGGTGAGAGTGTACCTTGGGATGCCGTCATATGGGACGTTGCCCCGGAGTCCATATACCAATTAGAATTCGGTGGATTGAGTCCAAGAGTGTGCATAACCTGCTCAATATCTGTAGGATGGGTCGTTGTTGAATGGGCCTCTTGCCATTGGGCCGGAAGAGGCCCAAAACCGGCCGCCGGCCGAGATCGACCAAATTGGGCTCGCTGGTCACACCGCTGTTGCCCAAATCGTTGAGATTTCGGTTGGGCTACCATCGCCATCGGGCTCGTTGCTTACTCGCCCAATTCATATTCGGGCCGCCTGTTATCGAAGGTCGCTCAGCGATCGCTGGATCTGCCAGCCGTGTGCCGGGCCTTCCGCTGCCGCTGCCAGATGGTTCACGCCAAGAGCCACCGCCGGAGTTGGTGTTGTCATCATTTCCGCCGCCACCAGAATTTCGGTGACCCCAACCTCTATTATTTTCGCGATTTCCACCCTTCTTATTATTATTACCACGTCCTTTTTTACTCTTATTTTGTGAAGAATAGTAAAAAAAGTTACCTTCATTTGAAGACGTGGCAACCATGGCGGAATTGGTAGTCGTTGAAGCCTTCTTAATCAAACCCGACTCTTCAAGAACAAACATGGATCTTGCTTGATAGAACTTTGGTAGGGGATTACTTTGACGAATTAGTGTCCCTACGCCACTATAAACATCTGTGAGACCGGCTACTAGTTGTAAAACTAACCGGTTGTCAATAACCGGTGAACCTACATTCCTCAATTGATCTTCCAACACTTTGAGATGTTGACAGTAGGTTGAAACGTTAGGGAAGTCTGCCATGACAATGGTTGAAAATTCTTGTTCCAACGCAACGGTACGAGAATTCTGGTTGTCTTGAAAAATGTCTCTCAAACGTTCCCATGCCGCCATGGCAGTAGAATCTGGTTCCATTATTGTATGCAACAAATCTGTGGATATGGTTGCATAAATCCAATCAAGAACGGTGGCATCAAGGGTATCCCACAATTCTTTGTCTGCGTCAGATGATTGTTCCGTTGTTGTACCATTTTTCGGTGAAATTATATGATGAAGAACTTTGTGAGCCCTACAACATATTTTGAACAACTCCGCCCATGTTACATAGTGAATAGTTTTCATCTCTAGTTTGACAGAAATATGCGTTTTGATGTTGGAGATAGTAAGGGCTGGGTGAAACGAAGAGTTTGATTCAGACATGGTTGTGAGTAAGAACAATAATGGAGGGAAAAATTTTACAAAATTGATGATAATTTTCGATCAAGGTAAAAATCAAGGAGGAAGATGACCGAATTTTGGAAGGAAACCAGAAAAATATTTGAGGATCTTTTTCTTCCTTATGCTCTTGATACCATGAAAGAGTTTGGAATGTTTTCCTTAATCTTATTCATCACAAATGGTAATAATATATACACCAAATAACAATTAATAGGAAGATTAAGTCTTCCCTAAAATCCTCCTATACTATCCCATAATATATTCCTATATTAATACTATTATATCCCCTACATTAATACATAGTACTATTTACCATATACATATGATTCCACATAATTATATTATTAATAGTAATTAATAATATATATTCTAACATATATATTACCATTGATAGAATATTATCATATTTTGTATATCTTTTATATTAGGTAAATTTATATTGCAATTGTAAGTAGGAAAATTTAGTTACATAGTTTGTAATTATGTAACATTATATACAGGGGCGGACTAACGAAATAATCATAGGGTGGGCCGACTAAAATAAAATAAAATATATATTTAGCGCTCAAATAACTATATTACAATAGCAATTTAGGTACGAAAGTCATTGATAATAGCATCTATGTCAAAGTCATCGATACTTTCTCTTTCAACCGCAACCTATTATCTTCTCTTTGTTGTGTACTTTGTTTCTCAAATGAGTGAACTATATGTCGAGGTTGGTTTAGTAAATCAAATCTAGATTGCACAACTTTGTCATGGGTTGAATTCACATCTCCCATATGAGTCAAGAAAGCACAAATCTTTTCCACCTACCCTTTTTTCAATTCTGAAATCACACTTTTGAATTGCCCGGACTATTAAACAAAAAATATGGATGACAAAATAGTTTGTCCCTTGACTTTGAATAATCCAACCATGGAAAAGTTATAAACCAATGATGTTGACAACTTCTTTGATGGCCAACGGGACCTGAATACGGGAAAACATATCTTTCATCCGGGTGACAATGACCTTCATTGATATGACCACGTCTAACTTCATCACGTTGGCCAAAAGGATATTCCCAAATTTGAGTTCGCTCAGCGGGATCATAATTAATAGAATTGATACTAAGCTCTCTCGGCCTAGCGCGCTTTGAAGTTTCTCGTTCACTTGAAACCCCGACATTTGTAACATGTTCATTTATCACAGGTGCATCATTTTCCAAAGGTTTAGTGGGTTCTTTTGTTTTAAAGAACGAACTAATCTTTTTTTTTTGTGGTTTTGACATTTGTATAATATTCTCAAATCTGACAAAAAAATCAAACATTTAAAATAATCAATCGCTTAACTAAAATTGAATTGGGACCACAATATTACTATCATAAATTAAATATTTCTAACAATTCATCAAACCCAATCAATAAAAGAATTGGTTTAAAATTAATTATTTTCCTAATTTGCAATCATAATTAACAATTCAAATTAACCCAAAAATTATATTTACAAAACCTTCAAATAACCTAATAATATAATAGAGAGAATACTAAACACCTGGAGAAAGCTTTCGTTGTCGTTCTACTTGTTGTCGCTGGAAATTGCAATTTTTCACTCACGCACGTGGTTTAGAGACTTAGAGTAGTGACTTCATGATTTTTCAATAGGTTAAATCTTTTTTTTGGAAAGGCAGTGGGTCAATACCAGTAGTCAATTTTTTTTAAATGAGGGTAGGCCAGGGCCTAGACTTGCCCAAGGTATGGTCCGCCCCTGACTATATATATGTACAGTCAAGGAACATATTACTACATTATTTTTGAAAAGGCAATCAATGAAAAATAAGGAACATATTACTACATGGTATCAGATTCAGACCCATCACAATTCATTGTTTCCGATGTCGGGGTCGGAACGGTATCCGCAATGTTGTTCTTTGGCGCGGTTCCCTGGATTGAGCAAAATGTTGTATCTGAGGAGTCGCCACCTAATTAGTTAAATTAATTAGGACACTTGATTTATTGCAAAAAATAATGCAATTAATCTCCATTTAATGGTCTGCGAATTTAATGAGATTCTAGATCAGGGTTCTTTATTATCCTAAAGGGAAGGGGTTAGGCATCCTTTAAGATCCGTTAACTTCCGGCTATCCGATCAAACTAAGGTTAATTATATATTGATTTTTTAATCTACCCATTCTAAGCATTTTTTTTATAATTTATAATTAAAATAAAATGCAATACAGAATAATAAAACTAAAATTAAATGCAACGACATAAAATAAGACTCCAAAACATCTTTTTAACCCTTTTTAATCATTCTACACAAGATGCATCTCTGAATACATGTATAAACACTTAGTAAAAGTTTTAGTAATAGAATGAATAATTCTAAAGCAATGACAATAATTAATAAGTAAAACCAAAAATAAATCCGTCTTTTTTACAGGGGAGACCTTGAAAATCAGACGGAGATTCCTTCACCGGTCATCAAGTGCAATATCTTGTTCAAAATCAGTTTAATAAAATTAACAAAAGGGCAAAATCGTCAAGGATCAGCCCAAACACAACAGAACATCAGCGGCAAACCAGTGAACAAATGGTCCGCGGGATAGTGGAAACAACAACAACATAACAATAAAAATGGTCCAAAATCAGTCCAAAAATTGACAAAACAGTAGAAGCAATTACCAACATAGTTCCCGTAAAATGTTTCCACCGGATAACTCAAAAACGTCGCCGGAGCTATCCCTGAATAGTGCAAAATCAACCCAACAATGACCGAGACAGTAGAAGCAGTAACAACAACATAATAAATATAAGTGAATCTGCAAAATTGTTGGAACAAACGCAACATAGTCGTCAGAAATTTTGGAACATCGTCGGAGTTTTTTAGAACTCTGATTAGTCACCTAAAAGTCAGAAAATCAGTCTATTAACCGCAACAGACCACAAATACCGAAAAATAAATTCAAGGTCGTCGGAGTTATAAAACTCCGACCATATAAAAAAAATCAAAAAATCAGTGCGGAAGAGAGAAAAACAAATATAGCAAACATAATAGCAACAAAGCTGGAGAACAAATGTAGTATAACCGGAGCTTAAACTCCGGCCAGTTTCAAACAATAAAAAAAAGAAAAGAACGCCGACGTTGGTTATTAATGGGGTTCGGGGTAATGGGGTTGTTGGCGACGGGTTCACTAGGGATAGTGGTGACGGGACCAGGGGGTTCGATGGGCAGAGGCGAGGGTGGTTCGCCGGACTCAGAGCTCCGGCAAACATAGTGGGGGTTCGACAGAGTGGGGTGCAGTGGGGTTGACGGTGGTGGAACGGGGAGAGGCAACGGTGTTTGGGGTGTGTGTATGTGTGTGTGTAAATGGTGATGTTTGACGGGCGTTGGTGGCTCAAGATTTGTTGATGGATTCAATGGAGAAGATGAGGGAAATGATATTGAAGTGCTCCTCTCTTCTTTGTTGAAGAAGATGAGAAAAATATAAAAGAGGGGGGGGGAGCTGTTATGTTGAAGTTGTGGCTGCGTCCGGTTCCCCTTAGAAATGAGGGGAAGAGTTTTATATATAAGGGGTGATATTAGGGTTAGGTTTTGGGGAAAAGTAAAAGTGGGGCATTGTTTTGGGGGGAAATGAAAAGGTGTATGATTAGGATAAAATAAAAAGAGTGTTGGGATGAAATAAAAAAGATGTTGGATTAGACTGATCCGGAGTGTGCTTCGGACTGGACTGGTTTGACAAAAATGCAAAACGGGTAAATTATTTTAAAGAAAAATTAATTTAAAAGATACAAAATTATCAAAATGAAAATGTCGATGCAATAATAATAAAATACAATATTTAAGAAATGTTTAATGCCTAATTAAAAGTAAAAACGGGATGTCAATTAATTATTTAAAGAGATGCAAACATTATTAAAATAAAATGACGGTGTAATAATAATAGAAACATAATATTAACAAAGACATAATGCTTAATTTAAAATAAAAAGATGCAATGTCATTTTGTGAAAAAACAAACATAGAATATTATGTTAAAAATGATGATTAAAATGTGGTGTCCTAAAATGCTTAAAATTGTAAGAAATGACTAAAACATGGGTCAAAATTGGATGTCAACAGTTTGTCCCTCTTTGACCGAAGACGATGAAAGAGTTTTCGGACAAAGACATTGACTTGTAGCCAATTTTGTTCCCATCGTTAGAATTAAAACAAAGATCAAGAAAATGAATGGGCAAAACGCTGATCCAAATTCAATTTTTTTGTCTCAATGTCGAATTATGATGACACTGGGTCATTGTGATGCTAAAATAAAAAGCAAAGCTTATGCAGATTTAAAATTCATTCCAGTGTCGAATTATGAGGACACTGGATTGCTGCGATGCTAGAAAATTAAGGACGGACGGATGCCGATTTAAAATTTTGTCCCAGTGTCGAATCTGACACTGGGTTACAGATGCAATGGGGTGCTGAAAGAGATAAGGTGTTTTTTGTTCCCTGAAGTGCCTCTAGGGTGTTTGTTCCCGAGGTAAAAAATGCAAAAGGTGTATATTCCTCGTGCTGACAAAAGATAAGGTGTTTGTTCCCTGAAATGCATCTAGGGTGTTTGTTCCCGAGGTCCAAATGTAAAAGGTGTTTGTAGATGATGATGACGTCATTGCATGGACGTGATGCAGATGTTCGTCCTTGCATAGATGAAATATAGATGAAGTTGTTGCATAGACTCAAATGAAATGTCATCGTTCCATAGACGCGATACAGATGTTCGTCGTTGCATAGGCTTACATGAAATGACGTCGTTGCATAGACGCGATGCAGATGCTCGTCGTTCCATAGACGAAACATAGATGAAGCCGTTGCATAAGCTTAAAATGAAATGACGTCGTTGCATAGACGCAATGCAGATGTTCGTTGTTGCATAGACGAAATATAGGTGAATCTGTTGCATAGGCTTACATGAAATGACGTCGTTACATAGACGTGATGCATATGCTCGTCGTTGCATAGACAAAACATAGATGAAGTCGTTGCATAGACTTACATGAAATGGTGTCGTTGCATAGACGCAATACAGATGATCGTCGTTGCATAGACGAAACATATATGAAGTCGTTGCATAGACTAAAATGAAATGACATCGTTGCATAGACGTGATGCAGATGTTCGTCGTTGCATAGACGAAATATATATGAAGCTGTTGCATAGGCTAAAATGAAAATGCGTCGTTGCATAGACGAAATGCAGATGTTCGTCGTTACATAGACGAAACATAGACGAAGTCATTGCATAGACTTACATAAAATGGCGTCGTTGCATAGATGATGCGCGATTTATGCACACACTAACGCAAGTGCACGTGTCGTGACAAGTAATATAGTCTAGAAGACCGAGTTATCGTCCTCAGGGATTAGTGTCCAATTCTCAAACTCTATTCTATGGTATCTATTTGGTAACCGATGATTGATGAATTGTTTATAACTATACTTATGGATGCTAACTAAATTACTTTGTTTTACTTCAGATATGGTGGAAATAGGGCTTCCAAATCTCCTCAACTATCCGCTCATCTTACTTGTTAATGTAATTAATTATGGTTCTTCTTCTATTTTGAGATAGTAGGTTAACTAAGTCGTTTTATACTTCTGTTAAGGTAATATAAACACTCAACCCCAATATAAAACTCTTCTACCTTTCGGTGATAAGATTGACTATAAAGGAGGATTAAGGGCAATAACCTATTAAACTACACAAGTATCAGGGTACTTTCGTCCACGATTTAACCTATGTTTATTCAACTACAGCATATTCACAATCTCCCCTTTCGGCTTTCGATTAGAAATCATTTATGATAATTAGTGATCAATTAATTACCAAGCATTCAAGACAAATATTGAATAAATCTCAACAATGATAAGAAGAAACCAAAACATGCATTAATTCATAAGAATGAATTTCAAGTGATTTGATATGGAAAACCCTAAATTAAGTTAGTTCCTAGCCATAGACATGCCAAGAACTAAACTAATATCCAACATAAACTACAAAGAAATAAAACAAAGAATAAAGAAATTACACAAAAGTAGTCTCCAATCTTGATCTCCAAGTTTGTGATGAATTGGCAAAGGTTGGAACCTTCAATATGACCTAGAAAGGTCCTTTTTATAGCCTCCAAGATGTTCTCCAACTTTTCCTTCTAGGCCTTGGCCCATTCACATTCGAATTTGGCAGAATTCCGTGGCCCTGCAGAATCAGCCGCGCTATAAACTCCCGCGATTCACGTATTTTGGGCGCCGTGGCGCTCTGATGCTGCTGGCTGGAGGCGCCGCGACGCCGC
Source organism: Przewalskia tangutica (assembly GCA_029844215.1). Lineage (NCBI taxonomy): Eukaryota > Viridiplantae > Streptophyta > Magnoliopsida > Solanales > Solanaceae > Przewalskia > Przewalskia tangutica. The sequence goes on from CM056719.1 coordinate 153,238,723, forward strand.
CCTGTTTCTTGCCCGGATCGCCAACTTTCTAGATTTTTGAGCTCTGGAACCTCTGTTTCTGCCCTCGTTTCGCTCATTTTCGCCAATGTGCCACTTTAAACCATTATGACTCAAAATAAAGAAAATATATCCTAAGACGACACATATTTATACAAAAATGGGCAAAAGACTAACTAAAAATGACTCAAAAGGTGTATATAAAATACACCGATCAAACACCCCCAAACTTAACCTTTGCTCGCCTTCGAGCAAAGATCAAAAAAATGAAATAAAGACACGAGAAGAAGAGAAAATAAAATGACTCAAAGACATTGATCACTTTGTTGCACAATTGTCACTTAGAAAAGAATAAAAGTTAGCAGAATAATATGCAGGAACATATAGCATGGATTTTTAGCATTCCAAACACATATATTTCGCAAATTCACTTTAATCATGCTCAATGGAAGTAAGAATACCTAACTATGCATGTCAAGTTCAAAATCATATGGCATGTTTACTTGTTATTCTCCACTAATCATGGATACACATATAAGAGATCTTCAGGGCTTTTCAGGGTTGTAATGTAGGCTTAGGCATGGGTAGGTAAAAATAGACATTTAGGCTCAATTTACGTACCATAAGCTCTTTTGCTTTAAATTCTTCCCTTTTCTTGATTATCTTTTTCACTTCATACCTATCTTTTTCCTCTTTTGTTTTGAGAGAATGAAGTGTATTGTGAATAGCCGGCACCCCCAAACTTAGGATTTTACCTATTTATTATTACTTTTTTCATTGGGGTGCATCAAAATTGTTCAATCTCTTTTTGTCTCTTTTTTCAACACTTTATATTCCAAACAACTCAGTTTTTTTTCACTTATGGCACAAATATGGAATTATAGGGTGTCAAAGAAATGTCTTATTTTTAGGCTCAAAGGGGCTAACTAGGGATATAATTTGAATGTCAGGGATAGGCCAAAAAATGGTAAGAAGGGGCTAACAAAGAAATGTCTGAGTCATCTCCCTAACATGCATATCCTAACTATTTCGCCTCAAATAGCAAGCAAGCAGACACATAGGTTTAATCATTAACAATGCACACATCAAGCAAGATACCCCAAATAGTCAGATTTCATGAGTTTTTGGCATATCTAACCTAAATGTTTAGATGGTTGCTTCTAATTCCATTACATTATTCAACTTTATTTAACTAGGCGTTTCAAGTAACTACAGCATGCTTGATCTTAAAAAAAAAATTATGACTCAAAAATACTCAAAAATACATAAAACAAATAAAAAAGACTGAAAAATAATAAGACATCCCCCAAACTTAAATCACACATTGTCCCCAATGTGTGCAAGACTCAAAAAAAAAAAAACAGGACAACTTACAGACTTGGTTTAAAGTGGTGGCGTCGGATAATGCATGGCAGATAACGTCAGAAATCCTGTCAGAGTGGACGAGGGAATTCGTTTCTAAGGCTCTTTTATTTTATTTTTTTCAGATTTTTCGTTGCGGCGTCGCGGCCCTGCAATCGGCGCCGTGGCGCCCAAATTTCTGCGTTCCTCTGAACTTCCGGCGTCATGGCGCTCTGATTTGGCGTCGCGGCGCTCAAACTTCAGAGACCGTCTGAACTTTAGGCGTCGCGCCAGAATCAGCCGCGGCTACAACTTGCCGCGCTTCTTCGCACTTCCGACGCCACGCTACGCCGTGGCGCTGAGCCGATTATTTTTTCTTTTGATCTCTCCGTTTTTGTCCTCCAAATTTTTGGCCCTGTACCTATCATCACACATGCAAACGATACCTTCCGTGAGACTGTTCTAATTAAAACTAAATTGCAAAAACTAAAAAAAATAAAATAACCTTGGGTTGCCTCCCACGTAGCGCTGTCTTTAACGTCTTTTAGTCGGACGTAAGTTCCTTATCAAGAGGCATGGGGTAAAGTAACCCCACAGCCTATCCATTTCATCAACATTTTTAGCTTCCGCCTTCTGTTTTTCTTTTTATCCTTTTTCTCAAGAGGAGGTTTAGCATTGCTTACCTGTTTTGGCGGACTTATTTCCCTTGCTTTGGCTTGTGCTGGCTCATCCGATGTGCTGACAGTGCTAACTGCAAAACACTTGCTCATGACTGGGGGTTCAATGATGTGTTTGAACACCTTGAACACCATCTCTTCATTCTCCACTCTGAGTGTCAGCTCGCCCTTCTCCACATCAATCAGGGCTCTCCCGGTGGCCAAGAATGGTCTTCCCAATATGATGGGGATCTCATCATCTTCCTCCATATCAAGGATGAGGAAGTCCGCGGAAAAGAAGACTTTTTCCACCTTAACTAAGACTTCTTCAATCGTTCCTGTGGGATGCACCACTGTCCTATCTGCTAGCTGCAAGCTCACAGTGGTTGGTTTGGCCTCAACCAAACCCAACCTCTTAAAAACGGACAAGGGTATAAGGTTTATGCTAGCCCCCAAATCACAAAGGGCCCTATTACATGTCACCCTGACAACTGTGCAAGGCAATGTGAAGCTCCCTGGATCCTTGAGTTTGGGGGGCAATTTCTTCTGCAAGATGACACTGCATTCCTCTATCAGTGCCACCATCTCATACTCCGCCAACTTCTTCTTTTTTCCAACAATTTCCTTCATGAATTTAAAATAAGTAGGCATTAGCTCCAATGCCTCAATGAACGGAATGTTAATGTGTAGCTTTCTGAATACCTCCAAGAACTTGGAGAATTGCTTATCAACCACTTTCCTTTGCAACCTCTGCGGGTAAGGAATCCTCTCAGTGTACTCCCTCACTGGGACTGTTGGAACTTTCTCTAACATAGGGCGGTCTTCAGTAACCCTCTCCCTCTCTGCATCTACTATCTGTTCAACTACAGTCTGGGGTGTAAGTTGTTCTAGCTGCTTTCCATTTCTCAGTTGCACCGCTTGGCACTGTTCTCTGGGGTTCATCTCTGTATTACTAGGCAAAGTGCCATGTGGCCTGTTGATTTCCATCTTCGCTAGTTGTCCCACCTGCGTCTCCAAATTCCTGATAGAGGATCTGGTCTCTGCCATGAACTGGGTCTGTGAGTTGGTGAGTGTCAACAGGGCTGCTCTCAACTCATCCGCTTCTTCGAGCGTGCATCAATTGTTGTGAAAATGAGGCTGAGTGAATGGTTCTTGATTTTGGTATTGGCCTCGAAATTGGTTCTCACGCCTTGATCACCCTCCATGAAAAGTTAGGGTGATTCTTCCACCTGGATTGTAGGTATTTGAATAGGGGTTGTTCGGGCCTTTGATAATTCCTCACCGCTGACATTACGCTGCTCGATCGAGATGTTGTTGGGGTCTGCTGATGGGCACCTATCAAAGGTATGTGGACCTCCACACATCTCACAACTCAATGGCATTTGAACTGCATTCACTGACATTGTGTTCTGTTGCAGTTGCTTGGTCAAGAGAGCAACTTGTGCATTTAATGATGTGATGGCATCAATCTCATGAACTCCTATTGCTCTTCTTCCACTCACCCTCTGTCCTCTGTTACATGATTATTGGTGGCCATCTCTTCTAACAAATCATGGGCTTCGTGTGCTGTCTTCCTCATGAAAGTTCCACTTGCGACTGCGTCAATGATAGTTCTTGTGGTCCCGCTTAGCCCATTATAGAAAATATGGACAAAATTCCACAGCTCAATGCTATGATGTGAACACTTCCTTTGCAAATCTTTAAATCTCTCCCAAGCCTCATAGAGTGACTCTCCATCAGCCTGGTAAAAATTGTTCAACTCCCCTCTCAGATTAGCGGCTTTGGACGGTGGTAAGAACTTTGCTAAAAACTTATGTGTCAACTCCTGCCATGTGAATATAGAATCTGTAGGCAGGGAATTCAACCAAACTTTTGCTCTATCCCTGAGTGAGAAGGGAAAGAGCCTCAATCGGATGGCGGCGTCAGTAACGCCATTATACTTGAAAGTTGCACACAACTCCAAGAAGTTCGCTATGTGCATGTGAGGATCTTCCGATGGCAACCCTCCGAATTGAACAGTATTCTGCACCATACTCAGAATCGCAGGCTTGATTTCGAAATTATTTGCTCCTATTATCGAGCTCGATGCAAGTTCAGGCTTCATTCACTCTTGGCAAAGACATAATCTCCCAAGCTTCTCTCACTGACTCAACCTCTCTTCCACATCCATTGGTAACCGCCGGGGCATCCTTTGGTTAGGTTGATGATCACCTAACCCTTCGTTCATCTCATTGTTGTTCTGCAAGCCCCCTATTGCTATTAAGGCCAAAATTGCTCTGCTTTCTCCCGCTCGTTTGCAAGTCTTTTCAATCTCCGGGTTGAAGGGAACAAGTGTATCTGCTCCTCTTCTCCTTCGCATAAACTAGATGCCTGCAACAGATCAAAATCAACAAACGGATCACGGCGCACGGGTTTCACGAATAAAAGAGAAAAATATAGTAATAGAAATAAAAAAAAAACCAAATTAGAAATTAAGAATAGATAAAATGATATTGAACTACGCCAATCCCCGGCAACGGCGCCAAAAACTTGATGCGCAATTTATGCACACACTAACGCAAGTGCACGTGTCGTGACAAGTAATATAGTCTAGAAGACCGAGTTATCGTCCTCAGAGATTAGTGTCAAATTCTCAAACTCTATTCTATGGTATCTATTTGGTAACCGATGATTGATGAATTGTTTATAACTATACTTATGGATGCTAACTAAATTACTTTGTTTTACTTCAGATATGGTGGAAATAGGGCTTCCAAATCTCCTCAATTATCCGCTCATCTTACTTGTTAATGCAATTAATTATGGTTCTTCTTCTATTTTGAGATAGTAGGTTAACTAAGCCGTTTTATACTCCTGTTAAGGTAATATAAACATTCAACCCCAATATAGAACCCTTTTACCTTTCGATGATAAGATTGACTATAAAGGAGGATTAAGAGCAATAACCTATTAAACTACACAAGTATCGAAGTACTTTCGTCCACGATTTAACCTATGTTTATTCAACTACAGCATATTCACAATCTCCCCTTTCGGCTTTCGATTAGAAATCATTTAGATTAAGATAATTAGTGATCAATTAATTACCAAGCATTCAAGACAAATATTGAATAAATCTCAACAATGATAAGAAGAAACCAAAACATGCATTAATTCATAAGAATGAGTTTCAAGTGATTTGATATGGAAAGCCCTAAATTAAGTTAGTTCCTAGTCATAGACATGCCAAGAACTAAACTAATATCCAACATAAACTACAAAGAAATAAAACAAAGAATAAAGAAATTACACAAAAGTAGTCTTCAATCTTGATCTCCAAGTTTGTGATGAATTGACAAAGGTTGGAACCTTTAATCTGACCTAGAAAGGTCTTTTTATAGCCTCCAAGACGTTCTTCAACATTTCCTTCTAGGCCTTGGCTCATTCCCATTCGAATTTGGCAGAATTTTCGCCTGCCGCGTCAGAATCAGCCGCGCTGGCTGAAACTCCTGCAGTTCTCTATATTTTGGGCGCCGTGGCGCTCTGACGCTGCTGGCTGGAGGCGCCGCGGCGCCGCCCTGTTTCTTGCCCGAATCGCCAATTTTCTAGCTTTTTGAGCTCTGGAACCTCTGTTTCTGCCCTCTTTTCGCTCCTTTTCGCCGATGTGCCACTTTAAATCATTTTGACTCAAAAGAAAGAAAATCTATCCTAAGACGACACGTATTTGTACAAAAATGGGCAAAAGACTAACTAAAAATGACTCAAAAGGTGTATATAAAATACACCGATCAATAGACGCAATGCAGATGCTCGTCGTTGCATAGACGAAACATAGACGAAGTTGTTGCATAGTCTTACATGAAATAACATCGTTGCATAGACGCGATGCAGATGCTCGTCATTGCATAGACGAAACATAGATGAAGTTGTTGTATAGCTATATGAAATGGCGCCGCCAGATGCAGGCGTGATGCAGATGTTAAATCGTCAGATAGACGAAACATGATGAAGTTGTTGCATAGGCTTAGATGAAAATGCATCGTTGCATAGATGCGATGTAGATGTTCGATGTTGCATAGACGAAACATTGATGAAGTCGTTGCATAGGCTTAAATGAAAAGACGTCGTTGCATAGGCGCGATGCAGATGTTCGTCGTTGCATAGATGAAGTCGTTGCATAGGGTAAAATGAAATGACGCTGTTGCATAGACGCGATGCAGATGTTCATCGTTGCATAGACGAAATATATATGAAGCCGTTGCATAGGCTAAAATGAAATGTCGTCGTTTCATAGACGCAATACAGATGCTCGTCGTTGCATAGACGAAACATAGACGAAGCTGTTTCATAGGCTAAAATGAAATGTCGTCGTTTCATAGACGCAATACAGATGCTCGTCGTTGCATAGACGAAACATAGACTGTCACGACCCGAACCCGGGCCCGTGACTGGTGCCTTACCCCGGGCACCCTAGTGATACAACATCAGAGTAATCAGCGGAACATAAAACAAGACATGAAAATATTAAGAAGTAAGAAACGATGTCGGAGAAAACTTCGCTTACGCATATATATAAATCAATTTTAAAACCGAACGATATCCCATTACAACTCGCCCACAACAGCATTTCTGCACTTCTAAGAATGATACGACAATAATGGCGGACAGGGCCCCGCCATACCACGAATGTAAATACCTACAACGGCGGACTATACCATCGATAAGCCTCCGAGAAACGGAGCTTCCCATACGCTGAATCGTGACCGAGAACTAGGATCAACGATCGTGTACCTCAACTGCGGCATTTAACGCAGCTTCGTAGAGGTCGATAACAGTACCAAGTATGTGAAATCAGAAAGTACTTAAATGAAAACATATCATTTTAAAAGTTTTTTGCAAGTATGTATGAAACAACCAAGGTAACGCATATAAGGCCGTATCATAAACAAGAGCAACAATAGGTAAATCAGAATGAGTCCTTTCTAGGCCGCGAATGATCAAGCGGGCCAATTGCGTGTAGTATCACCACGCGAGCCTAATCTCGGACTCCGTAGTCCGCATAGGCCACTCATATAGGCCCGCATAGGGTAAGTAACCCCGCATCGAGGGTAGCTACTCTCGGCATCGCCCCGACCCGCACCGCACGCCACAGAGACCGCGTGACCACGCGGCCGCAAACTAACACGAACTCCGTAGTTCCGCATGGATCCTCGACCCGCATGAGGTATTCTCGAATCATGGTCCTGCATCACCGAGTCTACCCCGACGGAGCACTTAATCGCCACGACCGACCCGATCGCGATCGTGCCCTACCCGGGCACTTTACAGTAAACATCGAGAAAATCAGCGAACATACACGAAACTTAAAAATAAAACATCGTAAGTAAAGCAACAAAGTTAGCCGACAGTGGCTACCTTCCCGAACATATATAAAAACAACCGGCTAGCCGCTTCCTTTCTTTTTACAAATCCGACCCACATATGTGACTACTGCACTTAAGAGTTTTAACACCATCGTGGCGACAGGCCCCGCCATACCACGAATGAACATAAATGTGACAACTCGGAACACCGAGCTATCTCAACTCACAACCGGATCCTAAGCTCGCGGATCCACAATCGTGGTACCTAAACTGCGGCATTTAACGCACTTCGGCGGGCCGATAACAAAAATTTACCGAATGTGGAATGTAATATAACGTCTAAGAAACAAATCATAATCAGATAAAAGAATGACAAGGACAAGTATAAAAATACATACGGATCATGCCGTGTCATTACCACTTATGAACTTAATCGTACTTATTATCCTTTCCATTCCCAATAAAAGTTATAGTCACATTCTTACATACATTATTAGAAAAGAATCATTAAGTTCATTACCATATAACTTACTTATCTTTCATAACATAGTCCGCCCACTACGGAGGGACACATATACTACCCGCCAACTGGGACGCGATCAAGTCACACTAATATCAAAGCATGCCCGTGGAATCCCCATCACCGCCGACTATTAGTGTAAAATATAACCATGTGACGCGCGTGGCATCCCACCTCACCGCTGCGTACATACACAATACATATATATATATCCCGCCTGGAATCCCACATCACCGATCCGGTATAATAATACACCAATAGGCATACATGAACACCAAGTCCCACCTGGTATAGCGTCTTGAGGTCTACCCTCACTTATACTCTTACCGGAGAAGGTGGTAAAGCGGTGGTATAGCATCTTGGGTCAACCTCACTTATACTCTTACCACGGGAGAAGGTGGTATAACGTCTGGGCTTGCCCGCCATTTATACTCTTACCCTATCTCGACCGGTCACAAACAACACATAAAGCGGTGGTACAGTCTTGGGGTTTACCCTCACTTATACTCTTACCGGAGGAGGTGGTATAACGTCTTGGGGCTTGCCTCATTTATACTCTTACCCTATCTCGTGACCATCAAACAAGACATAAGCACTACCATGTCTTTTATAAAATCCGAATTTAACCCAAGTGCTACAAATAGCTAAGATACCCGGAATCCCACATCACCGCTTCGACGCTCCAAGTAACTTATAACAAAACAAACCTCCAACCGAGAGTCGCGGATCGTAATAAAACATAATACTTGCACTCAAAGGCTATCACCAGACACATAGGCTAATTCTCAATTAACAAGCCAAAGAATAATTCTCATTTAACAAGCCAAAGTACTTATCGGGCACAAATAGAATAATTCTCATTTAACAAGCCAAAGTACTTATCGGGCACAAATAGAATAATTCTCATTTAACAAGCCAAAGTACTTATCGGGCACAAATAGAATAATTCTCATTTAACAAGCCAAAGTACTTATCGGGCACAAATAGAATAATTCTCATTTAACAAGCCAAAGTACTTATCGGGCACAAATAGAATAATTCTCATTTAACAAGCCAAAGTACTTATCGGCACAAATAGAATAATTCTCATTTAACAAGCCAAAGTACTAATCAAGGCATCACATAGAATTATTCTCAATTAAACAGCAAAGTACTACGACGACATTCTTTCAAAAGACTCGCTTTCCAAATAAAACTTCCCGATACTAACAACCGTAGTATCAAGTCCTATTCACCTTTCAAGACACGCCACAATACCTTTTAGAAAATACAATTACCGCTTCTAAATCAAGTGACTTCCTTATTTAAAACCTTAAGCAATTGGTACCTTTAAAACAATTTGCCCTTCCTTAACACAAGTTATTTCTTTGCTTACTCTATTAGAAAACCATTCTCTTAACCTTCCATAAAGCCGTTATAACCGACTTCCCATAAAGCCGTTATAACCCTTTATGGTTTAGACAACACGTTCATTTTATAACCAAGAGACTTCTACTTTTGAAACCAAGTATTAAATACTTTCAAATAAATTCTCATAACTTTCAAAAATACAAATAGTCTCTTAACCCTTAGAAAACAAGTGACTCCTTTTATTATAAAACCTTAGGCAATTAATGCCTTAAAACAAGTGGCCTTTTCACTAAAATCAAATCACTTATCTTTCCATAAAGCAAATATAACTAACTTCCCATAAAGCCGTTATATTCACTTTATACCTTAGCCCAAAAACAATTTCCTATCCAAGGGACTTATACGTTTAAAACGGAACAAGTATCACATACTTTAAAACTCTTCAAGTCCCTTAACTTTAATAACACTTAAGATATCCTTTATACTTTCAAAGAAGTGAGTTAATCTCCCAACTCACCCGACTTGGCTATTCACAAACTAGTAAAGGATATCAAGGTGTCAGACGTCACCGTACTACATACACGTGCAACTAGTCATGCTCAAAGATAGGAAAAGTTCTACATAGAGTAGATCACACAACTACCTCTTAACTTCTAAGAGTAACAGAAACATGAAATGATACCACGGTATATTCCATACATAGAATCATGCCAAAGGAAGGAAGAGGTTCACATACCATGACGATTGTCGACAAATAGCAAAATGCTCCAAAGTACTCCAACCTTGATAGCTATTCCACTCTCCAAGTAGGATACACTATACTTAGTACTTCAACCTATAATGGTCACAATATGTCCATTAACCTTTCACTTCTAACGTAGAATATTTTAGGTGCTAAGTCGCTAAATTCTACGGAAAATCTGACAAAGACCTCCTTTGTTTCTACTCACTTTGCCACCTTTTTCAAGGCCGAATACAATAACCAAACAGCCCCAATTGGCTCACAACAATATAGAAGGTATTCCAATACAATGAATAACTAAACCCCAATTGGCTCACAATTTAGAAAGTAGTCCAATACAAATGAATAACAAACTAAAAGTCCAAATTCGCCACCTTGAGTTCAACCATACCAATTCTTATCAAATTTCCATTTCAACCCAAATTGGTAGCATAACATGATATCAAGTCGCATTTGATTATAACAATCCATAATCTCTAAGTAGGTAACATGCGACGATTTCTAATAAGCGACCAATTAGTAATCCAATTTTCAAGTGGCTTATATAACATTTCGAATTTAGCTACAAGCACTCCATAATACTTATAAACTTCTACATATCAACTTCATGCTATCAACATGTAAAGCTAACAACACAAAATAAATATATAACCTCAGAACATCTTAAAGGACAAGATTATACCTTAACGATTCTCAATCCAATCTTCAATCAAGTCGTTCTTAGCAACTTGTAGACTCTCCAAGATACTTCAATCCGCTACTTGAGACCCTTAGAACCACACCAACAACTTTCCTTCAACTTACAATCCAAAACCTAGAAAGCCACTAGGTTTTCACTTTGCGACTAATACGAAAACTCTCTTTTTCCGGATTTTTCTATTGAGATACACTTACATAACACTCATGAACCTTGGTTTAAAATGGGGATCTAAAAGAACAAGGAACAAAGATTTTTCTTATTTCTTGTTGAAGCCGAGAGCTCACTAGTTTGCTCATCCAATTTCTTGCAAATTTTGGCTAAGTGTGGGACTAGTTTCACTACTAGTATACATATATAACATAATGGAGGTTAAGATAGGAACAATTGGGTGGTTTGGATGATCTCTCATTAAATATCAAGCTTGTGGGCCCTTGACCAAGTCAACATTCTCATGCATACAAGTTGCAAGACTTGTCTGCAACAAAGGTCCAATGACTCCGCACTTGCACATTTCGACCAAGGCATCACATAAGGGGTGACACGTGTCGCCTCCCGCTCACATAGCAATACGCTTTTCCGACAATTTCATAATTAGATAAAATTTTACAAGTCTCATATCTTGATACCTCCGAAGTTCTTACGCACGTTCTAAACATGTCACGTAATTACTGGTGTAACATTAACCCCTAATATGTCAAGAGGTGAGTGATATTATACTAACATAACGCCTTATCGTTAAACAACATAAGCACAACAAGAATACTCTCTTACACAAACGTTACAAAGACACTAACACACGTAGCATCCTAACATGTTTACTTATCAAATCAACAAGAAAGTATTACAAGGCTATCACAAACCAAAGACAATCAAGTTATACACACAAGGTACATTCTAATATATGATTAACTGTGTCGGTTATCTATTCCCAAAGTACTTCATACATTATCTTTTAAAAGATACGTTACATTTACAAGGTCACACAATACGTAGTATATGAAAATAGAGTGATTATCTTTTGAAGTAAATCCAAAACACTTCTCTTCAGAAATTAAGTAACAACATTCTTTTCCAAATGTTTCAAGTTTGCCTAATTTCAATTACTCGAGTTTCTCATTTTCGAAAGGTTTCGCAGTTCATAATTTTAATCACTTAATGATATAATTCTCCCTTAAAAGCAATTTGAGAAACATATGTACGATACTGGGAGTAGGTTATTCTTGTTTATAACAATCTTTTTAAGCGATTTCGATCTAGGAAATGTAACATCATTTTGTCTCATCTTAGTTTCTGTGCAGATGGAAGTTTCTACTGGTTTTACTAATAAATTATTAGTCAAAACATTTCCTTTATTAGCGCTGCTGTGGTTTGTTCGATACTTATTCTGATTTTCGAAATCGGAAACATTATTGCTTTTAAAATCAAGTACTCATTACTCGAATGAGGTTTTACAACATTTTTTAACAAAATGTTAATTACCAAGTAAAACAAGTTAAGTCTCTTATCTTTTAAGATCAAGTCTCTTAACTTTTAAAATCAATAAACCATTCATTTTACCATTCTTGAGACGTTATACCTAACTTCCCATAAAGCTAGTATAACTCTTATGTTTTCAAAACCAAGTATTATTCTTCTGTTGAAAATGATTCAAAGATTCTTTGAAATACTTGAGATTCTTTATTATTACACATTAAGTCAGTTATAAGTCAAATCAGTTACCTTTTAAAACCATAAAGCATTTCCTTACTTACATAAAGCTGTTATAACCACTTCCCATAAAGCCGTTATAACACTTTATGTTTCAAACCAATCAAATACGTTTAACACATGTACGTCTACCGTAATACATAGTTATACACATATCATGCTAGAAAAGGTAGGAAGAGGTTCACATACCACCCGACGAATATCTACTAATAGCAAAACGCCCAAGTACCTCAAACCGCTGGCTACTCCTAAGCCAAGTAGATCGCGTCACGCATGGTACTTCAACCTATAAGGCCACAAGGCGCTTTATTAACATCTAGGTCTAATCGTAGAACATTCTACGTAAAATTCGGCAAAGACCTCCCCGCAACAGCGGAAATCTCCTCCTCTAGCGGGGCCGGCTACCAAGCCAACCCGGGGGGGTTATACGTCTAACCCGGACGTGCACAATTATACCCCACGTAAAAGCTACACAAGCTCATCAGAATACACCCTATGTAATTATGACAAGATTCTTCTTTATATTCAGCTTAAGTCGCAAGACATTGCGTAAGTATTATTCGGGCTTAAGTCCAAAGACATCACGATAACAACGTTCAGGTCTATATATAGTATACTTCAACTATATATTCTAACAACATGTAATTCCAATTTCAATAGAAGGTCAAGAGTGTTTACCTCGATGAGCCCAAAATTATCCGAGTTTAAAGTCGATCCTGGGCAACGTTTAGCTCCAACTCCGTGCGCTCCAACCCGCTCTAAACCACCCTTAGAAGTTCTAACCAACTTCTACATACTACTCCAACTAACCATGGAGATTTTCCTTAGGGTTTCGGTTTGGTGACTGACGGGAAGTATAATAGTATAACTGGGCTTTTGTATAGGTATAACCTTAGAATATTACAAGGTATACGGCTAAGGTAATTTGGGCATTATAACAATACTTTTGAGAGTATTTCTACCAAGAGGGGGGGTGTATACCCTACCTACCCCACTGTGGGGGAAACTCTCCATGTGTGGTTAGAACTCTACCACAAGGCCTTCTCAAAGGGAGAGGGACGAAACAACTACACAAAGGGAAGGAGGATTTTAACACTTAAGGAATTTTAGGAATGGATGAAGAAGTCTTCCAAAGGGGGGTATTTATAGACAAGCCAAGGCCAACCAATGGCCAAGATCTAGCCAAGTTTTATGCAAGTGTAGGGCCTAGATTATGCCAAGTGCACCTTATCCATCTACCCACAAAATATCCTACCAACTACTTGACAAAAGCCAAGCAATTGGCCCACTTCATCACACTAATGAGAGGGTGCCAAGTGGCGCCTCTGTTGGTCCAAAATATTTCGTCTCTCGGAAAAATCCGCAAAAATTAAAAATGACATAGCCGGAATTTTCCCTACGAAAGCTGTGGAAACGTTTCGTCAAAAAACGACTCTAACCGGGTGTTGTGCACAAAAATAATTCGGCCAAGCCTTATTCTCAAGTTCAAATTTTCTACGCACGCCCCACGCATACTCCGAAATACGGGTATAACATTCTCCTTCCTTAGAAACATTCGTCGAATGTTCCTTCTAAGTCTCAAAACAAACACGCGCCAAGATAGTCTTCAATGCTATGCTCATGAGAACAATCTGCCACACCGCCACGAAACATCTCGCGCAAATTCTCCATCCAAGTCCCCGAGAAACACCTCTAACATTACCACAAACACCTCTCTCCGGGGTATAAAATATACTTCCTTCGCACCTTCTCCTTCCAAAAGAAATGATCACATCTATGCTCGCCATACATGCTCGCTTCTCCCTTTACTCGTCGTGATACCACTTTTGTCACTTTCGCGAGGTTCTAGTGTCACCCGCGACCTAACAAATGGTACCGGCCGCATGCAATCCCCGAGGCCGTCGTGACACTCGAACTCTTACCACATTTCGACATCGCTTCGCCTAAAACTCGGGTTACTATCTCTAACGTGGTCATCATTAATCGGGAACACTGATGGATCTCCGATACTTTCCGATCATAACAATACGAAGATCGGACGTATTGCCTCCTAAGTCGGACGGCAAAGCTAACATATAGGCAACCCGCCTATTCTTCATGAACTCGTGCGGCCCAAAGTAACTCCGCTAAGTTCCTCTCGCTTTCCAAAACTCGTCACACCCAACCCGGTGGTCCTTTCAAGAAGACCGACCGCCAACTCGAACTCTAAGCGTCGTCGCCGATTATCCGCACGATTTCTCCGAGCCGTAACCTCTTCTAGACAAGCTTTATTCTATCCACATACCTGGAACAAGCTGAACCAACTATCTGAATCTTGCCAACATCAACCAATAGACCGCGACTTACACATCCGCCCCTACAAGGCTTCATAAGGCGACATCCGAACACCGAAATGGTAGCTTAAACACTCCTCCACAGAGACAACAATCCCCACAACTACCCTCGTAATCCACACACCGCCCGAGGCGAATGCGATTCTCGAGACTTGCTCGAGTTCTTAACCCGCTTGGTAAAACTTCCAAAACAAAAACACCGCACTGGCTCCACTGTTCGACATAAGGTGAAGGTAGGCACCTCGTGCGACCTTACAACCTTTCTCGATAAAATCAACATCGCCGAGTAAACGGCCTTTGCTAGAAGACAAGACGGTGACCTCGCCCGATCATCGGTCGAATACATCCACGAGTTCAGACTTGGTTAACTAAACTTGGGCCTAACACCTCGTGACCCTACCACAAGGCGACCACCACAACCGACCCCACCACCAAACATGCCGCGGTTGACCCGCAACGTGGCCTCAACCCGACCAAGAACGCCGCAAAACGCTAGCTCCCAAGAAAAACTCTCACTAATCACGTTACGAAAACCTAGCGGTCTTCTTAGCTCAACTACCCTCTTTCATTCCACACTACTCGTGGACTTATCCCAAGACATAGCTCACGTGCACTATGCACTCCTATAAGTGGTCAAACATGAACACTACACCTTTACTCGAGATGGCCTTACCTCTAAGGTCTCCACGTATAAAACTCTAAGGCTCACACCTTCTCTATCCCCAAATCTTACTTGGTTAACTAACCAAGATTTCTAATTACAATTTACACCATGCTATCGAATATAACACTTAAGGTATACTCACCTTATCACACATACTAAACCCTGAGGGTTAAAGATCTATCTCAGATTCATTGCTTCACTCCTTAGTCGTTCTAGTCAAACCTACCCAGTAGGCACATAGCCAGTGGAGATGATTTAACTACCCACCGATCTCAAGGTGAGTCCTCCTACTAGGACATCCTTTCGACACACGGCCCTCGACGGCCGCAGTAAAACAAGTACCAACTAAAAGAGGACATTCCGGGATGACGTGCACACCGTGAACACCGGGAAAAATCAATCCGACCGGGCCGAACCTACGTGTAGCCGTGAACCTAAGCTCGAGCTCACCAACTCCTGCATACGAACGCCCCGAACCCCGGAGGACCTTTCGCGACCGCGTGGATGTGCATAATCTAATCCACTGTTAGCGATCGCCAAAAGTTACTAAAGGACGCTGCCGCTCGCCTCTTCTCGCCCTTCGTTAACCCGTCGATCTCTACGCTTGGCTCGCCGCGCACAAGCCCGCACTCGTGCCATGCTCAAGCCTAATCAAGAATTACTCTCGCACAACCCTTTCTAAGATATTCATCAAGACTCGCAGACATCGGTATGCTCTCGTAGCCAAATCCATAGCTAGTAATGTGGTCGCCTTTGCAATCTATATTCTCTGTTCCGTGGGCGAATCGGTTCAAACATCATGGCCGCAGTAGGAATCGCCGCCGCGGCTAATCTCTGGGGCTAGTGACGCCGCAAAAACTCCCGAATGAAGCACCACCTGTGATGATTGGGCGTGTGCCTCGTAACCCTCTCAGATTTACTACTCGCAGCCTCGCCGCTTTGCGCCTCTGGGCCGTTGCCTACGCGGAGGCATAGCGGTAAGGGAAAGAAATACGTTAGAGGTCCAACTTACAACACGCCTCTAAGGCACGATCTCAGAGTGAGAAGAATAGAAACCAATCCTAAATATCCTATAGCCTCACGATTATTGGTGGTGCACAACACACCGATAATCAAGACTCATCGATACGGCTCAGAGACACTTTCCGAGGATTAATCGCTCGATACCACTTTTGTCACGACCGAACCTGCCCGTGATCGTGCCTTACCCCGAGCACCCTAGTGATACAACATCGAGTAATCACGAACATAAAACAAGACATGAAAATATTAAGAAGTAAGAAACGATGTCGGAGAAAACTTCGCTTTACGGCATATATATAAATCAATTTTAAAACCGAACGCTATATCCCATTACAACTCGCCACAGCATTTACATGCACTTCTAAGAATGATACGACAATAATGGCGGACGGGCCCGCCATACCACGAATGTAAATACCTACAACGGCTGCGACTATACCACCGATAAGCCTCCGAGAAACGAGCTTCCCATACGAATCGTGACCGAGAACTAGGATCAACGATCGGTGTACCTCAACTCGCGCATGAACGCAGCTTCGTAGAGGTCGATAACAGTACCAAGTATGTGAAATCAGAAAGTACTTAAATGAAAACATATCATTTTAAAATCGTTTTGCAAGTATGTATGAAACAACCAAGGTAACCGCATAGTGCCATATCATAAACAAGAGCAACAATAGGTAAACTATAACAGTCCTTTCTAGGTCGCGAATGATCAAGCAGGCCAATTGCCCGTAGTATCACCACGCGAGCCTAATCTCGACTCGTAGTCCGCATAGCCACTCATATAGGCCCGCATAGGGTAAGTAACCCCGCATCGAGGGTAGCTACTCCTCGCATCGCCCCGACCCGCACCGCACGGCCACAGAGACCGCGTGACCACGCGGCCGCAAACTAACCCGGAACTCCGTAGTTCCGCATGGATCCTCGGACCCGCATGAGGTATTCTCGAATCACGGTCCTGCATCACCGAGTCTACCCCGTGACGGAGGGCAGCTTAACCCCCGGTAATATGTCAAGAGGTGAGTGATATTATACTAACATAACAGCTTATCGTTAAACAACATAAGCACAACAAGAATACTCTCTTACACAAACGTTACAAGACACTAACACACGTAGATCCTAACATGTTTACTTATCAAATCAACAAGAAAGTATTACAAGGCTATCACAAACCAAAGACAATCAAGTTATACACACAAGGTACATTCTAATATATGATTAACTGTGCCTGTATCTATTCCCAAAGTACTTCATACATTATCTTTTAAAAGATACGTTACGCTTACGCGTCACACAATACCCGTAGTATATGAAAATAGAGTGATTATCTTTTGATGTAAATCCAAAACACTTCTCTTCAGAAAATCAAGTAACAACATTCTTTCCAAATGTTTCAAGTTTGCCTAATTTCAATTACTCGAGTTTCTCATTTTGAAAGATTTCGTAGTTCATAATTTTAATCACTTAATGATATAATTCTCCTTAAAAGCAATTTGAGAAACATATATACGATACGGGAGTAGGTTATTCTTGTTTATAACAATCTTTTTAAGCGTACTGATCTAGGAAATGTAACATCATTTTGTCTCATCTTAGTTTCTATGCGGATGGAAGTTTCTCTGGTTTTACTAATACATTATTAGTCAAAACATTTCCCTTTATTAGCTACTTGTGGTTTGTTCGATACTTATTCGATTTTCAAATCAAGAAAACATTATTGCTTTTAAAATCAAGTACTCATTACTCGCGAATGAGGTTTTACAACATTTTTTAACAAAATGTTAATTACCAAGTAAAACAAGTTAAGTCTCTTATCTTTTAAGATCAAGTCTCTTAACTTTTAAAATCAATAAACCATTCATTTTACCATTCTTAAGACGTTATACCTAACTTCCCATAAAGCTAGTATAACTCTTATGTTTTCAAAACCAAGTATTATTCTTCTGTTGAAAATGATTCAGCATTCTTTTGAAATACTTCGAGATTCTTTATTATTACACATTAAGTCAGTTATAAGTCAAATCAGTTACCTTTTAAAACCATAAAGCATTTCCTTACTTACATAAAGCTGTTATAACCACTTCCCATAAAGCCGTTATAACACTTTATGTTTCAAACCAATCAAATACGTTTAACACGTATGCGTCTGCATACTACATAGTTATACACATATCATGCTAGAAAAGGTAGGAAGAGGTTCACATACCTCGACGATTATCGACTAATAGCAAAACGCTCCAAGTACCTCAAACCGCTGCCACTCCTTAAGCCAAGTAGATCGCGCCACGCGTGGTACTTCAACCTATAAGGCCACGGCGCTTATTAACATCTAGGTCTAATCGTAGAACATTCTACGAAAATTCGCAAGACCTCCCCATGGCAGTAAATCTCCCTCTATCTATCGGCCGCTACGAAGCCAACCGGGGGTTATACGCCTAACCCGGACGTGCACAATTATACCCTACGTAAAAGCTACAAGCCTCATGTCTGATCCTATGTAATTACGATTCAAGACTCTTCTTTATATTCAGGCTTAAGTCGCAAGACATTGCCGTAAGTATTATTCAGGCTTAAGTCCAAAGACATTGCCGATAACAACGTTCAGGTCTATATATAGTATACTTCAACTATATATTCTAACAACATGTAATTCCAATTTCAATAGAAGGTCAAGAGTGTTTACCTCGATGAGCCCAAAATTATCCGAGTTTAAAGTCGATCCTGGGCAACGTTTAGCTCCAACTCCGTGCGCTCCAACCCGCTCTAAACCACCCTTAGAAGTTCTAACCAACTTCTACATACTACTCCAACTAACCATGGAGATTTTCCTTAGGGTTTCGGTTTGGTATTGACGGAAGTATAATAGTATAACTGGCTTTTGTATAGGTATAACCTTAGAATATTACAAGGTATACTAAGGTAATTGGGCATTATAACAATACTTTTGAGAGTATTTCTACCAAGAGGGTGGGGGTGTATACCCTCTACTACCCAGTGGGGAAACTCGGCGAGGGGGTTAGAACTCTCGGCCTGCGCCTTCTCAAAGGGGAGGTGGGACGAAACAACTACACAAAGGGAGGATTTTAACACTTAAGGAATTTTAGGAATGGATGAAGAAGTCTTCCAAAGGGGGGTATTTATAGCACAAGCCAAGGCCAACCAATGGCCAAGATCTAGCCAAGTGCTATGCAAGTGTAGGGCCTAGATTATGCCAAGTGCACCTTATCCATCTACCCACAAAATATCCTACCAACTACTTGACAAAAGCCAAGCAATTCGTCCACTCTACCGCCACCAATGAGAGGGTGCCAAGTGGCGCCCTCTTGTTGGTCCAAAATGTTTCGTCTCTCGGAAAAATCCGCAAAAATTAAAAATGACATAGCCGGAATTTTCCCTACGAAAGCTGTGGAAACGTTTCGTCAAAAAACGACTCTAACCGGGTGTTGTGCACAAAAATAATTCGGCCAAGCCTTATTCTCAAGTTCAAATTTTCTACGTACGTCCTTACGTACATACTCTGGAAATACGGGGTATAACATAGACGAAGCCGTTTCATAGGCTTACATAAAATGGCGTCGTTGCATAGACGCGATGCAGATGCTCGTTGTTGTATAGACAAAACATAGATGAAGTTGTTGCATAGGCTTACATGAAATGACATCATTGCATAGACGCGATGCAGATGCTCGTCGTTGCATAGACGAAACATATATGAAGTCATTGCATAGGCTAAAATGAAATGACGTCATTGCATAGACGCAATGCAGATGCTCGTCGTTGCATAGACGAAACATAGACGAAGCTATTGCATAGTCTTACATGAACTGACGTCGTTGCATAGACGCGATGCAGATGCTCGTCGTTGCATAGATGAAACATAGATGAAGTTGTTGCATAGTCTTATATGAAATTACGTCGTTGCATAGACGTGATGCAGATGTTCGTCGTTGTATAGACGAAATATGATGAAACCGTTGCAACGACTTAGATAAAAAAGGCGTCGTTGCATAGACGTGATGCAGATGTTCGTCATTGCATTGACGAAACATAGATGAAGCCGCTGCATAGACGAAATATTGATGAAGCTATTGCATAGGCTTAAATAAAAAGACGTCGTTGCATAGACGTGAAGCAGATGTTCGTCGTTGCATAGACAAAACATAGATGAGATCGTTGCATAGACTTAAATGAAAAGACGTCATTGCATAGACGCGATGCAGATATTCGTCGTTGCATATACGAAACATAGATGAAGTCGTTGCATAGACGCGATGCAGATGTTCGTCGTTGCATAGACGAAATATTGATGAAGTCGTTGCATAGGCTTAAATGAAAAGACATCATTTTATGAACGTACCTGCTTTGTGACCCGCCTGGGTTGAGATAACGTCATTGCATAGACGTTGTGCGTTTGTGACTGGGTTGAGATAACGTCATTGTATAGACGTTCTGCGTTTGTGACCCGCATGAGTTTTCTGCGGTCCACTCGATTTTTGCTGACAAAAATATCCTCCACTCAAAGAAAACTTATGAGTTTTAAGGAAGGGGTGGTTGATTCACGTCGATTTTGTATCTTTGTCTTTTGCCGCCTGCAAGTTCAGAATGGTTTGGACTGAAGGCTCAACTGGCCGGTTCTTTTCCTTGTCTATTGTCGTCTTCTTACAGTGAATCTTTAAAATGCTCCAGTTTCAGGTGGATGAAGATGCTGAGCTTTCAACTAGGAAAAACTGAGTCCTGATGCTATCAAGGCGATCCGGTGGCACATATTTTTTATTATTTATTTTATCAAATATGGATGCAAAGCTAATATGGAGACATGGGCTATGTACAATGAGTAGATGAGAATGCGACCTTCAAAATATGCCCCAGTCATGTGTAGGTAGTCATGGATGCAAAACATATGAAGATGTTAAACTCTCCAATAGACAAAATCAAGTCCCCTGCAAAACAAGGGAGAAATATTTCTAATGGTGTGACCGAAGCCGATGTGGCTGCCTACGTATCCCGCCGAGAGAATCAGGTCAGAGCGTAATTAGTGATGCAAAAAATAAGGATTTTTATGATTTTCATAAGTTGGACCGAAGCCGATGTGGCCGCCTATGTATCCCGTCGAGGGAATCAAGTCAAGACGTAGTTCGTGATGCAAAAATAAGGATTTTTATATATCTTTTGTTGTTTTTTTGGAAAGAAGAAATGCCAAGACAAAATCACATTCTAATTTTAGTTGATACCAACAATTAGTATTGTGCATAAGGATTTTTGTTTATTGCTTTCAGTTTAACCGAGATTGACTCCAGGGTAATTCATACAACTTCAGATGGTACCTCAGACATACCTGAGTGTCGACACACTTGCTTGCATCCAAGGTTTCGAACTACACGTATCCTCATGTTTCAAATGCCCTCACTGAAAGAAAGTCTCATCTTCACATATATTTCAGTATTTTAAATTTTGAGACATTTAGAGAAACACACTCACACTCAGATAGATGTTCAATGCATGCAATTGTGATACCATAGGTTTGGCGGTCATGTAAGTATCCACTAATGTGAGAACCCTCAGTATAAGATTATGTAAGGCTTGTCATGGGCTTGTAATGTAGGTTTTTGGGGAAGGGGTGAATATCATTTGGGTAAAAAGTGACTAATCCTTCCTCGAGCGTTGGACTACGTCCGTATTTGATATTTGTGCGCTTTAATGTTGACTTGCTTCCTTTTTGTCCCATTTCTTTTGTATTGGCTTCTTTTTGAATCTTTCGTTTGGAGCCCCCTTTTCCAGAGTTATTCTCTCATTTCATTCATCATTTTTTTATAATGTCGGGGATTTTGATTTCTTCTTTTTGTGAAGTCGTCCTTTATTTTTTTTTCTTTTTCTTTTCCGTTTTGGGACTTTGACAACTTTTATCTTTAGAAATTTCAACTAGAATTTTTTATCAGCCACGTGCACATTTGTAAAGCGCTCAAGGAGGTCGGGTCAAGAGATGGATAGTTCGTATACATTTAGAAAGAGTATAGGTGTAATATGCGGTTATCGAAAGAATAAGTTTTAGGCTTAAAGGGGTGTACTAGGGATAATGCTATTTGGTAGGCTGAAAAGGATAAACATGTCAAAGAAAGCCTACGATCATTTCTCATACCGAGTGTTACTAAGGATTTCGTCTCAACAAATATTCCGGCCAAGTTCTAGATCACAATGCAATGCAATTGAACTTATTCTAAAACTCACTACACAATGCATATGAAACGATGATGTTGATTTCGTTCTTATTTTGAAAGCATGCAAGACAATGTCATTACGGGTGTGAATAAGAGGTACCAAAAGAATCTATGGTTTACCACGAATTTAGCCCAGACTGATTATTACGCCTTTCATATGCACACCCATAAATGTGTTGGTATCAACCAATTCAAACTATGATACTTAAAAAAATGTTTTTTTGTATTTTTGAATAATATTTTTTTATGTTTTTTAATAAAATAAATTTTTTTCTATTTTCCTGAATAAATAGTACCGAACCCGAATAGGGCTGCCTACGTATCCCGCAAGGGAATCAGGTGCGCGTAGTTCATTTCATATATGTTATAAAACGTATGCTTGAAAAAGAATTCAACTATGATATAATATCAGTAGTAAAAGTTGTGCAAAATAAATGATTGTCTACTATAAAATGAATGCAAGTAAGATGACTGTTCATGATATGATGAATGTAACGAAAAAATGAATGCATGTAATAGAATGAATGTAATGAAAAAATGAATGTATGTGATAGGATAAATGAAATGCATTGGTGAACCATATGTCATCCCTTTTATTAATTAATTTTTTATGTGGTGTCGAATCCAAGATGGATTGCCTGTGTATCACACCGTATGGTGAGAATAAGACATGCGTAGTTCGGGATGATATGTTATCCAATGTATGATATGAATGTATTATGTAATTAAAGCTAAGCATATCAATTGAATTTGCAAATATGTATAAAATACAAAGGTATAGAAAAACTTCAAAGTGCTGGCTCATTGAATCTGGTATTGGTTGACTTCTTTCAGTCAACATAACTCCCGGTCATTCTATGTTTTGATATTTTTTTTGTTTGTTTTTTTTACAACCGCCCTCAACTGTTTGCGAGGACGGTCTTCCTGCAAAAAACATGACAAGTGGGTGAGAGTAGGAAAATCACCAAAATAATACAATGTAAGGTGTGAAAATATAGTCAGAGACTTCCCTGATTGATTCGACCGGACTGGAGGTTAACTCTTCATAAGGTCTAAGTCGCGATGTTCAAGAGCGATTTACGCAGTAAAAATCCTGATTGCAATGTGACAGCAAAAGTGCAAAGTGCAAATGCTCGAAATCTTTGTGATTGAAGTTCGCTTCTCCAGAGCGTCAATCGAAAAGATTGACGGACCACCGAAGTTGCAAGAATATGACAGGATATGTGAAGAATTGAAAAAGGGTAATTATTACTTTTTTAAGTAATATGTACAGAGTTGCTAGCGAAAACAATAGTAAACAAAAGCATGCAAATCAAGCGATCGTCCTAATATGCTTGGGACCTCTTTTATGTCAGAGGTGGGCCTAAACGCAAATATGCGAGATTGTGATAGATTAATCCAAGCTGCTAAACATTAATGCTTTTGTCGGAAATGATGAATGTACACTTTCTAATTTTTGCATGTCCTGATTAGGCTTGAATTTGTCTATCATTATCACGCTACACATGTATGATGATTGGTCGTTGGGCTGTGAGACGCGTCGACAATTTGGTGGATTCCCTAATTGTGGAGACGATACCAAGGTTCGACCCACCTAAGTGTATGCGTGCATGACTTAAAATAAAGAGGGCGGTATATCTCTATCCTAAATTTTCTATGATTTGGCTTACTAGACACAAGGTTTCCGAGCGGACTACTCGAGTGAGAAGGCTACGTGGCCGACCAGACGAACCGATCTAAATTCGTGCATGCGCCGACTCCCCTAAAAGTTGGGTATTTCAAAGAAATTTGCGGGTGCGCGAAGCACACCATCGCGTGTAGTGTGTGATAGTGTGAATTTCCGTAAGGGAAGAAATATGAGCGGAATGTCAATTTAAGGAAAGTAGTAAAGGAAAGTAGCAATTAAAGCAGTTAATTACAAAATTAAAAGAAAACAATTTAAACATTTACAAAAAATAAAAGCAAAATAAAGAGCAATATTTAATTAACCTGGTTTTGTTATGGTCAAGAACCTGATATCCCCAGCGGAGTCGCCATGTTGTCGCGTTCGTTTTGACCTCGGGGTCGGAACGATATCCGCAACGTTGTTCTTTGGCGCGGTTCCCTGGATTGAGCAAAATGTTGTATTTGAGGAATCGCCACATAATTAGTTAAGTGAATTAGGACACTTAATGTATTGCAAAAAATACTGCATTTAATTTTCATTTAATGGTCTGCGAATTTAATGAGATTCTGGATCAGAGTTCTTTATTATCCTAAAGAGAAGGGGTTAGGCATCTTTTAAGATCCGCTAGCTTGCGACTATCCGATCAAACCAAGGTTAATTGGTTTTTTAATCTACTCATTCTAAGCATTTTTTTTATAATTTACAATTAAAATAAAATGCAATACAGAATAATAAAACTAAAATTAAATGCAATGACATAAAATAAGACTCCGGGACATCTTTTTTAGCCATTTTTAAAGCATTCTACACAAGATGCATCTCTGAATACTTGTATAAACACTTAGTAAAAGTGTTAGTAATAGAATGAATAATTCTAAAGCAATGACAATAATTAATAAGTAAAACAAAAAATAAACCCGTCTTTTTTACAGGAGAAGCCTTGGAAATCAGACGGAGATTCCTAATCGGCCATCAAGTGCAATATCTTGTTCAAAATTAGTTTAATAAAATTAAAAAAGGGCAAAATCATCAAGGATCAACCCAAACACAACAGAACATCAGCGGCAAACCAGTGCACAAAATGGTCCGCGGGACAGTGGAACAACAGCAACATAGCAACAAAAATGGTCCAAAATCAGTCCGAAAATTGACAAAATAGTATAAGCAATTACCAACATAGTTCCCGTAAAATGTTTCCATCGGACAACTCAAAACGTCGTCGGAGCGATCCTCGAATAGTGCAAAATCAGCCCAACAATGACCGAGACAGTAGAAGCAGTAACAACAACATAACAAATGTAAGTGAATCTGCAAAACTGTTGGAACAAACGCAACATAGTTCGTCAGAAATTTTGGAACATCGCCGGAGTTTTTCTAGAACTCTGATCAGTCACCTAAAAGTCAGAAAATCAGTCTATTAATCGCAACAGACCACAAATACCGAAAAATAAATTCAAGAACAAGGTCGCCGGAGTTATAAACTCCGGCCATATAAAAAAAATCAAAATATCAGTGCGGAAGAGAGAAAAACAAATATAGCAAACATAATAGCAACAAAGCTGGAGAACAAATGTAGTATCGCCGGAGCTTAAACTCCGGCCAGTTTCAAACAATAAAAAATAGAAAAGGGCGGCGACGTTGGTTATTAATGGGGTTCGGGGTAATGGGGTTGTTGGCGACGGGTTCACTAGGGATAATGGTCACAGGGGGTTCGATGGGCAGAGGTGAGGGTGGTTCGCCGGACTCGGAGCTCCGTCGAACACAGTGGGGGTTCGACGAAGTGGGGTGCAGTAGGGTTAAAGGTGGCGGAACGAGGAGAGGCAGTGGTGTTTGGGGTGTGTGTATGTGTGTGTGTAAATGGTGAGGTTTGACGGGCGTTGGTGGCTCAAGATTTGTTGATGGATTCAATAGAGAAGATGAGGGAAATAGTATTGAAGTGCTCCTCTCTTCTTTGTTGAAGAAGATGAGAAAAATATAAAATGGGGGAGTTGTTATGTTGAAGTTGCGGCTGCGTCCGGTTCCCCTAAGAAATGAGGGAAAGTGTTTTATATATAAGGGATGATATTAGGGTTAGGTTTTAGGGGAAAAGTAAAAGTGGGGTATTGTTTTGGGGGGAAATAAAAAGGTGTATGGTTAGGATAAAATAAAAAGAGTGTTGTGATGAAATAAAAAAAGATATTGGATTGGATTGATCCGGATTGTGCCTCAGACTGGACTGGTTTGACAAAAATGTAAAACGGGTAAATTATTGTGAAGACAAATTATTTAAAAAGATACAAAATTATCAAAATGAAAATGTCGATGCAATAATAAGAAAATACAATATTTAAGAAATGTTTAATGTCTAATTAAAAGTAAAAATGACGGTGTAATAATAATAGAAACATAATATTAACAAAGACATAATGTTTAATTTAAAATAAAAAGATGCAATGTCATTTTGTGAAAAAATAAACATAGAATATTATGTAAAAAATGCAAAAAATGATGATTAAAATGTGGTGTCCTAAAATGCTTAAAATTGCAAGAAATGACTAAAAGATGGATCAAAATTGGGTGTCAACAGTCCACGCTCCAAATATCCAGCCATATGCGTGAGGTGGGATGTTGAGTTCTCCCACATCGGTGGGATAAGTGGTATTTGGTCTTCTTATATGGCTTGGACAATCCTCCTCCCTTTAAGCTAGCTTTTGGGTTGAGTTAGTCCCAAGATCCATTTCTTTACATGGTATTAGAGCTCCCTCAGCAAAATAAAACTTACAAATATTTCTTTTCTCCTCCTGTTTGTGAATCTTGTGTTTTTGGAAAATATGTCAAGTTGTCATTTTATTCTTCATCCATTTGTACTTTCATGCATTTTGATATAATACATAGTGATTTATGGACTTCTTTTATCTTAACCACGGCCGGACATCTATACTATATGTTGTTTTTAGATAATTATTCAAACTTCATGGACGTTTTGGTAATAAGTCCCAAATCTATTCTATTTTTTCGTCATTCATCACTTTCATTAAAACACAATTTGAAAAGAATATTAAAAGTTTCCAATGTGACAATGGGAGGGAATTCGATAATAATCAATTCCAGTTTTTTTGCGCCAAACACAACCTTATTTTTCATTTTTCCTGTCTCCACACCTCTCCACAAAATGGCAAAGCCGGACGAAAAATTAGAATCATGAACAATATAATATGGGGGCCTAACATCGGTGAATAAAGAATCGAGATGAGTTTGACTCTGATATCATGTAAAAAATGAATCTTGGGCATAACTCAATCCCAAAAGCTAGCTCATGAGAGAGGATTGTCCACTATTAACCTTCATAATTCTTTAATAAATGAATTAACGACTTAATAGTTTTTTCACCTATAGAAATAAAAAGATCGAGAGTAAATCAAATGATAAGCTGTAATATTACATATTTACTAATTGAGAACACAGTGAGGGTGAATATTATGTAACAATTCTTTTAAAAACACATAACAGAATATTACATCTTCACCTGTCATTGGTTTTTGTGTTTTTGTCTTATGTCTCAAAATTATCATATTTTATTACTTCGTCATTTGAAAGTAATTTTGTTCTTATTCATGAAAAATATTTTTTTAATAATGATACTGATATAATTTAATGATTGATAAATTGCATAGTATGATAGTAATATACTTTAAGAAATTGTGATTCTTTTATTGTTTGAAAGTTAATTAAGATGTTAGAATTGATCTGTGTATCATAATAGCTTTTATATCATTGCATTACTTGTAAAATCATGTTAGATGTTTTTTTCTATGAGTTTCTTTAATCATATTTTTTATTTATTATTAGAGTATTTCTATAATGTTTGTGTTATTATACTATTTTACTACATTATAAATTAAAAAATTAAAAACTCATGCGACTTATGCACCATATCTCAGAGCTTACGCTTCACCCCTGCTAGGTAAAATATCTCGTCCTATACCCCCGCCTTTTAAAACGCTGATTTTTCAAAGTTTCATACGTGTTAAGAGTCCACATTGAAAATGGAATGAGAACATGAGACTCCTTATATAGATTTGAACAATCTCACTATACAAGCTAGCTTTTAAGGTTGAGTTATGCCCAAGATCCATTCTTTACATGGTATCAGCAGTCTAGGGCAAACTTTTCCTTCTTCAAAAATACCCACCTTCCGCCGCCCTACTCCTACCCAGTGGCCGTCGGCCGCCCAAATGTAATGGAAACATGACTCCTTATATGAACTTGAACAATCATCGCCCTACAAGTTAGATTTTGGGGTTGAGTTAGGCCCAAGATTCATTCTTTACATGATATCAGAGTCAGTCACATTTCAATTCTTTGTTCGTTGATGTTGGCCCCCAAATTATATTATTCACGCTTCAGTTAACGATGTTTGGGCGTGCGGTGGAGTATTAAGAGTCCCACATCGAAAATGGAATGAGAATATGAACTCTTAAATAAACGTGGACAATCCTTACCCTACAAGCTAGCTTTTGGGGTTGAGTTAGACCCAAAATTCATTCTTTACAATAATTGAAAGGAGGACCCGAAGTAGAATGAGACGCTGAACATTTCCTACTACAAAATAAATGTATACTAGATGTTACTCAAAATTCAGCTCTAATTGTGTCAATTAAGATCCCCATGGATTAGTTTAATTGGAAAAGGTTGAGAGACGTGAATCGTAAGGTCACAATTTCAAATCATGTAGCAGATGAACTAAATCTGATTTTTAAATGAAGGATACAGGGTCATACTATCCTCCTCAAGTTTTGAAGGCTGCAATTAGTCTAAATGATTGACTCTTGAAGAAGTTTCAATCTTAAGGAAAAAAGGAAATTTTGCCCAATTATACATCCCATCTGCAATTAGTCTAAATGATTGGCTCTTAAAGAATTTTCAATCTTAAAAGATGGGAAATTTGCACAATGATACTGCCCACCCCCAAAGCCAACACTTTCTTTGCAAGAAGGTTTATACACTTTTATACATTATTGTGGTCCGGTCCTTTTCTAGACCCGCATATAGCGATAGCTTAGTGCATCGGGCTGTATTTTTTTATCTACTTTATATATAGGAGAGGATTAAGCATGTATCAACTTTATAAAAAAGTGTATAAATGTTGATAACTACAGTGACGAACTTCTTCAACGATTTTTAGTTGCAATTATTGTTCAAAGATAGTCCAAATCTCCACCAAATGACTTTAAATTTTGTAGACAGCCTCCTTAGATTATATTCAACAAATCTAAACAACACCTCCTCTTAATTTCTCACAAAAAAAACAAATTTGAAATTAAAATTAACTTCTTTAAGCTTTTTCAACTATGGTGTGTTACCTTTCTAATATAATTTTCACCACACAAATTTTACATAAACAGTGCTTTAACCACAATTTTTTTTGTTCTCAGAGTAAAAAAAATGATGATAAGAGAGGAAGAAGAAGGGAGAGGATGGAGAGGGGAGAGATATGGGACGTTCAGTTGCTTCTTACAGTATATGTCCAATTTTGAATAAACCTGGTAAGAAAATGGAAAATGGGTTAAAATTTGACTTAATGACACCCGATGTGCACTTTCTTGTAATTAATAACAACGTTACCTCTAATGTAATCTTATAAGTTTGGTCTGGGAAGGATAGTGTGATGCGAAGACCTTACCTTTCAATAGAGATTCTGGTAATTATCGCAGAAAAAAAAGTGGCGTTACGGCTGCAAAATAGGGCTATGTCAAGTTGCCCAATAGAAACAAAATGAAGAGGCTCATTACTCACTAGAAACCATTATCTCTTTAGTTTCACCGATATTTGAGTCACAAAAATATGAGTGATGGTCATTAATCTCACCCATACCCTCTTATATCATCAGCCATCTATACAAATATCAGCCAGTGGCAACATATCATTAACTACTTATCTAATATCCCACCCCCTTAGAGCCCATGCCCCAAACAAATTAGAGGCTGAAACTAACTCAACTATAGCAAGAACTTTGGGAAAAAAAAGTTCTTGCATATCTTCTTTCTTTTTTCTACATTGCATGATATTTTCTGCTTTTCACTCTCAAAAATCTTAATTTAATAGTTAATACTAATGGAGACTAGTGTAACATGTTGTGCAAGAGTAACAGCTCTTCTCCCAAATGTTTCTTCTCAACATTCAATTACTTCGCTTGCATCTCCAAGATCCATTTCCCCTTCATTCACCTCCAGGGTATGTCTTAATTTCCACTTAGTTTTCATCACTACAGTAAAAACTGGAATTAGTTACGAACTTTGTCGCTAAATCGCTCGTAAGCTAAAATATTTTTTTGATAATTTGTCGCTAATCCATCACTAAATAAATTAGCGACATAATTTTTTGTTTAGCAACAAAATTTATTTGTCACTAATTCCTGTTTTTAGTAGTGCATTAATATCATAAACTATAGAAACTTGACATAAGTTAAAAACACAACCTTGATTCTTGAATATCATAAACTAGTAGTAATTGCAAACAAGGCACAAGCATTTGACATAATTTTTGTTGAAGAAAAATTAAACATAATCTGATGAGCTATAAGTGTGGCATGAAAATCTTGCAGAGTCTGAAGTCAAGCTCATTATTTGGGGAATCATTGCGCGTTGCGCCAAAATCATCACTTAAGGTTGCTAGGACCAAAAACTCTTCCCTGGTGACTAAATGTGAGATTGGCGATAGCCTGGTAAGTTTAATCATGTTGTTGATTAATCTATTTAAGAAAATTGAGATGCATGATGTTGATAGCAATGATTAGTGAATTGGTCTATTTATAGGAAGAATTTCTTTCGAAATCAACCTCAGATAAGAGGTTGATCAGGCTGATGATGTGCATGGGAGAAGCATTGAGAACAATTGCCTTCAAAGTCAGAACAGCTTCTTGTGGAGGAACTGCTTGTGTCAATTCTTTTGGTGATGAGCAGCTTGCAGTCGATATGCTTGCCGATAAGCTTCTCTTTGATGTAAAGAACTCTTCGGCATAAAGTGGCAGAGCCAGAAATTTTAACAACAGAATTCCAAAATATGCAAGAATGCACGTCCGAATGTGTGACCAAAAACAATTTTTGAACCACCTTTGCCACTATACTTAAAAGCTTTTCTCATGTCAGAGGAATTCAATAATATATATATATATATATATATTTATAGAAAGATTTGTTATTACCTCATTTACATGGTATAATTTTCTATCCAAGGAGATTCAATTGAACCACTTTCAGCAGGGTCGTCTTTGCACCCGTGCGAGGTGTGCTACCGCACAGGGGCCCCAACAAAACGAAAAAATTTAGGGCCCCTTTTTTTAATTTATTAAGTAGTATTAGCCAGAATTTACTGTAAATTGCCATAATTCGCAGGTCTTAGCCCAATTAAGGATCCACTTTTACGAATTATAACAGGGCCCCAAAATATTTGAGACGACCCTGTCTTTCAGTATATGTAGCTCTGACCCTGATGGTAGAAGTAGCTTATGATTCTTGATAAGCAAATACTCTATTTCCTGACAGGACTTAACCAAAAATTTAAAAAGTTTCTTTTTATTGTAAACTGATCCTCTACAATTTTAATTCTTATCTAAGTTTGACAAAAAGATTGTCCTTTTGATTGCTGATGTTTAGGCCTTGCAATATTCACACTTTTGCAAATATGCTTGTTCTGAGGAAATTCCTGAACTCCAAGACATGGGAGGCCCTGCTGAAGGTTAGCGGATTATACTTAACAATTTAGGGCTTGTTTGTCTATACATTAGAATGTTTTTTTTTGGTAGTTTTTGAAGATGAGTTTCCATTTGACCAGTTTTTCAAGTGACACTTACAAAACTTCAACTTTTTTTCAAGTAAAATAAAGTCCAAACACAAATTCAACTTCCAAAGCACCATTTTTCAACGTCAACTTCAAATACTACCTTTTTTAAATATCACTCACTTATGTCCAAACACCTACTTAATTTTCTATAAAGAAACATAAACGGTATAAAGACACTGATGAATCCACATTTGTATCAAACAGGAGGATTTAGTGTTGCTTTTGATCCACTTGATGGCTCCAGCATTGTGGACACAAACTTCACAGTTGGAACAATCTTTGGAGTATGGCCTGGGGATAAGCTAACCGGGGTCACAGGAAGAGATCAAGTTGCAGCAGCCATGGGAATATTTGGACCGCGAACTACATATGTTCTTGCTCTTAAAGATGTTCCTGGCACCCATGAATTCCTCCTCCTTGATGAAGGTTTGACATACATTGATTCACAACTTTTTTAACCATATGCATTAAAAGGCGCATGTACGGTTCCTATGGGATACAATTTTAACCTAATCAATCGACTTTATCGAGAAAGATTACAGTATAGTAAACTAAATGAGCAATATGAATCTGAACATTCAATCTATAAAACCTTGAGGCAACGGGTGAATGATCCAAGCTTTTATAATCCCTTTGGATGCTCTTGTACACCCAATATGAGATTTTTTATATAACTCAACAGGATTTGAATTTCATAAATCCAAATTAATTTAGTTCTTTCCTTGCTATGAGTTGTTTCTGAAAGAAATAATCACTTGATTATTCTCATTAATGAATAGTGTATATATACAAGTTACATATAGGAAAATCTTTTTCCTATTATACATCTAAAACCCTATTCTGGAGACTAACTATACAATTATGGTAATAGTACAAATCTAATTATACTACAATATACTTTCCTAATATACAAAATATTGAGATGTCCTAATATACTTCCACTGCCCTTGATGGGCTGTTGTCCGATACCAGCCCATTTAACAGTTTCAATAACAATGTTTCTTTTGTTTGCAGGAAAATGGCAACATGTCAAGGATACAACAGAAATCGGAGAAGGAAAAATGTTTTCCCCTGGAAATTTGAGAGCCACATTTGACAATCCTGATTATGCCAAGGTTTACCATCATTTCTCACTTTTATGTTCAACTGCTGATCTGTGCTCGGACATGTGTTTGTACAATCTGCCTTGTCTATATCTTTTGTCTTGTTGTTCCCTTTTTCATTTTTTTTTGCTATTGGAAGGCTTTGTTGGTGCTTCAAAGTTGCTACCTAAAATAAAATTCTGCGTTCTGACTCCTGATTCTTGATGACAGTTGATCGATTACTATGTCAAAGAGAAATACACCTTGAGATACACTGGAGGAATGGTGCCTGATGTGAACCAGGTATTTGCCATCTCTTATCTCGTTTTACTCGTATACAATTTGCATATATGAGTTCATTCAATAACCTCAAGTTTCGAATTTGCAGATCATTGTCAAGGAGAAAGGTATTTTCACAAATGTGACATCTCCAACTGCCAAGGCCAAACTGAGATTGCTCTTTGAAGTGGCACCATTAGGATTTTTGATCGAAAAAGCTGGAGGTTTCAGCAGCGATGGGAAACAGTCCGTGCTTGACAAGGTGATTGTTAATCTTGATGATCGGACGCAAGTTGCTTACGGTTCCAAGAATGAGATTATTCGCTTTGAAGAAACGCTCTACGGGTCATCCAGGCTTAAGGCTGGTGAGCCAGTTGGTGCTGCTGCTTAAGCAAAAATGTATCAGCCCGGTCCTAATGTTTTCAGTTTCTTTCTAGAGCATTGCGAAATTGCTGTGGGGAAATGTTGTTCCATCAAGGTATAAAAGGGAGATAGGTTAAGACCATAAGGTCAAATTAACTTGTTCAAAAAGTGGGAATGGAACTTTTTTTCCTTTTGCTGTTTCTATTCCTGGTGGCAACTATTTCCATGTCCAAAACTCCTGATATGCTGGATTTCCGACATAAAAGGTTAAAAGACAAATTATTTAAGTATGATAGCTTGTCTGATTGTGAATCATCTCTATTCTACTCATAATCAATTTCCTTATTGTTTTTGCTTGTATTGCTAAGTTGTACACTTCTTTGGCCAAACACCACTTTTCCAGAAGTACAAACATTTTTTTCAGAAGCCAAAAAGTGTTTTTAGATGGGAAGAGAAGCAGAAACACCAATTTGGTGCTTCTCGAAAAGTGTTTCTCGAGAAGTATTTTTTGCTCATTAAATGAATTTTTTTTGGACCAATTTACTCTTTTATTTTCACAAAATTCCTTTTTATCTCATATAATATACTCATATAACATAGAAATTTGGGAATGGGGTAGGGGTAGGGCGGGGGTAAGAAAAAATTCATTGTTTTTTTTTTTTATAAAAGTAACAAAAAATATGAAATACGAATTTAAGGATGGGTAGGGCAATGGGGTGGGGGTAGGGGGTAGGGCGGGGGTATGAAAAAAAATCATATTTTTTAATATTTTTTTTATAAAAGTAACAAAAAATATGAAATAGAAATTTGAGGATGGGTAGGGCAATGGTGTGGGGTGGGGGTAAGAAAAAAATTCATATTTTTTAATAATATTTTTTATAAAAGTAACCAAAAATATGAAATAGAAATTTGAGGATGGGGTAGGGCAATGGGGTGGGGGTAGGGGTAGGGCGGGGGTAAGTAAAAAAATTCATATTAAAAGTAACAAAAAATATGAAATAGAAATTTGAGGATGGGGTAGGGCAATGGGGGTGGGGTGGGGGTAGGGGGTAGGCGGGGGTGTAAGAAAAAATTCATATTTTTATAAATTATTTATAAAAGTAAAAAAAATATAAAATAGAATTTGAGAATGTGGTAGGTGGACGGGGAGGGGATAGGGGGAGGTAAGAAAAAATTTCATATTTTCAATCATTTTTTATAAAGGTAACAAACAATGTGAAATAGAAATTTGAGGATGGGGTAGGGGTATGGGGGTGTGGTGGGAGGTAGGGCGGGGGTAGGTGTCGGTAGGGCGGGGTTAGGTTTGGACATATTTGAGTCATTGACTATCATATTGTCGTTACATTTCTTATGTACAATATAATATTATTTTTTGATTAAATGTTGTAATTAAAAAAAAATTAAAAAATTATTAAATTGTAAAGATATATTAATTTAGAAACATAATAGAAAAGAATATTTTTAATAATTTTAAATCTATTAAAAAGAATATTCTAAATAAATTTACACAAACAAACAAAGCCTGCTTTCGTAAGATTTCTATCTATAGCCAAACACCCTAACAGATTCTCCGAAAGCAGTTTCGTAGAAGCTTTCAAAGCAAACAGATTTCCAAAAACTTGGCCAAACAAACCCTTAATTGAATTTCAAATTTAGAAGTAATGTCCCTATTTCGTCCAATGCTCAAACAAATTCTCAAGGTGTGCCGGGCAGTGTGTACAGGGCCGGAGTACATATTCTCCGTGACATGCTAATCTGTGATTTCTAGCGTAGGAGCGCGACCACTTTTCAAAAACTACTATTTGGTCTAACACAACGAAATCACAAATTTAGCAGTATTTTCCTATACCAGGAAAGCCATCTTTTAAATAAACTGACCTGCATTACTTGTTTAAGTTCGTAATAAATATACAATAAATCCAGAGCTACATAATACAAGCTAGAAAAGTTAAGAAGGCATTGGTAACGCACAAGGTAGGGGAACTTATGACTTTCTTTTTTGTTTAACGTGAAATCCGCAGCCGCTAATCGAAGGTGTGTACTGGGTAAACCACGGACTGACGTAATAGCCTGCAAACCCCGTCAGTCAGTTAAACCACACTTGGCAAGACAGGTTCCCCCAAGAGGAGAAGGAAGGTCAGGTGTTACTCTGGGGTTTCGAACTTGTGACCAAGCTCTCCCACAACACCCAATGAGGATATCTTCTGCCTTCAAGACCAACTGGTCTAGGACTTCGGATGAACTTACGACTTTCTGCTTAGAAAAAAAAAGCTCTATCCGCTGAGCTACAGGCGGTTTTGTTGTCATATTCGTTCCTTTATGTATTTATAAATTCTATCCTTCAGTTCTTTCCCCTAATTGATGTACTACTTTTGTACCTTTTCTGCATCAAATTAATTGGAGGGAAAAGGCTATGAAAACTAACTAGAACTTTCAAGGTTTCAAAATACCCTTTCGGAAGAACAACTTAACCTGGAACACTCACAGGCATGTAGACGTTTTGAGAACAGACAAAACTCTAACTTCAATGTTATAATATCTTACGTTTCAAATTAATTGTGTATGATTCACATGTTTCAACGTGGATTATAATATTTTTATCTTTTTCTAAAGCCTTTATATTCGTTTTATAATGTGAAGATTTCTCGTTAATTAAGTAACAACATCATACAGAGCGTAATCACACATGTGGAATTTGAGGAGGATAGAATGTATGAAAACCTTGAAGTTGTTTTCGAAAGACCATCGATTCAAGTTTATATAAAATATCTTAAGAAGGAAAAATCCCTTATTCTTTTTATGTAGGAAAAGATTTTTCTTGACGTGGTTAACGTTGTCGGTCTAGATTAAACTTGTCTACATATATTTGGTATCATGCCTTGATATGGAATCTTGTACAAATTGATAATCTTTTCTAGATTCAGACTTTGCCTGTAAATAAATATGAATTTAAGTATATACATTTCTTACAAAAATTTAATTACATTTTTAATTAAAACTCCATGTTATATTAGGTTATTTATATTTTCAAGTAATCATTTTTGTCTGTTATGAATAACTATATATTACTATCAAATTATTATGAGAAAGTCAAATTCAGTTTAAGTGAATTCTAGAAGCATGTTAATGTGTCAAATGCTTTAATATGTGTTGAAATGTCTATTAACATGTCAACTTAAACTAGTAATTTCTACTATTTCATGCATGTAATAGTGGTAGTTTTTGTAGTATAAATATCACCCTTTGGTTGATGTAAGATTGGACTGGTGAAGAAAAAGAAACTTTCTCATTCTATTTCTCTTTCTCATTTCTTATACCTTTTAATATAATTGTAGTAGTATTTTATATCATCATATTAGTTCATAAATATTATCTTAGAGGTGTTCAAATATCTGATTCCATAACACGTTATCAGCACGAGAAGCTCTGTCGGCTCTATTGCATTCCATAATCGGTTTATTAGCAACATCTCCAAATTAAGGTATGCTACATAACCATCTAAAAATGTGTACCCTTTTTTTTTAATTTGCAATAATGCTTATATAAGAATGCTTACATGTTGTAGTAATATATCATTAATGTTAATAATTTAAGTTATGGGATGTATTTTGTAATTTCTAAAACTATGTGAATCCCATGCACAATATACTCTCGGACTTTTTGCTACCTACGTACTTGTTTAATGTCTATATATAAAGGAGAATGAATGAACTTACTAATTGTCGCGCCCGTTTTTTACCTCGGGGTCTGAACGGTATCCGCAACGTTGCTCTTTGGCGCGGTTCCCTGGATGGAGCAATAATGCTGATTTTAGAGGAGTCGCCACCTAATTAGTTAAGTGAATTAGGACACTTGATTTATTGCAATAAAAACACTGCAATTAATCTCCATTTAATGGTCTGCGAAATTAATGAGATTCTGGATCAGGGTTCTTTATTATCCTAAATGGAAGGGATTAGGCATTCTTTAAGATCCGCTAACTTGCGGTTATCCGTTCAAACATAGGTTAATTATATATTGGCTTTTTATTCTACATATTCTAAGCAGTTTGCATAATTTACAATTACAATGGAATGCAATACATAATAATAAAGCTAAAATCGAATAAAACTCCGGAACATCTTTTAGCCCTTTTTAGGCCTTCTGCACAAGATGATCTCCGGATACCTGCATAAACACTTAGTAAAAGTGTTAGTAATAGAATAAATAATTTTAAAGCAATGACAAGAATTAATTAGTAAAGCCGAAAAATAAATCCGTCTTTTGCACAGAGGAGGCCTTGGAAATCAGACGGAGATTCCTTCACCGGCCAATATTGCTAAAAATAATAAAATAAATAAAACTTTCAGATCCGCGCCAAAACAGTAATAGTTTTAAACACGGAGGCTCAGATATAAAAAATATAAAGTGAGACATCCTAAACAAGTGCGGCTGCGAGAATTCGACCTGCCAGCGTATGTTGGTTATCCGGTGTAAGTGGAAGAAATCTTCATTGCCCAGAAAGCTTCATTTTATTTTATTTTTCCTTTGCAATCATGGAGGCCTCAAAAATCGACGGATAACTTTTTCATTGGCCAATCAAGTGTAGTATCAATTCAAATCAGCAAAATATCAAATATTCAAGTGTAGCAATATGTTCAAAATCAGTAAATACATAACTCAGAGAGGCTAAATTGTCCAAAAATCAATAGGAACAACGAGAACAGTACGATAATAGATACGAAAACCAGAGATCCGCCGAAGTCAGATCTCCGGCCAGAACAAAAGTCAAAATAAAACAGTCCAACAACCGAAGCCAGCCACAGGTCAAAACAAAGCAGACCAAGGTTCGCCGGAGTAAAATACTCCGGCGAGATACAAAAACTCCCAAAAATCAGTCCAATAACCAAGTCCACAAACAAGTCCCTTCAAAATAATACCAGCGAAGGTCGCCAAACAGTATAACCAGTAGCAAAATATCACCGATAAACCAGAAATCCGTCGGAGCCTAAAACTCCCGGCCAAAATAATAAAATGGTGCAAAATCAGCCCAACAAAATAGAAGCAAAACCGACGAACCCCAAACTTATCAGGCGACCAGTTCGCCGGAGTTTTAACCCCGGCCAAATACCAGAAATAAACAAAAATAAACCAGTCGTACAACAACAATACGCAACGGATTCCAAACAAAACACAACATAGGTCGCCGGAGTTTGAAGAACTCCGGCGAAATTCAAAAATAAATGAACTCAGTCCAAATAATGAATATGCCAACAAAATCTAAAAATAGAACCAAACCAATCGCGAAAAGGTGGCGGCGATGGTAAGGTGAAGCGGAGAGGGAGATCGTGATGAAGTGAGATGTCGACGGTTGGGGTTCGCCGGTGAGTTGCAGAGGGTGGAGAGGAGGTGAATAAGGAACTCCCGTCGGTCATCACCTCCGGCGGGACAGTGGTATGGTGGGTGTGGTTGACGGGGTATGTTTTGTGGGTCAGTGGTGCTGGTGTATGTGGAGATTGACGGGAAAGTGAGGGTGTTCGCCGCATGATGAAGCTCCGACAAAGGTGGGCAGCGGAGGTTTTGTGAGAGGAGATGGAGAGAGTAAAATCTGAAATGGGGTGAGTATGTGATGTGCGGCTGGGGGTTTTTTAATGGGGGGGAGGGGGTAAGGTTTTTATTTATAGGGGTATTTAGGTTTAGGGTTTTGGGTATTGGGTATTGGAGGGAAAAGATGAAAGGTGTATTGGGCTTCATTTTTGGGTCTCAGTTTGGGCTTTGATTTTCGGCGGATTGGACTGATCCAGGTTGTGCCTCGAACTGGACTGATTTGACAAAAATGCAAAACGGGTTTATTTTTTAAAAGAAAAAATTATTTAAAAAATGCAAAATTATTAAAATGCAAATGCCGATGCAATAATAATAAAAATGCAATATTTAACAAATATTTAATGTCTAATTAAAAGTAAAGACGGGATGTCAATTAATTATTTAAAGAGATGCAAAATTAGTAAAATAAAATGATCGCGCAACAATAATAACATAATATTTGAAAATGTTTAATACCTAATTAAAGTAAAAACATGATGTCAATTTACAAAAAATAAAACAACATAGAATGTTAGGTAAAAAATATACAAAAATGCCAAAAAATGTTGATTAAAATGCGGTGTCCTAAAATGCTTAAAATTACAAGAAATGACTAAAAGATGGGTCAAAATTGGGTGTCAGCAGCTTGTCCCTCTTTGACCGAAGACGATGAAAGAGTTTTCGGACAAAGATGTTGACTTGTAGCCAATTTTGTTCTCATCGTCAGAATTAAAACAAAGATCAAGAAAAAGAATGGACAAAGCTGATTCAAATTCAAAATTTTGTCTCAGTATCGAATTATGATGACACTGGGTCGCTGTGATGCCAAAAATAAAAGACAAAACTGATGCGAATTTAAAATTTGTCCCAGTGTCGAATTATGAGGACACTGGGTTGCTGTGATGCTAGAAAATAAAAGATAAAACTGATGCGGATTTAAAATTTATCTCAGTGTCGAATTATGAGGACACTGGGTTGCTGCGATGCTAGAAACTAAAAGCAGGTAGACGCTGATTCAAAATTGTTCCAGTGTCGAATCATGATGACACTGGCTGCTGTGATGCTGCAAAATTAAAGACAATGCCGACGCGGATTCAAAATTTATCTCAATGTCGAATTATGATTGACACTGGGTTACAGGTGATGTAGTGTTGTAACAGACAGGGTATTTGTAGATGTTGATGGCGTCATTGCATAGACGCTATGCTGATGTTCGTCGTTGCATAGACGAAACATAGATGAAGCTGTTGCATGGGCTTACATGAAATGACGTTGTTGCATAGATGCGATGCAGATGTTCGTCGTTGCATAGACGAAACACAGATGAAGTTGTTGCATGGGTTACATTAAATGGCGTCGTTGCATAGACGCGATGCAGATGCTCGTCGTTGCATAGACGAAATACAGATGAAGTCGTTGCATGGGCTTACATGAAATGGAGTCGTTGCATAGACGCGATGCAGATGCTCGTCGTTGCATAGACGAAACACAGATGAAGTCGTTGCATAGGCTTTTATGAAATGCGTCGTTGCATAGACGCGATGCAGATGTTCGTCGTTGCATAGACGAAACATGGATGAAGTCGTTGCATGGGCTTACATGAAATGACGTCATTGCATAGACGCGATGCAGATGCTCGTCGTTGCATAGACGAAACATAGATGAAGCTGTTGTATGGGCTTACATGAAATGACGTCGTTGCATAGACGCGATGCAGATGCTCGTCGTTGCATAGACGAAACACAGATGAAGCCGTTGCATGGGCTTACATGAAATGACGTCGTTGCATAGACGCGATGCAGATGTTCGTCATTGCATAGACGAAACACAGATGAAGCCGTTGCATAGGCTTACATGAAATGACGTCGTTGCATAGACGCGATGCAGATGTTCGTCGTTGCATAGACGAAACATGAATGAGGCCGTTGCATGGGCTTACATGAAATGACGTCGTTGCATAGACGCGATGCAGATGCTCGTCGTTGCATAGACGAAACACAGATGAAGCCGTTGTATGAGCTTTTATGAAATGCGTCGTTGCATAGACGCGATGCAGATGCTCATCGTTGCATAGACGAAACATAGATGAAGTCGTTGCATGGGTTTTTTATGAAATGCGTCTTTGCATAGACACAATGCAGATGCTCGTCGTTGCATAGACGAAACATAAATGAAGTTGTTGCATAGGCTTTTATGAAATACGTCGTTGCATAGACGCGATGCAGATGTTCGTCGTTGCATAGACGAAACATGGATGAAGCCGTTGCATGGGCTTTTATGAAATGCGTCGTTGCATAGACGCAATGCAGATGCTCATCGTTGCATAGACGAAACATAAATGAAGTTGTTGCATAGGCTTTTATGAAATACGTCGTTGCATAGACGCGATGCATATGTTCGTCGTTGCATAGATGAAACATGGATGAAGCCGTTGCATGGGCTTTTATGAAATGCGTCGTTGCATAGACGCGATGGAGATGCTCGTCGTTTCATAAATGAAACATAGATGAAGTCTTTGCATAGGCTTTGGAGATGTGGCAGACGCGATGCAGATGTTCGTCGTTGCATAGACGAAACATAGATGAAGTCGTTGCATGGGCTTACATGAGATGGCGTCGTTGCATAAACGCGATGCAGATGCTCGTCATTGCATAGACGAAACACAGATGAAGCCGTTGCATGGGCTTACATGAAATAACGTCGTTGCATAGACGCGATGCAGATGATCGTCGTTGCATAGACGAAACATAGATGAAGTTGTTGCATAGGCTTACATGAGATGGCGTCGTTGCATAGACGCAATGCAGATGTTCGTAGTTGCATAGACGAAACATAGATGAAGCCGTTGCATAGGCTTACTTGAGATGGTGTCATTTTATGGACGTACCTGCTTTGTGACTCGCTTGGGTTGAGATAACATCATTGCATAGACGTTGTGCGTTTGTAACCCGCATGGGCTTATTGTTGTGCTCCCGCCTTTACTGATATGAAGATCCTGCACTCAAAGAAAACTTGTGAGTTTTAGGAAATGAGTGGTTGATTCGCGTCGACTTTGTAGCTTTGGATCTTGACGTTTGCAAGCTCACACTTAAGCAAAAGGTTAGTGCATAACTATTAAGGCAAAGAGATAACGCATGAATCTATAAGCAATGTAATTGTATGAGTAGAAATGTTATCCTGTAAACCGTGATGGCGGTTGTATTGATGTGATGCTGCAAATGCTGAGATTTCATCTTTGCACGGACGTGTTGAATGTTGTGAATGCTTGCTGAATGATGTGAGTCGTCTGATCTGCGTGCGGACTTCTTTGGATCTACGAGTCTT
Source organism: Przewalskia tangutica (assembly GCA_029844215.1). Taxonomy (NCBI): domain Eukaryota; kingdom Viridiplantae; phylum Streptophyta; class Magnoliopsida; order Solanales; family Solanaceae; genus Przewalskia; species Przewalskia tangutica. The sequence goes on from CM056719.1 coordinate 153,281,419, forward strand.
GTCGATCTGTGCGGAATTGCTGGATGCTGTGAATGCTTGGTGAATGCTCTGCGCGGGCTTGCTGGATGCTGCGAATGCTTGCTGAATGCTGCGATTGCTGATGTACTCTCTGCACGGACTTGCTGGATGTTGCGAATGCTTTCTGAATGCTGCGATTGCTGATGTAGTCTCTGCACGAACTTGCTGGATGCTGTGAATGTTTGCTGAATGTTGTTGATTGCTGATTGCTGATGTAGCCACGCGGACTTCTTTGGATCCGCGAATGTTTCGCACGCTAGTCTCTGCACGGACTTGCTCTGACGGATATTGCTCATATCTCTTTTCGGAATAATCAAATGCATTCTGTAGCACGCGAGCCAATGAGAAGATTTCTAATGGTGTGACCGAAGTCGACTTAGACCGCCTACGTATCCTCATGAGGGAATCAGGGCATGACGTAGTTCGTGATGTAAAAAATGATTGTACTATTTTTTTATTTTTTTATTTTTAATGAAACCGAAGCCAATGTGGCCGCCTACGTATCCCGTTGAGGGAATCAGGTCAAGACGTAGTTCGTGATGCAAAAAATGATTGTATAATTTTCAAAAAATGAGACCGAAGCCAATGTGGCCGTCTACGTATCCCGCTGAGGGAATTAGGTCAAAACGTAGTTCGTGATGCAAAAAATGATTGTACAATTTTTAAAAAATGTATTTTTTGTCTTCTTTTTTTCTGAAAAGTGAAAAGACAGCATCACGTTCTGACTTCAGTTGATACCAACAATTAGTATTGTGCTTAGAAATTTCGTTATTCACTTCCAGTCTAATCGAGACTGACTTCTGGGTAATTCCTATAGTTTCAAATGGTACCTCAGACACCTAAGTATCGACACACTTGCTTGCAGCCAAGGTTTCGAACTACACGTAATCTCACGTTTTAAATGCCCTCACTGAAGAAAGTCTCATTTCTCACATATATTTCAGTATTTTGAATTTTGGGACGTTTAGAGAAGTATGCTCACACTCAAAAGGATGTTCAATGCATACAATTGTGATACTATAGGCTTGACCATCATGTAAGTATCCACTAATGTGAGAACCCTTAGTATAAGATCATGTAGGGCTTGTTACGGGCTTGTAATGTAGGTTTGGGGGAAGGGATGGATATCATTTGAGTATAAAGTGACTAATTCTTCCTCGAGCGTTGGACTACGTCCGTGCTTGACATTTGTGTGTTTTAATGCTGACCTGCTTTCTTTTTGTCCCAGTTTTTCTGTACTGACTTCTTTTTGAATCTTTCGTTTGGATCCCCCTTTTTCCAAAGTTATTCTCTCATTTTATTCATTTTCTTTTTATGATGTCGGGGCTTTTGATTTCTTCTTTTTGTGAAGTCATCATTTGTGTTTTTCTTTTCCCTTTTGAGACTTTGACAATTTTGTCTTTGCAAACTTCGACGCAAAATTTTGTCAGCCACTTGCACATTTCTAAAGCGCTCAAGGAGGTCGGGCCAAGAGAGGGATAGTGCGTACGCACTCAGAAAGGGTATATGTGTAATATGTGGTTGTCGAAAGAACAAATTTTAGGCTCAAAAGGGGTATACTACGGATAATGTTATTTGATAGGCTGAAAAGGCTCAAACGGGTCAAAGAAAGGCCTACGATCATTTCCTACACCGAGTGTTACTCAGGATTTCGCCTCAACAAACATTCGGGCCAAGTTCTAGATCACAATGCAATGCAATTGAACTTATTCTAAAACTCACCACACAATGCATATGAAACGATGAGGTTGGTTTCATTCTTATCTTGGAAACATGCAAGACAATGTCATTTACGGGTGAATAAGAGGTACCAAAAGAATCTATGGTTTACCACGAAGACAATGCATATGAAACGATGAGGTTGGTTTCATTATTATCTTGAAAACATGCAAGACAATGTCATTTACGGGTGAATAAGAGGTACCAAAAGAATCTATGGTTTACCACGAAGTCAACCCATACTGATTATTACTCGTTCTTTCCTATGCACACTCCTAATTGTGTTGGTATCAACCAAATCAAACAATGATACTTAAAAGGGCTTTCTTTTTTATTTTTTTTATTTTTTTTAATATTTTTTGAATAAAATATTTTTGTATTTTTTGAATAAATGGTACCGAACCCGAGTAGGGCTGCCTACGTATCTCGTCTTTGACGAGAATCAGGTGTGCGTAGTTCGTTCAGATATGTTATAAAACGTATGATTTAAAAAGAATTCATTCATGAAAGAAATGCAAAAGTAAAAACTGTGCAAAACAAATGATTGTTCAATATAAGACTAATGCAAAGTAAAAGAAATGTGATGAAAAAATGAATGGCCGTGATAGAATGAATGAAATGCATGTGTGAACCAAATATATCCTCCTTTTTATTATATTTTTTTTATGTGGTGTCGAACCCTAGATGGGTTGCCTACGTATCGCACCGTATGGTGAGAATCAGACACGCGTAGTTCGAGATGATTATATTGTAAAATACATGATAAAGAATTATGTAATCGACACTAGACATATCAATTGAATTTGCAAATATGTATAAAGATACAAAATATAAGGCCCAGAGCGATGCTTCGTTGAATCTGGTATAAGCTGACTTCTTTCCGTCAACATAACTTCAGCTCATTCTTGTGATGATTTTTTTTTCTTTTTTTTTCAGCTGCCCTCGACAATTTGCGAGGACGGTTTTTCTGCAAAAAATATGACAAATGGGTGAGAGTAGGCAAGCCACAAAAATAATAAAATGTAAGGGTGTGGTAATATAGTCAAAGACTCTCCTGCTTGGTTCGACCGGACTGGTGGTTAATGCTTCACAAAGTCCAAATCGCGTTGTTCAAGAGAGATTTACGCAGTAGAAGTCCTGATTGCAATGTGACAACAAAAAGTGCAAAAATGCAAATTCTCGTGGCCGGAATTATAAGCATGATATGTACAGGTGTTAAAAGGGTAATTATTGCATTAAATAATATGTACAGAATTGCTAGCGACAACAATAGTAAACAAAAACATGCAAATCAAGCGCGTGCTTAATATGCATGGGACCTCTCTTATGCCAGAGGTCGGCCTAAACGCCAGATATGCGAGATTGGGATAGATGACCAAAGTTGTTAAACATTAATGCTTTTGTTGGAAATAGCGACCAAATGACGCTGCACTTTTTCCAATTTCGGCGTGTCATGATCAGGCTTGGATCTGTCTATCATCATAACGCTACACATAGTATGCTAATGGGTCGTTGGGCTGTGAAGCCCGTCGACAAGTTTGGTGAATTTCTAATTGTGGCGTTAATACCAAGGATTAACCCACCTAAGATTTATGCATGCATGACTTAATATAAAAGGTGGTATGACTTTATCCTAAGTTTCTAAGATTTGGCATACTAGACGCAAGGTTCCCGAGCGGACAACTCGAGTGAGAAGGTTGCGCGGCTGACAAGACGAACCGATCTAACTCTGCGCAAGCGCCAACTCTCCTAAATTTTGGGTGTCTTGAAAGAAACTTGCGGGTGCACGAAGCACACCAGCGCGTGTAGTGTGTGAAAATGTGAATTTTCCAGAGTGGAGGAAATATGAACGGAATGTCAATTTAAGGAAAACAGTAAAAGAAAATAGCAATTAAAATAGTTAAGCATACAAAATTAAAGCAAGCAATTTTAAGGCATTTAAAACAAATAAAAGCAAATAAAGCCAAACAATAATAAACCTAGGTTTTCTATGGTCAAGAACCTAATTATCCCCAGCGGAGTCGCCATGTTGTCGCGCCCGTTTTTGACCTCGGGATCTGAACGGTATCCGCAACGTTGCTCTTTGGCGTGGTTCCCTGGATGGAGCAATAATGCTGATTTTAGAGGAGTCGCCACCTAATTAGTTAAGTGAATTAGGACACTTGATTTATTGCAATAAAAACACTGCAATTAATCTCCATTTAATGGTCTGCGAAATTAATGAGATTCTGGATCAGGGTTCTTTATTATCCTAAAGGGAAGGGGTTAGGCATCCTTTAAGATCCGCTAACTTGCGGTTATCCGTTCAAACCTAGGTTAATTATATATTGGCTTTTTATTCTACATATTCTAAGCAGTTTGCATAATTTACAATTACAATGGAATGCAATACAAAATAATAAAGCTAAAATCGAATAAAACTCCGGAACATCTTTTAGCCCTTTTTAGGCCTCCTGCACAAGATGATCTCTGGATACCTGCATAAACACTTAGTAAAAGTGTTAGTAATAGAATAAATAATTTTAAAGCAATGACAAGAATTAATTAGTAAAGCCGAAAAATAAATCCGTCTTTTGCACAGAGGAGGCCTTGGAAATCAGACGGAGATTCCTTCATCGGCCAATATTGCTAAAAATAATAAAATAAATAAAACTTTCAGATCCGCGCCAAAACAGTAATAATTTTAAATACGGAGGGCTCAGATATAAAAAAATATAAAGTGGGACATCCTAAACAAGTGCAGCTGCGAGAATTCGCCTTGCCAGCGTATGTTGGTTATCCGGTGTAAGTGGAAGAAATCTTCATTGCCCAGAAAGCTTCATTTTATTTTATTTTCCGTCTTTGCAACTGTGGAGGCCTCAAAAATCGACGGATAACTTTTTCATTGGCCAATCAAGTGTAGTATCAATTCAAATCAGCAAAATATCAAATATTCAAGTGTAGCAATATGTTCAAAATCAGTAAATATATAACTCAGAGAGGCTAAATTGTCTAAAAATCAATAGGGACAATGAGAACAGTACGACAATAGATACGGAAACCAGAGATCCGCCGAAGTCAGATCTCCGACCAGAACCAAAATCGAAATAAAACAGTCCAACAACCGAAGCCAGCCACAGGTCAAAACAAAGCAGACCAAGGTTCGCCGGAGTAAAATACTCCGGCGAGATACAAAAACTCCCAAAAATCAGTCCACAAACAGGTCCCTTCAAAATAATACCAGCGAAGGTCGCCAAACAGTATAACCAGTAGCAAAATATCACCGATAAACCAGAAATCCGCCGGAGCCTAAAACTCTGGCCAAAATACTAAAATGGTGCAAAATCAGCCCAACAAAACAGAAGCAAACCGACGAACCCCAAACTTATCAGGCGATCAGTTCGCCGGAGTTTTAACCCCGGCCAAATATCAGAAATAAACAAAAATAAACCAGTCGTACAACAACAATACGCAACGGATTCTAAACAAAACACAACATAGGTCGCCGAAGTTTGAAGAACTCCGGCGAAATTCAAAAATAAATGAAATCAGTCCAAATAAATAATATGCCGACAAAATCTAAAAATAGAACCAAACCAACCGCGAAAAGGTGGCGGTGATGGTAAGGTGAAGCGGAGAGGGAGATAGGGATGAAGTGAGATGTCGACGGTTGGGGTTCGCCGGTGAGTTGCAGAGGGTGGAGAGGAGGTGAATAAGGAACTCCCGCCGGTCATCACCTCCGGCGGGACAGTGGTATGGTGGGTGTGGTTAACGGGGTGTGTTTTGTGGGTCAGTGGTGCTGGTGTATGTGGAGATTGACGGGAAAGTGGGGGGTGTTCGCCGCATGTTGAAGCTCCGACAAAGGTGGGCAGCGGCGGTTTTGTGAGAGGAGAGGAAGAGAGTAAAATCTGAAATGGGGTGAGTATGTGATGTGCGGCTGGGGTTTTTTTAATGGGGGGGGGGGGTAAGGTTTTTATTTATAGGGGTATTTAGGTTTAGGGTTTTGGGTATTGGGTATTGGAGGGAAAAGATGAAAGGTGTACTGGGCTTTATTTTTGGGTCTCAGTTTGGGCTTTGGTTTTCGGCGGATTGAACTGATCCAGGTTGTGCCTCGGACTGGACTGATTTGACAAAAATGCAAAACGGGTTTATTTTTTAAAAGAAAAAATTATTTAAAAAGATGCAAAATTATTAAAATGCAAATGCCGATGCAATAATAATAAAAATGCAATATTTAACAAATATTTAATGCCTAATTAAAAGTAAAGACGGGATGTCAATTAATTATTTAAAGAGATGCAAAATTAGTAAAATAAAATGATCGCGCAACAATAATAACATAATATTTGAAAATGTTTAATACCTAATTAAAGTAAAAACATGATGCCAATTTACAAAAAATAAAACAACATAGAATGTTAGGTAAAAAATATACAAAAATGCCAAAAAATGTTGATTAAAACGTGGTGTCCTAAAATGCTTAAAATTGCAAGAAATGATTAAAAGATGTGTCAAAATTGGGTGTCAACACTAATTGCATGAAAGTATTACTTGACTCATTAAATGTGCATGATATATTATGATTATCATCAAAATATAGACCGATATTTTTTATTATTTAATGACATTTTGGACTATAAACTATTGATGGACCATACTTCATTATTTGACAACATTTTTGGACTTGTGGTTACCTATGTACTATTGGACTATATCCTAATACCTTGACGATACATTTGGACCATGGATTATATTAAGGACCTAAATAAAATTTGACACTAACTTGTGTGAAGTGTAAAAATCTTCACCTATTGACTATTATTTGCGTGAAGAGTAAAAATCTTCACCTATTGATTATTATTTGTGTGAAGAGTAAAATCTCCATCTCTTCTTTATTATTTGAGTGAAGAGTAAAAATCTTCACCTATTAATTATTATTTGTGTGGAGAGTTAAATCTTCATATTGTGTTTATTTATTTAATTACTATTGTTTATTATTCGTGTGAAGAGTAAAAATCTTCACCTATTTCTTATTGTTTCAGTGAAGAGTAAAAATCTTCATTTATTGTCTATTACTCTTGTGAAGTGTAAAAATCTTCATTTATTGCTTATTATTTGTGTGTAGGGTTAAATCTTCCATCTTGCGTTTATTTATTTAATTACTATGTGGAGGTATAAATTCCCCACTTATAGCATTATCTCACGAAAGATAATATCGAGTAGTGACATTAAATTATTATGTAATTTGTGGAGGTACTAAATTCCCACTTATATTATTATCTCACGAAAGATTTTAATCTAGTAGTGATACTTAATATTTCTGTATAATCTCATTTTCTTTTATTTCAACAGTTAAATGATACTAAAATATTGTTTCCCTAATTCTAACGGTTATGAACAGTAATATTAACACTTTCTCTCCTCTCACCCAACGGTCATAAACGGTCATTTTTATAAAATTATACTCTATATATACTCCATTCTTATTCTTATACTATTACATCTTTCTTAAAAAAATACTTATCCACACTAATAAAATGGGCAAATTTTTCCTTGCAATCCTCACTCTGGTTACCATTATTAACTTTTTTATCGGTTATACTTTAGATGAAGAATCTAGAGAAACTAGCAAACTGATGATGATAGTCACCCTACCTTTTTTAATTTTAGCCTGAGTTGTAACACTTAGATTTGGTAAATGATGTATTAAAACTCTTATCTTTTCTTTGTTTAAGTTTTATTCATTATGATTATATGATGAGTAAATTATGTCATCTTTGTTTTTTTATTTTATTGTTATAGATATGACAATATCAAACTTAAAGCTCGAATTCGCCCCCTTAAGCTTAAATGGGGATAACTATATGCCTTGGGCCAATGATGTCCTGATGAATCTCAAGTGCGAAGGACTCGAAAAGATTCTATCAGGAGTCAATAATGGGGAAACATAAGATGATTTGCCAATAAAAAGAGCTAAGGCCTTAATAAAGCAACACCTGGACGAGGGTTTAAAATTATAGTACATGAATGCACAAGATCCCAAAAATCTATGGGATAACCTTAAAGAAAGATTTGGATACCAAAAGCAAGTGTTATTACCCGCACTAATTGATGAATGAAACAAATTGAGGTTTCACGACTTTAAGAGTGTGAGTGACTATAATTCTGCTATGTACAGGATTATATCACAACAGGAATTTTGTGGAAAAATTATATCTGAATGTGAGAAGTTGAAAAAAATGTATGTCACGTTCCATGCATCACATTTAGTATTGCAAGAGCAGTACAAGATGCAGGGGTACACCAAGTACTCTGAATTAATTGCAGCCCTTCTACTTGCTGAAAAAAACAATGATCTCCTTATTAAAAATTATCAGTCCCGCCCTACGGGGCAATGGAATTTTCAGAAGCAAATGCCATAAATATTAACCAAGGGTGTAGTGGTTATATTCGATTTAGAGGACGAGGAAGAGGTCAAGGACAATTTCGCGGTCGTGGCCACTTTCGTGGTCAAAGTCGTGGACGTGGTCTTGGAAATTATTATCGTCATGGACGTGATTTTGAAAATTATCGTATGACTAAAAATGATACAATTAATATAAACCGACATGACAAAGGTAAATCTGTCCAAGAAGGATCATCTAAGGATTCAGGTGTGGAAAAAAGGGACATTGGTCAAAGGCATGCAGAACGCCTTACCACTTGTGCAAAAACTATAAGGCACCTGTAAAGGGAAAGGGGAAAGAAGCAAATTTTAATGAACATGAACCTGAGGACGATTCAGTTTACCTTGAGGCAGCGGACTTCATTGAAGGTCCATCTGATATGAACGTGGACTAGAAATATGTGATAACTACTTGTATTACAAATAAAGTTTGTGTGATCGGTTTGCAGTTTGCTATGCTTGTATTTTCCTTTTGTGTGATGATGTGTGCTATCTTACCTTATGTAATAATAATGTTAATTATATATTGTGTTGATTTACTCTCTTTTAAGTCTCTTATTTTTGAAGGTTCAATATGAAACGTGTTGGAGATATTTGTATTCCAGAAAGTGCAACAACCCACACGATCCTCAAAAGTAAGAAATATTTTACTGTTTTAAAGCCCACTAAAGCAGTAATAAATACAATTTCAGGTCCCGCAGACTTGATTGAAGAGACAGGTAATGCTGAGTTTGTATTATCAAAAGGGACAAAATTTGTCATCAATAATGCTTTGTTCTCTCCGAAATAAAAAAGAAACTTGTTGAGTTTTAATGACATATACAACCAAGGGTATGATACTAAAACAGTAACTGAAGGTAATATGAAATATATGTATATTACAAATAGTAATACGGGGAAGGAACATATATTAGAAAAACTATCAAAAATGCCTTCGGGATTATATTATACATACATTCATGAAATTGAATGTAATTTGGTAGTAAAAGAAAACCCCAAAATTTTGTCTTTATGGCATGATCGTCTAGGTCATCCTGGTTCCACATTAATGAGAAAAATAATTGAAAGTACACATGGTCATCCGTTGAAAGGTTTAAAGATTGAAAAGGTTGATAGACCATGTGAAGCATGTTCTCTTGGAAAACTAATAACAAGGCATTCACCATGCAAATTTCAAATTGAATCACCCGCATTCCTGGAAAGAATTCAAGGGGACATATGTGGACCTATTCATCCGTCATCCGGACCTTTCAGGTATTTCATGATATTAATTGATGCATCCAGTAGATGGCACATGTTTTTTTATTGTCAAGTCGTGATATGACATTTGCAAGGTTTCTTGCACAAATAATTAAACTAAGGGAACATTTTCTGAATTATATCATAAAGAAAGTTAGACTTGACAATGCTGGTGAATTTACATCTGAAGCGTTTAATGATTATTGCATATCAATTGGAATTACAGTTGAACATCATGTTCCACATGTGCATACACAAAATGGTTTAGATGAATCATTAATTAAATGTCTCCAATATATTGCCAGACCATTGATAATGAAAACTAAATTACCAGTTACTGTTTGGGGTCATGCAATATTACATGCTGCATCATTGATTCGTTTAAGACCAAGTGTTAATCATAAGCATACCCCTCATCAACTTGCACTTGGTAAGTGCCACACATTTCCCATCTAAAGATTTTTTGTTGTGCAGTGTATGTCTCAATTGCTACACCACATAGAACAAAGATGGGACCACAAAGTAGGTTGGGATTATATGTTGAATATGAAACACCCTCTATTATTAGATATCTTGAACCTCTAATGGGTGATGTTTTTCAGGCAAAATTTGCGGATTGTCATTTTGATGAGAAAAAATTCTCAACCTTAGGAGGAGAAAATAAACAGTTGGAAAAGGATATAAAATGGTATGTACCTTCCTTATTACATCTGGACCCACATACTAAATTATGGGAAGAAAATGTAAGGAAAATTGTTCACTTACAAAATTTAGCTAATCAATTGCCAAATGCATTTACTGATGTGAAAAGGGTGACAAAGTCACATATACCAGCTGTTAATGCTCCTGCTCGGATTGAAATTTTGAAGCAAAATGATGTGGCAAGTACATCCAAGGCACGCCTAAAGCGTGGCCGACCTATTGGTTCCAAAGATAAAAATCCTCGAAAAAGAAAAGGTGCAGAAAATATGAATAAAAATGAGAGTGCTCCCGAAGAAGAAAAAGATGATAAAGATAGTGAGATCGTTGAAAATAAAACTGAAAGTAACAACGATCTTGAAATCTCTATCAACTATGTTAATACGGGAAATTTATGAAACCGAAAATGTAAGGATATTGATGAGGTATTTTCATTCTCAATTGCATGTGAAATGATGGATGAAAATGATTATCCTGAACCCAGATCTGTCATCGAATATCAACTTAGACCCGATTGGCTGAGTTGAAAAGATGCAATGGATACTGAGTTAAAGTCTCTAAGAAAATGAAATGTGTTTGGACCCATTGTCATTATACCTGAAGATGTGAAACCCGTTAGGTACAAGTGGGTCTTTGTAAGAAAACGAAATGAGAAAAATGAGGTTGTAAGATACAAGGCTCGCCTTGTTGCGCAAGGATTTTCTCAAAGACCCGGAATTGATTATGAGGTAACATACTCTCCCATTATGGATGCCATTACTTTTCGTTATTTAATTGGTCTATCAGTATCTAATAATCTGGATATGCATCTTATGAATGTTGTTACAACATGTTTATATGGATCACTCGATAGTGACATATATATGAAAGTTCCGGAAGGATTTAAAATGTCTAAAGTATCAAACCCCAAAGAAATGTATGCAATAAAATTGCAAAGATCCCTATATGGGTTGAAACAATCCGGACGCATGTGAAATAATAGGTTAAGTGAATATTTTCTTAAAGAAGGTTATATGAATAACCCTATTTGCCCTTGTGTATTCATAAGAAAAATAACATATGGATTTGTAATCATTGTTGTCTATGTTGATGATTTAAATATCATTGGAACTAATAAAGAAATTCAAGAAGCAATGAATTACTTAAAAAAAGGAATTTGAGATGAAAGATCTGGAAAAAACAAAGTTCTGCCTTGGTTTGCAAATTGAGTATACTAAAAATAGAATAATGGCACATCAATCTAATTATACATAAAGGGTACTAAAAAGGTTTAGTATGGATAAAGCAAATCCTTTGTGTACACCAATGATGGGTAGAACTCTTAATGTTGAAAATGATCCATTCCTACCAAAAGAAGAAAATGATGAGGACCTTAGCTCTGAAGTACCGTACCTTAGTACCATTGGAACCCTCATGTATCTTGTTAATTATACAAGGCCTGATATAGCCTTTGTTGTAAATCTACTAGCAAGATTTAGTTCATTTCCTACAAAGAGACATTGGAATGGGTTAAAACATATATTCAGATATCTACGAGGTACGTATGATCTTAGTTAGTTTTATCCTAACAATATAGAACCAGTTTTTCTTGGTTATGCAGATGTGGGTTATCTATCGGATCCACATAATGCTAAGTCACAGACTGGATATGTGTTTACATATGGAAACACTGCAATATCTTGGAGATCACAAAAGCAGACACTCGTGGCCACTTCTTCAAATCATGCTGAAATTATAGCCCTTCATGAAACTAGTAAAGAGTGTAGATGATTGAGGTCTGTAAAACAACATATTCAAGAAACATCTGGACTACCAGTCAATAAGGATCCAACAATATTATTTGAAGACAATGCTGCATGTGTTACTCAGATGAAAGAAGGTTATATCAAAATGTGACAGAACCAAGCACATTCCTCCAAAGTTCTTTCATTCACTCAGGAACTTGAAAGAAACAAAGAGCTTGACATCCAATATGTCCGTTCGAGTGAAAATATGGCAGATCTATTCACAAATGTGCTACCAACATCAGTTTTCAAGAAACATGTACAAAGTATCGGAATGCGCCAACTTCGAGACCTTTGAAGAAGCTTTACCCATGTTTGATTGAGGGGGAGCATACTGTTATACTCTTTTTCCCTTGTAAGGTTTTTATCATACTGGGTTTTTCCTTATAAGGTTTTTAACGAGGCAACATGTGTTCCCGTCAGATTCTCCTCAACAAGACTTCAAAAGAAGCATCATGATAGATATTTCAAAGGGGGGGGGGGGGGGGTATTATGAGAAAGTCAAATTCACCTCAAGTGAATTCTAGAAGCATGTTAATGTGTCAAATGTTTTAATATGTGTTGAAATATCTATTTAACATGTCAACTTAAAATAGTAATTTCTACTATTTCATGCATGTAATAGTGGTAGCTTTTGTAGTATAAATATCACCCTTTGGTTGATGTAAGATTGGACTGGTGAAAAAAAAGAAACTCTCTCATTATATTTCTCTTTCTCATTTCTTATACCTCTTAATATAATTGTAGTAGTACTTTATATCATCATATTAGTTCATAAATATTGTCTTAGAGGTGTTCAAATATCTGATTCCATAACACAAATATAGTAGTAGAGTAATAAATATAGAGATTAAGAATCACACACGATCGAAGCATGTTTCAATCTCGACCGCAAATTTATTTACCTTGAATCATACCACGGCTCAAGACCCCAAACCCATAGAAAAGGAAGCCATGCCCCACATATCATCCCCGTACAGGCTAGACGTCAACCTTGCGAACAACACGGCGGACCATTCCAACCATTTTTTATCAAAACTACTAGAAATATAGGTTTTCCCCACCGACATTCAGTGGAAAATTTGTGTTATAAAACATGATTTTTTCACTATATTCCCACTAAATCAACTCACTGGAAAACGCATGATGAGAAGTTCTCATTGAAACACTGAGAAACTTTCTAAATTTTCCGTGGGAAAACACTACATTTTGGTTTTTCCCACTAACACTGAACATTTTTCAGTGGGTAAATAGAGATTTTTTTAATAGTGTAGACCGCACATTTAACCAACTTCTTTAATAGCTTTCGCGAGGATCATCGAGCGGATCGGATATCGGCCCCCAACGATCGACTACAAGTTAGCCTTGAACCCCAAGCATCCGGACAACTTTAAATAAGAGACGAAGGACAAACATACATCAATCTCATACAAGCCCACCTACTACACACTTTGTCTTCTAAAGTCTAATTCACTCTTCAGATTGTATTCCGTACTTGTAAAAGCATTGTACTTCATTCTTTAGTAGCTCTCATTGAATTAAGGAGATAGCTTGTACCCACCACGACCGATAGTGTTCGGTTTTAGCTTTCTATATCTCCAGACACTATATCATATCTTACAAATTCGAAGGATTAATTTCAATAAGAATTATCTACTCTTCCTCTCTACTATATTATTATCTACCATTTATTTATTGTTCTGGAAGGAAGTTTATTCCATGTTTCATTTCATTTCAAGATTACAATATATATACAAATTTATATAAATCAATCTAGGCTAAGAATATGCTAATCATCCTAATTATATTGATCTGATGGAGATAATTATTGAGTTGTAGAGACTAATTCATCGCCGACACTATGAAGACCCTAGTTTTCGCTATATATAGACTAGGGTATCGTTTTTCTTTCTTAGAGGTCGAGCAAGAGAGAAATAGAGAATTATAAACTCAAACTCCCTATTTGATTATAGTAAAATTTGCAGCGGCAAAGTGGACATACCTCTCGCAATAAGGGTGAACCACTATAAATCTGTGTGTGTGTTATTTATTTTTCACTTATTTACTGCTTTCTGATTAGGTAAGATTTGGGACTCAAATCCTAACAAAAATTTGGATGTGATCATATCAATCTAGGCTAAGAATATGATAATCATCCTAATTACATTGATGTGATGGAGATAATTTGAATGTGATGAAGATAATTATAGATTAGGTCCGTAATTATCTTAACAGACCCCTGCAGTCTTAGCGGGAGGTTCTCGTACGCGTAGATTGTCCCTGAAATCATCAAACAGTACGTGCGGAAGACTTTTAGTGAAAATATCTGCAATCTGATAATGAGACGGTACATAGAGAACTCAGACACATTTTCACAGACAAACAAGATATTTATTTCTATGTGTTTTATGTGTTGATGCTGAACAGGGTTACCTGATAAGTATATCGCACTCACATTATCACAATAAACCACGGTTGCTTTGTCGATTGTGACAATGAAGTTCTAAAAGAAGATTATGGAGCCAACATGATTTAGAGACCACATTAGCTACCACTCGATATTCTGCTTCAGCACTCGACCGAGACAGTGTCGGCTATCACATCGACGACCCTGAAAAGAGGTTGTCTCCTAAAAATATACAATAACCAGAGATCAAACGTCGTGCGTCTGCACTACAACAAAACGCCTCAAAGAGGGCGATATTTTTAACCAAAAAGGGCGACTTTTTAATGCCCTATTAGTTATTACCAAAAAGGGAGACTTCTAGTCGCCCTTTTTAATTTAACCAAAAGGGGCGGCTTTTTAAAGTCGCCCCTTTTGGTTCGAATCAAACGGGGCGACTTTAAAAAGTCGCCCTTTTTGGTCCTCAACTAAAAGGGCGACTCGCCCTTGTTGGATATCGATCAAAAATGGATATCGATCAAAAAGGGCGACTACATTACAACAAAAAATGGGATTAAATAACTTTTATTTGTTACTTCAATTAGTGATTAATAATTGCATGTCTTCTTAGAGTAGTAAAAGTTGAATTGAAAGATGAAATTAATGTTTTTTTATTTTCCAAAGTGGCAAATATTATAGACCAAATTTGAGATAAATTTATTTAGAGATTAATCCGGAATTAATTATTTCTTTTCTCTCACACCAAACGAGTCCTACAAATTCTTTAAATGTCTTTCTTAACTATCACATTCTTTGACTGATATCAACATTATAAGAATTTCATTAAAGTCTTATAAAATAGTGACGATCGATTTTGTATTTCTATTTAAGTTTATTTAACAAAAGATGTCGAATTTCATCTATGTTGAATAAATAAATATGCATTTTTCTTACTTTTGAAATTTTAATTTATTTCTAAACTTTTATTTCACTACCCATAAATGTTTCGATATTTAAATTCATCTATCATATTTTATTAAAAAATCAAATTACTACAAAAGTTGAATATTCTTCACTCAGTTAAAGCTTAAATAATACAAAATAAAGGACATTTATCATTGGTATAATTCTCAAAACACAATATACTTTAGTGAAAAAATTCCACTCTATTTTTAACCACATCAAAAAGGGAGACTACAGTCGCCCTTGTTGGATATCGATCAAAAAGGGCGACTACAGTCGCCCTTTTTGGATATCGATCAAAAAGGACGACTACAGTCGCCCTCTTTGAGTACAACAAAAAATGGGATTAAATAACTTTTATTTGTTACTTCAATTATTGATTAATAATTACATGTCTTCTTAGAGTAGTAAAAGTTGAATTGAAATATGAAATTAATGTTTTTTTATTTTTCAAAGTGACAAATATTATAGACCAAATTTGAGATAAATTTATTTAGAGATTAATCCGGAATTAATTATTTCTTATCTCTCACACCAAACGAGTCCTACAAATTCTTTAAATGTCTTTCTTAACTATCACATTCTTTGACTCGTATCAACGTTATAAGAATTTCATTAATGTCTTATAAAATAGTGACGATCAATTTTGTATTTTTATTTAAATTTATTTAACAAAAGAGGTCGAATTTCATCTATGTTGTATAAATAAATATGCATTTTTCTTACTTTTGAAATTTTAATTTATTTCTAAACTTTTATTCCACTACCCATAAATGTTTCGATGTTTAAATTTATCTATCATATTTTATTTAAAAAATCAAATTACTACAAAAGTTGAATATTCTCCACTCAGTTAAAGCTTAAATAACACAAAATAAAGGACATTTATCATTGGTATAATTCTCAAAACACATATATATATACTTTAGTGAAAAAATTTCACTCTATTTTTAACCACACCAAAAAGGGCGACTACGGTCGCCTTAGTTGGATATCGATCAAAAAGGGCGACTACGGTCGCCCTTGTTGGATATCGATCAAAAAGAGCGACTACAGTCGCCCTTGTTGGATATCGATCAAAAAGGGCGACTACAGTCGCCCTCTTTGAGTACAACAAAAAATGAGATTAAATAACTTTTATTTGTTACTTCAATTATTGATTAATAATTAAATATCTTCTTAGAGTAGTAAAAGTTGAATTGAAATATGAAATTAATGTTTTCTTATTTTCCAAAGTGACATATATTATAGATCAAATTTGAGATAAATTTATTTAGAGATTAATCCGGAATTAATTATTTTTTATCTCTCACACCAAACGAGTCCTACAAATTCTTTAAATGTCTTTCTTAACTATCAAATTCTTTGATTCATATCAACGTTATAAGAATTTCATTAATGTCTTATAAAATAGTGACGATCGATTTTGTATTTCTATTTAAGTTTATTAAACAAAAGATGTCAAATTTCATCTATGTTGTTTAAATAAATATGTATTTTTTTTACTTTTGAAATTTTAATTTATTTCTAAACTTTTATTCCACTACCCATAAATGTGTTGTATATATTATTTGACAAACTATTAATATTAATTGATATTTTTAATCTTTATAAGTAGATTTAAAATTGAACAAAAATTATAATTCTTAGATCAAGAAGGGTGATTTTATCAAGTCGCCCCTTTTGTAAGGCCAAATAGGGCGACCAAACTCGCCCTATTTGGCCTTAGCAAATGGGGCGACTTGAGAAATCGTTCTTCTTGATATAAGAATTATAATTTTTGTTCAATTTGAAATCTACTTTTCAAGATTAAAAATTTCAAACGTGATTAATTCTCTTTTTAACTCAAAGTCTCAGAATCCGATCCGAAAATTTTGGATAGCCGATTTTTTGGATATCCGAAATATTCGGATCTGAATCGAATCCGAAATTATTCAAAAATTACGAATATCTAATTTTTTGGATATCCGAATCCGATCCTAAATTATCCAAAAATTAGGAATATCCGATTTTTGGGATATCCGAATACGATCCAAAATTATCCAAAAATTACGAATATCCGAAATATTCGAATCCGATCCGAAAATATCCGAAAATTACGAATATCCGATTTTTTGGATATCCAAAATATTCAAATCTGAAATTATCCGAAAATTACGAATATTCAATTTTTTGGATATCCGAATCCGATCCTAAATTATCCAAAAATTACGAATGTCCGATTTTTTGGATATACGAAGTATTCGGATCCGAATCCGATCCGAAAATTACGAATATCCGATTTTTTGGATATCCAAAATTATCGAATCCGAATCCGATCCTAAATTATCCAAAAATTACGAATATCTGATTTATTGGATATCCGAAATATTCGGATCTGAATCTGATCCTAAATTATCCAAAATTATGAATATTCGATTTTTTGGATATCTGAAATATTCGAATCCAATCCGATCCGAAATTATTCGAAAATTATGAATATCCGATTTTTTGGATATCCAAAATATTCGGATCCGAATCTGATCCTAAATTATCCAAAATTACGAATATCCTTTTTTTTTTGGATATCCAAAATATTCGGATCTGAATCTGATCCGAAATTATCCAAAAATTACGAATATCCGACTTTTTGTTATCTGAAATATTCGGATCCGAATTCGATCCGAAATTATCCAAAAATTATGAATATCCAATTTTTTGGATATCCGAAATATTCGAATTCGATCCGAAAATTACGAATATTCATTTTTTTGGATATCTAAAATATTCGGATCCGAAACCAAGAGATTTATGATTATGAGGAGTATAAATATAACAAGTATTGATGGCTGGTTTAGTGGTAGAATGACACAATTCCACAGAGGATGCCCGGATTCGATTCTTGGCACGGGGTTGTATTTGTGATGATTAATGTTGCATAACTGCCTCAGCCATTTGTCTTGGTCCCACTAGGACTGTTGAAACACGTGCCATGCACGGGATTTTTTGGCCCAAGCGTCAACAATCTGAAGTGGGACCGAGACAGATAGCTGGGGCAGTGTTATTTTTGTGAACTAGGCCGATGAGAGGTACTATTTTGCTACGGGCGAGTTGCTGCGGTGGCTGGGAATTAGATGGGAGTAGTGGACTCCCTCATTCGGGCTTCGCCACCATCGAAATGGATCGGCCGAGGCCGGTGCGAGAAGTCGTGGCTCTCGCCGATCGCCTACCCCATTTTATTGTTGGTGATGGCAGGTCTAGCAGGTTGGTGTGGATTGCGGTGAAACATTCATTCCAATAGTTAAACCAACAACTATTAGGACTGTTTTTAGTCCGGCTTTGTCCAAATTGTGGTCCATACATCAACTGGACGTTAAGAATGCTTTTTTAAATGATCACCTACATGATAGGTCCATAATTATCTTAATAGTTCCTACTTAATTTCCGTACATTGTATAGGTCTCGTCCCGCAACTGATCTTACGGTAGAATTTTGCCTCTACCATAAATATTCCTTCACCCTTAATCAAAGATCTTAGATTCAAGTCTTAGGTATGAAGTTACTTTTATTAGAGAGAGAATACCCCCACAATGTGAGATTTTTTGGGGTAAATTCAAATATAGTCGGACTCATACAAGTATCGAGCACCAAGTAGGAAAACAACAACAACAACATATTCAGTATATTTCCACAAGTGGGGCCTATTAGGGTGGTTGTACGCATGACCTTACTACTACCTTTGTAGAGAGATTATTTTCGATAGACTCCCTGCTCAAACATCGATTAGAAACCCCACCCACTACAAAAAAGTATTAAATTGACAATAAAACTTTAGCAACAATAAATATATATTGTTGCTAAAAACATAAATATCAACAAAAAGTTAATATATTGTTGCTAAAAACATAAGCGACAACAAAAAAAACAACTTGTTATTGCAAAAGCTTTTCACATTGGAGATCATTGCAATGTCATTCAACAATTTTTGTTGTTGCGAAAAGTATTTTTGGCAACAATATCTAACGTATGACAACAAAAAATGTTGTTAGCAAATATCGTTCTTGTTGTAGTGACCCCAAAAAAAGTATAATTACATATATCATATATTGTCATTACACATAACTTAAGATTAACTAGTAGAATGATATTTTAAAAACGAATCTCTTTAGTTCAACTTTTCTATATCGCGATAGCATTGGAGATTAGAACTTTTTCTACCATCCGTAAAAAAAATAAGTGCTGCCCCGAGAAAGAAAGATAGAAAAAAGAGAGGATTTATATGTCTGTAGTGCTTTTCACTGACAGAAAAGTGATTATGATTTTTAAACCACACTTTGGTAGCAGTCACACTAAACCTTAAACCAACAAATAGAATAATTGGAAACAAACATCTAACATGTAATAAAAAATTGTTTAGCCAATCAATAATCGACAACAAAGGATCCCTTATCAATGTCTCCTTTTATATATTTGCTCTACTTTCCTTAGACTATATACAACAACCAAACTACACAAAGGCCAAAACATCCACTACCATTGCCACTTGGTATTGTTGATTTACTTGTACTTTAATTCTCCTCTTCTATTAATTACTTCTCGTTTTTTACTCTTTTTATTGCTTTTAAGATTGGTTTGGTTTTAATTCATTCTATTACTTACTTAGGTTTGTTCCCCAGTCTTTTTAAAGAAAATTTGATAGTTTTTACCTTCATTTCTTGGATATACTCCTACTAGTGTGTCCAATATTTGGAACCCTTGTCTGATTTGTGCTATTTGTGCTTAATTTGTAATCATTTTTCTCTTTTCTTGCTTCTACAGTTGAGATTTTTCGGAGGGTATGAGGTGCTTTACGTTCGTAGAAATGAGGTGCTTTACGTTCGTAGAAATGATCAAGAACTACACCCCGTGATTCTGATCCAGATTATCTCCTATCCACTGAGTAATTAAGTAAATATTTTGCTCAGAATACTATTTTACGCTTCTTTATTATTTTCTATGTCTTATTTGCTATGCTTTTTACTTTTGTATTGTCTTTTCCATACTGTTTTTTTGTGTGTTACTCGAATCGAGAGTCTTTCGGAAACATTCTTTCTATCTCCATGAAGTACGGGTAATGTCTTCGTACACTCTACTCTCCTCAGACCATATTTGTGGGACTACACTGGGTATGTTGTTGTTGTGTAACGAAGTAATCTTTTATTTTGTAGGGGGGCTTATGTTTAAGTTGTAAAGTTAATTCCCTTTTTGCAAGTATTTCCAAGATTCTTTTGATTCAGAAATGTTGGTGTGTTTCTTTAGATTCTCTAAGGTTTATGATCCTTTTGTATATGATAAATTTCTTAATTTTTCCCCTAGACACTGATCTTTATAAAATTGACAGGAATATTATACTACTTGATTTGGCTGAGACTGAAAATTGTGGATATGGAAACTTTATGTCCTACTTCATTTATACCAAATTCAAATTGGATGATGCAACAGAGCAACAGTACTTCAGAATGGACTAAGGAAGAGAACAAGAGATTCGAAAGTGCACTTGCAATATACGACGAGACGACTCCGAATAGATGGCCTAAAGTAGCAGCAATGATCCCTGGGAAATCAGTTCTTGATGTGATGATGCAGTACAAAGAATTAGTTGCAGATGTTACTGACATTGAAGCTGGTTTGGTCCCAAATCCGAGGCATTTCGCGTCTTCTTTTACGTTGGAATTTGTCGATCATCGCCAGATTCATACGTTTAGTAAGAGAGGCAAGTCTTGTGATCAAGAAAGAAAGAAAGGTGTACCATGGACAGAGGAAGAGCACAGGTCCTTATATTTGTTCGATGAACCTAATTAGTAGTTAGAAGCTATGTTATTCGGATTCTTCAAAAATGCTGCCGCACTGTGTCGGATAGTCCAAAAACGATTTTCTTTGGAGGATCTAACTAACACCTAAGCATTTATGAAGAATCCGAACATCTTTCTTATAGAACATTTTTGTTTAATTAGGGATCAGCATACAACATTTCAATTTCTCATTTGGCTTGATCTTGAATTATTTGCTATTGATGTTAACAATAATGTTGTCATTGCATTATAGGCGATTTCTAATGGGGCTAGAGAAGTATGGTAAAGGAGATTGGAGAAACATATCGAGGAATTTTGTGATCTCTAAAACCCCAACACAAGTGGCTAGTCATGCTCAGAAGTACTACTTAAGGCAGCTTTCAGGAGAGAAAGACAGGAAGAGACCTAGCATCCATGACATCACCACCGTCCATCTCACAAACGACGAGTTTCTCAACAACAACGATAACAACAAATTGATGTATGAAGAGAAATCTTGTATGTCCTCATTGGAGAGATCAACAAGCACAGCAGATGTACTGATCAGCTGCTGGAACAATTCATTTGGTGCATTGTACGACAACTCGACTCTATAGAACCAGAACGATAGACTAATTGACTGTGACCGGGTCAGAGTCCTCTATTGTCTGTTGGAGGATGTTGAACTAACACTGCTAGTTCTATTTCGCAGCTCAATCGTTTATCAAGGAGGTTGGAAAAAATGTCAATCTTGGATTCGTTTGCAATCTTAGTATCTTAATGTAAATCAAGTTGTTAATTAGTTTGGTATATGCCTAGTTTCTTTGTTATGCTTTCAGAGTTTACACATGTAAATCTTCAATCAAATTCTCTCCTCAAGAATACATGGTGTCTCTCTTGCATGCAATCATGTTTTTTAAATTTTCACAAGTTCTCCAATGAATTTCTTAGTGAACTAACGGCATGTTTGGTACGATGTATTACGGTGGACAAAAAAATAATATAGCGTTTGGTGAGCGTTTTCAGCCGGACTAGACTGTACTATTTCTAAAAATAGTACACTCCAACTGTCATTGGGTCTCCCCTGGACTGTACTAAAAATTAAAAAATACAGTCCGGTATATATTAATACTCTAATACTGTTCATTATATATTAATACAATTCAATCCATTACAATACAGTACAGCACATGCAAAATTATACAGTCCAGTATGACGTACCAAACTAACCCTAGTTGACTATTACTTGGGGCCAAGGTTTCCATATAGCCAATAGTTCCGCTTTTACATTAGTGCATATTTTTCTTATACAAAAAGGAAAAGTGAATCTTTTGTTAAGAAAATAAATCGTGGACATAATTTAGCTTCAAAAATTGGCTCATGCAGTAAGAAGTTGCCAACACTATATATAAACAGTCCAGTTATGGTTAAATTTGAGAGGCGACGAAAATTTAGAAAGAAGAAAAATATTGGAAGAAGTTTTTCTTGGTTTCACAATCCTTATTTAACACAATTCCTTGCCCAGAGTTCTTTTTTAAGTATTTTACCACCCAGAGGGCAGTGTGCTTTCTTCGGTTGGTGCATGAATTAGGACATAACATGTACACAATAGGATAACTTTGATCGCGTAAAACTGAGATATATCAATCTGTCGAGCAGACGTCGGTATGGTTCTGGATCTTCCAAATTAGTTCATTTGGCCAACGCCATATTGTGATTATGTTTCATGGGAGTTCTAATCAGTTTTGCTCCTAGTAGTCCGGACTCAGATATTATATCCGAGACATACTTCTGTTGACAAAGGAATTATTCGGTTGGTCTACGCACAACTTCAACACCCACAAAATACTTCAGGGGGCTCAAATCTTCATGTGAAAATAGACTCGGAGATAGTCTTTAAACCGTGCAATGGTACCATGGTTATTTTCGGAGATAATCAAGTCATCCACATAAACTAAGACGTTAAGTTGTATACTTCCCTGGTGCATCATGAAGAGATAATAATCAGAGTATGACTGTTTGAACCTATATTTCATCAAGACACTTGATAATTTTGTAAACCAGCATCGTGAAGCTTGTTTCAACTCATACAAAGATCTTTGAGGTTGACATACTTGCCTCGGGCAAGACACACGGAATCCCGATGGTAATTTCATATAAACTTCTTCCGCCAGTTCGACGTGCAAGAATGTTTTTTGAATATTCATCTAATGCAACTCCCAATTTTGAGCAGTCGCTACCGCTAAGAAGGTTCGAACGGCCACTACCTTCGCAACCGGAGCAAACATTTCACTGTAGTCAATACCTTTCTCTTATTTGTTATCGAAGATGTCCAACCGAGCTTTATATCATTCAATTATTTCGTTCAGGTTGTATTTGATCTTGTACATCTATCTACAACTGAGTGTTTTCTTATCCAACGACAATGTTTCCAATGTCCACGTGTCATTGTCCTCTAATGCTTGGATTTCTTGTAGCATGGCTTTTCTCCAACATTCTTTTTTCATAGCCTCCGAGAAAGATTTTGATTCAATTCTTGTGGTAATTGCTGCAAGAAAGATTTGGTGTATCGAGAAAAAATTATCATATGATATATAGTGAGCTAAAGGATAATGTGCACCTGAGGGTTGCTGAGGATCGGGCGAACTCATTGATGGAATTTCTTTTCAGAATGTTTTAGTAACGTAGTCAAGTAATCAGACCGAGTCATGCTTCTGATGTTTACCTCGACCCAATTGTTCCTCCGGTGGCTTGTCATTGGCTCGGGTACTTTCCGTCTATACTTCTTCCACGTTTCTAATATTCGAACTAGCATATGTGCTGTCTAATTTTGGCTGATCCGTAGGTTTGGTATCCGGTGTCCGAATTTCTTCTATTCGAGCTTTATTCGCACCTACATTTTATGTTTGATCTTCTTCGAAAAAGTATTGATTCCTTTCTTCATTTGTTTCATTCGTGATCACTTCTATGTTGTCGACCAAGTTACTTGTTCTTATGACAAAAGGGAACTTAGTATCGTAGAAGTCCACATCTCTTGAGACTAAATATTCATCGTTTCTAAGTCATACAGTCTCCACCTTTCTGTCTGTAGGGGTATCTCAAGAAGATACACCTACGACTCTGACTCTCAAACTTGTATCTTGTTCTTCCCTTTGTGTGTGTATAGTATAGTGACCCTAGCACCCTTAAGTGATCATAATGAGGTGCCTCCTCGTATAAAATTTCATAGGGGGTTTTTCCATTCAAAATCAAAGATGGTGTTCTATTGATCAAGTATCCCATAGTCAAAATGCATTCTCCCCATAATTTAATCGGAAGATGGCCCTGAAATCTCAATGCTCGAGCCACATTAAGAATGTGACGGTGTTTTCTTTTGACTCTTTCATTTTATTAAGGTGTCCCTGTCACGACCCGACCCGACGGGCCTGTTATACCCCGTAGTTCTGACCCTACGTATGAGAGCGTACGAAAGCATGTAAGACTTAAAATTTTCAAAGGATGGGTTGACGGATTATTCCGGACAGGTTTTTAGTCAACTTTAAGGCGGGTTATGACCCGGAACATTGAGAGTTCCTAAGTGGTTCAAAGGCCTAAGGCGTAGTTCGTTGGGTCTAGATTCCAACACAACCGTTAAATCGATAGGGCGTCGGAGTAGAAAGATATGAGAGTTACAAGTTCGGTCGTGATCGGACAGTATGTTTCGGACAAAGCGGCAGGCGCGGCGGGCGAGACAGCGGCGGAGGCGAACATGGCGCGAAATCTTGTAGGTCGCTGAAGTTTCAGCGTCGCGGCGCCGAAGCGAGCGGCGCGGAAGATCCGAGGCCGCGGGAGTTGCGGCCACGTGGCGGAAAAACTTAGAAAAGTCGATTTTTCTTTTGGAAGGGCTGGGTGGGGACAAGTGTCCCCCATCTGATTTTTACATGCAATATATTGACCAAGTCTTAGAGACTTGGTCATTTGTCATCTCTCTTTGAAAAACCTCTTCCTTCTCTCTTAAAATATTCCAAAGCTCCTCCTTCTCTCTAAAACTCCAAGAAGATTCTAGCCTAAGAAAATCTGAAAAATTAAGAACAAGAAAAGGAAGCTTGTGGCTAGCTTGTGGTGGTGTTCTTGGCTAGGAAGCTAGCAAAAATCTTTGGAATAAGTTTGGCAAAAACATTAAGGTAACATTTCTTCCTTTAGAATTAGTTCTAGTGTTGCATGCTTAGAAGATAGAACTTGTGGTAGTAAAATAATGATCTTAGAGTCATTGCATGCTAGAAAATGTGGTTTGGATATGAAGAATGGGTTAAGAAGAGATTATGAGCATGTTGTAGCCTAAAAACTACCTTAGAATTGTTAAGTGAATTGTGGTAAACTTATGGGGCAGAATTGGTATTTGGGTGTGTAATCCCCTTTTAAATGTTGGAGTGTTGAACCTTAAATGTGGTGTTTTGATGATAAATTCGGCCTTGAGAAAGGTGGCAAAGTGAGTAGAAACAAAGGAAATGCTACCCAAATTTTCCATAAGTTTAGTGACTTTGAACTTGGGTTGTTCTACATTAAGATTAGAGGTTAATAAGCGTATCATGACTATTATAGGTTGAAATATTACTTGCGGTGGTTTGGACTTGGCAAGTGGATTGACCAAAGAGGTATGTGAAGCTTTCCTATCTCTTGAGCATGAATAGATGAAACTATGTAGTACGGTAGACGTACAAGATTTGGTATTCTTACTTGTTTAAGTATATAATGACTTGTTTCGTTTTAAGAATGTATAAATCCCTTGGTTAGGGAAAAAGTATGATTTTACTAAAGTATAGAGTTAATATAACAACTTTATGGGAAGTTGGTTTATTAGCTTCATAAAAGGTTAATGAGAAGAGATCTACTCTAAAAGTAAGATAAGTATATGAAGAGGCAAATTGGTTTAAGGCATCAATTGCCCAAGAGTTTTATGTATAAAGAGTCATTTTTAAAAGAGTTAAAGTATGTAGTACTTGGGTTAAATTCCCGGTTTTCTTTTATTAAAGATATGATTAAGTGCCTTAAGTAAACTAAAATGAGATGGTATATGAACAAGACTAATAAGAAGTTATAAGTTTTCTTAACTTATTATGATTATGATATGATGACAGTTTGAGCTAGGGTAAGAGTATATCTGAGGCAAGCCCCAGATCGTTATACCACCTTCTCCGGGGTAGAGTATATGCGAGGGCCAGCCCCAAGATCGTCATACCACCTTCTTGATGTAAGAGTATATCGAGGACAAGCCCAGATCGTTATACCAGTGCTTGATTGTAAGAGTATATCGAGGAAAGTCCCAGATCGTTATACCATCCGGGGTAAGAGTATATCGAGGGTGAGTCCCCAAGATCGTTATACCACTGTTAGTGGATTTGCTACCCATGATGCGAGGAATACCTCACGCGAGTCCTTATGGGCTTATGCGGGTGAAATAGTCCCGTGCGGTAGTGCTGACTATCACGAGGAATACCTCGTGCGGGTCGCGGGACTGTCGCGGGTGAAATAGTCCCGGGAGTAGGGGTGCTTATTGATACTACGGGCGAGGTACCGTTTTGATCCTAAGGCCCCTATTTTATGCGATGTGTATATATATACTTGTCACTCATTGTTAGTAAGGCCTGATAAAAGGTATTTTATTGACTTCCATGACTCGGCTACTTTGGACTTATGATATCATTACTATAGTATTTTCGACTTTACATACTTGGTACATATTGTGTCTTGACCCCCTTCCTCGGGGCTGCGTTAAATCTGCGCGGTAAGGGTAAGCGATTGAGGATCCTCGTTCTTAGGATCACTACTCGATGTCGAAGCTTCGTCCTCCGGAAGCTTGTTTATCGTACGGATATTCCCTGATGCTATAGGTATTTTGTACATTAGGGGTATGGCGGGGCCCTGTCCCGCCACAGTTGTTATCTTTAGAGGTATGTGGTCACCGATGTGTTTTGGGCTATAAGAACCAGTTGTATTACTACACTTTTGTTTAAGTATGTTTTATAGAAGGCAGCCTTATCGGTGGCGATAATGTTACCACTTTTTCTAAGTAATGTGTTATGTATGTTCATTGCTATTCTCGACATATACGACGGTACCGGTGCAGGTACCGATCGCGCCGAGGTTGGGTCGTAGCGGGGCGCGACCAGCGCCCTAATTGGACGTCATTACACTAACTCCGCATGTCAATGACCGCCAAGGGTAATAGAAAATTCGGCAGCACAATGCTGCATCTATAACATATACCCAAAATAGGCGAGCCGACAAGGCTGTCACTATATACGGGAACATCCCAAACAAGTGCAACAATACGGCTAGCTCAACCGCATAAACGTTCTACCCAAGTCCAAAACACATCTATCACCTGAATTGTCTACGCACCTAAGAGTACAAAACTGACATATGACGGGACAGGGCCCCGTCGTGCCCAAAATATACATAAGTCTGGAATGCAAAGATCTGTCATAATAACTGGCACCGGAACAAGGGAGCTCCTTAGCAGCGGGTAGATGTCTTAAACTGGAGGGTCACCTAACCGATCACCTGTACCTGCGGACATGAACGCAGCCCCCCGAGGAGAGGGGGGTCAGTACGAAATAATTTATTGAGTATGTAAACATGAAACACTGTAAATAAGATCATAACTGTGTCATGTAAAGTATAGAGTCAATTGTGTCATAAGAGAATGAGAGTCATACCAGTAATCATGAATGTTTAACCATATAATCATCAGATATAAGTAAATGAATAAACTGTCCGGCCGTTTGGTGAGGGACGCGGTGAAATATACTGTCCTGGGTATCTGTACCCGCATCATGGATGCATGTCCGTGGAATCATCATATATGTATACATAAACTGTCCGGCCCTCTAGTGAGGGACGCGGTGAATCATCCTGATATATGTGCACGAATCTGCCCGGCCCGGGACGCGATGAAGTAGAGAAATGACTCTTAGCACGAGTAGATATCATGAGCAACTGTATGCAATTTAAATCATTTCTTTGACTCTCATTATAATCATTAAATGTCTCCTTACTAGAAAATCACATGTACTTCTCATAACTCATGTCATTAGGAATTTAGACTGTATAGATATCATGTACGTCTGCCGTACATTCACTATATACAAAACTCATGCCAAATGAAAAGGATAAGAATTCATATAATCATGCCAAAAGAAAGAAGGATAGGTTTACATACCTTATAGTCGAGTTAACCAACTCACTACTAGAATATGCCTCGTCTAATACTCCAACCTATAATAATAACATTAGGCATGTCAACTCTATGATTCCTAACGTAAGTTAAATTGAATGACGACTTCCTATTCTACAGAAATTTGGGCAGCATTTCCTCTGTTTATGTGCGTATCCACAATTAACCAACAATTCAAATCAAACCAACAATCATAACCATTTCAATATGTAATCTAATTATGCCTCATATACTACATATACGTTATCATACAATTTCCTTTCTCCTTATTTATGAAAGACAACAATTCAACAATCAAGATGATTAACACACCTATTTACCAAGTTCATTAAATCCTTTAGTCCATATTTAAGTAGTCCATGAAAGTAGCCCATACTTCAATCAATAACGAGATACAATTCAAGGATACACCGAAACAATCTCAAATACTTCATTTACGTCACTAATACACATTCCTTCCCTTTTCATATTTATGCACTCCAATTACCGTAACAACAAGTAGTGCAAGTCCTTCAATTTTCAATATAATATCCTTTTACTCCTTAATCCTTTAAGACGGGTATTAGTAATTACCACGACATATATATACATGTTTCTAATCAAATCTCCAACATTTAAACTTCACAAAATCAGCCCCTAACTTAACGCAACAAAATCCAACAATTTCAAGCAAGTTTCCGGCCAATCTCCATAAACCAATTCTTTTCCTTAATTCTCTAGAATTCAATTCATATTTCAACAATTTCTTATGAACCATTATAACCTAAATGTCAAGTTTTCTTTCAAGGCTTCCTTCATTTTTAACGTGCTATTAGCGACGATAATACGAACAACAACAATTAAATCCAACAATTTCAAAATTGGTCCAACAACATTACAACAATCGCATGCATGTTTAATTTCCACTTTTCCCTTAATCACAAATTCATTTTTCTTAATCCTAACAACATGCATTCCAATTATATCATAGAAGGAAGAATTTTGTACCTTGAATTGATGTCATGGAAGAGCTCAAGCTCACGTCTCCAATGGTGTTTTCACAACGAGGCTTAGTCGAGCAGCGGGGTTAGTATATTATGGTAGTATGGCTCAAAGCGAGTTGATTGGTACGATCGGCGCTCAAACGGCCGGGTGGCGGAATTTGAAAGCAGCGGTTAGGGTTTGTCCAAATCGCGATTTGGTCGTCGGACCTCTAGGGGATGAGCCGACGGACGGCTTTGGTACCAAAATTACCGCTGTGAGATGGCGGTAACAATGGTATATCCCTTCGCCATCGATTTCAACTCAAGCGACCGGAATTTGTAAAAAAACGAGCTTTCGTGACTGATTTTTCGATCTGAAATTGGTCGCGATTTAGGAAGAATTAAGGGTCATGGTTGGTATGGAAATGACGGGCTCGACAAGACGAAGCTAATGGTATAAGCCCCGTCCCCGTTGGATGCCTGAATCGGCTGAAAAATCAGTCTGCAGGAAACACCGTTCGCGGCAGTATCAGTAATGCGCGATTTCATTTCATTTGTGTGCATCTTTTTTTTGTTTTTGCTTTTTAAATTCTAAATGGGAGAATAAAAGGGTCTAAAAGAGTTTTTAGGGACTCGGAAATCTGAACATCTATTTGCAGTTTGATCCACTTCTCACAATTAATCAACTTTATGTCCCACTCTCTTTAAATCTTGAAAATTTCACAAGACCTCGTATCCTTAATGTCATAATTTTATAATACAATACTATTTCATAACTCCATTTGAACAAATTCGACTATTGAGGATTAATTCATGTTGTCACATGTATAGTACTTAAAAACTATTCCGGGATAATATTCGCTTATACACTAATTTTCCGTATTAACATTTGTAAGTATCCTTTATATTCAATATCCGAATCTTACTTCCTTAATGACGTTCTTAATTATCCTTTTAACTTACGAGGTGTAACAGTCCCTCTGGAAGTTATTTAAAACAGAATTCCATGTTCGAAGAAGTATTCATACATGTGAACTCAGTTTCATTATCACTTCTAACTATCTTCACCATTTTTTCGAACTGCCTTTCCAAAAGAGGGAAGAAACTCTTCAAGGTTTAGGACACTTCTTTCTTATCAACTAAGAGAAAGATCCACACGGCTCATGAACGATCATCCACAATAGTTAAAAAAAAATATAAAGCACCACAAGAAGAAGGATCCTATATGGTCACCAAAAATCGCAATGGATCATCTCAAAAGTATCTGAAGCAATATTCTCACTTAAAGAAAAAACACTTCTCGTTTGCTTTGTTCGTTTACATACATCACATTCTCTATCCACTCTACCATCATTCTCATTTAACCCTAATGACGTAATAGACTTTGTTACTTGTGTTGAGGTATGACTCAACCGGTTTGTCAAAGATCGAATCAATCAACTACATCTGCCTTCATAGTCCGTATCAGCGGCAAATTCTGAAAATAATTAAGTTCACCTCGACGCTAACCTTTTTCAATCAGCTTCCTCGTGGTGGAGTCAAGTATAGCACACTTGATATTATTAAATGTCACGTCATAATCTAAATAATCAACTAGTTATGACACGTAAATTAAATTACATGTCAAATCCAGAACATTCTTTAGCCATATCTTGTCATTCAGCCTAGTTGTTCCATCTTTTGTATCCACCGAGCTAATTCCATCTGGAAGCCCAACTGGACATTCAGGAATGTCCCGCTGATCATTCAAATTTTCTGGATTACCTGTCACATGATTGGTAGCTCCGGAGTTAATAATCCATGATGAGTTTTCGTTCTTACCATCCATATTTTCAATCAGATTTATTCCTTGTGAATTCAACATGTGAATCACCATTTTCTGAATCTCCTCACTCAGATTGTGAGGTCCTATCCCGCCTTTGTTCATCTGTTCTATCATCGCCTGTGTATCCTTGACAACAACGACATTATTTTGGTAGTTGCCTCTTACGCGATCAGATCACGGGTCTCTCCTCTGCTGTTATTGTTTTTCTCATTTTCTTCCTCCGAATTTTTTATATCCTGGCCACCATTTCGGATACCCAATAAGTTGAAAACATCCTTCCACAACGTGTCCGAATCTCTTGCAATGTGTGCAGAATGAAATATCGTTATTTCTTTCACCTTAGTCACGGTAAGAATTTCTCCCTTGTATGGCAAAGGCCACAGACTTAGTGAAGGTTGTCGATAAAGGTTGTCGCAACACCTGTAGTAGGACATATGACTTATCGCGATGCTTGTGGACCAATTTAGGATGTCGCTGACGTTCGTCAAGCAGGCCACGTGGATTGGCCAGTGTCTTCTTCGGCTAATGAGACCTCACATGATACGTAATTGAGAGATAGAGCTAGCATATTCGTTGTGGGAAATCAATGCTTCGGGCCAAATAGAGCTTACCTACGACACCTGGCTTTTTCACTTCGTTCTTCCATTTTCCGTGTGAGTCCTCTCACATGTTCTTCTTGCACTAGCTTCGAGTACACTTTATTTAATGATGGCAACGGTTTCTGTCGCAGTATGTTCTATCTCATCGTTTCATACATTACCTCATCCAATTTCATGAGGAAAATATGCATTTTTCTTCTTCTATTTTGGTTTCCAATATCATCCCCAGATTGCACGTGCACTTTCCACACTTGCAAGTCGGAATCTATTCGTAGTTTGCTAATTCTTCCCACAACATAGTTAGTTTTCCATAGTAATTCACTATGGTCTTTTCCTTTTTCTTGCACTCCGCAAATTCTGCCTTCAGTTGTTGCATGATGCATCCAAGGGTCGTTGATAACATCGAACTGCTCCCGAATGCTCGTCTA
Source organism: Przewalskia tangutica (assembly GCA_029844215.1). Classification (NCBI taxonomy): domain Eukaryota; kingdom Viridiplantae; phylum Streptophyta; class Magnoliopsida; order Solanales; family Solanaceae; genus Przewalskia; species Przewalskia tangutica. The sequence goes on from CM056719.1 coordinate 153,313,467, forward strand.
TAATTCTTTCGCTTCCTCTTTATGTGAAATTGTTTAGCAAAGCGTTGGTTCGATGGTGTATCGAATCCATGACACCAACAAAGAGTTCATAGTCCGTCAATCTTCTACGTTCGGTGACTCTTCATCCGGCCTTTTAATTGCACCATCAATGAAGCCGAATTTCTTCCTTGCTCTTAGGGTCGTCCTCATGGATCTAGCCTATTCTTCGTAATCTCTCCCTTCAATTGAATTTGTGTTACCACAATTTCGGGATTATCGTTTGATGTACTGTCATAAGGGGAGATTGTCTTTCTTTGAGTTTTATTTTCTTCATCGGCGATTCTTTTATTTTTATCGTCGGTTTCTCCGTCACCCACCATTATTTAGGGTTTTTGTGTTCTTTTAACGAGGCTCTAATACTATATTAAATTTGAGAGGCGGTGAAAATTTAGAGAGAAGAAAAATATTGGGAGAATTCTTTCTTGATTTCATTCATCATAATGGTCTCCTTATATAGAGGTAAAAGTTCTTCTTTCCCTAGTCTAACAAGGAAATATTATTCTAATAAACTACTATAATTACAATTTATCAAATATATTTAGAATAGTTTTTTATCATAAAAATAATAGAGTTAAACTAGAAAACATCTCAATAGTTATACCTCCCACAAATGATGTGGGACTACTAACACCCTTGCCTTGTTTGTGCATGAACGCATTAAGAGTTCTTTTTTTTCATTTTTAAAAGAGATTAACTTTTGCGCACAGACATGATACAACACCCGATGTCTTTATACCATCGGATTAAGATGACTTACAATCACAGGTAATTGTCCAAGTAAATCAAATAGCTTTCTATTACCGATTAATACACACCGATAGTTAAGGGCCGAGCTACACGTACAGTTCTTCTTACGGATTTGAGAAAATCTAATAGCTTTGATCCAAACCTTAATTTATGTTAAAAAATAATTACTTAATATGTGCAATTAATTTTTTCAAATCGCGATAAACTACATTTTTAGAATCTAAAACCCATGAAATCTCTAACTCCGCCTCTAGTGACGGTGGAAAATACTTCATGCAATTGGTCCCTCTGAGTTTTAAATCTTTTTCAGCTCATATTAGGCAAAAATCCATGTCTAAAAATCTGTGACAGATTTAGCTGATTCAGGCTGTGTCACTTAGCACTATTTTGAAATTCATCTGATTGGAGGTTGTGCCTTTTCTTGTTCTTCTTCTCTTTCCTTACCCTTTTTGGGTTGAAATGAGGGAATTGGACAAAGAAAAATATCTGCAATTTGGCCAAGTTGACTGATTTTTTTATCTTCATGCTTACCTTTTCCAGGCTGGTTGCTGAGTCTGCATTCCCACTGATTTCAGAATCCTCCCTAACTCAAATAAAAATACATCCACGTGAACCTCCGACATACCTGAATGTTAAAGAATGTGAACTTAAAATTCAGCTGAAAGCCTGTAGCGTGGGATCGAATCCTAGTTGAGCACTTTGCTCTCTTCTGGGATAGGACATTGTAAGTGATATCAGTTATTATGTTCTCAAACCCTGGTCATTCAGGCACATCCCGCGATTTGCTGGTAGTAGTGTTGAGGAACCGGTATTACTATATTCAGGATAGTCTGGCGTAAGCCAGGAAGCTGGATATAAAAAAAATACATCCACGTGAGAATATTTTCAGTACTTTTGAAATAAATTGGTTTGTTTTTTTGGCAATTAACATTCATTTCATTAATCACCAGTGCAAACATTACAAAGCAAGAGCATATCAAACCTGATTGCTCATCTCAACATCTAACCAAGAGAAATCCTTCTATATTATAACTAGACACTTGTAGAGGACTAATATACTTAAATAGTTGCACATTATTCCTAACTCTTAGGCACAGGTTAGTCTTCAATTCATGTGATAGTGCTTCCATTGTCCTTCTTTTGGTGCTGAAAACTCTTAAGCTGGCCACCACTTAAATTGGTTAATATTTAGAAAAAATAGTAGCCCCCCAAAATATTTGTGGCATTACGCTTTTTAAAAGTCGAACTATTGTATATGAATTTTGACCAACAATTTAAGATATATTTTTTTATCATATTAATATAACAAAATTGTAACTTATAATATTTTCCATATAGTTTCCGAATATCTCAATTTTAATTTTAAAATATTAAATTAATCTAATCTAATTTAGCTTTTAAATTTAGTCAAATTAACTTTTAAAAAGAAAAACATGACAAATATTTTGAGACTGATGGAGTATTTGAAGTTAAGTTGACAAGGCAGGAGTAAGATTGTGTGTATACACCACCCTTGTCAGACCCTACTCGTAAGACTAACATTGGATATATTGTAATTGTTGAAGTTGAGTAAAAAAATGTATTTGGAAGTTGAAGTCTAGTTGAAATTTTGTGAGTAACAATTTGGAAATTTTGAAAAAAAAAATCTAAAACTCATTTTTCAAAATTTAAAGTAGAAATAATAAGTCAGTCTAATAAGCAAATACTTATTTGAAATACTCTCCAAATATTGTCATTTCATTTACTGCATTATGAAGTTAGTTTTTTTCTCATTTCTGCTATACTCCCTCGGTCTCAATTTATATTACACACTTTTTTTTTTAGTCTGTCCCAAAAAGAATGACATATATTCTTATTTGGTAATAATTTAATTTTAAATTTTACCTTTATGCTTAACGAGATAATTTATAACCATACAAATATATTTGTCTTGATTTAGACCACAAAATATAAAAATCTTTCTTTATATCTTAAATTTTATGGTCAATCAAATTATATCAAATAAATTGAGACGGAAGGAATATTATTATAGGAGTGTACTGATGGAATGCACCCAATGAAGTCCCCACCACCACCTGTTTAAAATCTCGGCTGCCATTTGAATTGGGGAACTTTATGGAGGAGATTGGATTTGGTGTTATCACAAAACTTTGTAGTGGCTAAGTAATTTTTGTAGAAATAATCATAATTTGAATGATTTTGGTCTTTAGTGTAACAAAAATAATTTAAGAACGTTTATATAAAAAAATCATAAATTGGATAAAATTCTATAAATAAATTCAAACCAATTTTATTCACCGGAAAATTTATCATCGTCTCTCAACTGAAATTGGGAAGCTTTTATCAATAAAGAAAATAGAGTAAGAGAATATTAAAGATTCAACCCGTAAAGTTTCTCGATAATTATTATATTAAATAGCCAAGGGTCTATCAGAAATAATTTTTCTACTCACAAAGTAGAGGTAAGGTGCGGTTACATTTAGCCCTTCCCAGTACATTGGGGATGTTGTTATTGTTGTCGTCGTTATTGATATTAGATCAAATGAAGCGTTGCAATAATGGTCGTTTTAATTTTGTTATACGGGGTGGATATTGGATTGTTAAGTACAATATATTCATAAAATGAGTGTTTAAGAGATGCAACTGCTTAGACTGGTATCCAAATTTACAAGATTAATGATCGTATTCACCAGAAGCTACGGATAGTACACACTAACAAGGATAAAACGAACAAGGTCGTCTGATAAAGATTTATTATGTCTATCGTCAACCTCCGGCTAGCATAACTGTGAAACTATGATGAGTGAAGGTGTTAAATATTTTATGGAAAGACCTCGAATAGGGGATATTGGAACTACTCCCTATTAACGTCACCAAATCATCTTTCTTTCCGGGTTTACTTTTGCTGCTTTCCCATCTCCTACAAGAGAAAAGGCTACAAAAGCAACTGGAAAAAGAGACATTTTTAGCTATATGTATATCTGAGGTACTTCAGCCCACACTATTATCCATCAAGATCGTTACAAGAATTATTGTTTACATTTTGAAGGTTTTTAGCAATTAAACATTTTAACATTCAATTAAGATGAATATATGTTGAATGCTACTAGGGGTAATGGCTGTGGAATATGGAGAATGAGAATTATACTGTATTGTGATTATCTTTAAGAGATATATAATAATTTACTATTGAAAATGATAAACATACACTACTAATTTTAATTTCCATAGAATAGAATTTTATCCAATTTATCACAAGGCAAACAGTAAACACTTTATTCTGTCTCCACTTACGAAAAGCCTAGCCAAGGCAGAGAACTAATAGAACTATCAAATGCTTTCATTGTTTATCAAATGCTTTGATCTCTACCCTTAACATCCAATAAGTGAAGATCAAATCCTCACTTGAAGAAACAAATGATGTTTATTGCATCCTCACAAATGTTTACTTTAACCCAAAGCACAGAACAAGATGATATCATGGGGATTAGGAAGGTAGATCACCAAGTGTTAGATTACAGATAACCCAAGGTAAGCAAACTTATTACAGGATGCATGTCTAAAAGAAAAGATCAAAATCAATGTGGAAAAACTCTCATCAATGGGGAAAAAGAGAAGGAAAAGAAGATCATACATATGAACATGACACCTAAAAGGATGCAAATAGACCTCCAACCTCACTCGAGGAAAAGTTATATTTACAAACCTATTCGGCGAGAAGGTAAGTTGGCTCCAAAGGTCTGACAGTGTCTGGAAAATCGGTTCTTTGTCCAGCAAGAGAATAGTAGGCAAGTATATGGGCTGGATGCTCGGAGACTACAGCTTCTCCATTATTACCATCGCTGGCAACAACACGTCTTGAAGGAATCAACTCAATATTCCAGAATGGGCGAGCCATCGCCAAGAGATCACGACCAGTTGCAGATGCCCTGTATCCTTGTACCCACAGGTACCTTAACGATTTTAACTGCAAGGCAGCCAAAGCTAATGCACGTTCACTGAAACAGCAGCCTCTCACTTCTAGCTTTTGCAGGCTAGGACATCCTTTAGAGAACTCCAGAAGGCCGTGATCGGATTCCCCAACATATCCCAGAAGCATCCATCTCACGTTCCGGCTGTATTGCCCGACATAACTGAGACCTACATCAGTAAGGGCCCCGGGCCGGACATAGAGGGCAAACCTTCTAAGATTATGGCAACCTCTTAGTAAAGCACGGACACCATTATCGAGTGGCAGATCTGTTATTCTTTCTTCTCGGTCAAGCAAAACCAGCCGAAAATCACACAGGTTTTTCAGATATGTGCCAATATTTTCCAAAGCTTCATTAGTAATATCTGACACATAAACAGCCATGTATTCTAGTTCAATGCATCCCTTCGCCAAATCAATCAATCCTCTGTGTGTAACTGCACCTTCTTCATCCACCATCTCCTGATCATCAGCTCCTCGCTCAATTCTGAGCCGCTTTAACCTCTTACAATACTGGCCAAGCACTTCCAATCCTATATCCCCAACAACATTCCTTGTCTGTTTTTAAAATGATGACAGAAGAAAACGGCATTAGGCTATAAACTTCAGAGAGAACTTTTCCCCTCATCTACTGTTCTTCCAAATTCTGGAGTGGTATCTTTCAGATGCAGAAACAAAAAAATGCAACTATACATGAATACTCTCTACAGAATCAGTCATTTCCACAGGTTGAAGTATCAACTTAGGCTCATTCGCTTATAACAAATTGTACAAGGTTTAAAAATACATCTTGCTGAGCATAAAAACTTACTAACATAAAAATATGTCACAATTTTTTTTGTTAATTTCATTGAACGCTCAATTTCTGATATTAAAGTGATGCAATCACAACAAAGCAGCTTGAGTTCGGCGTTATACCCCATTTAAGTGAACCTGTTCAATATAAATAAATTTGGCATTAAAAAAAAGGAGGTTGAGAAAGCTTCTGAGACTTAACCTCAAGAATTTCCAAGTTGGGACACCTTTGCAGTAAGAAACAGTGGGCTGCTGTATCAAGAAGTGCATAAAGAAGATCCAATTTCTTCATACGAGAAGCAATAGGAAAGAGAATGGGCATCTCATTTTTCCCCAAGTAAGTCAATCCCAATTGGCATAATCTTGGAGGGAAAACTACTGCAGCATATCTCCCTGATTGCTCATTGTAGCCATTTTCAGCAACAGGTTCTGTTTGGTCATTAAATGTGCCACCACCAAACTCCTCCAAGGCAACTGCAGCTCTAAAGAAACCAAGTAGATTCGTAATTTCGCACTCGCTAATTTTCATTGACACGAGCGATTTACAATTTCTTGCTATCAATTCAAGATCTTCGGCTTTAACTTGCAGAAGATCCGTCATGTAAAAGTTCAAATTCTCAAGAACTGTGTTGTTCAATGCTAGTTCATGTACCCATTCTCCATCTCTCTCAATTATATAACTCTCTTCCATAATAAAAGTTCTTAAGTTCCTGCAAGACACATACTACATGAGAACCTATATAGACAAAATAGGTAACAGAACTCAATTGATTACTCAATTATAGTACAACTTCCCAAAAAGATTCATTTGAGTATCACGAAAACAGTGTGAGTTTTGCAAGCAATTCAAGAATGTCTTAAATAGTATAAACAATGCGCAGAAGCATTAACTTTATCAGAACTCTCTGATGTCATCAGAGCCCCCACATAAGAGATTGGTCAGTGTATTACCTTCAACGTCAATCACACTAAACAATAATATAGGTCCATCACACACTACACTGCAGTGGTGATTGCTAAGTCACTATAGAACAATTAACCAAATTAGACCTACAGCTTCACCAAAATAACAAGGCTCTCCGCATACGTTGACATCACTTGATAATCCACAGACAAAAACGGACAACTTGTTTCGCATTCATCAGATTACCTTTCATCATGATTTGTAATGTTTGACTAGTTGTCTCCACCCTTTTTTTATATGACCAGTTGTCTCCACCTTACAGGCTGACATCTACAGCTTGTTTGGATTGTTGTTACCTATTGAATTGTATCGTATTGTAATTTTAAATACAATGTTTGACTTGATTGTTACTTAAATTTTATCGTATCTTATTGTTAAACCAATCATTATGTAACAGCGAAAAGTCTCTTTTTATGTAACGACCGATTTGGTGTGGTCACGTCGTTACCTTATTTTTTCTTCTCATTTTGACTTTGCTTATTGTTTAATATTAACTCCACCCCCTATCCTACTTTTCTTTATAATAGTTTATCTTCAGACTGTTGATGTTTGGCATTATGTAACGAGTGAGAAACGATACAATCAATCCAAACATTGTTTCATCAAAACAATACAATACATCAAAATACAATACTATACATTATGAAACTACGTTTAACAACCACCCAATCAAGCTTCTAATGAACACTTGGACACATTTATATCTTAGAGGATAACATGTTGACCGCAATTGGCTGAAATTTAGAAACCAATAGTAGGCACCTATAAACTAAAACCAAATGGGTTGCCCCCAGGGCTTAGAGATCTAATGGTAAAAGTGCAGTGCGTGTTGTGTGGTTTAGGCGTATGTCACGGGTTTGAGCCCTGGCGTAGACAAAAGTCTAGTATTGAAGTGGAGAAGGATAAAAAGGAAGGCTCATTATTTACGGAGTTCCAGACCGTGCACCAGTGGTCCTAGAGAATTTCTAATTATATAAATAAGCAAACTAAAACAAAACGGTATAACTAAATACATCAGAATATTAATAGTTGAAACTTCAAAAAAAAAAAGAATGCTGATAGTTAATTGAGTTGGGACAAGAGAGTAACGAAAAGAGTGATATTATTTCAATCAAGTACAACATTGCATGATTTATGGCAGAAGCTGCATGATCAAGTGAGTCTATTCTAGAGCGAGTATACATTTTGTCAGATATGTTCTCATACTCTTATTGAAGCAGCTGCCAAACAGTGAAGTGAAATAAGTATCTCTCATACCCTAATACTCAAAACCTACAAGGACCTAGGACACTCTAATCATCATAATGCTTATTATACTGACAAAGAAACCGTTGTTGCTACTGTCACAATTCTAGGAATCAGATATTCATGAACCATGGAGTTCACCTAAAAGTATGACTCTAAACCTTCAACGCAACATACTTGAGTTGCATAACTCTAGGCAAAGTATAACCAGAGCATGACTCCAAGGGGGGAAAAAGAAAAGAGAAAAAAAGAATAGTACTTAGTTGCTCCACTATGTAGATCAATAGCCTTTTCAAGCATTTTGTTAATTACCAATCCCTGAATTTGTCATGCGGCCAAACCAAATCCGAAGTAACATGTTGGCATGCTGTATTTTTAGCACAGTGGAAAATAGTTTTCAAAACAATTTTTCAGTGTTTGGTACCTTGACCGAAAACTGTTCCCTTCTAAAAGAATTGCCCAAAAGGGGGATAGTAACTGTACTTTTAGTCTCAATATATCCAACTCTTCATCTCCACTCCAAACAGCATTCAGTGTGGAAACATTTCATTTGGTTATTAAATTGTAGAAAATATTTTCCCAAGGAAAATACTTTCCATTAAAAGGAGGAGATGACACCCATCACTCATGAGAAAAAGTTATTTTCTTTTAAGAAAATTCCAATTTTCAAAATACATGTACCTCAATCGATACTTACAGATTGTAAACCTTCAATAATCAAGAATATCTACTGTCACAAGTTATGCCATACCTTGTACAATTGTCAGAACCACCCTAAGTTGTGGCCAACTGCCTTAATTAATATAATGTGCATCCAACAGTAAGTTTGTCTAAAAAGGGCCTTAGATCTAACTCGATCCCAAATACTGACTCATAAGGTAGAGAATTACCTGAGGTCATATAAAGAGATAAACCCATACCCTCAACTGTTGTGGAAATCTACCCCCCCCCCTCCACGCTCAGTGAGGCTGAACATGTGGAGCTTGGACAACACAAAATGTGGGCACAACATTGGATAAACCATGAATAAAGATGACTTTGGCTCTTATACCATGTAAAAAGAATCTTGAGCTAACTCAATTGCAAAAGCTAGCTAATAGTTTGATTGCTGCATTTCACATTACTAGCAAGTAATTTTTATATCCTTATTCATTGTACAGTTGCACATATTAAACCAATTCAAACTCCATATGCTTTACTCCGCCAATACGAAATTCTAAAGAAAGCAGAGCTCCTTCTATTTTCCATCTTGTCTTTCCCTAATCCGTCAAATTTTCTTGAACTTTGTAGAAAATTAACTCTCAAAAAAGAATACAAACAACAACTACGTCTCAACCAAAACTAGTTTGGCTCAGTTATATGAACCCTAATATGCCTCTTCATTTAGAGCCGTATGAATCCAAAATTTGAAGACAAAATGAACAGAAAGTTCACTAAATTTGTCAATAAACTTGACAACTTAAACCGTCATAAACATTCAAAACTACAACAATTAAGAGTAAACATGAAAATTATTCAGAGTATAGTAGTAGAGCATTCTATAACAATGAAGTCTCAACAATACATAACACCTTCTTTAAAAATTAGAAGCAATAAGTAACAAGGAAAAGAAACTAGAAAATGGAGAAAAGAAACTAGAAAATGGAGAAAAGAAATTCAAGACACGTCTCCAAGAAATAAAATATATAGGATAGCTTCTATTTTTCTTTTTTTTCTTTTTTTTTCCTCCATATAGTAGTGTTTGAACCAGCTTGCGCACAACCTAGTGCAGCCCACTAGAACAGCTGCCAGGTAAACATAGCAAAAAACCTTACACCGAGCAGGGGCAAATGTAGTTAACAAGCTACAGGCCAACCGAACCCAGCAATTTTAATACTCCCTCCGTTTCTAAATAAATGGTATTTTAGGCTTTTCATTTTGTTTCAAAATAAGTGGTGCTTTAGGATTTCAAGAAGAAATTGATCTTATTCTTCCGTAATTACCCTTATTTACATTAGTGAGAATCATTAAGTAGCTTGTTCAGTAAAAACACTCTTAATTTTCTAGAAGTGGGCGATTTCTTAAGAAGTGTGCATAAGTTTAAAAAATCACTTACTATGAAACGGAGGGAGTATCAAGCTTACATATATATGTAAAATCACTTATTATGAAACGGAGGGAGTATCAAGCTTACATATATATGTAAAATCACCAAAAATTCAATAAATGTTACATTTCGAACCCATATTTATAAAAGTTCAATGGGTTCAATAGTTGAAACTTAAAGATTGAACCCGCCAAGTACAAATCCTGGATCAGCCTCGAGTGTTATAACAAGAACTCAGACCTGAATCATCCTTTAGAGATCTTTAACGAAAAATTCAGGACAAAATTTAACTAAAGCAACTAATCGAACAACTTAGCTGCAATAAACGAATTTAAAAATTTCACTAAAAATCATATTTTGAACCCATAATTTTATAAGTCAATTGCTTTGGTATTGATTGCTTTGATATGCTTTTCCTTGAGCCGTGGGTCTATTGTACCTCCCAAGATAGGGGTAAGGTCCACCATCCACTTACATACCTATCCTCTCCCCAGACTCCACTTGTGAAATTACACTAGGTATGTTATTATTGGTTTGGTAGTAAAAACTTAAAGATTGAACCTGTCGGATCAGCCTCGAGTGCCATAACAAGAACTCAGACCTGAATCATCCTTTATAGATCTTTAATGAAAATTCATGACAAATTTAACTAAAGCAATTAATCGAAGCAATAAGTAACAAGGAAAAGAAACTAGAAAATAGAAAATATAGGATAGCTTCTTTTTTTCTTTATTTATCTTTTTTTTCATAATAGTAGTGTTTGAACCAGCTTGTGCACAACCTACTGCAGCCCACTAGCACAGCTTCCAAGTAAACATAGCAAATAACCAGCAGGGGCAAATGTAGTTAACAAGCTACAAGTCAACCGAACCCAACAATTTTAATATCAAGCTTACATATATATGTAAAATCAATAAATGTTATATTTCGAACCCATAATTTTAAAAATACAATGGGTATGAAGTTAAAGTTTCTTAGTTTTCTTGTTTCTTACACTTCGTTATCTTATTCTCGTGCTGCTATTACTGCTTATTATTACTGTTTCTTTCATTTCTACTTTAGCCGGGGGTCTATCGGAAACAGCCTCTCCATCCGTCAAAAGGTAGGGGCAAGGTCTTCGTACACTCTACCCTCCCCAGAACCCATCTAGTAGGATTATACTGGGTATATTGTTGTTGTATATATATGTAAAATCACCAAAATTTCAATAAATGTTATATTTCAAACCCATAATAAGTAAAGTTCAATGGGCTAGTTAAAACTTAAAGATTGATCCCGTCAAGTTTAAATCGTGGATCAACCTTTGATATTGACTCTTATAACAAGAACTCAAACCCGAATCATCTTTTATGCATCTTTAATTGAAACATTCATGACAAATTTAACTAAAGCAAACAATCAAACAACTTTGCTGCAATAAACGAATTTTGAAATTTCACTAAATATCATATTGATTGCTTTGATATGCTTTTCCTTGAGAAGAGGGTCTATTGGACGGGCACCCAGACCCCACTTGTGAAATTACAAAGAGTATGTTGTTATTGGTTCGGCAGTAAAAACATAAACAAAAACTGAAGCACTTATGGATCTTTATAAAAGAACTCAGACCTGAATCATCCTTTATGGATCTTTAATGAGAAATACAACACAAATTTAACTTAAGCAATTAATCAAACACCTTATCTGCAATAAACGAATTTTAAAATTTCACTAAATACTACTATCATATTTCGAACCCATAATTTTAAAAGTCAATTGGTTCGGTATTGATTGCTTTGATATGTTTTTTCTTGAGCCGAGGGTCTATTGGACGGGCACTTGTGGAATTACAATGGTATGTTGTTATTGGTTCAATAGTAAAAACACAAACAAGAACTGAAGCACTTATGGATCTTTATAACAAGAACTCAGACCTAAATCATCCTTTAAGGATCATTAATTGAAAAATTCATGACAAATTTAACTTAAGCAATTAATCGAACACCTTAGCTGCAATAAAGGAACTATACCTGCAGGAACGAGAAATATGCAAAAGACCATCAGTAGAGAATCCAGAACACTTATCAAGCTTCAAAACCTGTAACACTCTACCCCGATTCATGGAGAGCAACTGAAGATCCGTATCCCTAACAATCATTCGACGAAAATGGACAGATTTCAATTGACTAAACGCTTTAGTAATTTCAACAATCCATGGTGTAACATACCCACCCCAATCTTCAGGTATCAAATTAAACATAGCAGCACGTGGTTTCCCTTTAAGTTTAACTGATTCAAGATGTGGGAACCTTCTAGAAAGTTGTTCTGGTTTAGCTGTATAACATAAAGCCATAGTTATGTGTTTACGAGTAATTGAATCGATCTGATACCATCTCTTACAAACTAATGATACTGCGTCTCTGTCACGCGATTCTTGTATGTATGGTATCACGCACTCCCATACGGTCTCGTTTGATGCGTAACTCGCCTTTAATCGCGTGGAGTTACGCTCACGCTCCTCCATCGTAACTGAAAACCTAACAATACGAATAAATTACACAAGGAGAAGTTGAAGAAGATGGAGAGATTTCAACGGCGACAGTGGAACAGTATACTATATTGTATGAATGAAGGAGTAGGGACCCTAAGACTTAAAAGAGAGTGGTCCAATTAATAAATTCGTATCCAATATATATTTTGAGGTATTACTAATGTCATTATATTTTTAAAGTTCAAATTCGTAATTTCAGTTAAGAAAAAAGATGTACTCATATTATTTACAATTCATAAGCTTTAAGGCTCGTTTGGTACGTGGGATGAGATAATAATTCTATAAGACAAAAAGCAAAGATTATTTTATCACATATTTGATTGATTGATAAGGAATTATAATTTTATGGTTTGTATTAAAAAGGTGAAATTAGTTATTTCATATAAAAGATGGGATAGTTAATCTCGCATACCAAACAAGTCCTTAATAATTAGTCTAAATTGTGTGTCGCTAATCTCATGAGGATGTTATGATGGATGTGTGAGCATACGATGAGAGATATAATTAGAAATGAAGATATATGAGACAGGGTGGGGGTGGCCTCGGTGAATGATAAGATGAGGGAGCGAGATTGAGATTGTTCGGGCATGTGAAGAGAAGATGCACGGATGTCCCTGTGCGGAGGTGTGAGAGATTAGCTATGGATAGTTTCAGAAGAGGTAGATGGAGGTCGAATAAGTATTGGGAAGAGGTGTCAGGTGAGACGTGATGTAATTACAACTCACCGAGAACATGAATGTAGATAGGGGATCAGAATAAAAGGATAGTAGGTAGTTGAGTGTTCTCGCGCGTCCTAGTTCCCGTGTAGGCTCTTGTCTTTACATTTACTTTTGACAGAATATACCGTGAACAATATATCACGTGTATTCCAGTAGCTTTGGACCGTGATATACACGGCGTATACAGTTGTGTATATCACGGTTTTGGAGCAGATTTCGGTTACCATAATTGTAATTATTTGTATTTACTTAACATTGTACATTTACCATAATTGTAGAATTATTGTACAAGTAAAATAAGGTTTAGGAGTATAATATGAATAGAATTTTCCATATTATGAAAATTGTAAATTGTATATATACTCTTTCATTAATGAAAATAATCAAGGGATTATTTCTTTAATGATATCAGAAGTCTAGGTTAATATTTTCTCCCAACTTTTCATCGACTTTTTGCCTCGGTTTCCTAGCCTCTTTTCTCGATTTCCGTGCCTGACGGTGCTCTCCCTATTCTCCAAATTTCTTCCAAATCCCTCCATCACGTCTTGCGTTGCTAATATGGCTAAGAACATATTTCACCCTGCTCTTACTGTTTCTAACATCAAGAATCACATTCCTATTATTCTTAAAAAATAGAAAACGTCCAATACGGAACATGGGCAGAACTGTTCAAAGTTCACGCACGCTCGCATCAAGTCCTCCATCACATAATCCCCGCAGCTCCTGCCGATACGGAGGTGCCTAAACCCGAGGATGATCCTAAGTTATGGATGACTCTTGATGCCACCGTTCTTCAATGAATTTACTCAACTATCTCTACCGGCATATTGCAAACGATTATTGAACTAGATACTACGGCTATGGCTACTTGAGATAGAATACGTGATATATTCCAAGATAATCAAAATTCTAGAGTTGTTACCCTTGAGCATGAATTCTCCCACGTCAACAAGGAAGATTTCCCGAATGTTTCAGCTTACTACAAAAGGTTGAAAGAATTGGTGAACCAACTCTGCAACGTTGGTGCGTTCGTTACAAATGATCGTTTGGTCCTACAAATGGTTGCATGCCTATCTGAGGCCTATAGTGGCGTTGGTACGCTTCTTCGTCAGAGCAGTCCTCTTCTCAATTTTATCAGGCTCGTTTCATGCTTACGCTCGAAGAAGTCAGCTTGGCCAAAGAGGTGGCTACCGGTACTAGTTCCTTGGTCATGATGACGTCCTCCACTAATTTTCAAGGTTTTGTTGATAATTCGGGCCAAAGCGTACGCGGTGGCGGCAGAATACTCAGAAAAATAATGATAAAACCACGGTAAGCGGTGGTTCCGATGGGGAGTGGCGAGCGATGGTCGGTGCTCGGCAAGGTGGCGGTGGCCCGCAGCCCATTTCAGTCCGGCCGTTGTACTGGCGATGGGAGGATCGATAGGCGTGGCCGCCCAACATCCCATATTTTTCAGGTCCAGCGTACCCGAGCGATGGCGACGGCGTCGAGGCCCAACTATTCGCCATAGCCCAGTGGTTTCCAACACATTTATGAGTCGGGGCAGCAAACATGTGTGCTTGGGTCTCGGCCTCCACATGCCCATCATGATGTGGGCCACAACCGACATTGAGGCCGCATTGCACACTCTTGCATTGAATCCGGCAGACGCAAATTGGTACATGGACACCGGCGCCACTTCTCGTCCGACCAAGGTACTCTCTCGTCTTATTCCAATTTGAGCAACAATCATGGAATAATTGTTGGTAATGACAATTCAATTCCAATTTGTGGTTACGGTCATAAAACTTTGTCTCCCCTCATTCCTCTTTTGTCTTGAAAAATGCCCTTCATGCCCCTAACTTAATTAAAATTTTGGTATATATCCGTAAATTCACTACTGATAATTGAGTTTTTATTGATTTTGATCCTTTTGGGTTTTCTGTGAAGGATTTCAAGACGGGGATTCCTCTCATGATATGTGATAGTATGGGAGATATTTATCCTATCACGCCCAAATCCGCTCTCTCGAGTCAAGCATTGCCATCTACTTTTGCACCTCTCGCTCCTTCCTTATGGCATGCACGTTTGGGTCACCCTGGGTCGCTATTATTTCTTCCTTACATAAAAATAATTTTATGTCTTGTAAGGGTACGCGTAGTACTCCAATTTGTCAATCATGTCCTCTAGGAAAAATTTCTTATAATAACAATACATAATTAATATTTACAAAGTCAATTATTAAACCCGAATTATTGCAGATCAAGCATAACTTGAAGAACATTTTTTGTAGTAAAAATATCTATTTATTGTCTTAAATTTTAAAACTCATACATGTCTGGAAGGAAATTTCAGTATTCGAATTTGTAAAATTATTCTCAACCATAGGAAATACAAAATATCCTCTATTGATATTATTTGCCTCTACTGTAACAACAAAATCCAAATTCTCCAAAAAAGGAGAAAACAAAAGAAATACAACAGGTTCTTGTTTGGTAAGTTTTGTACTATGATATATCCTTGTTATATTTACTTAGGCCTAGGAAATGATAAAGAAAAGGATAGGGCTAGGTGGTCCTCCACTTGTCCACTTTAATAAAACACAATGTCCCTCTCCTACCTCTATTGTCTATGTTATTTATTCTAGGAAAGAAGTATCTAGTGCACTAAGCTCCCGTTATACGCGGGTTCGAGAAAGAATCGGATCACAAAGATCTATTATACGATATTTTACTTTGTATTTTTATAAAAAAAATTGTTTCCACGACTTGAATCCGTAACCTCCTGATCACACTTTAATAATCTTGAAAATGGATGATTTTGAACTCTTGATCATCACTTGTTTCATGAGCAAACCTTTAATTGACAAAAGTCAAAATTTGTTAAACTTTAAATTTTGCCTATCAAGTAGGACTGGCCAGTGGGCCGACCCGACACCGTCCCGGTCCCGACCCCAAGCCCGTCACGATCCCGTGTTAAAAAAAAAAAATGGGATCGGGGCTCGAACCGGGGCGGGACAGGGTATGGTCCCGCCCGACCCGGTCCCGCCAAGACCCGATCCCGCCCTAGTCCCGCCCCAGTCTCTCCATTTGCCAAAAATAACCTAACGGCCATTTTACATTTTGGCCGTTAGACAACGGCAATTTTTGGCTTCCCCCACTCCCCCAACCACCCCTACCCCCTTTATATTTATTTTTAACACCTAAGTTATTATATTTACACTTTAACCCAATTTTCCAACTATAAATACCTCATTTTCTCTTCTTATTTCTCACAAATCTTCCTACATTTTCTCTAATTTCTATATACAACATTGTCTACTACATATTCACTCTATTTATTAATTTGAGAATTGGGGTGAAGTTGGCAACTAGCGAGGATTAATCTATCGAGCAAAGTTTGATTTTCAACCTCTCGATTACACATCGACTCTACGTCGGCGTTTGGTACATTCGTTCCTTCATTAAATTATTATTTTGTTTTTATTTCATTTAGCACATTTAATTTCATTATCTTTAAGTCTTTAACTATTTAATTATTTATTATCATAATTAAAATGAAAAGAACAAAAAGTCTTTTCGGCAAGGATACTTCTTCTAGTAGAGGCGTAGTATGAGGGCAAAGGTACTTCTTCTAGTATTCCTAGACAAGATGATTTTATAGATCCTGAACTGTTTCTGAAATACCATATGATCTTGACACAAATGTTTATCCTCAAATGAAGAAGATTTTAATTTAGATGACACTCTAGATGATGATACACTACTAATGAAGATGATGATACATCCACTAGTGAAATGTCTCATATCCCCTAGTATGAGACGAGTCCGACAAAACGACCATTAAAATCGGTTGTATGAAAATATTTTGTGAGGACGTCTGAATCAAGTAGTATATGTAAAACTTGTAAAAATGTTTATTCTTTTAAAATCTGGACAAGGTAAGTGGTGGGACGGGGTTTAGGAAGACACCTATGCAAAAACACAAAGTCTTGCATGCCCAATACATTATTGAAAAGATGGTGGCGGGCGTCCTCAATCGGGACAAGGTTCACATCTTGTCGGACAAAGTCTGAGATCAAACTAACCACATGACGGGGAGTTGTAGGCCCTAAATACGATAAACATAAAGATAGGAAGACTAGCAAAATTAGTTGTTGTGGAGGGTTTGGCTTTTTCATTTCTGAATCGCTGGTTTTATTCATTATATTAGAGATATGTATAGTTCTTATAAAGGTTTTCCTAGATCAACGGTTAAGAGGCGTGTTTAAATTTGCACACGAATATCAACAATATTTGCGTTATTCATTATATCATTTAAATTGCAAAGTCGCTCTAACTTACGATATAGTCGAAGTAGTACTAATCGCATGATTATTTAACGGTAACTTTGTCATTGGATAGATTATAAATGGTCTACATGCAGCGTATTTTAACATATAGATATATAGATAGTAGGCACCTTTGGTGAGTTTATTTGGAAAATATTTATTGATCTGCGATTATTACGGAATAACTGATAAAGTTATGAGTATTACATTAGATAATGCATCTTCTAACAATTCTGCTATTTATATGTTAAAAGAAGTTTTAACTCCATCTTTTCCAAAACATTTTCATATCAAATGTGCGTGCCATATTTACAACTTAGTTGTAAATGATGGTTTTTCACTTTTTCAAGATATTCTTGAAAAAATACAATTTGTTATACACTTTATTTTTAAAAATAATAGAATTCAACAGAGAAAAAAATATAAAAAAACTTGTCACGATTGTGGACTATCTTACAGAAAAATTCCCGAAAAAGTACCTACTAGGTGGAATTCTTTATATGACCAACTAGTTGTTGCTTATGACTATAGAAAACCTATCACTTTATTTTTTAACGCCCATAATCAAAATCCAAATGATATGATTGTGGATAATGATTGGGACAAAATTAAAGAACTTATTGAATTTCTAGAGAATTTTCAACGAGCAACAAAAGAATTTTCTACTTTATATTATCCTACTATTTCAACTATGTTGTTTTATATAGCTATAATATTTTTACTTCTTAAAGAATATATGGAAAAACACCTTATAAGGCGGTATTAAAAAAATGTTTATGAAATTAAAGAAATATTTTATTCCTATTCCCCCTATTTATATTATTGGTGTTGTATTAAACCCGACTATTAAAGTAGAGGGTTGTAAAAGTCTTATTGAAAATATTTATAACTGTATGGACGTACTACCTCCAACTCCCAAAAATTTAAATGTTGAGCCACATATTGAACAAACGCTAGAAGAAGTGTTGAATAGCGTAGAAGATGAATGCAAAAAGTATATCGGCATTACCAAAGAAAGTGCTAGTAACGGCCAGGCTTCGTACCTTCTTCTTCAACATGACCTAAAAAGACATGTTGTTTTGCGGCTAGTATTGATTCTATTGAAAGCCTCGGAAATAGAATGTGCGGTGGTAGCGATGCTAACCAAATTAGCGAGTTCGATGTTTTTGTTTTGCGGGGTAATTTACCTTACCAGCGATTTATCAATGAAGACGGAAAGGAAGACTTGTGAAATATTGGATGCGAGAATGAAGACATTTACGACACTTTCAATGATGGCGAGATATTTTGAACATTGGCGCCATCAATCACTTCGAAGCGCTTTTCTGCAGATTTCAAATAGAGAAACCAGAGCATTCATTAGCGGGAGCGGCTTGGAGATGGAGGTACTATTCGAGAGATTGGATACGGCGGAGGCGAAGGAGGTGCGATCAACCAGAGATTAACGAAGAAAAAGACGAAAACTACAACGACATTTTATCTGAAGGCATGAGTAGCGACGTGGAACAATTTGACCAAGATATACCAATTCCAACCGAAGAACCACACTAAATTATAAAGAAACTAGAAAAAGTATTTTCAAATTGGTAATTTATTTTATTGCAATTTTTTAATTATTCTATGTCTTTTGCAATTTTTTTCAACAACAGTACACTACAATTTTGTAATTCTGAATCTTGTATATTTCAATGAAATAATTAATAATATAATAGGCACAAAAACAGCCTTGAGATGTTTTTTTTACACTCTTCTTGTCTTTGTTTAATTATTTAATTTATACTTTATACTTTATAAATATATTATATATATGAGTATAATTATAATATTATAATATTATAATAGTATAATATGAGTCTATGACTATCACTATATGACTATATGTTAATGTTACTTTGTTAGTAATTTAGTATTTTTAATTTAGTGGAAAAAAAAAATTTAAAAAAAACCGTCGACCGTCCAGGCCCACCTTGCGGGGCAGGGACGGGACACGTATCGTCCTAGTCCGGTCCGGACACTCCAGCGCCTCGGCCCGACACCGCCCCTCCTCTCCACAGGCCGTCGACTCATGGATTCCGATCAATGTGGACGGCCCGACGATGGCCAGCCCTACTATCAAGTAACGGAGTAAAGAATTCAAGATCACTCACCTTCAAAACTATTATCGTAAATCACCCGTCTATAGATTAGAATTTGTATCTGGTAGCTAATTATTAGGGCACCATATATATATATATATATATATATATATTCAATTTTTAAAACTATTTTAAATTTAGTGAACTTTAAATAACTTTAGATCGCGCGCTACACATTTTTCTTCTCCTATTCATCCACCTAAGATTTAAATAGTTTGTAAACTCCGACTATGTTTAAGATAATGGGTTTTCAAGCATCTATTGTGTACTTCCCCCAATTTATAGATTTTTGCTGATTTTTCTTTCTAAAATAACGTTATAGTTTTGTCTAAATTGCACGCAGTTCTCCAATCCGTATATGTAATTAACGTATAACTTTGTTCATTATTAAATTTAAGTAAATAAAAATAAATTACCTAATATTTTTTGTCTATATTATTAGGTCACTAATCTCCAATTTTATCCACTTCATTTACTAGCACACCATTAGAATCTTATGGAATAATCCATTAAAGATGAATAGTAAATATTGTCTCTATAAAACAAGGCTCATGGAATCTTCAAAAAGTGATTAAAGTGATAAGAAATAATGTGTCAAATCACATAACTGAACTGGAGCTGAATTGCTTCCCGCAGAAGTGTCTTGAGTCTTGACATTCTGAGCTGAACTTGAACTGGAGCAGTGGTATTGCGATCCGCAGAATGGAAGTGTGGATCGCATACTGGGTCGCACTTCAGAGCTCCAGAGTCTTCTTCTCACTGACTATTTCTATGGCTTTGACTACCATTCTACGATCCGCAATCTAGTTCTGCAGTCTAAACATCGAACTCATCAACATTATTTATATAATAATATGATCTTTCTTTTAAATCTTTTACATTGTTGGTTATGGCAGTGCTCGTAACCCCATTTGAAGAAAAAAAAAGCATGTTCAATTTTAAGAGAGTATATGTTGATTTAAATGAGAATTTTTTGGTACATCTTAAAAAAGCTGAAAATTGAGATGTGGTTAAAAACTATAGCTAAGCAAAAAGTGGTCACCATAGTACTTAAAAGTTAAAAGTTAAAAGGCTAACAAATGTGTGGTTTAACTGGCTGACGTGGTTTGCAGGCTATTGCGTTAGTCCGGGGTTTACCCCTTGCGCTTCGAAGAAGCGTGATGCGCCTTCACAACAAAAAAAAATTGTAATGATTGTAAATTAGGAATATTCACATGTAAGTAAGTAGTTGAAACATTGCTACAGAGTATATGAGTTAAGTTGTACTTAATGTACCGTCTAAAAATATTTATATAATTAAGTTATTTATTACAGATCATTACAAGTTAAATTATCAATAACCATATAATTTTTAATTTGATAAAATTGATAAATAATTTGTTATTACAAATTCAAATTCATTAATAATTTAAGTGCGAGGACAGAATTTTTTTATTTTTGCGGAGGGTTGAACCAAACTCTAGAGCTAAAATAACACAATTAAAACGTCCAAAAAGAATTTAACCATTTAAGTTTATCGATGGTAAATCACATGAGTCAAAGAACTAGTTAACATGAACAAAAGCAAGTTCTTAATAATTAGTAGCATTCTGATTATTGAAGAAAGACAAGTTTATCACACTTACCTTTGTGACTAGTCCATGTTACAACAACAACAAACAACAAAGATGCTAAGATGGATGTGTGGAGGGAAAGAATTAGAAATATGATATCTGGGACAGAGTAGCAATGACGTCGATGGATGATAAGATGCGGAAAGCGAGGTTGAGATGGTTTGGGCACATACAAAGGAGAGACATCCTAAGTGTGGAGGTGTGAGAGGTTGACTATGGACGTGTACATGAGGGGTAGAGGTAGGCCGAAAAAGTATTGGGGAGATATAATTAGACGGGATATGGTGCAGATGCAACTCACTGAGAACATGACCTTAGATAGGAGGTTATAGAGGACACAAATTAGGATAGAAGGGTAGTAGGTAATCCAGCGTAGTCTTATATATCTACGCTTACAAACTGGTAGATGTAGTCTTATTATTGTATGCTCGTTTAGCCTATCATACTAATAGACACATTATTGTTTTATAGTCCTCTGTCGTTTGATTTTTGATGCTATGTGTATTTTGTTTGTCTTATTTACATGCATTAGTTATTGCTTCTTTTTTTTCCAGAAGTCGCTATCATGACTTAGTCACTTTGTTTGTCTTACTTTGCTTGTGTTTGTGCTTTGTGCATGTGGTACCAGAAACCGATGCCTTACCACTTGGCTATACTCCATAGGCCTGTCTTGAGCCTAGGGTCTCTCTCGGAAACAGTCGTTCAATCTACTAAGGTAGAGGTAAGATCTGCGTACACTCTACCCTCTCCAAATTCCACGTTGTGGATTTCACTGGGTACGTTGTTGTTGTTAATTTTTTTATTGACAGTGTAAACATTTTTTAAATTATCAATATTATTTAACGTATGATTTTGACGTCACTCCCATTCTCTATTGAGCTCCCAAACAAGTCTCGTCTACTATGTGATAAGATTTAAGTATCTATTTATTTTAGAAAATTAACGCGCGGATGCTTCTGCGCAAAAAAAAAAACAATTACCAGAAAATATCAATTTTAAAAAGTACTATTAGATTCAATACTGATTTAGGAACATATATAAAATATCCGGTAGGTATGTATATATGCATACACATATATATCTTCGAAATATACATTTCATATATCGTATATCCTAAAAGAACAAAAAAATGTGATTCAACTAGATATACAATCGTATGAATTCACTACAAGAAAAGGCTTATTTTATGGAGGTTTTTTCTTAATTTTGTGGCGGTTTTCGACCTCCGCAAATGGAATTATGGAGGTTTTAAGAAACGCCAAGATTATGTGTACCACGACGTATTTTGTGGCGATATCATAAAACCACGACCTCCGCAAATTAAAAGTGTAAATAGTGGGGGTTTTAAAGTCAACTAAGGGTGGTCTCTGACCTCCACAACATGATTTTAATACTCCAAGCTATTTAATTTATGGGGGTTATTAATTGTCGCAATATGATTTGATTTTTTTTTTTAAATAATTAGTGGCGGTGTGCAACCGCCATAATATAAGCTTTATATTTAAAAATATTTTAATATGTTGGGATCTACAATCTCCACAATATAATTTTATTATTTTATAAAATTTAATTTGTGGGGGTCAATTACCGTCACGAATTAATTATTGAAATGTGTTTTCTTCTCATTAAAAAACTTCATTGCATGATTAAATAAGATCAAACTTGTATAACAATATGCTAATAGTTCACTTAATAATATAACATAAATCAAATTTCATAAAAATAATCCATAATAGCAAAAGTCACAAATTCAAATACTTTACTACCTAAGAAAATGAAGCAATAAACTAATGTATGATAAACATTACTACTATTTAATAGAAGCAAAAGTGGTTTCATAATGAAATCAATAAAAATCTAGATATTTGGTTGATCATTTCCATTGATGTCACCCAATGATCCTCTTATAATCAATGGTGTAGATTCACTCCTGACATTATCGTCAATCTGAAATAATAATAAAAAAAAGCATATTCGATGAGAAAGTTAAAAGCTAACGTCTGACTAATTAGAAATCAATATGCAAACCCAGCCAAGCATTTGGAAGAACAGCGGGGCCGCACGCGAGCGGGTCACGCGATCGATATCTTGAAACCTCTTTTACTCAGCGGGGCGACAGGCCGATTGTTTGTATGGTGGAGTGGGTTGGTTTTGTTTCGCGGTACCGGTCCGGTTTCACCGCACTGAAGAGAAAAGTAGCTGCGCGTTGCCTTCCACAAAAAAAAAAAGAAATCAATATGCAATACATTAACTAAATCATGTTAAATGGAGCATTAGGGAAAGGAAAGCAATTCAAATTTCTGATAAAAAATACAAAAATTTGGAACAACTATAAAGGATAACATAAAACATAAACAAGTTAAAGAAAAGTGAAAAGAATTACTATGTTAGAAGATGAATATGCCTCTTCATTAGAACTTAGGCCATTGAATCTAAGAATTTTTTCAATGGTCTATATAAGTGACTCATTCTCCTATTGTTCGTAATGATCTTGTAAGCTACAGACACAAAAAAACTCGCTTTACTAAACAATTAGAAGGTTATCCTGTGGGCACTCGAAAGAGTAGCGGCGGCGAATTTCTTCGTAAAAAAAAAGGAATAAAATAGAAGCAAAGGCAATATATATTTATCAGTACCAAATTATTCCAAAGGACATTTACAGTTGATTCTATCAATGTGTACAAAAGAACCTGCAATTAGTAAGATATTTCATTGTCATAATGGATTACAGAGATTTCTCCCTACTAATCTGCAAAGAAAGAGACCATTGTTGTTAGCCATTCTCAAACCACGTAATATAATTCTGTCGAGTAAGCAAATGGGATACCTGCAGATTAGCCCAATTGACCACGACTATTACTATCCATACCACCCTTGTCTTGAATTGTCCTGTGTAGCAAGTATGCAATTTATAATAAGATAAAGGTACCCCTAAAATATTACAAATGAAAGATTCCACCCAAGACCTCAATCAGAGCACACACCTGGAATAAAGACAGGGGCGGACTCACGAAATAATCATAAAGTGGGCCGACTAAAATAAGATAATTTTAGTCATCGACAATTTCTCTTTCAATATACAATAGCAAAGTATTTATAAGATAATCATCTGACATTTTGTTGCGGAGTCGACTCTTCACAATTTTTGTAGCTGAAAATGCACGTTCATTTGTTGCAGTGGAAACCGAGAGCGTAAGCACAAGAGAAACCAATATAAATATCAACGGATAGATTTTCGATCTTCATGTATCTACCATCCACTTACACAACATAATAATACTTGAAAGAGAATTCAACTTCTTATCATTAGATACTTCAACTCCAAAGTGTCTTAACTCTATTGTCAACAATTGCCTCAATTCTAGCTCTGTAAAATCCCCTGGATAATATTTTTTTTGCTAGCTCAGAAATTCGTTCAACATCAAATGAAACATATTTCTCTCTTGGATCAAGAGCACAACTAATAGAAATCAACTCCATTGCTTGCTCACTAAAACGACTGTTTAACTCTTGCGTCTCCAAATCTACAGTAGCATAAAATATATCAATTTTATAATGATTTTCAATTGTAAAATCATGTAAATTGACACGACTACACCCTCTCCTGTCCTTATACTTTTCACTTAGGTTGGGAACTTCTATGAAAAAATGGGCACAAAAAGTTTTTACCTTTAGGAGCAAATCATCAAATTCATTATCTCTGAGTTTCTGAACAAGGGTCTTTATTGTCTGAACAATATACATAGTCTGGGCAATGTCTAGTGACTTCTTTTGGAGAGCTTGAGAAAGAGAATCAGTAATCTCCATCAATTCTTGAATGAAATGCAGGATGAAAACAAACTCGAATGAATTCATTACCTCAAGGCCAGAATATGTTTGACGTCGTTGAGTTCTTGTTTTGTCATCATCAATAATATTATCAAGAACCAAATGTGTAGCGCTGTACATCTTAATAAAACTTGACACTGATCTCAAGTAGGAGCCCCAACGAGTATCTCCAGCCCTTTGTAGGGTTCCAATCTGATTAAGTCTCCTCCCGATTTCAATTTCATCATTTTCAATCATTTGAGCAATTTTCAACATGTTCATTTACCAGAGGTGCATCATTTTCCAAAGATTTAGTGGGTTCTTTTGTTTTAAAGAATGAACTAATTTTTTTTTGTGGTTTTGACATTTGTATAATATTCCCAAATCTGACAAAAAAAAACAAACATTTAAAATAACCAATTGCCTAACTAAAATTGAATTGGGACCATAATATTACTATCATAAATTAAATATTTCTAACAATTCATCACACCCAATCAATAAAAGAATTGGTTTAAAATTAATTATTTTCCTAATTTGCAATCATAATTAACAATTCAAATTAAACCCAAAAATTCTATTTACAAAACCTTCAAATAACCTAATAAAATAATAGAGAGAATACTACACACCTGGAGAAAGCTTTCGTTGTCATTCTACTTGTTGTCGCTGAAAATTGCAATTCTTCACTCACACACGTGGTTTAGAATAGTGATTTCGTTATTTTTCAATAGGTTAATTTTTTTTGAAAAGGCAGTGGGCCAATACTAATAGTCAATTTTTTTTAAATGAGGATGGGTCATGGCCCAAGATATGATTCGCCCCTGAATAAAGACAACCTTGATATCTATAAATGTCAAATTTAATGAGTTAGATTCATGGGATAAGGTGAATTATATTTATATTTTATTTGATTAAAAATATAATTAATTTCAAAATAAATTTATATTTAATCAAATAAAGGATAAATTTGATCCAAACTTAATTCTGAATATCACACTTTATCTCTTCACATTTGATGTTATTTTATTTTACGTGAAAGGTAGAATAAATTAATCTAAATTCCGAGATAATTTAGTCCGAACTAAACCACCAGAACTTTTGTTGCCACAATGTCACAAATTGGCTTGTGTGGCGGAAGAAGAGATAGGGTCCCTGTTCATTGTCAGCAACAAAATGGAGGGCCCAGCTACCGTTACCCTATTTAATAAAATGGCACTATTATATGTGGCAATTCTAAATAATCTCCAAAATAAAATATTGATGGAAAGTAATGAAAAAGAAAGGCTCATTAATTACTCGACCTCATCATTTTTGGTATTTTCTTGGTTGTGTTTGTCACCTCCAGTGCTGCACAATTCTTGAATTCCTAAACTATCATCTAATATGATATATTGATTTGAGTATACATTTTTCAATTTTAACTTTTTTCGTTCGTTGGATATCTGAAGATTAATTCATCATCTAATATAAGAATCTTGAAAAATATAATGTAAGTTGTTGAAGACCAAAAAGAAGTAATTTCGAAAAGAAGTGAAGTACCTAAATAGCAGACGTCAGTGAAGTGGAAAATTGGATAAAAAAGGAACTAATTGACTGTCACCATTCACCAAATGGATGGTGTGGTGGGAATGGGAGGCCAACGGGGTGGGCTGGCGGGGTCAGGGTCCGGCGGACTGGGTAGGGCGGGGTCTGTTGTCGTCCCGATCCCGAGGTGTCGGGGTTAAATTAAAAAAATAACACACACAACAAGATAGTTTAATAAAAATATTTCAATGATGTTTTTGTGCCTCTTATATTATTTTATAGAAATATAATTTTTTTTAATACAATTTCAAAATTGTAATATCGTGATATAAATCATTCCACTTCGAAGTTAAACTTTAATTCATGTGTAATTACTTTTGGGCTCTATATATTGCTAGATCGCTGTTGGACTTCAATAGCAGATTATTCCAGTAACAAAACTGATCTTTTGCACCTAAAGCACATAAAAACATACATCAGATATGAAATAACCATAGAAAGGTTATATTGAATGGAGAGAGACTCGAGACTAATTACATTTGACAATACAAAGCTACGGACAAAATATTCACAGTTTTTTGCGGCACAACTTGAAAAACACAAGGAAACAAAGCACTTTGTTTATCAAATATTTCTTTCCTCCTCAAAATCTATAAAATCATCACCCAGTGAAGACTCACCAGAACTACCTGGTTTCTCCATTGGAACAAACAACTCTTGTATACTAATTTGCTTCTTATCAAGCCATCCAATTGGCTTTTCAGATAGTGAAACCAAACTCTTAATTGCAAAATCATTTGATATGGTGGTATCAACACCTATGGTTCTAGAGTAAAGTCCTCTGCTTCCAGTAACCAGCATATTACGTATCTCTTCACCAGTACGAGAAAGCACAGGCGGTAGTAGATTGGAGTAAAGTCCTCTGCTTCCAGTAGCCAGCATATTTCGTGTCTCTTCACTACTACGAGACAGCACAGGAGGTAGTAGATCAATCAGCTGTGGGCTGGACTGATTGGAGTTATTTATTAGCAACCGAAGCGTGTCCCTGGCACTTTTCTCAGCCATTGATTCTGTTTCTGGAATTAAGGGATTCACTAAATTTGGGTGCAACTGTGGAATACTGCCAGAGATGGCAGGACCTGCACTGACAAAGTAACCTTGGCCAGAAGAGCAAACGTCAATAACTGGAATATGGACTATAGAATCCCCTACTAAAGGTGAGAAAGCAGGTATTTGCTGTGAAGTTGCCAAAGAAAATGGCAACCTGATCAATGACTCAGGCAGAAGAGGCGGGAAATCTAAAGTGGAGACATCAGTGACAAGAGATGGCATTGGTGTCAAAATACTAGATGAACAAGCAGGTGCTTTCGAAGAAAGTAGTGGTATGGAGTCTGTAGATAAAATAGGCAAATGCGGAGTTCCAACTGAGTACTGCAGAGTAGATACAGCAGGAGGACACCAACAGTAATAAGGAGAGAGAACTGTTGAATCCAGAGAATGAATATCAGCTGCAGAGCCTCGGAAAGGAGGAGCAGCAACAAGTTGCTCCAAAACATTTGAAGGACTAGCTTCTCTTTCAAGCTTGTCGTCTTCAACATAAATTGAACTAGGTGGTGCATCTGTGCTACTTGTGCCAGCAATTTGGCTATCTACACATGAAAGATAGCTATCACCATGGTGCCTTGGCCAGTCTCCAGAACCACATACTGATGATGTATTCCTGGTCATGCTATCTTTAAAAGCACTAGACATAGGACTAAGGCTACTGATCAGGCTGGTGTTTGATCCTAGGCCACTGAAGTGCACAGACCGCAGAGATTTCTGAGGTGCAACTGATATCTGGGCATCTAGACCAGATTCTGGAGAATCAACAGAGCCAGCTATGGGAGGATCTCTTGACAACATGGAACTTGCTTGAGGATTTATGGCTGCTGAACCGTGGAGATAAGCTCGAAGATGAATGGCAAAATAGTCAATCCGTGATTCATCGATTCCAGTCAATTCAGCCAAGGATGGTTTCATCTTAACCAAATCCCTCATCTAAGCCAACCACAATCAATAATGATATTAGCCATCTACACACGCAAGTATAATATGAAAAATATTCAGCAGTTGATCACAGTAAACATAAGAACATATACCTTTCGCCGCAACTCATCTCCAAGGAGCTTAGACTTCTCTGAACACCAAAAGTAGAAAGTCTCACCATCAGGGATACTAATAAGAAAAGAGCGCCCAGAGTTGTCTGCCACAATATCTTTAATCTCCACGGCAGAACAATCTGACTCACTGCAAAATGTTCCAACTCTCTCTGTGCTACCGTCATCCCCAATGAATGAGATGCGCAAGTCCGATGTTGGCAGAATTGCAAGATTCAAGTTTCCCCTGTTGCAACAATAACGAGAAAAAAGAAATGTTTAAGAGCAGTTACATTGTTAATAAGTTAATACTAAATTGGATGTAATCAAATACAGCACATGCTTGTTACTTGTGAATCCTAAATCTAACGCCCTTGGCTGAGGAAATGGTATTATGAGTTAATTTTTTTATTATCTGAAATTACAAAAATTAAGGCAGCTAAACAAGCCCTAAATCTCAAATTTGTATCTTCCCTTCTTTCTGCAAGAAAAGTCTTACTGGACAAGCTAGCCTATGCAATTGAACAGCATTACCAACATAAGATAATAATTATCATTTAGGTGGATGCCTGATGTTTTTTTAAGAGAAGTGCTAGTTAATATAGACCCCTACTGTAACATGCAAGTAATTTCACCTCATTAACCAGAAGTTCACTAGAAACATGCACAAGATACATACATTTATAACAACAAGAGAGAATCACAGAATCCCATCAAAAGAAGATTGTGCTGCTTTTTTTTAGATTTGTGAGGGTGGGGGAGGAGCCAATCACTCCTCCATTCACATATATCATTGAGCATAAAAGAGACACAAAAGACAATTGGAATCCAGTAAATAGAAAATCTCTTTGCTTACAGGATGTTATCAAAGAATACAAGGAAAAATTTAAACAGATATGTAGCTATGTAAAGGCAAACACTGAGCTATGGACAGGAAATAGCAGAATAGCATGAAATATGAATGACAGACTGAACAATATTGAAACTTCTAGGATGGTTCAGATAAAAGGCAGTCAAACCACATTTTTTATTTCATAAAATAAAAAAGCACCAAGGAGGTACAAGTTAGACTTCTAGATAATTTAGAGAGAAGTAATTGAATCATGTAATATAGGAGCATGAAACTACCTTGACTTCTCCTTAATTCAGAGATCATAATAGTAAATGCCCAATTTACCTACAAGTCAAAAGATATCTTCATGTGGAAGCATGAACATTTGTCACCATCAATAAACAATACAATATCTGGCAACTTCTAGCCACGATCAACTAAGGTTATGTACAGATTAAACTGGATTGAGCTATATAGTATCAAACAGGTAGAGAGAATAATTGCAACTTCTTTGATGAAATAATCAAAAAGAGAAAAATAAGAGAATGATAGAACACTGTAATATGCCCATACGCAGCAATAGGACGAAGTGAGAGAAAACATAACACTCGCTGATATATCAGTGCAAACATGCTTCTGCCAGCCCGATGGGATTTATTACCCTAAATGCCGAATTAAAAACCTATTCTCCCATCTCCATTCAGGCAAAACTGATAAAAGTACCATATGTAGCAAGATTATGAAGGGGACAGTGGTACTATAAAGCGAGGTGATAGAGAACAACACACTCACTAGTACATAAAGGGAAACACACTTCTACCAGTCTAAAAGGATTTAATACTGAGGACTACCAAATTAGCAACTTATTTTCTCATCTCCATTCAGAAAAAACTGACAAAAGCACAAATCGTACCAACCTTTATGGTGCCTCCACATGTCAATGTGCACCTCCTAACAATAAACAGTCTCATATCAAGACACAGGGATATATGATAGTATCCAGCAAGCAGTACCTTCACCAGCAGAAGGTATGCAGCATAGCACATCTAGGAACAGATAAATTCACTGGATTCCAACTATACCTTCACCGGCAGAAGGTATGCAGCAGTCACAAGATAAATAAAAAAGGAGGTTAATGAGCAACAATACATTCTCCAGCATCTTACAACTAAAGCATTATCACTCGAGACGGCCATAGGAAAGAACACTTTCCTTTTCCAGCAAGAAAAACTAGGTACGTGTGTGGGACAGTCAATATGCTTCAAGTACCTATACTGCTAATAAACACTAAACACATCGAACAATTAACTAGTCTCTCCTCTGCTTGTTACCGCATTGCAAAATCCATTGGCCCCTATTCTAACTACTAATGGACATTCATACTGATACATCTGTACATTAACAACATTCACTTCTCTCTCTTCTATTTTTTGTTTCTTAAAAGCTAAAGTCAATCATCTAGCGTATTAACCCGCTTTCTCTTATGCTAAATGTGATTACACTTTTTATTTGACCAATCAAAAGAGTAATACTTTTCATTTTGAATTTGAATCTCAACTAATCTATGTTTAACTATTTCAAAAATAAGCATATGACATAAAAAGTTGAAGTTATCTGCCTTGAACTTCAAAGGATGCAAATGGCATGTTAACTTTAGAATTATATTTCTTCTAGTTACAGCTAACAAGCCTAACACTAACTACATATATCACTTATAATTCACTGTCAAAATAAGGCGCCTTTTCAATCTGAACCAGTGGTAACTAAAATCAAAAGATTAGACATATAAATCCTACCACTTGAATAGGAAGGGCAGTTAGGTAAATACTAGAAACAAAAGAGCTCATTCAGTTAGTGATCTGTAATAGTACCAGATATGACTCCACCAGGATATATTTATTAGATAATTGCTAAGAATCCTAGATCATTCATATTGTATTCCTTTGTGTACCATGATACTAGCAAAAGATAAGTAAAGTTAATTTTGTTCAGCAAGCATTTTTAACGAGTGCTTACAGTACAATAATTGCAAATTTTCTTCAGCATCCTGACCAAATGGGTTTGTTAACTGAGTTATGGTAATTGCTAAGACCATGATGCTTACAAAAAGATGCGTATCTTAGCTTTGAGTAATAATTGCAAATATATGCATCGATCTTTCCTAAATAGAGGAAAGAAGAGAGGATATGGAGAACACAATCTATGTCTACCGGTCAATCACGAAGGAGCTAATTTAACTAAAACAATTACTCATTAAAATGTCAAAAGAACTACAAGTCACAATCAAATAAGCTGGACGCAAGTACCACAATCATGGAAACGCCATATAGTGCATGTGAAAGGTAAAGTTCACTTAAACTACCTTGTAGAAGTTGGGCACAAGAGTGTCCCCTGCTTCTGGATCTTCCCAACGCGCATTGAAACGAGTGGAATGCACAAGCACCTGGCGAGCATTCCAACTTCTGATGGCTCAAAGTTCTGTCAGAGAATAAGAATTAGTTCATTTACCGTTTTAACTTCAGTTGTGAAATAGCATCAAACCAAAATAAACACGATGACCTAAAACATATTCCTCATAGATTTAATTGAAACTTCATTACATGTTAATTTGGTAGAATTTACAACGTTCATATATTGTTTTAACTTATAAAATAGCGTCCAATCGCATATCTCTTATTCTTAATTTTCTATTGATATTTGTTGTCCTTTCTGCTTTAATTTTCTTGCTATTCTGATGTTGCTTCTGTGTTACCTGAGTAGATGATGGTCTATCAGAAACATTCTCTCTACCTTGGTAGGTAGAGGTAAGGTCTTCGTACGCTCTACCCTTCCCAGACCCCATTTGTGGGATTACACTGGGTATGTTGTTGTATAATGTAGTGTCCAAGGAACATCAAAACCAAAATAAACACGATGACCTAAAACGAATTCCTCATAGATTTAATTGAACTTCATTACATATTAATTTGGTAGATTTTGAAACGTTCATGTATACTTAACTAAGATGAGCGTGTTAATATGTTCCCTGTTACATATTAATTTGGTCGATTTTGAAACGTTCACGTACTGTTTTAACTTCAATTAAGCGTCCAGGGAACATCAAAATCAAAATTAACACGATGACCTAAACCGAATTTCTCATAGATTCAATTGAACTTCATTACATGTTAATTTGGTAGAGTTGTTCATATACTGCTTTAACTTCAATTATAAAATAGCGTCCAAGGAACATCAAAATCAAACCTAGCACAATGACCTAAAATGTAACCGTTCAAGTGTATTTTTTACCATTATCTCATAAAATAACATCCAATGAACATCAAGATCAAAATTAAGACGATGACGTCAGGTGTGTTTTTTACCATTATCTCACAAAATCAAAATTAACAGGATGACGTAAACAGTAATAGTTCAGGTGCATTTTTTACCATTATCTCATAAAATAACATCCAACGAACATCAAAATCAAAAATGACATAATGACCTAAAAAGTGATAGTTCAGGTGTATTTTTTACCATATCTCACAAAATCAAATTAACACAAGTTCACGTGTATTTTTTATCATTATCTCATAAAATAACATCCAACCAACATCAAAATCAAAATCAACACAATGACCTAAACCAAATTCGTCATAGATTCAATTAAACATCATTACAAATTAATTTAGCAGAATTTTTCAACATACTTGACTAAGATGAGCGAGTAATCGATCTTCAGCAGCACCAGCAGAAACATTTAGCTTCAATAAAGGCTTTAGCCTTTCATCAGCCCGACAAGCTCCCATTACCTGCAAATCTAAAGCTAAAAGCCACTGAAGAACATTTGTTTCTCCTGATCCGAAAAAGTCGTCGTATACAGCATCATCGTCATTCGACGACATCGTTTCGTCCAATTCTACCTCATCAATCTCGTGATTGTTTGTAGATTGTTGTTGAGGCTCTGAATGAACCATTTTTTTTTTAATTTCAATGAATTAAGGTTTAAATTAATTGGAAAATAAGAAAATTGATTCAAATCTATTAAGAAATGCAAAGAGATTTGAGAGAAAATAACGGGAACCACAATTGAATAGTTGCAATTTGCAAATAGGGAAAAATGAAGGTATTTAGTTTTGTTATATATAGGGACGATGGAGGCCCTACGGATTTGAAATGTGATAATAAAACTTGATTTAGGGATGAATTTGGAATCCGGGCAATCATGGCATTGGCTTACGTCAAGCTGATTTTTAATGGGCCCAAGTTGTTCATTGTGGGGTAATGGACAGTGCCATGTCAGCTCCACGGGATATCATAAATCAGATGTTGATTAATTGGCGAATCTGATACTCTCCTTGCGTGTCAATTGACATGATGATAGAAAGTTTAAACAAGGAACGAGCAAAGGAATTTCCCCAGCAATGTTGGAGTCACCTATATCCACTCTGATGACAATGGATCCTAGACCCGATCCGGTGGATCCAGATCCGTTTTATAGAATATGGATATTCAAAGTTTGGATCCAACGGATTCGGATCGGATCCGGATCCGTTTATTTTGGATCTGGATCTTGTCTTTGAGATCCGTATCCGGTCCAGATCCGACCCGTGAATCCATTTATTATTAAATTAATTATACATTTATTATTTATACACCATGACACCAAATCCTTTGTAATCTTAATTTTATTTTATATTCAAATGGCTGAAGGCCATTATTTTTTTAATTGAGACACGTTTTGCGTGTTATTCTTTAATCATTATATTAATCATTTATGTGGTACTTATGTAGTAGCTTAGGTATTGAGAAGATTGTTTCTCACTAAAGCAATAGCCAATAGGCATAACAATTGTCAACAATGTCATTTAGTCCTAATTTACGGATGCTTTCCCCATGATTCCGTTAAATTAAATTGACTTTTTTTCTAGAAAATTTGGACTGATTAGAAGGTATAACTTAATAATCAGTCACTTTAATTTGGATCCAGATCCGATCCGATGGATCTGGATTTGGATATGATTTTATGGACCCTATGGATCTGGATCTGGATATGGATACATGTATGTAAAACGGATCTGGATCTGGATCTAGTAGGATCCGGTCCAGATCCTACCCGTTGTCATCCCTAATCTGGGCCTTTTCATTCCAATACTCGATTTATCTGTATTTATTTTGCATATGATTCTTGTAATTCTCAAAGATGTCCATCTAATGTTTGTTTCCCTAAACGAAGACATATATCCGCATAACTTAAAGGACTTTGGTTTGTTTATACATTCATAACGAGTACTGTACTTGCAATAGTTCCACTTTGTAAGATGAAAATTTGACCTCAATTTCACATACCTATTTGATATAACATGAAGAAACCTCAACCATGACACTTTGATCTCCTCAAAAGAGAAGCTTCTTTGTATAGCAACTAACAGGATTGTTTATGTGACTCCTGCAAGCTTTGCAAATTCTCCCCTCTTTTTCAATCCATGATTACCAGCCAGGCTACTGTAAAGCTTGGTAATTCATAGGCACCCTTTAATATTTCACTGACATATTTATTTAATGTTGAATTAATGACTCCTAGAAGAAATCCATCGCAAAGATCAGGTTAAAGACTTCTAGTCACTCCAGAAGAAATATATTAAAGCTCTATATCCGTATTGCACTTCCCAACAATTACCCACGAGATGAGTAGAGCAAAAAGCACATAGAAGAGAGTGTTGAAACTGGTAGGAATGAATCTTAAAAGGAAAAGGTATTATTCCACAACATAAAGGACGAAGAATCAAAAGACCAAACCACACCAATAAACTTGTTGTTGTGCTAAGCTCACCAAAACATTAAGTAAATACACCAATTACATAACCTTTCTCATAGGAGGGTAAATGAGAACCCCAGCGTATTTACCTGCATGCGTGTAACAACTACCCATATGGGATTGATCAGCAGCACGTTAACACACATGTAACAAAAAAAGAAGTCAAAACACTCATGATTAACAAAAACAAGTACCATATTCAAATGGCACTTTAACCAGATAAATTTATTCGTCAAGATGGTGCTTTAAAAGTTGTGTCTTGGTAAAATAAGGATGTCAATATTATGCATAGAAGACCGCCAACTGAATTCTTGAATCAAAAGAAAAAGAGTACCGCCGAAGTCTTTCCATCTTTCAGAAAATTGCGTTTCTTACTCGGGTTTCCTTTGGTCTCCACCAAGTTAGCCTTGACATCAGTTGTTGCATTGCCTTTGACCAAGGTCTTCTTGTTGTCTTCATGAAGCTTGATGAAAAGTTCTTCAAAACTCATTTCCTTAGATTTGAGTTTGAGATAGCTAGTGAACTCACCCCACGAGGAAGGCAGTTTCTCAATAAGTGAAGCGACCAAGAATGACTCATTGGGCTTCATACCTTCTAGATCCAGATCATGGATGATTAACTGGAACTCCTACACTTGTGACATGACTGATTTGTCATTCACCATTTGGTACTTCAGAAACTTTTCGACTATAAATTTCTTAGCACCCGCATCATGAGTGATGTACTTCTTCTGCAATAGATTCCACAACTCTTTTGCGGTATTTTTAGTGCAATATATCGTGTAGAGTGGGTCGCACAGGCAATTCAGGATATAATTCCTACACATGTAGTCGTTTTGACTGTGGGTCAATTTCATCATCGAGCCACCGTGCACAGGTATCCCGCTACGCGAACCGTGTTGTCGGTTTGGACGTCCATATCATCTCCAACAGTAGGAGGATCTTCAGTTAAGTATTTTGACATACATAGTACGGTGAGGTAGAACAACATCTTTTGCTGCCACCTTTTGAAATTGGTGCCCGCAAACTTTTCGGGTCTTTCGGTTTGAAAGTTGGGAGGAATCATGGTATTCTAAATGGTACCGAAAGTGATACCACCGGTAATATCAGTGCCAGAAGATGTGGCTTGATTGGAAGCAGTTACTTGTTCCTTTCCATTCACCATCTTTAATTCTTCGCAATAATAATTTTGTCTTAAATTGTTGTAAATTTATGGGTGTGAACGGGAACGGAAGAACTGAAATAATAGACAAAAGTAATCTAAAGTGCAATGTTTGTCGAGTCGAGTGTTAGCACTCTTTCCTTAATACAAAATTACCTCATATATAATGGCTTACGGTAGATGGGTAATAGTCTTCCAAGATAAAACGACAGTACTTTCTCAAGCACAAGACAAATACTTGAGAATCCTTGTAGAAGAAACAAGAACAAAAGATTCCTAGAAGAAGAAGTAAGGCTTTCAATAATTTTCAGCTTTTGTGTTGTGAATGGATGTACTAAATCTGAATTTTGAGGCTCCTTTTATAGTTGCAAAATGATCATTCACATACCATGTGAATGCACTAAATGGGGTGCATAAATCTCACCAAAAGACACCTTGATCATGCCAAGAGTTGACTGATCTTTGGCCTTTCAAATCAGTCCATGAATCAGAAGATTCTGGACAATTTTCGGTTCGCTGGACCTGGAGCGCCGCGGCCCTGCACTGGCGGCTCCGCGTCGCTAAAATGTCAGAAACCAACCTCGAGCCTCAGGACTTTTAGCCTGGCGCACGATCGCAACGCCGGCACCGAGCGCCGTCGCGACCCGACTAATCGGCCAATCACGCGACGCCCGCTACGGCTCTGCCGCGCTCGCTACGCCACGATTCCCCATTTTTCATATTTTACACACTTCTTCTTTTCGTATACCGTCATGGGAGACACATTAATTTGGCCAATTAATCGATCATCCTTACCTAACTTAAGAACACTTTAACATGTGTACCAACATCTCTTTCACATCGTAAAATTTAGCTAGACATTGTACGACGTATGCATGTTTGTGAAAATCGTATTTCCAACATGCGGGGCCCCATGTATTCAAGTTATTAAGAATGGGATAAACTCAATCACACTAGGTAAATTTTCCAACACTGGTTTAATCACCAACTGATTGTGTCGTTTGAGAAAAGAGTGTCAAGTGTGTATCTTGTTTTGTTTGGGTATCACGTTTTTTCATGATCAATCTAACCATTAAAGTGATCACAGTACAATGGCAAAAGAGGGGGGCTTAAGACGCTCTGGACACTTGCAGCGTGGGATCGATTCCTCTGCTCTCTTTTGGGGTTGATCCTTGTAGGTGCTATCAGTTGTCCGTTCTCAAACCTTGATTATTGGAGCACATCCCACGATTTACTGGTAGTAGTGTTGAGGGACCGGTACTACTATTTATAAATGTTAGGATAGACATTTATTATTTGATGATCACAAAATATATTCTATTTGCGTGCCACAAAATTAATTAGTTGGTATTCAATTTGGTAGCATACTTGAAATATGTGGAATATTATTTTCATGGTAGTAAGACATAAATTAATACTTGAAAGTTATTCTAGAGAAAATGAATTAAGTGATATGTATATACTATTTTGGCTTAAAAATTAGATGAATTTCCCTGGAAAGCTTTTGTAAAGCTTTTATTTTATTTTTGGGTGTATGTCAATTTTTTTTAAACTGTCTTGAACTATTCTGTAAGATAAAGAAGAATGAAACATCTTCTTGATTCCTAGACAATCACTATTTTTGGGGCTAAATGTCTATAGATAGAGTTTTCATCAAAGAAATCAATCACGAGATAAAGACACTTCAAAGAAATTACTAAATGATACCATTTGTTTTGAATTGTCCAAGAACATGAATGTTGGTGAAAGGATACCATTTGTCTATTGTTGATAAATATGACGTTCAATTAATGATTGATTATATGAATTCATTGTTAATAAGTTCTTGTTCCCGTAGAACTTGTGGGGAAAGATATCCTTATGACTATCAGAATACTCAGTCAAGTGCCTATAGAAAAACACAATTCATTTCATATGAAAAATGAAAAGGAAGAAAACGCAACTTGAATTACTTTAAAGTGTGGTGGGGTTTAGCTAAGTGCAGGTTCCTAAACCCAAAAGGATAAAAATAGGATAAAAAACTGTTTATTGTATTTTCATATATATATATTTATACCTACTTATATAATATTGTATATAAATATGTATAAATGTACATAAATGCATATTTTCGTGTATAATAATGCATAACTATATGTTTTTAGTGTATATACCTACACGTTATATACTTTCATGCACCTATATACATAATATATATGTCTTTTGTATATAAGTGTATAATATTTATATAAATATATTTCTAGACTATATTTTTACAATATAAATTTTTGACTATATTTTTACAATATAAGTCAGCGAATTGCATATTTCTGAAATACCTACACGCTATATTTTTAAGAAGTGGTAAGCACAAAGACAAGTTGATTCAAAAAGGGGAAGAGGAGTAGCATGCGGGTTCCAGCCCCGTCAATCCTGACGGATTCAATAAATATATCAATTCGTCATTCACGTGGAAGCTGGCCAGCTGGGTAAGAGTCTTAAGTACTTTGTCAACTTAATATGCTGTTATTTAATGAAGAGACTAATCATCAAGTGAACCCTACAAAGTCAACTTATAATTAATAGTAGTAATAGTTGAGCAACAAAAAATACATATTCCCTCCGTCTATTTTTTACATTACACGCCCTTATATATAAGAAATAATAAATAAAATAATAATTTTACTACATCACTCCTAATTATTATAATTCATCTAAATAATGAAATCGATCAAATATACTTTAAAATTATGCAAGCACTAACAATTTCTTGAAACTTCCAACCCAATAATTAATAATAAGAATAAAATAGATATAAAATAATAAATTATTTCATGTTTTTCAAACTGGACAAATAAAAGCGGACATCTATTTTTAGTATACTCCCTCCGTTCCATAATAAGTGGTGATTTTAGCTAATGCACACCCCTTAAGAAATCGATCACTCCAGAAAAATTATAAGTGGTTTTAATAACATACGCCTAATTAATATCTAGAAAAGAAAACACACTTAATGATTTTTTATTATGTAAATAAGGATAATTTTGAAAAAATAAAGTCAATTTCTTCTTGAAATCTTAAAGCACCACTTATATTGAAACAAAACGAAAAGCATAAAACACTACTTATTGTGAAACGGAGGGAGTAATAGTTTACTTAATAAAGAAAAAGTCAATTTAGTGCACACAACATCTTGTATTTATGCAGGATTCAAAAAAGAATTTTCTCCTAAAAGGTGTAATATAAACAGTCTATCTGACGCAAGACTCGAGCCTCGATTTCCTCTGATACCTACTGATAAGTCATGATTCAATTGATCATGAACATCATAAGGTATTACTTTTCGTAAATCCCTACATATTCCAGAACCTCTTCATATTACACTGCTGAATCTATATCTTATAAATTATACAAAGATAATTTTTAATATTAATCCAAAGCTTCCCGGCAATAGTAGCTAGCTTACAGAATATTTGAATGAAAATTGTGTTTCCATATAGTATTTAGTTTATATACAAAAATGGTTACTTGTATTAAAATAATCTTGTCCGTCGATGAATCTAAAAAGACGGATTTGATGATTATTCTGGGCACTAATGACCGACTTTTTCAGTGGGTAATCTAAAACACAAGTCTTTATAAGTACTTACTGTTTATTACTAATGGAATTAATTAATTGAAAGAGTTTGGATATTCAGAAATATTCTAAGTTTAGGCATAATAATGAGAGGAATGACAACCAAAGAAAGTTAAAAGTCCCTCGTGATCATTATTATTAGTGGGATTAATTACACCTCTCCTGAGATCAGGGACATGTCTCATTGCATTGTCTCTTCCTATATACTCCTCCGGCTCAAATTAACAATCACTTTAATTAAAAAAATCATCTCAAAATAATTATGTACTTTTAAATTTTAAAATTAAAATTGAAAATTATTTCCAACTATACTTTTAATTACAAAGTTTTTAAGAGAAAGAGATCAATCTGCTTTAATTAAATAGAAATAATTTAGTAAATATTACTCTCTCCGTCAGAAAAAAAAATTGGCCTAATTTGACTTAGCACGAAATTTAAGAAACAAAAAAAGATTTTTGAAATTTGTGGTCCAAAACAAATCTTAGATATTTATACGACTGTAAATTATCTAATAAAATTAAATTATTTATAAATATAAAAATGTGTCAATCGTTTTGGGATAAATTAATAAGTAAAATAAGCCAATATTTTTAGAGTCGAGGGAATATATTATCTCCCGCTAATTTATTTAACATTGTATACTTAATAGTGTAAAAAGTGTTTAACATCATCCATGTAGGCGTAACTTTATTGGATGTGGCATGACACGTCTATTGCTGGTTACTATTTCGCGATTATTATAGATAACTATTGGTAATTAAATTTCTAATTATAAATAAGTAAATTTTTACTTATTTTTTCATGTTCGTTTGAATAGTAAAATATAAGTGAATTTCTTACTTATTTTTTTATATTCAGTTGGTTGCAGTGGCGGATCCAAGAGACTATATTTGGTGGTGCAAATTTTTTTTTAATTTTTTATGCCTAGAAGGATTTTTTTTTTTTTAATGCCTGGAAGGCAATTTTTAAAAAAAAATCTGGTGGTGCAACTGCACCACCCTGCTAACTGTGCATCCGCCACTGGTTGGTTGGTAAAAAATATTTTTTAAAAAATCCCACCTAAGCCCCACCCCATACCACAACCCCAGCCCCACCCCACCCCACCTTCGAAAGCACTTCGTGCCCGTTTGATTGGGCTTTTGGATTTGACCAAAAACGCTTTTAGCTAAAAATTGGAGTGTTTGATTCAAAATCGAAAAAGTGTTTTTCGCCTCTATTTCCAAAAACTCAAAGTTTGGGCTTTTGAAAGTAGATGTTGATTTTGTCCATTTTAAGTCAAAAATATTTTTTTATTGACAACCAAACACCTAATCACTTTTTGATAAAAAAACTCAACTTCTAAAAGTTTTTTTTAATAACCGGTACCAAACCGACCTTCATCTTATGGAAAATTTAAAAATAAACAATGACAATTCAGTTACTAATAATTAACATTGTTGTTTATAGCTGACCACGTGCCAGACTGCCAGTCAATCATATGATGGAACCAGCAAGTCCCAATTCAAATAACTAATGTCAAAATCAACACCGCGTAAACTCCCCAAGTGTATCAAAATTTGCAAATACAGAGAACATCTTATGGAAAGAATTTAATACAGTCAACAAAAAATAAAATCAAGA
The DNA here is from genome assembly GCA_029844215.1 of Przewalskia tangutica. Lineage (NCBI taxonomy): Eukaryota > Viridiplantae > Streptophyta > Magnoliopsida > Solanales > Solanaceae > Przewalskia > Przewalskia tangutica. Next base: position 153,355,117 of record CM056719.1, read on the forward strand.
ATCTCCATCTCATCAAATGCATGAACTCAGTGTCATAACATCTCTCAGTACCAATTCCAAACCTATATAAAACCCCTCTTACTACTCTCACTTTCATCCTCACCCCTCACATCAATAATATTTCCTAATTCCAAGCGATTTCAAACCCACAATGCCTTCTGCAGCTGTTACTTTGTCCTCAAAATGTACCATTTTTCCATCCCAAAAATCATGTCTACCTGACCTCAAACTCTCTGTTTCCGATCTTCCAATGCTCTCTGTTCACTACATTCAGAAAGGTGTTCTCTTTACACGTCCTCCTTTTCCGATCACCCAACTCATTTCCCTTCTCAAACTTAGTCTTTCTCACACCCTCACTCACTTCCCTCCCTTAGCCGGTCGATTCGTCACCGACCCAAATGGCTACGTCTACATTTCTTGCAATGACGCTGGGGTTGATTTTGTACATGCTACAGCTACTCACATTTTCATTCGAGACATCATAGGCTCCATTGATGTTCCTCATCATGTCAAGGAGTTCTTCTCTTTAGACCATACAGTTAGTTATCGAGGGCATTTTAGTCCTCTTCTCGCCGTCCAAGTGACAGTATTAGCTAACGGCGTATTCATTGGATGCTCCGTCAATCATTCTGTCACTGATGGGACGTCTTTTTGGAACTTTTTCAATACATTTGCAGAGGTGAGTAGGGGTGTAAAAAGGATTACAAGGCAGCCGGATTTTACCCGAAATTCAATTTTGATTTCAAATGCTGTGCTAAAACTAGCTGCCAATGGCCCTAAAGTTACTTTCGCTGTGGAAGATCCTCTGAGGGAGAGGATATTTAGTTTCAACAGACAATCAATTCTAAGACTAAAAGAGAAGACGAACAATCAAATATTGAGTTTCGACACAGAAATTAATATAGTTGAATTGATGGGAAAACAGAGCAACGATCCCCTGAAACTCAAAACGGGAATTGCGATGGTAAATTCAACAGTTGAGATTTCATCATTGCAATCGCTTTGCGCATTGCTGTGGCGTGCGGTGACACGTGCAAGGAAGTTCCCATCTTTGAAAATGACAATGTAAGATATTGAAATAATTTTTATAAAATGATTTTTTTCATTAATCACAATATATATAGTTGTACAAAGGTGATTCTTAATATAGTAAGAATTCTAAGTTACCTTAAATATATGATACTAATAAATACAATATATACTGTGAATATTTGAAGAATATTCGCTAACACACCCCCTCAGACGGAGCGGGAGGAGGTCGAATGCTCAGGCTGGATCTGAAGTTTGTGAACTGTTGTCTGGGTAGTCCCTTTGTGAAGATGTCTGCATACTGATAAGAGAAAGGTACATGTAGAATTTTGACAAGACCACGTGCCACCTTCTCACGAACAAAATGAATATTCATCTCAATATGTTAGGTCCGCTGATGTTGGACCGGATTATGAGACATATAGATAGCAGATATGTTATCACAATATACTATAGATGTCTTACGCAATAGACAACTCAGCTCCAAGAGGAGATTCCGAATCCAACAGATCTCAGCAACTACATTAGCGTGTTTCGGCACTGGATCGGGATAACGTGGCTTGTCGCTTGGCAGACCAAGAGATCAGATTATCCCCTAAAAAATAAAAATACACAATAGCCTGAAGTAGAGCGTCTTGTATTCGAACACCCTGCCCAATCAAGATCGTGGTAGAAAGTAACTGTCGGAGCGAGGGTAGATGCAACCCATAGTCGTGATCGCCGTTAATGTATCGATAATACGCCAAGAGCAAGAAATGGGGTTCTGAGCACGCATTGAGCAGACACACCGCTAGACATCATATGCGATGTCGCCCGTAAAAGTGAAGTCTTGAAGAGCACACGCAAGACTTCGATATAGAGTAGGATCGACATCGGATCACCTCAAGACCGAGCTTGGATTTGAATCAATGCGAGTAGCATAGCCTTGCAATTCGATATCTTAGCTCTGAACACAATTTTTTCTGCATACTTACGCTGACTCAGGAACATAGTATCTGCAGATCTAGTGACTGATATACCCAAGAAGAACTCACGGCTTTCAAATCGACCATAGCAAATTCAGTTTTGAGAAGAGCAATAATGTCATTTTTCAACTTATCAGATGAGGCAGTGAGAATAATGTCATCAACATATAATAACAAGTAAGCGATGTCACTACCATGATGAAAAATGAACAGAGAGGTGTCACACCTGCTGCAAATAAACCAATCTGCATAATATACCTGGCAAACCGGTCATACCAAGCATGAGGTGTCTGCTGTAGACCATAAATTGACTTTCTGAGACGATAGACATACTGAGGAATGACAGGATGAACAAACCCAGGTGGCTGATGCATATATACAGTTTCTTTCAAGTCCCCATGAAGAAAAACGTTCTTGACATCCAGCTGATGAATCAACTACTTTTTACCCATAGCAATACTAAGAACCGTCTGAATCATAGCCGGTTTAACAACCGGGCTAAAGGTATCACCACAGTCAATGCCCTCCTTCTGATTAGTGTCATTTGCCAAAAGTCTAGCCTTGTAGCGTTCCAAAACCTCACTATATCTGAATTTTTGACGAAAAAGTCACAAACATCTGATCACATTCACCCCTCTGGTCTAGGGACAAGATCCCAAGTATGCTGCTTAGTTAAAGCATTATATTCCTCAGACATGGCTGCATTTCAATTATGGTCAAGTTTGGCCAATTTGAGGTTCTTTGAGAGTGGAGAAATGATTTAGACAGACAGGTTAAACTAGACTTTAGGTTTGAAAATCCCGTGTTTGGCACGAGTTTCCATTTGGTGACTGGGGACATTGGATGGTGGCATTGTTGAAGTGACATGTTCAGAGGTTAGTTCACTGGAAGGGTGGCACCGCGGTGCATCCTCAGGGGACCGCGGTGCTGAAGGCGATGTCACGACCCGACCACGGACCCGTGACTGGTGCCTTACTCCGGGCACCCTTGTGATACAACATCAGAGAAAACCAGCGGAAGATAAACTCACAACAAGAACTCATATATAAAATAAGCAGGCTAACCCAAAAATGACTACCTCTAATACAACAAAGCTGAACAGTTACATCCCTAACAATCCAAGCTATAGCAGGACTACAAGCCTCTAAGAATGAGTAAACACTATGACGGGACAGGGCCCCGTCATGCCCCTGAATGTACAAATGTCTACAACACCGGGGAGAACCGTACCAAAAGTCGAGCCTCCGGAGAAATGGAGCTCCTGACACCTGAGTAAGGATCCTAAGAATGAGGATCCACCACCGCTTCCTTTACTCGCGCAGATTGAACGCACCCGAAGGGGGTCAAGACACTGATATGTACCAAGTATGTAAAGCTGGAAAATATCGTAATAATATCATAAGTTTAAAATAAGCTGAGTCGTGGAAGAGAGTCAAAAATACCGCATAATCGTGGCCTTACTAACAATGAGAGTAATAAGTATAAATTTTATTGCATAAAATAGAGGCTCGTGATCAAACAGGATCTCCCGCCTGTAGTATCGTTAAGCAATCCTACTCCGGGACTGTTTCACCCGCGTGGGTCGTGTGGACCCGCATAAGGTCATCACCTCGCGTGGGACTATTTCACCCGCACGAGGTCATCCGCCTCGCGTGGGACTATTTCACCCGCACGGGACTATTTCACCCGCGTGGACCCCGGGCCCGCGTGAGTACAAGCGTCGCACTCGCGTCGTGGGTAGCAAATCCATGGCATAAATAGTAATAATAATAATAATAATACATAAATCGAACCGTATCATATCATACATAACATAAGCGCTACCGGCTTATCAAAACGTAAACGTAAGCAAGTTAAGAATATCTCCTAACTTCTTAATAACATTTCTAGTACATCCTCTCATCTTAGTTACTTAAGGCACTACATGTCGTTTTAAAAGAAAATCCGGGGATTTAACCCAAGTACCACGTACCATAAACCTTTTAAGAAAACGACTCCTTTTTATGTAAAACTCCTAAGATACTAATAACCATAGTATCAAGTCACGACAACTTTTCAAAGCAAGTCACGTTTACCTTTAAAAATACAATAGGCTTCTAAAATCAAGTGACTTCATCTCTTTTAAAACCTTAGGCAATTAATGTCTTAAAAACAATTTGCCTTCCACAATCCAAATCCTTTATCCGTACTTATTTTACTTGGGGTAAACCTTTCCTTATTAACCTTTCATAAAGCCCATACAACCAACTTCCCATAAAGTTGTTATATTACCATTATACACTAGTCAAACACATCTCCCTATATCCAAGAGACTTATACCTTAAAGCGAAACAAGTATCATATACTTAAAACAAGTGAAAATGTCAAATCTTGTACGTCTACCGTACTACATAAGTACAACTACTCATGCTCAAGAGATAAGAAAGCTCCACATACCTCTTCGGTCAATCCACTTGCTAGGTCCAAAATACCGCACGTAATATGTCAACCTATAATGACCATAATACGTTTATTAACCTCTAATTTCAATGTAGAATATTCCAAGTTCAAAGTTACTAATTTCTATGGAAAATTGAGCAGCATTTCCTTTGTTTCTACATACTTGCCACCTTTTACAAGGCCGAATTCAATATCCAAACGCCACATTTAAGGCCCAACAATCCAAACATTTCAAAGGGGATTACACACCTAAACTTGGGTGTGTAAAATTCTGCCCCATAAGGTACAACAATTAACTTAACAAGTTTAAGGTAATTTTTAGGCTACAACATGCTCATATAACCTTTTTAACCAATCCTTTCATATTCAAACCATATTTCTTACATGCAATGAATCTAAGAGCATTATTCACTACTACAAGTTCCTTCTTCTTCACATGCAACATCAATAACTAGCTACAAGAGAAGAATTGTTACCTTAGAGCTTTAGCCAAAATTATTCCAACAATTTTGCTAGCCTCTTTTCCAAGAACACCACAACAACAACCCTTACAAGCTAGCCACAAGCTTCCTTCTTGTCCTAACTTTTCAGATTTTCCCTAAGCTTTGAATCTCTCTTGGAATTCTAGAGAGAAGTGAGAGCTTTAGTTTAGAGAGAGAGAAAGACTTTGAAAGATGACCAAGTCTTCAAGACTTGGTCAATATAAAGGACATGCAAAAATCAGATGGGGGGGGGGGGGACACTTGTCACCCTCCCATGGCCTTTTTAAAAGAAGAAATATGATTTTCCTCAGTTTTTCCGCCAGAATTCCCGCCGCCTGCTACGGCCATGGCCACAAACTTCCGCCAATCACGTAACTTCCGCCGCGACCTTGCTTCCCGGCCAAGGCTGCAACTTGCGAACCCTCAGTTAACTGCCGCGACCACGCACTGCGCCGCCCTCGAGGCTCACGATCAAACACCTTCTCGCCCAATCACAGACCGAACTTGTAACCCTCATAACTTTCTACTCCGATGTCCTATCGACGAACGGTTGGTTGCGTTGGAAACTAGACTCAACGAACTACGCACTAGGCCTTTGAAACACCTAGGAACTCTCAACGTACTGGGTCATAACCCGCCCCAAAGTTGACTAAAACCCGTCCGAAATAATCCGTCAACTTACCTTTCGAAAATTTTAAGTCTTACTCCTTTACGTACGCTCTTACACGTATGGTCAGAACTACGGGGTATAACAGGCGAGGGATGAGCAGTGAACTCACTGGAAGAGGGGCACCGCGGTGCATCCTCGAGGATCGCGGCTAAAAAGTTCGCACGAGAGGGGCTCATCGGCTGAAGCGAGCACCGCGGTCATCTCGGCGGATCGCGGCTAAAAGTTTTGCAGGAAGAGGGGGCTCACTGGAAGGATGGCACCGCGGTGCATCCACTGTGGATCGCGGTTCTGAAGTCAAAATTTGGGTAAGCTGACTTAGAATGGTTGGGGATTTGACTGGTTCATCAAGAAATGAGTAGTCTGGTTTCCGGTATTTCTGAGGGTTTGAAAACGGAAATATCGTCTCATTGAACGTGACGTGACGAGAGATGTGAATCTTACGATTGGACAAGTCATAGAACAGATAACCCCTATGGTTGGGTGGGAAATCGAGGAATAAACAGGGTGTAGTTCGAGGAGCCAACTTATGAGGGGTGGTGGAGGTAAGATTGGGATAGCAGATACAGTCGAAGATCCGTAGGTGGTCATATTTAGGAGTTCTACGATATAGAATGTCTGTGGGGGTCTTGTTTTGTAATGTGCTAGTAGGTAAAATATTTAGAAGGTATTCTACCATTTTGACAAAGATAGACCGTAAAGATGATGGCGCATACGCATTTAAATAGGAGGGTATGGACCATGTTATTAATAGTACGAATAATTCGTTCAACTTTACCATTTTGAGGTGAGGTGTGAGGACAAGAGAAGCGGAACACCATGCCTTGTTGGGAGCAAATATTATGGAAAGCCGAATTATTAAATTCACGTCCGTTATCACATTGAAATGATTTGATGGATTTTTCAAACTTAGTTTTAATAAATCTGTGAAACTCAAGAAATTTAGCAAAAATTTCAGATTTGAATTTTAGAGAATAAATCCATACAAAATGTGAGAAATCATCCAATAGCACAAGATAGAATTTATGACCTAAACAGCTAACAACAGGAGAGGTCCACAAGTCAGCATGAACAATGTCAAATGGTGAAACTGTAATATTCATTGAAGACATGAAAGGAAGACGAGTATGCTTGCCAAGCGGGCAAGAAAAATAATGTTGGGCATGTTTCCCATTATTACATTTAATACGCTGATTGTTTCTAAGATAAGAAAAAATATGATCTCCTGGATGCCCAAGCCTATTGTGCCAGGTGGATGGAGATAATGCAGCAATGGAGACTGGTTGTTGAGTTCTGACAGCGGAAGATTTTGTGAAGGGGTAGAGGTCTCCCACACTATTGCATCGACTAAGAATTCTCTTCGTATTGAGATCATTTACAGAGAAACCAAAAGGGTCAAAATCTACAGACACCCAATTATTACGAGTGAATTTCCTAACAGATATCAACTTTTTAATAATTTGAGAGGCGTAGATGACATGGTTAAGTGAGAAGGGTGGATGGGGATTTTTGATTTGTGTATTGCCATAACCTGTAATTGGAATGCGGTGATCATTGCCAACAGTAATGTATTGATGATACTTTAACTGAAACAGTTGGGAGAAATTCCCTGAAGAGTTGGTCAGGTGTGATGTGGTTCCGAAGTCCATATACCAATTATTGTCAGGCGGTTGCAGAGTGAGTGTGTTGAAAAAATGGCTGTAAATTGCCGTCACCGTCTCCAGCCTAAGATAAATCTATTGTATTTCGGCAACACTACTCAGTGCATTCCAACTTACGCGTCAACTGGATGTTTTGTCTAATGATATTCATTGGTGTGCGGAGCAATTGAATAATAATGTGATAGCGCATGACGACGTTATGGTGAGAAAGTTTGTAGAGGATTGGGAGAAGGATCCACGGTGTTTCCCTTTGGACAATTTTGATGGAGCTATGCTAACAATGGGGAGCTCATCGCGGTTTCTAATGTACGATAATGATTTCGGGTGTGGTAGACCTGTTGCTGTTTGGAGTGGGTAGGCGAATAAGTTTGACGGGAAGATATCAGCGTTTCCGGGGAGAGAAGGAGGAGGAATCGTGAATTTGGAGGTGGTGTTATCCCCGAAAACAATTGAAGGCCTTGAGTCGGACATAGAATTCATGCAATATGTTACTGGGTACTGAATGTTTTGACGATTGGATCCGCATATTGTAATTTGTTTGGGTGAGGATGTAACATAATAGGTGGTCACTGCAAAAACATTGGATAATTTGTGGAGGTTGAAAATGCGATTCCTCGGCGGTTAAAAATTGTTAACATTATAAGAAGTCTCACATCGTTGCCTTTAGTAGAAGTCTCACATCGTTGCCTTTAGTTTTTTATGTTTGTATTAAACTCTATATAAAGAGATGTAATTACTTTTCTTTTACTTACCAATTCACTATCAATAATAGTCTTATTCTCTTTTCTTTACTCTTGTTATTACCGTACAAGGATTCATAAATAATATGAATTTCAACATGGTATCAGAGAGAATAAAATAATATTAATTTTAAATTAATATTATTTTAAATTATTGGTCGGTTCTACCGCCTATTATATAAATTCTCGCATTATGATATTGGTCGGTTCTACCGCCTATTATATAAATTATTGCATTATAATATTGGCCGGTTCTACCGCCTATCTTGTTTTCGCTATTTGTGTTCGTTCTTGTTAAATTTGGATTCTTGTTCTGATTGGTTCCACCACTTCCACATTTTGATTGGTGAGATTGAGATTGTTGCTTGTTATTTGAGATTTTTCTGTTTAAATTATTTTCGATGGCTGGAGGTGATGATTCATTACAATCTGTAGCTGACCAATTTAAGAAGTTTCTCGCCTTCCAACAGTTTCAAAGTAATCCACAGTCTTATGCTCTTTCTGCTCCTTCCGGTTCATCACCATCTATTGGTTAAGGTATCAATTCGTCTTCTTGAATTTTGGACTCTGGAGCTGAAAATCATACGTCTCCTGATTCTTCTACTTTTATATCTATGTCTTGTGACCCCCCATCCACTTCTGTTGTGACTGCTGATGGCATACCTATGCCATTGACAGACATTGATACCATTCATACATTCACTATATCTTTATCTGATGTTTATTGCATTCCCAAATTACATATGAATCTTGCTTCTGCTGGTCAAATATGCGACTCTGGCTGTTTTATTGGTCTTTCCCTCAATTCTTGTTATGTGCAGGATCTAAAATCCAAGAGAGTGATTGGAACAGGGCGTAGGAAGGAGAAAGGTCTATATGTTTTGGATGAGCTGCATCTTCCTACTCATATAGCTGATATGCCTGTTAATTTGTCTTATTTCCATTTGACACCTTCTTCTTCAAAATTTTATTCGTGGCACTCTAGACTCGGTCATATATCAGGCTCTCGCCTAAATTTTATGTGTACTTCTGGTATTCTTGGTGATTTACAATCCGATGATATTTCTGACTGTAGTGGATGTAAACTTGGAAAAATTTCCGCTTTGCCTTTTAATCTCAGTATTTCTACTTCTTCTGCACCATTTGGTCTAGTTCATTCTGATGTTTGGGGGCCAACACATGTCCCTACTAAGGGGGGCTCCAGATACTATGTTTCTTTTATTGATGATTATACTCGTTATTGTTGGGTTTATTTACTAAAACGACGTTCTGATCTTGTTCATATTTATACTGAGTTTCAAGCCTATGTAAAAACTCAATATTCTGCCACTATTAAATGTTTTCGAGCTGATTTAGGAGGTGAATATACTAGTGGAGATCTTTTTGGTATTTTCAAAGCTGAAGGTACAATACATCAATCTTCTTGTACTAATACACCACAACAAAATGGGATAGCCGAGAGAAAGCATATACATATTATTGAGACCGCTAGATCTATGCTTTTGTTTGCTAGTGTACCTAGTGAATTTTGGGGAGAAGCTATCCTTACATCTGTTTATCTTATTAATAAGATCTTACCTCTCATAATTCTGGGATTTCTCCGTATGCTAGACTATTTGATCACACCCCACTATATTCCCATTTGAAAGTTTTTGGTTCTACATGTTTTGTTCTACGTCCACATGCAGAGCATACTAAATTATCTTCTCGTGTGGTCATTTGTGTTTTTCTTGGATATGCGGTTGGGCAGAAAGGTTATCGTTGTCGTGATCCAGTCTCTGAAAAATTGTATGTGTCTCGTAATGTTTTCTTTATTGAACATGTTCCTTTCTTTTCCATCCCATCTACCTCACATGACATGACAAAATCTGACCTTATTGATATTGATCCATTTGATGTTGATTGTCCATCTGATTCTACATCTATATCATAGTTTCCTTCTCAGTCTTCTGGCAGGTCTCATGACATTGATACTCAGTCCCATCCTACACCTATTTCAGAACCTCTTTTGGTTGCAGATCCACCTTGCTATCCTAAACGCACTCTACGATCTACTCAGGTATCCGATTTTGATTATTCTTGCTATGCTCCATCATTCGCTTCCTTTCTAGTTTCTATTAATTCTCTTTGTGAGCCTACCTCCTACTCTGTGGTAGCTCATGATCCTCTTTGGCAAGAGGCTATGAATGAAGAACTAGCTGCTTTGAACAAAACTGGTACTTGGGATTTGATTTCTCTACCGGCTGGTAAGAAAACTATTGTTTCTCGATGGGTATACAAGATTAAGACCAAGTCTGATGGTTCTATTGAGAGATATAAAGCTCGTTTGGTTGCAAAGAGTTTTGCTCAAGAATATGGTATAGATAATGAAGAGACTTTTGCACATGTTGCAAAAATGACATCTGTCCGGGTTCTTATTGCAGTGTCCTCTATTCGTCATTGACATATTTCACAAATGGATGTTAAAAGTACCTTTTTGAATGAGGATCTTCAAGAAAAAGTCTACATGGTCTCTCCACCTGGCGTTTCACATAGTCCAGGATATGTGTGCAGGCTTAAGAAAGCTTTGTATGGTCTCAAACAAGCTCCAAGATCTTGGTTCGACAAGTTCTACACTGTAGTATCATCTCTTGGGTTTATTTCCAGCTTTCATGATTCATCGTTATTTGTTAAAACATCCCCTGCAGGTTGTATTTTGCTTTTGTTGTATGTTGATGACATGATTATTATAGGTGATGATATTGATGGTATTACAAACCTAAAATATATTTTATCTCGCCGTTTTGAGATGAAAGATTTAGGTCATCTACGTTACTTTTTAGGCATTGAGGTAGCTTATTCTGAGAAGGGATATCTTCTTTCTCTGTCTAAGTACACTGCAGATATTCTTGAGCGGGCCCGTCTCACAGATACTCGTATAGTTGACTCTCCTCTTGAGGTTAATGTTCGATATACCCCTACTGACGGGGATCCTCTTCCTGATCTCACTTTATATCGTTCAGTTATGGGTAGTCTGGTGTACCTTGCCATTACTCGCCCTGACATTGCATATGATGTTCACATTGTCAGTCAGTTTGTTTGTTCTCCTACATCTGTATTGGGTTGCGGTTATGCGTATTCTTCGCTATCTCCGAGGAACGATTTATCAAAGTCTCTTGTTTCCATCAACCTCATCATTAGAGCTTCGTGCATTTTCTGATGCAGATTGGGCTAGTAACCCGACTGATCAGAAATCTACTACTGATTATTGTGTATTTTTAGGAGATTCACTTATTTCATGGAAAAGTAAGAAACAAGATGTTGTTTCTCGCTCTTCAACTGAGGCAGAGTATCGTGCTATGGCTTCTACTACATGTGAGATTGTATGGTTACGTTGGTTATTGACTCATATGAGTGTCTCTATTTCCTCACCAACGTATTGTGATAATAAGAGTTCTATTCAGATTGCACACAACACAGTCTTTCATGAACGTATCAAGCATATTGAGATTGATTGTCATATTATTCGGTATCATCTTCAACAAGGTACTATATCCTTGCCATTTGTCTCATCTTCTATGCAACTTGCGGATTTCTTCACAAAGGCATATACCTTACAGCGTCACCGATTCTTTCTTGACAAACTCTCGATGTTTCTCTCTACACCATCGCGAGCTTGAGAGGGGATCTTAACATTATAAGAAGTCCCACATCAGTTCCTTTAGTAGAAGTCCCACATCGTTGCCTTTAGTTTTGTATGTTTGTATTAAACTCTATATAAAGAGATGTAGTTGCCTTTTTTTTTACTTACCAATTCACTATCAATAATAGTCTTATTATCTTTTTTTTACTCTTGTTATTGCCGTATAAGGATTCATAAATAATATGAATTCCAACAAAAATTACCATGATTGCACTTTCAATCTTCGTGAATTACTCATTTTTTGCAGGGTGTTTTGTGATTTTACTCAATTTGTGTTGGCTGTGATTAATTTAATTGAGTTTAATGTGTTCAAAAACCTTTGCTTAATTGCCGTAAAACTTTCAATAAAAAGTAAATTATGCAAAAGAAAGAATTTCAACTGTGGGGAGCAAATTTAGCATTTTTCTTATATAAAATACTTTAGGGTATAAAAGCAGTGAATAAACTGTTACAACAGCCAAAACTAACATAAAATTAGTCTATTATAGGGCTGCACAAAAAATAGATCGGACCGAAATAACCCCTAGATCAAACTAGATCGAATTTTTCGATTCGATCTTCAATCCTACATTTTTGAAAATTTGATCCTCGATCCGATTTTTTTTTCGATTTTTAGTATATATTGGACCGGACCGAACCAAATTTTTCTATCCAATCTTCGATCCGACCTTTCTGAATTTTCGGTCCACGGTCCGATTTGAAAATTTTGTGCACCCCTAGTCTATTGGCATGCATGTGAGAATAGAGTAGAGGACAAATCCCTGATCCCATAATCACTATGGCGGCTGTCCTTCTACAAAGTTGGGCTGGAATCTCTTCTAATGATCCTCAGCCGTCTTTTTGGATTTGTCGGCATATGTTACTCATATTCAGGTTAGTTTCAAATATTTTGTGGGTCATGTTTTAATTCGTGAAAATGAGGTTTTAATTGAGTTAAGACCTATGAATTATGAACATTTATAATAAATTATGGCTAATACTAATTGATAAAAAATGAAAAAAGAGACCTTAAAATTTTTCGTTTTTTTGGGACCCCTATGCGGTATCACACCTCGCACGGATCCAAAGATGACCCTGCTCTTATTATTTTAATCCAATCAACATTTGGATATAAACAAAATTACCACTATATATATATAGCACACTTTCAGTGAAGTATCTACTCTTTCTTTTGAGGCATAGTGAAGTATCTACTCTATTGTTGTTATGAGAATTATTATTGTAGCTTAGCCAGTATTATTTTATGGTTTGACGACTATGTATATTTCATGTTGATGCTTAATCTTTTTATCAATTAATGATAGATAAATGTAACAAATACTTGGACACTAAACCAGGGAAAAAAAGGAGTGCCTTACGGGAAATGATTCCCACTTAACCTGATTTACACAAAAAAAAAAAAAAAGTAATAACTCTAGCTTAATTTATATGACACATTTTTTTTAGTCAATCTCAAAAAAATGACATATTTTCTTATTTGATATTAATTTAATTTTAAACTTATATTTTATGCTAACGAGATGATTTATAATCATACAAATATCTTTGGATTGTTTAAACCACGAAATTTCAAAAGTCTTCCTTTATATCTTAAATTTCGTGCCCAGTCAAACAACATCACATAAATTGAAACGGAGGGGGTATTATTTTAAAAATATTTTGACAAGATTTCTAATGAATCAATTTGGCTTATATATCTATCCAATTTTAGATAGAATGAATTGAGCAAATCAAAATGTACTGAGTTAAAAGATGAACAATCATAAATCTGCCAAACTTAAACGGGTTGAGAGGTTATATTTTTATGGGCTAATTTTATCACGAATTTTGCCACTTCTATTTTCCACCAGTTTTTGCAACAATTATAATTGTTGGCAAAAAATCAAATTTGTCATTGTTGCTAAATATTTTCATAAGCCATGATTGTATAATGCTTTACCAATCAAATGTAATTTGTTGTAACAATAATTTTTATTGTGTTAAGTTGGTTTTTTAGCAATAATTTTTTTTGTTGTCGGGAAAACCTTTTCCATCGACTGTTATTGTCATGACATGCAATAATATTTTTTTTGTTGCTAAAAGTACTTTTTGCAACACAAATTTTATATATGATAACAAAAAAATTGTTTACAATTCTCTACTTTCACTATGTGAGATCAAATGTGTACAACAAGAAAATGAGAAATGTAACAACAACAATAATATGTTAGAATCTGGAAATGAACAAAGTAAATTGTCTTGCTGAGTCGATTAGATGAACAATCTATCCTTAAGATAATATTGTTGGTATAATAATCTGTACTTGGCTAAATAATGATTCAAAACAATATGTTAATCACTTAGTGAAACATATAACATAAATGAAACAATAAACGAAAACAGAATCTGTTTTGGAAAAATAATTTCAGAATGTAATCGAGCCCACTTAGTTCAAAGTGTGTCCTTAAGGAAATTATTCCTCACAAGATTTCGAGGTTAACGGAATATCGCCTCCCATGATAGAACGATTATCTTACCATAATAGTAGTACTCCAAATTCCGGTGAGCAACGAACCACCAACTAGCAGATATCACACGAATGAAATTTTCGAGTCAAGAGCAACTCGAATTGATTAGAATATGAATTAGTTCATAAATTCTTGAAATAATCAAGAATTTATAGGTTAGAGATCGATTACGAATGGTTGCAACCATTCGAATAGTCACCTCATTTTGGAGGAAATTCAAAAGAGAGGAGAGCGGATGAGTCGGATCGGTCGCGGTCGATCCTTTTGGATTTGTTTTTAATTAAATAATTAATTAATTAAATAAACGTTTGTCCAAAAAGATTATCAATCAATCTATTTCCAAATCCAAATCCAAATCCAAATCCAAATCCAAATCCAAATCCAAATCCAAAGCCGAAGCCGAGCCGAGCGACGACGACGGCGCGAGGGGTCCTTGCCCTCTCAACCCTTTTAGCAGCTCGAGAAGGTGTAATGTAATATATACACCTCTCTTTCCTTCCATTTTTTGATGTGGGATAAAAGAGCCTTTTACCCTCTTTAATTTTTATCCCATCATTTCCTATTCACCAATATCAAAACCCAACAATCCCACTACGAATGGGAATGATTATAAGATAGAAGAATGTACGGACGAGTGTGATATACTGGCGAGAATTGATCGTCTGGATAAGTAGGTTTCCTTTGAACTTTCCGTAGTGAACTTATATCTGATATACTCGATCAATCGGTAGATTTGATATCTTTGAACCGTCGAACTTTGTTGTATACCTAGACAACATAAGACACATAATCAACCTCAACCGCTTATGGTTCTCACGGTTGTGTTCGTTTTGACCATGAACACCGCTTTGGTCTCTACGAGTGCATAGAGAATGGGCCTTTACCGTCATTCCCTTTAAAACGGCTTACACTTAACACTCACATAGGTGATTTCTAAACACGTGGTCCTATAGCCACATTATCCGGTCATACATCGCGATTTAGATAACCATTAAAAACCTTAATGCTTTATTAATTCATTAACAAGCCATAAAGTCTTATCCTTATTTCTCAACATTGTCTTCATCCGAGAATGGGTTGAGTTATTTGACAATGTTGAACCGCGACCACAACTTTGTTTGATCTCCTCGAACCTAGCTCGGGATCTCCATCGCTAGTAGAGTTACCGCTGATGACTTGTCTGGCCTTAACCCCATTCCCATTGATGATCTACCAACTCTCTCTAGATAAGCCTTTTGTAAGCGGATCCGCCACGTTATCTCTTGACTTTACATAATCAATGTGATAACGCCACTCAGAGAGGAGTTGTCTAACCAGTATTGTGTCTCCGTCGTATGTGACGAGATTTTCCGTTATACATTACGCCCCGCCTCTACCTATTGCCGCTGATCGCCATGGTATACATATAGAGCCAAAGGTTTGGGGCGAATGGAATATCTTCTAAGAAATTCCGAGCCATTCAACTTTTTCACCGCCTTGTCTAAAGCTATAAATTCGATTCCATCAGAGAGCGGGCGATGCATGTCTGCTTTGATGATTTCAAGACACCGCTTCCTCCGCCAATCGTGGAAAACATATCCACTCGTGGATTTAACTTCAAACGATCGGTGATCCAATTGCATCACTATATCCCCAAGATCTTGCGGGATATTTATTATAATGCAAAGCATAGTTTTGGGTGTGTCAGAAATATCCCAAGACTCGTTTCATTGCCATCCAACGAGTTTGATTGGGATTACTCGTGAATCGACTCGACTTGCTTATAGACATGCTATATCCGGTCGTATAATTCATAATATACATCAAACTTCCCAAAACTCGCAGATAGTCCAATCGTGAGTCACTTTCACCTTCATTCTTTTGAAGTGCAAAACTTACATCAATTGAGTCTTTGCAACATTGAAATTTAAATACTTGAACTTGTCAAGTACTTTTCAATATAATGTGATCGTGATAATGCTAGACTTGTGGAGTTTTATGGATCTTAATTCCTAAGATCAAATCGCAACCCCTAAGTCTTTCATGTCAAATTTGCTAGCGAGCATACGCTCGTAGCATTTATATCGACAATATTTTTACTCATTATCGATGTCATCAACATACAAACAAACAATGACTTCATGATTTGGAGTATTTTTAATATAAACACATTTGTCACACTCATTAATCTTAAATCCATTTGCCAACATTGTTTGGTCAAATTTTGCATGTCATTGTTTGGGTGCTTGTTTAAGTCCATAAAGTGACTTCACAAGTCTGCACACTTTCCTTTCTTTACCAGAACCACAAAACCTCAGTTGTTCCATGTAAATTTCTCCTCCAATTCTCCATTTAAGAAAGCCTCTTGACATCCATTTGATGGATTTCAAGACCATATACGCCGCCTGCCACTAACACCCGAATAGATGTTATTCTCACCGCATGAGTATGTGTCAAAGTAATCAAGACCTTCTTTTGTCTATAACTTTTGACCACAAGTCTTGCCTTGTATTTGTCAATAGTGCCATCACTTTCATTTTCCTTTTAAAGATCCATTTTGATCCTAAAGGTTTATTTCGGAGGAAGATCAACTAACTCCCACGATGGTTGTTTAAAATCGATTCAATCTCACTATTGATCGCTTTTCCAAAATGTCAATCAAGATGACATTGCTGCTTTAAATGTTTGAGGCTCATTTTCAAGCAAGAATGTTACAAAGTCTGGTCCAAAGGAAGTAGATGTCTTTTGACGTTTGCTACGCCTTAGATCCTCTTTGCTTGGTGTACTTTGTTGGGTTTTGATATTGGTGAATAGGAAATGATGGGATAAAAATTAAAGAGGGTAAAAGACTCTTTTATCCCACATCGAAAAAATGGAAGGAAAGAGAGGTGTATATATTACATTACACCTTCAGCCGCCAGGGTTGAGAGGCGACCCTCGCCGTCGTCGTCGCTCGCGACCGATCCGACCATCGCTCTCCTTCTTTCGGCTTCTCCAAAATGAGGTGACTATTACGAATGGTTGCAACCATTCGTAATCGCATTTCTAACCTATAAATTCTTGATTATTTCAAGAATTTATGAACTAATTCATATTCTAATCAATTAAGTTGCTCTTGACTCAACGTGTAATATTCTGATATCGTTGGTGGTTCGTTGCTGAATTTGGACTACTATTCGTAAGATAATCGTTCTATCATGGGAGGCATATTCTTAACCTGAGTATCGCTGAGGAATAATTTCCTTGACTTTGAACTAAGCCGGTGGCTCGATTACATTCTCAAATTATTTTTCCAAAATGTATTCGTTTATTGTTTCATTTATGTTATATGTTTCACTAAGTGATTAACATATTGTTTTGAATCATTATTTAGTTGCTGATTATTATACCAACATCTTAAGGAAATTATATTTATTGTATTTTAATCGTATCTGGTTTGAGATTAAAACTGTGGTTTCATTCGCATGAAATTTCATATTCTAACTGAAGATATAAAAGCCGTTGGAATATTAAAATCCAGGTAAAGTGTTTTCAAAAGGAAAAAAAGTGTTTTTCTTGTATGTTGTTTGGAGACTAAAATCTTCGGATTTTCTACTCCGGTTGAGATTAAAGTTTTCATATCCAAATGAGTAGAAAGTTATGAAAACTTTAATCTCAACCGGAGTAGAAAATCCGAAGATTTTAGTCTCCAAACAACATACAAGAAAAACACTTTTTTTCTTCCCAAAAAAAACACTTTTTTCCTTTTGGAAAACACTTTTTCTCGGATTTTAATATTCCAACGGTTTTTATATCTTCAAGTTAGAATATGAAATTTCATACGAGTAGAAAACCACATGTGTTTTAATCTCCAAACCAGATACAGATTAAAATACAATAAATATAATTTCCTTAAGATCATGGTATAATAATCAGATTTGGCTAAATAATGATTCAAAACAATATGTTAATCACTTAGTGAAACATATAACATAAATGAAACAATAAACGAAACAACTGCTTTGGAAAATAATTTAATGTAATCGAGCCCACTTAGTTCAAAGTGTCCTTAAGGAAATTATTCCTCACGACTCGAGGTTAATCTAATATCGCCTCCCACGATAGAACGATTATCTTACCGTAATAGTAGTACTCAAATTCCTGTGAGCAACGAACCACCAACTACAGATATCACACGTAATGAAATTTTCGAGTCAAGAGCAACTTCGTAATTGATTAGAATATGAATTAGTTCATAAATTCTTGAAATAATCAAGAATTTATAGGTTAGAGATCGATTCTCAATGGTTGCAACCATTCGTAATAGTCACCTCATTTCGGAGGAAATTAAAAGAGAGGAGAGCCGATGGGTTTGACGGGTCGCGGTCGATCCGGCCGGGCCGAGGCCGAGCCGAGCGACGATTTACAAGGCGAGGGTCCTTGCCCTCTCAACCCTTTTTAAGAGAAGGTGTAATGTAATATATACACCTCTCTTTCCTTCCATTTTTTCGATGTGGGATAAAAGAGCCTTTTACCCTCTTTAATTTTTATCCCATCATTTCCTATTCACCAATATCAAAACCCAACAAATATTGCCCCGTATATTCCTTTAAACGGTTTATTGACAACTTATCTCCCAAGATAAAACAACAATCAAATAAATAAGCAAAGGAGACTCAAGTGTTCGCTTTAGGAAGAAAGATCTTTGAGTGGTTTGAGATTGCAAGAGGAAGAATGTATTCTGAAAAATGTGTGTTTTGCAATTGTGTCAAAGACATCAATTTATAAGTAGATGATTATGTCTTCTCAATTAACCAAATAAATGACCATCAATGTCAAGTAATGACCATTGATATTGAGGTTAATCCAACCTAGTAATGGCTGAAATCAATAGCCAAATAATGGAGAGTTATTGCTCCAAAGTCAGCCCAAGAATCAGTTTCAATTCGCCTCCAACGAACTGAAAAACAGTTAAAGCGTCGCGGTCCTTCGGGGAGGCGTCGCGGCGCTTCTCGTCCAGTAAATCACTGAAATTGAAACGTCATTTAGGGCCGCGGTCCTTCAGGGAGGCGCTGCAGCGCTTCAATTCCAGTGAGCTACTCGAAATAGAGGTCAAAAATATTTTTGACTTCCAAAAAACATTTTTTCCATTTTCACTCAAATACTATTTTTTGGCCAAAAGCACAACCGGGCACTTAATTGATGATGAGACTTAAAAGTCAACCTCTAGCTAATAATTGAGCTACAAAAATATACATATAGAAGTAGTACTAATAGTGTAGATACTTAAATCAACATGTGCTGCCATATACTGTATTTGGTTTATATCCAAATTTTACTTGGACTAAAATAATAGCATACGCCGACGAATCTAAATGACGATTTTGAGGATCATTCATAAGCCGACATTTTCAGAGGGTTATCTAAAACACAAGTCTAATTTATGTATTTTAATTAGTAGAGGTATTAATTAATCAAGAAGAGGGTCTGGGACAGTTTGGATATTAAGAAGTATTTATTCTGATTAATTTAGGTATTGTGAGAAGGAGAGAATCCAAATGGATTTTCTAGGCCTAAGGAGAATGCCAGCTAACTTACAGAATGTTAAAAGTCGGCACTCATTGATTATTATTACTATGATTGCACCTCTCCTGGGATCATGGACTTGTCTCATTGTCTCTTCCAATATTTCACATAGAAATATGCTTGTTTCCGTAAGGGTTCAAAATACGAAAAACTAAATACACCAAAAAGTTAAAGGGAATTTAACTTATACTAAATATACATAAAACAATATTTTTAATCTTATATATACAATATAACTTTTCACCGAAGGATGTTCGATGAACTCCCTTGTCCCTACCTGCCTCGCCCCTAGTATAAGAGTGTACTTTTAGATTTGTTTTTATGTATTTGTTTAACATATAAATAAATTTTACGGATAGAATATTTGATCCAATTTGATACAATATTTATACGTGTGATATATTTTTTCTATACATATATAGTAGTGATACATATTCTGTACAACAACAATACAATATTTATACGCATGATATATATATATATATACACACACACATACATACAATATTGATACATATTGTATATACACATTGTAGGAATATCTATTCATATACAATAATGATACATATTCTATATACATATTGTAGGATACATATTCTATACATCAATGATACATTTTTATACATATGCAATAGTGATACATATTCTATACTACAACGATACAATTTATATACATGTTGGAAAAATAGAGATAGAGAGAATGTGTGGTAAGGTGGTGTAAAGGTTGCAAGACGAGAGATTAGGGTTTTGGTTTTTGAAGGTTTGAGTTGTACAAAAAGAGTACCATTGATAAACTATTACATTATGAGAAGGTTCAAAATTTTGAAATGTTTAGTTTTTAACACTTTTACCACACTTCTATTTAATATACAATAAAAAATTATTTAAAAAATCAACAAATAGAGCTTAAGCTTAATTTTGATATTTTTATATTATATTTAGAAAATTATAAAAATAATTACAAAAAAATGAGTCATATTTTAGATACATATAACTTTTGTTTTCATTTGCAAAGAGAAGAGTTATAAAAATATATTTTCTATTAACTTAAATTTTAATAAATAAGCTAGTAACTTTAGTATGTTTCTTCTATTATTTATTGTTGTAATATAATTATTTTTTATATTTTATTAATCTAAAATATTTATTTAATATTTTTATTTTTATATTTTATTTTATCTTTACAAAAGGAAGAGAAATACAAAAATAAAGAAAGAATAAAAATGAAGAAGATAAAATAAGCAAAAAAAGAAAATTAAAATTAAGAGGAAACAAACAATCAGGGTAAGACTTCTTATAAACAGGTCTGATCAAAGGTTTCAGTTGGATGTCGAAGTACCTCCGCATGGTGTTAGCAATAATTTATGGGTTTATCAGTTGCGACGACCCCTGTCGATTCTCATATGAATTCGGCTGGTAGGCGTTCTGCACTGACGGCCTCCATTCTGTACTTTGTTGAATAGGGGTTTGAAGGTTGTAGGTGGTCTGCTGCCCATTACCAATAGGTGGGGTAATGCCCCATGGCTGCTGTTGGGTTTAGCCAGCAAAGCCTGTAACCTGAGCTCATGGAACGATTAACAGAACCAGAGGATAAGGTGGAACAATATTCATGGCTGTTCTCCTCGGACGTCGGTCGTACTTAGAAAGTTTACGCTTTCTGGAAGGTATGAATTAGGTACCGGCAATGACGTCTGAAATGGTAACCCACTGTAAAAAGTGTCACTAGATAGTCGAGGTAAGTCATAGCCGAGGGCCATCGGCTGGCCAATATTATTCGCCTGCATCGTAGGGCCGTTCTTGGAAACGTACGGAATAAAATGCGGCAATCTAAAGTGTCATGGAACCTGAACAGGTCTCCGAGCCATGTTGATCTTCCCATACTGCAGACTCGCTAGGTCAGGCAGCATATTTTGCCCCTCCAAAATTCGGCAGTGACCATATAGTGTGCTGGTTGTCAGGCGATTGGGCTTGTGCTCCTAGGTCTGCTATCGGCTGCACCTGAGTAGGCACTGACTGATGTATATGCGGATAAGGAACACTACCGGAAGTCACAGTCTCATGCTGAAAACACCGCTCGTCAGAGGGATGGCAGAACTAGTCGAGCATTCTCCTGGGTGCACTCGATTGGTTTCCATTTCCCTCGCTTGCCGAACCTCATTATGTACCATCGGCAATGTCAGCCAACTGTTTAGAAACTTGGTACATAATGTCATGGATTACCAAGTCAATCTGTTGTCTAATGAAAGACGTGGTCATTATGGTTGGACCTTCATATTGACCAGAGTCTTCCACCGCCTTGGTTGATGGAGGAAGTGGAACGGTATCAACTAATGTAGGCATACATGAGGAGGATGTTGGTTCGTTGTTCCTTATGAGAGGATTTTTGTTTAGGATGTGGACTGGACACGAGGTTCATTTTCTTACTGGACCTTAGGCGCATACGCCAAAAATGATCCTGACCTGGAGAATCAAACTTTGCTATTAATCACCTATGATCCCACTGGGCGTGCCAAATTTGTTCTCGCCCCGACTTCTACCTTTTGCCGTTGTATCGGCTGATCGAATCAGGAGACAAATTGATTCCTTAACTCAAGCAAATTGGGCTGAAAACGAAACTCTAATTTCTAGCAATGGGTTCCCCAACTACTCCAGAAAGCGTTAAGATGATGGTACTAGTGAACTAAGAGGTAAGAAAACATGAATACAACTGAGTACAGTAAATATAACGTATGGATAAAAGATAAAGATAGATAAATTTTGGTTTGTTTGATTGTGTGTCTGTAATATGTACAAAGAATGAGTATTTATAGTAAAAAAAATAATAAAAAATTGTACAAATCCCCTCCCCCCCCCCCCCCCACATGTTAACCGTCAAGTAACTCACAAAGTCCAATAACCGACTATAGGGGAAGTAGTGTCGTTTTTTTCGCCCTCTACTCCTCTTGCTTGGATAATGGCCCTTGCTTTCAGCTGTTGTTGGCCGTTACCGTTTTTAGGGGTCTAGAAATCCTTTTGACTTGGTCGTTGAGGCGTCTGCATCATGAGTGAGTCTCAGTCGTACCTCTAACTAACGACTTCGGCTAAGATGCCTTAGTAGCCGATGAAATTCTGGTAGTCGAGGACTAGGAGTAAATTCGGCTCCTGAATAGTTCGGCTTGAATTATTTTTTAGTGTTAACACTCATTAACTCTTAAGTAACTGCACCTTAAACATCTTCTGTAATAGATTTTATACCTTAATTCTCATCTTTCTTTCTAAGCCATTTCTATTGTTTCTTCTTTTGTTGTGGTGCTATTTAATTCTCTTATCAGTGTTTATCTCATTTGATGTGTCTACTGAATTATTCTCCTTCATTAGTCTGCTCATCCGGTGAATGCAACAACCAGTTTCGTTATTACACAGGTAAAATTAGCCGGGGAAAATAAATTTTAGAAAATATATATTTGTGGCGGTAGCATTGGAGTAACTGGTAAAGTTGTTGTCATGTGATCGTGAGATCATAGGTTCAAATCGTGAAAACAGACTCTTGTGAGCTAAGACTGTGTACAATAGACTCTTGTGGTCCGGCCCTTCTCCGGACCTGCGCATAGCGGGAGCTTAGTGCACTTTTAAAAAAAATAAATTGTGGTGGTCTTTTGAAAAGTTTTCTTTTGAGGAATTCAAGTTTTATATTGTTTTTTTTACTTCTAAATGTTTTAGAGAATGACCAACAAGCGTTTGGAATCAAGAAAAATTCAAGTAGCTGAGAGGAGTATCTAGCACAGGAATGTGGACAGCAACCGGTTTTATGACATTTCTCATTCCTTTTCTGTACTTGGATACATCTCTTTTTGTAGAGTAATGTCTTTAAATTTATAGTATGACGAATAGAAATAATGAAATAAAAAGAAGTAATTTAAAAAAATAATAATCTTAAGTATTAGGATAATTAAGCTTATGAAAACTTTTTAGTCATGAAGAAGTGATATTTTTAGTCACAGAATTATTCTCCTTAATTAATCAGCTCACCTGAAAAACTGTGAAGAAATCGTCAATGATAAAACCTAAGTACATCCTACCTTCTCTATAACTCACTTATGTGATTACACTAAATATGTTGTTGTATTTGTGGTGGTTTTTTTAAAAAGGTTTTCTTATGAGACATTCAATAATTGATTTTTTTTAAAAACTCCTATATATTTTGGAGAAATATTACGAACATGTGTTTCAAAATCAAGAAAAATTCAAGAAACTGAAAGGAGTATGAGTATCTGGCACATGAGTGGACAGGGTAGGAAATTGATTCATTGAGTAATTTTATTCCAATAATAGAATATATTGTTAGATAGAATATATTGTTAGATATACTGATATTACCGTGATATACACTTAATGTATATCACAGTTTGGTCCACAAAATAGTCACGGGCTAAAAGCCCAATCTCGGCCACTGTTCCAGCCCACCCGTGTGGGTTATGTTTTTTTTTTATATATTTGGTGTATATTTAGTCTTAGTCTTGTACCATAATTAGTCTTACACTCTTACCATAACTGTATAGTTAGTCTTCAAATAGAATAGGGTTTTAGGAGTAGAATAGGGTTTTAGGATTCTTTCTATTATGGAAATATGTAAAGTGTATATATTGTCTTTCAATTAATGAAAATAATAAAGGGATTATTTCTTTCATGGTATCAAAAGTTTAGGTTATTTTTACCTTGCTTCAGCTACTCTCTATTCTCTCGAATCTTTTCTCGTTTTCCGTGACAAAATCCCCCTCCCCCTCTCGGTTTACTCACTAAACCCGAGGCAAAATCCCTTCTTGTCCAAATTTGTTCTATTCACTGTGACTGATAAGAACACGTTTCATCATGACCTAACAGTTTCTAACATCAAGAGCGTTCTTCCTATTGTTCTTGACCTAGAAAACGTTCAATATGGGACGTGGGCAGAGTTATTCAAGATTCATGCAATGGCACATCAAGTTCTCCACCACATAATCCCTCCTGCTCCTAATACGGAGGGTCCTCCGGATCCTAATACGGAGGGTGTGCCCTCCAAAGAAGACGATCCAAAATTATGGGTCACTCTTGACGTAAAAGTTCTCTAGTGGATTTATGTCACTATCTCCCTGGACCTCTTACAGACGATTATGGAACTTAGCTCTTCCGCTATGGAGGCTTGAAATAGATTGTGTGATATATTCCAGGATAACCGTCATTCCTGCATTGACACCCTTGAACAAGAATTTTCCCAAGTCGCTATGGAGAATTTTTCGAATGCTTCATCTTATTACAAACGACTCAAGGACTTGGCGGATCAATTTCGCAATGTGGGTGCTCTTGTTAGCAATAGTCGTCTCATTTAACAGATGGTTGCAGGCATGTCTGAGGCCTATAACAGTGTTGCTTCGATCCTTCATCAAAGTAACCCTCTACCGTAATTCTATCAAGCCTGCTACATGCTTACGTTGGAAGGAGTCGGTTTGGCTAAGAAGGTGGCTATCGGTACTAGCTCTGTAGTCATGATGACGTCCTCCACAAATTCTTCAAGTTTCGATGATAATTCGGGCCACAACCGTGCTCACGGTGGCAAAAAAACAATCGTAAAAACAACGGGAAAAATCGCAGAAGCAAACACGGCGGTTCCAGTAACGGGAACGGTGGCCCAAATAGTGGGCCTTGTTCCCACGGCAGTTGACCCCCGACCCACTGGCCCCATCAACAGTGGGCCTTTGCCCAATAACCCTTATATTTACTCTCCAGCGGCGAACAGTGGACAGTGAGCAGCCCAGCCCAATTTCAGGCCCAACAACAATGGCCCAGCTCCCACATTTCAGCACAGTAGCTCGGGACAGCAGGGTGGGGTACTGGGGCCCACACATGATTTCTCGGTGGTGAGTCCCACACCAACTCAAACCGACATTGAAGCCGCGATGCATACACTTGAACTGACTCAACCAGACCCGAATTGGTACATAGACACCGGCGCCACTACCCACATAACATCCGAGCAAGGTACTCTCTCGTCTTATTCCAATTTGAGTAGTAATCATGATATAATTATTGATAATGGTAATTCAATTCCAATTCGGGGTTATGGTCATAAAGCTGTCTCCCCCCATCCACCATTTGTCTTGAAAAAACCCTTCATGCCCCAAAATTGATTAAAATTTTGGTGTATGTCCGTAAATTCACAACTGATAATTGGTTTTCTGTTAATTTTGATCATTTTGGGTTTTCTGTGAAGGATTTTAAGACGGGGAACCCTCTCATGTGGTGTGATAGTAGGGGAGATCTTTATTCAATCACACCAAGTCTCGGTTTCTCGAGTCCAGCCATTCCTTTAACTTTTGCAACTCTTGCTCCTTCCTTGTAGCATGCTCGTCTAGGTCATCCGGGATCGTCTATTTTATCTATCTTAGATAAAAACAATCTTATTTCTTGTAAGGGTACTCGTAGTACTCCGAATTGTCAATCTTGTTCTTTAGGAAAAAATATTAAGTTGTCATTTGTAGACTATAATTCTCATACTTTAATGCCATTTGATATTATTCATAGTGATTTATGGACGTCTCACATTCTTAGTTCTTTGGGTCATCGGTATTATGTTTTATTTTTGG
The DNA here is from genome assembly GCA_029844215.1 of Przewalskia tangutica. Lineage (NCBI taxonomy): Eukaryota > Viridiplantae > Streptophyta > Magnoliopsida > Solanales > Solanaceae > Przewalskia > Przewalskia tangutica. The sequence goes on from CM056719.1 coordinate 153,381,432, forward strand.
ATGATTATTCTAATTTTTTATGGACGTTTCCAATAGCGAAAAAATCTCATGTTTTTTCCATCTTCTTAAAATTTAGAGCATTCATTAGGACTCAATTCGAACGAGAGATAAAAAATATTCAATGTGATAATGAAAAAGAATATGACAATAGGGTGTTTCGAAAATTTTGTGCTAATAATGGGATCAATTTTTGTTTTCTTGTCTTCGTACATCTTCACCAAATGGAAAAGCCGAACGCAAAATTTGTACCATTAATAATATTATCTGAACATTATTAATTCATGCTTCCGTACTCCCGTCTTTCTGGCATCATGCTCTCGAAATGGCTACAAATATTCTTAACATTCTTACTTTCAAGGTTTGACATATTCGTCCCTTCTTCAAATTTTTATATAATAAGACTTCTTCGTATTCACATCTTAGGATCTTTGGGTGCTTGTGTTATCCACTTTTTCCGTCCACCACAATTAATAAACTTCAGGACCGTTCTACCACTTGTGTGTTTTTGGGTTATCCGTCAAATCATCGTGGGTATAAATGTTTTGATTTATCGTCTAATAAAATCATTCTTAGCCGCCATGTAATATTTGATGAGTCCCAATTTCCTTTTGCTAAGGTAAATAGTCTCGCGCCTCGTTCGTATAATTTTTTGGATGATATATCCCCGTATATTATTCGCCATTTTTCGGGCATGTCCCGCACCCCAAATTCTCCAGCGGGACTACTGCTCGCTGGTCCCATGAATTTGTCCTAGCTCCCTCCCCCAAGTAACGTTACTAGGCCAGTTTCCAATATTGGGCCAGTCCAGCCCAATACTGGAACTGGTCCAGGTCCTATAGTCTCGGTGTCTTCGGTTCGTCTTTCTGGGCCAACAGGCCCACTGCCTGCTGGCCAGCCTGTCACGTGTCCCAAAATTTCTCAAAATTCACCCAATCCTGCCTCGAGTCATGGACCAGTCACCCGAGGTCAACGAGTATTTTTAAATCAAAAAGACATTTTAATTTAAACTCTAATGTTCTTAAATCATCACTACCTCGTAATCGTGTGTCTGTTTTAAATGACCCGAATTGGAAGATTGCTATAACTGATGAATATAATGCTCTCATTGATAATAAAATGTGGGAGTTGATACCCAGTCCATCTGGTGTTAATATTATTCGATCTATGTGAATCTTTGCTCATAAAGACAATTCTGACGGTTCGTTTGCAAGGCATAAGGCTCGTCTTGTAAGTGATGATAAAACTTAGCAGGTTGGTGTCGATTGTGGTGAGACGTTCAGTCCGGTGGTCAAGCCGACTACAATTCTCACTATGCTTAGCTTGACTCTTTCGAAAGCATGGTGATCTCAAAGAGACAATATATATGCATCAATTTTTGAGATTTAGGGATCCCAAACATCATCATCATGTTTGTTTATTGAAGAAATCCTTATATGGGATTAAGAAATCCCTGAGGGCTTGGTATAAGAGGTTTGCATAGTATGTTTCGACGATTGTGTTCTCTCACAGCAGGTCTGATAATTCATTGTTCATATATCGTCAAAGTTCTTCATTGGCTTACATACTCTTATATGTGGATGATATTATTTTGACTTCCTCTTCTGATGCATTACGCAAGTCTATCATGACAATTCCGAGTTAGCTATGAAAGACTTGGGGCCTTTGAGTTATTTTTTGGGGATTGTTGTCACTCGTCATGCGGGTGCGTTATTCTTATCCCAACAAAAGTATGCAGCTGAGATCATTGAGAGTGCTGGGATGTCATCCTGTAAGTCCACTTCCACTTCAGTTTATACTAAACTCAAGCTAGGGGCTGCAGCTGGCTCCCCTTAATGTATATCACGGTTTGGTCCACAAAATAGTCACGGGCTAAAAGCCCAATCTCGGCCACTGTTCCAGCCCACCCGTGTGGGTTATGTTTTTGTATATACTTGGTGTATATTGAGTCTTAGTCTTGTATCATAATTAGTCTTACACTCTTTACTCTTACCATAATTGTATAGTTAGTCTCCAAATAGAATATGGTTTTAGAAGTAGAATAGGAATAAGATTCTTCCTATTATGAAAATATGTAAAATGTATATATTGTCTTTCAATTAATAAAAATAATAAAGGAATTATTTCTTTCATATATATACAATCATAAGATGCTAGTACTAATCTAAATTACTTAAATTATAAGATGTTAATTACAATCCTTCTAACTAATGAGATTACAATTTTAATCTAAAAACATTAGAACATCAATCATAGTCATGATTAATGGAATAGAAAGAAGCAAACTTTTAATTAAGTATTAAACTAATAAAGTTTATAAATCCTTTTAGTCGTGAAGAAATTGGCGAGTAAGAGAAAAATAAAGTGCAAGTATCAGTAGTATAAGGAAATAAGATACCTATATATATATATATATATATATATATAAACGTGTAGTATCTTACATATATAATAATGAAATTGCATCTATACTCCAATTCTACTATTAATTTATATATATATATATATATATAAACGTGTAGCATCTTACATATATGTTCATGCAATTATTTATCTCTTTCGTTGTTACTAAATTTATAAATATTGAGTATATATTTTAAATTTACTAATATACCGCTCAACGTGCACACACTTTCTATTAGCGAATATTTTTCAAATATTCACAATATATATTGTATTTATTAGTATCATGTATTTAAGGTAACTTGAGATTCTTATTGTATTAGGAATCACCTTTGTACAACTCTATATATTGTGATTAATGAAAGAAATCCCTAAGAAAAATTATTCCAATATCTTACATGGTATCAGTAGCCTAATCTCCCAAAACCCTAGAAATCTTCCCTCTAATTCCGCCCCCCCCTCCTCTCGGCATCGGTGTTTTTTTCTCTGAATTTCTAACCCCGTAGCTACCATGTCTCCTCCTAATTCCCCTAAAATCATTGGTTCTACCTCCGAATTAATTGACACCCCCTCCCTTCCTCAAAGTCTTCTTTTCATCCGGCGTTTGCTGTCACAAACATCAAAAAAATTGTTCCTATTATTCTTGATCAAGAAGAATGTCAATATTCTATGTGGGTAGAACTATTTTATATTCATGCCTGCGCGTATAACGTGCTCAACCACATTGATGATTCAATCCCTCGCCCCTCTGAGATTGATGATTCGACATGACACCAAAGCCATATCTCCATAAGCATCCAAAGCAGCCTACTCATTGGTAGTGAAAAAGCAAGAACATAGATATGTTTACGAAGCCAAGAGCCACTCATCTGAGCCAACAAATTCGAATCGCCATTATCAAACAATGGATTTATGGTACCATCTCAAAGGACTTATTGTGTACTATTATGAAAACAGGTGCTTCGGTGCGTGAACTTTGGGTACACTTGGAGGATATATTTCAGGATAATAAAAATACTCGGGCGGTGTATTTAGAGGAGCATTTCAACAACACACGTCTTGAGAATTTTTAATAACATGTATGACTATTGCAAACAACTGAAACTTGTCGCTGATCAACTTTCTCATGTTGGGACAACTGTTTCTGAGACGAAAATGGTACTATAACTCGTTGCAGGATTACCAAAAGGGGAATATGACACTCTTGCAACAATGATTCAACAGGCTGATCCACTTTCAACCTTCAACAAGACACGTTCACAATTATTGTTGGAAGAAACAAGACTTGCTAAACAGGATGAGCACAATAAAAAAAACATTAGCCTTTGAAAATCTGCAGTCGCCGACCATCACCACTGCTCCACCACAGCCAGACAACCAGCAGCAGTAGAGCCGTGGTGGAGGTCGAGGCGGCAGAGGTCGCGGGCAAGGAAATATTGGCAAGGCTCGCAGCCTGCGCTCGGTATTTCCGATGGCGGTCGCGGCCCACAACCTCGCCCAACATTGTGGCCCGGGCCTCGCCGCTGCCCATTTTACAACAGGGCCCAGTTTGGCCAGCGATGGCGGCCTAGGGTTCTCTGTACAGCACCAACAGGCCCATCTCCTCAGCAGGCCCATCTGATGTCGGCCCAACAGTTTCCTTCAGCCCAGCAGATGCAAACCACTGATTTGGGCCAGGCTTTCAATACTCTCACTCTGCAACCGCCGACAATAATTGGTATATGGACTCCGGAGCCACATTACACCTGAACAACTCTTCAGGTAACTTTTCCCAACTGCTTCGGTTAAAGTATCCTCAATACATTACTGTTGGCAATGATCACTGTCGCGCCCGTTTTTGACCTCGGGGTCTGAACGGTATCCGCAACATTATTCTTTGGCGCGGTTCCTTGGATGAAGCAATAATGCTGATTTTGAGGAGTCGCCACCTAATTAATTAAGTGAATTAGGACACTTGATTTATTGCAATAAAATACTGTAATTAATCTCCATTTAATGGTCTGCGAAATTAATGAGATTCTGGATCAGGATTCTTTATTATCCTAAAGGGAAGGGGTTAAGCATCCTTTAAGATCCGCTAACTTGCGGTTATCCGTTCAAACCTAGGTTAATTATTTATTGCCCTTTTTATTCTACATATTCTAAGCAGTTTTCATAATTTACAATTACAATGGAATGCAATACAGAATAATAAAGCTAAAATCGAAATAAACTCTATGACATCTTTTAGCCATTTTTAGGCCTTCTGCACAAGATGATCTCCGGGTACCTGCACAAACACTTAGTAAAAGTGTTAGTAATAGAATAAATAATTTTAAATTAATAGCAAGAATTAATAAGTAAAGCCAAAAATAAATCCGTCTTTTGCACAGGGAAGACCTTGGAAATCAGACGGAGATTCCTTCATCGGCCAATCAAGTGTAGTACCTTGTTCATTATCAGTTAACCAACAAAACAAATGTCAAAATCAGTAGCAAGATGACCAAAAATCAGTCCGATAAAATAGCCAAAAATCAATAGCAAAATGGCCAATAATCAGTCCAAAGTCAGTAGCAACATAGCCGAAAATCAGTAGCAAAACAACCAAAAAATCAGTCCAGCCAAAATGGCCAAAATCAGTAATAACATGGCCAAACCAGTGACAAAATAGAACAGTTATCAAAGCAAATCACCGACAAAAAGTCCAAAAGGAATAAATCCGACACTAGAAGAACAAAAACAACACGAAGATAACGTCAACCAAATGAACAACACGTTAGCATAGCGAACCGAGCAGCAAACAACAGTGGTCGGAATCATAGCGAGATAAATTCACCGGAAAATCAATTCTGGAAAGAACAAATCGCCTGAACCGCAAAGATGATTAAACAAAACGAAGTAAATCAAACAATAACCAACGGTCGCCGGAGTTTTTAAACTCCGGCAAGATTTAAATCACAAAATAAATCAGTCCATCCAAGAATATACCACAGATAAAAAATAGAACCGAACCAAGGATTTAATGGGGTGGCGTTACTTCAACGGTGGTAAACACTGGAGCAACGCCGCCAGTGGTTGACGGGAGCATTGGGTATTGCGGTGGTGCTCGACTGAAGAGTAGATGGGTCGAAGGGAATGAGTTTAGGGATGAGAAGTGAAGTGCGGCTGTGTGTGAGATCAATGTTGGTGGGGTGTGCCGGTTGTCGGTGATGTTGGGGCAGTGGGGAGGAGACGGTGAACAGTGGTAAGGTTCGCCGGAGCACTGAGCTCCGGCAGTGGATATGAGAGTTCGAAGGGGATGGGTGTTCGAACAGTGATGGTCGACGAGTTGAGGGGACAGGGGAGAGGGCGACGGGATGGGCTGGTGGGAGGCTCGCCGGAGCTCTGGGGTGGTGGCAAGGTCGACAAAAATGAAAAGGGGGGAGAGTTTTGAAAATAAAAATGGGAGAGAGGGAAAATGTGTATTGCGGCTGGGAGGGGAGATGAAAGGGATAGATGTAGGTGTCCGCCCCAAATCAAAAGAAAGGGGAGGTTTTTATTTTATAGGGGAATTTAGATTTAGGATTTGGGTTTTTGGGGAAAAGATGAGAGATGTACTGGGCCTCATTTTTGGGCCTCAATTTTTTGGCGGATTGGACTGATCCAGATAGTGCCTCGGACTGGATTGGTTTGACAAAAATGCAAAACGGGTTTATTTAAAAGAAAAGTTATTTAAAGGTACAAAATTATCAAAATAAAAATGCCGATACAATAATAATAAAATACAATATTTAAGAAATGTTTAATGCCTAATTAAAAGTAAAAATGGGATGCCAATTAATTATTTAAAGAGATGCAAACATTAATAAAATAAAACGACGGTGTGATGATAATAGAAACATAATATTAACAAAAACATCATGCTTAATTTAAAATAAAAAGATGCAATGCCATTTTGTTAAGAAATAAACATAGAATATTATGTAAAAAAATGCAAAAAATGATGATTAAAATGCGGTGTCCTTAAATGCTTAAAATTACAAGAAATGACTAAAAGATGAGTCAAAATTGGGTGTCAACAGTCACCGCATTCCAATTGCATGTTATGGCAATACACAAATCAAAAATTCTCATTCACCCTTCTCACTTAACCATGTCCTATACGCACCCCAAATTATTAAAAAGTTGATATTTGTTAGAAAATTCACTCGTAATAATTGGGTGTCTGTCGATTTTGACCCTTTTGGTTTCTCTGTGAAAGATCTAAATACGGGGAGAATTCTTACGCGTTGCAATAGTGTGAAAGACCTCTACCCTTTCACTCAATCTTCCGATGTCAGAACTCAACAACCAGTCTCCCTTGCTGCATTGTCTCCATCCACCTGGCACAATAGGCTCGGCCATCCAGGAGATCATGTTTTTTTAATTTCTTAGAAATAATTTGCATATCCAATGTAATAATGGGAAACTTGCCCACAACTGTGTTTCTTGCCCGCTTGACAAGCATAATCATCTTCCTTTTATGTCTTCAATGAGTATTACAGTTTTACCATTTGACATTGTTCATGCTGACTTGTGGACATCTCCTGTTGTTAGCTCTCTAGGTCACAAATTCTATCTTGTGTTATTAGATGATTTTTCACATTTTTTATGGATTTATCCACTCAAATTCAAATCTGAGATTTTTGCTAAATTTCTTGAGTTTTACAGATTTATTAAAACCCAATTTGAAAAATTCATAAAATCTTTTCAGTGTGATAACGGACGTGAATTTCATAATTCGGTTTTCCATAATTTTTGCTCCCAACAAGGCATAATATTTCGTTCTATTGCCCTCACACCTCCCCTCAAAATGGAAAAACTGAATGAATTATTTGTACTATTAATAACATGATATGTACTCTCTTCTTTCATGCTTGTCTGCCATCATCTTTCTGGGTCTATGCTGTTAAAATGGTAGAATACCTCCTCAATATTTTACCCACTAGCACTCTACAAAATTGAACCCCCGTGATATTCTATATCGTAGGACTCCCTCATATGACCACATAAGAATCTTCGGTTGTCTGTGCTATCCCAACCATACAGCCACCACCTCTCATAAGTTGATTCCTCGAACTACACCATGTGTATTCCTCGATTTCCCACCCAACCATAGGGGGTATCTGTGCTATGACTTATCCACTCGTCAGATCCACATTTCATGTCACGTCACTTTCGACGAGACGATATTCCCATTTTCGAACCCTCAGAAATACCGAAAACCAGACTACTCATTTCTTGATGAACCAGTCATATATCCCAGCATTCTAAGTCAACTCACTCATATCTGCCTTCAGCGTCGCAACCCTAGGAGATGCGCCGCGACGCTAGCCTTCCAGTGAGTCCACTGCTTCTGTCTTTCATTTAGCGTCGCGGCCCCTAGGGGATGCGCCGCGACGCCAGTCTTCTAGTGAACAACTTGATTTTACACCGTCTTTAGCGTCGCGGCGCCTAAACTTCAGAGAGGTATGTCACTCAGGCAGCACCGCGACCCTCGGTCACGGCGGCGCCGCACCTCCGACGGAAATTCTTCCTCTTCGACTTTACCATCTGCCTCGGATACTGCCACTCAACCAATGCAGCCACCCAATGTCCCCACTCACCAAATGGAAACTCATGCCAAACACGGGATTTTCAAACCCAAAGTTCAGTTTAACATGTCTGCCCAAACCATTTCTCCACTTCCAAAGAACCCCAAATTGGCTAAACTAGACCCTAATTGGAATGCGGCCATGTCTGAGGAATATAATTCTTTAACTAAGCAGCATACTTGGGACCTAGTACCTAGACAGGGGGGGGGGTGAATGTGATCTGAAGCTTATGGATTTTTCGTCACAAATTCAGAGACAGTGGTGATTTGGAGCGCTACAAGGCTAGACTTGCGGCAAATGACACTAATCAGCAGTAGGACATTGACTGTGGTGATACTTTTAGCCCGGTTGTTAAACCGGCTATGATTCAGATGGTTTTTAGTATTGTTATGGGTAAAAAGTGGTCGATTCATCAGCTGTATGTCAAGAACGCTTTTCTTCATGGGGACTTGAAAGAAACGGTATATATGCATCAGCCATTTGGGTTTGTTCATCCTGTCGTTCCTCAGTATGTCTGTCGTCTCAGAAAGTTCCTCTATGGTCTAAAGCAGGCACCTCGTGCTTGGTATGACCGCTTTGCCAGGTATATTATGCAGATTGAGTTTATTTGCAACAGGTGTGACACATCTCTATTCATTTTTCATCATGATAGTGACATTGCTTGCTTGTTATTATATGTGAATGACATTGTTCTCACTGCCTCATCTGACAAACAGAAAAATGACATTATTGCTCTTCTCAAAACTGAATTTACTTTGACTGATTTGGACAAGCTGAGTTACTTCTTGGGTATATCAGTTACTAGATCTGCATATACTATGTTTCTTTGTCAGCGTAAGTATGCAGAAGAAATTGTGTTCCGAGCTAAGATGTCGAAATGCAATGCCGTGCCTACTTCCGTTGATTCTACTAAGCTCAGTTCTTTTGAGGGTGATCCAATGTCTGATCCTACTCTCTATCGGAGTCTTGCAAGTGCTCTTCAGTATCTCACATTTACCAGGCCCAACATTGCATATGTCATTCAACAGGTGTGTCTGTTTATGCATGCCCCGAGGGAACCCCATTTTACTGCTCTTAAGCGTATTATCAGATACATTAAGGGTACTCCTGAATATGGGTTGCATCTCTACCCCTCTGCTCCGAACATATTGCTATCCTACACAGATGTTGATTGAGCAGGATGTCCGGACAAGCGACGCTCTACTTCAGGCTATTGTGTGTTTTAGGGGATAATATGATCTCTTGGTCTGCCAAGAGACAAGCCAAGTTATTCCGCTCCAATGCCGAAGCAGAGTATAAGGGTGTTGCTAATGTAGTTGCTAAGATCTGTTCTCTCCGGAATCTTCTCTTGGAGCTCAGTTATCCATTGAGTAAGACATCTATAGTCTATTGTGATAACATGTCTGCTATTTATATGTCTCATAATCCGGTCCAGCATCAGCAGACCAAACATATTGAGATGGATATCCATTTTGTCCGTGAGAAGGTCTCACGTGGTCTAGTCAAAATACTACATGTACCCTCCTCCTATCAGTATGCAGACATCTTCACAAAGAGACTACCTGCATAACCTGCTCACTGAGATCCGGCCTAAGCATTGGCCTCACTCGGCTCGTCGAGGGGAGTATTAGCGAATATTCTTCAAATATTCACAGTATATACTGTATTTATTAGTATCATATAGTTAAGGTAACTTAAGATTCTTACTGTATTAGGAATCACCTTTGTACAACTATATATATATATTCTGATTAATGAAAAGAAATCCCTAAGAAAAATTATTCCAATATCTTACACTTTCACTAGTGCTCAATTAAGACAAGAAATAATGTAAAGTAATAAATGTCTTGTATATTTTTTTTGATGTTCTTACAATTAAATAATTGATCATATTTATATTTGAACTCAAGGGTACACATTTAATGAATTATGCCCCTATTAATATTACATATTAATATTGTAATAATGTATTGAATTTGCCATTCCGCATTCTACTTTTCGGTACTAGTGACCCTTCGGCACCCTCACTACAATGAAAGAGCCTCCGGGAGCACTGACTGATATGGATCTGACTCATCTTCCATGCCATGTGTCATAATATAATTTATCCAGTTGTATAATACGAAGTTTACCCTCCACAACAATGTTTCATCGGGGCACAGTCTAATGGCAAAAGAGGGGGACTTAAGGCGCTCTGGACACTTGCAGCGTGTGATCGATTCCCAGTGAGAGTATTCTGCTATCTTCTGGGGTTGATCCTTGTAGGTGCTATTAGTTGTCCGTTCTCAAACCCTGGTTATTGGAGCACATTCCGCGATTTACTGATAGTAGTGTTGAGGGACCAATATTACTACCTCTGCGACTAACTGACGCATGAAGCGTGAATATATATATATATATATATATATATATATATATATATATATATATATATATATATATAGTTGTTTATAGTTGTTTATAGTTGACCACGTGCCTGCCAGTCATATGATTGAACCAGCAAGTCCCCCATCCCCAAGTAGGAGTATAAAATTAGCAAACAGAACATCATAGAAAGAATTGAGACAACCAACAAAAATCAAATCAAGAATCTCCATCTCATCAAATGCATGAATCCACTGAAACATTGCAATACCAAACCTATATAAAGACCCTCTTACTACTCTCACTTCAACATCTTCAGCTTTCACTCCTAAGTTCAACTAATAAAACTACAGCTGAGTAGTACAAAGCTGCAACTGCAAAACTAACAATGGCTTCTGCAGCTGTTACTTTACTCTCAAAATGCACCATTTTTCCATCCCAAAAATCATGTCTACCTGACCTCAAACTCTCTGTTTCCGATCTTCCAATGCTCTCTGTTCACTATATTCAGAAAGGTGCTCTCTTTACACGTCCCCCTTTTCCTATCGCTCACCTCATTTCCCTTCTCAAACTTAGTCTTTCTCACACCCTCTCTCACTTCCCTCCCTTAGCCGGTCGATTCGTCACCGACACAAACGGCTACGTCTACATTTCTTGCAACGACGCCGGGGTTGATTTTGTACATGCCACAACCACTCACATTTTCATTCGAGACATCATAGGCTCCATTGATGTTCCTCATCATATCAAAGAGTTCTTCCCTTTAGACTGCACGGTTAGCTATCGAGGGCATATTAGCCCTCTTCTTGCGGTCCAAGTGACGGAATTAGCTGACGGCATGTTTATTGGATGCGCCGTCAATCATTCCGTTAATGATGGGACATCTTTTTGGAACTTTTTCAATACATTTGCAGAGGTGAGTAGGGGTGTGAAAAAGATTACGAGGCAGCCAGATTTTACCCGTAATTCAATTTTGATTTCAAATGCTGTGTTAAAACTCCCAGCCGATGGCCCCAAAGTTACTTTCACTGTCGACGCTCCTTTGAGGGAGAGGATATTTAGTTTCAATAGGGAATCAGTTCTAAGACTTAAAGCGAAGACGAACAATCAAACATTGAATTTCGACACAGAAATTAACATTGTTGAATTGACGGCAAAACAGAGCAATGATCCCCTGAAAATCAAAATAGAAACAGAGACGATACATCCAATGGCTGAGATTTCATCATTTCAATCGCTTTGCGCTTTGCTGTGGCGTGCGGTAACACGTGCAAGGAAGTTCCCAGTATCTAAAATGACGACATTCAAAATGGCTGTAAATTGCCGTCACCGTCTCCAGCCTAAGCTAAATCCATTATATTTCGGCAACGCAATTCAGAGCATTCCAACTTACGCGTCAGCTGGAGATGTTTTGTCTAATGATCTTCATTGGTGTGCGGAGCAATTGAATAAGAATGTGAAGGCGCATGATGATGTTATGGTGAGGAAGTTTGTAGAGGATTGGGAGAAGGATCCACGGTGTTTCCCGTTGGGGAATTTTGATGGAGCTATGCTAACAATGGGGAGCTCGCCGAGGTTTCCAATGTACGACAATGATTTCGGGTGGGGCAGACCTGTTGCTGTTCGGAGTGGGAGGGCGAATAAGTTTGACGGGAAGATATCAGCGTTTCCGGGGAGAGAAGGAGGAGGAAGCGTTGATTTGGAGGTGGTGTTATCCCCGGAAACAATGGAAGGCCTTGAGTCGGACATAGAATTCATGCAATATGTTACTGGCTATTGAATGTTCCGACTATTAGATCGGCTAGATGGCGAGCTTTGTGCTTTGGAGGTGGGATATTGTGATTTGTGGCATGAGGATGTAACATAGTAGCTGTTGTTCTTGTGTTTTTACTCAATTTGTATTGGTTGTGGTTATTTAATTGACTTTAATATAGGAGTATTAGTACGCCAAATACAGCTGCCTAAGCTTATTCCAATTTTCTATTTACACACTTGAACTAAAGTTATTTCCTATTAGACATTTAAAGTAAGTGTAAAGTGTGTATTAAACATATTGTGCTAACATGGCACAAGTCATGTTTTACACATTCTTTTAGCGCGTGAATGACATATTCAGCAATCTTTTACTTAAAATTCGATGGTTTTTGTTCTTTAATCGGTGCTCGCCTGCGAGTTCTTCTCTCACGTCCATTACTTTCTCTCCTCTACTTCTTGCTTGTACCAATATTAAACTTCCTCAAACTAATACGATGCAAATCAGAAGCTTAGCGCCCTACAAGTCTTCAGTCAAGTTCCATATTTTGATCTCAAAGGCTGAAAAAGACAAAAGTTATGACTTCTCCAGATAGATCCCAAGCTCATGTTTGTTGAGATCGACTTCAGCAATGGCTCTTTTGAAGAAAGTGGTGCCAAGAACGTGTCGGATATTACAATTGATGTACGGGGAGTAGTAACTGATTACTACTAATGCTTTGAAAGAATAAACAACTATAAATTATAATAGTGCTAAATTTGATGCCAACAAAAGTTGTGGCAACAATAATTTTTTGTAATCTTGTTCTTCGTTGTTGAATGTGTTTTGGATGTTTATCTTAGTTCCAACTGCAGCAAGCTCCTTGTGAATCTTGATAACCTAAAACCAAGAGACACTAAATTTCTACTTGTTAATTGTGCTGAGTCGGGTGTTAGAACCTTGTCCTTAAGACAATATTGCCCGTATATATGCTTTGTACGGGTGATTTGCAACTTGTCTCTCAAGATAAAATATCAAAATATCACTTGCGCAAAACAAACACTAGTGATCTTTGCGAAGTTACTGGACATGAAGCGCCGCGACGCTGGTCATGAGGCGCTGGACAACTACAGCTTCCAGAAACTTTAGGGACCAAACTGTAAATATAACAAAGTTTAGGATCCAAAAAGATAATATCAGAAGAAGTCCAACAGTCTGCGACCCACGACTTGACCCGACCCGGACCGGGCAATTGGTGGCGCGCGTGTAGGCCTAGTCTTGAACCCAAGCACACCTAGGTCCTCCCTCTTTCAAACACATGAGTTAACCCTTGGGGTCCCAATCCCTTATTCAGTTTTGATGCTTATATTATGAACAATTCTTCATTTTTTCACTGATGTGGTAGATTTGTCTCACACCACTCTTTCATGTCTCAAACACCTTACTTTGCGGACCAATATCTCTTTCATTTTTCAATGAAATTTGACGATCCTTGGCCCTACGGTCATCTACTCACTTAGTAGATTATGCACGTGTGAAGAATCAGGGTCTCCAACATACGGAATCATGATGTTAAATTCATTGAAGATGGGCGGACCCAATGATGCGCGGTAAGATGCACACACTTTAAACGCAAGTGCACGTTATCGTGACAAGTAGTATAGTCTTGATAAGACCGAATATCGTCCTCAAGGATTAGGGTTCAATTACCAACTATCTATTTTTTTGGTATCTATTTGGTAAATTGATCTTTGGATTTGTTGTTTATAACTAAGAATTATAAAAATTATTTTAACTATAAAGGCTTACTTCAGTTGTGATGAGAATAGAGCTTCCACGTCTCCTCACTATCCGCTTATGCTACTTATTACTGCAATAACTTATGGTCTTCTTCTTTTGGAGAAAGCAGGTTCACTAAATCGTTTTATACTCCCGTTAGGGTTATATAAACACTCAACCCCAGTATTGCACCTTACCTACCTTTCGGTGATAAGGATAATTCTATAGGAGGATTAAGAACAAGAACCTAGTTAACCGTCACGCACAATGCGCAAAATTAGGGTTTTTAAGCCTCTCATTAACGCTACATAAATAATTGAGGTATTTTCATCCCCAATCCAAGAATGTCTACCCAACTTACAGTATATTCACAATCCCCCTTTCTAATCGATTAGAAATCATATAGTGATACTTAGTTGTCAATTAATTACCAAGAATTCAACTCAAATATTGGATAGATCTCAACAAGAAGAAGAATAACCATAAGCATGCATTAAATCATAACATAAGTTTCTAGAGATTCAACATGGAAAGCCCTATAGAGGAATTAGTTCCTAGCCATTGACATGACAAGAACTAATCCCATGTTCATCATACAAAAACTGAAATAAAGTAAAGAAGAGGAAAAGAAATTACTAAACTATGGTCTCCAATCTCCAAGCAAGAAGCTTTGTGTTGTGCAAGAAGGGGAACCCTTAAAAACTGCCTAAACTTTTCCCTGCAGGCCTGGCCCAAAATCCGTCTGGAAACCTAATTTTTCCGCGTCGCGCCGCCTGTGCGCAGCGCGCATGCGAACTCTGTCTGTCCGGATGATTTGGCGCCGCGGCCGATTCTAGTCGGGGCCTTGCGCCACTGCAACTGTAGCTTCGGATGTTTAGGCGTCGCGACTCTTGCGTGGCGCGCGCCACAGTCTTCGCAGCCTCTGGATAGTGGCGCGCGCGCCGCTTCGCGGGGAGCGAGGCGCGCGCGGCCTGGTTTCACCTGTTCGCCACTTTTTTTTTAGCTCGAATCTCTCTTTGCCTCTTTTAGCTCTTTTTCCGCCATTTGGCCATTTTAACCACTTTGACTCAAAAGAAAGGAAAACTATCCTAATACGACACTTATATGTGCAAAACGGGACAAAAGACTAACTAAAACTGACTCAAAAGGTGTATATAAAATACACCAATCAAATACCCCCAAACTTAACCTTTGCTCGCCCTCGAGCAAAGATAGAAAGAAAGAAATAAAAGACTCAAAGAAACGAAAAATAAAAGACTCACTGACATTGATCACTTTTTGTTGCATTAGTGTTAATTAGAAAAACATGAAGGTTAGCAAAATAGTATGCAGGAACATATAGCATGACATTTCAGCACATTAAGCTAGATATTTCGCAAACTCATATTCATCATGCTTTAATGGAAGTCAATATACTAAATCATGCATATAAATTCAAAAATCCTATGACATGCTTACTTGCTATTCTCCACTAATTCTGGATATGCATAAAAGAGAACTTCAGGACTTTAAGGGTTGCAATGTAGGCTTAGGTATAGGTAGGTAAAAATAGGCAATTTAGGCTTATTTCGTGTACCATAAGCTCTTCAGCTTTTCAGTATTTCCCCTTTTCTTTTTGTTCTTTCCTTCACTTCGATTCTATCTTTTCCCTCTTTTGTTTTGGGAGAGTGAAGTATATAATGATGACAAGCACCCCCAAACTTAGGCTTTTGCCTATTTCTTATTACTTTTGTATTGGGTCTGTGATTTATTCACTCTTTTTGTCTCTTTTTTAACACAATGTATTCCACTATTTCATATTTTCACTTATGGTACAATTTGTGGGAATATAGGGTGTCAAAGAAGGAGTTTCAAATTTAGGCTCAATGGGGCTGACTAGGGATACTTTTAAAGTCCGGGATAGAAAAGAATGGTAAGAATTGACTATCAAAGAAATGTCTGAGTCATCTCCCTAACATACATATCCTAACTATTTCGCCTCAAATAGCAAGCAATCATAACACATAAGTATTTATTATTTAGCATGCATAACTCAAGCAAGAAACTCCAACTAGACAGATTCTGTGAGTTTTTGGCATATCTAACTTAGGTGTTTAGATAGTTGCTTTAATTCCGTTACATTATTCTACCTTACTTCACTAGGTGTTTCTAGCAACTACAGCATACATGATCTTTTGACAGACAATTATGACTCAAAAAGAAAAAAAATTTGTGACTCAAAAATACATAAAAACAATAAAAAGACTTAAATAACACATAACATGACACAAATAAAACACCCCCAAACTTAAATCACACATTGTCCCCAATGTGTGTAGACTCAAAGACAATAAAAGAAATAAGACACTTACAGACTTTGGCTAAAATGGTGGTGGTGGCGGTGGCATGGGATAGTGCGTGGACCACTGACTGAACAAGGAACTCAACTCGTTGATTTGTTGCCTTGTATCTTGCTGTCCTTGTATCACTGTGTCGAAACTCTGCATCATCCTCATCTGATTTTGAAACAATTGCTCCATCGTGGGCACTGAAGGTTCTGCTTCTGTGGTTGGCCGGTGGCTAGGTCCTGCCTCATATTGAGCCCCTATTTCAGGCTCATCTTCGTCCATGGCGGTCTCTGCTGCTGCTGCTGCTAGTGGTTGTAATCTCCATCTGGCTGCTGGGGGGCTTGGGTCTGGGAAAGAGTGCACTATCCCACAGGACACCGGCAGTTGGTTTCTCTCATGAGTGTCAGTGGGTAGTCTTGGGACCGCACTCATGTGACAGAGACTGGTAATAAGTGAACCGTGTCCCAATCCACCTGTTGTCACCAACCTGCTGATTTCTTCAATGCTCTGCACTATTTCTTTCCCCACATCAATCGTCATTCCCCTCATAATTCCACATATCAGTTTAATCCTATCCTCTGGCACTCTGGTGAAGTGCGTGGATGGAATCATGCGGACGCTGACGAAATATAGCCAACCTATGGCCACTTTGTTGAATTGACACCTGTTCAGTGCTCTTGATCCATTTCTTCCAATATCAAAAACAGCCACATGGTAGCTCACGGTGTCTGCAACGGCATTCCAGTCGATGCGGTCAGTGCTTCTAGACCATGTTCTAAAGTGATTCCAATCACTTCTTTCTTCAACATCAACCGTCTTCAATTGTGCATTTACATTCTCTGCTGTCACAGACACATAAGCTCCCCTAACAAAACATCCCCTTTCCACCTTCTCCGGAAAGTTGGCATAAAATTCACGCACCATTGTTGTGTTCACTGGTGCTATCTTCTCCGGATTTACGAATCTCCTCCACCCCCTTAACTCAATCATAGCCCGGATGGGCTCATAAACATCTTCCTCCCCATATGACTCCCTCTGGTAGTCCATTCCCCTTTCTGGTATTATGGGTCTGGTATCAAGCTTTTTGTATCTTTGAAATGCTTCGTAGCTCACAAACCTAGTATTATCGTAATGTGGGGTTGGGGTGGATGTGGAGCCTCTTCTCTTCCTGGTGGCCATGGTTTAAAATAGTTTATGGAGCTTTCAATTTAGTGGCACAATGTTTCTTACACAATCAACAACTAGCAGCGAACACAACACCCCCAAACTTCAACTTTTCTACCCAATACCCACACTCCTTTTCTACTCTTTTCTCCAAACTTCACAATCAACTTTTCAGTACCCAACTACTTCAACTACAATACTCCTTCAAACTACTACCTCCTGTGACTTCAGTAAAGGATTCAAGAACAGAAAAAAAATTACCTTTTCTCGGTAAGATTCAAGCTCTTGTTTCAATTGGTGGTTTGAGGCTATGGAATGGAGCTTTGTTATTTGAGATAACTAAGGGTTTTTAGGAATTTAAGAGTTTTTTATTGTGGTTGGGTTGGATTTATGGAGGATTTGTGGGCAAATTTTTGGATTTTCGTGGGTTTTGGAAAGGAAGGGTTAGGTTTTTGAAATTGAATTTGGGAAAAATCTGATTTCTGGGCGTTTTAAGTTTTGATTCCTTGAGCCGCGGCCGCTTTTAGCCGCGCCTAATCTTCTGCTCTTCGGTACTTTCTGCCGCTGGCTAAACTTGGCAAATTTTTGGAATTCTACCGCCGCGGCCCTGCTCCTGGGCTCCGCGGCGCTTGAACTTCTGCGCCTGTTCAGTTCTTATGGCGCCGCTGTCTGGCTCTGGCGCTACTCCGTTTTCCGAAATCACGGCTTAGTTCGACTTTTCGTCTTCGGTTTGTTTACTGCACTACAATAACACAAACACAAGACCCCAAGACCGTGAGACTGTTCTTAGATAAAATAAAATAAACTAAAGACAGAAATTAAAATAACATAATTAAAAACATTGGGTTGCCTCCCAAGTAGCGCTGTCTTTAACGTCTTTTAGCCGGACGCAAGTTCCTTAGCCTTAATAACCCTGGGGTGGATTAAGCCCCCAACCAATCCATTTCCTCCACATTTGGCATTTTCTTTTTCTTCTTTTCTTCTTAGCATTATCAGTAAGGGGGAGTTCAGGAATACTTACCTCCTTTAGTGGCATTTCAGCAAATCATGTTTGTTTTCTTGGGCTCATCGCTCTTTGGTTGACTTGTATTGGCTCGCATGGGGGTTTGATGGTGCTGATTGCAAAGCACCCACTCATTGTTGGTGGCTCAATGACGTGTTTAAAAACTTTAAACACCATTTCTTCATTCTC
Organism: Przewalskia tangutica; assembly: GCA_029844215.1. Taxonomy (NCBI): domain Eukaryota; kingdom Viridiplantae; phylum Streptophyta; class Magnoliopsida; order Solanales; family Solanaceae; genus Przewalskia; species Przewalskia tangutica. The sequence continues at coordinate 153,399,981 of CM056719.1, forward strand.
CACCCTTAATGTTAACTCTCCTCTTTCAACATCAATCAATGCTCTCCCCGTTGCTAGGAATGGACTCCCCAATATGATAGGGATTTTCGTGTCTTCTTCCATATCAAGAATGAGGAAGTCTGCAGGAAAGAAGAATTTTCCTACTTTCACAATCACGTCCTCGATCTTGCCTCTTGGATGAACCACTGTCCTGTCGGCCAGTTGCAGGCTTACTGTGGTTGGTTTGGCCTCACCCAACTCCAATCTTTTAAATACTGATAAGGGCATGAGATTTATACTTGCCCCTAAATCACATAGAGCTCTGTTGCAAGTTACCCTGCCCACTGTGCAAGGTAGTGTAAAGCTCCCTGGATCTTTTAGCTTTGGTGGCAACTTTTTCTGCAAGATAGCACTACACTCCTCTGTTAGTGCTACTATTTCGTACTCTGCCAGCTTTTTCTTCTTCCCCAAGATCTCCTTCATAAACTTGAAATAGGAGGGCATCTGCTCTAATGCCTCTATGAAAGGTATGTTGATATGCAGCTTCCTGAATGTCTCCAAAAATTTGGAGAATTGTTTATCAACCGCTTCATTTGTAGTCTCTGGGGAAAGGGATCTTCTCTGTATACTCCTTCTCCGAGCTTTCTACTACGGTGGGCTCAATCACCTTCTCTTTTTCTAACTCGCCTTCTTCTCAACTCTTGCGGTGGATCTGCTCCAACCGCTTGTCGCTTCTCGATTGCCGCTGGCATTGCTCCTGGATTTACCTCTGTGTTGCTTGACAATGTCCCTGTGGCTCTTTGTTTACTGCTTTGCTAGTTGACCACTTGAGTTTCCAAGTTCTTGAATGAGATCTAGCTTCACGAATCGGAGTGCTGGCGTTGCAAGTCTTTGTCCGGTACTTCGGCTCGTCGGCTTTTCTTCTTTGAGCAGGTGCATTGACCGCTGGGGCTTGAATGAAGGGCATGATTCGCTGCATCTGCGTGCATCGCCCTGTATTGGTTCTGCTGCCCCTGGTATTGATTCTATAGCCCTTGGTCCTGGTTCTGCCGGTCTTGGTTCTGGCCTCACTGCTCTCCTCTGAGAAATTTGGGTGGTTCCTCCACCCTGGATTATAAGTGTTGGAGTAGGGGTTGTTCTGTTGCCTCTGATAATTACCTATGGCCTGACACTCTGCCTGCTCCATTGGTATATTGTTGGGATCAGCTGAAGGACACCTGTCAAATGTATGTGGGCCACCACATATTTCACAGCTTTTAGGCATCTGCACCGCATTTACTGACACTGTATGTTGCTGCAACTGTTTCGCTAAAAGGGCCACTTGGGCATTCAAGGCAGCAATAGCATCTATTTCGTGGACTCCCACTGTTCTTCTCCCACTTGTCGACCTCTCTTACGCGTGATACGGTTGTTGGTGGCCATATCTTCTAATAGCTCATGAGCGTCGTGGGCTGTTTTCCTCATGAATGCTCCACCTGCTGCTGCATCTATAATGGTTCTGGTTGTACTGCTCAGCCCGTTGTAGAAGATGTGGACCAAGTTCCACAACTCAATGCAATGGTGTGGGCACTTTCTCTGTAGATCTTTGAACCTTTCCCAAGCTTCATATAAGGACTCTCCATCTGCTTGGTAGAAGTTGTTCAACTCCACTCGCTTTCTTTGCTTTATACGGGGAAAGAACTTGGCTAGGAATTTCTGTGCGCCTCTTTGCCATGTAAAAATTGAATCGGCTACAGGAATTCAACCATACTTTTGCTCTATCCTCGGTGAGAAGGAAAGAGCCTCAATCTGACGGCATCACCTGTGAACGCCGTTATATCTGAAAGTTGCACATAGCTCCAAGAAATTAGCTATGTGCATATGTGGATCCTCCGATGGCAGTCCTCCAAATTGCACTGTGTGCTGTACCATGCTCAAAATCGCCGATTTTATCTCGAAGTTGTTGGCTCTGTGCGAGGAGTCTAATGCGTGTCGTGCTCCATTCACTCTTGGCGACATAGTCCCCCAAACTTCTTTTCTGGATTTGGACTCTCTCCTCCACGCCCATCGGGTACTTGCCGAGGCATTCTGGGTTATGTTGATTTTCACCTAACCCTTCTCATCATGTTATTGTTTTGAGCACCGCCTATTTCTATCAAAGTTGCAATCCGATTCTTTCGCTCGTTTGCAGGTTTTCTCAATCTCTGGATTGAAGGGAACAAGAGTGTCTGCTCATCTTCTCCTTCGCATAAACTGATTTCCTGAAATAGATCAAAAACAAACAACCAATCACGGTACCTCGAATTTTCCAAAAATAATAAAAAAAAAACGTAAAAATTAAAAATTAAAATTAAAATTAAAAACCAAATTAGAAATTAAAAATAGACAAATTTGATATTGAACTATGCCTAATCCCCGGCAACGGCGCCAAAAACTTGATGCGCGGTAAGATGCACACACTTTAAACGCAAGTGCACGTTATCGTGACAAGTAGTATAGTCTTGATAAGACCGAATATCGTCCTCAAGGATTATAGTTCAATTACCAACTATCTATTATTTTGGTATCTATTTGGTAAATTGATCTTTGGATTTGTTGTTTATAACTAAGAATTATAAAAGCTATTTTAACTATAAAGGTTTACTTCAGTTGTGATGAGAATAGGGCTTCCACATCTCCTCACTATCCGCTTATGCTACTTATTACTGCAATAACTTATGGTCTTCTTCTTTTGGAGAAAGCAGGTTCACTAAATCGTTTTATACTCCCGTTAGGGTTATATAAACACTCAACCCCAGTATTGCACCTTACCTACCTTTCGGTGATAAGGATAATTCTATAGGAGGATTAAGAACAAGAACCTAGTTAACCGTCACGCACAATGCGCAAAATTAGGGTTTTTAAGCCTCTCATTAACGCTACATAAATAATTGAGGTATTTTCATCCCCAATCCAAGAATGTCTACCCAACTTACAGCATATTCACAATCCCCCCCTTTCGGAATCTGATTAGAAATCATATAGTGATAATTAGTTGTCAATTAATTACCAAGAATTCAACTCAAATATCGGATAGATCTCAACAAGAAGAAGAATAACCATAAGCATGCATTAAATCATAACATAAGTTTCTAGAGATTCAACATGGAAAGCCACTATGAGGAATTAGTTCCTAACCATTGACATGACAAGAACTAATCCCGTATTCATCATACAAAAATTGAAATAAAGTAAAGAAAAGGAAAAAATTACTAAACTATGGTCTCCAATCTCAGCAAGAAGCTTTGTGTTGTGCGAAGGAACCCCTTAAAACCGCCTAGGGTTCTCCTTTTATAGTCAAAACCGCCTCAACTTTTCCCTGCAGTTCGCCAAAAATCCGTCTGAAACCTAATTTTTCCGCGTCGGCGCGCCCTGCGAATGCGGCCGCGCGCCGGAACTGCAATCCGTCCGGATGATTTGGCGCGCGACCACGATTTACGTTATGCGAGCGCGCGGCCGCAACTGCAACTTCCGGATGTTTAGCGCGCGCCACGCACTGTCATCGTGGCGCCGCGGCTGAGTCTTCGCGACCTCTCGGATAGTGGCGCCGCGGCCTCGCTTCGATCGGGCAGGCTGCGCGCGGCCTGGTTTCAGCCTCGTTCGCCACTTTTTTTTCTGTTTTTAGCTCTGGAATCTCCTCTTTTGCCCTCTTTTAGCTCCTTTTCCGTCATTTGACCATTTTAACTACTTTGACTCAAAAGAAAGGAAAACTATCCTAATACGACACTTATATGTGCAAAACGGGACAAAAGACTAACTAAAACTGACTCAAAAGGTGTATATAAAATACACCGATCACCCAACCTCCACCAAAAGCAAATTTCCAACAGAACTTTCTGAATAAAAGAAGATAGTGTAGGATAGTGTAGAGGAGACGCAGCAGTGAAGGTGGAAGTGATGCTTTCGGAGTTTATGGAAAGAAGATGATGAAGAGGTTAGCTTCTAATGGTTATTGTGGTGAGAAAATCATGAGGGAAAGTTACGTTTTTTAGAGAAATTCTAGTGAAGAAGATGACTAGCTTGGCCGGGGGATTCTGAAGATGTCTGTTTTTCTAATTTATTTATTATTTTTACTCTTTAGACTCAAAAAGCTTTTTTTTAGTAGTAGTACAAGTATTGTCTTATAGTTATTTGTCATTTGATTTATTTTGTTTGTTTTATTTAGTTATATTATTTATTATTTTTTAAAAAAATTTTGCTATCATGACTTACTCATTTTGTTTGTCTTATTTTTCTTAGGCTTGTGTTTTGTCTTAAGCCGAGGTCTTTCAGAAACAATCATCTACCTACCAAGATAAAGGTAAGGTCTCTGTACACTTTATCCTCTTCAGATCCACATTATGGATTTCACTGAATATATTATTATTGTTGTTGGACATAAAAGATCACATGCCTTCTTTTCATTGGATACAATTGCCACATCACAGCACGTAGATCACATGCACTTCATTAATTTTGCTAGCTGGTAATGAAGTGTTAGACAAGCTTTACACCTACTTTAAAGTGTTTAATATAAAATAATTTTAGTTAAAGTATCTAAATGAAATATTGAGTCAAGTTTAAGGGGATGTTTATGTATTTGGCCGAATATTTAATAACCTTTGTTGAAATGGTAATTTTTTTTACTTTCTCCATTCCAATTACTCCATACAGGCGTGCTTGAATCTCCTTAAACCATAATCTGTATGGCGGCTGTCCTTCTCCTTACGCCTACAAAAGTTGGCTGGAATCTCTCCCTCTTAAAATAAATACTTAAATCCCTATGGTGATCCTTAGCCGTCATTTTGGATTGGGAAAAAAGTCAAATTTATTCCTATACTACAGAAAAAGATTATTTTTATCCTCCGTTATATTTTCTATTCATAAATATTCTTACCGTTATTAAAATAGCTCAAATATACTCCTTCTTCGTTAAGGTTGTCTAAGATGGACATTTAATCCTACTTGAACTGATATTTTGGTGATGTGGATACATGTGGAATGTCATATCACCACTCTCAATCCATTTAACTCTTCTTTTCCACTTCTTCTTTTGTCACTAACACGTCCAATCCTTCACCATCCACACCACCTTGACGACCACTATGTTTTCACCATTTACACTTTTCTTCAATACTCCCATGGAATAAAATCATGGGTTGACATTGGCCGGATGAGCCAATTTGAGTATCCATATCCATATCGGTATTTGGTCGGTCAATTGATATTCCTCAGTTTTACGCTATTCGAGTTGTCATATTGTGTGCATGTTCTATCCCAATTCATGCAGTAATCGAAGAAAGCGCACTGGAATGAGGTTATCTGTGTGGTGCGTTACTTGAAGAAGAACTCAGGACAAGACATAGTGATGAGAAAAAAAATTGTGATTTCCAGTTTTATGGATGGTGTGATTCGGACTGGGCAAGATGTCCGTTGACTCAGAAATCACTTACATGTTGGTTTATCTCCCTCGGGAATTCACCCTATTATGGAAAATGAAGAAGCAACATATTGTCTCCTGCTCGTCAACAGAGGGCTGAATACAAATCAATGGCAATGACCGCTTGTGAATTGAAATGGTTAAAGAGAATTTTGCATAATTTGGGCGTTGAACACAAGTCTCCGGTTAAAATGTATTTGACAATCAAGTTGTCACGACCCGACCCCGGGGCCGCGACTAGTACCCTACTGGGGTACCCTGTCAGGTATATGTCAGAGAATAGCAGCGGAACATACATAACTTTAAAAAGTGGTAAACATCACCGCCATGGTAGAAAGCTGCCATAAACATACTTAAACAAAGTATTTATAATACAACCGGTTCTTATAGCCCAAAACACATAGGTGGCCTGCACTTAAAGATAACAAGCGTGGCGGGGACGCCATACCCACGAATGTACAAAATACCTATAGCATCGTGGAAATATCCGTACTAATAAATAAGCTTCCGAGGAATGGAGCTTCGACAGGAATAGTGATCCTAGAACGAGGATCCTCAATCGCTTACCGCATGCGGCGTTAACGGCCCGGGGATGGGGGCGATACAATATGTACCAAGTGCGTAAAGTCGGGAAAAATCGTAATATGATATCATAAGTCAAAAGGAAGCTGAGTCATGAAGACAATAAAATACCTTTTCAGTGCCTTACTAACAATGAGAGTGACAAGTATATACGTATAATCTGCGTAAAGTAGGAGGCTCATGATCAAACAGGTACTCGCCTGCGTAGATCAATAAACCCTCCTACTCACGGGACTATTTCACCGCGTGGGTCCCGTGGACCGCGTGAGGTACTCACTCGCATCGGTACCGCCGGCGTGGGACTATTTCACCCGCATAAGCCCATGGGACTCGCGTGAGGTATTCTCGCGTCACGGGTAGCAAATCCACGGAGCAATTGGTATAACGATCTTGGGGACTTTCGCCGGATATACTCTTACCAAGCGGATGGTATAACGATCTTGGGTCAGACCGGATATACTCTTACACCGGAGCAGATGGTATAACGATCTTGGGGCTTGCCCGCCGGATATACTCTTATCTTGGTGCAGATGGTATAACGATCTTGGATCCGCCGGATATACTCTTACACCGGAGAAGGTGGTATGACGATCTTGGGGCTTGCCCGCATATACTCTACCCCGAGAAGGTGGTATAACGATCTTGGCTTACCTCGATATACTCTTACCCTAACTCAAACTGTCATCATATCATAATCATAAATAGGTTAAGAAAACTTATAACTTCTTATTAGTCTTGTTCATATACCCTCTCATTTTAGTTTACTTAAGGCACTTAACCATATCTTTAATACAAGAATACCGGGAGTTTAACCCAAGTTCTATATACTTCAACTCTTTTGAAAATGACTCTTCTTTATACACAAAAACCTTTGGGCAATTGATACCTTAAAATCAAGTTGCCTCTCCATATACTTATCTTATTTAGAGTAAATCTCTTCTCATTAACCTTTTATGAAGCTAATAAACTAACTTTCCATAAAGTTGTTATATTAACACTACACTTTAGTAAAATCATACTTTTCCCTTAACTAAGGGAATTATACATTCTTAAAATGAAACAAGTCATTATATGCTTAAAACGAGTAAGAATACCCAATCTTGTACGTCTACCGTACTACATAGTTTAATCTATTCATGCTCAAGAGATAGGGAAAACTTCACATACCTCTTTGGTCAATCCACTTGCTAGGTCCAACTACCGCAAGTAATATTTCAACCTATAATAACCATGATATGTTCATTAACCTCTAATTTCAATGTAGAATAATCTAACTCAAAGCCACTAAATTCTACGAAAAATTGGCAAGATTTCCTTTGTTTCTACATACTTTGCCACCTTTCTCAAGGCCGAATTTATCATCCAAATGCCTCATTCAAGGCTCAACAATCCAACAATGCAAAGGGGATTACACACCCAACTAATTCTGCCCCACAAGGTACAATAATCCATTTTAACAAGTTTAAGGTAGTTTTTAGGCTACAACATGCTCATTTGTTCTTTTAACCAATCCTTTCATATCCCAACCACATTTCTCACATGCAATCAATCTAAGGGCCTTATTTCCAACTAAAAGTTCTTCCTACTTAACATGCAATACCAAATACCAACTATAAAAGAAGAATGGTTACCTTAGAGCTTTTAGCCAATTTACTCCAACAATTGCTAGCCTCTACAAATCAGAAATAATTCTCTCATTATTCTTGCATTTCTAAATTCTCGTCTCTGTCTCGATTTTAACAGCTTCTCTCAAATGGGACATACACAATATAAATTTGAATATAATCGTGCTCCAATATAAGCATCAGATACCGCGTGAAAACCCCAAATAAAATTGAATATAGTAGTAGAAGACAAATCCCTGATCCCAGAATCTCTATGGTGGCTGTCAATATTCCTCCCTACGCCTACAAATAGTTGGGTTGGAATCTCCCTCTTAAAATAAGTATTTACTTTGATCACAGCTTGTATTCTAGATTATATACTAAAAAGGACCTGGTTTATTAATCCATATGGTGATTCTGAGCCGTCTTTTGGGATGCGAGTATTATATTAATTCAATCAACATTATTAGGATATATAGCACACTTTCATTGAAGTATCTACTTTGTTATTGTGATGTATTATATTAATTAATGGTTTGACTCTGTAGCCTGTAGCATATAGGTCATTGATGCTTAGTCTTTTATCAATTAATGAAAGATTAACTTGGACACTAATGTTTTCCCAGCTTCCAAGTGAATGGCAGTTCAAGAGCCACTGTGAATTTGTTGTACTTCACTCTTTTTACCTTCAGTGATAGGTCTGAAGTTCAAGCTCTAAAAATTGACTAGGCTTTGATAAATTTAAACTTCAAAGAATATACTACCAGACATGAATATGATTATGAAAAGTGTGCCGATTTCATAAAAATTATGAAACATATTGGATAAATTCAAATTAATCATAACAATCCAAACAGAAGAAACACAAGAAAGTTTAAGGAAAGAGCGTCATTGGCTCAGTAAACCAATATTCCTGCATCTGTTCTAATTACTGTGTTACATCCTCATGCCACAATTCACAATATCCCACCTCCAAAGCACAAAGCTCGCCATCTAACCGATCCAATAGCCAGTAACATATTGCATGAATTCTGTGTCCGACTCAAGTCCTTGCATTGTTTCAGGTGATAACACCACCTCCAAATCAACGCTTCCTCCTCCTTCTCTCCCCGGAAACGCAGATATCTTCCCATCAAACTTGTTCGCCCGTCCGCTCCGAACAGCAACAGGCCTTCCCCACCCGAAATCATTGTCATACATTGGAAACCTCGGCGAGCTCCCCATTGTTAGCATAGCTCCATCAAAATTCCCCAACGGAAAACACCGTGGATCCTTCTCCCAACCCTCTACAAACTTCCTCACCATAACGTCATCATGCGCCTTCACATTCTTATTCAATTGCTCCGCACACCAATGCAGATCATTAGACAAAACATCTCCAGCTGACGCGTAAGTTGGAATGCTCTGAATTGCGTTGCCGAAATATAATAGATTTAGCTTAGGCTGGAGACGGTGACGGCAATTTACAGCCATTTTGAATGTCGTCATTTTAGATACTGGGAACTTCCTTGCACGTGTTACCGCACGCCACAGCAAAGCACAAAGTGATTGAAATGATGAAATCTCAGCCGTTGGATTTATCGTCTTTGTTTCTATTTTGATTGTCAAGAGATCATTGCTCTGTTTTGTCATCAATTCAATGATGTTGATTTCTCCCTCGAAATTCAATTTCTGATTGTTCGCCTTCGCTTTGAGTCTTAGAATTGATTCTCTGTTGAAACTGAATATTATCTCCCTCAGAGGATCTTCCACAGCGAAAGTAACTTTAGGGCCATTGGCAGCTAGTTTTAGCACAGCATTTGAAATCAAAATTGAATTTCGGGTAAAATCCGGCTGCCTCGTAATCCTTTTTACACCCCTACTCACCTCTGCAAATGTATTGAAAAAGTTCCAAAAAGACGTCCCATCAGTGACAGAATGATTGACGGAGCATCCAATGAATACGCCGTTAGCTAATACTGTCACTTGGACGGCGAGAAGAGGACTAAAATGCCCTCGATAACTAACTGTATGGTCTAAAGAGAAGAACTCCTTGACATGATGAGGAACATCAATGGAGCCTATGATGTCTCGAATGAAAATGTGAGTAGCTGTAGCATGTACAAAATCAACCCCAGCGTCATTGCAAGAAATGTAGACGTAGCCATTTGGGTCGGTGACGAATCGACCGGCTAAGGGAGGGAAGTGAGTGAGGGTGTGAGAAAGACTAAGTTTGAGAAGGGAAATGAGTTGGGTGATCGGAAAAGGAGGACGTGTAAAGAGAACACCTTTCTGAATGTAGTGAACAGAGAGCATTGGAAGATCGGAAACAGAGAGTTTGAGGTCAGGTAGACATGATTTTTGGGATGGAAAAATGTTGCATTTGGAGACCAAAGTTACAGCTGCAGAAGGCATTGTTAGTTTTGTAGTATTTAGTTGGAATGATTTAAGGATGAAGTGTGTACTGTGTAGTAAGAGAGGGGGGCTTTATATAGGCAGATTTAATGAACTTTGATTCATGTATTTGAGAAAGGGCGTTGACTGTGTGTTCATTTTTTTATTTCAAATCATTTGGGTGACTAGCACTTCAAAGATATGACTGGCTGGCACGTGCCCTAGCAAACAATAACGCTTGCCGACCTCACTCCAATGTTCACTATTTGTATTTTATCTTACGTCCTAATTAATTTGAATTCATACCCAAATATTTCCCTTCCAAGTAAAACATTCTCTATTAAAACCTCGACGCTTGAATCCAAAATTCAAGGATGTAGGGGTCGTTTGGTGTGAAATAAGTTATGCTCAAATTAATTATATTGTGATTAATTATTCTGATATTGTTTGATTTGTTGTATTAAAAATGAATGTAAAAAATTTAAGAAAAAATTGTTTGTTTATAAAAATATTCTCTACCTTATTTAATTAGGGCTGTCCAACGGGGCGGGGTCGGGTCGGGGTGGGAGGGGTCGGGATTTGGGCGCGCCTGGGGGTAGGTTGGGGTCGGGTGCATCGAGTGTGGTGTGCCTCGTCCCGATCCGGAGTGGGGTGAGGTCGGGTGAGGTCATTTTTTTATTTGCCTTTAAATTAAATAAATAAATAACACACATACACAACAAGATAGTTTAATAAAAACATCTCAAGACTGTTTTTGTGCCTCTTATATTATTCGACTAGAAGTATGATTTTTTTTTTGTAATACAATTTCAAAATTGCAACTTCGTGATATTGAAAGTTGCAAATAAATAGCATAGTAAAATTACAATTAAAAGAATTACATTTTAAGAAACACATTTTTTAGTTTCTTTATAATGTCTTGTGGTTCTTCGGTTGGAATTGGTATATCTTGGTCAAATTGGACGACGTCGCTTGCACATCCGTCGGATAAGATTACGTTGTAGTTGTAGTCTTCTTCTTCATCGATCTCCGGTTGGCCGCATCTCCTACGCTCATACGAATCCGATCTCGAATAGAATCGCAATCTCTAATGAGTCTCATGCCAATGAATGTCTGTGCTCCCCTATTTGAAATCTTCCCGCAGAAAATGCACTTTCGGACGCTGTTGATGACGCTTGAATGTTCAACACATCTCGGGCCATCTTTGCTAGTGTTGGAAAATTCTTTTCATTCTGCTTCCAGTATTTTAACAAGTCTTCACGTCCCTCTTCATTTTCAATTGTTTCGTACGGTACAACACCCTGCAAAATAAAAACATATAACTCACTAATTTGGTTAGAAAAGGTACCACTATTCATTCTCTGTCCGAGGCTTTGAATACTAGCCGCATAAACATCATGTCATTTTTGGGGTTGTGTTGAAGAAGAAGAAGATGACATGAAAGCCGGTTGGTTGCTAGCACTTTCTTGTTGGTAATGCGTATATTTTTTTTTACATTCATCTTGAATGCTAGACAACACTTCTTCTCTACTTATTTCAACAGGTGGTGGATCATTTGGATTTTTAGGAGTTGGAGGTGGAAGTGTAGCTATGCAATCGTAAATAGTTTCAATTTTTTTTTACAACCGTCTAGTTTAATAGACGAATTTAATACAGCACTAATCAAAAATATTGGGGGAATAGGAATAAAATATTTTTTCATTTTTTTAAACATTTTTTAATAGGTTCCTTATAAGCTGGTTTTGTCATATATTCACTAAGTAATATAAATATTAGAGCTATATAAAATAATATTGATGAAATAGTAGGATAATCCCGGAAAATTCTTTAGTAGCTAGATAAAATTTCTCTAAAATTGTATCCCAATCGGAATCTATAAGCATATCACTAGGATTTCGATTACGGACGTTAAAAAATTGGGTTATAGGTTGTCTACCGCTTAGGCTCTTTGCACCTAAATAAATAGTAGACACGCAAAAAAATAAGACGCGTATCGAAATAAGAAAAGATGGAAAAGGCTATCTACGTCCAATTCAAAGTTTTACTCATAAGCAAGACGTAGTTGGTTGTATAAAGAACTCCATCTAGTGCATACTTCTGAAACTTTTCTGTAAGCTAGACGTGACAAGTTTTTTTATATTCTTTTAGTCGTTGTATTCTATTATTTTTAAAAATATAGTTTATAGCAAATTGAATTCTTGCAAGAATGTCTTCAAAAAGTTTTATACCATCCTTTACAACTAAGTTATAAATATGACATGCACATTTTATATGAAAATGATCTGGAAAAGATGGAGTTAAGACAATTTTGAATATTCTAACAGCAGAAATATTAGAAGAAACGTTATCTAATGTAATAGTCACGACTTTATCACTTATGCCATAATAAACGCAAACAGAAAAAATATTTTCTTGAATAAAAATACCAGTGTGCCTTTCATCAATATATCTATATGCTAAAATACGTTTTTGCATAGACCATTTATAGTCTATCTAATGACATGTTACAGTTAAATAATCATGACCGTTAGTACTACGGCCTATATCAGATGTGATAGATACTTTTTCAGGGTAATGATATAACTTATAACACAAATATTGTTGATATTCGTGTGCAAATTTAAAAACATCTCTCCTAACAGTTTATCTAGGAAAACCGTTATAAGCAGGATTGTACATTGATCTTACATAATGAATAAAACCAGGAGAATCAGAAAATGAAAAAGGCAAACCCTCCACTGCAACTAATTTTGACAATTCTTCTCTATCTTTCATTTTATCGTATTTAGGGCCTACAACTGCCCCCGTCAGAGGGTCAATTTGACCCTGTACCTGGTGCGGGACAGTATGTGAAGCTTATCCCGACTCAGAGGTCATTGCTGACTCACCCTTCACTTGAGCCTTATATTCTTCCCACCTAGCTTTGCGTTTGGTATTCAAATGCGTAGTTAAACCTCCTGTCCCGCCATGACCTCTTCCTATTTTGAATTTATAAATATTTTTACAAATTGTGCATCTAGCAGCTTCATTTTGTACGTCTCTATAAAAAAAAGCCTATACAAGTGATGTTAATTTTCGTTCTGGTGGGCCACGTCTCATACTAGGGGGAATAGGAGGCGTTCCAGTTTGAGGTGCATTAGTTGGCGTGTCATCTAGATTAGTTGGTGTGTCATCTAGATGTTCTAAATTAAACTCTTGTTGATTTTCAGAAAATAGCTCATCGTCTAAATTGTTACACCCCGGAATTTCAGGTCATGTATTGGGAACGTACAAAGGGAAATAAGAATTGAAATTGGAAAAATAAGTTGACAGAATGTTTTAGGTCAGTTTTTGAGTCAAATTTGGAGCGGTATATCTCCTAGTTCATTAGGAGTTTTAGGTGTTTCAATAGCCCAGTATGAAGTTCGTTGAGTCTAGTTTCCAACGCAACAAACCGCTCGTCGATAGGACATCGAAGTAGAAAGTTATGGAAGTTACAAGTTCAGTGGGCAGACGAACAGGAAAGTGTTTTCGGTCAGGGCCATGGCGCCCACGGCGGAGTGCGAGCCGCGGCGGATGGACGGATGTGGTCGGTTGCAGCGCATGGCCACGGATCTGAGCCGCGGCGCCATAAGTCTTTGTAGTGTTCGAAGTTTCACATTTGGCCCGAGGCGGGAAATTTCGCGGGAATAGGGGAAAAATCAGAAGATATTTTGTAAAAAGTTTGTGGGAGGATGACAAGTGTCCCTCCCATCTGTTTGACTAAGAGGAAGTCTATTTTATTGACCAAGTCTTGAAGACTTGGTCATTTTAACAAAGAACCCTTCTCTCTAAAATATTTTCCTCTCCCTTCTCTCTAGAAATTTCAAGGGAAAACCAAGGCCTAGTAAAATTATGGGAAAGACGACAAGAAGGAGTTATGTTGGCAACTTGTAGAGGGTTCGTGTGGGTGATTTAGCGTGAAGAAGATTTCGGAAAGAGGGCTTATTAAGGTAAAACCTTCACTTTCTCATATAATTGAAAATTACAAATTATAGAATTTGAGAAATGAGCATGTGGTTTGAGTATAGTAATCAATTCGGTTGTTAGCAAAAATCGTTGCATGTTGTATTAGAAGGGTATACCGTTGTTAAAATTGGTTAAGACTTATTGCATGTTGAATTAACAAGTTGAATTGAAAGGATTTGAAAAGGTTGATATGTGAGCATGTTTTAGCCAAGTAGTTGCCTTAAAATAGTTGGATTGTTGGGCCTTAAAAGTGGCGTTTGGATATTGAATTTGAGCCTTGAAAAAGGTGGTAAAGTACGTAGAAACAAAGGAAGTGTTGTCCAAATTTCCGTAGAATAAGGGACTTTACAATTAGAATATTCTACGTTAAAGCTAGAAGCTAATAGACGTATTATGACCATTATAGGGTGAAGTGCTACGAATAGCGTATTCTATTTGAAGGGGGGGGGGGGGGAAAGCTAGCAAGGTTATAGTATTTTGGAGCATCTTGCTACTTGTCGATAATCGTCGCGATGTATGTGATTCTTCCTATTCTCTTGAGCATGATTATTTGTGAAATATATAGTGCGGTAGACGCACGTGTGTTAAAGGAGTTTGATTTCTTTTTTGTGCCCTTGACTTGATATGAAGTGTAAAGGACTTGATTGTGTTGAAAAGTGGTAAAACCTTATTCGTTAGTAATGTGCACTTGGTTGTTAAAGAATAAGCCCTCTTGGTCTCATAAATGCTTATAGTTGTATTTGGTTTGTTTTAAACATAAAGTGTTATAATAGCTTTATGAGAAGTTAGTTATAACGACTTTATGATTATTGGCTTTAAAATGGTAACTTGACATTTGTTTTAAAAAGATATGAGACTTGATTTCCCCCGTTATGGGATTTGATTAAAAAGATAAGAGACTTGAAAATTTGAAGTTTTGAAACTTATACTAGTTCGAGAAGTGATTTGATATATAAAAAAAAAAAGACATGGTATTGTCTTGGTTTATTTGAAAAGGAAGTATGGAAATTGTTTTTGGTTTACTTAAAATAATAGTTACTCTATTTTGATACTACGGGTGTTAGTATCATGTGACTTTTGTGAAAAAGAAATGGACTTTTTAAAGAGATAAAGTAAGTAGTACCTTGGGGTTAAAACCCGGATTTTTGGCATAGAATGAAAGTACCTTGAGTGTGAATAACTTGCCTATGTTTGCTTGTGATAGTCTTGGTGTACAAGTATTGTATCCTTATGCTACCGCGTCTCTCGATGTAGGGCCGGCCATGTTATTCTCGATCATGTTGGGCATACTGACTCGATGGAAGGTCCACGGGTATGCGGCCACGATGAGGGTATGTTCCCTGTTGATAGTGTTATTCCATGGACTAGCTCCCCATGAGGTTTCCTGATGCAGGAGGTATCTGGTAGTTAGCTTTCGTACTTGCCCCGGTCGTAGCTGATGCAGGCGGTATCTGGTAGTTGGCTTCCGTACTTGCCCCGGTCAGTATTATGGCGAAGCCTCGTGATGCAGGAGGTATCTGGTAGTTGGCTTTCGTACTTGCCGGTCGTGATGACGCAGGAGGTATCCGTAGTCGGCGCCCGTACTTGCCGTCGGCCATTGGTACGATTATCTGATATTGTTACGGTAGGTATCTGGTAGTTGGCTTTCGTACTTGCCCCGGTCAGCGATGTGACGCAGGAGGTATCTAGTAGTCGACCTTCGTACTTGCCCCGATCAGCTTCGTGGTACAGTTATACAGTATTGTTGGTACGGTAGGTATCTGGTAGTTGGCTTCCGTACTTGCCCCGGTCAGCGGGGTGACGCAGGAGGTATCTAGTAGTCGGCCTTCGTACTTGCCCCGTACGGTTCTTATGACACAGGTGAGACCGAGTGTTCTTGTGTACTGCTTGGTGGGGTTATTTCATAGACTGCCGGTAGTGAGGAAGAAATTCCACGGGCACATTTGATATTGTTGGGCATGAGACCCGTGGTTATATTTGAGTAATGACTTTGAGGGCATGCGTCCCTGACCTGACATGATTGTTTATAGATTGTGAAATGGGTTTTTTTTAAAAGACGATGTTGATTTTCGTTACTCTTGTTGTTAACCAGGCTTTGTGTACTGTATTTTGGTTATCATACATGTCTCCTGTTTTATATAGACTGTTATGATTTATTACAGTATTTTTAGTTTCACATACTTGGTACCTGTTGTAATGACCTCCTTCGGGGGACTGCGTTCATGCCGCAGGTTGAGGTACACATGTCGCTGACCCTCGCTCTTAGGACCACAGTTCTGCATTTGGGAAGCTCCGTTTCTCCAGAGGCTCATCTTTTGGTATAGTCCCCTGTTATTGTAGGTACAGACATCCGTGGTATGGCGGCCCCTGTCCGTCATAGTTATTATTACATTCTTAGAAGTCCAGAAATCGTTGTGAAATTTGGGTTGTGAATGATAACTGTTCAAGTTTTCATTTATATACTTATGTAGTAAGGCGACTTCTGGGTCAGCCCGTTTTTGTATCACTGTGTATTTCTCATGAGTTTTATTTTTCCGCTGATTTTTCTCTGAGGTTTTATCACTAGGGTGCCCGGGGTAAGACACCAGTCGCGGGCCCGAGGTGGGGTCGTGACAAAAGTGGTATCAGAGCAGTTAATCCTCGAAAAGTGTCTACAGACCGTATCTAGTATAGTCTTGATTATCGGCGTGTTGTGCACCACACCTATAATCATGAGGCTGCAGGATATTTAGGATTGGTTTCCATTCTTCTCACTCTGAGATCGTGCCTTAGAGATGTGTTATAAGTTGGGCTCCCTCTAACGTATTCTTATGTACCAGTTATGCCGCTACGCAAGACAACCAGAGCCCGTAAAGGGCAAAGCGGTGAGGAGCTGCTAGTAGGACGCAGAGGTTACTGGCGCAGCCCGATCTTTACTGAGGATGCTTGGACAACGAGTTTCACGACGCCGCCCGGCTCAAGAGTTGAGCAGCAGCGATGGGCTGCGAGACGCATGATACTGAGCCTCGATTACACAACCTGGAGCAGAGGATATGGGTTACGCGAGACGGCCCGATTATTAGCCGTGATCGTGGCAAGGAGATGACGGTGAAAGCGGTTCCGGTGGTACCCGTAGTTCACCCCAGATCGGATAGCTTGAGACTACGGGACTTTTTGAGTTCAGCCCACCAGAGTTTTATGGGTCGGGTTGAGGACCAATCGCGGGTCAACCCGCAACCCGGAATGAGGTGAGGTAAGTTTGAGGTGGTCCCTCTAGGTGATAAGGTCACAAGGGTGCTAGGCCCAAGTTTAGGTAATCATCGTACGTGTTCGTGGATGCGTTCGACCAGAATCGGATCATGAAGGCCGGGAATGGCCTTAAGGGAAATTGAAGCTAGTAATGGCCAAGTTGGAGGTAGTAACCCCAAGATTTTGAAAATTGAAGCAATGACGAAAATGTGGTAAGTATACTAGAAAGAGTTCGGGTGTACGAGAAGGGTATGATGAGTAAGAAAAGGAGCGAACATGCGTTATGAGAATGGAAGTGATCACTTGTGAAGTAAAAATGCGAAGAAAGAGTCCTTTAGACCATGGGTGAGAGCTAATAGTGTGGTTATGCGCCTTAGAGGTGATTCCTCATTGGCTGGGATTTAAGTTTTTGCGTGGTTATTATATTATGGTCATATGTAGCATAATTGATTTTGTAGGTGTAGTAGTGAAGACTGTCGCGCCCTTTTTCGACCGCGGCATTTTTTATTTAAATAGCGAGCCCTGCTTAATAAAATGCAAATGTTAGAAAAATAAATAAATAATAAAATGCTAATAATGTTCAAAAAAGCTTAAAAGGATTAATTTTAAAGCTAAAAGGTTAAAAAGGTGCTAAAATGCTAAAGGGTTGCTAGAATGCTAAGGGTTCGCGGAGTCGCCACCTAATTAATTTGGGTGAATTAGGACACCTAAATGTTTAACTAGTTTAAAGTAAACATTAACTCCATTTTAATGGTCTGCTAACTTAATGAGATTCCGGGCAAGGGTTCTTTATTAATCTAGAGGGAAGGGGTTAGGCACCCTCTAAGATCCGCTAACTTGCGGTTGTCCTGCCAAACCTAGGGTAATTATTATGTTTTAAAAATGCAAAGTAAAAGCTCTTCCTGTTTAATAAAATGCTAAAAATGTTAAAATGTTTAAAAGGTGCTTAAAAAGGGCAAAAGTTTGCTAAAGGTATTAAATGCTAGAAGGGCTCCTACTTAGAAAAGTGTTAGAAAATGATAAAAGTGCTAAAATGTTTAAAAGACTTAAAGATGCCAAGGGGTGCTAAATAGAAAAGCTGTGCTAAATAGAAAAGATGCTAAGGTGCTAGAGGTATTTATATTATTTATAAGAGATGGTGTAAAATTGATTTATCATAGATGCATGCATTTTATAAAAGACTTGTGCTACATGTAGAGTTTAGAAGTGTTCATTTACTTTTATTTATAAATAAGTGACGCGAAACTAATTTATAAGTTAAATGTATGCACTTACTTGAAAAATTTAATTTATGTGGCCTAGTGCAAGAGACGGTTATCATTTGGCAAAGTTTTGGTCGTGGCAAGCCTGCAAGAATTAAATTAAAGGGAATACATTTCTAATGTCCAACTAGTTACTAATCTATTGGTTCAAGATTTAATTATTCCAACTATTCTACTAATTAGTGTAATGTTAAACAATTAATTTACAATAAATAAATGAATGGGGGCGGGGTAGAAAATAATATAAAGGACTCGAAGGATGGCGATGTCTTTCGCCTGCGGCTTTGGAATTCCGATGCGGATAGAGAGATGCACATAGATGCGGGTACTAATTTGCCACGATGAGTCTCGCCATGAGACTCTTGTTGCTCCAATGCGTTTCATGTAAAAGAAAAGAAAGATAAAGATTAGTACGAACCCAAATAATGATTGAAGAAATAATTAAGACGAGCACATAAGCATGTCACAGTGACTCAAGAAAATTAAGGGAAAACTTGTCCACCGAGTGTCAAATCCCCTAAGACTCATTTCAAGCAAATCGTACTATCATGTAAGGGAGGGGCAGGGACATGTATACCCAAAGGAATACATTATTACGTCAGGTTGATGCCATTACCCATCGTTTGGCAATTTCTAAGAATTTAACAGTTATGAAACTTAGGCTAAATGGATAGACGTGTCATTTGGAGGCAATGCAAAGGCCTTAATGCACAAGATCATTCAGACCCAAAACCAAACATGCATACTACTACGTTATTAGGCATTTTTTCTTTAATAGTCAGAGCCAAAACACACACATACTCAGGTCGATATGACAAACTTTAAACAGTGGGGGCAAATTTTATATGATCACCCAGCAAGTATTTGATCATTCAAGACATATGTGACAGAGTATAGGGATCTAACAAGATGGTCTATTGCGACATACTGATTTATAACCCCACCCTATGAATCATACATGAGCAACTTAAGCAAGCAAAGATAGATCCTCAATATTCCGGCGAACCACATGTAAGCTTTTAAACAGATCTTAGACAATCTTTAGCCATCCAGACATGTATAACATGATATTTTCCAGATTATCTTGACCAGTTAGCATCTCATTACTTCTTCTTTTTTAAGGTCCATTTGGGACAGAAGCCAGACATAGGAAGACATTTAAAGAGCATAGATGTTCTTCACTTTGATCACACAGGTTCCTATATATGTATATATATATATATATATATATATGGATACGAATAAGCTATTCATGGTTAATATTTACAAATATGTAAAGAGGCAGTTTTGTGGACGAACAAAAGGGATCCTGTGCTTCAATCGACACGGTGCCATCAAGTGTGATATGAGAGTCCCTTAAGTCATCCTTATTGAAAATAGATAGCAAACAGGTTGACATATGAAATAGAAACAATACGCATCCAATTGTTTTACCACATACCAATCACATAATTGCAACTAAACAGACCACGCTTTAATTTTGCTTTGCCCAAATAACATCTCCCCCAACATATAGGCAGTTTAACATGTATCGACGTCACTAAATGAACTCAGAATGTATCAATGAGATACATTACATACATATGTCGATGATCAGAAAAACCACAAGCAGGAGTGCAAGTTTAACACGCGACACAAAATGTTGAAATACTGAGATGCGACGAAATCGATCGAGAGTTGAATTTTACCTTCTCCGGCGACGAACCGAGGCGTATCAGCGATCGATCCAATCGACGGGTTTTGGGTTTGCGATGCGAATAGAAGGGGTAAAATGCTTGCTGATTTTGGCTAGAACTGAGAGAAGGGTTCGACTGATCCCTGAATTGATGCTCTCCAAGCTGAACTCTGCTATGGTGGTGCTTTAACTGCTGCTAAGGGTGTCCCTATCGATGCTATGGGTTTCCCTGACTCTCCCTGCGTATCTTGTCCTCTGTGCTCCGCCCTTTGCATGTGTTTATATAGCCCCCATTTGGGTTCCAAGTTAGGTCAATAGTAAGGCTGATTCTAGGCTTGATATTGGTGCTGATTTTGTGTGATTCTTGCCATAAAATGGGCGATTTTATTGTAAGATTTTCGGGTTGATTTAGTACTGATCTTGTGAGCTTTCTCGAGTGTATTTTTAGAAAGCAAATATGGTATGTAACGATTTTGAATGGCACTGGTAAGAGAAAGGAAAGTCGCCGGATTCTCAGGCGAGAATCTCGGCGACTGTGGGGTGCTGTTGCGGCGATTGAAGCTTAGGTTTCGTCTAGGTTTAGGGTTCTGAGGTTTCGTTTGTTGAGGACGATGGAAAAGGGGTGTTGGGCTTCTGTGGGAGACGAAGTGAGGGTTATTAATTTAGGGGAGGGGCGTGTGGGCTTGCGGGTTTGGGCCGGGGATTTGTGTGGGCTGCGGGGCTGAAAAGGAGAAGTGGGCTGGGTTAGTTAGTATTAGGTAATTAATTAGTTAGGTGCTTAATTAATTAGGATTAGATTATTTGATTTAGTTAAATTATTTAGGTGCTAAATCAGTCTAATTACCATAATAAATGCGGGCGTGTTATTTAATTAGTGCTTAATATTTTAGAATGCGACGCTATTATTTAAAATCTTATTATTGTGCATTATTGCGAAGTTAAATTAAAATTAAAATGAGCTTAGATTAAATTATTTAAATGCTAAATGCAAGTATGATTTTTAAGAATTGTTTAAAGCTTTTATAAATGCGACGCTATTAAATGCATGTATTAGATTAAAATTGATTTTAAATTACAAATGATTACTAATAAATGCGGCTATGCTACCTGACACGACGTTATCGCTAAATTATTTATTTTATGCATTTATTAATTATTTAAGAATTACGACAAAGCTTAAAGTTAATAAATGCGGGTGCGGGACTCTAAATGCTTAAAACTCTACGTAAGACGCGACGCCATTATTAAATTAATTATTTATGCCTGTATTTAATGTTTTATTGTTGTATCTTATTATAAAAATCCTAAAAAATTATTTTACAAAATTAGTGTAATTTTATGGTTAATGGCTGGACGGGAGGGTCAAAATTGGGTGTCAACAAAGACTATACCGGCGCATGCGTTTTGGAGACTTAGAAGGAACATTCGGAACGAATGTTTCTAAGGGGGGAAGAATGTTACACCCCAGAATTTCAGGTCATGTATTGGGAACGTACAAAGGGAAATAAGAATTGAAATTGGAAAGATAAGTTGACAGAATGTTTTAGGTCAGTTTTTGAGTCAACTTTGGAGCGGTATATCTCCTAGTTCATTAGGAGTTTTTAGGTGTTTCAATAGCCCAGTATGAAGTTCGTTGAGTCTAGTTTCCAACGCAATAAACCGCTCGTCGATAGGACATCGGAGTAGAAAGTTATGGAAGTTACAAGTTCAGTGGGCAAACGAACAGGAAAGTGTTTTCGGTCAGGGGCCACAGCGCCACGGCGCCGGGTGCAGGGCCGCGACGCCGGATGGACGGATGTGGTCAGAAGTTGCAGCACCGCGGAGCCATAAGTCTTTGTAGTGTTCGAGTTTATTGTGCCAGAAATTTGGAAATTTCATGGAGCAGGGGAAAAATCAGAAGATATTTTGTAAAAAGTTTGTGGGAGGGTGACAAATGTTCCTCCCATCTGTTTGACTAAGAGGAAGTCTATTTTATTGACCAAGTCTTGAAGACTTGGTCATTTTAACAAAGAACCCTTCTCTCTAAAATATTTTCCTCTCCCTTCTCTCTAGAAATTTCAAGGGAAAACCAAGGCCTAGTAAAATTATTGGAAAGACTACAAGAAGGAGTTATGTTGGCAACTTGTAGAGGGTTCGTGTGGGTGATTTTAGCGTGAAGAAGATTTCGGAAAGATGGCTTATTAAGGTAAAACCTCCACCTTCTCATATAATTGAAAATTACAAATTATAGAATTTGAGAAATGAGCATGTGGTTTGAGTATAGTAATCAATTCGGTTGTTAGCAAAAATCGTTGCATGTTGTATTAGAAGGGTATACCGTTGTTAAAATTGGTTAAGACTTATTGCATGTTGAATTAACAAGTTGAATTGAAAGGATTTGAAAAGGTTGATATGTGGGCATGTTTTAGCCAAGTAGTTGCCTTAAAATAGTTGGATTGTTGGGCCTTAAAAGTGGCGTTTGGATATTGAATTTGAGCCTTGAAAAATGTGGTAAAGTACGTAGAAACAAAGGAAGTGCTGTCCAAATTTCCGTAGAATAAGGGATTTTACAATTAGAATATTCTACGTTAAAGCTAGAAGCTAATAGACGTATTATGGCCATTATAGGATGAAGTACTACGAATAGCGTATTCTATTTGAAGGGGGGAAAAGGCTAGCAAGGTTATAGTATTTTGGAGCATCTTGCTACTTGTCGATAATCGTCGCGAGGTATGTGATTCTTCCTATTCTCTTGAGCATGATTATTTGTAAAATATATAGTGCGGTAGACGCACGTGTGTTAAAGGAGTTTGATTTCCTTTTTGTGCCCTTGACTTGATATGAAGTGTAAAGGACTTGATTGTGTTGAAAAATGGTAAAACCTTATTCGTTAGTAATGGGCACTTGGTTGTTAAAGAATAAGCCCTCTTGATCTCATAAATGCTTATAGTTGTATTTGGTTGGTTTTAAACATAAAGTGTTATAATAGCTTTATGGGAAGTTAGTTATAACGACTTTATGAAAACGAAAAAATGGTTTTATTATTGGCTTTAAAATGGTAACTTGACATTTGTTTTAAAAAGATATGAGACTTGATTTCCCCCGTTATGGGATTTGATTAAAAAGATAAGAGACTTGAGAATTTGAAGTTTTGAAACTTATACTAGTTCGAGAAGTGATTTGATATAAAAAAAAAGAAGACCTGGTATTGTCTTGGTTTATTTGAAAAGGAAGTATGGAAATTGTTTTTGGTTTACTTAAAATAATAGTTACTCTATTTTGATACTACGGGTGTTAGTATCATGTGACTTTTGTGAAAAAGAAATGGAATTTTTAAAGAGATAAAGTAAGTAGTACCTTGGGGTTAAAACCCGGATTTTTGGCATAGAATGAAAGTACCTTGAGTGTGAATAATTTGCCTATGTTTGCTTGTGATAGTCTTGGTGTACAAGTATTGTATCCTTATGCTACCGCGTCTCTCGATGGAGGGCCGGCCATGTTATTCTCGATCATGTTGGGCATACTGACTCGATGGAAGGTCCACGGGTATCACGACGCGATGAGGTCCGCTCCGCGTTGATAGTGTTATTCCATGGACTAGCTCCCCATGAGGTTTCCTGATGCAGGAGGTATCTGGTAGTTAGCTTTCGTACTTGCCCCGGTCGTAGCTGATGCAGGCGGTATCTGGTAGTTGGCTTCCGTACTTGCCCCGGTCAGTATTATGACGAAGACTCGTGATGCAGGAGGTATCTGGTAGTTGGCTTTCGTGCCGGTCGTGATGTGACGCAGAGGTATCGGTAGTCGGCGCCCGTCTTGCCGGTCGACCGTGGTACAATTATCTGAGATTGTTGGTTCGGTAGGTATCTGGTAGTTGGCTTTCGTACTTGTCCCGGTCAGCGATGTGGCGGAGGTATCGTAGTCGACGCCCGTACTTGCCGATCGGCCGTGGTACGCTTATCTGAGATTGCTGGTACGGTAGGTATCTGGTAGTTGGCTTCCGTACTTGCCCCGGTCAGCGGGATGACGCAGGAGGTATCTAGTAGTCGGCCTTCGTACTTGCCCCGTACGGTTCTTATGACACAGGTGGGACCGGGTGTTCTTGTGTACTGCTTGGTGGGGTTATTTCATAGACTGCCGGTAGTGAGGAAGAAATTCCACGGGCACATTTGATATTGTTGGGCATGAGACCCGTGGTTATATTTGAGTAATGACTTTGAGGGCATGCGTCCCTGACCTGATATGATTGTTTATAGATTGTGAAATGGGTTTTTTTTAAAAGACGATGTTGATTTTCGTTACTCTTGTTGTTAACCAGGCTTTGTGTACTGTATTTTGGTTATCATACATGTCTCCGCTTTATATGATCGTTATGATTTATTACGATATTTTGATTTCACATACTTGGTACTGTTATCGACCTCGCCGCTGCGTTAAATGCCGCAGTTGAGGTACACCTGTCGCTGACCCTCGCTCTTAGGACCACAGTTCTGCATTTGGGAAGCTCCGTTTCTCCGGAGGCTCATCTTTTGGTATATTCCCCTGTTATTGTAGGTACATGTACATCCAGGGGTATGGCGGGGCCCTGTCCCGTCATAGTTGTTGTTACATTCTTAGAGGTCTGTAGTACTGTTGTGGGCTGGGTTGTGAAGGATAACTTTTCAAGTTTTCATTTATATACTTATGCAGTAAGGCGACTTCTGGGTCAGCCCGTTTTTGTATCACTGTGTATTTCTCATGAGTTTTATTTTTCCGCTGATTTTTCTCTGAGGTTTTATCACTAGGGTGCCCGGGGTAAGGCACCAGTCGCGGGCCCGAGGTCGGGTCGTGACATAAATCTACCGGTACTTCCGGAAAATTTTGAGTATCAATAAAATCATCCTGTATAGGAGGAATAGGATGACTAGAAGAAGGACCCTTGCCCTTGTCACCCCTACTAGAACCAAATATACCCAACATACCTCTTAATCCTTTCATTATAATTTATGCTAATAAATAGTTAAAGATAATGAAATTAAGTGCGCTAATTAAAATAAAGAAACAATAATAATTTAATAAAGGAACGAATGTACCTGATGCGCGATTTATGCACACACTAAACACAAGTGCACGTGTCGTGACAAGTAATATAGTCTAGATAAGACCGAATATCGTCCTCAGACACTGGTTTTCAAGTACCGATTATCTATCCTTTAGTTTCTATTTGGTTAACGTAATTGAGTTGGAATTCTAAATTAATTATGCAGGAAATAAACTAATTATGAAAATACTTTGATTTAAATCAGTTATGATGGAGAATTAGGGCTTCCAAGATCATCAACTATCCACTCTATTCAATCCTTAATACAATTAGACTAACTTCTTCTTCTACGTTAAGATAGCAGGTTAACTAGACCGTTTTATACTCATGTTAAGGTAATATAAACACCCAACCCCAATGGAGAACCCTTCTACCTTTCGGTGACAAGATTGACTACAAAGGAGGATTAAGAGCAATAACCTATTAAGCTACACAAGTATCGGGGTACTTTCGTCCACGATTTAAACCTATGTTTATTCAACTATAGCATATTCACAATCTCCCCTTTCGGATTTCGATTAGAACTCATATAAGTGATGATAACTAGTGATCAATTAATTTTCAAGCAATCAAAACAACTATTGAATAAATCTTAAACAAGTGAAGAAGAAATCAACTAATGTATTAATTCATGAATAAGAGTTTCAAGAGAATCACAAGGAAATCCCTAATAAAGTAATTAGCTCCTAGCCATAGTCACGCTAAGAACTAATACAATCTCCATACATGAATTAAAATAAACAAAGCAAAAAGAAAGAAAAGAAAAATACTCAAGAACAAGTCTCCAAGCCTTCTAGCATCCAAGGATTGTGTTGTGGAATATTTACAAGATGGAATGGAATGGAATGGAATTGAATGGTGGATGGAGAATGGAATGAGAATGGAGAATGGAATGTAGGATGGAATGTCTATGAATTCTTCTAATGATGTAGAAACTATTTATAGCCCAAGAATCCTTTAGGTAAAGGGTTAGGGATTATGTAGGTAGGAAATGTTATGGAATCTTTTAGGTAAAGGGTTAAGGAAAAGTTATGGAATCCTTTAGGTAAAGGGTTTAGGAAAAGTTAGGTAGGAAAAGTTATCCCTTTTGGACCCTGAAAATGTGTCAAATTCGGCCCAAAACTCAGAAATCCCGCGTCGGCACCGTGGCCCTGCAGTCGGGCGCCACGGCGCACCGAAATCGAAGAGCTTTGGACGACTTGATGGTCGGCGCTGGCCACTGCTGCAGTGCCGCGGCGCCGGTGACGACATTCTTCCAAATTTTTCGTTTCTTCGTCCTTTGTTAGTCCGGTCTTCGTCTGATTTCTTCTATATTTCCCGGACCTTCTTAGGCTTCATTTCTTGGCCCTTTTAGTGTGCAATTCCATCTCATTTATGCTCATTTCATCTCCTTTTCGCCATTTATCCATTTCTGACCGCTGTGACACAAAAGAAAGGAAAACAACCCTAATACTATACTAAACATAAATGAAATGAGTAAAATACTAACTAAAAATGACTCAAAAGGTGTATATAAAATACACCGATCAAACACCCTCAAACTTAACCTTTGCTCGCCCTCTAGCAAAGATCAAAAGAACGAAATAAAGACACGAGAAGAAGGACTAAAATGACTCAAAGACATTGATCAAGTTGCTGCATCATTGTTACTTGGAAAAGCATGAAGGTTAGCATAATAATATGCAGGAACATATGACATGAATTTTTAGCATTCTAAACACATCAAGTTAGATATTTCGCAAATTCACTTTAATCATGCTCAATGGAAGTAAAAATACCTAACTATGCATGTCAATTTCAAAATCCTATGGCATGTTTACTTGTTATTCTCCACTAATCATGGATACACATATAAGAGATCTTCAGGTCTTTTCAGGGTTGTAATGTAGGCTTAGGCAGGGGTAGGTAAAAATAGGCATTTAGGCTCAATTTACGTACCATAAGCTCTTTTGCTTTAAATTCTTCCCTTTTCTTTTGATTCTCTTCTTAACCTCATACCTATCTTTCTCCTATTTTGTTTTGAGAGAGTGAGGTGTCTGATGAATAGTAAGCACCCCCAAACTTATGCTTTTGCCTATTTATTATTACTTTTTCATTGGGGTGCATCAAAATTGTTCACTCTCTTTTGTCTCTTTTTCAATACTTTATATTCCAAACAACTCAATTTTTCCACTTATGACACAAATATGGAATTTTAGGGTGTCAAAGAAAAGATCTTATTTTTGGCTCAAAGGGGCTGACTAGGGATTCAATTGTAATGTCAGGGATAGACAAAAAATGGTAAGAAAGGGCTAACAAAAAAATATCTGAATCATCTCCCTAACATGAATATCCTAACTATTTCGCCTCGAATAGCAACCAAACAGACACATAGGTTTAATCACTAACAATGCATAAATCAAGCTAGATACCCAAATAGTTCGATTTCATGAATTTTTGGCATATCTATCCTAAGTGTTCAGATGGTTGCTTCTAATTCTATTACATTAATCCACTTTACTTCACTAGGCGTTTCAAGTAACTACAGCATGCTTGATCAAAAAAAAAAATAAAAAAAATTAGACTAAAAAAAAAATTAGACTAAAAAAAAAATTAGACTCATAAAACATAGAAATAAACAGCAAAAAGACTCAAAAACACATAGAATAAACTAAGAACACCCCCAAACTTAAATCACACATTGTCCCCAATGTGTGCAAGACTCAAAAAAAAAATAGGGACAAATTACTGACACAACACATCGGTAATAACGGAGGTCTGAGAGGAAAAATTCTGGAATTTGCACGGAATCTGGGTTTCTGAACCTTCGGCGCCACGACCCTGAGATTCGACGCCGTGGCGCCCCAAGTACTGTGGCACTCTGAAGTTCCGGCGCCACGACGCTGACGACGACTTTTCCTTTTTTTCAGCGTTTTTGCTTCTTTTTCCTCAAAGTTTTGCTTTCAGTCCACCTGTCATCCAACAACACAAAACAAGAACCCAAGACCGTGAGACTGTTCAAGGAAAATATGCACAATAAGTAAGATCTTAATAACGGCGTCGCAATAATTTAAACGCTAAAACTAATAAAGCACCTAAAGTCATATTAAGATAATTTTATAACAATTTAAACCCCACTTATCTCCCATTAATTAAAACTCAACACTTAAAATCTACCCAAAACAAAATAAAAGACTAGCCCATAACAAATTAAATTCGTCCAAAGCCCAATACCGAGGCCCAAACTCCCCCCAAGATTTATCTCACCTTCTTTCCAAACCTTACCCTTAAAACTTAAAACACCCAAAATCAGAACAAACCTAACCTCACCCCATCGCCGTCGCCGCACCCACACCCCTCAATCCCACGATTATCGCCGGAGAATTTGCAATTCACCGTCTCTACCACTTACCATAACCAGAATATATTAACAGTCATCACAAAGCTCGTCCAAAATTGAACAATAATAGCACCCGAATTAAGCACTAATCCGATCCAAAAAAACCGACGGAAATCAGTACCAATATTCACCCTAAAATAAACCCCCAAAATCGTCATTAAATTTACCAAATTTGGAACCCATAATCAGGGTATAAATATCGACTTCTACATTGTAATAAGCAGCCTTCAATCATCAAAAATCAGTGGACTCACTGATCGAAAATCAACAGGAAAACAATTATTCGAAATGGAGTAAAACATCAAGAATAGCATCGCAAATCGATTTTTGAAGAAGAAATAGATTAACGACGAGCTTAGTCCCATTTTAATCGCATAATCGCAAACTCCGAGTGGATCGATACTTGATACGCTGCCTCGGTTCGCTGCCTGGAGAAGGTAAACCCGAATTTTTCTCAATTCATTTTTTTATTGCTGTGTGTTGTGTGATTAAATGTGTGTTAGTTTAGATTATTGTATTCATCGATATGAGGTTGTTTTATTGATTGGTTATATAAATCCGTGTGCTTTTTGGTAAATAGGTAATGATCGTGCTTGTTAGTATTATTATACATGTTTAAGCCTGTTTTTCACTTATCTGATTCGGTTTGGAATTATTAATATCGATTAGGCTATATCTAAAACAGTAAGACGCGCAATTTGTCCAATATCATGTTATGAAGAATTTGTTGCACTATCTCAGAGTAGGTAGATGTCAGTCGTGTTGTTTAGCATCTGTTTAAAGAGGTTAATAATATTGGTCGATTGAATGTTTCACTTTGCTGGTTAGTTAAATGAGACTATTGTCTTGTTCATTGTGTGTATAACGCTTAAGAAGGCTATTTTTTTTATAAAATTAGGTTCTTCTCACAATTTGGTATAAGTTGGGCAAAGTGTTCTTCAAAAAAATAAAACCAGAAAAGTCGGTCTTTGTTTACTTTACCCTCTAAAATATTCTTGTACGATATGAGTTAGATGGCATGTAAAGGAAAAAAAGGAGGTAGTCTGAGTATCAAATTATGGCACTACTAGTTTACATCACTAAAGGCCCAAACAATATGAAAAGATAGAGTACCTTTTGAATGACTACATTTGCATACATTTTTTTCTTATGTTGGGCCTATCCTCTGTCATCTCTATGAATATCTCTAAAGTCATAACACCCGTGCTTTAGGACGCATATCTAGCTACCCATGAATAAAATTGAACTCTCCTATTTGCATATAAGTATGGGTGGTAGGAAGATAAATCGATGTCTTGTTTCTACCATTTGAATAAATCTGCTTATGATCATACATGTTTAAGTACGGGATTACATGTGTTAATGTTATACCAACTGCTTATTATTTTGATAAATTTGGGTGTATACTAATCCTTATCTTTTCTCATATTTTCACATGAAATGCACCGGAGCCGAATGAAGAGTTTCATTACGAGATTCATCGCGCCTTCCATCAACTGAAGATCTGCATCCATATCCACCCGCATTTGTGTGTACCTTGCTATCCGCATCGGAAATTCCAAAACCATAGGCGGAATGACACCGTCACTCCTTCAAGTCATCTTTTATTATTTCTTGCCCTGCCCCGTTCATTTGTTGTAATTAATTGCCTAACGCTATACTAATTAGTATAATACTTAGAATAGTTAAACCTTGAATTAATATATTAGAAAGTAATTTAGTGCTAGAAATTTGCTTCCCCTTAAGTTAATTATTCTAGGCTTGCCCTACATTGCTTAAGTCGCATTAAACAACCTAATAATTTTTTACTTGCATAACCCTTCACGTAGTTGAAGTATTATTTGCTATCAAAATTCCTAACACAAGAAAGCTCTCTCATTAGCATTCATGTAGAAAATCATTTAGGCACTTTACATGCTAGACTTACTTCAAACATGCATTTTTTTAACATAATAATAACCTAGGTTTGATCGGACAACCGCAAATTAGCGGATCTTAGAGGATGGCTAACCCCTTCCCTCTAGATTAATAAAGAACCCTTACTCGGAATCTCACATAGTTTTGCAGACCATTTAAATGAAGTTAATGCTGACTTTACTTCGTTAATATTTAGGTGTCCTAATTCACCCAAACTAATTAGGGTGCGACTCCGCGAACCCTTTTAGCATTTTAGCACCCCTTAGCACCTTTTAGCACCTTTAGAATTATTTTTAGCATTTTAGCATCCTTTTAGCATTTTAACACCCTTTTAGCATGTTTTTTTGCATTTTATTTCTAACATTTTAAAGCAGGAGTTGAATATCGCGGTCGAAAAAGGGCGTGACTGAAATAACGACTCTGCGAACCCTTTAGCATTTAGCACCCTTTAGCATTACCCTCTAAAATATTCTTGTACGCTATGAGTTAGATGACATGTAAAGGAAAAAGAGGAGGTAGTCTGAATATCAAATTATGGCACTACTAGTTTACATCACTAAAGGCCCAAATAGTATGAAAAGATAGTACCTTTTGGATGACTGCATTTGTACATTTTTTTCTTATGTTGGTCCTATCCTCTGTCCTATCTATGAATAACTCTCAAGTCATAACTCCCGTGCTTTAGGACGCATATCTAGCTACCCATGAATAAAATTGAACTCTCTTGTTTGCATATAAGTATGGGTGGTAAGAAGATAAAGCCGATGTATGGTTTCTACCATTTGAATAAATCTGCTTATGATCATACATGTTTAAGTACGGGATTACATGTGTTAATGTTATACCAAATGCTTATTATTTTGATAAATTTGGGTGTATACTAATCCTTATCGTTTCTCATATTTTCACATGAAATGCACCGGAGCCGAATGAAGAGTTTCATTACGAGACTCATCGCGCCTTCCATCAACTGAAGATTTGCATCCATATCCACCCGCATTTGTGTGTACCTTGCTATCCGCATCGGAAATTCCAAAATCATAGGCGGAATGACACCGCCACTCCTTCGAGTCATCTTTTATTAATTCTTGCCCCACCCCGTTCATTTGTTGCAATTAATTGCCTAACGCTATACTAATTAGTAGAATACTTAGAATAGTTAAACCTTTAATCAATATATTAGAAAGTAATTTAGTGCTAGAAATTTGTTTCCCCTTAAGTTAATTATTCTAGGCTTATCATACATTGCTTAAGTCACATTAAACAACCTAATAATTTTCACTTGCATAACCCTTCACGTAGCTGAAGTATTATTTGCTATCAAAATTCCTAACACAAGAAAGCTCTCACATTAGCATTCATGTAGAAAATCATTTTAGGCACTTTACATGCTAGACTTACTTCAAAACATTCATTTTCTTAATATAATAATAACCTAGGTTTGATCGAACAACCGCAAGTTAGCGGATCTTAGAGAATGTCTAACCCCTTCCCTCTAGATTAATAAAGAATCCTTACTCGGAATCTCACATAGTTTTGCAGACCATTTAAATGGAGTTAATGTTGACTTGACTTGGTTAACATTTAGGTGTCCTAATTCACCCAAACTAATTAGGGTGCGACTCCGCGAACCCTTTTAGCATTTTAGCACCCCTTAGCACCTTTTAGCACCTTTAGAATTATTGTTAGCATTTTAGCATCCTTTTAGCATTTTAACACCCTTTTAGCATGTTTTTTTGCATTTTATTTCTAACCTTTTAAAGCAGGAGTTGAATATCGCGGTCGAAAAAGGGCGTGACTGAAATGACGACTCTGCGAACCCTTTAGCATTTAGCACCCTTTAGCATTACCCTCTAAAATATTCTTGTACGCTATGAGTTAGATGGCATGTAAAGGAAAAAGAGGAGGTAGTCTGAGTATCAAATTATGGCACTACTAGTTTACATCACTAAAGGCCCAAACAGTATGAAAAGATAGTACCTTTTAGATGACTGCATTTGTACATTTTTTTTCTTATGTTGGGCCTATCCTCTGCCCTCTCTATGAATAACTCTCAAGTCATAACTCCCGTGCTTTAGGACGCATATCTAGCTACCCATGAATAAAATTGAACTCTCTTGTTTGCATATAAGTATGGGTGGTAAGAAGATAAAGCCGATGTATGATTTCTACCATTTGAATAAATCTGCTTATGATCATACATGTTTAAGTACGGGATTACATGTGTTAATGTTATACCAAATGCTTATTATTTTGATAAATTTGGGTGTATACTAATCCTTATCTTTTCTCATATTTTCACATGAAATGCACCGAAGCCGAATGAAGAGTTTCATTACGAGACTCATCGCGCCTTCCATCAACTGAAGATTTGCATTCATATCCACCCGCATTTGTGTGTACCTTGCTATCCGCATCGGAAATTCCAAAACCATAGGCGGAATGACACCGCCACTCCTTCGAGTCATCTTTTATTAATTATTGCCCCACCCCGTTCATTTGTTGTAATTAATTGCCTAACGCTATATTAATTAGTAGAATACTTAGAATAGTTAAACCTTTAATCAATATATTAGAAAGTAATTTAGTGCTAGAAATTTGTTTCCCCTTAAGTTAATTATTCTAGGCTTACCATACATTGCTTAAGTCGCATTAAACAACCTAATAATTTTCACTTGCATAACCCTTCACGTAGCTGAAGTATTATTTGCTATCAAAATTTCTAACACAAGAAAGCTCTCACATTAGCATTCATGTAGAAAATCATTTTAGGCACTTTACATGCTAGACTTACTTCAAAACATTCATTTTCTTAATATAATAATAACCTAGGTTTGATCGAACAACCGCAAGTTAGCGGATCTTAGAGAATGTCTAACCCCTTCCCTCTAGATTAATAAATAATCCTTACTCGGAATCTCACATAGTTTTGCAGACCATTTAAATGGAGTTAATGTTGACTTGACTTGGTTAACATTTAGGTGTCCTAATTCACCCAAACTAATTAGGGTACGACTCCGCGAACCCTTTTAGCATTTTAGCACCCCTTAGCACCTTTAGCATTATTTTTAGCATTTTAGCATCCTTTTAGCATTTTAACACCCTTTTAGCATGTTTTTTTGCATTTTATTTCTAACATTTTAAAGCAGGTGTTGAATGTCGCGGTCGAAAAAGGGCGTGACAGAAATGGCGACTCTGCGAACCCTTTGGCATTTTTAGTACTATTTTATTTTCTAACATTTCTAAGCAGGAGTATATGTCGCGGTCGAAAATGGGCGTGACAGTGCCTTATACCTCTCAAGATCTTCAATGTCTCTGAATTTATGACGAAATAGCCACAGACAACGAATCACATTCACCCCCTCAGGTCTAGGTACTAGATCTCATGTGTGTTGTTTAGTTAATACATTGAATTCCTCAGACATAGCCGCATTCCAATTAGGGTCTTGTTTAGCCAATATAAGATTCTTGGAAATTGGAGAAACGATTTGGACAGACAAGTTAAATTAGACTTTGGGTTTGAAGATTCTATGCTTGGCACGATTTTCCATTTGGTGAGTGGGGACAGTGGGAGACGGTGCTGGCTGAGTATGGAGGGCTGAGACTGATGGTAGGTCGGAAAGGGAGAAGGTGGGGGCGAAGCCGTCGGAGGTGCCACGACGCCTGGATCTAGCACCGCGGCGCTGAGTGACATGTCTCTCTGGAAATATGACGCCGCGGCGCTGTCGACGGGTTGGGAGAACAGACCTCTCTGGAAAGTTGGCACCGCGTCGTTGTCGATGAGTCAGAAGAGATAAGCTGATCAAGGATGATGGGAGAGATAGCAGGCTCGTCAAGGAATGAGTAATCCGGTTTTTGGAATTTTTGAAGATTCGAAAATGGGAATGTGGTCTCGTCGAATGTGACGTGACGAGAGATGTGGATTTGACGAGTGTACAAGTCGTAGCATAGATAGCCCCTATGGTTCGATGGGAAGCCTTGGAAGACACATGGAGTGGACCTAGGAGTGAGCTTGTAAGGGGCGGTAGAGCTAAGGTTGGGATAGCACAGACAACCGAAAATCTGTAGATGATCATAGGAGGGGACTCTATGGTAGAGGATTTCGATAGGGGTCATGTTGTGAAGAGTGCTAGTAGGGAGAATATTGAGAATGTATTCTGACATTTAGCAGCATATACCCAGAAGGATGGAGGGAGAGACATGAATCAATAGGGTGCGAATCATATTGTTAATGGTGTGGATGATTCTTTCAGCTTTACCGTTTTGTGGTGAGGTGTGAGGGCAGGAGAAGCGAAAAACCATGCCATTATTGGTACAAAAATGGTGAAACATAAAGTTATTGAATTCACGACCATTATCGCACTGAAATGATTTGATACATTTTTCAAATTGTGTTTGGATGAATTGTCGAAACTCAAGAAATTTGGTAAACACTTTCGATTTATATTTGAGAGGGTACAACTAGATATAGTGAGAAAAATCATCTAGCAAGACAAGATAATATTTATGACCGAGAGAACAAGCAACAGGTGATTTCCATAAATCGGCATATATTATATCAAATGGTGCAAAGGTAACACTAGTAGATGATTTAAAAGGAAGACGAGTGTGTTTGCCTAGGGAACAAGAAATACAATTTTGGGCAAGCTTCCCATTACAAGTAATGAAATTATTGCCTCTAAGAAAATAAAAGACTGGGAGTCCTGGGTGACCAACCTATTATACCATGTCGAAGAAGAAATAGCCGCTAAAGAGACGGAAGAGCAAAATCTGGCAGCGGAGGTGGATGTGAATGGATAGCGATCGCACGTGCTATTGCATCTCGTTTCCAAACGATTCCACAAGTCACGGGCTGTGGAGTCAGATTTCTGATCGGTGTATTTTATATACACTTTTTGAGTCAGTTTTAGTTAGTCTTTTGTCCCATTTTGCACATATAAGTGTCGTATTAGGATAGTTTTTCTTTCTTTTGAGTCAAAGTGGTTAAAATGGCCAAATGGCGAAAAAAGAGCAAAAAGAGGGCAAAAGAGGAGATGCCAGAGCTGGAATCAGAGAAAGTGGCGAACGAGGGAAAAATCAAGACCAGCGCCGCCTCCTGCGATCAGCGGGCGCGGCGCCACTATCCGAGAGGTCGGAAGACTGGTGGCGGCGCTCGAACAAAAAATCGGGGCGCGGCGCCTAAACATCAGGAGCTACAGAAGATCTGGCGGCGCCTCGAACAACGAATATCGGGCGGCGCCAAAACACCGACGGATTGCGAGCGTCGGCGTCGCGGCGCTGTCTGCGAGGCAGCAGCCGACGGAAAAATTAGGTCTTTTGAAAATGCAGGCGAACTGAAGGAAAAGAGGAGGCGGGTTGCGACTATAAAAGGAGAACCACAGGCATTTTTAAGGTTTCCTTCGCACAACACAAGACTTTGGCTTGGAGATTGGATACCATTAGTTTAGTAATTTCTTTTCCTTTTCTTTACTTTATTTGGTTTTATGATGAACTTTGAATTAGTTCTTGTCATATTTATGGCTAGGAACTAATTCTCTTATAGGCTTTCCATGTTGAATTGCTAGAAACTTATGTTATAAATTAATGCACGCTTATGGTTATTTTTCTTATTGTGAGATCTATCCAATAATTGAGTTGAATTCTTGGTAATTAATTGACTAATTATCACTATATGATTTCTAATCGATTACGAAAGGGGATTGTGAATATCTTTGTAAGTTGGATAGACATTCTTGGATTGGGGATGAAAATACCTCAATTATTTATGTAGCGTTGATGAGAGGCTTAACAACCCTAATTTTGCGCATTGTGCGTGACGGTCAACTAGGTTTTTGCTCTTAATCCTCCTATAAAGTTATCCTTATCACTGAAAGGTAGGTAAGGTGCGATACTGGGGTTGAGTGTTTATATAACCCTAGCGGGAGTATAAAACGATTTCGTAAACATGCTTTCTCCTAAAGAAGAATACCATAAGTTAATGCATTAGTAAGTAGCATAAGCAGATAGTAAGGATACATGGAAGCCCTATTCTCATCATCACTGAAGTAAATCTTTATATTAAAATAGCTTGCATAATTCGTAGTTATAAACAACAAATC
Source organism: Przewalskia tangutica (assembly GCA_029844215.1). Lineage (NCBI taxonomy): Eukaryota > Viridiplantae > Streptophyta > Magnoliopsida > Solanales > Solanaceae > Przewalskia > Przewalskia tangutica. The sequence goes on from CM056719.1 coordinate 153,436,558, forward strand.
AATCATAAATTCACCAAATAGATACTAGAAAATAGATAGTTGGTACTTGAACCCTAATCCTTGTGGACGATATTCGGTCTTACTAAGACTATATTACTTGTCACGATAACGTGCACTTGCGTTTAAAGTGTGTGCATCTTACCGCGCATCAAGTTTTTGGCGCCGTTGCCGGGGATTAGGCATAGTTCAATATCAAATTGATCTATTTTTAATTTCTAATTTGGGTTTTGTGTATAGTTTTTTTTTTTTTAATCTTTTTGTTTTATGTATTTATTGTGTGAAAACAAGGGTGCAGTGATCCTTTGTTGGTTTTGATGTATCTCAGGGATCCTGAAGATATGGAGTACTACTGTCAATATGATCGAGCTCCAACCGTAGAGGAAGAGAGAGAGGAATTGCGAGAAGTCATACTCAGTCTCACTAAGTATCAGCGCGATTTATGGACGAAATGAGATTGGCCATAAGAAGGCTGGATCGCAAATAGGAGAACTCGCGATCATATTTTGCAGCGAAATGCAAGAAAATCAATCAGCACCTATGGGGGGTGGCAAGAAACTTGAAGGGCCTGAACCACACCCAACTATTGAGGAATCTGGCAAGGTAGTTAGTGTAGAGAAGGAAAAGATTTCAGGGATCCAATTATTGGCCTTCTTGGATTCTGTGGAAATTCTTTTTCCTGCACCTATCACAGAAGAAACACCACTAGCTATCACTAATGGCTCCAAAATAGGAATTACATACCAGCAAGGGTACCCCCTAGAGTTGAGAGATGTAGAGAATTTCATGGATTCCTACCCTATAAAAAGCCTGAAAGACAAACCTATCGTGTGTACTTGGGGGACACTTATATGTTTAAGGCTCTTGTTTGAACAAATAGTTATAGGGAAATTGATACCTATAGCAATAAATCTGCGAATTGCAAGCAGTTCGCAGAAAGGTCCAATGAGCACTCGTACCGGTTAATTGCGTCCGGCTAAAAGACGTTAAAGACAGCGCTTGTTGGGAGGCAACCCAACGTTTTCAATTATGTTATTTTAATTTCTGTCTTTAGTTTATTTTATTTTGTCTAGAACAATCTCACGGTCTTGGGTTCTTGTGTTTGTGCTGTGATTGATAGGTGCGAGAAATAAAGCGAAGGGCGAAAAAGCGAGCAGCGTAATTTCGAGCGGGAAGCGCCAGGCTGAGGCGAGCGCGGCGCTAAAAGAATCGAACAGCGCAGTTTAGCCGCGGCCAGAGCGGCGCGGCGCTAAAATCCCAGAAACTTTGCCAAGTTTAGGCGCGCATTCCAGAATGCGGCGCCATGCGCAGCGTGGCCGAAGAAAGTCCCGAGCGCGCAGTTAGCCGGCGCACAGGCATGGCCTTGGCGCGGAATCGAGAACTTAAAACGCCAAAATCAGATTTTCCCAATTCCAAATTCAAAAACCTAACCTTCCCTCTCCAAAAACCCACGAAATTCCAGAAATTTGCCCACAAATCCTCCACAAATCCAACCCAACCACAACCTAAGCTCTTAAATTCCCAAAAACCCTTAGCCTTCTCAACCAACAAAGCTCCATTCCATAGCCTCAAACCACCAATTGAAACAAGAACAAGCTTGAAGCTTCTCATAAAAATGTAATCTTTTTCTGTTCTTGAATCCTTACTGAAGTCACAGGAGGTAGTAGTTTGTAGGAGTATTGTAGTTGAAGCAATTGGGTACTGAAAAGTTGATTGTGAAGTTTAAAGAAAAGAGTAGAAAAGGGGTGTGGGTATTGGGTAGAAAAGTTGAAGTTTGGGGGTGTTGTGTACGCTGCTAGTTGTCAATTGTGTAGGAAACAATTGTGCCACTAAATTGTAAGCCCCAGAAACTGTTTTAACCATGGCCACCAGGAAAAGAAGAGGCTCCACATCCACCCCAACCCCACAATACGATGAAAATAGGTTTGTGAGCTACCAAGCCTACTAAAGATACAAAAAGCTTGATACCAGACCCTTAATACCAGAAAGGGGAATAGACTACCAGAGGGAGTCATATGGGGAAGAAGATGTTTATGAGCCCATTCGGGCGATGATTGAGTTAAGGGAGTGGAGAAAATTTGTGAACCCAGAGAAGATAGCACCAGTAAACACAACAATGGTGCGTGAATTTTATGCGATTTTAGGAGAAGGTGGAAAGGGGATGCTTTGTAAGGAGACGCTATGTGCTGTGGCGAGAGGATATAAATATACAATTGAAAACAGTTGATGTTGAAGAAAGAAGTGATTGGAATCACTTTAGAACATGGTCTAGAAGCATTGACCACATCGACTGGAATGACGTCGCAAACACCGTGAGCTACCAGGGAGTTGTTTTTAATATTGGAAGAAATGGGTCAAGAGCACTGAACATGTGCCAATTCAACAAAGTAGCCAAAGGTTGGCTATATTTCATCAGCGCCCGCATGATTCCATCCACGCACTTCACCAGAGTGTCAGATAATAGGATTAAACTAATATATGGAATTATGAGGGGTTGACGATTGATGTGGGGAAAGAAATAGTGCAGAGCATTGAGGAAATCAGCAGGTTGGTAACAACAGGCGGATTGGGACATGGCTCAGTTATCACCAAGCTATGTCACATGAGTGCGGTTCCAAACCTACCCACTGACACTCATGAAAGAAACCAACTGTCCGTGTCCTATGGGATAGTGCACTCTTTCCCAGACCCAAGCCCCCCAGCAGCCAGACGAAGAGTACAACCACCAGCAGCAGCAGCAGCAGAGGCCGCCATGGACGAAGATGAGCCTGAAATAGGGGCTCAATATGAGGCGAGGACTCCAGCCACGGGCCAAGCGCGAACCTCCAGCGCCCACAATGGAGCAATTGTATCAGAATCGGATGAGGATGATGCGGACCTTGAACTGATAGTACAAGGACAGCAAGAAACAAGGCAACAAATCAACGAGCTGAGTTCCTTGTTCAACCAATGGTCGATGCATTATCCACCGCCACCACCACCATTTTAACCAAAGTTTGTAAGTGTCTATTTTTTTTACTGTCTTTGAGTCTACACACATTGGGGACAATGTGTGTTTTAAATTTGGGGGTGTTTATTTGTGTTTTATTTTATTTGTGTCATGTTATGTTTTATTTAAGTCTTTTTGATTGTTTTATGTTTATTTTGAGTCACCAAAAAAAAATTCCCTTTTTGAGTCATAATTGTCTGTCAAAGATCATGTATGTTGTAGTTGCTAGAAACACCTAGTGAAGTAAGGTGAAATAATGTAACGGAATTGAAGCAACTATCTAAACACTTAAGTTAGATATGCCAAAAACTCATAGAATCTGTCTATTTGGAGTTTCTTGCTTGAATTACGCATACTAAATGATAAATGTTTATGTGTTATGATTGCTTGCTATTTGAGGCGAAATAGTTAGGATATGCATGTTAGGGAGATGACTCAGGCATTTCTTTGATAGCCAATTCTTACCATTCTTTTCTATCCCGTACTTTAAAAATATCCCTAGTCAGCCCCATTGAGCCTAAATTTGAAATTTCTTCTTTGACACCCTATATCCCCACAAATTGTACCATAAGTGAAAATATGAAATAGTGGAATACATTGTGTTAAAAAAAAGACAAAAAGAGTGAATAAGTTTGTTGCTTTGATACAAAAGTAATAAGAAATAGGCAAAAGCCTAAGTTTGGGGGTGCTTGTCATTATTATATACTTCACTCTCCCCAAAACAAAAGAGGGAAAAGATAGAATCGAAGTGAAGGAAAGAACAAAAAGAAAAGGGAAATACTGAAAAGCTAAAGAGCTTATGGTACACTAAATGAGCCTAAATGCCTATTTTTACCAACCCCTACCTAAGCCTACATTACAACCCTTAAAGTCCTGAAGATCTCTTTTATGCATATCCAGAATTAGTGGAGAATAGCAAGTAAGCATGTCATAAGAATTCTTGAATTTACATGCATGATTTAGTATATTGACTTCCATTAAGCATGATAATATGAGTTTGCGAAATATCTAGCTTCATGTGCTTAGTGTGCTGAACTTTCATGCTATATGTTCCTGCATATTATTTTGCTAACCTTCATGTTTTTCTAGTTAACACTAATGCAGCAAAAGTGATCAATGACAGTGAGTCTTTTTATTTTTTTTGTTCTTTGAGTCTTTTATTTTATTTATTTCTATCTTTGCTCGAGGGCGAGCAAAGGTTAAGTTTGGGGGTATTTGATCGGTGTATTTTATATACACTTTTTGAGTCAGTTTTAGTTAGTCTTTTGTCCCATTTTGCACATATAAGTGTCTTATTAGGATAGTTTTTCTTTCTTTTGAGTCAAAGTGGTTAAAATGGCCAAATGGCGGAAAAAGAGCAAAAAGAGGGCAAAAGAGGAGATGCGGTGGAATCGAGAAAGTGGCGAACGAGGAAAAATCAAGACCAGCGTCGGCGCCTCCTGCGATCAGCGAGGGCGCGGCGCCACTATCCGAGAGGTCGAGAAGACTGGGCCCGCGACGCCTCGAGCAGCAAAATCGGGCCGCGGTGCCTAAACATCAGAGAGCTCAGAAGATACAGCGCATGGCTCTCGAGCAGCGAATATCGGCGCGGCGCCAAAACACCCGACAGATTGCAGAACTTCCGGCGCCGCGGCGGAAAAATTAGGTCTTTTGACGAAAATGCGGTCGAGCACGAAGGAAAAGAGGGAGGCGGTTTGCGGCTATAAAAGGAGAACCCTAGGCGGTTTTAAGGGTTCCCTTCTTGCACAACACAAGACTTTGGCTTGAGATTGGATACCATTAGTTTATTAATTTCTTTTCCTTTTCTTTACTTTATTTCGTTTTATGATGAACTTTGAATTAGTTCTTGTCATATTTATGGCTAGGAACTAATTCTCTTATAGGGCTTTCCATGTTGAATTGCTAGAAACTTATGTTATAAATTAATGCATGCTTATGGTTATTTTTCTTATTGTGAGATCTATCCAATAATTGAGTTGAATTCTTGGTAATTAATTGACAACTAATTATCACTATATGATTTCTAATCAGTTACGAAAGGGGATTGTGAATATCTTGTAAGTTGGGTAGACATTCTTGGATTGGGGATGAAAATACCTCAATTATTTATGTAGCGTTGATGAGAGGCTTAACAACCCTAATTTTGTGCATTGTGCGTGACGGTCAACTAGGTTTTTGCTCTTAATCCTCCTATAAAGTTATCCTTATCACCGAAAGGTAGGTAAGGTGCGATACTGGGGTTGAGTGTTTATATAACCCTAGCGGGAGTATAAAACGATTTCGTAAACATGTTTTCTCCTAAAGAAGAATACCATAAGTTAATGCATTAGTAAGTAGCATAAGCAGATAGTAAGGATACATGGAAGCCCTATTCTCATCATCACTGAAGTAAATCTTTATATTAAAATAGCTTGCATAATTCGTAGTTATAAACAACAAATCAATCATAAATTCACCAAATAGATACTAGAAAATAGATAGTTGTTACTTGAACCCTAATCCTTGTGGACGATATTCGGTCTTACTAAGACTATATTACTTGTCACGATAACGTGCACTTGCGTTTAAAGTGTGTGCATCTTACCGCGCATCAATTTCATGATAGTAAGAAGTAGATCCTGAGAAATACTACCATATATCCATTGTTTGACGTCGGTGTCTAGGCGACGCCAAGTAGAATCATCAACCTCTGAAGGGCGCGAAATGGTGTCATCAATATGATCAATCACGTTATAGAGACATGTATGATTGCGAAATAGTTCAACCCAAGGATAATACTGACTGTTTTCTTGATCAAGAAGGATGGGGATATGATTCTTAATGTTGGAAACAGTGAGAGCGGGATGAAAAGAGGGTGACGAATTGGTGGTGGGATTTGTGGAGGTAGAAACGTCAACAACAGTGGGAGAATCCTGAGTATCCATTTAGAGAAGAGAGGAAGAAAAGAAAAACCAAGAAATTTCTTGAAGAGAAGAAGGGAGTCGCGGCGCCGTGGGAGGGGGGTGGTGCCGGCAGCTGGGGAAGAAAATTTCTAGGGTTTTTGGAGTTTTAGGCTCTTGATACCATGTGATGATATTAATTTCCCTTAGGGAGTCTTCTCATTAATATCAAAGTATATATAGAGTACAATATTCATCCCTTTACAATAAGAATCCTAAGTCTATACAAAAGAGGAATTCTAATCTTACCATAATTATATTTACACAATATATAAAAATATTCTAATTATGGATAGGGATACAATTGTTTCTATAATATACATGTTTACACCATGGATAACTTATCCAATAATTAGTAACCAAACAAGGAATAAGATGTTAAATTTTATCCTAAGATTATTTTTCCTTATCAATCATATCAAACCACTCCTAAAGGTACTTATTATCTCACTGCAGCCTTTGGTGATTGCTGATGCTAGTGATAACAAGTGACAACAATATATTCAATGTAATTTCATAAGTGAATCGATGTTTGTGACTGAATTATATATATGCTACAGTAATTTTATTTTAGTAAATATCTTTCTAATGTGTTGAATCAATTTGAAATCTGAAATTGGCAGCATAGAATTCAAAAGTCAAAACTATATTATACAAAAATGGAAAGGAGGGGGTATTATAAATAAATAAAATAATTTAAGTTATAACAATAGTGTAAAGATTAATGTGGGGTATTAGTAAAATTTAAGTCGTGATAGCAAGTTAGTTATCATTTTTACTAAGTCAATAATATATATATTAAAATGATATGATTATGAATATTTTTTATGTCAGTTGATCGAGTTCTACTCTATAAAAACAATACTACATTTGCATAGAATAAACCCTCGGGGTCATTTAATTTGTGAATAAGTTATAATGAACTTATAATGTGGGGATTATAATACAGTAATTGCACAATATCGTTATATTTTTATTTGTTGATATTTGATTAATTGAACTAAAAATAAGATATACAAGGTTAAATATAAAATATGTGTTTGATTTAAGCTGCTACAACAACAACATACCCAGTAAAATCTCACAATGTGGGGTCTGCGGACGATAGAATGTACACAGGTCTCAACTCCACCTTGGTAGGTAGAGCGACTGTTTCCGGGAGACTCTCGGCTCAAGACAAAGCATAATCAGGCAAAGCAAAACAAAGTAAGAGAAACGGTCAGACTCGGATGAGAAATTAAAGCAATGTGAACATGCAGATAGTAAAAATCAAATAAGCAATGATAGCGCATTCTAACAACAGGAAGCAGTAGCTAACACAACCAAATTAGATAAATAAATTACACTAAAGAACACAACATCAGAAATCAAACTACAGACTACTAAAGAGCAATAATGCGTCTATAAGTGTTACAAGCTAATCGAACCTACAGTAATAACACTACACTATCATTTTGTAAGTGTAAAGAGGACTACGCTCGACTACCTACTACTCTTCTACCCTAATCCGTGTCCTCCACAACCCCCTATCTAAGGTCATGTCCTTAGTAAGTTTCATCTGCGCCATATCCTTTCTAATCATCTCTCCCCAATACTTTTTTGGCCTACCTCTACCCCTCCTGAACCCGTCCATAGCCAACCTCTCACACCTCCGCACTGAGGCATCTGTGTCTCTTCTCCTCTGCACATGCCCGAACCATCTCAACCTCGCTTCCCGCATCTTATCCTCTACTGAGGCCACTCCCACTTTATCCCGGATATCATCATTCCTAATCCTATCTCTCCTTGTATGCCCACACATTCATCTCAGCATCCTCATCTCCGCAACTCTCATCTTTTGTCTGTGTGAAATCTTGACTGGCCAACACTCTGTCACATACAACATAGTTGGTCTAACCACCACTCTATAGAACTTGCCTTTAAATTTAGTTGGAACCTTTAAGTTAAATAAAATTTTATTTTCTGATTTTAACCTTAACTTTGTTAATTTGGAGAAGCTTTGTTACTAGGTAATGTTCCCACGCTTCGTGCGGGCGTAATGACCTCATTAAACTCATGAACGATCTTTCCCATAATATCCAAATATTACAAATAACAAAAGGTAAATCCTTATAAAATATACTACTGAGAAATATTTCAAAATAAATTAAAAAATTTGCAATTGTCAAATATCTCAAGAACCTTTTATGAATGATTGCGAAAGTCTTCTTCTTTTATATTTCCCGATAAGAATACAAAATTTCACGACGTACACTATACTTGCTGATGGGAAGGTTTCCTAAAATCATCACTATTAAGATCAATGGTTAATTTGAATTAGCCTGACATTAATAAACAACACACAAAAATCAATGATAATCTTAATTTGAAATTTCTTAGTACAATGTTTTTCCAATAATCCTCACCCTTCAGGTACAATGGAATCTTAGCTTTAGTTCGATGACTAATGAAGAAATATAGCATAAGTTCTCCTATAATTCTACGCCCAAAAGTATTGCTACACAACTCCCTTCATAGAGAAATTGAAAGAGAAGTTAAACAACTTCATTAATAAGCTTTCCGAAATTGGCATATAAGACTTACTTAGCATGAAGCACAAATTTGACCTTGAAAAATGTTACAGCCGAGGAGGCATATAAAAGGTTGGAGAAAAACCAAGAATACCATACCAAAGTTGAGCCAAGAATTGTGTTTTGGAGAAATGCTTAGCAATTGAGAGAGAGAGCACACTATTTAAAGCCTTTGGATAATGTGCCCTCCTGATATTTCCTAGTTAGAGTTTCATGTTTGTCTGGTTCTTCACCACACAGGGATGTTATTACTGTATGTTACACTTTTGCCTCCATATAATATTTATTAAAAGGCCATAAGATTCCGCGAAATCCCAATTGACAGTCATGTTTCAAAATGATAAGAGACATGATACACAACTCGTCTTCTTGATACAAACCGAGCTCCATCAAGAACATGCATATAATGTCTGGATTTTTCATCAAGTCACTACTTTGGATGCTTAGAGGGTGCATGAAATCACATTTCATGGAGTATTTTCTTGAACATAAAGATGGAGTTTTTGAAGATCATGGAAGGTCAACATATAACGACCTTCAAAATATAGAAGATAGCTTGAATTGAAGACTCCAAGACCACCACAGTCAAGATATGGAAGAAAGTTTGATTGAAAAGGCAATTTATGCAAAGTTGTCATTTCATAATATGCTTTCATCATCCCTAAAAGACTACCAAACAAAACCCTTACTTTATTAAGAGTATTTTTATAATAGTCATTAGTTATCTTAGCCTATCTAATATAAATACTACTTTTATTATTTGATGAATATTGAATGAGAGTAATTCTCTAGTTTCTAAGTTGTAGTTTAGGGTTAGTAAAAGGATTGGCCATTTAATATCTTCAATTGGATCTCTCTTGAATGTATACAAGTTCGTAATTCAAGCATGAGTTCAAGTCTCTTCTCCCTTGGTTTGTAATTAATTATTTGATTTCAATCCTTTCTTTCTTCTATTCCTCCCTCTAATTCTTCTTTCAAATCTATCTTACTTTGTGTTTTTTTATTCCGCATTTATTTCAAGTCTTAATGTTAGGTTTTGTGTCATGACATTTTTCTTAACATATTATTTTCAGTACTAAGTTAAAATAAGAAAATGTTGGACCAAATGTCTTGACATTCGGACCAACATTCTGTTAACTATTTTGCCTTTCTTCACGGACGAAAACAAAAATGGTGTGACCTTTCTACCACATAGTAATTGACTTGGCAAGGAGTCTTTGAAGCAGATTGAAAAACGCGGAAGACCAAGTCCAAGGAGTAGCTTAACTTGAGGAGCAAGATGCGTGAAGACCAAGTCCAATTAGTTGAGGAATTCATGCCTCAAGCTACTGCCACACGTGACCAGTTTTTCCTCAACTTCTACAACCAATTGATGAGTTTTTCAAGGAGGACTCTCTACTATAAATAGAGAGGGCAGAAGAGTGAATCAATATCCAGAATTTCAAGAGTAAAAGATATAGAGAGATCTCCACAAATATCGATCAAGTAGACTGGATCGCTGTGTTGCCTGTATTTGTGACGACATTCTGTCCGACATTATAATTGCTGCTTAGATTCTAGATTTGTTCTTTCATTGAAGAAATTGTAATGAGATGTTTTTCATTTCTATTTAGATCGATTTTTCAAGCATAAGTCATCTGCGACTTAACCTTTTTATTCATTTTGTATCTTCTTGTAACATTGTAAGAAAAGGAATTTATTCAATTGTATATATATATATATATAATACCTTTGGTCATTGACCATCATGTGTTACATTAATATATAACCTATGAAAATTAAACATTTGTGTTCTTTATTTATTTCCGCTGCACTTTAACTCTTTCAAAAGTTTTTCTATTTTTATCTAAATGTCATTACTTATGTCAAACGACATTTCAGCTGACATTTGAAACTGTATACTGCATACGTTTCCGTTCTACTTTGCTGTTTGATTTTATTTATTTCATAGTATTAACCCCCGGGACCCAACAAGTGGTATCAGAGCCAACACTAGATATAATAAATGATTGGTCCTATTATTCAAAGCTATGGATCCGGTTAATCCAAATATTGGTAGACTTCTCATTTTAAATGGAACAAACTGTACCTATTGAGGATTCACCTACGTTCTCACATCAAATCAATTGATGTTAGGGCATGGAGATCTATAACCAATGAGTATGTTTGTTCAAAGGTTGCCGCTGGATGAGGAATGTGACATTTTTGTTAAACCTGAATCCAAATGGATGGCGGAAGAAACCAATAATACTAGCTTAACGAAAAGGCCTTAGATGTAATTTTTGGATGAGTTGATCTTTACATGTTTAAACGCGTTCAAAACTGCCCAACGGCTAAGGATGCATGAGATGCTTTACAAATTCATTATGAAGATAGATCAAGTATCCATCGAACAAAGCTATGCATGCTCACGAGAAAATATAATTTTTTAAGGATGGGAGAAGCGGATGATATTAAATCTTATTGTTGAAAGGCTCTCCGTTCTCTTCCTGAAAAGTTCAATTTAAAGATTTGTGCCATTAAAGAAGGTCACAATCTTGCTACTATAGACCTTCATACCTTGATGAACATTCTCAAAACCTATGAGATGAACATTGAGAATCAAAGGGAACTATATAAGAGCAAGAATGTGACACTTCAAGTTCAATCCTCGAAGAATCAAATCAATGAAGAGGATGTGAATCTTGAAGAACTTGGTGAATGTGTTAATGTTTCCTTACTCACTCGAAAATACAATTTGAATGTGAGGAAGTTCAACAATGAGAGAAATCAATCTAAATCTAAAAGGCATCAAACCCAAGGCTTCAATCAAAAGTCCACCAAGTTTCCTTCCAAGTGCTCAAAAAGGATGTCCACTAACAAGAGGAAGAAGATCAATAAATCAAATCACAAGCACTGCTGGCCACTGTTTACGAACAGCCCCAGTCTGATAATGAAAATGGCGTCTGTAATGTTGCCTCAGATGTCACGACATTTCAGGCAATATCTGCAACTACATCTGCATCTCCAGCAACATCTGAAAGGTACATATTCTTTAACTATCCTGATGTTAACTGCTTTCGTGATTTAATTTCTAGTGGTGAGGCTGAGAGTATGGATCAAGTTTAATGCAAAGATGACATAATTAATGAATTACAAAACATTTGTAAAACATTAATCATAGAATCCAAGCAACTTAATACAAAGGTAATATCTTTAACTCGTGAGAATGTAGATCTAAAAGGCACAATAACCCGACTAGAGGTTGCACTTACCAAATAGGATACTGCATTTGGTAAGATTTGTGCAAAATTGGATTTAGCCAAAATAACCTTCCGTAAGCTCTACCTATGGACTTCTAAATTGAATGAGATACTCAGTTTTTAGTAAACATTCGCATGCATGTATTGTGTACTAAAACTCTCTTAAAACAATATGCTCTAGTTTGTTTGGCAAAAAATGAGAAAATGTGATTTGTAAAAGAAAAAGAATTATATAATAGGTTCTCATATATGTCAAAGGATATGAAGTTTGTGTGTCGTCATTGTAACTTTCCTGGTTTTTTTTAAAACCGTACTGTTTTCAAACTTCAGAATTCTGTGAGCGAAATGTTGCCTAAAATGTTGTCAAACATTTCTGACAACATTCAAAGTAATATTTCTGAGCTAAAAGGTAAAAAAATGTTTTAAAAGAGTTTGGATTCCCAAAATGGATGTAACTTGTAATGTTGCGATAACTGTTTTAAGGACTAACATTGCAGATTCTTGGTACTTTGATAATGGATGTTCTCGCCACATGACATGTACAAAGGAGTTTCTAAAGAACTGTGAGTTATTCAATGGAGGTAACGTAACTTATGAAGATGACAGTAAATGCAAAAGAATTGGAAAAGGAATCTTGGATGTTCCTGAATTTCCAACTTTAAGTAATGTCTTACACAATTGAAGGTTTAATGGCTAATTTGATGAGTATTAGTCAATTGTGTAATGACAATCTTGAGGTAAAACTTAATAAGAATGCTTGTAAAATTACTAATGAAGCTACTGAATGTGTCATGTCAGGTACTAGAACATGTGATAATTGTTATCTTGTTGCAAGACAAAAAACAAGCAATAATGTTAAGATAGACGACACAACACTATGACATCAAAAAGTTGGGGCATGTCAACTACCGCAATCTAGAAAAATTGGTCTCATATGGAGCGGTTAGAGACTTACCCAACTTCAGTCATAATGGTAAAACAGTCTGTGCAGATTGTCCCCAAGGTAAGCAAACCCGTGTTTTCCATAATGTTGACCAAAATGGCGGACAACATTCAGGTACGTCTCACTGTTTTCTATTATTGCACATGGATCTTATAGGTCCAGTTGAGGTTGACAGTTTAGGAGGCATGAGGTATTCCTATGTGATAGTAGATGATTTTTCTAGATATTCATAGATATATTTCTTGAAAGAAAAATCACAATCTTTTGACATGTTTAAAATTTTGCACTCTAGAATTAGGAACTTGTTCTATTCTCCTATTTTTTTTTTGAATTATATCCGACCATAGAAAATAATTTTAAAAACATCTCATTCACAAAATTTTGTGAGAAAAGAGGAATTTTCCATGAGTTTTTTCTGCTTCCAAAACACCTCAACGGAATGTGATAGCACAAAGGAAGAATAGAACATTGCAAGAAATGACTAGAGTTATGCTTAGTTCTAAAAATTGTCAAAATGTTTTTTACTGCTTGTTATATCACTAATAGAGTCTGTTTAAGGTCTGTAACAAAGATGACACCCTATGAAATTATAAATGGAAAGAAACCTAATTTGCGTTGCTTTCATTTTGTTTTTTTGTGGTGTATTTGTTACATTTTAAATGATAGAAATTATCTGGCTAAGTTCGACTCTACGAGTGAAAGGAATTTTTGTTGGTTATTCTCAAAATAGTCATGCTTACCAAGTGTACAATCTAAAGGCCAAAAATTGTACAAGAGTCTATTGCTGAAGAACCAGATGTAGCCCCAAATGTTACCACATTCGAAGCAACATCTGAACCTGAACCAGAGATCACAAAGGGTGTGGATGAGGAGTCAAATGCTGAATTGCTATATCAAGTTTGAAGGGACCCCTCATCAAGGATTAGAAAGAATCATCCAACATGCCAGGTGATAGGGGGAGTGTTTGAAGGAAGTAGAACAAGAAGCAAAGAACCACTCAATTACAAAGACATGGTAAAGTATGTGTGTATGTCTACCATATATCAAGAGGTTTGTCTTTCTTATTTTATAACCTATGTTTAGTGATTGTGTTTGTGCACGATTCTAAGCCTATCCCAAAATCTCCGACTTAAATGCCGTAAAATGTGTCACTTGATATGTTGCCGGCACATGTGAGTTTGAGAATTTGGTATTCCAAGGACACTAATCCTAACCTAATAGGATATAGTGACTCGGATTGAGCTAATGATGTGGATGATAGAAAGAGTACAAATGGATGATATTTTTATCTTGGCAATAATCTTGTTTCTTGATATAGTCGTAAACAAAAATGTGTTTCACTTTCAACTGTTGAATCTGAATCTGTAGGAGCTGAAAGTTGTTGCTCTCACTGAATATGACTAAGACACATGTTAAACAACTATGGTTTTACTAGCAACAGTTTAGTTTTGTACTATGATTAGACATCATTTTTTTAAAAGAGATTTGATTGAAAAACATCTAGTTCAAATTGAACATATTGATACTCTTCGTCAACTAGCTGATACTTTTATAAAAGTTTTGGACCATGAGAGATTTTCTAGTTTGAAGAAATCTTTTGGTCTTTGTAATCTTTATTAAGGAATTTTTGATGAATGTCGGCTGAAATATCTCTAACATTTCGGGTGACATTTACCTTTGTAATATCAAAATCTAATTTTCAGTACTTGTAACGGCTGATTTTTGTTCAACCATGTATAATTTCCAAATGAGAACATGATTTTAATGTGATATCATTCTCTGCGATGATATTAGATATCATAAAAAGAGAGTATCAAAATAAGGCAAAGTCTTTTTAATTCTCAGCAACTGTGCAATACGGGCAAAGCCCTTGAATTGATATCGTTCCTATACTATAGGAATATCAATGTGCTTAAACAAAGAAAAAAATTATGAGGATGCTAAATAAGTATTCTTGTTTTTTACACGAAAATGAATTTTGTATGTGTTTTATGATTAGATCTAGGACTCAATGAGAAAATGTTACATTGGTCTGGAGGTTAAACTCATAAAAACATATATGAAATGTGTCTTGATTTGTTGCCGAAAGGAAGATGCTCTTGAAGGATCATGATACTTGTGTTGTACAAAATGTTACCAACATAACTGTTGACATTTTCAGATAATGATATTTGTTGGGATGCGATGTGTAACTGATTTTTGAAAATTCAGTTATTTTTCCCTATTCTTGTGCCTTGTTTTAATCGGAATTTCAAACTTTAAACTGTTAAGATTAATTTTTATTCCTACTTTGATGTCTAGTTAGTTTATCCCAATATTTTAGGTGTAAGTTATTGTGTAAAATTGAAACACCTAAATCTAAGGGATTTTTGTTGCTTAGAAAGATCTGTCATGTATATACATATTCCTCTCATTTGTTATTTTTTTATCATATTCGATTTTCCCTATAAAGAAAAAAAAAGTTATTCTGTCAAGTTTATATATCATTCTTTACTTGTTTGTCATTCTTGTTATCTTTTTTGTTTTTTTTCGAAAATCAAAATATATATATATATATATATATATATATATATGGAAAAGATCACATCAATTCGGTATATACAACCGATGGAACACTCAAGCCCTTCATCTTCCAAAATTCCTCAAAACCCTCTCCACAATATTCACCTATGGAAACCTCTTCAATGTCAACACCAATATCAGTCAACACACCGACCAACTTTCCTATGAGTACTAGCCCTTCAATGAACATTGAATCTTCTGAGTATATTGAACCACAACAACCCCACTGGTTTCCTTCTTCACCATCCACAAAAAACTTGTATAAAGTTATGGTATTCAAAGATTTAGATGAACCTTTAGACATCAGTTACTCAGGTGATAATAATAATACAATAGATGTTGATGAAACATCTGATATTTCAGCATTGGGTAAGAGACCAAGATCCTCTACCTTCCCTACTTGTCTATCGAGTAGAATGTTTGAGTAGTAACAGTTCAAGAAGAGCCGAGCAACAAAAGGTCCAGATGTGGTACTGTTATATCTGCTTGCTCGAGTAGTGACAGTGACGACACGAACTTGGTGTCCTCAACAGAAGAGAGTAAAGAAGAACCAATTGTTTCTGCACTGCATAATGTGTCTCAAGAAAAACGAGGATGAAACTCCAGTGAAACAATTCTTTCCAAAGAAATTTCCAGATATGTCAAATCGAGTGTTGCTCCGAATGTTGCCACTGATGCCACAATATTTCAGCCAACATCAGAAGAGACACAAACTCCAACTTCCTCCAGTAAAACCGAATCTGATTCAAACCTTGAGGTATGTATCTACTCAGACAAATTTTATTCTAAAACTAATTCATATTTAGGACTGGTACAAGAATAGAGTTATTAGATCTGAAAAAGTATTAAACATTGCCTCCTGTTTAAAATATGGTTTGGTAGAATTCTTAAAAGATAGACAGTTCCTAGGATCTGTTACTGAGAAAAGACCGTATGTTGATAAAATAGACATGTTGTATTGTGTGAATTTGAGTTATGTTTTTAGAGGATACCTCATCTAAGAAATTTGGAAAGGTATATCTATATGATAGAGTATATTCTTTTCACACCTGCTGTTATAAACTAATGTATGGAATTAAAATGCTGAGGAGAATGTTAGAGAAGCAGGCCCTGCAGTGGACAATAGAGATGAATTAATTGAGTACCTCACATGAGGTATAATGCATAAGTGGATCTCTAAATGTCCAGCCTCTAAATCTCCAGCCTTGTTTGCCACCCTTCACAAATTTCTATACACAATTGGATTCCTTCAATGAATGAGTTAATTGTAATTACATAACAAACCACCCTGCGGTATGAAATTGGAAATGGTTTGAGAGTTGAACTGCGCAAAATGATCTTCCATCAAGTTGCCAACTTAGCACAAAGAGAATCAACCTCAATCCTTCCTTATCCCTCTCTGATATACAAAGTTTTTAACTATCCAAGGTCTTAAGCCTAAGAGAGAAGACACTAGGAAAGACTCCTGAACTGTACACAGTAAACAATTCAGTTTTAAAGATTAGAGACAGAGTCATCGATCTATCCTGGAAAATGAAAGGAAATGTTGACAGGAATGTCACCAACATTCTTGACAACACTGGTCCAAGACAGTCTCCACTGTTTACTGAATGGGTTGTGATTCAAATTGCAAAGATCGACAATAAATCTCTAAGGCTGATACTGTGAGGGATGCTCTGATCCAAGCCAAAGACCATTTCATGATGCTGCTTTCTTCACAAAAAGGGGGAGAAATGGCATGCATATGCTACTGTACTGTCGAGAGAATGATAATGGAAAATGATATGCATATGCTACTATACTGTCGAGATAATGATAATGCAAAATGATATGCATATGCTACTGTACTATCGAGAGAATGATAATGCTACTGTCGAGGCTACTGTGGAGAAAATAATGATGCTGCAGAGGAAGTACTAATGCAGGGGGAGCAGAGAAAGAATGCTAGATGTTGTAGAGAAAATTCTAATGCAGGGGGAGCAAAGGAAGAAGGCTAGATGTTGCTGTACAAAGAAGAAGAATGCTAGTTTGTTGTTCTCTGCTGAAAGTTGCATGTGCAGAGAAGGAGTTATGCAGGAGTAGAAAGCTGATGGGAAGCTGTTGCTGTTGTATGATGAGTTATATGGAGCTGATGCTACTGGTTGGTGTTGAGAATATGGTCTAAATATAAATCTGTATAAGTGGATGATATGTGTATATGTGCTAACATCTTTCTTCTTTTCTAATCCTATTTATATGGTATATATATGTGTGTATATTGTGCATGCTTTGTTTGTTATAT
This sequence comes from Przewalskia tangutica, assembly GCA_029844215.1. Classification (NCBI taxonomy): domain Eukaryota; kingdom Viridiplantae; phylum Streptophyta; class Magnoliopsida; order Solanales; family Solanaceae; genus Przewalskia; species Przewalskia tangutica. The sequence continues at coordinate 153,454,081 of CM056719.1, forward strand.
ACCTTTTCCAGGTTGAGGGAGAGCATTTATGTGAATTTACCATTGCTATAGGTCACTCACACTTGGTTGATTATGTTTTGTGAAGAAAGGCAAAAGGGGGAGAATGTTAATGTTAGATTTTGTGTCATGACATTTTTCCTAACATATCATTTTCAGTAATAAGTTAAAATCAGAAAATATTGGACCAAATGTCTTGACATTCGGACCAACATTCTGTTAACTGTTTTGCCTCTCTTCACAGACATAAACGAAAATGGTGTGACCTTTCTACCACATAGTAATTGACTTGGCAAGGAGTCTTTGAAGCATATTAAAAAACGTGGAAGACCAAGTCCAAGGAGTAGCTTAACTTGAGGAGCAAGATGTGTGAAGACCAAGTCCAATCAGTTGAGGAAATCGTGCCTCAAGCTACTGCCACATGTGACCAGTTTTTTCTCAACTTCTACAACCAATTGCTGAGCTTTTCAAGGAAGAATCCCTACTATAAATAGAGAGGGTAGAAGAGTGAATCAATATTCAGGATTTCAAGAGTAAAAGATATAGAGAGATCTCCACAAATATCGATCAAGTAGACTGGATCGATGTGTTGCATGTATTTGTGACGACATTCTGTCTGAAATTATAATTGTTGCTTAGATTCTAGATTTGTTCTTTCATTGAAGCAATTGTAATAAGATGTTGTTCATTTCTATTTAGATAGATTTTTCAGGCATAAGTCATCTGCGACTTAACCTTTTTATTCCTTTTGTATCTTCTTGTAACATTTTAAGAAAGTGAAGGGTTATATTAATATATAACCTATGAAAATTAAATTTTTGTGTTCTTTATTTATTTCTGCTGCATTTTAACTCTTTCAAAGGTTTTTCTGTTTTTATCTAAATGTCATTACTTATGCTGCATTGACATTTCAGTGACATTCAAATCAGATATCGTGATACGTTTCCGTTCTACTTTGCTGTTTGATTTTATTTATTCCATAATTTTAACCCCCGGGACCCAACAGTATCATTTGATATGCCAAAGGATTGTATCTACAATTCTTAATCCTAGATTCTTCTAATTTGAAAGTCTCAAAAAATCTAAATTTCCAAAAATTCGTTGTTGTTTTGATGGATTTGAGGCCAAATTTAAGATCTTTGATATCAAAAGTCTCTAGATTTCAAATTTAGCGACATTTGAAGTTGTATCGAAGATTCAACTTGAAAGTAGATTTTGTTGAACCACAATAAAAGCGGGCGTCAGTAGAAAACTAATGAACTCTGCAAGTATTGTTGAACAAAGTAGGAACCGACCTGCAAACAATACCCATTTAAGATCAATCAAAAAGGAATTCAAATTATCAGATATAAATTTCCTGGACTATTGGCTTGCCACGTCACCGGCCTGAGTTCCTTCAATTATAATATATATAAATAATGTTATCCCATATAACATATGATATAAAAATAATATTATAATTATAGTATAAAGAATTTGATATTACTAATTTCAAAATTAAAAATTCTACTAAATATGAAATAAAATAATTCTTCATTTTATTCTGTAATTTATAATTGATATACTTGTAACCAAACAACTTCTCATTGATCTACTAAGAAAACCTTTAAAATACTTTTAATAATTGATCTTAGCTTGTGTTGTAGATTATCCCAGTTAAGAAGTTGGTTTATTAATGCACGAAATGATACTCAAACCCGTCTTTTTTGATTGGTCGGTGTAAGCTATTACTATTGGGAACATTTGGATATAAACAAAAAACATTATACTAATACTATTAAGTACTATGTATTATTTAATTGTTTGATTCTTCCACTTGATATATGCTGTCTTTTCAGTAATTAATAGTATAACAAATTAAGGTAGCAAAGTTCCAGCTTCCACGTGAACGACAGTTTACGAGGAATTGTGAAGAATTTTTTTAAATATGATTTGTTAGGACTGTTCAATTAATCAAACTATACTACTAATGTGAAGCAACATACATATTACGGATTAGGCTGTGAAAAATGTATACTCTTTAATGTACACTGAATCAGCTAAACTGTGTGTATTTCACCTTGGTGAGTTTCCTTAATCATGTTTGAGAACAGCTTTTGATCCATCCCAGAAAATAAAACAGAATTTCCGTAGAAACAAATTATTTAGGTTTTAATATATCGAAGTTATATATGTTACGGTTATAATGATGCTTATTATTAGGCAGTAATGTATTGTTTCGTTTTGTGGGATCCTAGTTTCGAGTAGTAGCCATTGATGATGGGGATCTTAACATTTTCAGTCATAGTAGCTATCGCCTGTGTCTCTGTGTAACAAGGGCTCGTTTGGTACGTCGCACTAGACTGTATTAATATATAATAGACGGTATAGAGTATTAATGTATAATGGACTATACTGTAATGGATTATATTAATATATAATAGACGGTATTAGAGTATTAATATATAATGGACTGTGTTTTTTTTAGTACAGTCCATGGATCTCAAAAATGGCAGTTGGACTGTACTATTAGTACAGTCCTGAAAACGCTCACCAAACGCTGTATTATTTTTTTATCCAGTACAATCCAACTTAATACAGCATACCAAACGTGCCCCAAGTGTATAATCATCAATGTGCATTGATTAAATAGTAATTTTACTAGTTTAAAGTGAAAAAGAACTATTGAAATTATTTTTTGTTGTGAGTTTTGTTAACTATTGTGTCGTGTGTGGTGTGAAAATTAAAGTTTAAGGAGTAATAGCAAGTATAGAACCATCGCATAGTTTAGGCACGCTAGTTGCAAATTGAGCCAATTCAAGAAAGTTATATGTATCAAGTCTAATGTTCTGTTTGAAAAGAAATTTTGACCTTGAGCTATCAAAGGTACTGGACATTTTCATTTAACAACTACTAAGCATAATGCCATAGACAACTACAAAAAGATGGAAACTTGCTATATCCTTACGCCTATGACCTCTAAACTATCGAATACTCTGTGTCTCTCGCACTACAAATTGTCCGTTAGTCTACCCCCACTCACCGAAAAGAAAGGACATGTAAACTACATAGCCAATCATAAGGTATAATTCTCGAAACCCATGACCCCCATCTATCAAGAGGATTGATCGTGTTGCGAAAAGTACCAATCAGTCACCCGGTCAAAAATCTGGCCTTGCATTACAATAATATGAAACGATCACTAATCACAGGATCTGAGCAGCAGTGTTCAACTTTTCTGCAAAGCTGAGTTGAGTCCTCGTGAGGCTTGCCAAATACAGCAAAAGCAATTGGTCCTACATATAAAGATAGATCCAATATCAAGGCTTCATTACTATCATGATAACCAGGTCATAGGCATCTTTTAGGACCAGGGTTAAAAAAGTTACTATTAGAATATGGTATGCGTTCTATGGAAATCACCCCAAGAAAATCAAGAGAAAGAGATCAAGGAAAGGGGCCACCCCACAGCTTTACAAATAAAACATTAAACCAAAAATCACCACCAAACAGGATTCTGAGCAGACATTTTAACCACAATGACTAACCAGGATTCAGTAGTAAAGAGTCTCCTACCTACCTTCTGGTTCGGGGAAAGGGGGAGCGAAGCAATGGCATAAACATAGCAAGGTGAAAAAAACTACCTGAAGACCATCATTCACAAGCTTATCAAAGGCTTGGGGTGAGAGTTTAGGAATTGTAGCCACGGTATCGGCTATGAATCTTCCGGTTTTGTTATCCTGGGGCAGACGTCCTTCCTACAAAGTAAAACCAATATGTGTACTTACAAATGAAAAAACACAGGAACTTGCAAATTTCAAGAATGGAAAATTCCTGTTACCACAACATCATCAACATATTTGTGGACATCATCAATAAGAGCAAGTAATCGCCCCATTGATGCTTCCATTCCTTCAAGATCATTGGGAAGTTTGTCCACAGCTGTTGTCTTGAGCATATCAACTGCATCAAGGGGCACAAGAAAGTCCTAGTAAGGATTTCCATCGCGAACAGGAAGTAGAAACTATTGCTCCAACCAACAAATATATATACCATACCCTACTTTTTGACTCAAAACACATTAACACACAGCTACTTTTTTGCATGATATACTAAGATAAATAGCTAGTTGTTTATATGAAAAATACCCTGATCAACTCTCACGTTATAAGAAAATACCACCAACAGTTCTCAATAACATATCACCTACACATGGATATAGCTAAGTCAATATGTAGTAAAATAGGTGGAAGCTAAGTAGAGTAGAGACATACATCCAACCCTTTCAGCTTCAACCATGCGTAGATCCAAAGGAATTTCCTGGAATTGGGCAGCAAGTGGCTGATCTCCAAGAGACAAATGCACAGAGACAAAGCCTTTTATAGAAGTCTCCCCATTTTGAAATCCAGTATCAACAGTCAAATGTATAGGATTTGAGGTTTCTCTAGAATAAAACTCTTGGATCAAAGCACTACCACCAGAGACTCCAAAACCAGTAGAAAACCTGGAAAGTCAAGTACGAGATACCCACAATTTTATCAGTTCCAGTTTTCCAAGTATTTGATATGTTGACTACTACACAGCATAGGAGGTGCATAAGTCAACCAACCAAAACTTAGGGTGGATATAGAGGGACGTTCAATGAAACAGAACCTGGAACAAAATGCCCAAATTTTATAACATATAAAAGAAGGCGGAGAGTATTTTATCTTGACAAATGCAGTCATTAATTCATGTTTTGTACACTATAAATATAGTGGCTCGTAGAAATATGCTATGAGGGCCCAAATCAGTTTTTACTATTAATGAAAGAAATATACAAAGAATGCTGTCAGTTCAAATAAATGTACTCTCTAATTCCATATTTTCAGTCTCTTATTCATCCCTCTTTTCAACATATCTGAAGCCTCGATACTGTAAAATGCAAGTTCCTCCTACTAACGCATTGAGATACCATGACCAATGTAGACAATTTTGATCAATAAGAGCAGCTGAGTCCAATTTGTTATCAAGATCTTGAGCCCAATATGCGGATACAGTATCAACCAAGCATTGAATGTGACTTCGTGCATAGTGGTGCTCTGAAATGGTTCTCACACAAGTATGTTTCCCACTTACCCATACTCCAAGAACAAACATATACTATCCTACATATTGTTTACTAGCAAGTAGAGGTGGCAATTTGAGCCCATATTTAGAGACTTAGCCCATTTAACTCACATTTTAGTAAATTGGGTCACTCTGGTTGGTAAATATGAGCTTCAATTCTCTTTTTAATCCATAATTTTATGGGCAAATATGGGTAAAATTTGGGTACCCATATGTGACCTCACTAGACCCAATAACAGCTCATTTTTCTCAAAATAGGAAAAAATGTAAATGTGAGGGAAAACATTTTCCGGATCATAAAATATACATCAATGCACCCCCCCCCACCCAAACCCCAACCCACTCTCCGCCACGCACCCCACCACCTACACTTACCCTCACCCCTACCCTACCCACTCCACCCCCTTCACCTCTACGCCACCCCTTACTCTCCTTCCCCCCACCCACACCCACTACCACCACCCTGCCCCCACATCCCCCCCCCACTCCCCAATTTTTATTTTATATATTTTATTGTACTTTTGTAAAAGATTTATGAAAAATTAAAATTTGTTTTCTTACCACCCCGTAAACCTTACCCCACCACCACCACAGCCCCTCCCCTCACACATTTTCTATTTCAAATCTTTTATCTTACTTTTATAAAAATAATTCTGAAAAGTGAGAATTTTTTCACACCACCCCACCACCCACAAAACACACACTATTTATTTCATAAATTTTACTTTTATAAAAATAAATATATATAATAAAAAAAACTGTGCACTGAAACCCAATGTCACCTAGGTAAAAACTGTGCACTGAAACCTTGAAATTCATAGAGGCAAGCTTTTGACAGCTTTTGAGAGAGGAAAGGCGGTATGATCCCCAAAAAAGAATCTCAAACAACATACCAATAATTAAGTCCCTTAACCATTCCTCTCACTTATCCAAACAGATACTATTTCATTCATTCCTGATTACTCACCAAATATCAAGTAGCATAAACATAAAAGATGAAACAAACAAACAAACAACCACAATTGTGCCTCAGTCCCAAGCAAGTTGGGCATAAACATAAAAGCATAAACTAAAAAGGCATAAACATATGGAGAATTACCATCCAACAATCACTTCTTTTGGATTCACCTTTTGATGAGACGACAACATGTTATGATGGTAATCAATATCCAGTGCAACCTTTAAAAGACAGGAAAGCCAAAAGTTCAGCAAAAGTAATAAAATAAAAGCACGCTTACAACAAGCTCTATATCACAAATGGGGATATCGTTTTAGAACCATGTTGTAAAGAATACCATCACGAGGAGAGAAATAGCAATTTGGCAAAACAAAATGTATTGAAGACATTTTTGTAAAATGTATCAGCTCTAGAAGTAGATAGAACGCCCAAAAATTTCTGCATAAATGTTTGGGTCTGTGTAGTTCTTATAGACTCTATCGTTTACATGTCATTCATTCTGGACACCATCTTGCAATAAAAACAACCTCTCTCCAAATTCCAAAATAAAAGGTTATATTCAGGCCTCCCTCCCTCCTTGTGACATTTACCTCATCCACTTTTTAAAGCTAAATAATTATTTGTGATCATAAAATTTACATTACTTTTGATCGGATTTAGATGTTATGAAAATCAAGCCCTATAAAAATCTTAAAATGAGATAGTAATTAGCGACTAAGATTAACTCACTTGAAGATGAGTTAGAGGCATATGTGCAAGAAACACTTAAAGCTTTGGTTTGTCCATGTGAGATGTATTTCAAAAGATTCTAGTATCCAATTATTAAAAGATATGCATCACAATGGAAGAAAACTAATGAGGCAGATAAAGCCTGGTCCAAAGTCCTATTCCGAAACATCGCTAACAGTTTCGTCCAAACAAATCATAATGTATTAGTTTGAGACCGCTCACATTAACTTCAACATTATTTTCGTTTTCTCTTTCTTTGTATTAGGGTTCAAGCCGTGAAAACAGTCTCTTGCAGAAATGCAAAGAAATGCAAGGTAAGACTGTGTACAATAGACCCTTGTGGTCCGGCCCTTCCCCAGACTCCGCGCATAACGGGAGCTTAGTGCACCGGGCTACTCTTTTTCCCTTTCTTTGTATTGTCGTCTCTAAACTTTCTATTTGAAATTGTTCTTTTAGAAATGCAATGAAGAAGTAGGAGCTTAGCTGCAATCAATTAAAGTAACAACTGTAAATAAAAGCAAACAAGAAAAATGAAACTGATAAACTATTAGGATTGGGTAAACATTAAGGGGTTGTTTGGTTTGAAGACAAGTTATGCTAGATTAGTTATGTTGGGATAAGTTATATTGGGATTAGTTATCCTGATATTATTTCTTATTGACTATTTGGTTTGTTGTATTAAAAATAACATGCATTGCAAAATTTCTAAGAAAAAGTTGTTTGTTTACAAAAATACCGTCCACCTTATTTAGTAGAAAAAGGGTTTGAGAGACCTCAAGGCTAGTTTTGTCATTTTCATTGCTTTAACATGGGATAACTAATCCTGGGATTCTTATTCCACCCTCTGCCAGGGATAACTTATCCCGGTACTATTTTTAATCCAGAGCTAACTTATCCCAGGATTAGTAACCAAACAAGGGATAAAGCGGCACTAAATTTTTATCCCATGATTATTTTTCCTTATTGGTGGGTTCTTCAACATCGAATTTTTCTATGATTGATGGAGCCAGTCCTTTTCCAAGAGGAGAATGAGAGCATCGGAATTTGAGCCGTCTTTTAAGCACGACTGGAAGATTTCTAAGTGAACCCAATGTTATGCTTAACACATGCAATTCTAGATTGAGATACTAGGACAACAGAAAACTTCTCGGGAGCAGCCTCTTTAATAGATGAATAGCACGCGGACCTACCTTCAGGAGTCTCCCTACACGAGGTCTGAAGGCTAAGAGCTCCCCCAGTGTTTTAAGCTTCAAGCCCAAAACCTTCGACCTTTCTTTCTAAAGGGGGGTGCCCGGGACACCTCATCTTGTCATTTCGTCGTTGCTCATTCCCGTTAATTTGGCCTTTCCTTCTCCTCGTCCGCTCACACTTCGCTGACCTATCGCGTGCTAAAAAGAAGAAAGTACGAAAGAATAGTAAACAGAGCACACCGCAGAAAGATTCTAAATATGAGAAGTCCACCTTGGATTCGAGAAGAAGGAAATGAAGACCATCGCGGTTTGGATTAAATCTCGATGAAAGAATACATCAATGAGAAGTTAATTCGATAAGTTTAATGACCCTTATAACTTCGAATTTTATAATCGAAAATATAAAAAAGGAGTCAAAACATTATCCATCATCCCTAAGTTTGTTATTAGTTGGACCACCACTCCATGCGTTTATGTTGTCACTCCAGTGGAAGGCATCCGACCACTTCTTAGATGTAGTTGAGACGGATCAAGGAGCAGGGATATCTTTTATATTGTAAGAAATTGTTAACACTAGTGATATTTACTGGTCAGCTCAATCCACAAACTGGCAATAGGGATTCACTATAGAGAATATACACTGCTACCAGTAGCACCCTTCATCTTCTCTTGACCCACCCACCCACCCCCAAAAAAAACCAAGGGACAAAAAAGATGAAACCGAATATGTCCTTCCTCTTTACTTGTTTGCCTTTGCAATGACAACAAGCATGGTATTATCATATATGTTTCTAACTAATGCACCTTAAGTTTCTTTTTTTAGTGCACCTCAGAAAAACACAATGCAAAATGGACGCCCTGTCCACTTTTATCCATTTAAATTAATACACCTTAAGTTTCTTGTCACAAAGATCGGCTCAACACACCTGAACCATGAAGTTCTGAAGCGAAAATTAAAATTCAAAAAGTCACACACACTAATTTAACAAGACCTACAAACAAGTATATATTACACCAGGGTTACAAGAATGCAACTAAATTTAAACAAAATGTATTCCTTTCTTTTACTATTCTCCGTGCATTTGCATGGTTCAGACACATTTTATTATGTACAAACACAATATGCACCCTAAAATCTGTTAGAATCCTAAATCCAAGCTTAATTGTGATTGCATGCAAGAGATATACATTGTTGCTCCATGAATTGTGCCAATGAAACAGTGAACCGAAAGAGAAATGAGGAAGGAGAAAGAGAAGATATTTTGTGCAAGCTTTTCTTCTTATTGATCTCAAACCAATTACATCTATTTATACTACTCACTTTGCATTACTACCACTACTTAAACAAATAACCACTCTTACAAATATAACCATAGTAAAACATAGTAAAACTGAATAGACTACTAAGTGTAGAGAGCTAAGTATGACAAATGTATAACAGATGTATACTAGTGAATATCTATATCTTCAACACGCCCCCTCACTAGGAACTGAAAACAGGTTTTTAAGTCCTAGCTTGGATAATAGATAATCATGTCGGCCTTGAGTTAACCCCTTTGTGAGAGCATCTCCTCAGTGGGAATGTAGACTGTGTGGATCAACCCTTGCTGTATTTTCTCCCTAACAAACTGGCAATCGATATCGATATGTTTGGTCCTTTCATGAAAGACAGGATTGACTGCTATATAGCAGACTTGCTATCACTGTGCACAGGGAATGGCTGCATAATAGGAACATGTAATTCAGTGAATAACCCATAGAGTCGCACTACCTCTGCAACTGCAGAGGCCAAACTTCTGTATAAGCCTCTGTTGAACTCCTTGAGACTGTGGGCTGCTTCTTCGATTTTTATGAGATAAGAGAGGACCCAAAGAACACCAAATAACATGTGATGGACCTCCTGGTATTGAGGCAAGAGGCCCAATCAGCATCACAGTAAGTGGTGAGACTGGTGGTGTCCTGCTGGCATAAAAATGCCCAAGCATGGTGCCTGTTTAAGATATTTGACCACTCGATGTGCAGCCAAAAGATGAGAAGCTTTTGGACTTTGCATGAACTGGCTTAAGCACTGGACAACAAAGGATATATCAGGTCTAGTATTCGTCAAATATAACAGCCTGCCAATTAACCTCTGATAGCTTGTTGGATCATCCAACAATGGATCCTTGATCTTTGATGCAGCCTTAGTAGTATGTTGATCATATACAGAAGATGTCAACTTAGCATTGAGCTCCATAGGTGACCTTGCTGTTCTCCCAGCAGATAGACCAAGATCAGATACTCCCAGCAGATAGACCAAGATCAGATACTCCCAGCAGATAGACCAAGATCAGATACTAACTCCACTGCATATTTTCTCTGATGCATCACTATCCCACTGACATTCATAGCAAATTCAAATCCTAAAAAATATCGCAAAGCACCCAAATCTTTAATCTTAAAATTTTGTTGGAGAGCCAATTTGGTCTCCTGAATAAGGCTCTCATCATTGCCAGTAATGAGAAGATCATCCGCATAAATGAGCACCAGCACAATTTTGTCACCAACCTTCTTTGTAAGAAGAGAGTAGTCTAAATGACTTTGAATAAAACCCGAGTTCTTCAAAGCAGTGGTTAGCTTTATGTTCCACTGCCTGGAAGCTTGCTTCAACCCATACAATGATTTTATCAGTTTGCATACCTTCCCTTGCTTGTGATCAAAACCTTGTGGCATAGTCATGTAAACCTCCTCATTGAGGTCACCTTGCAATAATGCATTGTATACACCCATTTGATATATATGTCAATCTTTGGAAGCAACAACTGAAATCACTGCCCTCACAGTCACCATCTTTGCCACTGGTGAAAAAGTGTTTTGGTAATCAACCTCTTCCTTCTGATTGTACCCCTTGGCTACTAGTCTTGCCTTGAACCTCTCCACTTCACCATTTGCCTTGTATTTGATCTTATAAACCCAATTGCATCCAATTGTCTTCTTGTGCTTGGGAAGATCAGTTACTTCCCAGGTATGATTATCTTCCAATGCTTGCATCTAAATCTTCATGGCATCAACCCATCTGATATACTTTACTGTTGCAGAGTAGGAAGTTGGCTCCTGTTCCACTTCAATCTTGGCAATATAGCTCTTGTATTTTGCAGTCCAGTGTAGTTGAGACTACTAGACATAGGATACAAGCAATCTTGTCTGCTCCCTGCATCACCTGTGTATTGTATCTGTACAAAGTCTTTCATCCAACTTTCTGCTCCTGTCTGATCTTCTCAATGGAGGTTCAGATTCAGAAGTGATATCATTTTCTATCTGGTTTATGGACTGAGCAAGGTGTTCCACCTGGGGCCCTCCTCAACTGCTACAGCATCTTCAAGTTGTTCAATATGATCTGCTCCCTCATTATTTTCAAGGATTTGTTGAAAGACAACTCCATCAGCCTCCACACCTACTTGTTGTGTTTGTTCTGCACTCTGTCTTCCACCAGCATCAGGTTTCTTCCTCTGTTGAAAAGGAAAGATGTCTTCATAGAATGTAACATCCATGCTTACAAAGAGAACATTATTAGATAGATTTAACAGTTTATATCCCTTCTGCCTGGAAGAATATCCAAGAAACACTGCTTTTGTGACTCTAGTATCAAATTTGTCAGTCTTCACCAGATTAGTTGCATAACAAAGACGCCCAACAACTCTCAAGTGGGACAGAACTGGGGCCTTCTTATACAATTTCTTTCTCATATGGTGAGATGTTCCCCAACACCACAGAAGGCAGCCTGTTCATAATGTACACAACAAATTTCCACACGCCTCCCAAGATCTACCGAAAGTAACTCTGACACTTGATAGCCCTTGCAAGTTCTAGGATGTGTCTATGCCTTCTTTCCACTGTTCCATTCTGTTGAGGACTATAGGGGCATGAGCTTTGATGTATAATTCCCAACTTTGCAAATAAATCTCTGCAGGAACTATTAATAAACTCTGATCCATTATCAGATCTGACACACTTAACATGTCTACCAAATTGTGTCTTAATCATTAAACACAATTCCTTAAGCATAGTAGTAACATCAGATTTAATATGTAAAAGAAACACCCATGTCCATCGAGTAAAATCATCCACTACAGTCAAAAAACATATATTATTCCAGTGTAAGTAGGAACCTTGTATGGTCCCCAAACATCAAGGTGCAACAAGTCAAAAGGAAATGCAGTTCTACTTTTGCTAGTGGGAAAAGGTAGTCTGGTTTGTCTTGTCATAGGACATATATCACAATGTTGAATTGTGAAACTAGATTTATTATTGAAAGCACTTATTTTCCTAAGTACACTCATTGGTACATGTCCTAATCTTTTATGCCATAAAGCAACCTTCAATTCTTCTGCACTGACTTTTGACATGTGTGTCTGTGCTTTTATCAACCTGTTTTGCTTCCCTGTAGAATCCAGCATATAGAGACCATCCGCCTCTCTACCAATCTCCTTCACCTTCCCAATGAAGAGATCCTGTAGTACAAAGAAATCAGGGGGAAATCTTGCACTACAATTCAATTCCTTAGTCAATTTTGTTACTGAAAGTAGATTAAACTGAAAGCTTGGCACACAAAGCACATATTTTATGAGTTCACCTCCTGTCAATCTACACTCCCCAGTTTGTGTGATTGAAGCAATGCCTCCATTAGGCAGTTGCACATGTCCAGGAGTTTCTGACAATTCAAGTGTCTCAATCATATTTCTATTTCTAACTCTATGGTTAGTGGCTCCTGAATCTACTATCCAAGGACTAATGTTGCTCTCATTATGAATACACTTACCTGCCATATGCACCTTAGCAGCAATAGCATGGTCTGTACCTATCCCCTTGTTCTGATTCATCATGGACATCATCTTTTCCAACTTATCTGGAGTGCAGGTCCTCAGCATGTGTTGAAGCTGCTCCTGTTGGTACATAGAAAGTTGGTTATTGTTACCTTCATGATTTCTCTGACTGATTTCACCATCTGCAGATCCACCATATCCACCATGGACCACTCCATATCCCTGCAGCTATCACTGCATTAACTTTCTTCTTTCCCTTGAAATCTGGAGGATATCCTATGATCCTATAGCATGTATCTCTAATATGTTCTTTGTTTTTGCAGTAATCACAGTACTTTGTAACAACCTTCTCTATTGTGTCCCTTCATGTGGCAATGATCACAAAATGCATATGCATTATATTTCTTAGGTTTGTTAAATGAGGCCCTGCTTGTCAGTGCCATATTATCAATAGAATTTCCCAGAGAAGAGATGTGCTTCTGGCTTTCATCATGTGCTATCATAGCATAGGCTTGATTCACACTAGGTGTGGGTGACATAAGCAATATATGACTCCTTGCTTGATTATATCCATCATTCAATCCCATGAGGAATTACAATAGTCTCTGATTTTCCAAGTGTGCTATATACTCTCTAGGATTTGTGCATTCGCATGTAGGTGGTGGTACAATCGAGTCTATTTCATCCCATAGATCTTTCATCCTGGAATAGTACTAAGAAACAGGTGAAACACTCTGATTTAGCATCGTCAACTCCTTCTTTAGTTGATACACTCGAGAGAGATTAATTTTGTCAAATCTCTCCTTCAAATCCCTCCAAACAGCGGATGCATTAGATCTATATAGAATTCCACTTAACAAATTTTTGTCGACATTTCTCATTATCCATGACATTTCTCTCCTTCGAGATCCGAAACAGAATCGATCCTAATCGAGAAATGCAATTTCCAATTCCAAACCTCTACAAGTTGAATCCCTCAGCTTTTGCCTTCAACTCAACAGAATGCTCCTCGATCCATCTTGCATGGCTTTGATACCATGTTAGAATTCTAAATCCAAGCTTAATTGTGATTGCATGCAAGAGATATACACTGTTGTTCCATGAATTGTGCCAATGAAACAGTGAACCGAAAGAGAAATGAAGAAGGAGAAAAAAAAGATAGTTTGTGCAAGCTTTTCTTCTTATTGATCTCAAACCAATTACATCTATTTATACTACTCACTTTGCATTACTATCACTACTTAAACAGATAACCACTCTTACAAATATAACCATAGTAAAACTGAATAGACTACTAAGTGTAAAGAGCTAAGTATGACAAATGTATACTAGTGAATATCTATATCTTCAACAAAATCAACGATCATCACTATTTAACAATAAAAGCAATATCATTAACATATAATGTTCTTTAAGTTTGAAATATTTAAGAAAATTGTTTTTGCTTAGTTTCGTTATCTAAAATTTACTCCCAATTTATATGACACATTTTCTTATTTGGCAACAATTTAACTCTAAACTTTACTTTTTTAACGCTTAACGAGACGATCAATAGTTACACATATCTTTGGCTTTTATTTCTTAAACTTTTTGCTCAGTCAAACTACATCTATATATTGGGAAAGAGGAAGTACCTAAAATTTCACTAACAGCATTCAACAGAAAGAGTTGCACTCTAAATAAAGGACTAATAAATTTAAGCAAAATCAATTTAAAAAGGGACTAAAGCTGCTCAAAAACAAAGAAAAAAGGAGACTAAATTTAAAAGAGGAGCAAAACCTGATCTTGAGACTCGCTATGTGGAACGGCATAAGAATTACGAATATCAACACTACCATCAGGCAATACAGAACCGAGAAGAGTGCCTATGATACGTTCGGCTTGGTCAGGTCTTCTCACATAGCAATCGCAAATGTTGAAAATTACCAAAGGATGAACCTTAGCTGATATGGTTGTTGATGAGGGCGAAAATTGCAACACTGCCATTGTTATACACTTGTTCTTCGTACGTGAGCGAGCCAAAAAACGAACAAAGTGATTGTGAAGTTGCTGGGGTTTTGCAAACTGTAGATTGGAAAGAATGGGTCAAACTTTGATTCAGGACCACGTGATTTAAAATACCCACCTATTTTTAATTTAAGACTATAAAATTCAAAAGTCTCTTTTATTTCTTAAAATTTATATCACGTCAAATTAAAACACTTAAATTTAGACGAAATTCGCTTATCTTTTTTAAGTACGCTATCTAGATCTAAATTAGATACGCAAACGTGTCTTCCATCACTTTTTGTTCTCTGGTACTTCAAAAAAGTTGCAATTTTTTTTTTATATAGAGTTTCTTGGCTTACGTCAGATTATTACTGGATATAGTAATATAGATCTCTTAACACTACTATCAGTAAATCACGAATGTACCTGAATAGAGTTTGAGAATAGAGCAACTGATATCACCTACAAAGTACTATCGCAACTCAATTAGAAACTCAAATTCCAGTTTGAACTATAAGGAGTGAAAGCAACTATTAAGAAGCATTAGTAGCCGAAGTAAAGGCCAGAACTTGCCGCTAATAAAAGGAGATTTGGGTATCAGAGTTGAGCAGACAGGCGACAGGAGGATGAGGGAAGAGTAAAGAAGAGAGCAAAGTGCTCTCACCAGGATTTGAATCCACGGTGCAATCCTATAACCGGATTTTATGTTCACCTCATTTGTCATTCATATCCGGCAAAAAAAATGCGATCTTTTGTATCACGGGGAGCAACAATAAAACATTGGCCCCGTTGATCTTTTGACGCGTCATTTGTCCAATGACATGGATACACCACCATCCTTTTCTCCCAACTGCAAATGTGCATTGTACAACTACTATTAGTGTTGTTAATACTTTTATCGAATGTTTATAGCAAATTAATCGATACATAATTACATACCATGTACATAAATATTTGATTGTGGTAAATGATATCAATTTAATGTAAACACCACCATTAGAGACATTGCAGGCCAGCAGCTTCATACCAATCTAAAACAAGAAACTAATTTGAGTGTTCTCAATAGCCATGGAAGGACCCACTTTGCTATATGCAGAAGGAAACAATATCCGTGTAAATTAAATACAATACACATTTGGATTTGGATAAGTAAAGCAACTATACCTTCTTTAATATATTATTGGACTTACTATATTTATACTTCCACCAACTTCTAAGGAGAATTGAAGAGGCCTTTAAATTTCTCCGTAGAGAGATATAGTGAGTTCTTAATTATTTTTATTAATGAAAAATATATATATACAAGTTATGATAGGAGAATCATATTTCTACTTTATATCTAAATCTCTATTCTATTAGGAGACTAACTATACAATTATGGTAATAATATAATATTAATTATAGTACAAGATTAAGTCTACTATTTACCAAATATACACTAAGACAAATCTGCCCATCTTTACCAATTATGCACTGTGCTTAGATGGGTCATGGGCCATCACGGACATACATGGGCTTTAACACACCCTCGCAGTCATAGCGGACGGTCTTCGTACGTTGAGACTATCTCTAAAATCTTCAAAAAGGACCGAAGAAAGACTCTTTGTAAAGATGTCTGCAATCTGATATCTGAAAAGGACATGGCAGACGCGTACTTGTCCTTTAGCTACCTTCTCTCGAACAAAGTGAATATTCATCTCTATGTGTTTAGTGCGCTGGTGCTGAATTGGATTACCAGAAAGGTACATGACACTTATATTATCACAATACACCAAGGTAGCTTTCTCAATAGGACAATGGAGCTCTAAAAGTAGATTCGTAACCAACATGACTCGGAAATCACATTGGCTACCCCTCGATACTCGGCATTTGCACTTGAACGTGAAAGCGTAGATTGACGCTTGGCAGACCATGAGACCAAGTTATTACCCAAAAACATACAATAGCCAGGCTTAGACCGTCTGATGTCAGGACAACTACCTCAATCAACATATGTATATGAGACAAGTGTAGACGTCGACGAAAGGTACAAATGCAAACCATAATCAAGTGTTCCCTGAATGTACCTAAGGATGCGTTTGAGCGCATTCATATGTTCAACTCTGGATCACGATAAACAAACACACCACTGGATCGCATATGTAATGTCCGGTCGCGTGAGCGTAAGATCTTGGGCGGCGCCGCAAGACTACGATAGCGGTCGGATCTCATCTGAGAGCGATGCAAAGACTCAACTTGGGTTTAGCATCAACTGGAGTAGAAGTGGACTTACATGATGACATCTCAGCCCTTTCAATGATCTTTATTGCATACTTCCTCTGTGTTAAGAACAATCCACCTGCATGACGTGTGACTGCAATTCCCAAAAAATAGCTCAAGGGGCCCAAGTCTTTCATGGCAAACTCAGAACTGAGCATTGTCATAATAGACTTTCTCAAAGTATCGGAAGAGACAGTCAAGATAATAGCATCCACATATAACAATATATAAGCCATGAAAGAACCCCAACGATATATGAACAATGAATTATTAGACCTGCTATGAGAAATACTCATAGTTGAAACAAAATCAACAAACCTCTTATACCAAGCCCGTGGAGACTGCTTAAGCCCATACAAGGACTTCTTCAATAGACAGACATGATTAGGATTTCTAGTATCTCTTAACCCCAAGGACTGATGCATATACACTGTCTCCTGAAGATCACCATGTAGAAAAGCATTATTCACATCTAACTGATGAATGGATCATGATTTTGAAAGAATCAAGCTGAGCACAGTGCGAATGGTAGCCGGCTTGACCACCGAGCTAAATGTCTCACCACAATCCACACCAACCTGCTGAGTCTTACCATCACATACAAGTCTAGTCTTATGTCTTGCAAATGAACCATCATAATTTTTCTTATGAATAAAAATTCATATAGACCGAATAATATTAACACCAGATGGATGGGGTACCAACTCTCATGTCTTATTATCAATAAGAGCATTATATTCCTCGGTCATGGCAATTTTCCAATTAGAATCATTTAAGGCAGATACATGATTACGGGGTAAGGGGAATTTCAGAATATTAGAATTTAAATTGAAATGTCTTTTTGGTTTAAAAATACCCCGTTGACTGCGAGTGACTGGACCAAGACTCTGGGCTGGATTGAGTGAATTTTGGGAATTTTTGGGAATTTCTGGAATTACCGTCAAAGGCGTCGCGGCGCTAGGGGTGCAGGCCGCGGCTCTGACGGCGTTTTTTCGGGCAAATCTAAAAAATGACGTAGAACATAGGAGAAGATATCCTCATCCAAAAAATCATAAGAACTAGGCACGGATTTTTCTACTTTAGAAAAGGAAAATTGGGACTCATCCAAGAGAACATGACGACTAATGATGATTCGTTTAGAGGACAAATCAAAGCATTTATAACCACGGTGATTTGACGAAAAACCCAAAAATACTCAAGGAGTAGAACGTACCTGAAGTTTGTTGATTGTAGTGGATGAAAACAGTAGATAACATAAGCATCAGAAGACCCTAAGATGAGAATATGACGGAGATTTATTATATAAGACTTTGAGAGGAGATGAATATGTCAAACCTTTAGAAGGAAGAATATTGAGTAGATCGATAGCTATTTGTAGTGCATGATGTCAAAATAATGGAGGAACGGAAGAATGAACCAATAAAGTGCCGACAATATTATTAATGGTACGAATTTTTGCTCAGCTTTCCCATTTTGTGAAGATGTATGAGGACAAGAAAAATGAAAATTTATCTCATTTTGAGCACAAAATTCCCTAAATTCCCCATTGTTATACTCGTTGTCATTATCACATTGAATGTTTTTTATTTTCCGTTCAAATTGTGTTCTTATGAAAGCTCTAAATTTTATGAAAATAGAAAAAACTTGAGATTTTTTCGCAATTGAAAACGTCCATAAATATTTAGAATAGTCATCTAAGAATAAAACATAATAGCGATGACTTATAGAACTGAGAACCGGAGATGTCCACAAATCACTATGAATAATATCAAATGACATTGAAGTAGTAGAATTCGACGCTACAATAGTAACTTAATAAATTTTTTCAAAGCACAGGATTGACAAAGTGGAGTACTGATCGGTGTATTTTATATACATTTTTGAGTCATTTTTAGTTAGTATTTTACTCATTTTGTTGATGTTTAGTATAGTATTAGAGTCGTTTTTCTTTCTTTTGTGTCGCAGCGGTTAAAAATAGAGAAATGGCAAAAAGAAGATGAAAATGAGCATAAATGACGAAGAAACAAAACAAATGCAAAATTCACGCCTCCGGCGCCGAGGCGCCTGGCAACAGCGCCGCGGCGCCCAATGTTCTGCGGAGTCCAAAAGTTGCAAATTTTTTAGCGCCGTGGCGCCCAATCTCAGGCCACGGCGTCAACGCGGAATTTTTGACGTTTTGGGCTTAATTTGACACGTTTTCAGAGTCCAAAAGGAATAACTTTTCCTACCTACAAAACCTATATAATCCCTAAAACCATGCTCATTATTCATTCTATCCATTGTACATACAACACAACTCTAGGAGACGAAGATTTGAGACCTAGTTCAAGTATTTTCATTTCTTTCTCTTTTCTTTGTTTATTTCAGTTCATGTATGGAGATTGTATTAGTTCTTAGCGTGACTATGGCTAGGAGCTAATTACTTTATTAGGGATTTCCTTGTGATTCGCTTGAAACTCTTATTCATGAATTAATGCATTAGTTTGTTTTCTTCTTCACTTGATTAAGATTTATTCAATAGTTGTTTTGATTGCTTGATAGTTAACTAGCTACTAATTATCATCACTTATATGATTTCGAATCAAAATCCGAAAGGGGAGATTCTAAATATGCTATAGTTGAATAAACATAGGTTAAAATCGTGGACGAAAGTACCCCGATACTTGTGTAGTTTTATAGGTTATTGTTCTTAATCCTCCTTTGTGGTAAATCCTATCATCGAAAAATAGAAGGGTTCTGCATCGGGGTTGAGTGTTTATATATCCTAACCAGAATATAAAACGGTCTAGTTAACCTGCTATCTTAACGTAGAAGAAGAAGTCATTCTAATTGTATTAAGGATTGAATAGAGTGGATAGTTGATGATCTTGGAAGCCCTAATTCTCCTTCATAACTGATTTAAATCAAAGTATTTTCATAATTAGTTTATTTCCTGCATTATTAGTCTAGAATTCCAAACCAATTAACATTAACCAAATAGAAACTAAAGCATAGATAATCGGTACTTGAAAACCAGTCCCTGAGGACGATATTCAGTCTTACCTAGACTATATTACGTATAACGATACGTGCACTTGCGTTAAGCGTGTGGATAAATCGCTATCAAATACTACGCGTACCCTTACAAGAAATAAACTTATGTCTATCTAAAGAAGATAGACGACCTGTCACGACCCGACTCGGCCGCGATCGTATCCTACCGGGTACCATCGTATATCGTCGAGAATAGCAATGAACATACATTTAAACAAAATCAGATAAGGTGAACATCACTAGCAGCCGATAAGGCCGCTTTCATAAAATAACTTAACCGAAAGTGAAACAAGACATCTTATCATTACCCAAACCACAAACGTGACTACTGCACTTCAGGAATAACAATCGTGGCGGACGGCCCCGCCATACCCCCTGATTGTACAAAAGTAAATAACCTCGGGGAATCATACCAAAAGACAAAGCCTCCGGAGGGATGGAGCTTTCCAGAAAATGAACAGTGATCCTAATAGTGCGGACCAAGTTACGATCTCGACTGCGGCGTTTAACGCAGCCGGGCGAGGTCGATAACAGTACCAAGTATGTGACGAGAAAATCTCAAAATACCTCATAAGTCTAAAATAATCGGGACATGTATAAAATCGGTTACGTAACACTGCCTTACCAACAATGAGAAAATCGGTCATATACTATACCGCATGAAAATAGGAAGCTCATAATCAACACGTCCAAGTAAACTCATAGACAGACCATGGAAGCCTACCCGTGGAATCCTTCATCACTGACGGACGCGTCCAATAAACTCATACTAAGACAATGGAAGCATACGTGGAATCCTTCACATCGGCGACGTCCAATAAGCTCATACTAAAACAATGGAAGCATACCGTGGAATCCTTCATCATCGCGGACGTCCAATAAACTCAGCGGTGGTATGGCGATCTTGGGGCTTGCCTCATTCATACTCTTACCGAAGAAGGTGGTATAACGATCTTGGGGCTTGCCCCTCATTTATACTCTTACCCTTCATACTGCATGCCTCGGAATCCTTCATCGTAAGCATGTCCAAGGTGCATACCCGTGGAATCCTTCATCACTGGTGGTACATCCAAGTAAACTCATAACTGAACAATGGAAGCATACCCGTGGAATCCTTCATCACTGGCGGTACGTCCAAGTAAACTCATAATCAACAACAATGGAAGCATACGTGGAATCCTTCATCATCGCGACGCCCAAGTAACTCATAACTTCTTTAGGCTTTCATTAACATACAAAATGAATCTCATTTTCATGACCTTATTCAAGAAAACCCAACTCCTTAACCTTTCATAAAGTTATTATAACCAACTCCCCATAAAGCCGTTATACTAACTTTATGCTTTAAAGCTTTAGACGTTCATACTCTTTCATAAGGCCGTTACAACTAACCTCCCATAAGGCCGTTATAACTCCTTATGTTTCAAAAGATTTCGTTCTTTTTATTAACCAAGAGACTTATACTTCAAATCAAACTCACACAATTTCCGTAATACTTCTTCATGTCACGAAATCCTTATCTACCTTATTTAGGTTAAACCATTACTTAGAATAAGTGGGTTAGCTCTCTAACCCAACCAACTTAGACATTTTCGTAAAACAAGTCAAGTACAACAAATAGATTTACTTCATTTAAAACACGCACGCTCACCGTACTATATAGTTCAAACTACTCATGCGCCAAGAGATAAGAAAGCTCCACATACCTCTTTGTCAATCCACTTGCTAAGCTAAACTACCGCAAGTAATATTTCAACCTATAATAACCATGATATGTTCATTAACCTCTAATTACAATGTAGAATAATCTAACTCAAAGCCACTAAAATTCTATAGAAAATTGGGCAAAGATTTCCTTTGTTTCTACTCACTTTGCCACCTTTCTCAAGGCCGAATTTACCATCAAAACACCACGTTGTAAGGCTCAATCAATCCAACATTTTAAAGGGATTACACACCCAAATACCAATTCGCCCCATAAGTTTACAACAATTCACTTAACAATCCTAAGGTAGTTTTTAGGCTTCAACATGCTCATAAACTCTTCTTAACCCATTTTTCATATTCAAAACACATTTCTAGTACGCAATGACTCTAAGAGCATTATTTACTACCACAAGTTCTTTCTTCTTAACATGCAAAACTAAATCTAAAGAAAGAATCATTACCTTAAAGTTTTAGCCCAAACTTATTCCAAATATTGCTAGCTTCCTTGCCAAGAACACCACCACAATAATGCCCACAAGCTAGCTACAAGCTTCCTTTTTGGTTCTTAACTATTCAGATTTTTCTAAGGGTTTTTAGAGAGAAGGGAGCAATTTGAGAGAGAGAGAGAAGATGAAAGATAGAAAATGTCCAAGTCTTGGTCAATATATTGCATGCAACAGAAAATCAGATGGGGGGGGACACTTGTCACCCTCCCATGGTCTCTTTTAAAACAAAAATCAGACTTTTCTAAGTTTTTCCGCCCAAAAATCCCGCCTCGGCGCTGAAACCTCCGCAGGCTCTCTGATCTTTGGCCGCGACCGCTTATTCCGGCCATGGCGCTGCAACTTCAGCGACCCTTCAGAACTTTAGCGCCGCTGCTCGCATCCGCGCCGCCTGCCGCTTGGTCCAAACGCATTTCGTCCGATTGCGACCGAACTTGTAACTCTATAACTTTCTACTCCGACGCCCTATCGATTTAACGGTTGGTTGCGTTGGAATCCAGACTCAACGAACTACGCCTAGGCCTTTAAAACACTTAGAACTCTCAATGTACCGGTCATAACCCGCCAAAGTTGACTAAAACCGCCTAATAATCCACAACCTATCCTTTGAAAATTTGAAGTCTTACCCCTTTCAGACGCATCAAACGCATGACCTGAACTATGGGGTGTAACATTCTCCCCTTAGAAACATTCGTCCCCGAATGTTCTTTCGAGCCAATCTAATATCCTCGGTACTCCTCGTACTTTACACTAATGGAACTTTATTATGCCACACACGGTCCTAAGATATCGCATACACGTATCCACTCATCACTATCACACAAGACAACAGACTCCTGGCGGTGCACTAACGCTATCTTAATTCTTTTCAAGGCCTAAAAGGATTCTCTTATCGCATTTCCAACCCATCGCTAGCATACATACATAACCCTAATATCCTCCACTCACGGCATTCCATCATACAACAATCCTATCACGCATACTAATCTCTAAAGGGTCAAAGGTATACCGACGTCATATAAGTGTCAAAGGACCGCTAAAGCGGAACCGCTACCACGACCTCTCGCTGCCCCGGGTGTATGAACATCCCGCTAGCCATTGAAAGTGAAGAACCCGCAATCGATCCGATAGATTGTGCCATCCCACCAAGCGCTACTGCCTGGACGATTCTCGCTAAATGGCCTTGGCCGCAGTGTAACAAGCTGTCGATCTAGTCCGACACTCCCCAAAATGAGATCTACCACAATGACCACATCGAGGCAAAGGTGGCCCCCCTGCATACTATCTTGGATACCGTGAACTGTCGCCCGAGCTCGACCCGCCTCGAATATCCCTGACGGTCAAACCACCCGCCGGAAGACCGGGAAGGGGCACTCTGGAATGTAGACCCAACCTGCTGCTGAGGCTGTCCACCCTGAAAGCTATCCTGAAACCCCGCTGCCCCGCCTCTTGGCCGGGCCGACTCGCCGCCTCACTCTCCCGCCTCAATCCTCGCAAACGCTCGCATCCCGGCAATATCCATACCGGTGAAGAGCCACCCTGCATACGCAGAATCATGTAACGATCTAACCCCATCACATAGCGGTGAACTCGGCTCGCCATGTTTGCTACAATAGTGGCGATATCCGCCAATGAATCAAACTCAGATTGTATTCACGATGGTCTTCCCATTCGTCTCAATGCCAAAACCTATCCAAGCGGGCTCTCTCGCCTCGGGAGGCAAAAGTGACGAGGAAGGCTTAGTGAACTCATCCCAAGCACCGGAGTGAGCACCCATACCTTTGACAACAACCACGACTAAACCAATTCAACGCAATATCGCAGAACGGTAAGAAGCTAACACAACGGACTCGCCTCCGAGGCCCTAAGCACTGCGTAGTCGCCGCACTTGTCGGATAAACTCACGAGGATCCTCGCCGGACCTCGAACCATAGAACTCGGGTGGATCACAACTTAGAAAGTCGAATCCTTAAACTCGGGCTCAGGGTTAGCACGGCCTCGGCGATCTTGCCGCCACAATGCTAGTCAACAACCCGACCGCTCCCCATAATCCTATACTCGCCCCATTGTGAACGAGGCTCGTACCGCGGTCTCGTGGCCGCTGTTGCCGCCGAACTCCGTGGCCGGGCGACGTCGTGGAACTCGCCGCCCGAAACATCATCTCCGGCAAAGA
Source organism: Przewalskia tangutica (assembly GCA_029844215.1). Classification (NCBI taxonomy): domain Eukaryota; kingdom Viridiplantae; phylum Streptophyta; class Magnoliopsida; order Solanales; family Solanaceae; genus Przewalskia; species Przewalskia tangutica. The sequence continues at coordinate 153,478,509 of CM056719.1, forward strand.
CTGGGCCTGGGCCCTCGTAGCCCTCTGCGTCCTGCTTGCAGTTCCCTCAACTGCCTTGCCCTTCTGGGCTCTGGTTGCTTTACGTGGAGGCATCACTGCTATAAAAGAATACGTCAGAGGGAGTCCAACTTATAACACAGCTCTAAGGCACGATCTCAGAGTGAGAAGAATGGAAACCCATCCTAAATATCCTGCACTTCACGATTATAGATGTGCACAACACACCGATAATCAAGACTTACTAGATACGATGCAGACACTTTCCGAGGACTAATCGCTCGATACCACTTTTGTCACGACCCGACCCGGCCGCGATGGTACCTACCGGTACTCATCGTATGCATCGAGAATAGCAATGAACATACGTGAAACAAAATCAGATAAGGTGAACATCACTAGAAGCCGATAAGGCCGCTTTTCATAAAATAACTTAACCGAAAGTGAAACAAGACATCTTATCATTACTCAAACCACAAACGTGACTACGCACCTCAGGAATAACAATGGCGGACGGGCCCCGCCATACCCCGATTGTACAAAAGTAAATAACCTCGGGAATCATACCAAAAGACAAAGCCTCGGAGGATGGAGCTTTCGAGAAAATGAGCGGTGATCCTAATAGTGCGGACCAAATAAGCTACGATCTCGACTGCGGCATGAACGCAGCCCCGAAGAGGTCGAGATAACAGTACCAAGTATGTGCGAGAAAATATCGAAAATACCTCATAAGTCTAAAATAATCGGGACATGTATAAAATCAGTACGTAACACCGCACCTTACCAACAATGAGAAAATCACCATATACTATACTGCATGAAAATAGGAAGCTCATAATCAACACGCCCAAGTAAACTCATATAGAGACCGTGGAAGCATACCCGTAATCCTTCATCACCGACGCACGCCCAATAAACTCATACTAAGACAATGGAAGCATACCTGGAATCCTTCCGTCGCAGACGCTCCAATAAGCTCATACTAAAACAATGGAAGCATACCCGTGGAATCCTTCATCATCGCGACGTCCAATAAACTCAACAGTGGTATGGCGATCTTGGGCTTGCCGCCATTCATACTCTTACCCCGAAGAAGGTGGTATAACGATCTTGGGCTTGCTCATTTATACTCTTACCCTTCATATCGCATGCCTCGGAATCCTTCATCGTAGCATGTCGAAGGTGCATACCGTGGAATCCTTCATCACCGTGGTACATCCAAGTAAACTCATAATCGAACAATGGAAGCATACGTGGAATCCTTCATCATGGCAGACGCTCCAAGTAAACTCATAATCGAACAATGGAAGCATACCCGTGGAATCCTTCATCATCAAGCGTACGCCCAAGTAACTCATAACTTCTTTAGGCTTTCATTAACATACAAATGAATCTCATTTTCATGACCTTATTCAAGAAAACCCAACTCCTTAACCTTTCATAAAGTTATTATAACTAACTCCCATAAAGCCGTTATACTAACTTTACGCTTTAAAGCTTTAGACGTTCATACTCTTTCATAAGTGTCACATAACTAACCTCCCATAAGTAGTTATAACTCCTTATGTTTCAAAAGATTTCGTTCTTTTTATTAACCAAGAGACTTATACTTCAAATCAAACTCACACAATTTCCGTAATACTTCTTCATGTCACGAAATCCTTATCTACCTTATTTAGGTTAAACCATTACTTAGGAATAAGTGGGTTAGCTCTCTAACCCAACCAACTTAGACATTTTCGTAAACAAGTCAAGTACAACAAATAGATTTACTTCATTTAACACACGACGCTCACCGTACTATATAGTTCAAACTACTCATGCTCAAGAGATAAGAAAGCTCCACATACCTCTTTGGTCAATCCACTTGCTAAGCTCAACTACCGCAAGTAATATTTCAACCTATAATAACCATGATATGTTCATTAACCTCTAATTCCAATGTAGAATAATCTAACTCAAAGCCACTAAAATTCTATAGAAAATTGGGCAGCATTTCCTTTGTTTCTACTCACTTTGCCACCTTTCTCAAGGCCGAATTTACCATCAAAACACCACCTTGTAAGGCTCAATCAATCCAACATTTTAAAGGGGATTACACACCCAAATACCAATTCTGCCCCATAAGTTTACAACAATTCACTTAACAATCCTAAGGTAGTTTTTAGGCTTCAACATGCTCATAAACTCTTCTTAACCCATTTTTCATATTCAAAACACATTTCTAGCATGCAATGACTCTAAGAGCATTATTTACTACCACAAGTTCTTTCTTCTTAACATGCAAAACTAAATCTAAAGAAAGAATCATTACCTTAAAGTTTTAGCCCAAACTTATTCCAAATATTGCTAGCTTCCTTGCCAAGAACACCACCACAATAATGCCCACAAGCTAGCTACAAGCTTCCTTTTTGGTTCTTAACTATTGATTTTTCTAAGGGTTTTTAGAGAGAAGGGAGCAATTTGAGAGAGAGAGAGAAGATGAAAGATAGAAAATGTCCAAGTCTTGGTCAATATATTGCATGCAACAGAAAATCAGATGGGGACACTTGTCACCTCCCATGGTCTCTTTTAAAACAAAAATCAGACTTTTCTAAGTTTTTCGCCCAAAAATCTCGCCTCTGTGCGCTGAAACCTCCGCAGCTCTCGATCTTTCGCGCGCGCTGTCCGGCGCCGCGGCGCTGCGCTTCAGCGACCCTTCAGAACTTTAGGCGCGCGACGCATCCGGCGCCGCGCCGCTTGGTCCAAACGCATTTACGTCCATTGCGCCGAACTTGTAACTCATAACTTTCTACTCGGCGTCCTATCGGCGAGCGGTTGGTTGCGTTGGAATCCAGACTCAACGAACTACGCCCTAGGCCTTTAAAACACTTAGGAACTCTCAATGTACCGGGTCATAACCCGCCTCAAAGTTGACTAAAAACCGCCCGGAATAATCCGTCAACCTATCCTTTGAAAATTTTAAGTCTTACCCCCTTTCGTACGTACTCAAACGCATGACCTGAACTACGGGGTGTAACACGACCCTAGATGACCTAGATAAGCATGCCACAAGAAATGAACAAAATATGCAAAAGTGGATGGCATAGCTTGACGCGAGATGCTGAGACTTGGAGTGATTGGATAAAGATCACCCCTACTGTTACACCTCATGAGATGACTCCCCGTCTTGAAATCCTTCACAGAAAACCCAAACGGATTAAAATTAATAGATACCCAATTATCAGTGGTGAATTTACGGGCAGAAGCCAAATTCTTAATCAATTTTGAGGCATGAAAGGTATGTTTCAGGACAAGGGGTGGATGAGGAGGGGACAAAGTTTTATGACCATAACCCTTAATTGGAATAGAATTATCATTACCAACAGTTATACCACGATTAGTGCTCAAATTGGAATAAGACGAGAGAGTACCTTGATCGGATGTCATGTGGGTAGTGACGCCGGTGTCCATGTACCAATTTGGGTCCGGTTGAGTCAAGTCAAGCGTATGCATCATTGCTTCAATGTCGGTCTAGGTGGGCCCTACTGTGTGGTGGGCCTAATGGGGGCGAGGCCCAAGTATCGGATCTTTGGGCTGCCATGTTGTCGAACCACTCGAGTCCGGGAAGAAGGCTGCGCGGCGAGGCGTCGTGGCGCCAGATTGTCTTGTGGCATGGAGGTGGAACCGCGGCGCTGTGAGGCGTTGGGACCCACTGCCACTGTCCATGAGGTCCCTGTGGGCTCCAGGACTGCTGCTGTTGCTGACGATTGCCTCCGTTGTTGCCGCCACGATTTTTGCCATTATTCTTTCAATTCTGACCCTTCTTACCACCCCCGTTGTTGTGATTTTGACTCATGTTGGTTGGATTGGAAGGAGTAAAATTGGAAGCAGTCATCATGACGACATGGCTGGCCTCAATCGCCACTTTCTTAGCCAATCCGGCTTCCTCCAAAGTAAGCATAGAACGGGCTTGATAAAACCCTGGCAGGGGGTTACTCTGGCGAATCACCACAACAGTTATAGGCCTCACAGCGGGCTCGCAACCATCTGAAGAACTAGACGACTTTGAGAAACCAGAGAACCCACGTTGTTGAGTTGGTCTGCCAAGTCCTTGAGGCGTTTGTAATAAGAAGAAACGTTGGGAAAACTCGCCATAGCCACTTGGGAGAATTTCTGCTCAAGGATAACAATTTGAGAATGACTGTTATCTTGGAATATGTCGCGCAATCGATCCCACGCCGCCATAGCTGTGGGATTCGGTTCCATAATCGTGTGTAAAAGGTCCAAGGAGATAGTGACATAAATCAACTGAAGAACCTTGGCATCAAGCATGACCCATAATTCTGGATCTGCTTCTTTAGTGGGCACAATCGTCGTAGAAGTAGACGTCGTATCACCCCTCTTTGGAGGAGTTGGAGGAATGATATGGTGGATGAATTTATGTGTCAAAACATGAATCTTAAATAATTTCGCCCACGTCCCATATTGAACATTTTCTAGGTCAAGAATGATATGAAGAACACTCTTGATATTAGAAACTGTGAGGGCAGGGTGAAAAGTGTTCTTATCAGCCATAGGGAATAGAACAACAAGATTCAGAGAAGGGAATTTGTTAGAAAGGTTTTTGGAAGAGAAGATACTCTATTTTTGTGAAAGAGGAAGAACACAAAAAATCGAGAATATATAGCAAAATTTCGATAAAAAGAAGAAGAAATTTTGAGGAGCGGAAGCAGGCAGGGTAAAGAGAACCTAGACTCTTGATACCATGAAAGAAATAATTCCCTTGATTATTCTTATTAATGAAATACATATAAATACAAGTTACATTAGGAGAATCATATTTCTACTTTACATCTAAATCCCTATTCTATAAAGAGACTAACTATACAATTATGGTAATAATATAATACTAATTATAGTACAAGACTAAGAGTTCGTTTGGATGGGCTTATAAGTTGGTTTATAAACCTTTTTTAGCTTATTTTAGTGTTTGGGACCCAAACTTAAAGTGCAGACTTTAAGCTATACTTGTCTAACGGGCCGAACCGTCCGACCAGAAATTTATCGGGTTTAACTTAGGTTAGGGCCGATTCATCGATTCACGCCAACCGGTTCGGTTCATTACCGATTCGTCGCCCGTGCGGGTCCGGTTCGAACCGCCCACTGGTCCGTTTTTTTTTTTAATTTCTAGTATTTATTTTCTATAATGTAAACTAAATTCAATTTAAATATGTAATATAATAATATAATATATAATATAGTTTTATATATTAAAATTGAAACTTTAAAGTAAACTTTCTATTTTATAGTTTATAACTTTATACTTTATAGTTTATAGTTTATAGTTTATAGTTTATAGTTTATAACTTTATACTTTATCTTTATTTTATAGTTTACTTTATAGTACTGTTATAGTTATACTTTATAGTTTATAACTTTATATTGTAATTATACTTTTATTAATTTATTAGATTAGTAGATATAAGTTAACAAATAAGTAATAACATATTAACAACTAAATAAATAGTAAAATTAAAACTAATGATAAGATGTAAACTTTGAACTTTCATAATGAAGTAATAATAATTTTATTTACATATTATGCATCCTTCTTGCAAGTTCTTCGTAATCTATAGGTTGATTGAATTAGTTATACTCCATAGCCTCTAAATCTGGAGTATTAATTTCAGTCCCGCCTTCCAAAATATTACCTATTTCTTCATCTTCCGGAGAATTAACGTCTCCACATCCTTGATTTCTTCTCTCTGATCTGATCCAATCCCTTAAGCAGACTAACACTTCTAATGTGCTTCCACCCAATGAGTGACGTGTGTCTCCCATTTGATCTCGTGCTTGGCTAAATGCACTTTCAGAAGCCACTGTTGAGATCGACACATTAAGAACATTTAGGGCCATCGCTGCAAGTACCGGGAATTGCCTTTTGTTATCCTGCCACCATTGTAAAGGGTCAAAACTTTTCTTCGGCTCCGCTGGATTTTGCAAATAAAATTGCATCTCATCGCAAGATCGACTTGTGCTTGCTTGTGTTGTAAAAGTGCTTCATATGTCTAAAGATTCTTCTTCATCGTCATCTTCATCAACGAAGGTGTAGACACGAGCGAACTAGAAGGAATATTAGTAGCAGAGTTGTTGTTATCATGTAATGTAGCATAATATTCATATAATGTAGTTAAATTAGTATCAAGTGTACTTATGCAATCAAATGAAGAAGGAGTTTCTGTTTCACCTACTTCCATATAAGTATATAAACTACATATTAAATTATGACAATCTACTTTTTTAATAGAAGGATTTAAGACTGCACCAATACAATAAATATCAGGAATAGGGAAAAAATATTTTTAAAATCTTTCAAACATAAGTGTAACTGCATCTTTATATTTCACATTTGATTTTAAATCATAAAGTAAATATGAAATTTCAGCTATATGAGCTAAAACATTACAAACTGTTGGGTAATAAGATCCTGAAAATTCAACAGTAGCAGTGTAAAATTTACGTAATTTTTTTAAAAGTTCACCAATTGATTTCCAATGTTCGTCGATTAACATATACATCACGTTCTTACAATGCGCATTTGCAACATGTGTTATGGGGTCTTTATACTTATAACATTCTTTTAAAAATAAATAAGTATAATTCCACCGTGTAATAATCTCTTCTGGCATGAACTTAGGTCTCAAATTAAATTGTTTACATTTTTCTTTAAATTCTATAATTCTATTTTTCCTATTATTACCCTGAATAACTCCAACAGCTCTTTTGACAAGTTTTATTTCAGGTGAAAATAAATCAACACCACTTTTAACAATTAAATTATAAATATGACAAGCACAACGAACATGAAATATATGAGGAAGTGGTGGTTGTACTTCTGCTTTTAAAAGATCTACAAAGCAGATATTAGATGCATTATCGAATGATACACAGAGTATTTTATTATATAGATTATATTTTTGGGCATAAGAACAAATAGTTTCGCTTATATATTTTTCAGTATGACTTTGATCCTCGTCATACGCAAAAGCAATAATACGTTTTTCCATTCTAAAATTTTCATCAATCCAATGACAAGTAATTGCTAAATAATCATAACCGTTTAAAGCATGCTCAATGTCTGAAGTAAAACTAACTAGGCATGGAAGGTTAGCAAACAAATATTGCAAAAAAATAACATAATCATTATGAAGTCTAAAAATATCGGCTCTAGTAGTACCACGAGGAACACCTTTAAAAAAATTATTATATACTCTTTGAATATATGTAATTAAATATGAAGAAGAAGCAAAAGAAAAAAGGTAAGCAACCTCCGACAATCATTTTTGTTAATTCAATGTGATCCTTTTTTGGATCGTACTTAGCCACCCCCAGTTAATGGATTAAGTTATTGTTGATCGGGTTCTAAATCAGAGACAGCATTCCATTGTGTCGTATGATCGTGTTTTATATGTCTACCTATAGTGTTCGTCCCGCCGTCACCACCCCATGTCTTATGTTTATAAGTTCTCCCACAAATATTACATCTAACTCTATCAGTACCCACAACTTTATCATAAAAGAGCCACACTTTACTCCTTTTTTTCTTGCTACTGGTTCTGGTAAAGGAGGTCTACGACTACGACTACCACTAGCAGTACCAACATTGACAGAAGGAACACTAGTAGGTATAAGAGGTTCATTTTCTTCAAGTTCAACAATATTATTTAATTGAACGTTATCATATTCATTATCTTCTATTCCAAAATCTTCTTGCATTTGATCATAATCTATATTTTGATTAGATGATGAAGAACCTATAGATTTTTTACCCCTTGAACTAGATTTACGCGATCCGCCTTGATTCCTCTTAGCAAAGACATTATAAAATATTTAAATAATCAACAAATAAATATGACAATTTAATAAAATAATTAGAGAATGAAACGAGTGTACCAAACTTCGGGATTCAGAATTCAATTGAAACTCGAAGCTCGAAGTCTTGCGTCTTGCTACTTTGAATTTGAAAACTAATAATAATAATAACTTGAAAATTGATAATAAAGATGATTAAGAGAGTATGAGAAATTGAGAATAAGATAATTAAGAGAAATGTTGTGTGATAAAAATAAAAAAAAATGTAAAGAATTTATAGATTTTTTAAAGGGTAAAAATATAATTAAAAAAAATAATAAACAAAAACAAAGAAATGCGACAAACGAAATGGCCGATTGCTTTTAACCACTCCCTTCCCAACTGAATACCGTTTGGGTCGATCAGATAATTTTTTTTTAATTTTTTGCGTTACCTATCCGGTCCGGACCAGATAATGTAACCGGTTTCATTCTGGTCTAACCACCCGCCTTATCGAGTTTTTATCTAACCCGTGCGGATTGGGGTTGAGGGCCAACCCAACCCCCAACCCGGTAAGCCCTTACCGGTCCGGTCAGGTCCGGATTTTCTATTGGGTCAACCGGTCCGGTTCCGGATCAACCCGGACCGATAGACAGGTTTACTTTAAGCCAAAAAATGCTTAAAGTCAGTCATCTATGAGAAGTTGGGATTCCTAACTTTTTTTTGGGGGGGCTTAAAAACTATTTCTGTTGACCAATAAAATTACTTTTGTATGACATACATGGACTTTAACAAAATCGTTTTATAGTTCTTTTTGATGTGTCTTATATGTTTTTTCTAGTAGACGAGTTAATTTTTTTATGTTGAATCTTTTGGATTTTTCATATATTTATTTTTTAATTTCGTGAAAATCCTGGCAGACAGATTACTATCGCTTTGATAAATATTGACTTCTTTATAGTTACTGTGTTAATTTAAATTTTAAACCATCAAACTACTAGTCGTTTTTTAGTAATAACGCTGGAAATTTTATGTTTCTCTATTGGGATATGGTTTTCTCTACGTGTATGTGACATTGGATCAGTACACGTGTTTTCATTATAGTGGGGTTTTTTGTCATTCGCATTTCACAAGTATGAGCTAATTCTTCCGTTCCATTAACTTATGCACACGAAGTTATTTACTCTAATATTTTTACTAACTTACACTTAATTAATGTTTAAAAAATTACTTAATGATTTTTGAATAGATAAATAATGATAATTTTAGAAGAATAAGGTTATTTTTTCTTGAAATCCTAAAGCATCATTTATTTTGAAACAAAATGAAAAATCTAAAACACTATTTATTTAAAAACGTAGGGATTATAAGATGTTTGGTTAAGCTTTTAGAAAGCTAAAAATACTTATTTGTAAAGAGCTAAGTTATTTAGTCAAATTCGTAGGGGGAAAAAAGTGTTTTTGAGTATTATCAGAAGCTATTTATCAAAAGCTTAAGAAAACTCTTCTACATAAGCATTTTGAACTTTAACCAAACATAAATTATTTCTCCAATAATGATAAAATTACTTTTAAAATTAATTACTTCATCCGTCTCAATATATATGATAGTTGATCAGTTGGGTGTTAAACATTTTTTTTATCATAATTTTCTCCAACTCTTTTTAAACATTGTGAATTATTAATTATACAAATTTATAATATTTTTATGTAATTTTTAAATATGCAAATTTTATTATAAAATATTTAAATAATTTATATTTAAAATTAATTAAAAGAATGAATTGTTTAACTTCCAAAACATGTGTAACTCTCGTATAAATTGGGAAAATAGGGACGGAGGTAGTAGCTAATTTTAGCTGACGGAGCAGAGGCTTCTAGAGTCTATTTTGACATATAAAAAAATTCAAAGATCTTCATGAGAATAGCTCCACTATTTTCTTTTTAGAAATCGGTAAAAAAGTTCGCTTTCCCACGGATTATCTGTTGGTTTATTTTCTCCTTTTTTTTTATATATTTAATTTCCTAATTTACGTCAGACTATTTCTAGAGATAATAGTACCAGTCACTCAACACTGCTGATAGAGTTTGAGAACCTACGAGTCCTAGCAAAGTGTTCCACTTTTCTCATTTGACCACTTCTTTTGCCTATTTACTTCTACTTCCTCTCCTTACATTTTGCCTATTTACTCCGAAGTTATGACCAATTATATGTAATTATGAAACTCTATAATTTTGTGCTTCTTCAAGCCTCTGCTCCTCCAGCCACTTCTCTTCTCTTTTCACCTCCAAAATCAGCAAGATGGGGTGATAAAAATACAAACTTTGTTTGTAAAGTTGTTCTTTTTAGTCCTGTAAAATCAATTAAGTCACTTAAGTCTGGAAAAAATGTCTCTAAAGAACATAGTAGTATACAACATGTTGTAATTCAAGTTTATGTGCAAATTAGGAGAACAATATGATGGAGAAGGGTATGAAAAAAGATTTAGCAAAAATGAAAGGTGTTGTGCAATTTTTGAGAGTGGATATTCAAGAAATTTGTAAGATGATATTAATCTCCCTTGGAGAGTCTTTCATTAATATCAAGGTATATATAGAGTACAATATTCATCCCTTATACAATAGGAATCCTAAGCCTATACAAAAGAGGAATCCTAGTCTTACCATAATTATATTTACACAATATATGAAAATATTCTAATTATGGGTAAGGAATATATTATTTCCTATATTTACACGTTTACACTTGGAAATAGAATATGTGTGCAAATTGGGGTTGATCCTTAAAAGTGTTATTAGTTGTCCGTTCTCAAACACTAGTTATTGGAGCATATCCCACGATTTACTGATAGTAGTGTTAAGGGACCGGTATTACTACTCCAGGACTAGTCTGGCGCAAGACACGAACCTGGATATATAAAAAAAAATGTGTGCAAATTGCTTTACCAAGACGACTTTGACATTTTAAACGTGTGATTTTTGCATAATTAAAATTCTAAACAAAATTTGCGACAATTCTTTCTGGAAATTTCTCATTTTGACTTTGGAAAACTCAATGGGAAGCATTGAATTCCTCATACATAGCCGCATTCCAATTAGGGTTTTGTTTGACCAATTTTGGGTTCTTTGAAAGTGGAGAGATGGTTTGGACAAACAAGTTGAAATGAACTTTGGGTTTGAAGATTTCATGCTTTGAACGAGTTTCCATTGGATGAGTAGGGACAGTGGGTGGCGGAGTGGTGTCTGAGACGGTGGGTAAAGTCGAATAAGGAGAAGGTGGGGGTGAGGCCATCGGAGGAGCCGCGACTCCTGGATCGAGCGCCACAACGCTAGAAGGTTGACAGGTTTCTCTGAAGTTTGGGCGCCGCGACGCTGTCGACGGTATTCCTGAAGATTGCTCATCGAAATCGCGTCGCGCCTCTCGGCAGCGCGCTCGGCTGACGAGCAGGGCGTGAGTCGTTCGAGGATGAGGGGAGAGATGACAGGCTCGTCAAGAAATGAGTAGTCCGATTTTTGAAATTTTGGAAGATTCGAAAACGGGAATGTTGTCTCGTCAAATGTGACGTGACGAGATATGTGGATTTGACGAGTCGACAATTCATGCATAGATAGCCCCTATGGTTTGACGGGAATCCTAGGAAGACACAGGGAGTAGACCTAGGAGCAAGCTTGTGAGGGGCGGTAGAACTGAGGTTGGGATAACACAGACAACCGAAAATTCGTAGATGATCATAGAAGGAGACTCTATGATAGAGAATTTCGGTAGGGGTCATATTGTGAAGAGTGCTAGTAGGAAGAATATTTAGAATGTATTCTGACATTTTAGCAGCATACACCCAGAAAGGAGGGAGACATGAATCAATAGGGTGCGAATCATATTGTTAATGGTACGTATGATTCTTTTAGCTTTATCGTTTTGTGGTGAGGTGTGAGGGCATGAGAAGCGAAAAACCATGTCATTATTTGTACAAAACCGGTGAAACATAGAGTTATTGAATTCACGACCATTATCGCACTGAAATGATTTTATGCTTTTTCCAAATTGTGTGGATAAACTTGTGAAACTCAAAAAATTTGGCAAACACTTCCGATTTAAATTTAAGAGGATATAACCAAACATAGTGTGAAAAATCATCAAGCAACAGAAGATAGTATTTATGACCGAGAGAACTAGAGATAGAAAATGTCCATAAATCGGCATGTATAATATCAAAAAGAGCAAGTGTAACACTAGTAGATGATTTAAATGGAAGACGAATATGTTTGCCTAAAGAGCAAGAAACACAATTTTGGGCAAGTTCCCCTTTACAAGCAATGAAATTGTTGCCTTTAAGAAAATTAAAAACTGAAACTACTGGAACCAAAATTTAAGGTTGATTAGTTGTTCGTCGGACTGAGATTTGTTATTTGCTTGAAGGGTCTTCATCAAAATGTTCTTTTGTCCGGTTAAATTATGCATGGGGTTCTAGCAACTTTCATTATCAAGTAGTAATAGCCATCATTGAGGGGAAGAAAGTCGTAGTTAAGACAGCCAGCGAGGGGAAGGATCTCAAGTCCGAGCAGAAGGCTATTCCATAATCTTTCATGAAAACCCTCTTTAAAGCCTATATCGTGCCGTTTAAGGTACAATAACTGTCTTCCATGTTACATTCGTGGTTGGACTTTGTTACCAACCGAAAAAGACATTATAGCAACCATCCTAGGCCTTCCACAATTGTTGACCTATCTCGGACAGGGGGTAAAAGTCGAGTCCATCAACCTTGTTAAAGAGTCCACGCCGCCACCCTGGTGGGTGAAGATGCTGAATTTTAGAATTTGCGGCTATGTAGATGGACTTAACGAATAGGGGTGAATGGAGAATTGAGCCCACCTTTGCAAAGGCTCAAGACTTCAGCCATAAAGAAAAAGTGGGAAGCTTAAAAAATCCACAAACTTCACTTCATTTCTCTTTTTCCTGATGAATTTATATATAACCTAATCTGGAAGATAGAAAAATTGGAAATAAATGAAAACAGAAACACCTACAGAGGCAAGTCAGGCAACACTACTATGAGAGGAGCAAAATTATAATGAAAGGGGTTGTACAAGAGCTTTTCTACGTTTGTGTCGAAAAGATAATCTTAAACTACTCCAAAGTTTGTATATGTATTCAGCAGGACACAAGTTGGATAAACAAAACTTGCATAGTTATGAAAATTCCCCTATATAAGTTTGAAACCCGAATCTAGCACTCATTTCCCAACAGCACAACGTCAATACAACATAACTGACATAAAAAAAAAAGCATTTAAAGCCACAATAGAAATTACCCATCATCCAAACACTTTTGGATTAAATATCATTCATCCAATCTTTTCTAATGTGAGGTAATACTGCGTACAATAAACCTTTATGGTCCGGCCCTTCCCGAACCCCGCGCATAGCGAGAGCTTAGTGCACCGGGCTGCCCATCATCCAATCTTTATCAGTTCTGCATTAGAGCTCACTTTTAGGTAAGAGCTGGACTAGATTTTGTTTTGCCAAAGAAATTGGTTTGCTTTTGCCCTAAAAGAATTTCAGACATAGTTTTGGTATTTGAAAGACTTCTGAAAAACTTCTCAAACCAAACATGGCCCTCAAGCATTTCTTGGTTGTACAAAAGATCATTATTTGGTCGCGTCTCTCAAACATATAATGTACGATCTAGACTTACCACAAAAAAAAAGGTATCACAAGCATCGAGTTGTTTACCTACAAAATTTAGGTCACATAAAGGTTGAATATTCAGAAGGCAAACCCGCCACTTGCACAGAGAAGACGAGCACTAATTTGTAAGCTACAATATACTGACTTCTCCCCGTTTCATTGTTACCTAAGAAAGCTCATTTTCCTGTATGTTTACACATTAGATGTGTTAAAATGGTAATGGTGCAGACAAGGAGTATGTTGACACAAAGTTTGAGAGTCCATCTGTGGCATCAGAACTCAGAAGTATGCCAATGTTGGAAAGAGTATTAGTAGATGAAATAGACATTGTTTGAAGAAAATGCTGAAGTTGAATTTTGATGTATAGGTTAAGCTAAAGGAGAAATTCGAAACCAATTACTTGAAACCACAATTGCAGATACTGTAAATCAGAATGTCAAAATCGAGAGCAGAAAGTTGGTGGAAAAGAAATCCTATTTTTCTGAAGGAGAGAACAAATTTCTTCCAAGGTGAAGTGAGCATCGACATAGAGAAACACCATTTGTTTATCAGTATAGTTGAACCTTAATTTCCTTCTATCAGTTTCAGTTTTAAAAGGCAACACCTAGAACTACAAAATATCCTGAAATACCTAATTTGGCAAGTACTCAGATAGTCAAATGTGAGCCTGAGAAATCTAGCCAAAAACTAAAATCTCTAGGTACTCAAAAGGCTCTCATCTGTAGCATACTATATCCCAAAAGAACACCATCCTTAATTCCGCAAGAGAAAGTAAAAGATATCTTTATGGTTACGTCATGCGACATCTTGAAGGATCATTTTTTATCAGAAAAAGAACAGTAGGTTATAAGGATCATGAGACACTTTTGTTAATGAAACTCGTGATTTTTCTTTTTCTTTTATACAAAACTTCAGAGCTTTTAATGATAATAACTAGAGGGAGAGCTACATAAAAATCATCTCAGCAATATAATGCAACGTTGAATGTATACAAGAGAAAAGTTTTCTCTTGGTGTTCCGAAATCATAACCAGCCCACCTGCCTAGGTGCACAACTGAGACTTTATGGACAGAAAAAAGGAAGAAGCAATCCAGCTGTCAATGGGAAGGACCGCAGAAAGGAAAATGATTATGGCACATTACAATGAGGCCATAGCAATGTAAGAATAGGTTAACCCTCACCTACAAAAGAAATGGATCCAAATTCACATGACCAACCTAAACGAGCTCTATGGCCCAAATAAATATATCACCATGGAGCTGAATTATCAAGTACTTCCCTTGGAAGTTATGATATCTTAGAGTCAACCAAGACCACCACAATTTGGTAGGATGTATTTTCAAAAAGATGCACTTATACAAGTTGAAATCCATGAAAGAGAAAAAATGAAGGTATAACTCAACCAAGACTGCCACTATTTGATTTGTTTGAATTAAGAATAAGAAGATGCATTTTATACAAGTTGAAATCCACAAAAAAGAGAAAATGAAAGAGTAACTAACGAGGGAAGCGTGTGGTCTAGTGCAAAGTGTGCAGAGCGTGATGTCAGCACACGTCACGGGTACGAATCATGCCCCAAACAAAAGCCTGGTATTTAAGTGGATAAGGCTAGAGGGGTGGGTCCATTATCCACCAAACTTCGAACTGTGCTCACTGGCCCTCGAGATTTCTCGATTATAAAAAATAAAAACAAAACACTAACGAGGGAATACTAGTAAATCATGATGTAATTATGCAGGAGACTGTTAAAGAGATAAAAGATATTGGGACATGTTGGAGGCTGGACGAATTATCAACTGAGAATAAAATAGCAACATCGAGTAGCTCAAGGAATGCAAAAAAAAAATATATAGCCGGAGAGTAAAACAGAAACGTCATGGACAGTAGCAAGTCTCACGATCCTATTCTATCCACCCTCACTCTAATTTCATTCCATAATGATTTCAGACATTCCTCTATTAATCACTTAACTTAAACAAAAGGATTGAAGCGGATTTGCTGATCTCATTTCATTTCCTTTCAATATTCTTAATTGCATTTCTTGTGGGATTACACTGGGTACGTTGTTGTTGTATTCTTAATTGCATTTCTTCTATTAATAGTCAACTAATCAGCATACCTAAGAATAAATATTTGAATTGGTACTTATACATCTAAAGTGTCATCAGAGATGCGTACAGAGCAAGATAAAACCCTAACAGCTCAAAATTGCACAGGGAAAACTTCAACTCAACAAAATACAGCAAATTTACAACATTCATAATTTAACGACCGACTCAAACAGAGTACTTACAACTTCAAATGCCAGAAATTACATATATTCACATTACACAGACAATTAAAACTAACACCACTTTGTACGTTGTTTGGTTTAAAAATGAGGAAAAATAATCCCCACATAGAATCTAACATAAGTTCTGCAATAAAATAATTAATACATGAATAACGAATCTCTGCATTACTAATTGCATTACTAATACCTGCATAACGAATCCTTACATTACTAATACATGCAGAACTAATACCTACATAACTAATATCCGCATAACTAATCCTTTGCATTACTAATAGCTACGTAACTAATTTCTGCATTACTAATACCTACACAACTCTAACCAGCAACGAAACGACCCCTAACAACTCAAAATTGCAAAGGAAAAAACTACAACTCAACAAAACACAAACAACTTTACAACATTTATAATTCAACAATAACTGAAACAGAGTACTTACATCTTTACCAGAAATTACACATATATTCACAATACACACACACACAAACAAGCCACAAAAAGTAGTTAACAAAAACACACGTACCATAAATTAGGTTATGCAATTGTATTTATTTCCGGCTATCATAATCAACAACTTCATGATTCGTAACAGACTTGGAATGCTGCACTATAGACCGTCCGATCG
Source organism: Przewalskia tangutica (assembly GCA_029844215.1). Classification (NCBI taxonomy): domain Eukaryota; kingdom Viridiplantae; phylum Streptophyta; class Magnoliopsida; order Solanales; family Solanaceae; genus Przewalskia; species Przewalskia tangutica. The sequence continues at coordinate 153,494,942 of CM056719.1, forward strand.
AATTAATCCAATCCTCCTTCTCCTTCTCTGAATCAGCAATAAAATACATAGTATCCGATCGAGTCGAAACCTCGAAAGCGAACTGTTTGTTTAGCACATCTTCAGCTCCTTTAACAGTAACACAATTAGCCACTGGTATTACGCCACGTGGTTTTGATCCATTAGTGATATTTGCTTCCTTGAACCAGAATAGTTTTCCTTGTTTTAACACAAAGTATCTGCGACGCCAAGTTTTTATGTATTCGCCTTGTTTGGTGAGAAATCCGGTTCGTTCCGGGTTGGACCAGAACTCAACTCCGTTATAGTCGTTGTTGTTGGATTGAGTCGGGTCGCCCATCACTGCTCGCCATAGACTAGCGGCCATGGTGATGGGTTCGAATGAGAGAGAAGAAAGAGGAGTGACCTAATTTGAACACCAAATTTAAGAAATAAAACAAGTCTACACTTATAGATTATAAATTTAAAATTAAATTATTTTTAAATAATAAAATATATTGAGAGGAGTTATTATTTTTTCCGGTTTATTTTCTAGAGTTCTAATGCTAATTTAAGATGTAAAAATTTAATTTATATTTCCCGTTTGAGCAAGAATTCTTTTCCGGTACAAATACTAGTACTATACAATATTTACCACTCTACTTAGGCTGAAATAAGTATTCAAACATATTGAATACATTTCTCAACTAAAGTATTAATATGGAGTACTCCATCCGTTTTATTTTATATGAAGATTTTTTAATTTGGTATAAAATTTTAGAAATAAAGATTTTTTTTAAAATTTACGGTTTAAAAATATCCATAGAAATTTGTGTGGCTAATCATTTCATTAAAGGTATAAATGTAAATTTAAAATTGAAGTGTTGCTAAATATAAAAAAGTGTTATCCTTTTTTGAACTAATCGTATAAATTGAAATAGATGGAGTACTAGTTTATAAGGACTCATTTGACCACATTTTTTTGTCTGAGTATTTTTTTAATTTATTTGAAAATGAGTGTTCTACCATATAAATTTAAATTCAATTTGAAATTGTAACAACACAAACATCAAAAATTTGTTTGACGTTAAATTTCAAAAGTCTTCATTTTTTCTTAAATTTCACGTTCTGGTCATAAATCAAGATGAAGAGGAGTTATAATGTATTAATTTCGACAATAACTTTTTTCAACTTCAGTTCAAACATTGTCTACGATATTTCATAAGTAACAACAAAATATTGAACCAATTGTTACACTTTCAATAAGAAAACATTATAACAAAAATTGAATTAAATAGTCTTAATAAATTTATAATGTGTAGAACAGGAGAGTATTTATTTTTTCTGTTGGAAATTTTCCTATTTTTTATTGTCCTTGTACGTTTGAACTTATGGGAAAAAGTGTATCACTAACAAAGAACCCAAGCCCGTCAATGCCCCAATCCCTTTTCTTTAGAGTATTTGATTTCATGTCTAGTTAAGTGGTATTTATAGGCAAGTTTATTTAGAAATAGTTTTGTTTTGCAAATGCTCCAATTATTTCAACCAATGTGGAACTTTTTTTACTAACACCCTATGTCTGCAAAATTATATCCTCACTTAGTACTACCTTGTAGACTTCGATTAGTAGGAAATAGAATGAGGCACATTACTCACTTCAGAACAAGTATTACTGCTTGCAGAAAATTAGTTCAAGCACACACCATAAGTAATGAGATTAAGGCTTGCTTCAAGTAATATAGCTAACTTTGCATTCAATCTTTACATAATGAGTGAACCATATGCATCGGTTCTTCCCTGGAAACAATCATAATTCAAGCGCCAAAAACTCTCATTCCGACACTGAATCAAAACTAAAACTATAATTTTTAATCTTGCATCAGCGGAGGGAAATCATTACCTTCCATGCATACTGGCAGGAGATATAGCACCTTTATCTCCGCTAATAGCATCATCAACTTCACTCCCATAAACACACACCGCATTGTTATTGACACTCATTTCAGAACTAGCATTGCTGCTCGTAGCAAGTGGGGAGTCAGATACACTCACTGTCCTGCTTCTGTTAGGTCCTGGTCTGACACTGTACATGGAGGATGCTGGAATATTAGTCATTGATGGATGCAGATTACCTGGGATGCTTCGCCTTATATCCTGTTTGAGAGGAATGCCGTCAATTAAGCAAAACCTTGAAGTAAAAAGAGAACAGGAAGGCTGACAAGGCAGTGAGCTTGTTAGAGCTCCGGAAAAACCAAGATTTATACATTTAAAAGTTTAAAAAAGGCTATAGATTGATTACAAACTACAGAAACTTATTCCCTTCTCCACCCTACACCCCCCACCTCCTCCCCCCTTAACACAAAAATGACAATTTCTGGAGATGCTGCATAGACAGCATTCATGACCATATCTCAAAATCCGAGTGAATTTCGTGTATTATCTTTGCCTAAATAAAAGTATGAAATGAAAAGAATATACATACCATATGCCTCATTGCCATATCAAAGGATTTCTTTGACAATGTCCTTCCAAAACCCAAGCTGTCAGGTGATGAAGAGTGTGCATATAAGTTATTACGGGGAGAATGTTTGTTATCCGGCTTTGCAGGAGGAGCTAGCTTCCGCATATTTACTACCCTTTCAACCATCTTAGTTCCAACCATACCAGGGCTTACATTATCATTAGCTTTAGCATGTAATCGACTCATAGCTGGAATCGGAACAGAGCTCCCACTGCTACGTGCAACACCATTAGGAGGACGTCCTCTCGCTGGAGAGCAAGATTGTCGTCTAATCCTTCCATTTGTAACTGGCTCAATGGATGAAGATCTAACACTTGGTGCTCCAGGTCTACCCCTTGTAGCTGAAGTTGGCCTGTCAGATAGTGATGTCCGTAAATTGGGTGGAGCATCATAGGAGACCCCCGGGATATCTGAAGGCTTCCATGGTCGGGGTTTTACGATTGGAGAACTAGCACGTGAGGCTCCAGGATTTCTTGTTGTAGTGGTTGCTGTGGTAACTGAAGACGGAGATTTAACTAGAGGAGCAGTAGCATTATCTGTACTGGACACTAAAGTAGGCCGACGAGTTGGAGTTGCTGCCCTTGATGTGGACTTGGATCCAGGAACAGATGCCCTGGTTGAGGGTGTTGAGGAGGTTCTGGTTGGTGTTGAGGACCTTGCATTAGACCTGGCTGTAGGTGTTGAAGATCTTTGAGGAACCGTGGATTTAGCAGAAGGCACGGTGGCACGAGAAGTTGGTGTTGAACACCTTGATGGCCGAGATGTGGTTGTGGTCGACACTGTTTTAGAAGTTGCAGTGGATGTCATTGCTTTCGATGCTGCAGTAGATGTGCGTCTAGATGCTGATGTCAAGGAGGACGTTGCACTTAATGTAGGTCGTCCAGTTGGAGTTGAAGGTCTTGATCCACCTGATGATGATGGTCTTCGAAGACCTGAACTTGAAGTATTTAATCCAGCAGCGGAAGCAGGCTGTCTAGATGCTAAATTGCTTCTACCAGAGGGCTCAGGCTGGGGATTTGCTAACTGCATCCAGAATAACAAGTTTCATAATAAAATCAGTCCATGGTCCCAACAAATTCAAGTAAAGAGTAACTAGCCAGAGGCTCCAACGTGCAATCTGAAATTCCTAAATTTTATCTGGGTGGGGGTGGGGTGCAGGTGGTATGCAAAATTCTGTGTCTGTTCACATCTTAGGAGAATACATAATTTGTGATTAAAGGGTGACCAAGCCTTACTACCCAACAACAACGCACTTCTAGAAATTTATTACATCTGCAAAAGGTGGTCAAATCTTTGAGAGATTGAGCAATGGTAATTCCACACGTTCACAAGGAACTTCAAAAAGAAAATGCACATGAGTACATCATATTATCTGCTTTAAGAAACTCAAGAATTACGACAATTGAGATATATCATATATCAACAAAGATGATCTCGTTGCTAATAGCATTTGACTAAACAATGGAGCCAGCCACCACGTCTGCATAAGTGTCTTGAACTAAAAGATCTGCAAGGTCCTTTCTACCTGATTATAGAAATTTTCCTTTTATTATGCTTCTTGCACATATCTACATCCCTTCTACTGGCTGGACGTGAGGCGAAATAACTTGAAATCATAAGATAAAATTTCATGTATTAAGGATATTATCATATATAATACTCATCCTAATTACGGAAAATACATTATTTCAGAAATCAATGGGGTAAGAAAAGATTTAGTATATTCTTACTCTAGATCTCACTGCAGTTGGACGAGCTTTAGCAGTTCCCAGTTGACTCATCATTGTTTTTTCTGACTCCATCTCAAGTGAAGGAAAAAGAGGAGTACTGGGAGGTGTTAGAAGCCTGAAAGACAAAATATCTGAGACCTTAACATACAGATAAAAGACATAGGCAAATATTCTTTTGTTACTGAATGATCGTATAAGTGTGGCAAAAGATCATCCAATATCAGAGGTCTCGAGAAGCCTTTTCCCTACTATTATGGGCCTGTTAGCATGGGGGTTACAGTACCTACTTCGTTACTTGTTTGCATCAACATTTTGACATACGGAATTCATTAGTTTTATTAGTTGAACTTCAAAATATAAGTAAAATCGAGCTCTATATACTGAACATGTTCTCTTGCTATTCATGATGTTTGAATGAACATCGGTTATTAAATGCTCCTTCTGTCCCAAATAGCTTGGCAAGATTACCTTTGAAGGAATGCAAGTAGAGGAAAGATTAAACTGCAGAGCTGTGACGTAGCATGAGACATGGTGCTTAAGATAGCAAGTTTGTTTAATTGTCAGTTAGCTTGGTATTTAGGTGTTAATTTTCAGATGTTTGTTATTAGTACACTTTGTAATAGCAGTAAGATTTGTTAATCTGAAGCAATTACATTTCTCTTCCAGTTGCTGGGTTTTCCTTACTCTAGCTTAGCTGTGCTCCGATGGTGTCTCGGTAATTGTTACCAATTTCTGATTTTTTTTTTAACTGGTAAAGTTCAAATTTTGGAATTTGTCATTACCATTTTGGGAGTCAAACTGCTTTTCCTTTTACTATGATTCATTAAATAAGTTCTAATTATTTTTAACTACAAAAACTTGTGATTTTTAGTACCTTTATGTAATTTCCAAATATGTAATTTTAATTTCTAAACAATTGAAAAATTCATGGTCAGTTATATGAGTTGACTCATGTACTCCAAATCAAGCCAATTTTTCTGGGAATGAGGGACTACTTGTTATTGACACCAAATCTAAATGTCCAGTACTAAAAGTTTTGTTTATCCTCAACTTCTTACTTTGAGAGTTCATCTTGAGTTTACCTGCATATCATGAGTATTTCCTGAAAGCATCGAGACCAAATTTTACGAATCGTAGTCAAGTTCTAAAAGACACATTCTCCAACACAGTTCTATTTCTAATAACTTCTACATTTGGACTCTCTTGTCAATTTGTTGGACACCAATACGATATTTACCTAATTTTCTTTTTTTCCTTCAATCTATAGAAATAATGAATAAAAATGGCAGTCGGTGCACTAAGCTCCCGCTATGCGCGGGGTCCAGGGAAGGGCCAGGCCACAAGGGTCTATTGTAGGCGGTCTTACCCTGCATTTTGTTTCCACGGCTTGAACACCTCCTAGTCCCATGGAGGCAACTTTACCAGTTACTCCAAGGTTTCCCGTTTACAGAAACAATGAGTAAAAATAATAATTTGGTTCTTCTGTAAAATCGACCTGCGAGAAGATAAAATTCAAGCCCCTTTTATTCGAGAATGTCCTAAATCAAAGACAACGAGGAGGAAACGTTGTACAGGATTTAGACATTTAGCACGGGGCTTTACATTTCTTAGCCTCACGAACTATTGTAGTTGTTTTTCAATCTTGATTATGAAATTTAATGACTTGAATCTATCGCTGTCTCATTAAGTATGCTCCATATATTGAATGAGTGAGTTCTTTAATGTTACCTTCTTTTTTACAGATTAAGGCTAACATAAACAAATTCTATAACATAAATTATACGTTTTGATTTGTTAATCTCCACCCACCACCCCTTCCCCCAACAACCACTTCAATCCAGCCTGAGGGGAAACATTGATTTTTCCACTTCTTCCTCCCTTAGGGACTCGAATGACCAACCTAATGGTTTGAGATGGAATGGCTCTGCCACTCGCACCTTCATTTGTCAATACAAATAAAACTATAATTGCTTATCCACTTATCTTTTTTGCCCCCTCATTTTTTAAATTCTTGCAGATTAAGGCTAATATAAACAAATTATACTTATAAATTAGTATAAGTTTTGATTTGTTATCTTTTCTCTACCCCCACTCCCTCACCCTCACCAACCAGTCCAACCCTGCCGAAGGGGAAAAAGTGATTTTTCCCCTCCTTCCTCCCTTAGGGACTCGAATCACCAACATAATGGTTTGGGATGGAAAGGCTCTACCACTAGCACCGTCGCTTGTCAATACAAATAAAACTATAAAAGCTCATCCACTTATCTTTCTTGCTCTCTCATCTTCACAATTTTGTGTTTTCAGTCTACTACATTACTACTTAGGGTGTGCCTCTGATATTGAGATATTATGTTAGTTCAAAAAATCAGTGACCCTGTCTGCGGAAGATAGTTTGAGCAAACATGTACTATGGTATTGCAAAAGCTATCATTGCATTACCCAAAAAGAACAACTAAGATGAAGATTGAACTAGAAGACATAATGTAGGTGACATGACACAGACATTCCACTTAACTGAGGAATTTATGACAATTCAACCTAACCAGCTAAAAAAATAATTAACTGAAAAAAAAGAAGAGTCACCATCATCACATGCTCAAGAAGGAAAATTTAAGAAATTACCATTCATAATCATTTTTATCATTGTCAGCATTGAGGAAATCATCAGCACCATTCTTCCTCACAGTAGTAGTTGATCCAATATTGAATATAGGTGAACCGCCTGTGTTTGATCCTGCAAAATAACACTCGTTTGGAGGTGAGAAAATAATACTACTGGTATTAACTTTGGTATTATTTAATCCGTTGTTTGGTAGTGTTTTCAAACTATGTATAATTACTATACACCCTATTTAGTAAAACCATGACATTAACAATTCCAGTACTATTCCTATTCTAATACACCCTATTCGGTATTATTCTTGTTCTATTACACCCTGTTCATTTAATACAACAAACCAAACATTCGATAAAAAATAATGACAAACATAATTAATCCCAGTATTACTAATCATTACTAATACACCATATTCAATACTATTCATATACATAGTAAATCATGACATTAACAATAACAACACTATTCATATTCTAATACACCCTCCCTTTCAGTACTATTCCTATTCTATTCCACCCTATTCATTTAATACAACAAACCAAACATTAGATAAAAATAATGTCAACATAACTAATCTCAGCATAATACATAAACAGGCCCAGCCGGCAAGTATGCCCTCCAACTTTGGGTGTGAGGTCAACTCATAGCTATGTTCTTTGTTTTCTAATAAGGGGAGGGTAGCTGACGTGGCCTTCCCCGGGTCATCCCGCCCCGACCTAAGCACGGGGTCAAGATTCCTGTCTAGACACCTCCAAAATTTATGTGTCAAGTCAACATTTGTGTTTACGCATTCAACTTTATATAAGTTGAGATGCCTACTTGTGCACACCTAAAGTTGGAGAGTATGTTTGTCAGCTGAGGCCAAGTTTGAGGGCATGTTTACGTATTATGTCTTACTAATACACCCTATACAGTACTGTTCTCACTACTAGAAACAGACTTTGTGTTAGAAAATATGATTTTCCACCTCAATCCCACCAAATCAGCTCACCGAGAAAACGCACAGGGGAAAACAGGTTTATTGAAACACTGGTAAGTTTCCGTGTGAAAAACACTACTTACTACCTTTTCTTTTCTCACAGATTCAATCAAAATATCAAAATATCAGTGGAAATAACCACATAACATTTTTCAGTGGAAAATTTTAGTGACCGTCTTGTACACCCCACCAAACGATCCCTTAATGAGCTTAACTCAAGAAGCAAGAGTTCATGGAAAACCTAAATTAACTGTTATGCTCCTAAAAAGTACCCAAATATATCAACACATTTTAATGTACATAAATCATCTAATTATAACAAAAAAATAAACACAAAATCACACCATAATTCCTAACAAAAACAATATATTCAACAACAAAAAAAAACACTAATTGAATTTTCTCACCATCAAATTCATCTTTATTTTGAAAATTGAGGAAATCATTTCTTTCCTTTTCTTTTCTTCGCATTTCGAAAAATAAAGCTAACTCTTCTTCCTTCTCCTTCATTACTGAATTCCTATAACTCCCCATTTGTTGCTGTAACTGCTTTAACGCCGATTCCTCTGCCCTAAAACTTCTATTCATACTTCAAAATTACCAAAAATAGCAGGTTTTTCTTACAATTACAAAAAATAGCATTTCACACTGTTTTCACATGAAATATGTTAGGGCTTATACTGATAGCTTCAGGAAATTGTAGAGAAAAAATTAGTGAGAGAAATCAAAGGGATGTGATGTGAAGATCATGTGAGAGAGAGAGAGAGGAAGTTGGGAAGCTAAAAATGTTACTTATGGGAAGAATAGGGGATGAAAAGGAATATTACAATGACTATTTGGGTTAGGTTGTTTATTTTTATTCTTTTTTAAGAGTTGGATAATTGAGAGGGCAAGTCATTGAGCGTGGGGCAACAAAAAGAAGGTTTAAGCTTTGTCTTATAAAAAAATATTTTAGAAAATATTTTTTTTAAAATAAATCTTACGTGAGATTTCTGAATTAATCAAAATCTTAATATATATATTACTCCTTATATTTCAATTTATGTGATATTTTTCGGTTTTCGAAAATTAATTTATCTTTTTGAAATTAAATTGATTTAGATTAACTTAATATTTTAAGATTAAAATTTATATATTTAAAATTATATGAAAAGTACTATATTTTTTTTTTAGCATATTGGAAAATCAATCGACTAAAATAAGCATGAGTTGCTGCACATGGTGAAATTCTACAAGGTATTGAAACTGAAATTCAGCTGACCTTGTCCTTTTTTTTAATTGTCGGGGCCGTCATGAGTGCCGAAACCTATTTCGGTAAGATGATGGAGAAAGAGGCTTAAGTCATCGATTCCAATTCGATAACGCTTTTCTTTTTATTGGTATGCCGCTCCGCGAGCAAGGAGCGAGCTAAGTAAATCGCTCCTTCGGGCGGCTATGACATTTTAAGTTTCTTCCTCTTGACAACTCTTTCGCATTTTATATGTAAAAAATCTTAGAGTTCGAATTTCGATCATTATCTTTTTACTTTTTTCTCGTATTAATTTGATAAAAAAATGTATTAAAAGATTGCTCAAAATTCATGCAATTTAAATTTTGAAAAAATAAAAGTATCACAATTAATTTTTTTAATAGATTGAATTAAAACAAGAAAAATGTAGTCAGGAGTGTGGGGCATGTGTAATGCAACTAACACGGCTTCTCTGATGTTTTCTTCACTTGAAGGGTACGTTATCAGAGTTCCGATGGATGCTCTCCACTTATGCATAATTACAAATATAACCCCACTACATAAATTTTGAATTATTTAATCGAAACATTTATGAAATTTCACTTTTGCCTTGTGGGAGGGAAAAAGAAGTTATGGTTGTTAGTTGTCTTCAAACGAAAATATCATTGCATTGTTAAAGAGGGTGGAAAATAGGAAATTCTCAAGACTTGCAAAAGTACCATACCAAATTGTGTTGGGCTAAAAAAGTCTTTATTGTACATATTATACCATGTTTCAATTTATTTTCTAAGGTTGATCAATTTTAAGTAGATTTGTCCAAAGCTCTGGTCGGACCAGGTCGAATGATTTTTATTTTCCTACTTGCCCAACCCGGGTTCACCTTGGCCCTCGTCCCAGAGTTCTTATGAAGACTCTGATGGTGCATGTGTATGATAGGCCCCCAATAAGCGCCAAAGATCAGTGATGTTGTCATGATAAGTGTGGGAAGTCGATAGTGTACTCGATGATTGGAATGGGCATAGGAACATGTATTGATGTACCAGATCGGCTAATGCTCTGAGTTGATCGATGTATTCCACGATTGATCAAGACTTGATTATTGGTATATCGATCGGTCCAGCACGGATTGTAAGAGCTGGTTCTTCAGCCGTAGAGAGACTTTTGAATTGCGAGGTACCATTACGAGCTCAATATATACGAGTGTTATTCCGTAAAATAACTCAAATTTCAAATCATTTACTTGCTTTAACTACTCATGTTATGGATGAAGGAGCATCAACTCCGTTTCTGTGGGCTTTTGAGGAGCGGGAGAAATTGTTGGAATTCTATGAAAGAGTCTCGGTTCTCCAACACCGTGACTCTCCCTTGAACCACATTGTACACAAGTGAACCCCTTTTCACACTTTGCCTTCTACCTTAAGCTCTCACTCTATTGTATAGTGCGAGATCTGTAGTGAAGAAAAGGGAAAATTAGAAACCGATTTTGGGAAAACGTCAAATCGATTGGGAAGACGTACGTTTTTCCAGAAATTGGCGTTGCCAAACCGTCTGGGGGCGTTTGGGACGACCCCGCCTCGAAAAAATACGCGAAATAAAAAAAATAGGTGAAACGGACGTCCGAGCGCAGAGTTATGACCATTTAAAGTTGCACCAATTTACAACTATTTTCTTCTCTCCCTATATTTTTATGTCAACGCAAAACATAAAGTGTACATCACATATATTTTTAAAACATGTAAATATTAATAAAGTAAGTGGTGGGTCGAGGTCGGGCCGGACCGAATCAGTAGAAAAATCTAACCCTGGCCCGACCCTACGAATGCTCGGGTCCTCGCTTTTTCGGGTCATGTGGCTCACGGGTCAGAAATAAACTGACCCTGGTCCTATTTTTTTGGATCGGGCCGGGCGGATCCCCGACCCTATGGACAGGTCTAATTTTAAGAGTCAAATAATTTTTTTTTTACTTAATTTCAAAGATAGATTCTATAAGTATTTTATATTAATTTTACTTATTTAAAAGTTAAATAAAAAATATTATAGGCGGAATAGCCTGACAGTTCTTGTTCTTGTCCCGATTTGTCATCTCAGTGTTCGTGTTCGTACTTACGAGTTTGCCAATTAAACCCTTCTACCCTTTAAAATTGAGCATTTGGCATTAATCGTGATTCGTGATGAGTTAAAGTGTGTGAGATGCATGCTATTAAGAGCGTGAATGTGATAATTTTAACTAAAAAAAATTAAAGAGGAAAAAAATTAAGTAAAAACTTTCTCAGCGTCATTTCATCGTAACAATGGCCGACCCCAGTTTTGAGCCCAACTCTGTCTTCTCCGACCAAGAACAACGGCGCCCAGCTCCCCTCTTCCCTCTCCGACAAAACACCACCGGCAGAGACCCCTCCTCCATTGACCCCCCACCTCTCGTAGTTCTATCTCACTCCGTCAATATTCTCTCTCACCAAGCCAGCGGATCCGTCCCTTTCTCTTCTCTGCCTCGCCGGAGTTGACCACCGGTGAGTTGATGATTTTAATTTATAAAAAACAGAAAAGAAAACATAACAAAAGCTCCGATTGAAGCAGCTCCAGCAACAATTTCCCAACTCACACACACAACCTATAGAAATCAAGTATCTTCACTTTGCCTTGTAGAAATCAAACCACATGAGATGCTGTAACCAACGTCTCCACCTTCATTTTTGAGGTCACGTCCTTGTTTGCACTCTAAAACATCTAAGTGAGATGCTTTTAGTCTTTATCTTTCCTTTCAATTAAGATCAGTTAGTTTGCCATGGAGGAAGGCGGTGAGGGTGTCTGTGGTGGGTGGACCGGAAAAGAAATGGAAATTGTGGAGAGAAGAGCATAATTGAAATTGGGATTTTAACTAATAGTTTTTGAAGATTAATAATGACGTGGATTTATTTTATCTGATGTGGAAATGACATATTATCCACCTCGGTGTGATTGAGAGACACACATGGTCAGAGTGGTTTGAGATACACGTTCAGCGGTCTAGATGAACCCCCCCTAGAGTACATACACCGAAATGACAAATCGAGACAAGAATAAAAGCCTCCCACGCTATTCCACCCGTATTATAAATCTGCATAACTAATAGGAGTAATTCACAATATAAAAAAGTAATTAAAGAAAATCATAATCAAAGAAAAAGTTATTTAATTCCACAAACTAGTTAACTCTCATATAAATTGGGACGAATGAATAATACTTTTTTGTTTCATTTTTATATAATATTACTTTTACATAATTTTATTTTCTTAAAAAACAGATATATTCTTAAAGGTAGCCCGGTGCACTAAGCACCCGCGAAGGTAGACCATAAGGATCTATTGTACACATTTTTATCCTATATTTTTTCAAGAGGTTATTTTTACGGCTCAAATATGTAACCTCCTGGTCACCTGACACAACTTTACCAGTTACGTCAAGACTCCTCTTCAAAGATATCTTCTTAAATTTGAAAAATAAGTTAACTTTTCATTTTATCACTAATGATCATTTTTTACCATTTTAAAGTCATAAAAATGTTATGGCATGTGAAAGATCACATACTTCAAAAGTCGTATATCATAGGTTATAACATGTTTAAGGGTAAAAGTTTCAATATATGACATGTTTCATATCATAAATTTCGAAAGTCTCTTTATTCTTTAATCTCTATGTCCAGTCAAACATCACTATATAAAATGGAATCGAGGAAATATCGTAATAAATTCTAGAACTAGAAATTATTTACATTTTCTTGTGTCATAAACGGGCTATTCACACAAATTCCCCATATTTCGGGGTGGTCTTTAATTTTTGTCCCTCAAATTTGTGATCTTTAATTTTTGCCCTTCAACATTTTTGGCGCAACATAATTTAAATTCGCAAGACATAATTTACGTTTAAATTCGGCATATGTATCATAACATCTACACAAATTATGTCGAACAAGTGAAACTTTCAAATATGAAAAATACTACAAAATTTATGCCTAATAACTTAATTCCTACCGAATTTATGTCGAGTGACGTAAAAGTCCAATTTTCGAAAATAAAAATACTATAAAAATTATGTCTTGCGAAGTCGATCTACATATTTTCATTATATAAATAACAGAGACAAAATTAAAGATCACAAATATGAGGGACAAAAATAAAAGACTAGTGTGTTTGAAGGTCAATCCGTGCAAAATATGGTCATAAAGTTCTGACAAAAACTTAAAAAGAAAATTTGATATGAAATAGCTAACTCTAACAGGTATTTATGATTAGTAAGTACTATTTATAACTAGAGTCAATTTTTAATTTTTACATATCATAATTATACCAAATTTCTCCCTCAAGTCTCTCTCTTCTTCCTCGCCTCTCTCACTCTCACTCCGTTTCCTCTCTCTTCTCCCTCGAATCTCACCCCTCTTTCTGTTCCCCCTCTCACTGTTCCTTCTATCTTCTTCCTCAGCTCTGGCGTCGTCGTAAACGTAGTGGTCATTAGCACCACCGTAGTTAAGGCAGAAGTCGTAGACACCGGTGATGCCGGAATTCATGGCTTCTTCTCAGATCTGGACGGATACCAGAATTCATGGCTTTCATGTTTTTTTCTCAGATCGTAGCTGGCGGTGATGACAAATAATGACATCTCCAAACTCCGATCTGGATGTAGCAGGTTGCTCGAAAGCATCAATGACTTCGTTAGAAGCGTTGGCTTGATTTCCCTGGTTAATTTCGGTACCGCCAATTGTCGATTGACCACCTGCCACGTCAGAACAACAATTTCTCATCGCCGCCATCAATTTCAAAGAGCTAAAAATACAAGTATCCCAGATCTGTGTATTTGTCATTTTTAAGCGTAAATATAAGTTAAATGTATTTGGATGATTGATCTATCTAGTATGTACATATGTTTGTATACAATTTTTTCGAATAAATACAGTGTATATGCAATTTTGCATTTGTTGAAATAAATTCAAATACAGTCTAATGCATTCAACCTTGCGATGTTCGGCGGCGACCTTGCTAATCAGAGCTCGAAGATATTCAAATACAACCAAAATAAAATGATATACCAATATATAAACACAATGGAATACACAACTTCTTCGTGTATTTAAATAAACTGCAATACAAGTATTTTAAATATACATGTATTCAAAGAAAATAAGATTATGCATGTATTCAAATACATTAAAATATACGCGACATCAAATAAGGTTGAATATAACTGAGCAATGTATTCAAATATACGTGAATTACCTAAAATTAGCTATGAATGGTAAATAAAAAAAATGTAGCTACGAATTGTTTATAGCTCCTAAAAAATTTAGTCAAGTTACTCAAAATTTAATTACACTAATAGTTACAAAAGTATAGGCAATATATTTTAATTCCAGATTTATATGATACTCTTTTTATCTTATTATAAGCATATATCGCACCGAATTATGTATATCACCAATTCACCATATATAAATTGGATATTTGAATAAGCATATATCGCACACGTATATTACGTATAGCACCATATGAAATTTGGGCAAGTACCTAATCATTTTAAAAATTCTTTAACCATTATCCATTTCATGCCTTTATTTGATTTTTTTAGAGACTTGTGATGAATGACAGGAAGAATGGAGCCGAGCTTCTATTAAAAGAGATGATTTACCTTACTTGTGATAGAACGAGATTCGACATGTTAATACCTTTTTCTTTTGTATGCAATTTCCAGAGAAATGGTTGAATAATGAGTGGACTGAAGTGGAGAAAAGATTGGATTCAGACACTTAAGGAGAGATGCAAAGAAGAGCTAATTCACTTCTACTCCTATTCCACCCGAGCCCGACCTTCCTAACAAGCCCTTACCGGCCAACCTAGCTAACTAGCTGGCTTTAGATATGTGCTAATCGACCTTCTGATGAAAGCATTGAAGGAGACACTTTATGTTTCCACTGATACCTAATCGATAACGAACCTGAATGTTTTTTTAACATAAGAAAAAGTTCACGTAGAGAAAAGAGATTAGACTAGTCATTGCACTAGTAGCGTCTACGAGCCTCCCGCTTCGGTACCATCTCCTTTTTTACCAGGCGAGTTGCCCTGTCAACCCTTTGCGGCGCTTGCTTCCTAGCTAGAACTCACACAACGCAAAGTAGAATATAAGCTAAACGATTTTTTAACATATTTCCGTAGGCGAAAAGGATATCTCTGCACCATTTGTGTAACGGTAGAAGTATATTTGCATCATTTTGCAACGATAGGGGTATATATTATAATAGATGATATATCTGTTCTAAATCGCAAAGTTGTGAGTTATATTTACACCTTTGCCATAAATTAAAAATTGCTCAAAAGCATGTAAGAAATAGTAACAACTTATACCTTAACCAGTGTGAAAGAGGACTTATATTTCTTGAAAGGAAAGGATCGCAAAGGACAAAGAAATTAAGATAGAGGGAGCAATTACTTTTTAATTTATTTTTCTGGATGGGAGTGGTGAGGGTGGGGGGGATTTGGAAGCAATTACTTTCCAATGTGTTGCATGGGATTTTACCGCAACCTTCTAAAAGAGACAAAAAAAGCTCAGGAATTGCGTAATTAAATTGAATTAGCTATTGTCTAATCACGTCTAATAAGTCCAAAATAAATCACTTCTATCCTAGTCGTAGGTATCTAGTTTTATAAAAATATCACGCAATTTGATGAATTTATTTATTAAAGTTATTGTTTCTTACTTTATAATATAAAAGCACTTACGACTTTTTGGTACGTCGCACCGAACTGTATATTTTTATATGAACTATAATGTATTGTAATGGACTGCACTGTATAAATATATAATGAATTGTATTTTTTTTTGTATTTTTTTTAGTACTGTACAGGGGAGACTCATCTACTAGATGTGTCTCAAAAATGACAGTTGGAGTGTACTATTTTTAGAAATAGTATAGTCCAACAGCTAAAATCGCCACCAAACGTCAGATTATTTTTGTTGATCAAGATCAAAGATAATGCATCGTACCAAACGTGCCCTTAACTATTTTTTTTCTCTAAAAGTCAAACATGCCAGATTTGTGTGAATTAGATGGAAGATTAATGGTAGCAAATAGGGGGAGAAAATAAAGAAGGAAATTTAACAACTTGTTTTTGGAGGATAAACCGATAAAGTCATAATCCAACTGTTAATTGCATTTTTTCTTCACCTCTGTATAGAATCTTATACAAACAGAGTTTGCTAATCTCACGTGGACAGTAGATAATGTAAATATAATAGTTGAGTGATCATATGAGCTATGAGCTGGACATCATAATTCTTAAAATCAATATTACATAACTAAATTCTTGATATCAAAATCTAATAAAAGAGAAGGCCTTCTCAAGATGCTTAGCCTTGAGGCTAACATACTCTTTCACAGTCAACGATCGATATGTTGGAACAACAACACCAATATCTTTAGAAGAAATCAATGGTACAACTAGAGAATCAGCTGGAGGCCCAAAAAAGTATGCCAAAGAAACCCTATGCTTAGTCTTATTCACAAGAACACGATGATAAGCCGTTGGGAACTCACCATTAGAGAGTATATGAAGAAGATCACCGACGTTAACGATAAGGGCCTCATCGGAAACCGGAGAAATTGAAGTCCATCCATGGCCGTTTTTCAAGAATTGGAGACCCTTTGTGTTGCTAGTTTGATGGAGTATTGTGAGGAATAATGAATCTGTATGAGGAGCTAACCCTATTGCATGGTTAGGGTTAGGACAACATGGATATGAATTTAATTGTAAGGCTCCTATTAATTCAGATGAATTTAAATATTCTTGAGATGTTTCTAAGTATTTGAGGATGAGCAGCCAGAGTTGGCAAGATAGAGCTTTCATCTTCTTTTGATAATTTTCCATCACATCACTGCTATGTCAAAAATAAATAAATGAAGAACCATGACGTTAATTAGTATCGAGCAGTATTGAAATATAATAAGTAAATATATAAATGTGTGCTCTCTTTAACAATTTAAATTTTTAAATGAGATGGTTAAACATTTCAATATCGAGCACTAACAAATTAACCAGCAGCAAGCAATGGTTGAGATAATATTTTTGATAGGGATTCAAAAAGAACACAAAGGTCACATCACTTAAGATTTGAACATGTATTTCTCTGATGTCAATGGTATTGATAAAAAATCTATATATGTACAAATAAATTTATTTTTTCCCATTTCTCCTAGTATATAACTTTACAAAGGAAGTTCGATTCCCTTCATTTCACGTGGCTCCGCCACTAGTAGCACTTTAATGATTTTGTTTTCGTTTTCTAAATATATTATTTTGTTTTATAGAAACCATCTACTTTATGTTTATATAATGATAATATTGTAATATTATTACTTTGTTCTTACATTCTAATTTTGTCATTTAGTGTGTATCATATAAGTAGAAGATGCGAAAAATATCACAATGAAAGTTGAAGAGTAACAATATTGAAACTTAAAGTAATTAGTTAAATATCTTCTGATTATAGAAGCTTGTGAATGTTGTACTGCTAAATATATAAGATTATTCACAAAAATGGTGTTAAATAGTTCTGAGATAGTATTTTAAAATTAAAAGAGTATCACGTAAATTAGGATTAAAGGAGTATATAGTTTGTTATGAAAGTGGAGGATAATGTATCATTAGCTAGGAGTGTCCGTTAAGTTAAACAACCAAAACATCTAAAGAGAGATACAATTGTTGTAAATGGCTCTGCTAAGATATTTCTTTTCTAGGCTAAGTTCAATGTCACGAAAGATCTTACCTTTTCCCAGATGAATCTTTTAGACCACCTTAATTTTTAGGTTTACATTTGTACTAGTAATAGCGTGTAATTAAGTTTATTTTCACTAAGAAAGTTGACCTTCATACTTTCTTGGCAATCCAACTCGAATTATATATAAAAACTTTAAATTACAATATATCGTCAATACAGGTAACTTATATAAGATCAAATCTTTATCTATTATAGCACGTAATATGTCATATTTTTAAAATTACAAATTCCACAATTTATGAGACTTACATTTTATGGTCACATGAGATCAAATCGTGGACTCACCAAAAATATTGATGGTCACGGGGCCAAAGTTCCCTAGCATGATCAAGTGGAGATCCCATAACGGTGAACCCTTCATGCCACATAAACTTCGAGAAAAATGGCGTAATCCGAGCAGCACCATAGCCGGTGGCGCCACCAGCCGATCTCAAGACCCTCACCTTTTGTTCTGCAGGCAAGACGAAAAGCCGCCTTGCCTGAGATTCAGCTTCATCAAGAAGTTTTGAACAAACTCCATGGTTAACAACTTGAAATACTCCCCATGTTTTACATGCATGGCCTATAAGTTCCACAACATTCGGGGCCAAAAGATCAATTACTGGAACATTAAGGTTTTTTTCATCAAGACTAGCTGGAAAATTATTGATTTTAGGCCATAGATGAGAGTCTGGAACTTTTTGGATTGAGTGAAAATCTATAGGGAGAATGTGTTGAATGTTTATAGGGTTTTCTTTGTAGGCTTCTTGAAGAGTAGTAGCCATATTTTAGGACTTTTAGGAAACTATTGGTACATGATTTTTTCTTGGATTATATAGTGTTAAGTGATTGTTTTTTTCTACACGTACGTGGCATTGGGTGGCCATTTGGTATTTGTGTTGTCTTTTGGTGGGTTCGGAATTTTGTCACCTTTTCTGGAATGATTAAGATGCGGTATGTCCAATCATTAGTAAATGATATTTGTTTTCTTAAAAAAAATAGCAAATCATACTTTTGATGATATTAGCTTATTATAATATAAACTGGATCGATAATAACAAGACAAACAGTCGTATAAATGTGCTGAAAATATTGTTCTTTCCTTTTTATTCTTTCTATCGTGAAGATAGTGGCACCTAATGATAGACATATTATTAAATGATTTTACCTTTGCTTTCTTATTCACAAGGTAGATTGAAAAAGAAATTCGCACTAATTGCCTTCGTGACACTTCCCACCCGATAATTACTTCATGTACCTGTAGAGAGTCGAAGTTAATTTATATCCGGCCTGGGTTAGTGCTTGAAGAGCGAAGGTATCCTCATGGTGGTGTGGGAAGGCAGTCATGAAGTTCAAACCCAGAAGTAACGTCTGGCCGCCTCTTGGGAGGGCTCACACCGGGCTGCAGTGTGGTTTAAGCTGGTTGGCGTGGTTTATTTATTGCGTCGATCCGGGGTTTCTGCTGTCTTGTATTTCGAAGAAGCGTTGCGGAGTTCCTTCACAAAAAAGGAAGTTAATTCTATAATAAGGAAGGGCGATCAAAAATGATAACATCTTACCATGCTTTGAGATCATGCCCAACACTCTTCTACTTTCGTGGAGCTAAGGACCTAAGGGATTCAAACTTTCAAATCTTTTCATCAGAAATTATATCCTCTCTATATATAATGTTCATATTATTAAATATTTTTATTATTATATATATTATATTAATTAAATTACATTAGTAAAATTCGGACTCCACTACTTTATTTTATTTAATTGTCGGTGTAGCATAGGATTTTTTTATTGGTGTTTTATTAAAATATGGTTCTATGATCAGTGCCAAGGGGTAAGGCCAAGAAAGTTTCGTCTTGTGCTGTGTCGAGCATGTGGGTCATGTTCAATTTAAATCGATAGAAATTCTTATTTTAAACGTTTGATCTTATCACTTTTGTTTGATAGTGATTAGTGAATATTATTGAGTTACACCTCAACAAGATTGGGGTCTAAAACAAATTTCATAGAGAGACTTTAATTTTTTTAAAGATTGTCATATACATTTTTGTTTAAATCTTATTTTTAGCTTTTCGCGAACAAAGTGAATATCCATCTTGATATGTTTAGTGCGCTGATGTTGGACAGGATTGCCCGAGAGATATGTCGCACTAACATTATCGCAGTAGACCAATGTAGCTTTCTGAATAGGAAAATGAAGCTCTAAGAGAAGGTTACGCAACCAACATGACTCAGACACCACATTGGCTACCCTTTGATTCTCGACCGCTACGCTGGATCGCGACAAAGTAGTCTGGCGTTTTGCCGACCAAGAGATCAAGTTAATACCAAGAAACATACAACAATCAGATGTCGAGCGTTTCGTGTCTGGACGTCTACCCCAATCAGCATTTGTATACACACATGAGAGTAGATACTGATGATGGATATAAATGTAAACAGTACAGAGTGCTATGAATGTAACACACAATGCGTTTGAAAGCGTGCATATGTTCTTTCCTCGGATCATGTATGAATAAACACACATGATGTGCTGCATAAGTAATATCGGGCCTCGTAACATGAGATATTGAAGATCCCTCGCAAGACTACGATAGTGGTCGGGATCCTCGTATGGTGTGCTAGAAATAGCACTCAGATTCAGTTTAGTGTCAACCGGAGTAGGAGATGACTTACATGATGACATGCTAGCCCGTTCAATAATTTATGTTGCATACTGGGATAGAAATATACCACCTGCATGACGAGTTACAACTATATCCAAAAAATAACTCAAAAGCCCTAAGTCTTTCATAGCAAATTCGGAGCTGAGAAGAGATATGATAGACTTGCGCAATTTATCATAGGAAGCAGTCAATCTTGTTAGTAATGTAACAAGAACTCAATAGTGCCTCTCTCCAATAACACATTGGTAATTTTGCATGTATTAGCATGGCACTAACCATTTCCATTAAGGATCTATTTTTTCTTTCGACCACTCCATTTTGTGGTAGAGTATTAGGTGCTGAAAATTCTATAACAATTTTATTTTGTAAATAAAATGATATAAACTCGTTAGATAGATATTCACCACCCCTGTCCGATCTCAAACATTTGATCCTTAAATTGGTTTTATTTTCAACTTCCTCCTTGAAGATTTTAAACTTATTAAAGGCCTCATCTTTGATTTTAAGCAAATACACATAGGAGAACTTTGAATAATCATCAATAAAAGTTATCAAATATCTTTTACCACCTTTAGTAACATGCTCTTTATTATCACAAATATCCGTATGAGTAAGTTCAAGTAATCCATTTGTTCTAACAACACTTTTGAAAGAAGATTTATTCATTTGGATTGAGAGCAACATTCACAAGTTTTTGTGGTAAAAGTTTTAGAAGACTTAGGAATAAAATTATTTGAAATCATGTTATTCATAGCATTTATACCAACATGTCCTAGTCTATAATGTCAATTAACATGATCATCAACATTAAGTAAAACATCATAAAAGTAAGCAGAAGATGCAATCTTATTTTAGTCAACATTCAACAAGTACATCTTGTCTTTCATGTAGCATTTTCCTACAAATTTCTCATTCTTAGTGATAGTCACTTTTTGGGAACCAAAGGCTAAACCATTTTCATCCAATTTGTGGACCAATACAAGATTCTTCCTCATAGAGGGGATATGATACACATTTCTCAAAGTCAAAGTATTTTCCGAAGTGAGGGGAAGAACAATAGTGCCTACGCCAAGAACTTCGCTTGATGACGCATTTCCCATGTAGACGGCCTTGACCTCTTTCACCATTTCATATGTCTTGAACAAACTCTTATTTGGGGTAACATAACAGGTAGCACCCGAGTCCACCCACCAATCAGTAGTGCCATTGTTGACAAGGCATACTTCAGACATGACAACGACAAAGTCTTTTTCATTAATCACATTAGTTTGTTCCTTTTTCTTATCTTTCCCCTTACGGTGACAACATTCTCTGACATAGTGTCCAGGTTTGCCACATTAACATAACAACTTCCTTTCTTTTTGTTGTTGTTGTTATCCTCATTTCCATTTTTCTTAAAGAATTTTCTCTTCTTGGACGTTTCTTGGTTTTCCTTAGAAGTTCCATAAAGGTTTTTATCATAAGCATGATTCACACATTCTTCGAAGAAACTGAACCACCTCTTTTAAGGCTTTCAGTCTCAATTTGAATACCCTGAAGAGTTAATCCAAAGAGATACTCTTTGATAATCTTTCCACGAAGGTGAACATTTACCAATGATGGTTGAAACTTGAAAAGTTTCAGAAATGGGTTCACCAGCATCAGCACATTCTGTTGCTATATCATTTAACTCGTTAACCTGATCAATGACCGATCGAGAATCTGTCATCTTGTACTTAACATACTTGTTAACCAAAAAGACTTATTCCCAGCATCTTCATTACATACCTTCATTTTATAGCATTTCAGAGTTCTGTAGCAGTTTTTTGGATGTGAAAAATGTTGAACAACGTGTTGTTCATCGACTACAAAATTGTAACGGCAAACGAAATCATCATTTTTTCATTTCTTCGCCTTCTCTGTTGCCTCGGTCTTTTGTGCCTCCGTTGCATTCGGATCAATAACTTCCTTCAGACAACCTTCAAACAGAACGTAAAATACCTTTGCAATTTTCAAAATGTACTCCATCTTTAAACTCCAATGCTTGTAGTTTAGCCCGTTCAACCTTTCCAATTTGTCTCCATCGTTTAACTGCGCCTTAACCAATACTGACTCCGTTGTAGAAACTGAATACCTTTAAAATTGTTGTATAATATGGTAATGGATTTAAAGATAGGTTAGACACACCAAAAAATGATGTTATCTTTAAAGGTATTAATATCTCCCTCTCAGGTGTAAAAGATTCACTAAGAAATTAACCTTCCAGGATACAAAACCTATAACTCTCAGAAATTCGAAGGTTACACTAACGAGTTTCGGAAGCAGAAATCGCAAGTATACAATATAGACTTTGAAAGATAGAAGAAAGAATAAATCGCAGATAATGGAATCTCGAACTTTTATTTGTTGTATTCCATTTCTGCAAAGCATTGAGTATTTATAGATACTCAATGGTTGCCCCGAAACGTTGCAACACTTTCACGAAGAGATACTTCGTTCACGAAATAGTTCCGTTATAAAAATCGTTTTCGTTCCCTCTCTATCTTTAATAATTTAAAATATTTATTTATTTCTTATATATATATATATATATATATAAATATAAAACATAAAATTTTGAACTATTGAAACTACTATTGGTTTCCCTCCATAATGAATGGGAGTTCAAGAGCTTGACTAATATGTCAAACCCATTAATTCTTTTATAGCCACACGTAAGTTCAAACTCCTATTCAAAAATCAATATGGAATAAATGACTCAATTATGATTGAAATACTCATTTGGGATATATAACATTAGTATGATCTATAAAATTTTATTTCATTGTATATTTGTGATCTATATTTTTCTTTAAAATGGGCATATCCTGTTTTATTTTATTGTTTTTCCAATCTCCTTTTCTTTTGGTAGCATATATAGCTATATCTAGATGTACAAGTTGCTATCCGTTATCAATGGTGGGTCGTTCATTATTCACTCTTTAAAGTACAAAAATGAAGCTATACAGCCTAGCGCGTCTAAACTTTTGAATTGTCTTGCAAAAAAGGTTCTTAAGGAATTATATATACAAGAGGTGGTTAGTAGATTCTCCCAATATAATAAAGTGTTAAGAGTCCCACACTAGAAATGGAATATGAATATGTACTCCTTATATGAATTTGGACAATGATCACCCTATAAGCTAACTTTTGGGGTTGAGTTAGGCCCAAGATCTATTCTTATATGATATCAGAGTCACACTCATTCAAATTCTTTGTTCGTCGATGTTGGATCCCCAAATTATATTGTCCACGCTCCAGTTACCGAAGCCTGAGCGTGCGGGGAGTGTTAAGAGTCCCACATCGGAAATGAAATAGGAACATGTACTCCTTATATGGGCAATCCTCACCCTACAAACTAGCTTTTGAGGTTGAGTTATGCCAAGATCTATTCTTACATAAAGTGCTAATTATTGATTTCTCAAGGAATTATACAGCAAATTCTTGGACATTGTTGATTTTAAAGTAGTTATTTCTAATATTCGAATTTTGCTAAACAGTTCATGCTAAGTCTACTTTAATTCATTGGTGTATTTGATAGTACTACTTGTATTATCACGTTGGACAACTAAGAGAGACCTAGATTATTCATATATCTTTATTATCTGTATTAGCATTCCTTAACCACTTGTAAGTTGTAACACATCCAAAAGACTAAAGTAGGAAACAATTTTTTATGTGGGGTTTGTGCAAGCCATTCAAGATGGTCTTATATTAAAACTTTCCCTCAAATGTCCAAATTTAGGATGTGTTTGATACCAATGAAATATTGTCCATGAAGAATGTTTTGCTATCAACTGAGTGGTTTTTTTACTTTATTTTTATATTTGATAAGTAAGTAGAAAATATTATCTCAAGAACGTTTTTATGTAATCTAAGAAAACACTATAAGAGTGAGGTGGGGTCAGGTCACGAGTGGGGTGGGCGGGAGTTGGGTGTAGGTGAGGTGGGCAGGGTTGGGGTAGGAGAGGGGTGTTGGAGGGTGGAGTAAGATAATCAATATGCATGAAAAATCACCGATGAAACATATTTTTCCTACTCCCATCAGGGATATCATTTCCTAATTTTTTAAGCAACTTAATTTTCTTAGAAAATATATATATATATTTTTTTTAAATACTTTGATCAACCAATATAAAAAACTAGAAATATTTTCCTCCATATCAAACATGTACACCTTAGTACTAATTGATATTCAGCTCAAATTAAAGTAACTACGCACTTGCCCGTTGTTCTTGGCGTCCATTTGGCAGGCGGAGCACTCGTTATCCTATTTTTTCTCTCTGTTGAGCTCCTCCCATTGTTATAGCCATAAGTTATGACTTCTCCAACCCGCATGGGTGTAGCTCGATTAGTTCAGCGTAATGATTAACAGAAAGCGAGTTCGAGCACTGTCACCGCATGATGTGGGAGTTCATTTCTTCTTTGTGAGGATGACTCCTTGTGGGCATCGAGCCTGCCTCCCACCTAATGGCCGAAGACTATGATTTACCTTCCTCCACCAATCTCTGTCGGGTCGGAGGGGTGGGGGCCATGTGGGCGAGGGATTTCGCCTTTTGCTCCCAAGTTATGACTGCTCCAATTTTATAGGGGCTCGCCCTACAAAGCAAGAGTGGCCTCAACAGTCTGCCTGGGTTATGTTATGGGGTCTTTTGCTTTTTCCAGATCATGAAAGATACTACAAGTCCTCCGTCCCAAATTTCATTATCGCGGTGATATTATGATTCACTCTCATGCTTACATTACTGATGATTTAAGTATCTTGGACCATAAAAATCCGTCATGCTTCTGATTTTTTTATAACTTATTTCCATCCTTTGACATTTGAGCCAGCAATACCTCTCTGTGAATCATGCTTGTGTTATGCAATAAATACTTATGCCTATTTTCTTCTTTAAATTATGAATAGAGATTAGGGGAGAATTAATACAACAAAGTGGTGGATAATGTAAAGAAGAGAAAGCTCATCCAGTACATTCAAGTCATTTTTTCCGCTAAAGGTAGATCGTATTATTTCCATCCCAACTAGAACAATACTCAAATAGGGTCTTATCTGTGGTCAAAGTGCTTGCCAACTTAGGTTTGAAAATGGTAAAGAAATGAAACCTTAAAAAATCATGGCTAATAAATCAGTTGAGGAAGAAAACACCCTAAAACGAATTCTGATCACTCTAATCTTGATTCTGTATTTTCTAATTAAAAAGATAGAGCTTTTTAAGATATAAGTCAGGTCGATAAAAGATATCTATCCATTTTTGGAGGCAAAAAATAAAGCGAAATCCCTAGCACGTAGCTAATGTCAAGAAAAAGAAGACAAAGTTCAAGACGTATGATACATGAAATAAATAAATAAATAAATAATGATCTCTGCTAATCTGTGAAACACAATTGGCATTAAATAGAACAAAATATCTGTACAAGTTGCGTAAGCAGAGCAATGGGTGCTGAATAATGCTCTTGTCCTATATCACAATCTCTATAATAAGCTAATTGCTGATACAGAACACACCACATTTGCACATATATTGTATTCTTTTTATATTAGTATATATAGACTATTATTTCTCTTGACCAATCAGGCTTCAGATCTCCTTTGGATATACCTGTAAAAGCAGATAAAAGCAGCCAGTTAGTTATGTACCATGACTGAAAAGATCACAAAAAGAAACTACTCCATAGAAAAGAGTAAATAGAAAAAATAAGTGGTTATTTCATAGTCTGTTTGTCCGAGCTTATTTTAGAAAGTTGAAGTTTTTTGCTAAACTTATAGCAAAAATATGCGTTTTCAGTAGTAGTTGTTGTTTTTCAGAGGCTGAAGAAAGTAGTTTTTCCCGAGAAGCTAAAGTAGAAATTGCTGCTCCAATATTAACAAAAGTGGTTACCAAATATAAATTGCTACTCTCCGACACTTCTAACAAAACACATTTTTTAAGATAGTATGAATGTGGTGACAGCACATGGTTTATGGTAAAAAAAATGTAAGTGCACCAGCAGATACAATAGAATATTTTCAAAATTAAGCTGATGATATGGCAATAGTCAATTACCTGAAACCTGCTCCGTGGAAACTAATGTGGTCCAAAGAAACTAGAATAACAATTTCATGTGCATATGGACTCTGTAGATTTGAGTTTTACTTCACTCTTTCTATTGGGAGTAACTTTAAGATATCTATAAAATGATCCGGTCTTGAATGCTGAGACCTGCATTCATGTGCTAATATGTTAGTTAAAAAACAGAAAATAGAATAAGAAAAGCCTAATAAATGTGCGACATGTGTTTTCATATAAATCATTAGCACTTAATCATTGATTAATAAATATGTAATTTTATTCCAATTTATCATTATGGATAGTAAATCAATATCTTAATAAAGTATTTTGTTCAAACCAAATGTGAACAAGTCAAAAGGCACATGGAAGTTGCAATTGGCAAGTGGACAAAAACACGTATTGCTGACTCCTCCTTTACAGGTTCCTCAAGGGCCTAAAGTGATTTATCCAAATTGCTCGTACAGAGACTATCCTTTGTATAAGTTATGATCCATCCAAGGCGTGCGTGGGTCACATCAGTTTAGTTTGGTCTTAGCTTATCGCTAGGGTACTAACATAGGAGCACTCCTGACTTGTTGGAAGGAGAGGAGCTAAAAAGTCACTCGACTATAAGGAGAGGAGGAAAAAATAAAACAAAAAAGAATAGGCATCGCAAAAGCAGAGCAGTTAAGAATCCTGAGAAAGATATCGAAGCAGCGGACCTTAGAAGAAGACAGGAAAGGATGAGATGGCATCGAATGCATGACTGAAGTGGCTATACATACAAATCTATTTACGGATCTATATACAACTGGGGGCTGGAGGACCCCACTCTATTCGAATGTACTATAAATAAGGTCAAGATTATTTTTATGTATATATATCACATGTCAAATTTTCTAAGTTTCTGATCTAATTTATATACACTAACAATGTAATTTAACCCGTTGTAGCATATAGTTCTTTTTTTTTCTAGATTAATAATTCCACTTATTATAAATAGTTAAAGTGTGATTTTGTAGAATGTCAACTTGGAACAAGTATTGTCTTCCTTTCTCAGCACATGGACCCAACCAACTTGCAATTCCATGCCCATATTCTCTCTAAATATAATCTTCCTTAGCCCCCACTTTTCAAATTGGTTGTACTATTTCTAGTAAAAAAGACCAAATTGGTGATTTTTATAACAACTTGATGAACTGGCCATGTGATTCTTCACTCTTAGCATGTACCAAAATTTTGAAATTTGCTAAGATCAAGGAGAAGTTAAAGGGATAGGAAATAGATTGACTTACAGCTTCAATATCAATCTTGTAAACAAGAAGCTTTCTTCTTTCCCTGCAACTAATTCTATACGCCACCACTACATGTGCAAAGGCAAGCGCTAACGAGCATACGAATAACGCCATCTCCATAGCTCGAACGTACCCTCCTCGATCCATACTCGAACTATGTGCAAATACATATGAAGCTTTCAAGGACACAAACACCAAAGATGACACTGAACAAATTGTGGCAATTCCCAAATATGGTCCTCTTGATAGCCTTGGCCCATCACATAAGCTGTAAACACCTGTATTCAAAATCACAAAAAATCAATATTTTCAGTATTCAACATATTGAACATAACCTGTTCGACAAAATGTCTGAACCAATTTTACTTTATAGTAACCTACAAAATTATTTTTCAAAACCCAACTGAACTATGTGTGAATTGCTCAGAAAATACAAACATCGGAATATAAAACACCAATATTCTAATTTTAAAAAAAATTATATCTTTTCAGGATTCAAATTACCAATTGATCATAACCAGTTCGACAAAATGTCTGAACCAATTTTACTCACTATAAGTTAAACAACCAAATTAATTTTTGACACGCTAACTAAACTATGTGTGAATTGCTCAGAAAATACAAACCATTGAAATATCAAATGTTGAATTAAAGGTATTCCCTCCTCCCAATTTATGTGATGTACTTTCATTTGGCTTTTGAATCTTATGGTCTAAAATAAGTCAAAAATATTTGTATGGTTATAGATCATCTCGTTTTGAGTAAAAGGTAAAGTTTAAAGTTAAATTAGTATCATTCTTTTTTAAACGGACTAAAAAGTGAAGTGAGTCATTGATTTTGGGACATAGGGAGTATACTTCACAATATTGATCATAACATGTTCAACAAAATGTCTGAACCAACAATTTTACTCACTATAACCAACTACAAAATTATTTTTTGACACGCTAAATGAACTATGTTTGAATTGCTCAGATGATACAAATGATCGAAATAAGCTATAAACACATATATCCAAAATCACAAAAATTATATATTTTCAGTATTCAACATACCAATTGATCATAACATGTTTGACAAAATGTCTGAACCAAATTTACTCACTTCAAGTAAAACTCCAAAATTATTTTTTGATATGCTAACTGAATATACAAACGATTAACATATCAAATGGTGAATTAAAGGTATATATACTTACATAAAATGACGACGGACCTAATGATGGAGATCAGAGGAATATCAATGAGCGAATACCGAAAATCATAGTTGCTTAGATGAGAAGAAAGAGCTTGAACAGATAGATATGATGATGGGGAAATTGAAGCAGATAATAATAGTGAAGGAAGAAGTGTATCTGCAATTACAAGAAGTATAGGGGCAGAAAAAAGTAGTAGTGAAATCAACATAGAAATCAAGAAGAACAGAGTTTTGACCCATCTCAAAACTCTAGTTCTTTTATCTTCTTTCAAGAACCCCATCTCTGTATTTCTTGTGTGTATTGAGATTTTGAGTTTGTTTGTGTGTCTTTTTTTTTATAAATCAGAGCGACAAAATGCTGAATCTCAATGGATCGTAGCTTACAATACCATCAGGTATTTAAATCATCTGCAAAAGATTCTATCTGTTGCTCGATGGAAATTGTACTTCAAGACTTAAAAGGGTTGTTTATGTTTTGGTGAAGAGAAATGGTGGGAAAAGGGCTTAAAAGGGGAGAATTTGTGGAATGAAGGTAAGAATTGACTGAGATGAGAGAAGAATGAGGGAAGATGACTTGAAATTTAAACGCACAAAGGTACCGGTCAAATATAGGAAGCTGCACTCAGCTTCTTATTATGTCATTGCATAGACCAACAGCAATTACCGAATTAACTTTCTTACCAACAATCAACTGCCTCAATAATTTAGTATGTATTTTTTCCATCCTAAATTTTTTCTTTAATCATGTCAATTGTTTAAATATATTTTAGTTGATGTAGCGAAATATTATTAGTATTATAACATAAAAATTCGGTTTCAAAAAAAACTTGATTAATATAGAAAAATATTGTTATTGTTTGATGGGTGTTATAAAGATGCCTAAATATATCTATGAAAGAAGAGTCTTCATTACTAGCTAGTATTGAAAGAAAAGAAGGCCTACCTTCGCTTTGTGCGCTAAGAGCTTTCTTTCCTGTAGGATAGGAAGAATGGAATAGGAAGATAAAAGGACATTTGAAGGAGTGAAATTTAACCAGAAAAAGGCCCTTCTCTCCGGCATCAACATTCCTTCGTAGTACCCTACCCCGAACTGTGCGCTTGTATCTTTTGGTTAGCCTGTACTCGAGGGCAAGTCGCTCTAAAGGTACATTCGATCTTGCTAAGTAGTTTAAGTGGTCCGCTGTCTAACATCTTTCGTATCTTGTTCGTGTTCGGTGACCTTCGCTGAAGTTTTTGATCTACCTCTGAAACCTTTTTCTATATAGAAGATTAGTAGTAGTATTCTTATTTATCACAAAATCTACTTTGACTAGAAATTAAATAAACTATCAAATATCAAATCTTTAAAAAATTTAGTTTCATACTCTTAACTTTAAATAATCTTCTAATACCTTTGGATGTAGTAATCATAGATTAAAGTTATATATAATATTCATGAAACATCTTTTAATCTTAATTATATACCATGTTACTCCTATAATTAAGAAAGTATCACTACTCATAAAATGAGTTGTTGGAATTCAAATTTATTAAGTATAGAATGATGATATTTTTAAAACAATTCTAAAAATTAAAGTAAGACATAAAGTGAAAGGAATATCACATAGTAGATATGATGAATTATTAATTCGAACAATTTTAATTAAATACTAGCATTAGTCAATGTTTTTTTTTTACGAAGGAATCCGCAGCCGCTACTCTTTCGAGTGCGCATGTTGGGATGGCGTAATGATGTTCGGTGATTCAGTAGAAATTTATTATGTGACTCACGTATCATATTTATATGAGTTATTTATTTGCTCGACAAGTGGATTGATATGGGTCCCACAATCCAAACAAGCAAAGCTAAATTGAGAAATACTCTCTTTATCCTCCGCCAAACTCCTTCGCTTCTAATCTATTCTTCGTAGTTCAATTCCTCGTTCTCTTCTAAATATTTTGTATATGGTGAAAATCTACACGACACGTGACATGGTTTAGATATGAAAATCTACGGAGGCGAAAGAATTCAGTATCGGGTCTTTATACTTATAATGCGCATTTGCAACATGTGTTATGGGGTCTTTATACTTATAACATTCTTTTAAAAATAAATAAGTATAATTCCACCGTGTAATAATCTCTTCTGGCATGAATTTAGGTCTCAAATTAAATTGTTTACATTTTTCTTTAAATTCTATAATTCTATCTTTCCTATTATTACCCTGAATAACTCCAACAGCTCTTTTGACAAGTTTTATTTCAGGTGAAAATAAATCAAGATCACTTTTAACAATTAAATTATAAATATGACAATCACAACGAACATGAAATATATCAGGAAGTGGTGGTTGTACTTCCGCTTTTAAAAGATCTACAGCAGCAGTATTATTAGATACATTATCGAATGATACACAAAGTATTTTATTATAAAGATTATATTTTTGGGCATAAAAACAAATAGTTTCGCTTATATATTTTCCAGTATGACTTTGATCTTCGTCATACGCAAAAGCAATAATACGTTTTTCCATTCTAAAATTTTCATCAATCCAATGACAAATAATTGTTAAATAATCATAACCGTTCAATGCATGTCGATGTCCAAGTAAAACTAACATGGCATGGAAGGTTAGCAAACAAATATTGCAAGAAAATAACATAATCATTATGAAGTCTAAAAATATCGGCTCTAGTAGTACTACGAGGAACACCTTTAAAAAAAAGGATTATATACTCTTTGAATATATGTAATTAAATATGAAGAAGAAGCAAAAGAAAAAGGCAAACAACCTCCGACAATCATTTTTGCTAATTGATGCGATCTTTTTGGATCGCATTTAGCCAACCAGGTTAATGGATTAAGTTGTTGTTGACCGGGTTCTAAATCGAGAGACAACATCCCGTTGTCAGTATGATCGTGTTTTATATGTCTACCTATAGTGCGTCCCGTCGCGCCACCCCCGCCTTATGTTTATAAGTTCTCCCACAAATATTACATTTAACTCTATCGGTACCACAACTTTATCATAAAAGAGCCACACTTTACTCCTTTTTTCTTGCTCACGGTCACGGTAAAGGAGGTCGACTCATTCGACTCGACTCATGCAGCGGTACCATGAACAGGAAGAGCGTAGGTGTATGAGGTTCTTGTTCTTCAAGTTCATCAATATCATCTAATTGAGCGTTATCATATTCATTATCTTCATTCCAAAATCTTTTGCATTTGATCATAATCTATATTTTGATTAGATGATGAAGAACTTCTGATTTTTACCCGTTGAACTAGATTTACTAGCAATCGACGCAATTCCTCTTAGCAAAGACATTATAAAATATTTAAATAATCAACAAATAAATATGATAATTTAATAAAATAATTAGAGAATTCAATTGAAACTCGAAGCTCAAAGTCTTGCGTCTTTCTACTTTGAATTTGAAAACTAATAATAATAATAACTTGAAAATTGATAATAAAGATGATTAAGAGTATGAGAAATTGAGAATAAGAGAATTGAGAGAAATGTTGTGTGATAAAAATGAAGAAAATGTAGAGAATTTATAGATTTTTTAAAGGGTAAAAATGTAATTAAAAAAAATAAATAAACAAAAAAACAAAAAACAAAAAATAGGCCAGTCGAAATGGCCAGATTAGCAAGCCCCTTGCCCCTCCCAAGTCAAGTGTCAGCGGTAACAATCTGTTTGGCGAAATATTTTTTTGTTTTATTCTGGTCGTCGGGCCGGATTAACGATAATGGAACAGGTTTTCCGTTACCGGGCCTAACCGGTCCGGGCCTTATCGGGTTTTTTCATAACCCGTGCGGGTTGGGGTTGGGGGCCAATCCAACCCCCAACCCGATATGCCCTTACCGATCCGGGCCGGTCCGGTTTGGCTACCGGGTCAACTCGGACCGGTAGACAGGTATACTTTAAACCATTATGACTCAAAAGAAAGAAAATCTATCCTAAGACGACACGTATTTGTACAAAAATGGGCAAAAGACTAACTAAAAATGACTCAAAATGTGTATATAAAATACACCGATCAGAGTCCAAAGCTAATCAGCTAAGGATCAGACCAAATTCATCAAACAGTTTCTATCAAGATCACATCATTTCAAGCTAATCTTTTTACTTATTATTTTTATTTACTTATTTATTGTTAATTATTTTATACTCTTTATTACGAATCAGTCAAAAAGAAATAGCACAAACGGGACTATCTATACCCGCATGAAAAATTACTTTGAATCCATACCGAATAGCCAACAAATTAATAATATATAAAAGTCTTTCTTTCAATGTACCACTTACAAATTCAACTATACTTTTGTTGGTAAACATATTTCTTCCTCTGTTATAAAATTCGGTGTTCTTTGGAGTTGCAGGGAAGAGTTAAAACAGTTAGAAAGAAAGTGGAAAAATTATGTTGGTATGAGCCTATGAGGTGGTATGTGTGTTGACATGTAAAAGATAAAATTAATTAAATTACTAAAAGAAATTCCCATACAAATTAAATTACATTTAATCTTTTACTCATTTCTTTCAACTCTTTTAAGTTAATTTGAGCATGGATTTGAGTTATTTGTTGGTTCCACTTGTCAAGCTAATAATTGCCTCATACAAATATGATGTAGTATGTGAGTCATATAATAAAATTTCTCGTGATTCACTGTTGCAAAGCTTGTGTTCCGTTGATCTTTTTTATTTTATTTTAATTTTCTTATTCCTAAGTGATCAGCTGAAATTGAGATGGGAACTTCAGCTACAGTTTTTGTCAATGAATTTAGAATTTTTAAAATTGGAGAAACATAGAATCACAGCAATTTGAATCACAAAACATAAATAAATATCTGACATATTTCATATATCTAAGTTTCTTGATGTAAGATAATATTAATCTCCTTTGGACAGTCTTTCATTAATATTAAGGTATGTATAGAGTACAATATTCATCACTTATACAATAACAATCTTAAGTCTATACAAAAAAGGAATCCTAGTATTACCATAATTATATTTACACAATATATGGAAATATTCTAATTATGGGTAAGGAATATATTGTTTCCTATATTTACACGTTTACACACCCCCTCAGTCGGAGCGGGAGGAGGCTGACGCTGAGACTGGATTTGAAGTCAAGAAACAACTGTCTAGGAAGTCCTTTGGTAAATATGTCTGCATACTGATAGGATGATGGAATGTGTAACACTCTGACATGGCCTAGAGCAACTTTCTC
The DNA here is from genome assembly GCA_029844215.1 of Przewalskia tangutica. Lineage (NCBI taxonomy): Eukaryota > Viridiplantae > Streptophyta > Magnoliopsida > Solanales > Solanaceae > Przewalskia > Przewalskia tangutica. The sequence goes on from CM056719.1 coordinate 153,529,200, forward strand.
ACGAACAAAGTGTAGGTCTATCTCTCGATGCTTGGTTCGATCTTTGAACCAGATTATGAGACAAATAGATGGCTGAGATGTTATCACAGTACACAATAGATGCCTGACGCAAAGGACACTGAAGTTCTAACAGTAAGTTTCTAGGCCAACAAATCTCAGCTACTACATTTGCAACGCCTCTGTACTCAGCCTCGGCACTGGATCTAGATAGGGTAGTCTGTCGCTTGGCAAATCAAGAAATCAGATTATCCCCTAAGAAAACACAAAAGCTGGAGGTGGAGCGTCGCGTGTCCGGACACCCTGCCCAATCTGCATCCATATATGAGAGCAACTTGTTTGGCGCAGAGGGGTATAGGTGCAAATCATAATCAAGAGTACCTTTAATTTATCGAATGATACTCTTAAGAGCAGTGAAATGAGACTCCCTGGGGGCATGCATGAATAAGCACACTTGCTGAACAACATAAGCTATGTCTGGCCTGGTAATGTGAGATACTGAAGTGCACCTGCAAGGCTCCTATACAGAGTAGGATCAGAGACTGGAGCACCATCCATAGCACTGAACTTAGATTTCGAATCGACTGGAGTAGGCATAACTTTGCAATTCGCCATCTTAGCCCTGTACATTATCTCCTCTGCATACTTACGCTGACACAAGAACATGTGATTGGCAGACCTGGTCACTGATATCCCCAAGAAATAACTCAGCTTTCCCAAATCAGTCATTGCAAATTCGGACTTAAGCAAGGCAATAATATCATTTTTCAATCTATCTGAGGAGACAACCAGAACAATATCATCCACGTCTGATAATAAGTAGCGGTGCTACTACTCGATGAAAAATGAAGAGTGATGTATCACTCTTGCTGCATACAAACCCAATCTTCAAGATATACCGCAAAGCGATCATACCACGACGGAGCTGTTTGAGCCATATAGTGACTTACGGAGACGGCACACATAGCGAGGGACTGCTGGATGGGTGAACCCAGGCGGCTGATGCATGTACACTGTTTCTCTCAGGTCCTCATGTAAGAATGCATTCTTCACATCAAATTGATGGATCAACCAGTGTTTGCCCATGACAATGCTCAAAACTGTGCGAATAGTAGCCGGTTTGACAACCGGGCTGAAGGTCTCTCCACAATCAATGCCCTCCTGCTGATTTGTGCCATTAGCCACAAGACGGGCCTTATACCTCTCAAGATTCCCATTGTCTCTGAACTTGTGACGAAAAATCCACATACATCGAATTACATTCACCCCCCAGGTCTAGGTACTAGATCCCACGTGTGATGTTTAGTTAAAGCATTGAATTCCTCATACATAGCCGCATTCCAATTAGGGTCTTGTTTGGCCAATTTTGGGTTTTTTGAAAGTGGAGAGATCGTGGCAGACAAGTTGAAATGAACTTTGGGTTTGAAGATTCCATGTTTTGAACGAGTTTCCATTGGGTGAGTAGGGACAGTGGGTGGCGGAGTGGTGTCTGAGACGGTGGGTAAAGTTGGATAAGGAGAAGGTGGGGGCGAAGCCGTCGGAGGAGTCGCGACTCTTGGATCGAGCGTCGCGGCGCTAGAAGGTTGACAGGCTTCTGCAGGTGGAGTCTTTGTGGCGCCTCGGCCGCAGTCGCGGCGCTGACGATATTCACGAAAGATTGGTCATCGGAAATCGGCGCGCGCCCTCCCTTAAGGTCGCGGCTCGACGAATGCAGGGCGTGGTGTTCGAGGATGAGGGGAGAGATGGCAGGCTCATCAAGAAATGAGTAGTCCGGTTTTTGGAATTTTGAAAGATTCGAAAATGGGAATGTGATCTCGTCGAATGTGGCGTGACGAGATATGTGGATTTGACTAGTCGACAAGTCATAGCATAGATAGCCCCTATGATTTGGCGGGAATCCTAGGAAGACACAGGGAGTAGACCTAGGATCAAGCTTGTGAGGGGCGGTAGAACTGAGGTTGGGATAGCACAGACAACCGAAAATTCGTAGATGATCATAGGAGGGGACTTTATGGTAGAGGATTTCGGTAGGGGTCATATTGTGAAGAGTGCTAGTAGGGAGAATATTTAAAATATATTATGACATTTTAGCAACATATACCCAGAAGGAATGAGGGAGGGAGACATGAATCAATAGGGTGCGAATCATATTGTTAATGGTACGTATGATTCTTTCAGCTTTACCGTTTTGTGGTGAGGCGTGAGGGCATGAGAAGCGAAAAAACATGTCATTATTTGTACAAAACTGGTGAAACATAGAGTTATTGAATTCACTACCATTATCGCACTGAAATGATTTTATACCTTTTCAAATTGTGTGTGGATAAACTTGCGAAACTCAAGAAAATTGACAAACACTTCCGATTTAAATTTAAGAGGATATAACCAAACATAGTGTCAAAAATCATCAAGCAACACAAGATAGTATTTATGACCGAGAGAACTAGAGATAGGAGATGTCCATAAATCGGCATGTATAATATCAAAATGAGCAAGTGTAACACTAGTAGATGATTTAAACGGAAGACAAATATGTTTGCCTAAAGTGCAAGAAACACAATTTTGGGTAAGTTTCCCATTACAAGCAATGAAATTGTTGTCTTTAAGAAAATTAAAAATTGAAACTACTGGATGACCAAGCCTATTATGCCAAGTTGAAGAAGAAACAGTCGCTAGAGTGACGGGAGAACAAGATCTGGCAGCGGAGGTGGAAGTGAATGGATAGAGATCCCCCGTGCTATTGCATCTCGTAAGAGGTGTCCCCGTATGAAGATCTTTCACAGTAAAACCAAAAGTGTCAAAATTCACGGAGACAGAATTATTACGAGTAAATTGGCGGACATATATGAGGTTCTTAATCATGGGTGGGGCATATAGGGTGTTTTTTAGGGAGAAGGGTGGATGAGGAGGTTGTGTGTATGAGATACCAAATCCTTTAACTGGAATGCGTTATCCACTACCAATTGTAACATATTGAGGATGCTTTAAACTAAACATTTTAGGGATAGTACCTGCAGATTGGGTGACGTGAGATGTGGCGCATGAGTCCATGTACCAAGTATTGTCAGGTTGTTGCATGGAGAGGGTGCAGAATGTCTGTCCCAACTCAGTGGGTGTCATGCCGGATGAGAGCTTCAAAACCTGACCTTGCATGAAGTGGACCTGCTGCGAGGCTGGAGCGGGGCCCAACAAACCAGGGTAAGAATACGGATTGTAGGGCTGCTGGTACTGGAATGGACTCGATCTTTGCGTCTTAAGCGGGGCGCGCGCCCGGTTGTTCGTGATCCATTCTTTGTTGTTGCTGCTGGTTCTTTTGACCGAGACCCTTGCCACGACCACGACCTCCCCTGCCGCGGCCCCTGCCACCCTTTCCACCGCGTCCCTACTGCGGTTGAGAGTTTTCTGGCAGCGTTCGATCTTGAGGGCGCGTTTCGACCGCTAATGCCTTCTGAATGTGCTCATCCTGCTTAGCACGCCGAGTCTCTTCGAGCAACAACTGCGTGCGAGCTTTGTTAAAGCTAGATAACGGATCTGCCTGTTGAATCATGGTGGCCAAAGTATCATATTCACCTTTAGGAAGGCCAGCAATCAATTGTAACACCAGTTTGGTGTCGATGTGAGCTCGTCGGCGAGCAAGTTGATCCGTTAGTAGCTTTAACTGTTTGCAGTACTCAGTCATATTGGAAAAGTTTTCAAGACGTGTATTGTTAAATTGCTCCTCTAAATACACAGCACGGGTGTGCTTATTGTCCTGAAAAATTTCCTCCAAACGATTCCATAACTCAAGGGCTGTGGCGTCAGATTTCATGATAGTAAGAAGAAGGTCATGAGAAATACTACCATAAATCCACTGTTTGACGCCGGCGTCTAGACGATGCCAAGTAGACTCATCAACCTCCGTAGGGCGCGGAATGGTGTCATCGATGTAATCAAGCACGTTATAGAGACATGCATGATTACGAAACAGTTCAACCCAGGGAGAATACTGACTGTTTTCTTGATCAAGAAGAATGAGAATAGAGTTCTTGATGTTTGTAACAGTTAGGGCTGGATGAAAAGATGATGACAACGTAGTGGTGGGATTGTGGAGGTAGAAGATTCAGAAAGTGTGGAAGATTCAGGGATATCCATTTAGAGAAGAGAGAAATGAAGAAGAAAACCTAGAATTTGTAGGAGGGGTCGCGGCGAGTTCTGAGGGTACTCGGCGGTAGGAAGAAAGAGTTCTAGGGTTTTGGGTGTTTGATTCTTGATACCATGTAAGATGATATTAATCTCCCTTGGAGAGTCTTTCATTAATATCAAGGTATATATAGAGTACAATATTCATCCCTTATACAATAGGAATTCTAAGCCTATACAAAAGAGGAATCTTAGTCTTACCATAATTATATTTACACAATATATGGAAATATTCTAATTATGGGTAGGGAATATATTATTTCATATATTTACACGTTTACACTTGGAAATAGAATATGTGTGCAAATTGGGGTTGATCCTTAAAGGTGCTATTAGTTGTCCGTTCTCAAACACTAGTTATTGGAGCACATCCCACGATTTACTGATAGTAGTGTTAAGGGACCGGTATTACTACTCCATGACTAGTCTGGCGCAAGACACGAACCTGGATATAAAAAAAAATGTGTGCAAATTGCTTTACCAAGACGACTTTGACATTTTTGCATAATTAAAATTCTAAACAAAATTTGCGACAATTCTTTCTGGAAATTTCTCATTTTGACTTTGGAAAACTCAATGGGAAGAAAAATCATAATTTTAGTTGTAGCATCACAAGTTTGAATCCTATTTGTTTTTCTTACCATATTAACCCTACATTATTCCCTATTTATTTAATTTCCTCACAACTAATAATTACCCTTAGAATATTAGGTAATTAACCACCCTGAGTGAATCTTGAATTATTTGAGGAGAATCATTGAAGGAAGGAAATTAGTTGCTCTTGCACCTATGGCGGAGGGAGCTAGGGCACAAGAGTTCATCGAACCGTCTTTATTCAAAAATTATAATGTATATAATAAATGTTGATTTTTTTAATTTTATTTGTGTGTTTATTTTCTTATATTTTGGTTGCACAAAGTAAAACCGGAAAATGGTCAAATATACCCATCTAGTTTAATTTATTAGTCAATTTTGCGCTCCGTTAGCGAAAGTAATCAAATATACCCCTCTCGTTATAAGTTGGGGTCAAATATATCCTTACCGTTAGCAAAGTATTCAAAAATGTCATTTTTTTAAAATCTAGAAAATTAAATTTTAATTAAAAAAATTGTAAAGTATTTTTTTAAAATAATATCCTAGAATTTTTTTTTAAAATCTGGATTAATTTTTAAAATAAATCTGAAAAATGGATTAAAAAATATTTTTCAAATTGTTTTTTAAAAGTGAGTGTTATAAAATAAAGAAAATATCATATTTTTAATAAAAAGTCATTTTCCAGATTTGTTTTAAATATGCTACATGTCATTTTTACACATTAATACACTTATTATATAGGAAAATACACATTAATACGCCTCATTTTAACATATTATATAGGTATTTAACTTATTCTATGTGGTGCCTACATGATAATTTTCTAAGAAACAATTTGGAAAGTTATTTTTTCTAATTAAAACAAATCTAGAAAAAATGGCTTTTATTAAAAATATGAAATTTTTTTGATTTTATAAAACTCGTTTTTGTAAAAAAAATATTCTGGAAAATTAGATTTTTATTTAAAAAATTGTAAAATATATATTTTTTTTAAATCATTTTTTCAGGTTTCTTTTTAAAATTAATCCAAATTTAAAAAAAATATTGTTAGAACACTTTAATTTTAAAAAAAAAATACTTTAGAGATTTTTAATTAAAAATTCAATTTTCCAGAATTATTTTTTAAAAATGGTATTTTTAAATACTTTGCTAACGAATGACAAAATTGACTAATAAACTAAAATAGATGACTTACAACGAAAATCGGCATGTATAATATCAAAGGGTGCAAAAGTAACACTAGTGGATGACTTAAACGGAAGACGAGTATGTTCGCCTAAAGAACAAGAAACACAGTTTTGGGCAAGCTTCTCATTACAACGGAGACAGAGTTATTACGAGTGAATTTGCGGATAGAGATTAGATTCTTAACCATATGTGGGGCATAGGGTATTTTGAAGGGGGAATGGATGAGGAGGTGGTGTGTAGGATGTATCATAACCTTTTACTGGAATGCGGTGGCCATTACCAACTGTCACAAATTGAGAATGCTTTAAACCAAACAGTTTGGGAATATTACCTGCAGACCGAGTGAGGTGAGAAGTGGCTCCAGAGTCCATGTACCAGTTGATGTCAGGCTGTTGCATGTTGAGATAGCTGAAGGCCTGACCCAACTCAGTGGGTGTCATGATGGACGAGGATCTGGTCTTTGGGCTGAATGGCGACGCGCAGTATGGTATCTTGTTAGCGCGCGGCTGAGGCCCGAATATGTGGGTCCTGTTGTTGCTATTGTTGATTCTGCTATCCGCGACCCCTACCACGACCACGGCCTCCTCTTCCGCGACCCTTGCCACCGCGTCCCTGCTGCGGTTGAGTGTTTTCTGGCGGCGTTGGATCTTGAGGGCATGTTTCGACAGCTAACGCCTTCTGAGTGTGCTCATCCTGCTTAGCACGGCGAGTGTCACGCCTCCCCGGGCCAGCTACTGGTGCCCTATCTGGGCACCCTTCTATTCATATAACATAATAAACCGCGGAAGATAAATAACACTCATCATTTTTTTTCCTTAAACACAGGCCAAGCCGATAAGGCTGTCATAATATAAATCACTGAAAGGGTCTACATTGTTCAATAATGTAAATACAACTCTAGCCAGTCCACATATGAATACAAGCCTCTAAGATTTTGGACAAATACTATGACGGGACAAGGCCCCGCCGTACCTCTGAATATACCTAGCCATAATGACAAGCTCCGAAACATTGGAGCTATTTCAAAATGCTGAACCAGGATCCTAAGCTCGCAGATCTACAACTGAGTACCTAGACCTGCGGACATGAACGCAGCCCCCCGAATGGGATCAGTACAACAAGTACCAAGTATGGAACGGAAATATAGTACAGTAAACAAGATCATAACTGTACAAAAAAATGACAGGGGCAAGTATGAAAATCAAATAACAGATCTTACCGTGCAATATAACATAAGAACCAACAGTACCTTGTTTCACTGTACTGCGGTATCACTGTATCACTGAACTACTGTAGATGAGATTATAACAGGTCAAATAAATAACCAGAGACAAGTATAATAATCAACTACCAGTACACTGTGCCTTTTTAAAAGTAGAGTAATGAGAGTCAACTTTATCTTTTAAGCCCTACTTTTACAAAATGAGATTAACCACCTCATTTCAAATCATGAAATCACTGAACCTTTTCATTAATGAAATCAATATCATTTCAAATTATGAAAGACATGTCAATATACGGGACACTTGTCCACAATTATGCAAGTTAAGTAATCTTTAACTCTCATTAGATCAAATAGGAGGTACTCCCCTCCTTAGAAAAACCAAGGCAATACAATGGCTTCATTTTTAGAATTACCAAGATAATACCATGCCTTCCTTTCTAAAACAAATAAGACACTAACAAGTCTTTCATTATAACACCAATGCACTATCACACCTTGCATCAGTAAAGATTAAAGTCCATTACAACAATTGTACGTCCGCCATACATTCACTTTATAAACTAAATTTCCATTTAGAAAAGCCAAGTACTACACGTATCACTAGGAAGTAGGATCCAATACATGTATCATTTTGAAATCATCGTTTAGAAAATCAAGACACTTATCATACCAAGTATCTTTCTAATACATGGTTTTGGCAAATCAAGGCACTAGACATCACGTATTACTTTAAAACATCTTTGAAAATCAAAGTGTCGCGTATCATGTACTATATTAAGGACTTAATCATGGACTTTCTCACATGATTTCCTTTCAACATTTTAAACCCTCTCTTGACTTTCCACAAACCTTGTTATAACAAACTTCCCATAAAGTCGTTATAACACTTTCATTTCTAGAAAACTAAAGCACTACCACATCTTTCTTTTTAATACAACCAAGGCATTATCACGTCATGTAAGAGAGTTGAACTCAAAGTACTACGTACATCTATTCTTTATACAAAGAATCACATCATGCAATATAGGGGAGTTGAACCCCGTAGCACCATGTACGTCTGTCGTACATCATTTTCCTTATAAAACCCCAAGATACTAACACCCGTAGTGTCAAGACACTTCTACTTTTAAAATCAAGTCAAGTGTACCTATCTCATTCAAGTAACTTCGTCTATAAATATCAAGTCACTTATACTATCTAGGGTTGATACCGTGGCACGAAAACACCACCCCGCCCCCTAACTAATCCTCGGCACCGCCCAGCGTGGGCGCGCCACGGACACTGCACTATGGCGCGTGGCCGGAACTCGCGCTTCCGAGTTTTGGAACCACGGCTCTGCAGCTTGGCGACGCGGCCCCGAACCCGAATTCTGCAGTTTCACATTTTTTTCTAAGCCTCCTTTCAATCAAGTAACCTCCCTTATATACTACCAGGAATCCGAGTTCATTTAAAACATATACGTTCATCGTACGCTCATTTTTATAAAGTCATGCTCAAAGGAGATAGAAGAAGTTCCACATACACTAACTTTTTCAAATTGAGTTACTACCTTTTTCAAAACTCAAGTCATTTATACTTTCGAAATCCAAGTCTCATGTACTTTCAAAATTAATACTTTTATGAGTTGTGAATAGGTTATACTCGTTTGTAACGATCTTGTTAAAACAACCATGATCTAGAAAATGTAATACAATTTTGTCTTATCTTAGTTTCTATGCAGATGGAGAATTCTACTCATTTCAATATAATTGATTGTCGATACATTTTCATTAACGCTTCAATGGCTTGTTCGATACCTATTCTCATTAGTGTAGTAAATTAGCAAAGTCAACTCGACTCCAATACTTCCTAACGGCTCTTACCAACATCCCCCATAAGACTTGGTAAGAACATAGAAATATTTTAGACATGTCTTTAGCATAAAATCAATAACATGAATACTTCCTAATGACAAGGCAAGTATACTTCAAGAAAACAAGTCATGTCGATAGAAGGAAGAAGTTCACATACCTCGTTGGCGACTAACTCATACGACAAGTAGCAATACGCTCCAATGTACTTCAACCTTATCGTCTATTCCACATTCCAAGTAGAATATGCTACACGCAGTACTTCAACCTATAATGACGATATCACTCCTATCAATATCATACTTACTAGTATAAGACTTATACCAAATAATTGTCCTCTAATTCTACGGAAATTTGGGCAGCACTTCCTTTGTTTCTACGTACTTTTATACTTTTTCCAAGACCCGTATTCAACAACCAACAAGCTACATTTAAGGCACAACCAACAGTTAAACAAAGGGGATTACACGCCTAACTTGACGTGTAAAATTCTGTCCCACAATATATACAAAACAGTCCATAAAACAGCCCACAATTTATCCAACATTAAGGGTACAACGTGAAGCCTTTAACACCCTTATTCCTTGGGACTTTCATTAGCCATTTACTACCTTAATCATGCATGTTAGGGGCTGATTTTTCCAACATCAATACACCCCAAAACAGTCCATAAAAACGACACAACGACGTCTAACAGTTTTAGGCAGTTTTCGGCCAACAACAACTACAACAATCCAAAGTCCTTTTCCTTAATTCCTTTTAATCCAATTCTGATTCCAACATGTTATATAAGTTATAATAACTATCAAAAACAATATTTCCTTCATTATAACATGCGACAAGTGTGGATAACAACAACAATATAACCAACGAAACCAATGGCACAAAATTGCCTCAAATTGGTCAACAACATATCTATCACATACACATCGTATTTTCCATTTCTTCCTTAACATAAATTCATCCCTTAAACATAACAATAAGTAATATCCAATTAATGCGGAGGAAGAAGAATTATTACCTCATTTTTGTGCCAAAAATCATCCAAAACAGCCCCTTAGGTTTTGGTCTGCAGTTTTCGTTTCACTCTACTTCTTCAAGTTTCAATCACATATATGTGACCCCTATGAACTTATACACAACTTCACTTCACGTTTCGCTTCCAAAAAGTCGACGGAAACCCTAGGGTTTCAAGCTCATTTTCGGCCCAAACAAGCTACACAAAGTTGAGATATTAATCTTGGTTCAACACTTGGATTAGGGGCTTAATCGTGGATGAAATGAACTAATCAACACTAGGTGTTCTTGGTGTACTTGGTGTTGAGCTTAAATGAGAGAAAAATGAGAGCTTATTTGGCTAAGTGTTAAGGCAAGTCTTGCAAGCCCTATATTATGTATATAATACATCTCAAAGCATTGGATGATGACAAGTGTATGGACAAAGTGTAGCAAGACAAGTGGAGTGGGACCCACCTCCACTTGTCTCCAAAATATCTAGGGTCAAAGTCTTCCAAGACCAAGACAAGTGGGGGTGACACGTGTCACCCTCTCATTGGTCTAAAAATATTTCATCTCCCAAAAATTCATAATTGGCCAAAATATCTCAAAATATTGTGGGCCCCACAAAATCGTAAAATTTTCTCGTGGGTCCTACGTGATCAAACCGAACTTAAAAATCCATAATTCTAATATATTCCAAAAGTCTCAAATACAAAATTTGAAAATCAAATTCCCATTAATAAATCTTTTTCTTCACAAATTTCCGAGAATTTTCCTTAAGAAAAAATAATTCTTCTTTCTTTCCAAAATTCAAATCTCAATTTTGTACGTACGTTCTCATTTCATTGCCTTGGAAATACGGGGTGTAACAACGAGTCTCTTCGAGCAACAATTGCGAACGAACTTTGTTAAAACTGGGAAGCGGATCTGCCTGTTGAATTATGGCGGCTAATGTATCATAGTCGCCTTTGGGAAGGCCTGCAATCAATTGCAACACAATCTTAGTGTCCGAGACAGGCGTGTCGACGTTGGAGAGTTGATCCGATAGTTTCAATCTGCGGATTCATCATGTTGGAGAAATTTTCAAGGCGTGTATTGTTAAATTGTTCCTCCAAATACACTGCACGAGTGTGCTTGTTATCTTGAAAGATTTCCTCCAAGCGGTTCCACAAATCACGGGTTGTGGCACCAGATTTCATGATAGTAAGAAGAAGATCCTGAAAAATACTACCATAAATCCACTGTTTGACGTCGGTGTCTAGACGACGCCAAGTAGACTCATCAACATTCGGAGGGCGCGGAATAGTGTCGTCGATGTGGTCAAGCACGTTATATAGACATGCATGATTACAGAACAGTTCAACTCAAGGAGAATACTGACTGTTTTCTTGATAAGAAGAATGATAATATAATCCTTGATATTGGTAACAGTGAGAGCAGGATGAAAAGAGGATGACGACGTGGTGGTGGAATTTGTAGAGGTAGATGCGTCAGAATCAGAAGCGTAATCCTAAGTATCCATTTAGAGAAGAGAGAAAAGAAGAAGAAAAACCAAGAATTTTGGAAGGAGATGGGGGAGGAACCGCGGCGGAACTGCCCGAGGGGGGGGGGGGCTGGTCGTCGGCGGCGGCTCACACAAATAAAAATTCTAGAGTTTTGTGTTAGGCTCTTGATACCATGTAAGATGATATTAATCTCCTTTAGGGAGTCTTCTCATTAATATCAAAGTATATATAGAGTACAATATTCATCCCTTATACAATTGAAATCTCAAGTCTATACAAAAGAGGAATCCTGATCTTACCATAATTATATTTACACACTATATGAAAATATTCTAATTATGGATAGGAATACAATGGTTTCTATAATATACATCTTTACAATATTATTAATTTTGATTCAATTCTTCTAAGTTACCTCAAGATTTTGGACCTCGCGATTTTGTTTTTCTAAATTTTAACTGAAAAGACGTCTCAACAGTTGAATCATGGATTCGTCCTCAAAACCAAAAAAAATTGTATACCAAATTTCATGGTTGTAGAAAGAAAAGAAAAGACAAAGAATTGGTCGGTTTCTTTTGTCCTTTTATGGGATAACTCAACACAAGAAATTCTATAGTATGTGAAAATTAACAGTATGTGCCTTTGAATGGGGAAACTTACATGTTTATCCTAAGGATTGATTCATCTGGTCTGTGTACCTAATCTAGTTCTATGAATCTTGCAGACATGACCAGCCGCCAACATTGGAGGAGATGCCATATTGGACCAAACTGAAATTTAAAACCAAAAATTGTCTTCATTCAAAACTTATGATGAATGGTAAATTGTTTATTCTTAATTAACTAGATTGATTGGAAATTACAATAATGGTTTTTATCTTGGAATTTGGATGATACCATGTGATCACATGCAAAAATTTGGTTCTTCCAAATATTTCGTCTGGTTTGTTTTTGTTAAATAAATTTACGTTTCATAGTTTAATCTATTCACATTTGGATTTTGCGATCAGCATTAAGATGTTTGGTATTGAGACATTGCTGTCAGACTATTTGGAGATTTATTTGGTCATCATATATGCTTTATGCGTGTATAGTTAAACCTGTGAAATGTTATGATTTTTTTGTATTTTCAAGGTTCGAATTCAGAACCTCTTAAATAAGGATAGATGAATTTTATTCATATCACCACAACTCTTATTCGTACACCATTTTTTTTTTATTTCCTGTTGAAATTAAATCAAGATTAATAATTTAAAATTAATTAGAATTTGAATAGTTTATTTAATCTAATTCTAGTTAGGATTTATTTATCAAAGTCATATAGAGATATGTTTTCTAGTCCTAGTCTATGTTGGATTTCTAGTATTATAAATAGGGTGTCTCCTACCCATTTTCTTAAGTTGAGAGGTAGTTAATTGTAGTGAAATTCAAGAGTTTTAAGTTATTGAGTAAAGTCCCCTACATCTTTTTTTCGGTTTGATAAATTTCTTCTATATAGCCATTGTTGAATTTTTCACTTGTGCATATACTATTCGTTAGAGTATTTTTATTTTCTTCAAAGTGGTATCAGATCATGTAAGATTCGATCAAAGCCTCTTGTGAGATCCAACACATATAAAAGAATATGGATATTTCATATTTGTCAAATTGTCCCTATTTTTTTGTTTGACGGAAAAAAATAATTTTGAGAATTGGTATCAGATGAAGAACTTTTTCAAAGTTGTTAGACTACGATCCATCAATGATAAAGGATTCGTGGAAACCTCAAAAGACACAATATTGACTGGTGAAGCCGCTACACAATCAGAGAAAAATAGACAATTGAATTACAAGGCATTTTACTACCTCAATAGCAAAGTCCAATCTCATGTATATAATAAATATTTGCATGCAAAATCAGCAAATGAGGCTTGTACAATATTGGTGAAATCATATCGACGTGTTGCAGACGTGAAGAGAGAGAAACTTCAAGAGGTTTGGAGGCAGTATGAGTTGGCCCGGATGAAACCAACAAAATATGTGAAAATTATTTTCGCAAGAATTAGAGAAATTGTTAATGACGTGAAGGTCAACGGAGAAGTTTTAAAAGAAGTTAAAGTTGTTGAAAACGTATTGAAGTCTCTATGATTGGAGTTTCACACAAAAAATACAATTCTTAAGGCTATTCAAGATCATAATACTTTGAGACTTGATGATCTAGAAGATGAATTGGTGACATATGAGATGTTATTGAATAAAAAGATAATCGAGATAGTGGAGGAAGCATTGCAATCAAATGATGATCAGCCAAAAGAAAAAAAAAGTGTCATCGAATCTGACAGAAATAAATGAAGAAGGTCGGAATTCAAAAATAGTGGGAAAAAAGAGAAGATAGAAGTAATTTTTGATGTGGTATAGTCTCTGATTGCAAAGCAGACTTCAATAATTTTCAAATTGATTTATCAATGATTTCAGGAGTGGCTAAGAAAGATTATTTGGTTGGAACTGATGCCCTTTCAATAGAAGCCGATGGTGTTTTAAGTCAGGAAACACGTAATAGACATGATTGATCTATAAAAGCTGAGGCTAATAAAAAAAAATCCTCCATTGCCGCACAAGAAAAATTCTTGAAATATATTGAAGATGAAGCTAGTAATGAAAGAAGCAAAAAGGTTCACTATGAGCAAGTTTTAGACGATCGACCCAAAATTAAAGCAGAAACAATTAAGGGTTTAGATGCGCAATTAAAGTGCATGATTATGGAGATTGACGATGCAATCAATTTTGAATCATTAGTCGAGATTGTATGTTTTGAAGAGCATAAAAAATTGTTAGTCGACAATACTACTCTACCACATACAAAAAGGCAAAATTAAAGTTGAATGGGCACGTAAGGTCAAGACTACTTATTCAAGGATACAAGAAGAAAAAATATGATCATGATATTTCGAAGATGTTTAACATGGAGAAAGTCAAATTAACTTTGAATCTTGTTGGAGAGAAACTGAAGCTGACTAAAGATGGCACCCACAATTTTATCGATGCTACATATTTCAGGAAATTGTTCCATAGTCTACGATGGTTGACTTCTACAAGAAATGATATTGTTCATCACGCTCAAGTGTGAAGATCTTGATTTAAGGGAGGTTATGTTGGAATTAAACCAAGATAAATAATTTAAAGTTAATTAGAATTTGATAATTGATAGTTTATTTAATCCAATTCTAATTAGAATTTATTTATCAAAGTCATATATAGGAATAGATTTTCTCGTCCTACTCTATATTGAATTTCTAGTATTATAAATAGGGATTTCTCCTGCCTATTTTCTTAGGTTGAGAGTTAGTTAATTGTAGTGAGATTCAAGATTTTAGTTATTGATTAAAGTCTTCCACCTCTTCTTTTTAGTTTGATAAATTTATTCTTTATAGCCATTATTGAGTCTTTCACTTGTGCATATATTATTCGTTTAAGTATTTTTATTTTCTTCATTTTCAAGGCTCGAATTCAGGACCTCTTGGATAAGGATGGAGAAATCTTATTCATCTCACCACAACTCTTGATTGTACACCGTACAAGAGCTTACTGTTGAACTAAGTAGGCTTTCAATCCTCTGTTACAACAACTATGCCCAAGGGCGACTGAATGGATTTGTTAGCCTAAAACACACACACACACACACACATACATATATATATATATATATATATATATATATATATATATATATATATATATATATATATATATATATTAAGTGACTTTTAAACTTCTTTCTTAGAATCCATCGGTATCAAACTCTCACTTATACAAAAACATAATATTAAAGTGAAAAATGATAGCGAGAAAACATCCTATTAGTCAGAGGAAAAGAAAGCAAAAATGATTCCTATAGTAGCGGAAGCCCATTATCTAATGACTTCGAACATTGTGACACTTGCATCAAGGATATTTTAGTTGAAAAAGATGATATACAAACAGAGGCGGAACCACGTGGTGAAGAGAGAGAGCATGTGCACTCGTTAAATTCGGGAAACAATCTGTATATATATAAATATATATACCTTGAAAACGTGAATATATATTTAATTGTGCACTCTTAAACAATAGTAAACTTGGTGCACTGGAGAAACCTTTGACGATTTTTTTGTTAATTATCCTTGTTTGCACCGCATATTGTGCTTTATCCCAAAAATAATAATTCATATTTGACATATATACTTGTATTTTCGGCACTTCTCTTACCAGTCACCATTATCCCTCACTCGTCATTAATAGTTTAGCTAGCGTTTATTTTAAGATAATGGTGCTCCTGCGGTCCTCAAATCCTGGATCTGCTTCGGGATACAAAAAAACTTATTTTCTGATGTATGACTCAATCAAATATAATAAAATAGTAGCTAACTCGGAGAAAATAAGTTAGACTTGAAAAGGTGAAACTGTCCCAATCATAAAAATTAAAAATTAAAAATAAAAAGACTATACATAAATTTACCAAAATCATGTGTTCAAGTTCGGATCACCACCATACATATCCTTCATGAAGGTGTTTACGTCGTTCGTACACGCAATAGAATTTGAAAATTTATGTTTTCAAACCCGACGACGATCGAACTGCAGTATGATATATAATGAAAATACAAAACATATAGTAAATGTAATACTTCGATAGAAGACTTACATTTTGAGATAATCAACCAAGCAGTTGATTCCGGACGCTTTGTGTAGTCCGAGGGTGCACACGCAAATGTCCCTCAATTTGTAAGTTCTGAAACTATGATGTAATTTGCTAAGTCATGAATGCTAGGGATTCTGACATAGTTTTAGAAGAAATTTACCTCTCTTAGATTTTCAGTGTCTTGAAATGAGAAGAGGAGCCTCCTATTTATAGGATAAAATAAGAGCTCAAGGATTTCAGTAGGGCGGGCCAGCAGAATGGCGAGAATTGACCGCTGGCCACGTCCACGGCGCGGTGCTAGCACGTGTTCCTGGCACCGCGGTCCTGAATCAAGGCACCGTGGTTCCGTCCTATTTTTCTGCCTATTTTTCCATTTTAATGTCCCGGTCATCAACCGAATATTTAGGTATAATCTCCATCAATTACATCTTTTAATCGACGGAACATTTGACTTAGCGTTACCCTTCATGCCTTTACATATCGTCACTAATTACATTAGGATCTTCACGGAACTCCTGCACTGCGCCGGAAGACGAACCCAATATGTAAAGTTTAGCTACACAAAATATGTGAACTCAACTTATATGTGAGAAGATAAAATCCTTTCATTCATGACACACTCAATCAAGCTTAGGATCTGTCAAGTGTCTATCCAAATGACTTGATCATTATAACTCATCTATATTAGTTGACAACATGACCATATCACAGACATGTCCATTCGTTGTGATGACTTAGTCAACCTAATACCACATGAGTATCTGAGTGTTCACTCGAATATATATTCAAGGAATGAATCCTAATCTTGGCTCACATACCACCTTTAATCTACTTTGTAATGCACCCAAAACAAGCCGCGTCTCAACCTATAAGGCATTTGAGCTTAGGACAGGATCAAAGTACATTACTTCGTAAACAAGGTGATATTGACCTCAAGTCTAAGGACTTCTATCTCCCACATGCCGATAACATTATAGACATATAACAAAACAGTACATCAGCAGGGCATACAAATACTTCAACAAGTATCCATGTGTCTATCACGAGTTGTCATAACTCGTAGCAAGTGAGACATACTACATCCCCTAAGGATATGATGCAAACTACATGTTTACGTATCGTATATCATCGATATCCCAAATTTCGATGATCATTAGTCGAGGTAATTTAAGAGTCACGTTATAACATTAATTCTCACATCATTAATAAACATGTAACTTATAGGGATGCATTTATAGAATATTATACAATCAACTAATAATTCAACAAATACAAATTGTCATAATATATTCATCATTAATATAAATATGAATGTGTATAAAGTACATTGTGTCCTAATACAGATTGTCTCTAGGACATACATATACTTACACTTCAATATATTTTTTATAAGAGTTTTGGACTAAAGCCATGTCTTCATTTAATATTTTACATTGAAATGCATTTCTTTTCATTTTAGTAGTTGAGAATTACACGATCAAAATCAACTGTATTTTAAAAGGATAATACTAGTATACTGCAATACGAAAATCAGATAACTTGGCAACTATGGAAAGCAAAATAAGACTTTCACACCTTACTAAAAGGGAAACAAGAAAGAAATTTCATTACAGGCTTGAAACATAAGTTAAATAAGGACACATAATGTTGGCTTCTAGAAGGCAATACTTCTGGATAGAGTCGACTTTTCTAATTTTCTTTTTACAAACTTTTATTTGACTTTTAGCATTTTTCTATTTGGTCCAAAATAATTTATTTTTTTCAAATTTAAGAAGGTATTATTTTCTTTTGAAAGTTGCCATGCTAATAAATAATCTAGCAAAATTCTAAATGTATTTATAATATTTTATGAGTAAATTCGAGAGAGAGATAAAAAATAATATAGTCAATAACATCCTTAATTGATATTCCAAAGTAGCTTTCTGTTTTAATAGGTGTGCATGTTAAACAGTGTCTAAAAGTTGGCATTAGTGTCGCGGCTCAAGGGACACGACGCCGCGGTACAGGCCCACGTCTAGTGGGCCCCGGTCAGGCCATATTCAGGGCCCACAACGTGTCCAGCAGTGGACACACATTATTATTATATTATTGTATATTTGGTAGACTTAGTCTTGTACCATAATTAGAATTATTCTATTACCTTAATTTTATAGAATATGGATTTAGATGTAAAGTAGGAATATGATTCTCCTATTGTAACTTGTATATATATGTATTCAATCAATAAGAATAATCAAGGGATTATTTCTTTCATGGTATCAAGAGTCTAGATTCTCTTTACCCTGCTTCCGCTCCTCAAATTTCTCATTCTTCTCGATTTTCTAACCCTAAAGCGCCGCAACACTCTCTCGGTTTTCTTCAACAAACAGCGGCCCTTTTCTCAGAAAATCCTATCTCCTAAATTCCCTTCTCCAAATGTTGTTATATTCATCATGACTGATAAGAACAATTTTCATCTTGTCCTAACAGTTTCTAACATCAAGAGCGTCATCCCTATCGTTCTTGACCTAGAAAACGTCCAATATGGAACGTGGGCAGAATTATTTAAGATTCATGCCTTGACACATAAAGTCCTCTACCACATCATTCCTCCAACTCATCCAAAGAAGGGTGATACAACGTCTACCTCTACGACGGTGGTGCCCATTAAAGAAGCAGATCCAGAATTATGGGTCATGCTTGATGTCAAGGTTCTTCAGTGGATTTATGTCACTATCTCCCTGGATCTTTTACAGACGATTATGGAACCTAACTCCACAGCTATGGCGGCGTGGAATCGATTGTGTGACATCTTCCAAGATAATAGTAATTCTCGTATTGTTATCCTTGAGCAAAAATTTTCTCAAGTTTCTATGGCGAATTTTCCAAACGTTTCTTTTTATTGCAAACGCCTCAAGGACTTGGCAGACCAACTTCGCAATGTGGGTTCTCCTGTTTTTGATAGTCGTCTAGTTCTTCAGATGGTTGCCGGTTTATCCGAGGCCTATACAGGGGTTGCTTCGGTTATTCGTCAAAGTAACCCCCTTGGTTGCTTCGGTTATTCGTCAAAGTAACCCCCTGCCGACGTTCTATCAAGCCCGCTCCATGCTAACTTTGGAAGAAATGGGTTTGGCTAAAAGGGCATCGATCGGAGCAAATCCCGTTGCCATAATGAATGCTTTCAAGTTTTTCCCTTCTAATCCACCCAACGTGATCCAAAATCAAAACAACGGGGGTGGTAAGAAGGGTTAAAATAGAAAGAATAATGACAAGAATTGAGGCGGCAACAACGGGGGTAACCGTCAATAGCAGGAGCAGTGATGGGGCCCACAAGGGGCCTCTGGATAGTGGCAGTGGGTCCCAGTGACGCACAACAGCGCGGCTCCGCAATACAATGTCGCAGCGCAACCTTACAGCGTCGTGGCACAGCCTTACAGTGCCACGGTGCCTCAGTATCAGCCAGTCTGGCGCACGACCCGCCTTCGGACTCGGGTTTGAGACGGCGTATGGCGGCAAGGCGATCCAAGATACTTGGTCTCGCCCCTATCAGGCCCACCACGCAGCGGGCCCCACTCAGACCGATATTGAAGCAGCGATATACACGTTTGGCTGGACCCAACCGGACCCTAATTGGTATATGGACACCAGCGCCACTACTTACATGGCATCCGACCAAGGTACTCTTTTGTCTTATTTCAATTTGAGCACTAATCGTGGTATAATTGTTGGTAATGGCATTGGCAATTCTATTTCAATTAAGGGTTATGGTCATAAAACTTTGTCCCCTCCTCATCCATCACTTGTCCTGAAACATACCCTTCATGCCCCAAAATTGATTAAAAATTTGGTGTATGTCTGTAAATTCACCACTGATAATTGGGTTTCTATTAATTTTGATCTGTTTGGGTTTTCTGTGAAGGATTACAAGACGGGGAGTCATCTCATGAGGTGTGACAGTATAGGGGATCTGTATCCAATCACACCGAGTCTCAGCATCTCGCGTCAAGCTATGCCATCCACTTTTGCACCTATTGTTCCTTCCTTGTGGCATGCTCGTCTAGGTCATCTAGGGTCAGATATTTTATCTTCTTTATATAGACATAAGTTTATTTCTTGTAAGAGTACGCGTAGTACTCCACTTTGTCAATCCTGTGCTTTCGGAAAAATTATTAAGTTATCATTTGTACCTTCAAATTCTAATACTCCAATGTTATTTGATATTATTCATAGTGATTTATGGACATCTCCGGTTCTCAGTTCTATGGGTCATCATTATTATGTTTTATTATTAAATGACTATTCTAAATATTTATGGACGTTTCCAATTGGGAAAAAATCTCAAGTTTTTTTCATTTGCATAAAATTTAGAGCTTTCATAAGAACGCAATTCGAACGGAAAATAAAAAACATTCAATGTGATAATGACAAAGAGTATGACAATGGAGAATTTAGGGAGTTTTGTGCTCAAAATGGGATAAATTTTTATTTTTCTTGTCCTCATACGTCTTCACAAAATGGGAAAGCTGAGCGAAAAATTCGTACAATTATTGTCCGCACTTTATTGGTTCATTCTTTCGTTCCTCCATTATTTTGGCATCATGCGCTACAAATGACTACCGATCTACTCAATATTCTTCCCTCTAAAGGTTTGACATATTCATCTCCTCTTAAAGTGTTATACAATAAGTATCCGTCGTATTCTCATCTTAGGGTCTTCGGATGCTTTTGTTATTCATTGTTTCCATCTACTACAATCAACAAACTTCAGGCACGTTCTACTACTTGTGTATTTTTGGGGTTATCGTCAAATCACCGTGGTTATAAATGCTTTGATTTGTCCGCTAAACGAATCATCATTAGTCGCCATGTCCTCTTTGATGAATCCCAAATTCCATTATCTAAAGTAGAACAACCCGTGCCTAGTTCTTATGATTTTTTGGATGATGCTATCTCCCAATATGTTTTGCGTCATTTTTCAGATTCGTCAGAAAAATGTCGTCAGCGCCGCGGCGCCTGCCTTCTAGTGTCCATACTGTTTCAAACCCGTCATTATTGCCGAGGCTCTCTGGGGAAGTGTCACGGCGCCAAAACTTCAGAGAGCTCTGCAGCTCTTCCAACGCCGCGGCTTCCCGAAGTTTCTCAAAATTTCCGAAATTCCCCCAATCCAACCCAGAGTCATGGTACAGTCACTCGCAGTCAACGTGGTATTTTTAAGCCTAAAGTACATTTTAATTTGAATTCTAATGTTCTTAAATCCCCTTACCCCGTAATCATGTGTCTGCCTTAAATGACTCTAATTGGAAAATTGTTATGACCGAAGAATATAATGATCTTATTGATAATAAGACGTGGGAGTTGGTACCCCGTCCATCTGATGTTAATATTATTCGGTCTATGTGGATTTTTATTCATAGAGAAAATTCTGATGGTTCATTTGCAAGGCATAAAGCTAGACTTGTAGGTGATGGTAAGACTCAGCAGGTTGGTGTGGATTGTGGTGATATATTTAGCCCAGTGATCAAGTCGGCTACCATTCGCACTGTGCCTATCTTGACTCTTTCGAAATCCTGGCTCATTCATCAGCTAGAAGTGAAGAATATTTTTCTACATGGTGATCTTCAGGAGACAGTGTATATGCATCAGCCCTTAGGGTTCAGGGATACTAGATATCCTAATCATGTCTATCTATTAAAGAAGTCATTGTATGGGGCTTAAGCAGTCTCTATGGGCTTGGTATAAGAGGTTTGCTAACTTTGTTTCGATTATGGGTTTTTTCACACAGTACATCTGATAATTCATAATTCATATATCGTAGAGGGTCTTCCATGGCTTATATATTGTTATATGTTGATTATATTATCTTGATTGCCTCTTCTGATGCTTTGCGAAAGTCTATAATGACAATGCTCAGTTCTGAGTTTGCCATGAAGGACTTGGGGCCATTGAGTTATTTTTTGGGGCTGCAGTCACTCGTCATGCAGGCGGTTTGTTCTTATCACAGAGGAAGTATGCAGCAGAGATCATTGAGAGGGCTGGGATGTCATCCTGTAAGTCCACTTACACTCCAGTTGATACTAAACCCAGGTTGGGTGCTGTAGCTGACTCTTCATATGAGGATCCGACCCACTATCTCAGTCTTGCAGGCGCCCTTCAGTATATGAGGTTCACGCGACCTGATATTACATACACCGTACAGCAGTTGTGTTTGTTTATGCATGATCCTAGAGTTGAACATATGAATGCGCTAAAATGCATTCTTAGGTACATTCAGGGAACACTTGAGTATGGTTTATATTTGTATTCATCGTCGACGTCTACACTTGTCTCTTACACAGATGCTGATTGGGGTGGTTGTCCTGACACCAGACGGTCTACGTCTGGCTATTGCATATTTTTAGGTAATAACTTGGTCTCATGGTCTGCCAAACGTCAATCAACGCTTTCACGTTCAAGTGCAGAGGCTGAGTATAGAGGGGTAGCCAATGTGGTTTCTGAGTCATGTTGGTTACGAAATCTACTGTTAGAGCTTCATTGTCCTATTGAGAAGGCTACCTTGGTGTATTGTGATAATATAAGTGTCATCTACCTTTCTGGTAATCCAGTTCAGCACCAGCGTACTAAACACATAGAGATGGATATTCATTTTGTCCGAGAGAAGGTAGTCAAAGGACAAGTACGCGTCTGTCATGTTCCTTCAAGATATCAAATTGCAGACATCTTTACAAATGGTCTTCCCTCAGTCCTTTTTGAAGATTTTAGAGCGATCTCAGACGAAGACCTTCCGTGTGCGAAGTGTGTTAAACAGTGTCTAAAAGTTGGCATTAGCGCCGCGGCTCAAGGGACACGCGGCCGCACATGTGCCCACGCCCAACGGGCCCTGGCCAAAGCCATATCCAGGGCCCACAACGTGTCCAGCAGTGGACACACATTATTATTGTATTATTGTATATTTGGTAGACTTAGTTTTGTACCATAATTAAAATTATTTTATTACCTTAATTATATAAAATAATAATTTAGATATAAAGTAGGAATAAGATTCTCTTATTATAACTTGTATATATATATCTTCAATCAATAAGAATAATGTAACGGATTATTTTTTTAAGTGCAAGAGGCTAAATAATCAATAAAAGGACCGGAAGGAGTATCCTTTTACAATCTATTAACAGTTGACATGAAGCAATCAGGGTAGATTCAATGCTTCATCTCAAGATTTTTACGAACTCAGTATTATTAGTGCATTATATAAATAAAAATTTACAAAATGTATATCATAATATTATATATAATACAATAATAATTTTAAACGTACAATGTATTCTATCGCAAGAAATTAAATGTCAAATTCATTAAATTAGAATTATAAAATTCACCTATGGTCATGCAACTTGTTTTTTTACTTCTTTCAACGGTCATGCAACCTGCTTTAACTACCTCTTCTCGTGAACTATATATATTGTATGTATTGCCTAGATCAAGCTTGGAGATCCTCATAGTACAATTACCTTAATCAGTGAATGCATTTTATCTAATCAAATAAATTCCTGTTAAAAAAAAGAACACTATATTGACTCTATCGAAAATAAGCACACGGCATCCATTAGTCATTGAATTTATGTATGTTGCATATCAAGGAAGTTCACCTTTTTAGCAAATTTTTCGAGGATCTGGGAGGGGGCAAATTAAAGCTGCCAATTGTTAGCATATGTTATTTTGACATAAAATGTCAAAATGTTCCACATTCAAAAATCACTCTTATGTCTTATGTATTAGATTCTATATAAAGGGATCTAATTGCTTCTTTAACTTGCACTTTTAACTTTTAAGAATAGTATTATTATATTATCTTGTTATTGCTTTGTAAGAATTCATGTTATGAATAAAAGACCATGAATTCTATCATAGTATTAGAGCCAAGAGCGCAAGTTAATATTTTTAGCTTGATCGCGGATCCAACTTCGCGGTGAGTTAGTTGGGGGTTCGCATGCTGCACGCCCCTGTTATCAGTTAAAAAAATTTGGCTAGTCTTGGCTTGTTTTGGAAGCTCGTGCTCGTTTTGGCTGTTCGTGCTCGTTCTGATCTTGGCTTTCGCATTTGGGTTTCGTCTTCTTCGTTGCCGCATCTGATTGGTGAGATCTGCCCCTTATTATTGTTGCTTGTTATTTGGGATTTTTTTCTGTTTAAAATTCATAATGGCTGGAGGTGATGATTCTTTGCAATCTATTGGTGTTCGGTTAGATGGAAAATATTATTCCTATTGGATCTATATCATGGTAAATTTTTTGAAGGGAAATTGGCTTTGGGATTATATGTCTGGAAAAGCCAAATGCCCTAAAGTTGGAGATGAAAAATTTGATGAATTATTTAGGACTTGGGAGACCAATAATTCAAAGATTATTACTTGGATTAATAACTCTGTTGAACAAATAATTGGTGTTCAATTGGCTAAGTTCAAAACTGCTAAAGAGATTTGGGACTATCTGTCAAGATTGTTTGTGCAGAATAATTTTGTTGTTATATATTAGTTACAATCTGAAATCCGTGCACTAGTACAAAATGATTTGGGCATTCAAGATTATTTATGTGCAATGACTACTTTGTGGATCAGTTAGCTATGACGGAATCTACTGAATTGCAAGCATGCGATGCTTATATTAAATGCAGAGATGAAGACCGTCTTGTTCAGTTATTGATGGGTTTTCGATCAGAATTTGAGAATTGTCGTTCAGGCTTGTTGCACCGCAAATCCTTATCATCTGTTGAAGATGTGGTAAATGAACTTATGACTGAAGAAACATGTTTGGAGACTCTAAAAGGGGTACATAAGACTTTTACTTTCGTATTGACAGCTCCTTCATCTGCACCGGTCCTTGCGGCCCCTACACACCAGTATAGAACATCTATCACGGATAATTGTAATTATTTCAAGAAACCATGACACTGGAAGAATCAATGTCCTAAGCTACGGAAGACGGGACAAGGACATAAGCCTTCTCAACAGAAGCCATATTCTGGAGGTCAATTCCAGAACTCGTATACACCGACTCAGGCTGCCTTTGTGCCCTCTCTTGATCATCCAGCTTCAGGAGCCTCTGTGAGTCACAGTATTGATTTTGTAGCTGACCAATTTCAGAAGTTCCTCGCATTTCAACAGTTTCAAAATAATTCTCAGTCTTACTTTCTAATCCTTCCAGCTCATTCTCTGTCTTATGCTCTTTCTAATCCTATGTAATAAGCTACGGATAGAGGTTTTCATCTAGCTAAAATTTAGATATGGATGTATTAGCTAGGGCAATTTCCTAGCGAAATTGACGTTAGCTAGGGACTTCCTTTTGTTAGCTAGGGATTTTGTCACTAGACAAATGACTGTTCTCTTGTAGTGATATTCTAGTGTAGTTGACAGTATTATGTATGCGATGGTGTGTACACGTCCAAATATTTCACAAGCAATAAGTGTAGTAAGTCGATATATGGCTTGCCCCGGTAAAACACATTGGCAGGATGTAAAATGGATTCTCAGTTATTTGTGAGGTACTTCAAATGCATGTTTGGAATTTGGAAAAAATACTAACTCTTTGATTGATTTTGTAGACTCAGATTAGGCAGGTGATCTTGATAAAAGAAGATCACTAACATGTTATGTATTTTGCATTGATAGGTGCTCTATCAGTTGGAAAGCTACATTACAACATATAGTAGCTTTATCTAATATCGAAGCAAAATATATGGCAGTGACCTAGGCGATCAAAAAAGTTTTATAGTTGAAGGGTCTATTTACTGAACTCAACTTACACCAAGGTGGTATTATTATTTTTTGTGCTAGTCAAAGTGTCATTAACTTGACTAAAGATCATATGTATTATGAGTAAAGCATATTGATATCAAGTATCATTTCATCCGGGAAATCATTGTTGAAGGAAAGGTCTCTGGTCAGAAGATCAACACCAGAAACAACCTTGTTGACATGTTCCCAAAGCCTTTTCCAGTTGGCAAGTTTTCGTTCATGAAGAATGATTTAACCTAAAATTTTTTACTTGTTGTCATTATCAACTTACTATTATCTTTGTTATTATCATTATAATATTATTTGGCTAAATTTCGCAATATTCTAATTAGCGATCTTAATATTATTGAAAATATTTTGCCAATAGTCCGGTCAACGGTGGCTCAGAGCATAAATTTCCACATGTTACATGTTGGCTTCCCAAAATGAACCTTTTTATTTTTATTTTTATTTTTGCATAATTTTGACCTCTTTCCAGTTTCCAAACTCGTTGACTGAGAAAGCGAAAGGCTGCTACGTACCCAGACCAGACTTTCCAGAAACTGATCAAAACTTATTTTCACACTCCAAGAAAAAACTTCATATTAGCAAAAAAAAAAAAACTGAATTTAGAAATCTTTTCAAAACTGATAAATTGTTATTTTTCTTTTCAAAACAAACGCCATATTCTGACGTCCCGCTTTTTTGATACTATCTCCGTCTCATGTTAATACCATGCACCGACACAGGTTAATACCACATTTACACGTGATGCAAATATCTAATATATCGAATACATAATATGCATAGCATTTGTTTGGCTATTGTTTCCTTTCATTCTTTTATTTCCCCCTCACTTTCTTTTTTAAATTTCCAAAAGAAGTATGGGAAACAAAATAAATTCTGATATAGTAATATTGTGCAAATAACTAGGCCACAATTATGTATGACATATTTTAGAGACAGAGTAGTTAAAGGTGCCTACATGAAGGAATATGAAGAAGAAAATATCAGCAGAATTCATTACAAAGATGTAAGAAGCACGTTGCTTGGTGTTACCCAATTTACTCAATATAATTATAACCCATAAAGTAATACAAATACATTTTATTTTTTATAAGGTGTAAAGAAAAGTAGTAAAAATAGATTTCTCCCTCACTTTCTTTTTTTACTTTCTGTTGGAAATATTTATTAAACGTGAAATAAAGTTAATCCTATTTAATTATGACTCGAATAATTGGGGCCCCGCACGTGGAAAACCTTGTTTCCACACACGTGCACACGTAATGCCAATGATCATATTTCCTCCATGGAAGAGATATTGGTACAAATATGAATTGTTTGAGACGTAAGGTAATAGACGGTTATTGGTCAAATGACGAATGATTTCACGTTGGTAAATGAAGGAAGAAGTGTACAATGTTTTTAAAGATGAAACGAGTCATATCGGGCCGCGGTGCCAAACTGCAGGGCCACGGCGCCAACTCTCTGAAGTTTGGGAGCAGTGGCGCCTCCCTGCAGGGCCACGGCGCCGACGGTCCAGAGGCTGCGACGGGAGACGAAAAGACATGACTCTTGGGTTGGTTTTGAGACATTAAACCTCCATTACATTTTAAATAAATCCAGCCATTATTTGGCTGAATTAACACTCCATAATCAAGGCCATTACATGGTCATTCAAGGCCATTACATGAGCAAATGGAAAGTCATCTTTACAACACTATAAAATGAGGCCTTAGGCTCATTTGCAAAGACACTTGAAATTTGAAATAGTTCTTCCTCTTTAGCAATCAAACACTCTAAGATCTTTCTTCCTATAGCGAACTCTTGATTCTCCTTTGCTCATTAGTTTGGTTGTTGTTTCATCTTGGGAGATAAGTTGTCATTACTCCGTTGAAAGGAATATACGGGGCAATATTATCTTAAAGAAAGATTGATCATCAATCGACTCAGCGAGACAAGTTTCCTTGTTCACATTGGTTTTTGTTGTGTCTTTCTCGTTCTTTGTTATTACCAATATATTCCAACACTTTCCAAAAGGGGTACGGAAAACAAAATGAATTCTGATATAGTAATATTGTGCAAATAACTAGGCCACAATTATGTATGGCATGTTTTAGAGACAAAGTAGTTAAAGGTGCCTACATGCAGGAATATGAAGAAGAAAATATCAGCATAATTCATTACAAAGATGTAAGAAGCCCGTTGCTTGGTGTTACCCGGTTTACTCAATATAATTATAACCCATAAAGTAATACAAATACATTTTATTTTTTATAAGGTGTAAAGAAAAAGAGTAAAAATAGATTACTCACAATATATAATATCATTCAAAAGAGAAGATAATGCAGCACTATCAAGCATCCATAAATTAATCAACTATTAGAATGTATTTTTCTAGTTTTATGTTTTCCCATAAAAAAGTGAATTGACTGGGTAACTCAAATGAGAACTCTAAATGCATCTCTTTGTTATTTCAGAAAGCATAACAATTTCTTTGTAAGACCACCTTGATTGAATTCTCACAATCAAGATAAACTCATAAAGCTAAAAAAAAGTTGATGCGAACTCTTTATTTCATAGACAATACGACAATCCATATGTAATAATGTTCTAAGGCTCTCTTATATGGTCAATCACACTCAGATATAACTTCATCTGGGACTGTAGGTAGCTCACATGAATACTCTAACACCCTACATAAGTACTCTACTCATTTTTAAAAGCATTAAATTAGATCACTAGGATACAAGCACTTGTAACAGCTAATAACTTGCAATTTTTAATTTACCAAGACTAATAACTTGAGAGCATTGAAGAAAATGTAAAGATTAGATATAAGTCAGCAATGTTCTGGAATTGCACTTACAGGAGAATTGCCTGTGGCATGTTCCAATGCTACTGTCGAAGGAAGTAGTCTCTGAGAGTAACTCAAAGGTGTAGTTGTAGTTGTTGAATGTTTCCCGACTGTCGACATTGTTTGTTCGTTGACCAGTGATGTTCCAATTTGTCTTTCAATATCAGTGTTTGTAATTCCTGATTTTGAAACTGAAATTTGAGAGTGTTGGGGTTGGATTAGGGGTGGAAACGATGAATTATACGACTTGACGACCTTAAGGGAGGGTCGCCCAGTCGACTGAGACTTCATATCCGTCGACAAGGTTGAAGGTCCAACAATGTCGATTTTCTATCGAAGATGAATAAATGAACGGGGGTCAGTGCAAAATGTAGCTAAGACGAAGATAAACACAGTGACACCACCGACGAAGCTCGACGTTACCGGAGGTGGCCGGAAAATCGAAAGTTGCGGCTAGGATTCTGCCGAAATGCGAGTTGGTCGTCTGGTCGTTGGGGGTTGAATCGAAGGACTTGGTATGGGACTGACCGTTGTGAGATGGCGGTCACACTGGTGTAACCCACCGCCATCGATTGTCGCTCAATCCGCCGGAATTTGCAAAACTCCGATCAACAGTGAATGAGTTTTTTCGATCAGAGATTGACAGAGCTATAGGGTGAATCGACCGGTGTGGTTGGTATGGAAATGTCGGTCTTGACGAGACGAATCTTTTAGTATATGTCTCGTCCCCGTTGGATTCCTGAGGTGGCCGAAAAATACAATTTTCTGGCGTTATCACTGTTCACGCCTGAAAATCGCGAAAAGTGAGAGAATTTTAGGTTTGAGTTTTGGGGTTTTTTGGGGGAAAGGAGTTAGATATGAAGAAATAGGTTTAAAATTAGAATCGGGTTTAGAAATAAAATGGGTCGGGTCGGGTATATATTATTTATAAAAAAATTAAATTCGTATTTTAAAAATCGTCACAAACATATGTAACGGTTGAAATAACCGTCACACCACTGTCACAAAGCTGTGACGGTTAATAAAATTGTCACATATCTGTCACAAAGACCCATTGACCAGAAAGTCAATGTTAAAACTGTCATAACGTGTGACGGTTTTTACACCCAAACTCTCACGGTAGGTCCTTTTTTTATAGTGTCACTATTTGATCGGACACGAAGTTTACGAAAGAAGGAAAGACTTTGGCATGTTTACCAAATTATCATTTCTTTAGGAAATACATCTTTAAAATTAAGTAAGAACCAATAAAAATAAAATAAAGATGGTGTAATTAAATAATTATCAAATAAGAAAATGTGATATTCATTTTGGGACAGACTAAAAATAAAATGTTGTCATATAAATTGGGACGCAGGAAACACTAAATAAGCGGGAATCAAAAAACTCTAGTTAAGGTTCTCTAAAGCATAAAGGCATGAAACGATAAGGCATGCTAACGTTAGTTTATTTATGTAGTAACCTCCCTTTTGTACAATTCGTCGTTGGTCATGCTGTTTGAATGATTTTTTACGTTACATGGTCAAACTGCATAATATGATATATGGTAACTTAAACTACAAAAGACGATTATTAAGTAAACTATATTTGATGATGTTTATACCGAAAAGCAACGACAACAACAATAATGTACCCAATATTGTAAGATGATATTAATCTTTCTTGGAGAGTCTTCTCATTAATATCAAATATATATAGGTGTACAATGTTCATCTTAATTACAATAGTAATCCTAATCTCATATACAAGAGGAATTCTAGTCTTACCATAATTATATTTACACAAATATTCTAATTATGGGTGGGGATCTTATTTTAGACCTACACGTTTACACACCCCCTCAGTCGGAGGGGGAGGAGGCCGGACGCTGAGACTGGATCTGAAGTCAAGAAATAATTGTCTGGGAAGTCCTTTGTTAAATATATTTGCATACTGATAGGATGATGGAACATGTAACACTCTGACATGGCCTCGCGCAACTTTCTCACGAACAAAGTGTAGGTCTATCTCAATGTGTTTGGTTCGCTGATGTTGAACCGGATTATGAGAAAGATAGATGACAGAGATGTCATCACAGTATACAATGGATGCCTGACGCAAAGAACACTGAATCTAATAGTAAATTTCTGAGCCAACAAATCTCAGCTACCACATTTGCAACGCCTCTGTACTCAGCTTCGACACTGGAACGAGATAGGGTAGTCTGTCGCTTGGCAGACCAAGAAATCAGATTATCCCCTAAGAAAACACAAAAGCCGTAGGTGGAGCGTCGCGTGTCCGGACACCCTGCCCAATCTGCATCTGTATATGAGAGCAACATGTTTGGCGCGGAGAGGTATAGGTGCAAACCATAATCAATAGTACCTTTAATTTATCGGATGATACGCTTAAGAGCAGTGAAATGAGACTCCCTGGGGGCATGCATAAATAGGCATACTTGCTGAACAACATAAGCAATGTATGGCCTTGTAAATGTGAGATACTGAAGTGCATCTGCAAGACTCCTATACAGAGTAGGATCGGAGACTGGAGCACCATCCATAGCACTGAGCTTAGATTTTGAATCAACTGGAGTAGGTGAAACTTTGTAATTCGTCATCTTAGCCCTGTACACGATCTCCTCTGCATACTTACGCTGACACAAGAACATATGGTTGGCAGACCTGATCACTGATATCCCCAAAAACTAACACAGCTTCTCCAAATCAGTCATTGCAAATTCGGACTTAAGCAAGGCAATAATTTCATTTTTCAACCCGTCGGAGGAGGCAGTAAGAACAATATCATCCACGTAAAGTAATAAGTAAGCAGTGCTACTACCTCGATGAAAAATGAAGAGTGATGTATCACTCTTGCTGCATACAAACCCAATCTGCAAGATATACCTGACAAAACGATCATACCACGCACGGGGGGCCTGTTTCAGGTCATATAGTGACTTACGGAGACGGAACACATAGTGAGGAACTGCTGGATGGGTGAACCCAGGCGGCTGATGCATGTAGATTGTCTCTCTCAAATCTCCATGTAAAAATGCATTCTTTACATCAAGTTGATGGATCGTCCAGTGTTTGCCCATGGCAATGCTCAAAGCTGTGCGAATAGTAGCTGGTTTGACAACTGGGCTGAAGGTCTCACCACAATCAATGCCCTCTTGCTTATTTGTGTCATTAGCCACAAGTCGTGCTTTATACCTCACAAGATCTCCACTGTCTCTGAATTTGTGACGAAATAACCACATGCAACAGATCACATTCACCCCCTTAGGTCTAGGTACTAGATCGCATGTGTGTTGTTTAGTTAAAGCATTGAATTCCTCATACATAGATCTCATGTGGCCAATTTAGGGTTTTTGGGAATTGGAGAAATGGTTTGGGCAGACAAAAGGGTGTGTAGGATGTACCATAGCCCTTTACTGGAATGTGGTGGCCACTACCAACTTGTCACGACCCGAACCGACGGGCCGCGACTGGTGCCCTACCTGGACACCCTTATACCCACACATCACATATAACCAGCGGAAGCTTAAGAAAAACTCATATAATAAAAACAGTGCAATGACAATTTGCCATCAGATATCTGAATTTTCCAAAACAAGTTACAACATATACAACCCACATGTATCCAAATACACATTTATCATCCACACTTGTCTACAGACCTCTAAGAGTTTGATAATGAAATGTGACAGGACAAGGCTCTGTCATACCCCTGAATATACATACGTCTGTACCAAATGACACACTCCGGAACAATGGAGTTATCCCAAAAGCTGAGCAAAGATCCTAAGCTCGAGGATCATCAAACTGAGTACCTATACATGCGGGCATGAACACAGCCCCCCGAAGGGGGTCAGTACAACAAGGTACCAAGTATGAAAACATAAAGTACAGTAAATAAGATCATGACTGGCCAAAAGACGACAGGGACAAGTATGAAAATCAAATACCAGATCCAACCGTGCCATATAAAATAGAGTCAACTGTACCTTTCAAAAATGAGAATCAATTATACCTTTTTTTTAAAGTGAGAGAGTCATATCAAAGTCATAGATGCCTGTCCATATAATCAAAATATATATACATATATACTCGCATGGGTATCTCGTACCCGCATCACGGAGGTCGGTCCATGGAATCATAATACATATATACACGCATGAGTATCCTGTACTCCCATCACGGAGGTCGGTCCATGGAATAATAATAA
This sequence comes from Przewalskia tangutica, assembly GCA_029844215.1. Taxonomy (NCBI): domain Eukaryota; kingdom Viridiplantae; phylum Streptophyta; class Magnoliopsida; order Solanales; family Solanaceae; genus Przewalskia; species Przewalskia tangutica. The sequence goes on from CM056719.1 coordinate 153,562,204, forward strand.
TACATATATACACGCATGAGTATCATGTACTCGCATCATGGATTGCAAGTCCATGGAATCATGTAAGCGTATGAGTATCTATCTCGCATCACGGATCTTGTCCATGAAATCATCTTATCTATTTAAATATAACGTGTCCCGGCCCTTTAGTGAGAGACTCGGTGGAATCATCAGTATAACGTGTCCCGACCCTTTAGTGAGGGATTCGGTGAGCATACACTTGCACGAATAGCTATCATAAGCAACCTTGTGCAATTTAACTCATCTTTTGACTCTCAAAGAAATAAAACCAAGGTACCAACATATCATGTACCAATCATTAAAATGAACTCTCATTTTAGAAAAACCAAGGTACCAACATATCATGTACCAATAATTAAAATGAACTCTCATTTTAGAAAAACCAAGGTACCAACATATCATGTACAAATCATTAAAATGAACTCTCATTTTAGAAAAACCAAGGTACCAACATATCATGTACCAATCATATCATATATCCTTTTAAATCATCATTTGGAAAGTCAAGACACTTATCATCTCATGTATAACATAGAAATTAGGGTTCAATGGAATTACGCACGTTTGTCGTACACCCATTTCATATACATTATGCCAAAGAAAGAAGGAAGAGTTTCACATACCGCTTGTCGTCTGTACCAACTCGATAATCTAAATTCGTCTCGCCCCTCTGGCTTACGTTATAGAAACATTTGAATGGCGATAACAGATCCGAATTTACCTAATTAATTCTTATATGGGTCGTGAGTAATTTTTTTTTATAAAGATCTTATCTAATCAGCTGTGAACTAGCAAATGAAAAATAAATTGGTTATATCTTAGTTTCTATGCAGATGACGTTCTAATCATTTTGATATAATCGTTTGTCGATACCTTTTTCACTTAACGCTGCAATGACTTATTTCAACACATCCATTTACAACATATCCAATTATTTATTAAAACAGTCTCAGCGCCTAATACTTATCAGTTACTTTAAATAAGCAAAGTCGAACCGACTCCAGCGCTTACTAAAAACTCTTATGAATATCATCTTTCCTCATATGCCTTAATAAGGACTTAGGAACAAGTTAGACATGCTTTTAGCATAGATTCAATAACATGAATACCCTTTGACTTCTAAGAGTAGAATGAATTATGAAACAATACCAAAGGTATATTTCGTACGTAGAACATGCCAAAAGAAGAAGGGATAGTTCACATACCTTATCGGCTATACCAACACGACAAGTAGTAGAATATGCCTCAATTATTACTTCAGCCTATAACAACAATAACACGTATATCAATTCCATGCTTACTAGTGTAGATCATATACCAAGTAATGGTTCTCTTTTCATATAAAAAATTTGGGCAGCACTTTCCCTATTTATACTATATCCACAACTTTCAGACGAGGCTAATAACATCAATAATCAAGCATCAATTAAGGGCATAACCAAAATAGCAACCAAGGTGATCTATACACCTACTTCTCATGTTAATCCGACTTCTTAATCCATATAAAAACAGTCCAATAAAACAGCCCATACTTCAACAACAACGAGGGTGAAATGCAAAGCTCTTCTACATCTTTCTACCCCTTATTCCTTTAGGACATGCATTAGCAATTACCACATTAAACATGCATAATGGTAACTAAATTTCCATCATTATAATGCCACAAAACAGCCCTAAAACTGCACAACAATATCTAACAGTTTCACGATAGTCTCGGCCAACAACCACAATACCAAAGCCCTTTTCATAATGCCTTATAATCCAATTCAAGTTTCAACACTTTAATATAACCCATATCAACTTTTAATAACAATATTTCCTTCATTTTAACATGCAATTAGTGACGTTAATAACAACAATAACCAACGAATCCAACAACATAAAAACTGCCTCAAAATCAGCCAACAACTAAAACTGTCATATGCACTTCTTATTCTTCATTCCTCTTAACAAAAGTTCATCCCCTAACTATAACAACATGTAATTTCCAAATACCTTAAGAGGAAGATGAAATCTTACCTTAGTTTTTAGCCAAAACAGTTCACTAGTTTCGGCCATCACCACTTCCTTTTGCACCACTTTTTCAAGTTACAACAACACACATGTATCCCATACTAGCTTGTAACCATCTTACTTTCTTGTTTCTCTTCCAAAAGTTCATTTCCAAGCTTAGGGTTTCAAGAAGTTTCTTGGTCAAACCGTGACAAACAGTTTTGGAAGGTTAACTTGGCTTAGAACTTGGTTAATGAGCTTAATTATGGAAAATAAGTTAACTTTGTTCTTCACTTGACCATGAATTTCGAAAATGTGAAGGAGAAGGAAGGGGGAAGAGAGGTTTGAAGGATGAAGATATTTGTGCTAAGGCAAGAAAGTCTTGCAATGTATATCTATATACAAGTGGAGCCTTTACAAGATAAGTGGAGGGGGGATATGTGTCACCCTCTTACTGGTCACATATTCTCTTCACAAAAATATCTTCCACACTTAGCCAAATTCTTAATATTTCGATGGGCCCACAAAATTGTGAAATTTTCGGTGGACCCCATATTATTAATGTCAAGACTTCATAATATAATACTAAATCCATAAATTTATTGGAAATAATTTAATCTACAAGTTAAAAAAATTCGTCGTCACATTTGTCTCGAAATCTTTTCCATATAGAAATGTAAAAATTCTTTTCTTCCAACATTCAAATCTTATTTCCATAATCATGTTCTTAATTAAATGCCCTGGAATTACGGGGTGTAACACAACTGTAACAAATTGAGGATGCTTTAAACTGAACAATTTAGGAATATTACCTGCAGTCTGAGTGAGGTGAGATGTGGCTCCGGAGTCCATGTACCAATTGTTGTCGGTATTGCGATTGAGGTTGAAAGCCCGACCCAACTCGGGATGGGGTCATGCCGTGAAGCTGAACCGCCTTGCATGAAGTGGGCCTATTGCGGGTATTGGGCTTGCCGAGTGGCTGGAGCAGGGCCTAACAACCCGTGTTGAGAATACGGGTTGAAGGGCTGCTGGTACTGGAAAGGGGCCGGCGTCGCGGCCCAGTTATTTTGCGGACTTTGTTGTTGTTGTTGTTGTTGCTGTTGCTGCTGTTTGTTCTGCTGACCGCGACCCTTGCCACGACCACGGCCTCCTCTGCCGCCGCGGCCCTTGGCGTCATTTCCGCTACGGCCCTGGCGTAGAGTTTTCCGGTAGCGTGTGGTCTTGGGGTTGCGTGACGACGGCTAACACCTGCTGACTGTGCTCATCCTGCTTAGCCGACGGGTCTCTTCAAACAACAACTGCGAGCGAGCTTTGTTGAAACTGGGTAACAGATCTGCCTATTGAATCACGGTGGCTAACGTATCATGGCCACCTTTGGGAAGGCCTGCAATCAATTGCAACACCATTTTAGTGTCCGAGACATGCGTGTCGACGTTGAAGAGTTGATCCACCAGTAGTTTCAACTGTCTGCAGTACTCAGTCATGTTGGAGAAATTTTCAATGCGTGTATTGTTAAATTGTTCCTCCAAATACACCGCACGAGTGTGCTTGTTATCTTGAAAGATTTCCTCCAAGCGGTTCCATAAATCAATGGTTGTGGCGCCAGATTTCATGATAGTCAGAAGAAGATCCCGAGAGATACTACCATAAATTCATTGTTTGACGTCGGCGTCTAGACGATGCCAAGTTGAATCATCAACCTCCGGAGGGCGCAGAATAGTGTCATCGATATGATCAAGCACATTATAGAGACATGCATGATTACGAAACAGTTCAACCCAAGGAGAACACTTACAGTTTTCTTGATCAAGAAGAATGAGAATAGAGTTCTTGATATTGGTAACAGTTAGGGCGGGATGAAAAGATGATGATGACATGGTGGTGGGATTGGTGGAGGTTGAAGTGTTAGAGGTATTGGAAGAATCATGAGTATCCATTTAGGGAAGAGAGAAATGGAGAAAAAAATCAAGAATTTAGGGAAGAGGAGGAGGTGCGCGAAGCCGAGGAGGAGGTCTTGCGGCGGCCGGAGGGAGGTGCCACGGCGGCAGGAGGGAGGGTGGCCACTGTGAGAAAAATTCTAGGTTTTTGTTTTAGGCTCTTGATACAATGTAAGATGATATTACTCTCCCTTGGGGAGTCTTCTCATTAATATCAAATATATATAGGTGTACAATATTCATCCCAATTACAATAGGAATTCTAGTCTCATATACAAAAGGAATCTTAGTCTTACTATAATTATATTTACACAAATATTCTAATTATGAGTGGGGATCTTATTTTACACCTATAATGTAATTTCATAAGTGTGATCTGGGAGGGTAGAGAGTGTAAAGAATGAATTTTGGGCCTAACTCAACCTCAAAAGCTAGCTTATAGGGTGAGGACTGAGGGTTTTTCAAGTCTATATAAGGAGTTCATGTTCTCATTCCATATCTGATGTGGGACTCTTAACACTCCCCTGCACGCCCAGACCTTGTTAACTGTAGCGTGAATAATATAATTTGGGGGCCCAACATCGATGAACAAAGAATTAGAATGAGTCTGACTCTGATACCATGTAAATAATGGATCTTGGGTATGACTCAACCCTACAAGCTAGATTTTGGGTCTGACTCAACCCTAAAAGCTAGCTTGTATGGTGAGGATTGTCCAAGTTCATATAAGGAGTCCATGTTCCTATTCTATATCTGATGTGGGACTCTTAACAGTACGCAGACCTTGTTACCCCTATCATTAGAGGTAAAGAGGTTGTTTTCGATAGACATTCGGTTCAAAAGAAAGTAAATCAAAGCCATCCGCAAAAGAAAGTAATAAAAGTAAAGAAGTAAAAGGAAAATTGGGAGGGTGAATAATCGATATGAATTCTGACATAGATTATTTCGTTTAGCTATGCTCGATCCACTTCTCTATATTAATTGTACCACACAAATTGGGATATTGAAAATAAAATGACGGTTATGAATTCAATATTTGCCTAATATAAATTTCTCTTTCTTACTCGTTGACGGAAGTTGAACTGTTTGACACTTTGAGCCAAAGGCTGCTAAATATGTAATTCAACCCCAAGAAAAATGAGATCTTTCCCTTCTTTTTCCTTCTCTTTTTTTCTGTTTATTGGCGTGCAACAGATCGAGTTCACCTTTATTTGTCAACTAATCCATGATCCTTTACAGTGTGATTCTTGTGACATTTGTGTTAATGACAAAAGCAATGACGCAGTTCAACCTTTAATTAGAAAAAGGATAACTAAAGAGGGTGTTAGGCTAGCTTTAGCATGCACTTGACATGGGTTTTGTTGTCTTAATTATTTTATTCATTTGTATATATCAAGAAGTTGATCCAATATGTAGTACTTTATGTAAAAGTTGCTTTATGATGGGAATTGATTTTTAAACATAAGACAGAGAGAATATTTTGAGATTTCCCATTAGGCAGAAGATAAAATTAAATCTAGAAACAACAACAACATACCCAGTAAAAATCTCATAATGTGGGGTCTAAAGAGGGTAGAATGTACACAGACCTCACTTTCACCTTGGTAGGTAGAACGACTGTTTTCGAGAGACCCTCGGCTCAAGACAAAGAATAATAAGGCAAAGCAAAACAAAGTATGAGAAACGATCATACTCAGACGAAAAATTAAAGCATTTTGGACAGCAGATAGTAAAAATCAAATACGCAATGGTAGGGCATTCTACCAAAAAGAAAGCAGTAGCTAACATGAAGCATTAGCTAACAGAAGCAGTAGCTAACACAACTAAATAAGACGAATAAATTACACTAAAGAACATATAGCAGCAGGAATCAAACTACAGAGTACTATAGAGCAATAATGCGCTTATAAGTGTAACAAGCTAATCGAGCCTATAGTAATAATACTACACTATCATTTTGTAAGCGTAAAGAGGACTACGCTCGACTACCTACTACCCTTCTACCCTAATTCGCGTCCTCCACAACCCCCTATCTAAGGTCATATCCTCAGTAAGTTGCACATGCGTCATGTCTCGTCTAATCACCTCTCCCCAATACTTTTTTGGCCTACCTCTACCCCTCATGAACCCATCCATAGCCAATCTCTCACACCTCCGCATTGGGACATCTGTGCTTCTCCTCTGCACATGCCCGAACCATCTCAACCTCGCTTCCGCATCTTATCCCCCACCGAAGCCACTCCCACTTTATCCCAGATATCATCATTCCTAATCCTATCTCTCCTTGTATGTCCACACATCCATGTCAGCATCCTCATCTCCTCCACTCTCATCTTTTGTATGTGCGAAGTCTTGACTGACCAACACTCTGACCCATACACCATAGTTGGTCTAACCACCGCCCTATAAAACTTGCCTTTAAATTTAGTTGGCATGCCTTTTTGTCACACAAAACTTCAGATGCGAGCCTTCATTTCAAAAATTAAATCTAGAAAGTGAATATAAATTATAATAAATGGGTGCGTAAGAGAAAATAATGAGGAACAAGTCTGCTATAGAAAAGCTATAGATATATCAATGTTATCAATTTTAATTATATGCACGGATAACGTTAAAAAAATCTCTATTAGTGTAGCTTTTCGACTGTACATAACATGCCACTTATCATTTATACTGTTAACAGTTTAGATTAATATGTTTGCAAATTACCCAATCTGTGCTTGCTATAAAAATATATATATGCAGCTAGTTTTAGATGATTTGACTTTGTAAAGAAAATTATTATCAGAAAGCTTGTGTATTCGAATTTTTAATCATTAATTGAGTTCTATATTTATATTTTGCACATATTTAATAAATTTTAAAATATAAATATAGAGTTTGTATCGAAGATGATCGTATTCGTGACTACAGTCTGCAGTGCTAGCTCCGCCCCTGATTAAAAGTTAAAAATACCCGGGCCCCAACACGGAGATTTTTGAGTGTTGGACACTGTTATTCAGTCACGTAATACAAGAAGATTCTTATAAACTAACACTTATACTAATAATCCAAAATTCCAAATGGTTGATAGGACTGATCTAATCTTAATCATTCACTTTAATTTGTCTGTGTTGGAGTATCCTTTTCTTGTCTTGTTATACAAATGGAAGAAATAAAGAGTAATACCCAAAGTTTCATTAAAGAAGGAATAATGACATCGACGTACACGAATTAGACACGGAGAAGTTTTAATACGTTGAAGAATTGTGAGTCCCATTCCACCAAACCATCATGTCTCCTTCTAGAATTAAAGAAATGCAGTGTCACGTAAATCAATTTTTTTTTATAACGGCGTTGTTAATCTAAATATGTTTTGATTGTTATAGTGAACATTGTTGTAAAGAATGAATCTTGGGCCTAACTCAACCCTAAAAGCTAGTTTGTAGGGTGAGGATTGTCCAAGTCCATATAAGAAGTTCATGTTCTCATTTCATTTCCGATGTAGGACTTTTAACACTGAATTGGGATGAATCTGACTCTAATATCATGTAAAGAATGGATCTTGGGCCTAACTCAACCCCAAAAGCTAGCTTGTAGATTGATGATTGTCCAAGTCCATATAAGGAGTTAATGTTTTCATTCCATTTTCGATGTGAGACTTTTAACAATTATTAATTATAGAAAACATATAATATAAAATTAAGAAATTATCGTCATAGTAAAATATTATTATAAAAAATGACTGTTAAAGAGAGGTTTTTACTATATATATCTAATTGACCTGCTTGAATTGAGAAGTTGTTAGTCATATAAATCTGGACTATTCTCCAATTGTTAATTCGATAATTCAATAGCAGTAAATAATGTAATATCTTTTTCAGTTCAAATTATTGATACAGTTTGATTTTGAACACTCTAATTAAATCCTAAATTCGTCTCTAACTATGAGCGTGTTCTTTGCTTTTGGGACACCGACCACCAAGGCGCTAAGTACACCCCACAATATCAGCTGTCTAACTCTTGGAGGAGTCCAAAAAATAGGGAAACCTCACTGTTCTAATGTTACTATTGGGCCATGGCCTCGAGGGGTTAATTAATTCCAGCAACAGTACACATAGACAGTGTCACCTGTCATCCAAAGTGTTTGGTTCAGTGGTTATTTCATTAGAGTATTGTTGTATGGGGTCTCGTGTTCAATTTTCCTGACCAGCGAGAGTGGAACTGTGTTTCCAAAAAAATCCCTCCACTGTTCGCATGCAAGTCAAGCGGTGTATATTAATCTGTAGGGCCAGGATGGAGGTGGATTTTCTGGGGTATGCTGTAATGCGGTGGAACCAGTCACTTTAAAAAGTTTACCGTACCATAGTTTTGTCCTCCGGGGCATAGTACAGTGGTAAAGTCTGGGCGCTCTGGCATGGAAAGCGTGGGTTCGATTCCCCGCATGCGCGAAGAAATTCTGCATGTTGGGGAATTTGACCTTGTCTCATTGATCAGTTGTACGCTCCCAGAAACTAGTCGTTGGAGCACATCCCGCGATTTACTGGTGATGTTGTTGAAGGATCGGTGTCATCACCTCGAAGACGTCTGGATAATACCAGTGAAGTAGTTAGGAGCAAGCCTGAAAACCTCGATTATTAAAAAAAAAAAAAAAGTGTCTGTCAAAGTCTCCGAGGAATCCCAATGTCACTGAAATCTCAGTGTTTTATGTAGTGTTATATCACCCATGGCCTAAGGAGCTAGCCACTGGATGCTCAAATGTATCATTTTTCAAAATCATATGAAAAAATTGTATAACAACAACATACCGAGTATAATTCTATAGGTGAAGTCTGAGAGTCGAGTGCACGAAGACTTACGAAGAAATTGCACAATTTTCCCTTCAAATGGTTGGTCTTTAATTTTTGCATTTTTTAATCGAATTTATGCCCCGTGAAAAGTTACTTGTCGTGAGGGACAAAAATTAAAGACCAACAAAAAATCATAAGTGTACATGACCTCATCCTTACTCCTAACTTGTGAAGGTAGAGAAATTGTTTCCGAGTTCCGATAGACCCTCGACTAAAGCCATATGAGAATTTGTAAATCTAAGAATTTAAAAAATGGATAAATTGATCTTATTACATCACATCTTCTAGTAAATTTTTGTTTTGATTTATAGAAGTGTTAATTCTATTACAAGTACTTTTCTGATTTAGCAAAATATGATGTACCTTGGGCTGTTATGTTGGGCCAGTTGACATTCCAATGTTCCATAATCTTTTCCATACTTTCTGGAACTGATTACTACTTGGGCCTGCCAACTTATACAAGCAATTGCTGGTAGGCAACTTACATAAATAACTATCTTTTAATGCTTACTTTCGATCAGTAGCTATCTTTTTGCTATTTTTACTTTGTAGCTATATTTAAGTATTTCGTTGTATTTCAGTGTATTTGAATATACTGTTCAATTGTATCCAACCTTATCTGATGTCATATGTATTTAACTATATTTGAATACATGCAACCCTAATTTCGTTGAATACATATGTATTTAAAATGATTGTATTCCAGTGTATTTAAATACACGACGCAGTTATATATTTTATTATATTTATATATTGTTCTATCCTTTTATTTTGGTTGTATATAGATCATCAAACAATATATACAGTCAAATACACCTAGTTTTCTAAAAACACAATCATCTAAATACATTAAAATTATGTATACTCTAAAAAAATGAATAGATTGAATTCAGTTGTATCCAACCTTATCTGATGTCACGTGTATTTAACTATATTTGAATACATGCAACCCTAATTTCGTTGAATACATGTGTATTTAAAACGATTGTATTCCAGAGCATTTAAATACACGACGCAGTTGTGTATTTTATTATATTTATATATTGATCTATCCTTTTATTTTAGTTGTATATAGATCATCAAACAACATATACAGTCAAATACACCTAATTTTCTAAAAAACACAATCAGCTAAATACATTAAAATTATGTTTACTCTAAAAAAGATGAAAATACACTAAAATACACCTCATTATGAGACACAAGAAGGGAAAAAAATCATGAATTTCGGTCAAATATAAAAAATACACTAAAATGGCGAATACATTCAAATACACTTCGATGTGATATACAAGAAAGAGAAGATGTTATGAATTCCGGTCTTTGGTCAAATATAAAAAGATACACTAAAATAATGATGAATACACTCAAATCTGATATACAAGGTGGAGAAGAAGGGTTAGAATTCCTCCTATTTGGGAGAATATTGCTACTAGAAGAAGGATTAGACATATTTGTAGTGAAGAAGAAAAGAAAATATAAATCAGAGTTTCTAAAGAGATTTTGCACAAATGAAGGTCGGATGGTGAAACTTTCACATATGGGGTATTTATAAGAGATGAAAAATTATCATTACATGAGGGAAATGATGTGATAAATTCCAAACGACGACAACACGTGCGTGTTAGAGCATGTATGATGAAGTGACACGCATCATCATTACTTTGCAATCTTCCATTAATCGAGGGGAGCCGAAAAGTTAACGTTGTTTCAATAAGGTGACGATTCGAATGGCAAAATGAGTGGATGGTATTTTTCGAAGTCTCCCACCAAAATGCAGAGTCTTGATTGGTTGACGATTTAAATCCACTTTCCGAGCGCGCAAAGGATACGCCCCAAAAGTGCAGGGACTATCTGTATAGGGCAAAAGTACAAGATAATTGTACGAATTATGATGTGACATCTGGCAGATCATGCTGAGTCATATTCAGGTCAGTCTGGGTTGCTACCTATAAGACGTGTGTAGGGCCGGGAGCATCATACGCATATGTGATACCGGTAACTCTGAAGGTCAGGGGAGTCGTTTAAGTTACAATGGACATTAGTTACTGAACCGCTCATATATCTTCCAACAGAACATTAATAGCATTTATGGAGATACTAATTGTCAAATTATTACCACATTCATTCTCTTGTATAAAGTTGTATTAATAAGAGCACATTTTATAGGGTGTGTACCCGTAAAACTCATGTATAAATAGGACTCATAATTCCATTATAAACGATTATATTCAAGCTTTACATTCTCTAACATTTTTTTCCATTACATTGCTTTCATAATTAGTAAAGAGATAGAAAAATATATTTATACCCAATATTTATACAAAAATAACTACATATGTTATGTGTTTTTTTGCATAAAATTTATCAAGTAATTATAATTAATTAATTAATATGTATTTTCACATTAATCATCATTTAATCATGATAAATCATTAAATCTCCATGTTTTGATACGTGCACTGAATCTGAATGTATTTTTGGAAAAGATTAAATTTGTGGTTACACTATCCAAATTTCGCTAATTTTAACGTCTATTTCCGCCAATTTTATCCTCTATTTGACTTTTGGTGTCACTGTCGCTAGGGAAAAGAAATCTCATGTTGCCTTGGATCCTAACAAAGCTCGAACCTAAGAGTAGAGGTGCCATATAAGTCATTTAGGTTGAAGTTGAGCGGGTCAATATGAACTGAAATTGTAGATGAGTCAGTGCTTAACTCGTTCAAATCTTACATCGGCTAAGATTGACGGGTCAAGATGAGCTAAATGATGGGTCATAATTCAAATTGTCGAACTTGACCCATTATTTTTACAAATTTCAAACTTACCTTCTATGATGTTATTTTATTTTGTATGATATTTGATTTTTTCATATCTTTATTTAAAAAATAAAAAAAATATTTTTTTAAAAAATCATTTTTTATAAAAGCAAAAAAAATATGAAATATAAATTTGATGATGGGGTGGGGGTGGAAGGGTAGGTGTGGAAAGGGGTGTAGGGTAAAAAAAATTCATATTTTTTATAAATTATTTATAAAAGTAAAAAAATATAAAATAGATATTTGAGAATGGGGTGAGACTAAGGTGGCGGAGCGGAGTAGGTTGGGTTAGGGCAAAATGGGATTACAAAAAATTTCATCTTTTTTATAAATTGTTTATAAGAGTAAAAAAAATCGTATTTTTAATAATTTTTTTTATAAAAGTAACAAAAAATATGAAGTAAAAATTTGAGGATGAGGTGGGGGTGGAGGGGGTAGGTTGTGGGTATGGTGGTAAGAAAACAAATTATTTTTTATAAATTATTTATAAAAGTAAAAAAAATATAAAATAGACATTTGAGATTGGGGTAGAGGCGGGGTGGGAAGGAGGGTAGGGAGGTAAGATAAAATTTCATATTTTTAATATTTTTTTTATAAAAGTAACAAAAAATATGAAATAGAAATTTGAGGACGGGGTGGGGTGGGGTAGAAGGGGGAGGTAAGAAAAAAATCCATTTTTTTTTATAAAAGTAAAAATAATATGAAATAGAAATTTGAGGATGGGGAGGGGTGTCGGTATGATGGGGGAACATGAAATAGAAATTTGAGGATGGGGTGGGGTGGGGGTAGGTGAGGTTAGGGCGGTAGGGGGAGGTAAGATTTTTTTTTTATATTTTTAATATTTTTTTATAAAAGTAACAAAAATATGAAACAGAAATTTGAGAAGGGGGGGGGGGCAATGAGGTTGGGTGACGGGGGTAGGGGTAGGTAAGAAAAAATTCATATTTTTAATATTTTTTTTTTATAAAAGTAACAAAAATATGAAATATAAATTTGAGGATGGGGTGGGGCGGTTGGGGTGGGGTGAAGGGTAGGGCGTGGGGGGAGGGGAGGTAAGAAAAAATCATATTTTTTATAAATTGTTTATAAAAGTAAAAAAAATATAAATTTGAGAACGGGGTAGGGCGGGGGTAGGGTGGGATGTGGGGTTAGGTGGGGTAGAAGTGGGTGGGGTGGGGTGGAGTAGACAATGTAAGGGCAGAGATGTGAGGGTGGTTCAGTGTTTGAGTGAGAATTGATGTAAGAGAGGGGGTAGGGTTGATGGATAGTGTGGTTGTGGTGCGTTGGTGTATTTTTATTATTTTGAAATAATAAAAAAATCAAATAATTATTTATAAATAAAAATCTTAATCTAGAGTGGAACTCTAATCATTAAAATTAAATATTTTGATGGGTCAAGTTTGGACATCATCATGGCTCATTTGAGTTGTTGTTTTATGATGGGTCAACTTGAGCTAGCCCAAATCAACTCATCATCAAAATCACTCTTGCCCAAACCCATGAAATCTTGGGCGAGTCATTTGGGGTTAGACTAATTTTATCACCCCTACCTAAGAATAATTCTTTTATCATAGTTAAAAGTTGAGGAATAAATTTGGATCTTCCGAAAAAAATTAGTCACATGGAGTGTGTTTGGAATGAAGGAGAAAATGTTTTACAATTTTTTTTTATGTTTGGTTGGTTAAAATATCTTGAAAAATATTTTTTTTGGAAAAATAAGTTACTTAAAAATGAGGAAAATGACTTCTATGATGGAAGTAGTGGAAGTAAAGAAAACAAGTCCATAAATGACATTTCAAGTTTATTGTTTCTCTCCACCCACCCGAAGCCCCCAACCCCCTCACCATCTCACTCCCACCACCCCCGAACATCCACTCCCCATCCATCTCATTCTCATAGTATTTTGGTAGATTAGATATTATAAATACTCTTAAGACAATTTTTTTATTTACATACCAAATACTAAAAAATAAATAGAAAAACTCAAATTTCTAATTGATAAATTTGGATATTTTCCCTTATCCAATTCGAGGGCTAAAAATGAGGGTACATATTTGCCACCTGTAGATACATGTACCACATCTTCGCTCTTAAAAATATTATCCCTAGGAAAGTGTACTTCTAAGCATTTATCGACTGGCCCAATCTAATAAAGCCTGTTAGGCTAGTAGGCCCCAACATGTATCTGGAAATCAACGAAAATATCTTAAACTAAAATCCACAAACTTCGCTTGCTTCCATAAACTTTCATTTAATTGCACGATTTTCCTTCAAATAGGCTGGTTTTTCATTTTTGTCCTTCAAATTGGGTGATTTTTAATTTTTATCCTTTAAAATTGAACTTGTGTTTACTTGGGCATACATTTTTTTAAAACGCGGGACATAACTTATGAAATATTATGATTCAAAAATATGAATTATATCATGCAAAAAAGTTATCAAATTTTTGCACGAATTTTCCTTTAAACGCACTGTTCTTTAATTTTGCCCCTCTGCATAAGTTCGGTAGGAATTAAGTTATGTAACATAAAGTTGTATATTTTTCATATTAAGATGAGTGTTGAAAATTTTATCTTTTCTAACATAACATGTGTGAATATGTCGGCTGAAGTCTGAAGTTATGTATTTTTTTCATATTATATTGAATGTTAAATGTTATGTCTTGTCCGACAAAATTTGTGGGATGCTATTATATATACGACGAAGCTAACACAAAATAGGAACAAAAGTGCAAATGAAGACCCAACCTCTTTTTGATACGCGTAATTAACCACCAAAAAACTTTATACCTTCCCTTCTTCCCAAGCAAAAACCGTTACACTTTACATTCACATAAATAACTAAATTTCATTTCTCATCTCTACAATATCCACCTCTCCATTTTCCTCCTTTCTTCAACAATGTCAAAACAGACATACCGTGTATGTTTCTGTTTTCGGCGGCGATTCAAAGTAGTCGCCGCCGAGGCACCATCAGATGTGAAGAATTTATTCATTCATTACTCCGATAACGGAGTAATGAATGCAGAGAACCTACATAGGTTCTTAATTGAGGTACAAAAGGAGGAAAATGCAACGTTAGAGGATGCTCAGGGTATTATGAATAATCTTCATGATCTTAAGATCCTTAATATATTTCATCGGAGAGGTCTTCATCTTGATGCATTTTTTAAGTATCTTTTTGCTGATATTAATCCTCCTCTTAATCCTAAACGTGGGGTAAGATTTAGATACTGCTGCTTGAATTTTTCTCCTTTAAATTACTATTTTTTTGTTTTGATTTGGTTGATGTTGTTAAGAGCCCTCACATGAAGATGAACTCATTATATGGATTTGGAAAATCTCACCATATAAGTTAGCTTTTTGGGTTGAGTTAAGCCCAAAATCCATTCCTTCAAATGTTACTCTGTATTTTGAATTTTCAATTGTATGTGGTTGAGATTTTGTCTGTCATAAATGTGTTTGCTATGGTAGATAATGTTGTTCTGAAAGAAAAAACATTTTCCTGTAATTGATTCTTACAAAGCTGTCGACAATTATTATACAATAGTACTAACATACAGCTACCGAAAATAACCTCCCTACGTCATAGAGTAGGTTAAGATTTGTGTATATTTTATCCTTCTCAGAACACACTTTGTGTGACCACACAGGATTTGTTGTTGTTATTGTCGTTATTATAGTGCTAACATAAGAGTAATATTATTGTTATACCATATGTTCCCCCTTATAAGTAATTATAATATATATGTCCAAGCACTGGAAAATGATTTAAAAGTCAAAAACTGAATTTCATGGTAAAATATGTTTGACAGAAACATTTTTGGTAGCGAACATTTTCTTTCATACCAAATTCACCCAGATGTCAAATGATTTGTGTTTGCCCCTCTTCACCTTTTAGTTTCCCTTTATTAACACCGGTTTAGAAGATGCAAGTTATAAGGTTCTAAAGAGGATTCTTGTATATAAATTAACTGGCGCACTCAAAGATGGAGTCAGAATTTTTAGTTTATGAATTTTAAACCACAATTCGTTTTGTTTACTGGGTTCTGAAAATTTTATTTTTACATATTAAATAAAAAATTTAACACAAATACAAGGTTTGAATCACACTTTAATTTTGGATGAAAAGTATTTAGGGGTCGTTTGGTACTCGGGATAAGGTGATCCCAATATTAAGTTTGGGATTAGTTTTATACTCGGTTTGGTAGAAGGTATAAATTTATCCCATGATAAATTTATATCTTTTACTAAACCCAAACTTAATGATGTCGTATCTCACCTTATCCCATCATTTTTTTTTGCAATAAGCTGAATATTATCATAGAAGAAATAAATTATTACAAACTAAGAGCATCTAGTGTTCTAAGACACCTTCCAGGAAGGTACTCAGAAACAGCTAGACCTCAAGGAAAAACGAAACCAATCTAAACAAAGAAAAACTAGTTACAGACTCTATGTATCAAAACTTGACAGTTCCTAGCCTTCCTAGAACCTGCACAAATGTTAAGCCTCTGTTGAAGTTCCTTTTGTATCTGTGTCACAATAAACTCAGTATTTACATTCAACTGTTTGAACACCTTCCGGTTCCTCACTTGCCAAGTGAAGTACACATAGTAGCTGCTACTTCTTTCATCAATTGCCTCCAGTGTCTACTCTTAAACCACTGCATGCATGCTCTAATTGTCCTAGCAGGGATAGGTATAATAGCCCAATCACTCAAAGCATTACTACAGAAGTTATCCAACTGCAATCACCAAATAGGTGCTGTTGAGACTCTGGAACTCCCAGATCACACAAGCAGCAGTTTATGTCCCCATCAATAGGAATATGCAATCTCAACAATCTCTCCTTTGTGAGCAATCTGTCCTGGTAAGCTAGCCACAGGATTACCCTCTGTCTAGGCAACATCACAACACTCCAAATCAACTCTACCTCCCTCAGTCTTGTCATAAATCCCAGCAGTGCAATATAACTACTTGACACTGAATAGATGCCATTAGTAGTTAACTTATATGTACCCCTTCTATACCAGTGTGCCATGCTATCCTTTAGCCCATTCAATTTCTTCCAATACCAACTACAAAATCCTGAGGTGGGTGATGATCCCATATATTTCTACATGTCTTCATATAAACCTCATGCACCCATCAAACTTGGGATTATTTTATCGCATATGAGATAAATTAGTCCCAGGGCTATAATCCAAGGATTATAATCCCAGAATAATTTAGTCCGCGTACCAAACGACCCCTTAATCTTTTAGATTTGATTGTCAGCTGCTTGTCCTGTTGATCTGACCTTTATGGAATGCTTTTTGATTTACTTGTGGAGACTTTTAGTAAGTGATCCTCTGTTGTATCATTCTTAAGTTACTAGGGAAAGAAATCCATTTGTATGGACATGTTGTTAGTTAACAGAATGTAAAAGACAGCTAATCCAATTGGAGTATGTTTTTTTTATTTCATTTCATAAATTACTAGCATATGTATGATGTATTCTTTTCACTAATAAATTTTCCTTTTGCTTTTTTCAGATTCACCATGATATGAATGCGCCTTTGTCTCATTACTTCATATACACAGGCCATAATTCTTATCTAACTGGGAATCAGCTGAGTAGTGATTGCAGTGATGTCCCCATAATACAAGCATTGCACAGAGGTGTAAGAGTAATTGAATTGGATATATGGCCAAATTCCGCCAAAGATGATGTGGAAGTTCTGCATGGAAGGTATGTCATTGATGCTGGAATGTCCTAGTTCCTCTTGCACTACTAGTTGTTTCATTAAAACGGAAGCCCAAAAAATGAGCTGACCGTTTGCTCATTACTCATTAGCATACATGTCTATCTGTGCCAACCAAGACTGCTGCTACTGTGACATAATGATCCGTACCAAGTACTTGAGACTCTATTGGGCATGAATATGCTAATAACAAAGTCCATGTCTTGAGTAGGCTAAAACTTTTGGATGACCAGTGATTACAATCTTGTGCTTTACGAATTTTGTTTCTGTTATTACTGAATTCTTTGTTTCTATCTTGGAAATGAACTTGCAATTTGGGTTCATTAAACATAATGAGATGATTCCAGATTATGGTATTATCAGGTTGCTATATTTTCCCATAAACTTACTAGTATATGATATCTTGAAGTGTGGTGCTTTTTTCTCTTGAGAACCCCATGTCTAATTGGAGAATTAATACTTGCATTTTGTGTATGGTGATAATAATCAAATTACAAGAGTTTTCTTCTGTGGAATTCATTCAAAGTTGTCAATGATTATTAACATACTTTTAACAAACCAGATCAGTTCTCGTGTATAAACACCCAATCTTTTAAGATTTTAAAGAACAAAAAGAAAAGAAAAAAACTCTTGAGCTTTGCTGTGTATGTTATTGGAATTTGAATTTTATGTCATACTTCTTGGACTATACTTATGAATTTTTGGTTCACCGAAACACATGTCTCCATTATTGAGCTGTCTTTATTGTGCTTGTACGTTTCATTCTTCTTGTAGTTTGTAAGTGTACCTTTTTTCATACAGAACATTGACCACTCCAGTTGCGCTCATCAAATGCCTGAAGTCTATCAAGGAACATGCTTTTTCGGTATCTGAGTATCCTGTGGTAATAACACTTGAAGATCATCTAACTAACGATCTTCAGGCAAAAGTGGCGGAGGTGTGTATGTCATATTCTGGATATGTTACCACCTTTATTGATCCTAATAATGCTTTTGTGGCAAAATACTAGATGATCAAACAAACATTTGGAGACATGCTGTTTTCTCCCGATTCGTGTTTGAAAGACTTTCCATCCCCAGAAACACTGAAAAGACGTGTTCTGATATCAACTAAGCCACCCAAAGAATACCTTCAAGCGAAGGAAGTTAAAGAAAAAGATACAACGAAAGGAACGGATCAAGCTGATACAGAAGCTTGGGGAAGGGAAGTTTCAGACCTTAAAGTCAGATACAGTGATAAGGTGTAATAAATGCATTACCAATTAGTTGACCCATTTGAGTATGTCAGTTTCTTCAATGAAACTCTATTTTTGCCACATTCTGACACTGTTCCAAGCAGGATGATTCTGATGACACAGAAGCTGACGAAGATGATGAAGGAGATCCCACCTCGCAGCAAAATACAGCACCAGAATACAAGCGCTTAATTGCCATTCATGCTGGAAAGGGGAAAGGTGGACTGTCTGATTGGCTGAGGGTTGATCCTGATAAAGTAAGACGACTTAGCTTGAGTGAGCAAGAACTTCAAAAGGCTGTACTTACTCATGGAAAAGAAATTATCAGGTGGAGTATTATTTTGCTCCATCCATCAAACTAATTGCGTACAATGTAACCCTGTTCTTTGTCAATGTTTTAGACCTGTGGATATGCAAGTTGGATAACTTCAATTGCTTCCCCAGTATGCGTTAACTTTCTGTCTTTTCCTCTGTGGCATTTTCTGGGTTTGGGGGTAGGGGTGGGTGCTCATAACCAACGTTAAATCGTTTTAGTGATGTATACTTAGTGATATGCGGAATTAAAAATCATTTTACTTTGTTTTATGTGATCAAACAAGGGATATTGCTTGAGATGGTTTGATCATGTCCTATGTAGGCCTAATATGTACCAGTGTGTAGGTTCAATGATGAAGGTGTTAAAAGGACAAGCTAGACCTAAAATTGCATGTGAAGGAAGTCGTTTCAAAAGACAATTTCTCGAAATCCTAGCAGACTTAGCAAAAAAAAAAATACACAATCGAACAAAAGATCCATACGAAATACCAACTAGTTGAGATTAAGATTTGGTCATGCCGGTACACGGTTTGCTCATAACCAAGGGTATATCATTTTAGTGATGTATACTTGTGATATGCGGAATTAAAAACCATTAATCTTTGTTTTATGTGATCAAATGAGTGAAGATTATTTGAGATGGTTTGATCATGTCCTTTGTAGGCCTAAAATGTACCAGTGTGTAGGTTCAATGATGAAGGTTTTAAAAGGACAAACTAGACCTATGAAACAAGTGCAAATGGAGCGAAATGGACATTGGATTCTTATAGACGGAGGGGTCATCATCTTTGTTGTTGGTGTTCTTGTTTGTCATGTGTGATCGAAGGAGTTTCAGATGACGCAATCCAACTCATTTGATACTGCAAAATTTTGGAATATTATAGCATAAGTACTTGTCATAATGTGTCATGTGACTGATCTACAGCACCCTTACTAATTTATTCATGCCATGTACATGTAATAGACTGTATGTGCATAATTATGGTATGTTTACAGGTTCACTCAGAGGAACTTGTTGAGAATATACCCAAAGGGCATACGTTTTAACTCATCCAATTACAATCCTTTTGTTGCATGGACACATGGAGCTCAAATGGTGGCATTCAATATGCAGGTAGTCTTCATTCTTCATTCCTGCAAGAACCCCCCCCCCCCTACCCCCCCCAAAAAGGAAAGCAAAAGAGGTAGTATTGGTAAAAGAAAATCGTAATGCTAAGTTAATATTTTCTGCTGTGCCTTAAGTAAATTAGAGAAAACTCATTCTATAGGGAAAACTAAATTCGCATAAACCACAATGTCAGATAAACAAAATACAATTTAGTGCTTGATCCCAGTGAGACTTTTCTTAGTTAGACCACTGCTGATATCACATGCATGATTACAAGATTCACATGTGTCTTTCCCTTCATGATGTAACTATTGACTCGGAGGAAATGAACTGTTAATCTTTGTTCTGTTTTCTCAAGGTGAAGGACACAAAAATTATAAATATCTATCAGAACCCAGTTACGTATCCCCAAGCATGCATATAAGTACTTGGCCTTCCATACATTTGTGATCATTTTGACGTCTGACACATATCACATTAGAATTTATTTGAAGCTTTCTTTACACTTGCATATGTGCCGTTACTCCAATATCTGAAACCTGATAATTTAACAGCTCGAATTGAAACCTCAGATCTGTTATATTTTAGTAAATGATTTGTCTGGAAATGAACTTGGAGGAGAAGTGACAAATACTAGTCATCAAGGGAGTGCTCGAAGGTTATATTACCCCCCCTTCTGCAGTACCCTTTTAAGCACCCACTGAAAAGAAGGAAAAGAGTTAAAAGGGTCACTCTTGAACGGTTGATTTTCTCTATATAGCTTTACTTGTTCCCAATATTGGTTTCTTTATCAATTCGCTTGTCATAGTTTTCCCAAGGAAAATGCATAAACAAAAATTTTGTGGCAGGGTTATGGGAGATCACTTTGGTTAATGCACGGCATGTTCAGAGCCAATGGTGGTTGTGGATATGTTAAGAAACCAGATATACTATTGAAAGCAGGTCCCAACAATGAGATATTCGATCCACAAGCAAATTTACCAGTCAAAACTATATTGAAGGTACTTGAGGGGATCTAGTTTTATAGCAGGCTTTGTTGGATTATGTATGGTTTGATCATTTTGTGATGCAAATAACCTAATGCTTCCTGTATTAAGCAGGTGACCGTATTTATGGGTGAAGGGTGGTATTATGACTTCGAACACACACACTTTGATGCATACTCTCCTCCAGACTTCTACGCGAAGGTAGATGGATATACATAACCTTCATTATCATTATTATTATTTGGTTAATTTACTTGTTTCTTTTGCGATAATTATCCCTCAATACACTCTGGGGTTGGGAGTTAGGCCTGTGTCTTTTCGCGTCTGATAAATAGACCGATGAGTTAGGTTGAAATGGAGAATCTGAATGGTTAAGGTGTGTATAACTGTATGCAGATAGGAATTGCTGGAGTTCCTGCTGATGGTGTAATGAAGAAAACAAAGACTCTTGAGGACAATTGGATACCAACTTGGGATGAACAATTTGAGTTCCCATTAACAGTTCCTGAATTGGCTCTACTCCGCGTCGAAGTTCATGAGTATGATATGTCTGAAAAAGATGATTTTGCCGGCCAAACTTGTTTGCCTGTTTCAGAACTCAAACAAGGTATCCGAGCAGTTCCACTCCACAACCGCAAGGGAGAGAAATACAACTCTGTGAAGCTACTTATGCGTTTCGAATTTATCTAACTGTGAGTTTGTTTTGTTCTGTTCTGTTTGTGGAAATAAGGATTTTGCAGGCTTGCTTCTGTGTATTTTGTGGTATGTTATCTTTGTCAATATGTGCGTTGAGATGTAAATAAGTTTGTAGTAAAATGTGCAAATATTTTTTGTAAAATCGTCCTCTCTTTGTAATTTATGGTAAATTCTGTAACTTTGTCAATGTTATATGCTGAGATGTAAATATATATGAGATTTTTTTTGTAATTTTTGGCGTTTACTCTGTGGTTTGTATTGTTGTAATAAAGTAAAACATATAGGGGTGAAAACCTCCGGAGGCCACAGTTTAAATTCCAGCAGAAACAAAAATGTTACATACTGATTTCTTTCATTTGCTCAAGTCTCAAAGTTAACCGGTGGCGAAAGTAAAATATATTCACCTAATGTGATGCAGAAATAAGCAAATGTAGTAAGGATTTTTGTCTCATATTCTTCTTGTTTGAGCGTGCCCAATTATTAAGAGAATTGTTTTCCCATCCAATTATTAGGATTTTTTTTTTCCATCCAATTATTATGAGAATAATTGAATATTCACTCTACAGTTTAATTTTTGTTTCCCTCCGAAAGGTATGTCGTCAAGCTAACGAAATCGGATGACAAATTGATTCCTTAACTAAGCGATTTCGGCTACAAGCGGAACTCTAACTTTCAACAATGAATTCCCCAACTACTCCGAAAAGCGTTAGAACGGTGATTGAGTAAACTAAGTGGTAAGAAACATAAATACAGCTAGAGTACAATAAAGGCGACAAAGGTAAAACGAAGATATTATAAAAAATGATCCTACATTTATAGTACAAGAAAAAATAAGACGTGATCCCCCTATGTTAGCCACCGAATTGCCCACTAAATCAACTAGCCAACTATGAGGAGGTGGTGTCGATTTTTGCTCCTTATCCTCTAGCACGATTAACGACACTCGCTTCTGGTTGTTGATGGTTGCTACCATCGTCCGAATATGTGTGGGTTTCAGTCGTTCCTCGGAATTATGACTCGGTCAGGCTACTATAATAGCCGATGAAACTTTCCTAGCCGAAGGTAAGGACTAATAGATTTGGCTATGATTCAGTTCAGTTATCGACTTAGAATTCTTTTGCCTGCTTATCTCGAGGTTTCCACCTTCGACTGTCACTTGATCCAACTAAACACTAAAAAATACTTTTGAGTGTTAACAATTGTCCCCCTACATTAACTCGAGTGCGACTATTGAGTTGATGTATTCACAGATGACCGTCATTTCGTGTGGCAGTCGTATGTGTCATTTCAATCACTTTTGCCTTAAATGCATGCAATGATGATCTTTGAAAAAAAATCTTTCTTTCACCTGAAATGTCTCGGCTTCCACAACTAAATTCTGACACATTTTTTAGCCGCATGTTTTGAAAGAATTGCTTTCTTCAAAGAAATTCCATATTTCCTTCATCAGAAAAAGTGTCATGTCTTCATCTTCTTCTCCATCTCAGGGATCGGATAGCACCGGTTTGGCTGCTGATGACCTAACCCCTATCTTTGCCTTCATAGATGAGCAACTGGTTCTCTCCCCCTACAGTATATCTGAACAAAGCGACCTCCTTCTTCCTCAGCATCTAAGCCCGATGAACTATGACCTTTCTATTACCTGCGATTGGTTCACCGACGACTGTTGTTCGACTAGCCTGCGTACCTGGACGACCAAGATAACCAACTATTTTGATTGGTTGGACCGAGTGAAGTCGACCAAAAAGGCCGAATGGAGGCGCGCGGGTCTCTACGACGTCATTGCGTTGTCGGAGTTTGACTCCTCCTGCAAAATCGGTCTTATACATGCTTTTCTTGGTTACTGGTCGACCACTGCTAATGCCTTTGTTTTCCTTTAGGGAATGATAACCCCCACACTACTCGATGTGACGGCGATACTTGGCCTTTCGATACTGGGAGTCGAGGCGCCTATTTTAAGCGATATAGATGTTGCCGACTTAGGCATCAAAGTCTCAAATACTTCTTCAGGCTATGACCAACAACCGCCGAATATCACCTCTTTCAGTCGACGATGTCGAGCATCATGTTTTCTTACTTTTTTGGTTTAGCCGATATTTTGTCTGCACGAGATATTGTGCAGTTGTAAAGGAGTTGGAGATTTATGCGGCGCTAGACGTTTCGGGGAAGGATGTCAGTTGGGCATTTCTCTTTCTGGCCTATATTTATATGGCTATTGGTGATGCCCAATCAAAATTAAGGGATTCCAGAAATCTGGATACCTTAGTCGGTTCTCTGTGGTTCCTTCAGCTGTGGATCACCCTTTATTTCCCGGAGTTTGTTCCTGATAATTTTTTATGACTGTTGTTTTCCATTAAAGCCGCTAGTATTAGCCAATACTCTTCGTAGAACACCCCTTGTGCCCAGGATTCTTTCGCTGCAGTCTCCACCCTGCATAGTCTATCTCGAGACTATTACATAGATTGGCAACCGGTCCTACAAAGATGGTCCACCCCCGATTGGGTCCGTCAAGTAGCTGATGACAACCTTACTTACTCTCAGCGGAGAACTATAGTTCTCATATGGGGACGGATTCTCACGACTAGGGACTTATTGGGTGGTTTTAAACCCACTTCTAGGAACAATAAGTTGACCGCAGAGCCCTATCGGCCAAACTTTGCAGCAAGGCTATTCAACCTCACTCAGCACGTGCCATGGCCTCACCGTAGTATTGTTAGTTCAACCCAACGCTAATGCAGAACAAGCAAAGAAAATAGTCGATCACAATCTTGACAGGCTCGCCCTGTTTGACTGGCAGTCGTTTCCCCTGAGAGCTATTACTACCGTCTCTTTTGATGATTGGTGGAACACGACCAAGGAGAAGTTCTTCCAGTATCCTCTGAATGTCTACTGTGATCGGCTGATTCTGTCAAAGAAAAAGAAGACCCCAAAAACCTCTAAACCGTGGAAAAAAAAGTCACTCTAAAAGTTGTATCCTTTAAATCAGTTAGACATGCTGCCTCAAGGTCTTCCGTCAGGTTGCGGCAAATGATAAGAAAAGGTAAATTGCGCTCTACATATGTGTTGGCCAGATTGTTCTTGTGAATTGCGGCTAACATCTCTTATGTATCTTTCAGCAACTAAATCCCCTCCAGTGTTTGTTGATTTGGAGACCACTTTTGACACCGAGTCCCCGTCACCCCGAAAACCTATGCCTAAGCAACCCAAGCGAAGTGGAGGGGTTGTCATTCGAGATTATAATGAGGAAGACCCCCACAGAACCGGAGTTTCTGTTCCTGCTGAGGAATAAGAGGAAATCAAGGTATATTACTTGGATGGCTAAAACATCTTCGCATCAGCTATCTATGAATATTTATATTTCATGTTTGCCCTTCAGGGACCACAACTAGTAAGACGCAGACGGCTGCATAAAGAGTCGGATGTCCCTCTTCATATTGGAGTATCGTCTTCTCTGGCTCGTGCTTTCATGCATCCGCATGATCCATTATCGGCTGCCCTCAAAGCCAACATTTCTCCCATCAAAGACAACCGAGGTTTCCTATGTTGGGGCAGCCGTAGAGGTGTTTCTTTTCTTTTATGTTTGGTCTTTCACTATCTTCAAACTCTTTCTTTTATACTGAACTTGTCCTTTCTGTACATGAGACAACTGGAGATGATCCCTCGACTTAAACCAACCTAATTGATGATAGTCAGTGGAAATCATCCCTGAAGATGTGCTTTTGTGATACTTTGGCTCAGTCGACATTGCACCTCCACAAGATTTTCCTGTTGGCATTTATCGAGAGCGAGTTAAGGAGTCTCTCGCCAGGGGAATCCCGACCAGCAAAGAAGAGTTACATTCTTTAAGGGCTTCTCTGTTCCGATTATCAAAAGAAGCAAATGATTTCTCAGTTTTGGCGAACGCTTATAATGACATGGCTTTGTCTTTAAATAATTTATTTGCTTTACACTGAATGGCCAAAGATAGCCATGATGAGGCGGTCGCTTCTCTGCAACACTAAGGGTTTCTTCTGCAAGAGAAGAACCGCATTCAATTTTTTTTCCAATAAGGCGAATACAGAAAGACGACATAATGTTAGCCAAAGAAACGACTTGCAGGAGCAACTGTTAAAACTGCGAGCTGATTTGGAGAGAATTTAGGCGGAGATAAAGTCTATTACTCCGGCCATAGGTGCCTTAAAATCGACTATTAGTGCCCAAGACTCTTCTCGCTCTTCTTTGTTTCGGCAGAGCCTTCAATTAGATAACAAGATCCGGGAACTCGGTACCCAACATATAGTGTGGGAACTGTATCAGAAGGTAGGCAGTGAGCGGCTAGTGCAACTGGAGAATGAGTGGATTACGTGGAAAAGCCATCTTGCTCAAGCAATGCCAACATTCACTACTCTTTTGCCAGTTGATCATGTTGCTAAGTTGTCAGCCGACACCCTCATGAACTTGCAATCTGAAGCCATCGCTGCTTCTGTTATTCAAGAGGTATCGGAAAACACTCAGGCTTTTACTGAGACCCTATCAGTTATAGTGGCTGAGCCTTTGCTGGATGCAGAAAGGGGAGCCCAAGCATAAAGTCTGAGCCATTGGTGCGGTTGAGGGTGAAAAAGAAATTATGGCTTCCCAAGATGCCCAGCGTGATTCGGCTAATCCACGAGACTTACATGGCGATGATATAGCATGACATGTAGCTGGTGGAACGCCAACCAACTTGGCTTCCTAGTTTTAGTGACCCCAAATTGAAGGGTATGTTTTTTGTGACTAGGCAGTCGCTCTATGGCTGTGGTTTACTTTTGTCTTCCCCAAATTGAAGGGAAGTACTTTTTGCTATTTTATGTGACTATGACCAGGCCGTCGGCCTGTGGTTATCATCTATTCCCCAAATCGAAGGGAATTAGTTTATTTTGTGCGGCCAGGCAGCCAGTCGGTCGCTGTTGTTTACTCATGAATACCCCAAATTGAAAGGTAGTATTTCTTTAAGTATTTGCCGTTTACGTTTCTGTCAAGTTCTTCGTCATGCATGTCTGTTATTCGATACACTTTTCCAGTAATCTGTTGGCTTACTACGAAGGGTTCTTCCTAACTTGGCGACCATTTGCCAAATTTGCGATATTTTATTCCAAGTGGCAACACGGTTTTCCAAACTAGGTCTCCTTTAGCGAACCTCTTAGGTTTAATATGTTTGTTGTATGCTTTGGTCATTTAACATTTACCGGTCTCGGTTCTCTTTAGATCTATCAGTCGATCTTCATCTAGCTGATCTAACTCCATTATCATGGTCTGTTAATACTCTTCTATGTTTAAAGAATTATCTTTAGCCACCCGCATTGACTTA
Source organism: Przewalskia tangutica (assembly GCA_029844215.1). Classification (NCBI taxonomy): domain Eukaryota; kingdom Viridiplantae; phylum Streptophyta; class Magnoliopsida; order Solanales; family Solanaceae; genus Przewalskia; species Przewalskia tangutica. The sequence continues at coordinate 153,589,212 of CM056719.1, forward strand.
ACATTAATCTCCAAAGGCAATACTACATCTTGACCATAGGTTAGCCAATAAGGTGTTGTCCCAGTAGTTGTAGACTTAGAGTTTTTGATTGCCCAAATAGTTTCATCCATAGTGAGATGTCATGTTGTCGGTTTATCCTCCACGTTTTAGTGATAATGTCCACAATAAGCTTGTTAGTTACCTCGGTTGTCCATTCGCCTGTGCATAATAAGGCGGGGATGTGATCATCTTGATCCCAAATTAAGGCTTCCACCTTATAACCAGTGAACACCATCCCTTGATCGGTTGTAATCGTCTCAGGAATACCATACATGTATATGATCTAGTGTTGGATAAACTGAATGACATATGTTTGATGAACCTTCTTCATCGGTTGTGCCTCTACCCATTTAGTGAAGCAATCGGTAGCCACAATAATGAAATTATGTCTTTTAGTCGATTATGGATGAATCTTGCCGATGAGGTCCATAGTCTATCCTCTGAAAGGCCAGAGCTTAACGATCGGGTGCAACAACTCGACTGGTACCCGTTGAATTGGCCCATGTCTCTGACACTCTTCATACCCTTTTGCGTATTGAAAGCAACCGGTTGTGATAGTAGGACAATAATAGCCATGGCGATAAATAAACCATTTCATCGTTGGCCCAACTCTATGTGGTCCATAAATTCCTTCGTGAACTTCTTTCATAACTCTTAAGGCTTCTAATTTATCAATGCACTTGAGTAGCACCCCATTTACACTTGTCGCGCCCGTTTTTGACCTCGGGGTCTGAACGATATCCGCAATGTTGCTCTTTGGCGCGGTTCCCTGGATGGAGCAATAATGCTGATTTTGAGGAGTCGTCACCTAATTAATTAAGTTAATTAGGACACTTGATTTATTATAATAAAAATATTGCAATTAATCTTCATTTAATGATCTGCAAAATTAGTGAGATTCTGGATCAGGGTTCTTTATTATCCTAAAGGGAATGAGTTAGGCATCCTTTAAGATCCGCTAACTTGCGGTTATCCGTTCAAACCTAGGTTAATTATTTATTGCCTTTCTATTCTACATATTCTAAGCAACTTTCATAATTTACAATTACAATGGAATGCAATACATAATAATAAAGCTAAAAATCAAATAAAAATTTCGGGACATCTTTTAACCCTTTTTTAGGCTTTCTGCACAAGACGATCTCAGGGTACCTACATAAACACTTAGTAAAAATGTCAGTAATAGAATAAATAATTTTAATGCAATGACAAGAATTAATAAGTAAAGCCAAAATAAATCTGTCTTTTGTACAGGGGAGACCTTGGAAATCAGACGGAGATTCCTTCATCGGCCAATATTGCTAGAAACAATAAAATAAATAAAACCTTCAGATCTGCGCCAAAACAGTAATAGTTTTAAACACGGAGGGCTCAGATATATAAAAAATCAAGTGGGACATCCTAAACAAGTGTGGCTGCGAGAATTCGCCACCGGTAACGTGTTGGTTATCCGGTGTAAGTGGAAGAAATCATCATTGCCCTGAAAGCTTCATTTATTTTATTTTCCGTCTTTACAACTGTGGAGACCTCAAAAATCGACGGATAACTTTTTCATTGGCCAATCAAGTGTAATATCTCATTCAGAATCGGTTTAATAAAATGAATTAAAGGGCAATATTGTCAAAAAAACAGTCCAAACAGCGACTGAAGAACAACAATAACAACACAACAAACACGCCGGAAAATAGCAAAAGTTCACGAGCGATGAAATGTGATGACATAGTTCGCCGGAACTTTCGAAACATCGCTGGAGTCTTAAAACTCCGGCCTGTTCTTAATAATCATATCAAATTAAACCACAAACTGAACGCAGTAATCGGGCCAGAATATAAACCAACGGATTTCGTCGGATTTTGCAAACTCCAGCCAGATACCAAAACTCTAAAAATCAATCCAACCAACAAATACACAGCAGTTATATAAAAAATACAAAGCAATGGAGGTCGCCGGAGTTTAAAGACTCGACGATTACCGAAAAAGGAGAAATCGATCCTGACCAACAACATACCAAACAAGATATAAACAGAACAAGCGGGAAATGGCGGCGTCAACGATGGCAAGAATCTGGGAGGCGACGCCATTCGCAAGAGTCGTCGAAAAAGGTATATGTCCCGTCATACATCATACAAATAGATCCCGACCACATCTGAACAACAATAAAGGCCATGGTCGACAGTGGTGAGGGTTCGAGAGTCGCGGTGATTAGCTCCGACGGAAGGGTGTTCGACGGGAGTAGGGTGACGGGCAGTGGGTTGGTTGACGAGTTGAGGGGACAGGGGAGAGGTGAGGTGCAGCTGAGTGTTTGAGAGGGTGAGAGAGAGTGATGGTGAGGTTAGGAAAATAAGAGTGGAGGGTGAGATGTGCGGCTGAAGGTGTCACCGGAGTTTCGAACTCCGGTGGGGTTGGGGCGGCGACCAGAAAGGGGTGAAGGGGAATGAGTTTTTATTTATAGGGGTATTTAGGTTTAGGGTTTTGGGTATTGGAGGGAAAAGATGAAAGGTGTACTGGGCCTCATTTTTGGGTCTCAGTTTGGGCTTTGGTTTTCGGCGGATTGGACTGATCCAGGTTGTGCCTCAGACTGGACTGATTTGACAAAAATGCAAAACGGCTTTATTATTTAAAAGAAAAAAAATTATTTAAAAAGATGCAAAATTATTAAAATGCAAATGCCGATGCAATAATAATAAAATACAATGTTTAACAAATATTTAATGTCTAATTAAAAGTAAAGACGGGATGTCAATTAATTATTTAAAGAGATGCAGAATTAGTAAAATAAAATGATCGCGCAACAATAATAACATAATATTTGAAAATGTTTAATACCTAATTAAAGTAAAAACGTGATGCCAATTTACAAAAAAAAAAACATAGAATGGTAGGTAAACAATATACAAAAATGCCAAAAAATGGTGATTAAAATGCGGTGTCCTAAAATGCTTAAAATTGCAAGAAATGACTAAAAGATGGGTCAAAATTGGGTGTCAACAGCTTGTCCCTCTTTGACCGAAGACGATGAAAGAGTTTTCGGACAAAGACGTTGACTTGTAGCCAATTTTGTTTCCATCGTCAGAATTAAAACAAAGATAAAAAAAAAAGAATGGACAAAAGCTGATGCAAATTCAAAATTTTGTCCCAGTGTCGAATTATGATGACACTGGGTTGCTGTGATGCCAAAAATAAAAGACAAAACGGATGTGAATTTAAAATTTGTCTCAGTGTCGAATTATGAGGACACTGGGTTGTTGCGATGCTAGAAAATAAAAGCAGGTAGACGCCGATTCAAAATTGTCCCAGTGTCGAATCATGATGACCTTTGAAACTGTGATCTTGCAAAATTAAAAATAATGCGCCTTGAATTCAAAATTTGTCGGTGTCGAATTATGATTGACACCGGGTTGCGGTGATGTGATCTTTGGAAAAGACATGGTGTTTGTAGATCTTGATGGCGTCATTACATGGACGCGATCACGAGATGTTCATCGTTGCGTAGGCGAAACATAGATGGCCGTTGCGTGGGCTTCGTGAAATAGCGTTGTTGCGTAGGCGCGATCTGGATGTTAAATCGTTGCATAGATGAAACACAGATGAAGTCGTTGCATGGGCTTACATGAAACGGCGTCGTTGCATAAACGCGATGCAGATGCTCATCGTTGCATAGACGAAACACAGATAAAGTCGTTGCATAAGCTTACATGAAATGACGTCGTTGCATAGACGCGATGCATATGCTCGTCGTTGCATAGACGAAACATAGATGAAGTCGTTGCATGGGTTTATATGAAATGGCGTCGTTGCATAAACGCTATGCAGATGCTCGTCGTTGCATAGACGAAACACAGATGAAGCCGTTGCATGGGCTTACATAAAATGCTGTCGTTGCATAGACGCGATGCTCGTCGTTGCATAGACGAAACACATATGAAGTCATTGCATAAGCTTACATGAAATAGCGTCGTTGTATAGACGCGATGCGGATGCTCGTCGTTGCATAGACGCGATGCGGATGCTCGTCGTTGCATAGACGAAACACAAATGAAGCCGTTGCATGGGCTTACATGAAATGACGTCGTTGCACAGACGCGATGCAGATGTTCGTCGTTGCATAGACGAAACATAGATGAAGTCGTTACATAGACTTACACGATGCAGATGCTCGTCGTTGCATAGACGAAACATAGATGAAGTCGTTACATGGGCTTACATGAAATGACGTCGTTGCATAGAAGCGATGCAGATGCTCGTCGTTGCATAGACGAAACACAGATGAAGCTGTTGCATGGGCTTACATGAAATGACGTCGTTGCATAGACGCGACGGATGATAAATCGTTGCGTAGGCGCGATCACGGATGATAAATCGTTGCATAGACGAAACATAGATGAAGTCGTTGCATGAGCTTACATGAAATAACGTCGTTGCATAGACGTGATGCGGATGCTCATCGTTGCATAGACGAAACACAGATGAAGTCGTTGCATGGGCTTACATTAAATGACGTCGTTGCACAGACGCGATGCAGATGCTCGTCGTTGCATAGACGAAACATAGATGAAGCCGTTGCATAGGCTTACATTAAATGACGTCGTTGGACAGACGCGATGCAGATGCTCATCGTTGCATAGACGAAACACAGATGAAGTCGTTGCATGGGCTTACATGAAATGACGTCGTTGCATAGACGCGATGCAGATGTTCGTCGTTGCATAGACGAAACACAGATGAAGTCGTTGCATGAGCTTACATGAAATGACGTTGTTGCACAGACGCAATGCAGATGCTCGTCATTATATAGACGAAACATAGATGAAGCCGTTGCATAGGCTTACATGAAATGACGTTGTTGCACAGACGCGATGCAGATGCTCGTCATTGCATAGACGAAACATAGATGAAGGCGTTGCATTGGCTTACAATGAAATTGTGTCATTTTATGGACGTACCTGCTTTGTGACTCGCTTGGGTTGAGATAACGTCATTGCATAGACGTTGGCGGTTGTAACCCGCATGGGCTTATTGTTGTGCTCCCGCCTTTGCTGATATAATGATCCCGCACTCAAAGAAAACTTGTGAGTTTTAAGAAATGAGTGGTTGATTCGCATCAACTTTGTAGCTTTGACTCTTGACGCTTGCATGCTCAGACTTAAGCAAAAGGTTAGTGCATAACTGTTAAGCCAAAAATAATAACGCATGAATTTATAAGCAATGTAATTGTATGAGTAGAAATGTTATCCTATAAAACGTGAAAGCATTGTATTGATGTGATGCTGTAAATGCTGAGATTTCGTTCTTGCACGGACGTGTTGAATGTTGTGAATGCTTGCTGAATGCTGCGAGTGCTGATGCAGTCTCTGTGCGGACTTGCTGGATGTTGTGAATGCTTGTTGAATGCTGCGATTGCTGATGTAGTCTCTGCACGGACTTGCTGGATGCTGCGAATGCTTGCTGAATGCTGTGATTGTTGATGTAGTCTCTGCACGAACTTGTTGGATGCTGCGAATGCTTGCTGAATGCTGCGATTGCTGATGTAGTCTCTGCACGGACTTGTTGGATGCTGCGAATGCTTGCTGAATGTTGTGATGACTGATGTAGTCTCTGCACGGACTTTCTGGATGCTATGAATGCTTGCTGAATGCTGCTATGAATGATGTAGTCTCTGCACGGATTTGTTGTATGCTGCGAATGTTTGCTGAATGCTCTGTGCGGGCTTGCTGGATGCTGCGAATGCTTGCTGAATGTTATTGATGTTGATGTAGTCTCTGCACGGACTTGCCGAATATGACACGTATTCTGACCAAACGAACACCTTTTGGAATCCTTATTATGATCTTTTCACGGTGCGTTTCCCAAAATTATCCCAGTTTTCGTTATGCGGGGCGCGTGGGCAAGACTTAACTCTGACGAAAATTGCTCATATCTCTTTTCGGAATAATCAAACGCATTCTGTCGCACGCGAGCCAATGGGAAGATTTCTAATGATGTGACCGAAGCCGACTTAGGCCGCCTACGTACCCTCATGAGGGAATCAAGTCATGACGTAGTTCGTGATGCAAGTATAATTATGTAATTTTCAAAAAATGAGACCGAAGCCAATGTGGCCGCCTACGTATCCCGCTGAGGGAATCAGGTCAAGACGTAGTTCGTGATACAACAAATGATTATTTTATATGTATATATATATATATATATATATATATATATATATATTATTATTTTTTTTTTTGAAAAGTGGAAAGACATCATCACGTTCGGATTTCAGTTGATACCAACAATTAGTATTGTGCATAAGGATTTTCGTTTATTGCTTTCAGTCTAACCGAGACTGACTTCTGGGTAATTCCTATAGTTTCAAATGGTACCTCAGACACCTAAGTATCGACACACTTGCTTGCAGCCAAGGTTTCGAACTACACGTAATCTCACGTTTCAAATGCCCTCACTGAAGAAAGTCTCATTTCTCACATATATTTCAGTATTTTGAATTTTGGGACGTTTAGAAAAATACGCTCACACTCAAAAAGATGTTCAATGCATGCAATTGTGATACCACATGCTTGACCATCGTGTAAGTATCCACTAATGTGAGAACCCTTAGTATAAGATCATGTAGGACTTGTCACAGACTTGTAGTGTAGGTTTGCGGGAAGGGATGAATATCATTTGGGTAAAAAGTGACTAATTCTTCCTCGAGCGTTGGACTACGTCCGTGCTTGATATTTGTGTGCTTTAATGCTGACCTGCTTTTTTTTTTGTCCTAATTTCCCTGTACTGACTTCTTTTTTAATCTTTCGTTTGGAGCCCCCTTTTTCCAAAGTTATTCTCTCATTTTTATTCATTTTTTTATAATGTCGGTGCTTTTGATTTCTTCTTTTTGTGAAGTCGTCGTTTGTGTTTTTTCTTTTTCCTTTTAGGACTTTGACAATTTTATCTTTGCAAACTTCGACGCAGAATTTTGTCAGCCACTTGGACATTTCTAAAGCGCTCAAGGAGGTCGGGTCAAGAGAGGGATAGTGCGTACGCACTCAGAAAGGGTATAGGTGTAATATGCGGTTGTCGAAAGAATAGGTTTTAGGCTCAAAGGGGTGTACTGCGGATAATGTTATTTGGTAGGCTGAAAAGGCTCAAACGGGTCAAAGAAAGCCTACAATCACTTCCTACACCGAGTATTACTCAGGATTTCACATCAACAAACATTTAGGTCAAGTTATAGATCACAATGCAATGCAATTGAACTTATTCTAAAACTCACCACACAATGCACATGAAACGATGAGGTTGGTTTCGTTCTTATCTTGAAAGCATGCAATACAATGTCATTACAGGTGTGCGTGAGAGGTACCAAAAGAATCTATGGTTTACCACGAAGTCCACTCATGCCGATTATTACTCGTTCTTTCTTATGCACACTCCTAACTGTGTTGGTATCAACCAAATCAAACAATGATACTTAAAAGAGTTTTCTTTTTGTATATTTTTTAATGCTTTTTAAATAAAATATTTTTGTATTTTTTGAATAAATGGTACCTAACCCGAATAGGGCTGCCTACGTATCTCATCTTTGACGAGAATCAGGTGTGCGTAGTTCGTTCAGATATGTTATAAAACGTATGATTTAAAAAGAATTCATTCATGAAAGAAATGCAAGAGTAAAAGTTGTGCAAAATAAATAATTGTTCAATATAAGACTGATGCAAAGTAAAATGAATGTAATGAAAAAATGAATGATTGTGATAGAATGAATGAAATGCATGAACGAATGTATGTGATGGAATGATTGAAATGCAACAATGAATGTCCGTGATTGGATAAATGCAATGAATGGGTGAACCAAATATGTCCCTTTTTTTTATTGGTGGTGGTGTCGACCCTAGATGGGTTGCCTACGTATCACACCGTATGGTGAGAATCAGACACGCGTAGTTCGGGATGATTATGTTATAAAATGCATGATAAAGAATTATGTAATCGACACTAGACATATCAATTGAATTTGCAAATATGTATAAAGATACAAAATATAGGACCCAGAGCGATGCTTCGTTGAATCTGGTATAAGCTGACTTCTTTCCGTCAATATAACTCTAGCTCATTCTTGTGATGGTTTTTTTTCTTCATTTTTTTTATTTTCTTCCGGCCGCCCTCGACTATTTGCGAGGACGGTCTTCCTGCAAAAAATATGACAAATGGGTGAGAGTAGGCAAGCCACAAAAATAATAAAATGTAAGGGCGTGACAATATAGTCAAAGACTCCCCTGCTTGGTTCGACCGGACTGGTGGTTGATGCTTCACAAAGTCCAAGTCGCGTTATTCAAGAGTGATTTACGCAGTAGAAGTCCTGATTGCAATGTGACAACAAAAATACAAAGATTCGTGTCCGGAGTTGCAAGCACATGACATGATATTTACAGAGTTGAAAGAATAAATATTACTTTAAATACTATGTGCAAATTTACTAGAGACAAGCAATAGTGATCAAAACTGTTGACACCCAATTTTGACCCTTCCGTCCAGTCATTAACTACAAAATTGCACTAATTTTGTAAAATAATTTTCTATAATAAAATGCATCAATAATATATTAATACATGCACAAATAAGCATTTTAATAATAGCGCCGCATTATAAAATATTAAGCACTAATTAAATAGCACACCCGTATTTATTTTTGTAATAATTTAGATTAATAAAGCACCTAAATAATTTAATCACAATTTGAATTTCCAATTTACCACTAATTAAAACTCTACCCCAAACATTAATAAATCATAAGCCCAAAATACACTTTTTATTTACAAGCCTTTATTTAATTTGCCCAGCCCATTTCTCTAGTCCAATCCCGCGGCCACTCGCCCAAGCCCAAAAGCCTTCTCTTATCTCCCCACCAAACACAAAAACGCAGACCCCCCCATCTCGCCCATGCCCGCCTTACGACACCGCGCCTCTCGCCGCGAAACCTAACACGCCCGTACCGCAAATCCCCTAAATCCTCACCCATCACCTCTTTTAGGTGTTAAACAGCAGCCCATCCCTCAAGAATTCTCAAACGGCTCTTAACCGTCAAATCCTTCAGCTTTCACACCTTTCTTTTTTCCCCACTTGACCCTTTATTCAAAATTCGAATTTAGGGGGTGGGTGGTGAGCAAGGAGGTTTCCTTTGGCTATAAATACAACTCATGTGGGTTGTGTTTGAGGGGATAAAAAATTTTGAGCTTCTAAAAAAGCCCTGAACAAAACTCACTTATTTTTTTTACTTTCAAAGGATTGTTCTGTTTTCCAACACCAAGAACCGAAAACCTTATTTTTACTACTTCGAAAGCCATGAAAAATCAGAAGAAAAAAACTTTGCTTTTTATCATTCTTAGTCCGAATTAGAACAGCCGCAACATCTTGAAGCTTTCACACCTTTTATCGCATAGCATAAAAACATCTCCGAGCGGAATCGACAAGTCGAAACACGCCTCGGTTCGCCACCCGGAGAAGGTAAAATACTCCTCTTATTTCGTTATTTAATTTCTGTCGATATGATCTTTTTTTTATGTGAATATTGGCCTTGCTTAGTCTGATTTTTTTTTGTCATTTTGAGCAATGTGTTCCAATATGCTTAAAACCAGAATGTTGGGGTTATATAAGGGTTCATAATCTTTGATCGTTCATGCGTTAGACCATTGATTAGTATACTTAATGAATTTAAACCATGTTTAGTTCTCAAAGTCCTGTTTGTATGATTGTATAAAAGGAATGTATGCCTTGTTAGTTTAAACTTAAATTAATTAGGTATGATTGCAATAAGTCATGGTATGTGATAGTATCTTGTCAAATAAGTGATTGTGTCCGTCATGTGCCAGTATTGCTCACTGTTTACCTTGTCTGTGGATGTGCTATAGGTATGGATGATCTTAGAGATCTTTAGTTTGTGTTTATGAATTACATTAGGTTTGATTAAGCATTTGTCAACCTAAATTATGAAAGCATGTTGATTTGAAATATAAGATCATTTGTGACTATTGTAAGAATCATGTCTTGAATATCCCTTCATATGACCTAACATGATATTTCCTGTTCATTTTTTGAGGTCTTAAGCTATGTCACTCATCATGCGCACCAATACGACTGTTGGTATTTAGTTTAGTTCTAAATGAAGTCTAGACTCCTTCTTGAGTTTCTAATTAGCTAAATATGTGTCATGAGTACTTAGAAATGGGTATTTCACGTAATCATGTGTTCCCTATTACCACTGCTTATTTATAAGTCCAATCATCTAGCTTGAATGCATGTCTAGGCAAAGAACAAAACTTTGAATCATTAGTTGGGTTGATGTGTGTCATTTGGAAAGTTTAAGTTATCTTCGGCATGCTGATTTAAAAGAGTTGATTCATGAGGGACTGTTACACCTCTGCATTGGTTAGCAATATCCTAAAACATCTTGCTTGTTTGCATATGTTTGTGTCTATTTATATCTAGATTATCTAGGGTGTCAGTCATCGTATGGAGTTAGAAGGTAAGCGTGATGTAGGCACTTTATTTCTTGACTTGGTGTAATTTTAGAATTTGATGTGTGACTTATCTATTTTTTTGGTGAACCAGAACTTGCATATGAATCTCTTAATGTGCTTATTCCCATTTATGATAAAACTGGCAACACTGAGTATGCATCAACAACCTACTTGTCCCTATTTTATATGAATTTGTCCTTGGTAAATTTATAGCTCATGTAGGATAAATGTGTGTTTTAGGAGCTCTGTTTATTGTAAAGTTGTCACTATTAATAGTCAAAGACCTCAGCATGAGCCTTTGTTCACACGCTTTGAAACCTGCTATACCTCATGGACTCTTGTGCTATGTTTCTTTTGGCTAGAATCAAGTCACTAATTGGTATTTGTTTAAAAATTGAAACCTAAGGTCTGTTGCACATGCCTACAGTGTCTAATGCCCACCATTTCGGTGGGCTTATTTCTTCAAATTTGGATGTCTATCATTTGTGGGGCCTGCACTGTGTTTTCCTGATTTCGGACACACCCCCAGTCTAATAACATATAGTTTCCGTGAATTATTTATCTATACTTCTCATGTGTGTAAATTCAGCTTCTATTTTTATTTTTATTTGTTTTTTTTTACTTGTCTCGTCAAGTATCGTATTCAATTCCACTAATCTTTCTCTTTCCTTTTTATCTTTGCATGACATACCTTGGGAGCAACGGAGAGTCTTACTATGAGACTCATGGCATCCCTCGTCCAAATGAAGACCCACATCTATATTTCTTGCATCCTCCGATCCCGGGACATTCGAAACTAATAGGGCAGGATAATATCTTCACCTGCCCTAGTCATTTTGTCTCCTTTCTTTAACTCTGTCACTTTACTTTTATTTGTATTTTTGTTATCTAACCTTATACAATTATTGAAAATGCTTAGAATAGTTAGGCCTAGAATTATTAAGGGTGGGTAGTTAAATAATAAAATGTGTCGCTAGTTTAATCTATCTTTAGGCCGTTATGCATTTTTAAAATTTTTCAAAATAACTTAGCTTTTCATTGATATTATAGAAATAAATGAATTCCAAATTCTTATTAAACTTCATAAAATGACAAATCTTTTTTTTTCTATAACAAAGATCTATTTTCTTATTACCAAGTGCAAAAGAGGAAAAAATGTCTACCCATTTGTATACCCTTTATAAAGATTAAAATTTACATATAATACGTACTTTTAGTAAACCATCTTTTTTTTATTATTTTGCATTTTTATGATAAACCCCTTTAGAATATTTTCCTTGCATTTTACAAATAAACTTCATACAATTCTATGGAAAATATATATACTTACATATCTTTTAAATAATTATTTGTAAACATCTTTTAACCCATGTCCTCCTAAATATACTTTTTTTTAAATAATACTAACCTAAGTTTGAACGGATAACCGCAAGTTAGCGGATCCTATAGGGTGCCTAACCCCTTCCCTTTAGGATAATAAAGAACCCTTATCTAGAATCTCACATAGTTTCACAGACCTTTAAAATGGAGATCATTCGTAGTATTTTATGCTACATTTTTAGTGTCCTAATTCACTATAATAATTAGGTGGCGACTCCTTAAAATGCATTTTAGGAATCCAACCATGTAGCAGTAATCCCGTTTCCGACTCCGGTTGAAATGGGGCGTTACAGCATGGCGACTCCACTGGGGACTTAAGGTTCTTAACCATAACAGACCTAGGGTTATTATTTGGCAATTATTTTTTGCATTTAATTTTTGTGTTGTATTTTGTTTTATTTATTTTTAATTGCTACTTGCTTTACTGCTTTCATTAAACTGGCATTCCGCTCATATTTCTTCCATTCTGGAAAATTCACACTATCACACACTCACGCGTTGGTGTGCTTCGCGCACCCGCAAATTTCTTTCAAAATATCCAAATTTTAGGAGAGTTGGCGCCTGCGCGGAGTTAGATCGGTTAAATCGATCAGCGTAGCCTTATACCGCTCGAGTTGTCCGCTCGGGAACCTTGCGTCTAGAAAAACCAAATCTTAGAAACTTAAGATAGAGCTATACCACCCTTATTTAAGGCATGCATGCATTTTGATCGGTGTATTTTTTATACACCTTTTGAGTCTGTTTTAGTTAGTCTTTTGTCCCATTTTGCACATATAAATGTCGTATTAGGATAGTTTTTCTTTCTTTTGAGTCAAAGTGGTTAAAGTGGCCAAATGGCGGAAACGGAGCAAAAGAGGCGAAAGAGAGATGCCAGAGCAGAGAAAGTGGCGAACAAGGCTAAAACCCGGACCAGTAGCGCGGCCTCCTGCGATCGAAGCGAGCGCGGCGCTATCATTGAAGAAGGTGCGAAGATCCAGCGCGGCGCTTCATCGAACGGCGCCACTATTCAGAGGCGAAGACTGCCGCGGCGCCGAACAGCAGATGCGGCGCGGCGCTAAACATCCGAGGAGCTACGAAGATTCTGGCCGCGGCTCCATCTGGCGAATATCGAGCGCGGCGCCAAAACACCGAAGGATTGCAGAACTCCGGCGCGCGCCATTGCGAGGCCGCGCGCCAGCGGAAAAATTAGGTCTTTTGACGGATTTTTGGGCGAACTGCGAGGAAAAGAAGGAGACGTTTTAAACTATAAAAGGAGAATCCTGGCGGTTTTCAAGGGTTCTCGCGCTTGCCAAACACAAGGTTTTCTTGCACAGGAGATTGGAGACCTAAACATTAGTAATTTCTTTCCTTTTTCTTTTCTTTAATTCGGTTTTTGCATGATGAACTTTGAATTAGTTCTTGTCATATTCATGGCTAGGAACTAATTCTCTTATAAGACTTTCTATGTTGAATTCTTGAACCTTATGTTATAATGTAATGCATGCTTATGGTTATTATTCTTATTGAGATCTATCCAATAATTGAGTTGAATTCTTGGTAGCTAATTGACAACTAGTTATCACTATATGATTTCTAATCAGTTACGAAAAGGAGGGATTGTGAATATGCTGTAAGTTGGGTAGACGGTCTTGAATTGGGGATGAAAATACCTCAATTAGATTTGTAGCGTTGATGAGAGGCTTAACAACCCTAATTTTGCGCATTGTGCGTGACGGTCAACTAGGTTTTTGTGCTTAATCCTCCTATAGCGTTACCACTTATCGTGAAAGTTAGGTAAGGAACAATCTTTGGGGTTGAGTGTTTATATAACCCTAACGGGAGTATAAAACGATTTCGTAAACCTGCTTTCTCCAAAAGAAGAATACCATAAGTAATGCATTAACAAGTAACATAAGCGGATAGTAAGGATACATAGAAGCCCTATTCTCATCACATCTGAATTAAATCTTTATACTTTAAAATAGCTTTTATAACTCTTAGTTACAAACCAAACAATCAATCATTAATTCACCAAATAGATACTAGAAAATAGATAACTGATACTTGGACCCTAATCCCAGAGGACGATATTCGGTCTTATCTAAGACTATACTACTTGATACGATAACGTGCACTTGCGTTTAAAAGTGTGTGCATATTACGCGCATCAAGTTTTTGGCGCCGTTGTCGGGGATTAGGCAATTGTTCAATATCAAATTTATCTATTTTTAATTTCTAATTTGGTTTTATGTATAGTTTTTTTTAATTTTGTTTATTTTATGTATTTATTGTGTGAAAACAAAGTGCAGTGATTCTTTGTTGGTTTTGATGCATCTCGGGGATCACGAAGATATGGATTTCTCTTGTCAATATGATCGAGCTCGACCGTAGAGGAAGAGAGGAGGAATTACGAAAACTCTACTCGATCTCACGAGGTCCCAGCTCGGTTCATGGGCGAAATGAGGTTGGGTATAAAGAAGTTGGAAACGCAAATAGCGAGAACTTCGCGATCATATTCAACGTGAACAACAAATTGAGGAGCACGAATCACACCCAACTATTGAGAAATTTGGTGAGATAGTGGTGTAGAGAAGGAAAAAGATTGCGAAATCCAATTATTCACCTTCTTGGATTACGTGGAAATTCTTTTCATGCACCTATCACGGAAGAAACACCACTAGCTATCACGAATGACTCCCAATTAGGAATTGCATACCATCAAGGCAACCCCAGTCAAGAGATGTAGAATTTCACGGTTTCTACAAAATAAGAAGCCTAAAAGACAAACTCATCTTGTGTGCTTGGGGATACTTGTATGTTTAAGGCCCTGTTTGAACAAATAGTTATAGGAAATTGAGACCTATAGCAATAAATCGTGGATTGCAAGAGTTCGCGAAGTATCCAATGGGCACTCGAGAAAGGTTAATTGCGTGGCTAAAAAGGCGTAAAAAGGCTTGTTGGGAAGCAACCAACGTTTTCAATTATGTTATTTTAATTTGATCTTTAGTTTATTTTATTTTGTCTAGAACAATCTCACGGTCATGGGGTCTTGTGTTTGGTGTGATTGATAGGTCTGAGAATGAAGGCGAAGGCGAAAAAGAAAGTCGATTTCGAAAAAGCGGGTAAGCGGCCGCTGAGCGAGTGCTGGCGCGAAAAGAGTCGAACAGCGCAGAAATTTAAGCGCATGGCTGAGCAGGCCGCGGTAGAATTCGTAAAGTTTGCGAGGCGCAGGCGGCCTTTCAGAGCGGCCGCGGCTCAGAAAGTCCCGAAGGAGTGCAGATGTTTGGGCGCCGCGGCTAGCGAAAGCATGGCGGCGAGAATCGAAATTTAAGCGCCCAGCAGACCCACCGCGGCGGACGAAACACCGCGGCAGCAGAGCGCGTGGATGAAGATGAGCACGAAATAGGGGCTCGATATGAGCGAGACCCGGCCACCGACCAACGAAGCGATAACCTTCAGAGCCTGATGGGGCAATTGTACCAACACGAAGGAGATGATGCAGACGCGCAACTTGATAATACAAGGGCGGCAAACAAGGCAACAAATCGGCAGTGAGTGCCTTGTTCAACCAATGGTCGATCATTATCCACCGCCACCACCATTTTAACCAAAGTTTGTAAGTGTCTTTGTCTTTGAGTCTACACACATTGGGGACAATGTGTGATTTAAGTTTGGGGGTGTGTTTTTGTGTTTTAGTTTTTATTTGTGTGTCATGTTATGTTTTATTTAAATTTTTTTTTTATTTGTTTTATGTTTATTTTGAGTCACAAAAATTTTTTCTTTCTTGAGTCATAATTGCCTGTCAAAGATCATGTATGCTGTAGTTGCTAGAAACACCTAGTGAAGTAATGTGGAATAATATAAAGGAATTGAAGCAACTAATCTAAACACTTAGGTTAGATATGCCAAAAGCTCACAAATCATCTATTTGGAGTTTCTTGCTTGAGTTATGCATGCTAAATGATAAATGCTTATGTGTTATGAGTGCTTGCTATTTGGTGAAATAGTTAGGATATCGTGTTAGGGAGATGACTCGGACATTTCTTAGATAGTCAATTCTTACCATTCTTTTCTATCCCGTACTTTAAAAATATCCCTAGTCAGCCCCATTGAGCCTAAATTTGAAACTTCTTCTTTGACACCCCATATTCCCACAAAATTGTGCCATAAGTGAAAATATGAAATAGTGGAGTACATTGTGTTAAAAGAAGAAACAAAAGAGTGAACAAGTTTGATGCACTTACAATGGAAAAGTAATAAGAAAGAGGCAAAAGCCTAAGTTTGGGGTGCTATTTGTATAATACACTTCACTCTCCCAAAACAAAAGAGGGAAGGATAGAATTGAAGTGAAGGAAAGAATCAAAAGAAAAAGGAAAAATTGAAAAGCCAAAGAGCTTATGGTGCAGAAAAATGAGCCTAAATGCCTATCTTTACCAACCCCTACCTAAGCCTACATTACAACCTCAAAGTCTGAAGATCTCTTTTATGCATATCCGAAATAGTGGAGAATAGCAAGTAAGCATGCCATAGGAATTCTTGAATTTATATGCATGATTTAGTATATTGACTTCCATTTAAGCATGATAAGTATGAGTTTGCGAAATATCTAGCTCGATGTGTTGAAATTCCATGCTATATGTTCCTGCGTATTATTACGCTAACCTTCATGTTTTCTAGTTAACATCATGCGTGAAAGTGATTAATGACAGGAGTCCTTTATTTTTCATTCTTTTGAGTCTTTCATTTTATTTCTTTCTTTTTATCTTTGCTCGAGTGAGCAAAGGTTAAGTTAAGTATTTGATCGGTGTATTTTTATACACCTTTTGAGTCTGTTTAGTTAGTCTTTTGTCCCATTTTGCACATATAAATGTCGTATTAGGATAGTTTTCTTTCTTTTGAGTCAAAGTGGTTAAAGTGGCCAAATGGCGGAAAAGGAGCAAAAAGAGGCGAAAGAGGAGATGCGGTAGCAGAGAAAGTGGCGAACAAGGCTAAAACCGGACCGTAGCGGCACCTCCTGCGATCGAAGCGAGCGCGGCGCGCTATCATTGAAGAAGGTGCGAAGATCGAGCGCGGCGCTTCATCGAGAACGCGGCGCCAGCTGTCAAGGCGAAGGCTTCGGCGCGCGGCCCGCCGAGCAGCGGTCACGAGGCGCGGCGCCTAAACATCCGAGCTACGAGATTCTGGCCGCGGCTCCATCTGGCGAATATCGGGCGCGGCGCAAAACACCGAAGTTGCAGAACTTCCGTGGCCGTGGCGCCATTAGGCGCGGCGCAGCGCGGAAAAAATTAGGTCTTTTGGATTTTTGGGCGAACTGCGAGGAAAAAGAAGGAGACGTTTTAAACCTATAAAAGGAGAATCTGGCGGTTTTCAAGGTTCCCTTGCTTGCCAAACACAAGGTTTTCTTGCACAGGAGATTGGAGACCTAAACATTAGTAATTTCTTTCCTTTTCTTTTCTTTAATTCAGTTTTGCATGATGAACTTTGAATTAGTTCTTGTCATATTCATGGCTAGGAACTAATTCTCTTATAAGACTTTCTATGTTGAATTCTTGAACCTTATGTTATAAAGTAATGCATGCTTATGGTTATTATTCTTATTGAGAGATCTATCGATAATTGAGTTGAATTCTTGGTAGCTAATTGACAACTAGTTATCACTATATGATTTCTAATCAGTTACGAAAAGGAGGGATTGTGAATATCTTTGTAAGTTGGGTAGCGGTCTTGAATTGGGGATGAAAATACCTCAATTAGATTTGTAGCGTTGATGAGAGGCTTAACAACCCTAATTTTGCGCATTGTGCGTGGCGATCGACTAGGTTTTGTGCTTAATCCTCCTATAGCGTTACCCTTATCAGCGAAAGTTAGGTAAGGAACAATACTGGGGTTGAGTGTTTATATAACCCTAACGGGAGTATAAAACGATTTCGTAAACCTGCTTTCTCCAAAAGAAGAATACCATAAGTAATGCATTAACAAGTAACATAAGCGGATAGTAAGGATACATAGAAGCCCTATTCTCATCACATCTGAATTAAATCTTTATACTTTAAAATAGCTTTTATAACTCTTAGTTACAAACCAAACAATCAATCATTAATTCACCAAATAGATACTAGAAAATAGATAACTGATACTTGGACCCTAATCCCAGAGGACGATATTCGGTCTTATCTAAGACTATACTACTTGATACGATAACGTGCACTTGCGTTTAAAAGTGTGTGCATATTACGCGCATCACATTTACCCTAGGTGGATCAATCCTTGGCATTGACACCAAAATTAGGAAGACACCAAACTTGTCGACGGGTTTCTCAACCCAACGACCAACCAGCATATTATGTGTAGCGTGACAATGATAGACAAATCCAAACCTAATCATGACATGCTGAAATTGGAAAAAGTGCACCGTCATTTGGTCGCCATTTCCAACAAAAGCATTACAGTTGGGCGGCTTGGACAAATCTATCATAACCTCGCATATGTGACGTTTAGGCCTACCTCTGGCATAAAGAGGTCCCAAACATATTAGAACACGCACTTGATTTGCAATTTGCTTATTATTATATATTGGCTGCAACTTTTTGAATATTATACTAACTTGGTTTGCTTCATTTGTTAAAGGGTTATTTTTGCATAGCTTATCCCCAAAAGGTTGATTCGCGTTGACTGGTAGAAGCACAATCATCCAATAAATGACTAATCCAGAGGCACCGGAACGAAACAACTTAGGACTCATCCCCGTTCCTGTAGAGGATGCAGAGGCGTTAGAAATGAGAAACACCAATGATCAACACCTCGCCAAACTATTACAAAGAAATGGAAATCATGCCCGAAATAGAAAGGCTCAAATATCACAAACACATCTATTAGCTTGAATGCACCACTCCCAGAGCAAAGGACAAATGCAATCGTGTCACGGGCCCTCGAGCCTCCACTTCCCAAAGCTCCCGCAGAGGCCGCAACATACCACCACACCAAAATGTCACTCGCCTGGTCAATTTTCAAGCCGACCTCCAAAATGATCCGCATTACATACATATCTCAACCTCCACCTACTTATATCTCCCACTCACCCCAAATTGCCAAGTCACCCAATACGAGCAGGACATACATCACTAGTCCTAACAAACAATATGGGGCATTAGCACATCCGACCGAAAGTCAACCGTTTATTATGATGCATCCTCTCAAGAGACCGATCTGAGGAACGGCAGCGGACTCGAGCTAGAGCTGATGAAAATGTGGCGAAAGAAATCCGTAGCTTGAAAGAGGCATTCAAAAGCATTCAAATGAACAAGGGGGAGGAATGTTTAGAATATGAAAACTTATGTATGCACCCCGACGTTGAATTACCTATGGGATACAAGGTGCCCAAGTTTGACATGTTCGATGGAAAGGGGAATCCTCGAGCTCATCTAAGGTCATATTGCGATAAATTGATTGGAGTTGGGAAAAATCAAGCAATCATCATGAAACTATTCATCAGGAGTCTAACCGGCGAGGCGATGGACTGGTACACATGCCAAGACCCTCGAAAATGGGACGGTTGGAATGCCATGGCACAAAATTTCATGGATAGATTCAGATTCAACACTGACACTGTCCCGGATAGATTTTATCTTACAAAACTTGAGAAGAAATCCACAGAAACTTTCAGGGAATACGCCATGAGGTGGCGGTCAGAGGCAAAGAAAGGTCCAACCTCGATGGCAGAGCGAAATGACCACCTTGTTCGCGATGCGTTAAAAGACGCGACGTATTATGAAAGGATGATCGGTGTAATTGGCGAAGTTTTGCGAAGTCGTAGAATGGGCGACCGTGGAAGAAGCATTAAGACAGCAGATTACAAACCCGACCTACAAGCAACTAGCGAGCGATGCGGTCAAATTCCATCGAAGTACCTCCCGGAGGAGAAGAGATCACACCTCTATCGTGGTCATTCGGAGCATAGGCGAACAACTTCCAGGTGTATCAAAGCCCACCGCGTTCTTACTATAACCAAAACACTCAAAATCCACAAATATACTATCAAGATCGCGCTACCCCATATCCTGTTTACCATACCCAACAAGCATATCCAAAATACTCACCACAATCACGAACCCGTACACCAAACGGACCCAAACCCCGCATAAATGCTGAAAGAAAGCCAACCAGAACCTATACACCTTTAGCCGAACCTATATCCCAAGTGTATGAAAAGCTGAAAGCCGCAGGAATACTCCAGCTAATTCCCAGAAATACCCCCAGGCCTATATCCCGAGGGCACGATGAAACTAAACATTGTGCATACCACTCCGGTGTCGAGGGGCACGACATCGCAAATTGTTATACACTCAAGGACAAAATAGAGGATTTAATCGAAGAGGGAGTCATTCAGCTGAAAGATGCCCCTCTCAGGGTAAACAATAACCTTTTTCCCGGCTATGAAGATGCCCACGTGAGCATGATAGCTAAAGATGGAGAAGACAGTCTGGAAGGGACTATTACGCCGGCCCGAAAAGGAAAGAAAATTGAATCATCGACCAACCGCCAGAGAAAAGAAGGTGCTCCTTGCCGGAAATTGTTTAACCATTTGAATAAGTCATTCGTCTAGTTGTGTGCTGCAAGAGATGATCCTGCTGAAGACTCAGCCATTGAAGACACAAAGCAAGAAGAAGTGGATTTGTGCCCCTGCCTTGGCCCGCCGAGTCCTGAAATAGTTAGTTTAATATATTTTGCCCTTCATATGTATTTGGAACTACGTGTGACCTGATTCCTTCGTGGGGATACGTAGGCGGCCATATCGGCTTCGGTCCCACCTTTTAGAAAATCCCAATTTCTCTTTTGCTTGTTGGAACTACGTGTGACCTGATTCCCTCGTGGGGATACGTAGGCGACCATATCGGCTTCGGTCCCACCTTTTAGAAAATCCCAATTTCTCTTTTGCTCATTGGAACTACGTCATGACCTGATTCCCTCATGGGGATACGTAGGCGGCCTAAATCGGCTTCGGTCACACCATTAGGAAACTTTCCCTTCGTTCTGAAAATAACAAAAATACATATAATATACAAGCAACTCCATTGAGACCCCCTTAGGCCAAACACCCTTTTCAAAACTGAGACAAGGCAGGAAACCAGGCAGGGGCTATGAGTCCCAAACAAGGCAGACGTCCGGCATCAAGAGTCAAAACTACAAAGTCAACGCGAATCAACCGCCCCCCCAAAACTCACAAATTTTTCTTTGAGCGCAGGTCCTTCATATTAGCAGAAGGTACAACAAAGTTCTTCATACTAGTAGAAGCAGAAAATATAACAAAATTCTTCAGAAGCAGCAGAAGCAGACAGACATCAACAATCAGAGTTCAAATCCCGCAACAAATTATAGCGCATCAGCTCGGGCCTAGAGTCAAATTGCAACTCATGCAGTGCACAAACGAACAACAAAGACATCATGGCAATCCATATGGTTCACAAATGCATCACAAAGAAAGGCATCATGGCAATTAATCGATGGCAAGATCTAGCGTGTCCGCGAGGACAACATCTCAAAGATTCACAACACCCCACCTATCATACAGGGAAGACATCCTTATTCACATAATTGCATTTCTCATATATTTATCATCTTGTTTTACGATTATACACTAATTTTCTCAAGCTTAGCTTGCATGAGCATTTATTATCTGAGCATCGCGAACACGTCCAAAACGACGCCACGTCCAAAATGACGCCGGTCGCGACGCCACGAAAAACGACGCCACGTCCGAAAACGACGCCACGTCCGAAAACGACGCCACGTCCGAAAACGACTCCGAGTCCGAAAACGACTCCGAGTCCGAAAACGACGCCACGTCCGAAAACGACGCCCAGTCCGAAAACGACATCGAGTCCGAAAACGACTCCGAGTCCGAAAACGACTCCACGTCCGAAAACGACGCCACGTCCGAAAACGACGACAAGTCCGAAAACGACGCCAAGTCTGAAAACGACGCCAAGTCCGAAAACGACGCCAAGTCCGAAAACGACGCCATCATCAGCATATCACATCTACGCAAGGGCAATTCATCTACTCTCAAAAATTGCATTTCTTATTCATGCTTTATTACTCTGTCTTAGCAGTTATGCACTAACTCTTTCTTGAGCTTTAGTTTCTGGGCGGCAGCAAGAAGGACAACATATCCGCATTCACAACCGCAACGCGTCTGCGCAAGGGCGAAATGACAGCATTTGCGGCAGGCATCACATTTTCACAGGATAGCATTTTTATACTCAAACAGTTACATTGCTTATAAATTCATGCGTTATCATTTGCCTTAACAGTTATGCACTAACCGTTTGTTTAAGTCTTAGCATACCGGAACAGGAGCACAACGTGGAACTACCTCTTACGGCGAACCGAAGCAATTTGTACCTCGAATGTCGATCCGCTCTCCTCCAAAGATCTGCAACGCATGACCCCGATGTCATCATAATTCGACATCGGGACAAATTTTAAATCTGCTCGCTTTGGTTTTTCTAGCGTACTTAAAAACCGATGTCATCATAATTCGACACTGGGACAAATTTTGAGTCCGCATCAGCCCGCCTTAGTGTTTTACCATGGTAGCCCAGCGTCGTCTTAACTCGACACTGAGACAAAATTTTGAATTTTGCGTCAGCCTCGTCTTAATCGCCCAACATTTTTAATTCTGAAGATCAAGACAAAATTGGCTATAAGTCAACGTCTTTGTCTGAAGACTCTTACATCATCTCCACACAAAGAGGGACAAGTTGTTGACACCCAATTTTGACCCTCCCGTCCAGTCATTAACTACAAAATTGCACTAATTTTGTAAAATAATTTTCTATAATAAAATGCATCAATAATATATTAATACATGCACAAATAAGCATTTTAATAATAGCGCCGCATTATAAAATATTAAGCACTAATTAAATAGCACGCCCGTATTTATTTTTGTAATAATTTAGATTAATAAAGCACCTAAATAATTTAATCACAATTTGAATTTCTAATTTACCACTAATTAAAACTCTACCCCAAACATTAATAAATCATAAGCCCAAAATACACCTTTTATTTACCAGCCTTTATTTAATTTGCCCAGCCCAGTTCTCTAGCCCAATCCCGCGGCCCACTCGCCCAAGCCCAAAAGCCTTCTCTTATCTCCCCACCAAACACAAAAAAACGCAGACCCCCCATCTTCTCGCCCATGCCCCTGCCCTGACACCACCACACCCTCTGCCCCTGAAACCTAACACGCCCATACCCTGCAAATCCCCTAAATCCTCACCCATCACCTCTTTTAGGTGTTAAGCGACCCGTCCCTCAAGAATTCTCAAACGGCTCTTAAGTCAAATCCTTGACTTTCACACCTTTCTTTTTCCCACTGACCGCTTTATTCAAAATTCGAATTTAGGGGGTGGGTGGTGAGCAAGGAGGTTTCCTTTGGCTATAAATACAACTCATGTGGGTTGTGTTTGAGGGGATAAAAAATTTTGAGCTTCTAAAAAAGCCCTGAACAAAACTCACTTATTTTTTTTACTTTCAAAGGATTGTTCTGTTTTCCAACACCAAGAACCGAAAACCTTATTTTTACTACTTCGAAAGCCATGAAAAATCAGAAAAAAAAACTTTGCTTTTTATCATTCTTAGTCCGAATTAGAACAGCCGCAACATCTTGAAGCTTTCACACCTTTTATCGCATAGCATAAAAACATCTCCGAGCGGAATCGACAAGTCGAAACACGCCTCGGTTCGCCACTCGAAGAAGGTAAAATACTCCTCTTATTTCGTTATTTAATTTCTGTCGATATGATCTTTTTTTTTTTATGTGAATATTGGCCTTGCTTAGTCTGATTTTTTTGTCATTTTGAACAATGTGTTCCAATATGCTTAAAACCAGAATGTTGGGGTTATATAAGGGTTCATAATGCTGATCGTTCATGCGTTAGACCATTGATTAGTATACTTAATGAATTTAAACCATGTTTAGTTCTCAAAGTCCTGTTTGTATGATTGTATAAAAGGAATGTATGCCTTGTTAGTTTAAACTTAAATTAATTAGGTATGATTGCAATAAGTCATGGTATGTGATAGTATCTTGTCAAATAAGTGATTGTGTCCGTCATGTGCCGATTGCTCATTTGTTTACCTTAATACGTGGATGTGCTATAGGTATGGATGATCTTAGAGATCTTTAGTTTGTGTTTATGAATTCTGTTAGGTTTGATTAAGCATTTGTCAACCTAAATTATGAAAGCATGTTGATTTGAAATATAAGATCTGTTTGTGACTATTGTAAGAATCGTGTCTTGAATATCCCTTCATATGACCTAACATGATATTTTCTGTTCATTTTTGAGGTCTTAAGCTATGTCACTCATCATGCGCACCAATACGACTGTCGGTATTTAGTTTAGTTCTAAATGAAGTCTAGACTCCTTCTTGAGTTTCTAATTAGCTAAATATGTGTCATGAGTACTTAGAAATGGGTGCTTTTCACGTAATCATGTGTTCCCTGTTACCACTGCTTATTTATAAGTCCAATCATCTAGCTTGAATGCATGTCTAGGCAAAGAACAAAACTTTGAATCATTAGTTGGGTTGATGTGTGTCATTTGGCAAGTTTAAGTTATCTTCGGCATGCTGATTTAAAAGAGTTGATTCATGAGGGACTGTTACACCTCTGCATTGGTTAGCAATATCCTAAAACATCTTGCTTGTTTGCATATGTTTGTGTCTATTTATATCTAGATTATCTAGGGTGTCAAGTGCATCATATGGAGTTAGAAGGTAACTGTGATGTAGGCACTTGTTATTTCTTCAGCTTGGTGTAATTTTAGAATTTGATGTGTGACTTATCTATTTTTTTTGGTGAACCAGAACTTGCATATGAATCTCTTAATGTGCTTATTCCCATTTATGATAAAACTGGAAACACTGAGTATGCATCAACAACCTACTTGTCTCTATTTTATATGAATTTGTCCTTGGTAAATTTATAGCTCATGTAGGATAAATGTGTGTTTTAGGAGCTCTGTTTATTGTAAAGTTGTCACTATTAATAGTCAAAGACCTCAGCATGAGCCTTTGTTCACACGCTTTGAAACCTGCTATACCTCATGGACTCTTGTGCTATGTTTCTTTTGGCTAGAATCAAGTCACTAATTGGTATTTGTTTAAAAATTGAAACCTAAGATGCATTTGCACATGCCTCGATGTCTAATGCCCACCATTTCGGTGGGCTTATTTCTTCAAATTTGGATGTCTATCATTTGTGGGGCTCAGATTGTGTTTTCCTGATTTCGGACACACACCCAGTATAATAACATATAGTTTCCGTGAATTATTTATCTATACTTCTCATGTGTGTAAATTCAGTTTTTTTTTTTTTTTTTGTTTTTTTTTTACTTGTCTCGTCAAGTATCGTATTCAATTCCACTAATCTTTCTCTTTCCTTTTTATCTTTGCATGACATACCTTGGGAGCAACGGAGAGTCTTACTATGAGACTCATGGCATCCCTCGTCCAAATGAAGACCCGCATCTATATTCCTTGCATCCTCAGATCCTGGACCCGAAACTAATAGGGCAGGATAATATCTTCACCTGCCCTAGTCATTTTGTCTCCTTTCTTTAACTCTGTCACTTTACTTTTATTTGTATTTTTGTTATCTAACCTTATACAATTATTGAAAATGCTTAGAATAGTTAGGCCTAGAATTATTAAGGGTGGGTAGTTAAATAATAAAATGTGTCGCTAGTTTAATCTATCTTTAGGCCGTTATGCATTTTTAAAACTTTTCAAAATAACTTAGCTTTTCATTGATATTATAGAAATAAATGAATTCCAAATTCTTATTAAACTTCATAAATTGACAAATCTTTTTTTTTCTATAACAAAGATCTATTTTCTTATTACCAAGTGCAAAAGAGGAAAAAATGTCTACCCATTTGTATACCCTTTATAAAGATTAAAATTTACATATAATACGTACTTTTAGTAAACCATCTTTTTTTTATTATTTTGCATTTTTATGATAAACCCCTTTAGAATATTTTCCTTGCATTTTACAAATAAACTTCATACAATTCTATGGAAAATATATATACTTACATATCTTTTAAATAATTATTTGTAAACATCTTTTAACCCATGTCCTCCTAAATATACTTTTTTTAAATAATACTAACCTAAGTTTGAACGGATAACCGCAAGTTAGCGGATCCTATAGGGTGCCTAACCCCTTCCCTTTAGGATAATAAAGAACCCTTATC
The DNA here is from genome assembly GCA_029844215.1 of Przewalskia tangutica. Taxonomy (NCBI): domain Eukaryota; kingdom Viridiplantae; phylum Streptophyta; class Magnoliopsida; order Solanales; family Solanaceae; genus Przewalskia; species Przewalskia tangutica. Next base: position 153,615,373 of record CM056719.1, read on the forward strand.
TAGAATCTCACATAGTTTCACGGACCTTTAAAATGGAGATCATTCGTATTATTTTATGCTACATTTTTAGTGTCCTAATTCACTATAATAATTAGGTGGCGACTCCTTATAATGCATTTTAGAAATCCAACCATGTAGCAGTAATCCCGTTTCCGACTCCGGTTGAAATGGGGCGTTACAAAAAGCATGTGAATCAAGCGCGTGTCCTAATATGCAAATGACCTCTCTTATGCCAGAGGTAGACCTAAACGTCAAATATGCGAGATTATGATAAATAGGTCCAAGCCGTTAAACTGCAATGTTTTGCTGGAAATGGCGACCAAATGACGGTGCACTTTTTCCAATTTCGGTGTGTCATGACCAGGCTTAGATCCGTCTATCATTGTCACGCTACACATAGTATGCTAATGGGTCGTTGGGTTGTGAAACCCGTCGACAAGTTTGGTGGATTTCTAATTGTGGCGTTAATATCAAGGATTAATCCACCTAAGGTTTATGCAGGCATGACTTAATAAAAAGGGTAGTATAGCTCTATCTTAAGCTTTCTAAGATTTGGATTACTAGACGCAAGGTTACCGAGCGGACAACTTGAGTGAGAAGGCTACGCGGCCACCGGTTAGACCGGGCACTCCACGTATATTACCAACTCTATTAAATTTGGGTTTTGAAGAAAGAATTTTGTTGATGCACCCAGCGCACCTCGCATGTAGTGTGTGATAGTGTAGATTTTCCAGAGTGGGAGAAATATGAGCGGAATGTCAGTTTAATGAAAGCAGTAAAATCAAATAGCAATTAAAACAGTTAAGCATACAAAATTAAAGCAAGCAATTTTAAGGCATTTGAAACAAATAAAAGCAAATAAAGCCAAGCAATAATAAACCTAGGTTTGCTATGGTCAAGAACCTGATTATCCCCAGTGGAGTCGCCATGCTGTCGCGCCCGGTTTTGACCTCGGGGTCTGAACGGTATCCGCAACGGTGCTCTTTGGCGCGGTTCCCTGGATGGAGCAATAATGCTGATTTTGAGGAGTCGTCACCTAATTAATTAAGTGAATTAGGACACTTGATTTATTGCAATAAAAATATTGCAATTAATCTCCATTTAATGGTCTGCAAAATTAGTGAGATTCTGGATCAGAGTTCTTTATTATCCTAAAGGGAAGGGGTTAAGCATCCTTTAAGATCCGCTAACTTGCGGTTATTCGTTCAAACCTAGGTTAATTATTTGTTGTCTTTCTATTCTACATATTCTAAGCAACTTTCATAATTTACAATTATAATGGAATGCAATACATAATAATAAAGCTAAAATCAAATAAAAATTCCGGGACATCTTTTAACCCTTTTTTAGGCTTTCTGCACAAGAAGATCTCCGGGTACCTGCATAAACACTTAGTAAAAATGTCAGTAATATAATAAATAATTTTAATGCAATGACAAGAATTAATAAGTAAAGCCAAAATAAATCCGTCTTTTATACAGGGGAGGCCTTGGAAATCAGACGGAGATTCCTTCATCGGTCAATATTGCTAGAAACAATAAAATAAATAAAACCTTCAGATCTGCGCCAAAACAGTAATAGTTTTAAACACGGAGGGCTCGGATATATAAAAAATCAAGTGGGACATCCTAAACAAGTGTGGCTGCGAGAATTCGCCCTGCCAGCGCATGTTGGTTATCCGGTGTAAGTGGAAGAAATCATCATTTCCCTGAAAGCTTCATTTATTTTATTTTCCGTCTTTGCAACTGTGGATGCCTCAAAAATCGACGGATAACTTTTTCATTGGTCAATCAAGTGTAGTATCTCATTCAGAATTAGTTTAATAAAATGAATTAAAGGGCAATATTGTCAAAAAAAACAGTCCAAACAGCGACTGAAGAACAACAATAACAACACAGCAAACACGCCGGAAAATAGCAAAAGTTCACCAGAACAATAGAAGTAAACAGTGACATAGTTCGCCGGAACTTTCGAAACATCGCTGGAGTCTTAAAACTCCGGCCAGTTCTTAATAATCATATCAAATTAAACCACAAACTGAATGCGGTAATCGGGCCAGAATATAAACCAACGGATTTCGTCGAATTTTGCAAACTCCAGCCAGATACCAAAACTCTAAAAATCAGTCCAACCAACAAATATACAGCAGTTATATATAAAATACAAAGCAATGGAGGTCGCCGGAGTTTAAAGACTCCGGCCAGTTACCCGAAAAAGGAGAAATCAGTCCACAACCAACAACATACCAAACAAGATATAAACCGAACAAGCGGGAAATGGGCGGCGTCACTTCAACAACAAGAATATCGGAGCGACGCCATTCGCAAGAGTCGTCGGAAAAGGTATATGTCCCGCCATACATCATACAATTCGATCCCAACCACATCTGAACAACAATAGAGGCCATGGTCGACAGTGGTGAGGGTTCGAGAGTCGCGGTGATTAGCTCCGGCGGAAGGGTGTTCGACGGGAGCAGGGTGACGGGCAGTGGGTTGGTTGACGAGTTGAGGGGACAGGGGAGAGGTGAGGTGCGACTGAGTGCTTGAGAGGGTGAGGGAGAGTGATGGTGAGGTTAGGAAAATAAGAGTGGAGGGTGAGATGTGCGGCTGAAGGTGTCATCGGAGTTTCGAACTCCGGTGGGGTTGGGGCGGCGACCAGAAAGGGGTGAAGGGGTACCTGGATCATCATACTCTAGAGTGAGTAGAGACTTCCTAAAGCCATAAACTTCTTATGTTAGGTCGTTAGCCTCAACATTCATGCCCTGACGTAAATGATGCTAACCCATTAAGTAACCTACTATCTGTTCTATAACGGGCCAACAACTTGCAGTCTTATTCCCCAGCCAACTGCTTGATAACCAGCTGAGATTTTCCACGAATATTGATGCACTTCACTTTCATAGAGACTAGGAGTTTGAGTCACATGATGAGAGCATTATATTTAGCTTGGTTATTTGTCAATTCAGAATCTAGTCGATAAGAGAACCTCTATATTTTATCTATAGGATTGGTTATTGTTATTCCGACTCTGACTCCTTTCTGGGTTCTTGACCTATCAAAAATTAGCGTCCAAGGAACGATGTCCACACACGCAGTAGAGGCCCCGCATGGGTCTTTCACCTGTAATGTCTCGTCTATTCTTGTTTCAGAACTTAGAGTCGTCAACTGAAGCCACATATCCCGTATGACTTGGGTCTCCTCAATCATTTAAGTCTTCCAAGGTAAGTCGTGGTTCGACTAATTATTTATCTCAAAACCTCGTGAAGTAAGATTGCAGTATTCTCAAGATCCTTCTTCGTATTGCTCTGCAACATCTATAAGAGTTACATAAGGTGAATATAGGACAAACTCTAAGTTCTTAACCCCTACTTGGAATGGGTTATCATCGGCTAGGATGGCTTCTATCCTGTTTCCTTCCCAGAAAATGAGTTTTTGATGCATGGTAGAAGGAAGGCATCGGCTGGTGTGAATCCAATCGTTTCCCAACAGAATGGCGTAGGACGACTTGTCATCTATTACAAAGAAGACAGATCTGACCGTTTTAGGACCTACAATGATTTCTGCTACTAAGATTCCCAAAGCTTCGGAAGCCTCTCCATAAAGCTAGCCATTTTCATGTTAGTTGGGATGATATCCTCCCTGGTTTTGTTGAGGCTTTTCAGAGTAAACAAAGACATCACATTTAGCACAGCCCAATTATCGGTGAACACTCGGTTGATAGCTTTGTTGTTAATGCAAGCTTTAACATAGATGGGTTTGAGGTGTTTAACCATTTCTTTCGTAGGTGCACCAAATACAATGCTCAAAGTATCCATAGTTGTGGTATCAGCTATAGTCGCCCGTTCAAAGTCTTCCACACACACATCGCCTTCCAGGCTGTCTAGCGTAAAGCAGCCGACCCAAAATTCATTTGGAAACAGGATAATCATTTCAATAGCTGCCCAAATCTCATCGGCTGAATCATGCTTAAGTAAATCAAGGATGTAGTCTCCCACCCCATCCAATTCGGCTGATAAGAAGTTAATATCTTCTATCTCTTGGAGACATATAGGAACCGCTTGAGATTCTAATGCTTGGATCCTCTGCGCGATTGGTAGAACCATCTCGGCTAGGGATTCTTCTGTCGGGTTGTCTTCAGGCTGTATATTCACTTTCGGTTGGTCCAAAACTTCTTCTTTATGCAGCACTGTTTCTGCAGAGATTGAACTAAAAGCCCGTTCGATAGCTCAGCTACGACAGACTCAAGAATCTCCTACTTATCGGTCGCCCTAGTGCTGGATATCATGTGAAATGTCTGCTTAATCTTGCGTAAGGTTTTGGCACTGTCCATCCTTCTTTTCTGAGTCATGGATAAGACACTTGGTGGTGCCTCTTTCTTTCCAGAAACCTGATTAACGAACCACTTTCCTTCTTCGATATTGGTGGTTGGCTTAATCATCATCTGGGGTTTCAGCTGACTTTCATCCCTTACTATGATACGCAAGAAAGAAACACATTCTCTTACGTTGAATTCATCCACCTTCTGTTTAGCTATGTGGAGTATTTTCTTATATATCTGGGGCACGCTCGACTTCTCATAGATTGGTAGTCATGCTTGCCCTCCAAGCTTGCGTTTGGGGTCTGTTGGGTCCCTTTTAAACTTCGGGTATTGCTTGTGGGGTTTTCGAGCAATGTGCTCTCATTTATAAGGGCGACCACGAAAACTATTTCCAGCTGCCTGTCTGTGCCTTCATAGATGTCACATAAGCCGCATAGCCGATCAAATAAAGAGGTCTTTGTGCCCTCATCCTTACCAGTAGGCTTCTTTGGGACCCATATATTCTTCATCGATTGTTTTCCCTTGACATCCTTTAATTGATTCGACTTAGCAAAGGATACCATAGATATCGGTACTGTGGGAAAGGCGTCAGTATCAACAGATATTTCAGTTATGCTTTTATCGGCTAGTTTGAACCTCCTTTCCTTGATACCCTTTTGAATTGCTTTCCTAAAGACCATACAATTAGAAGTAGCATGACTATATGAGTTGTGCTATTTACAATACTTCTTATCCTTGAGCTCTTCGGCAAGCGGAATCCTATGGCCATCAAGAAACTGAATCTGTTTATCTTTAAGCAGGTGATCAAAGATCTGATCTGCCTTTGTAATGTCAAATGAGTAACCGACCATGTCATCAGTTGAGCTTGTCTTCTTGCCTTTCATGGTTTTCAGGACTGGGCAAGAATAAACTTTACCCCTAAAAATCTCGGCTACTATTGCGTCTGCCATGTAATCGGTTGACTCTGAGTCAGACTCATCTGCCTCAATAATGGATACAATATGAGAGCCTCAGTTTCGGTTAGCTCTTCTTTTTGCCTTCTCCTAGATATACTGCTCTATTTCGCTAGTCTTCTCGGCTAACTGGCTTAAGTCAGAGCATGATTGTCCCACTAATTTCTCTTTTAGCTGAGTATGCATATTGTTGATTATTATGTGGGCGCATTACGATTCAGGGAAGTGTATAGTGCATTTCTCCACCTTTCTTCTGAATCTCTCGATATAATCGGTACCCGACTCATCGACATGTTGCTTGAGATTCGTCAAATCAGTTACAGTGACTTGAGGTTAGGGTCAATAAAATCTATCATGGAAACAACGCTCCATGTCAGCCTAGCTCTGTAAGGAATCGAGGGCCAAGGATGAGTACCAGGCAAATGTTATCCCGGTTAGAGAAATGGGGAACAACTGCAGCTTGTGATATTTATTTTGGCAGACCTCTCCGTATTGGGCGGTAAATCTACCGATGTGCTCAATGGTAGATTTGTCGTCATCACTCGAGAAATGGCGAAATTGGGAGTTTTGAAGCCTCTTGATAGTGGTGTTATCCGATCTACCCAATCAGGGTAGGGCTTCCTATAAACATGCATGTCTAAGGGTTTCAGTTGGATGCCAAAGTACCTCTTCATGGTATTCACGATCATCAGTTGTGAAGTCCCCTGCCACTTCTCAGTTGTAACCAGCTGGTAGGCTTTCTGAAATGTAGGCCTTCATTCTGTACCTTATTGAGTAGAGTTTTGAAAGTTGTAGGTATTCTTCTGGCCATTACTAATAGGTGGGTGATGCGCGATTTATGCACACACTAAACGCAAGTGCACGTATCGTTACAAGTAATATAGTCTAGGTAAGACCGAATATCGTCCTCAGGGACTGGTTTTCAAGTACCGATTATCTATCTTATGGTATCTATTTGGTTAACGTTAATTGAGTTGGAATTCTAAACTAATAATGCAGGAAATAAACTAATTATGAAAATACTTTGATTTAAATCAGTTATGATGGAGAATTAGAGCTTCCAAGATCATCAACTATCCACTCTATTCAATCCTTAATACAATTAGACTAACTTATTCTTCTACGTTAAGATAGCAGGTTAACTAGACCGTTTTATACTCCCGTTAAGGTAATATAAACACTCAACCCCAATGGAGAACCCTTCTACCTTTCGGTGACAAGATTGACTACAAAGGAGGATTAAGAGCAATAACCTATTAAGCTACACAAGTATCGGGGTACTTTCATCCACGATTTAAACCTATGTTTATTCAACTGTAGCATATTCACAATCTCTCCTTTCGGATTTCGATTAGAACTCATATAAGTGATGATAACTAGTGATCAATTAATTATCAAGCAATCAAAACAATTATTGAATAAATCTTAAATAAGTGAAGAAGAAACCAAACTAATAAATTAATTCATGAATAAGAGTTTCAAGAGAATCACAAGGAAATCCCTAATAAAGTAATTAGCTCCTAGCCATAGTCACGCTAAGAACTAATACAATCTCCATACATGAACTGAAATAAACAAAGCAAAAAGAAAGAAAAGAAAATACTCAAGAACAAGTCTCCAAGCCTTCTAGCATCCAATGATTGTGTTGTGGAATATTTACAAGATGGAATGGTGGATGGAGAATGAAATGGGTGATGGATTGTAGGATGGTATGAAGGATGAATTCTTTTAATGATGTAGAGACTATTTATAGCCCAAGAATCCTTTAGGTAAAGGGTTAGGGATTATGTAGGTAGGAAAGGTTATGGAATCCTTTTAGGTAAAGGGTTTAGGGAAAAGTTATGGAAAAGGGTTAAGGAATATGTAGGTAGGAAAAGTTATCCCTTTTGGACTCTGAAAATGTGTCAAATTCGGCCCAAACTCAGAAATCCCGCGTCGGCGTCGCGGCCCTGCAGTCGGCGCCGCGGCGCCTGAAAATCAGAGAGCTTTCGGAACATTCAGAACATTGGGCGCCGTGGCGCTGGTGACGGTATTCTTCCGGATTTTTCGTTTCTTTGTCCTTTGTTCGTCCGGTATTCGTCTGATTTCTTCTATATTTCCCGGAACTTCTTAGGCTTCATTTCTTGGCCCTTTTAGTGTACAATTTCATCTCATTTATGCTCATTTCATCTCCTTTTCGCCATTTCTCCATTTCTGACCGCTGTGACACAAAAGAAAGGAAAACGACTCTAATACTATACTAAACATAAATGAAATGAGTAGAATACTAACTAAAAATGACTCAAAAGGTGTATATAAAATACACTGATCAGTGGGGTATATGCACATTGCTGCTATTGGGCATAGCCACCAAAGCCTACAACCTGAGCTCCTGGAACAACCGACGGATCCCGAGGATAATGTGGAACAGTATTCCATGTCTGCTCTCCCCTGACATCAACCGTTCTTGGAAAGTTTGTGCTTCCTGTAAGGTATGGATTGGGTACCAGCTGTGACTGCTAGAATGGTGTCCAGCTGTAGACAGTTGAGGATGATATCTTCTGGGCGGCTGTTTATGAGGTATGAAACCTTCCTTAATCGGCAGTCTATGCTCTACCAAAGTGAGTGCCACTCCATGCATTTCGTGGTAATCCCATGCGAAACAATTTTTATACTGTAGTTGAAGAGCTGTTAAGCTTTGCTTATCCTCCTCCTTCAGCAAACCACTAATTTGTGTTAGCCGAGAGACTCCCTCAATTCCCAAGTTGATATCTTCCAGAGGGTCCTGAGACACAAAGCTAGGTATAGATCTTCTTATGGGTGATTCAAATTCCATCGCCAACTCGATGCCATCGGCTGCCGACATTGGTTCTCTGTTGTAGTCTTTCATCTGCAATGCCTCGACTATCCTTGCTTTAGAACTTAAAGAATTCAGCCAATGCCACACATTATGTATGATTTGTGTCTCCTCAATCATTTAACTCCTCTAAGGTAAGCCGTGGTTCAACTAATTGTTTTATCTCAAAACCGCATGAAGTAAGATTGTAGGATTCCCAAGATCCTTCCTCGTATTGCTCTGCAACAGCTATGGGATCCATATAGGGTGAGTACATGATGGCCTTCAAACTCTTAACCCCTAATTGAAATGAGTTATCATCGGCAGACACAACCTCTATCTTGTCCCCTTCCCAGAAAATGCGTTTTTGGTGCATAGTGAAATGGAGGCATCAACTGGTGTGAATCCAGTCACTGCCCAATAAAATGGCGTAAGATGGCTTGCCATCTATTACAAAGAAAGCAGATCTGGCCGTCTTAGGATCTACGGTGATTTCTGCTATGAAGATCCCCAAGGCTTTAGAGGCCTCTCCCATACAGCTAGCCATTTTCATGTTAGTTGGAATAAGTTCTTCCCTGGTTTTGTTGAGATTTTTCACAGTTATCAGTGGCATCACATTCAACACAGTCCCATTGTCGACGAACACTTGGCTAATGGCTCTACCGTTAATGCAGGCTCTGATATAGAGGGGTTTGAGGTGTTTAACCATCTCTTCCGTAGGTGCACTGAATACAGTTCTCAAAGCGTCTCTGGCCGTGGTGTCGTCTATAGTCACCCATTCAAAATCTTCCACACACACATCGCCTTTCAGGCTATCCTGTGTGGAGCGGCCAGCCCAAAACTTGCTTGGGATCAGGTTGACCATTTCAATAGCTGCCCAAATCTCATCGGTCGAATCCTGTTTGAATAAATCAAGGATGGAGCCTTCAATCTCATCTAATTCGGCTGACAAGAAGTTAATATTCTTCATCTCCTGGAGGCATATAGGTAATGGTTGAGGTTCCAATGCTTTGACCCTCAGCGTAATTTGCGGAACCATCTCGCCTAAGGATTATGTCATGATAATAGTCTCCTGTTGAGATTCTTCTGTTGGGTTGTTACCAGACTGACCATTCGGATCTGACTGGTCTAACGTTTCTTCATATAGCCCAACTTCTGGAGAGATTGAGCTGAATTCCCTTTCGATGGCCTCAGCTACGACCGATTCAGGAATTTCCTACTTATCGGCTGCTCTGGTACTGGATATCAGGTGCAACTTATGCTTCATCTTAAGCAGGGCTTTAATATGCTGCAACCTTCTTTTATGAGTCCTGGATAAGACACTTGACGGTGCCTCTTTCTTTCCTGATTAATAAACCATTTCCCTTTTTCAATATTGGCGGTTGACTTGATCATCTTCCTTGATTTCAGCCGACTTTCATCCCTTATTGTGCTATGCAAGGAAGAAAACCCATCTTTTACGTTAAATTCTGGCACCCTCTATTTAGCTATGGGGAGTGTTTCCTCATCTATCTGTGGCAGGCTCGGCTTATCCTCGACCGGGAACCCTGCTTGCCCGCCAAGTCTCTGTTTAAGGCTTGTTGGGTCCCTTTTGAACCTCAGGTACTGTCTGTGATGTTCTCGAGAAGTGTGCTCTCCTCTTCTCCGTTTTAATTATTAAGTATCTGATGAAGACAATCCTTCATTAGACCAAACATTGGGTTTCTTTTGAAAAAACATTTTTCAAAAAAGAAACTACATTGAAGAGTGAAAACTTGCTATATTCATAGATAAACTTCTTCAAGTTTATGGCAGAATGCAATTTGACACGAAATATATGGAAGACTATTTAAAGGTATCAAGAGGGATAATGTTTCTGGAACAAAACAGATATCAACATAATTTTTATAGCATAAAAAGGGATTGTCTGACCCCGGGTTCGAATCGGGGACCTCTAGTGCGTGAGACTGGCGTGATAACCGACTACACCACCCAGACACTTTGCTAACGTTCCAATTTTATTCTAGCTGTAATGATGACATGACTCATTATTGAAGAAATCTTGTCCCACCAGGGAGACTACGAGCATGTTTGGATGAACTTATATAATGTTTGGAATTTTAATTGATGGCTTTTGACTTATTTTTGTTGTTTTGACTTAAAAATAAGTGCTTATAACTAGTTTTTATTTTAGAAATGATGATATCCGAGACAAAGTGGGAGTAACCTCGGTGGAGGATAAGATACGGGAAGCAATGTTGAGATATTTTAGGCATGTGCAGAGGAGAGACACAAATGACCCAGTGCGGAGGTGTGAGAGGTTGGCTATGGACGGGTTCAGGAGGGTAGAGGTAGGCCGAAGAAGTATCGAGGAGATGTGATTAAAGGGATATGACGCTGGTGCAACTTTATGACCTTAGATATGAGGTTGTGGATGACACTGATTAGGGTAGAAGGGTAGTAGGTAGTCGAGTGTATTCCTACTTAACCTATCATACTAATAGACACGATATGACTTTATAGTCCCATGTAGTTTGATTTCTGCTACTATGTGTTCTCTAGTGTACTTTGTGTTACATGCACCAGTTACTACTTATTTTTTCAGAATGTGCTATCATGACTTATTCGCTTTTGATATCAGCATTTTCATACTGACTAGATCTGACCGTTTATCTTGTTTTGCTCTTGCTTTGCTTGTGCTTATGCTCTGTCTTGAGCCGAGAGTCTCTCGAAAATAACCGCTCTATCTACCAAGGTAGAAGTAAGGTTTGCGTACACTCTACTCTTCTCAGACCCTACGTTGTGGGATTTTCACTAGGTATGTTGTTGTTGTTCAACACTATAAAAATGCTTATAAAGCTATTTTGACTTTAAAACACCTAAAATAAGCCAATCCAAGCAGGCTTTACAACTCATTAACAATACAGTAAAAAAGTACTACTCTCTAGTGTTTTCAAAGGCGCTTTCAGGGCGAGTCCCGAGGCTAGCCCTTGACGGGGCGTGCCGAAAATGCTCCGGAGCGCAAATGAAAGGAGTACATCCATAGGGCGTACGCCCTAGAATTTGAGGGCGTAAGTCCCGGGAGCGAAAGTGTATGCCCCGGACGTTAATTTGATTTTTTTTAAAATTAAAAATATTTTTGCTATAGATTATAATTTTTATTATTGGTGTAATGATATTTATATTTTGTGTTATCATATTTCATGTCGTAGTGATTTTTCCAAAATATATAAATAACACTGTCAATGTGTCATAAATAATTTTTTAAAATATTTATGTTTGAAATTGGTAGGATAGAAATTTCATAGCACTATGGTGATGAAGCAACTTTTTTCACTTTTGGTTGTTATTATTACACTTTTCATCCTTCTCCTTCATTGAAATATATAAATAAAAATCAGTGCAAATATTAGTTGAGGATGAAAAGAACTAATATATGTGGAGATTAATGATGAAATGGATGAATATTTTATTGTAAAGATTATCTAGGCTATCACGGAATATCATTTTTTGTGTTGCTACCTTTTTCATATAATAATTATAATATTTTTTTTTATATTATTGGTGATTTATTTAAATTTATTTGCAGAATTTTAATAAATTTTTTACTTTTGATTATTTTTTAGTATTAAAATTATAAAATTTAAGATACATGAAACATACGATCCATGAAACTTACACTCCGTGTCTCGGGGCTTACGTCTCGCCCCATATTGCGTAAAACGCCTGGCCTCGCATCCCCGTCTCTTTAAACAATGCTACTCCCTAGTACTCCTACTTTTTACTTTTGGTCAATTTTTAAGAAGTAGCATCTTTTTATATTTAATAATAATTTAACTTCAAATTTAATATTTTATTCTTAATAAAATAATTTTATACCCATACCAATATTTATTCATTTTTAACTGTAGTCTTTTTACATCTTAAAATTCCGTGCTCAGTTAAACAGAGGAAGTAGTACATAATAGTTACAGAATAAGACAGTGAATGGACATTGGGTGAGACAACTATAATTATACTTTCAACTGAGTACTACTACTCTGCTCTGCTCCACCCACCAAGGCTTGCGCTTCACATCTTCATCTCACATATCTGGTTAATTCACTGCCTTTTTCTCTTTCTGTCCATTAATTATATCAATCTCCATCTTCGTTTCTTTTGTGTTTAATAATTCTTTTATTGTTTCCTGTTTTTAATTCGCTGTTTTATTTGCTCAGGTTTCTGATCTTGTATCCCACAGTCCCAATCGAATATGTCACAAGGTACATACCCTAATTTTGTAACTCCTTATGATTTAATATTATTGTTCCCGCAATCTCTCGAATTTATAGGAAGAGGAGGGTGGCGATACGCAGATGCGGATACAAGATTTGAAGTTATGGATTTTTATAAGGACTTCAAGTTGATATAGTATAGTAATTGAGTTCACAGTCAAATATTTATAGATATTTAGTAAATATTTTAATATATATACTCCATTTGTCCCAATTTATGTGATAATTTTCGTTTTTCGAAATTGAAACTAGTTAAACTTTGATCAATATTTTATGTGACAAGGTAAATACCCTAATTTTAACTCCTATTATTTTTGTTCCCGCAATCTCCCTCTATATGAGCTTCATTCATAGGTCCAACCTCGAATTTATAGGAGGAGGATGGTGGTAGTCAGGGACGGATTCAGGAGTTGAAGTTTGTGAGTTTCTATAAGGACTTCAAGTTGATATATTATAATAATTGGGTTCACAGTCAAATATTTATAGATATTTAGTGAATATTTTAATACATATACTCCAACAATAACAACAACATACCAGTATAATTTCACAAGTGGAGTCTGAGGAAGGGGAGAGTAGAGTGTATGCAGACCTTACCCTACCTTGGGAGGTAGCGAGGCTGTTTCCGGAAGTCCCTCCGCTCAAGAGAAAGCATGTCAAAAAAAGGTTAATACATATACTCCCTTTGTCCCAATTTATTTGTCCCAATTTATGTGATACTTTCCGTTTTTCGAGATTTAAACTATGTGAACTCTGACTAATATTTTAAAATGTAGTTTTTCATTATTTGACATGTGAAAAATTGCGGCTTATAGTATTTTTTCATATAGTTTTTGAATATCTAGATTTTAATTTTAAAGTAATTGAGTTGATCTAATCGATTTAGCTTAAAAAATTAGTCAACTTGATTCTCGGGAAGCGAAAAGTGCCACATAAATTGGGACGGAGGGTGTATAAGGTTTGAGTAAAAGCTATTGGGTTCCGTGAACCCGCCGCAACATGCTGGACCCGCGACTGCTGGTATGTTGATGGGCAGAGGAAAATGTTGTATCTTTTGAGATTGGATACAGAGGAGTTATACACCAATTGATTGGATGCATAGTTGATTGATTTATTGGTTTGCAGGAGTTATATACTTCAGACGTGCAATTTTTTCAATTGTTTCTTCTATGATAATGATTAATTGTGTTTGTATGTGATGTATTTGTTCTGATTGGATTGAGTAATTGGTGAAGCTGGTGAAGGTAAGGATGATACAAAGACAACTCTTTCGCCATATGAAGAGGCAATGGAGGCATTATCGTCAATGATTACGAAACGCAGTCGCGCTGATAAGAGCAATAAAGGAGATAAATATGAATTGCTCTTCGACTATGTCAAGGTTGTTTTTCTTGTTCTTCCCATTTCTAGTGTTATATGTTGATGAACTGTTGATATGAAGCTAGTTATATCTCTACTGAAATGGGCCGCAGATGCTGGAGCTAGAAGAGCCGATTAAGCAGATGAAGGTTATCCATGTGGCAGGTACCAAAGGAAAGGTAATGAGTTATACGGGCTCTAGTCTGCTATGGAGAGTATCAAGTTTGATTGAATTTTTAGAATTTGAGTAATTGGGGTTTGTCTAAAATGTCAAGGCGTCTTATTAGACCCCGTTGATATCTCATTTCATAAATGTTTCCATATCTCCAATAGCTTTGGAAGAATATGTTGCACGTTTGAACAACTTATGTTCCATGTCTTTTATTTTCAGAGCACTTCTCTAGTTGTTTTGATCCAGCGTCGTCAGTTTATTTGACAAGTATATCCTATTTCTTTTTTTTCTTTCTTCTGTTTGTTTTATTTAGTTATTTTCAGTGGACAAGGATTTCCAATTTCTTAATGTATTAATCCACAATATCAAATGCCTTTGAAATCCTAAACTATATGTTTAAACTATCTGACTCTTACCCGTTTTGCCCATGCAATCTTTGAATCAATTGACAAATGAACTTGCTGCTCAAGTTTAATCTCTATATCAATCTCTAGCTAAAAGTACTCTTGATATTAATGAGAATCAGATTCAGTGATGCTGCTCTGAGATTGTAAAACAAAAATATCCGCCAATATGCTGATTATTCTTGGAAATATAAGGATGCTCGTGGACATAAGATGAATGCAGAATGGATATTATTCTGTGGTTATTTCTATTTTTGGTAATGTTCTGCGGTAATTTCTGTTAACACATTGTATCTACATATGTTCCAGCAGCTGGGCTTGCATTGGGTCCTCTAGTTGAAGCATTCTTGCAAAATTTTTGCTTTTGATATGCAATAGCATTTTGCCAGAAGCATGTTATTTTCGACCTTGTTTACTCTAATGGTTTATAGCCCTGATCTTTTTTGTTATGGGTTTTGTGAAGGGTTCAACTTGCGCCTTCACAGAGTCTATATTGCGCAACTGTGGCTTTCATACTGGTCTTTTTACATCTCCTCACCTCATTGATGTTAGAGAAAGATTCCGATTGAATGGGTGAGTGAGTTTTCAGTAAATATGTGACGATCGTCATGTTCTAGATCAGTTAAGACTGAAATTTCTTCCAACTTTTTTCTTGATAAAGGAACTTAACATTATTCCAATTGCTGTGAAATTTTGTTGGCCCTGTTGGAGTACTTGATTTTTTTTGCTTTATCAATCTCTGTTTGTGTGATCGGATGTTCATATAAGATATAAATTGCTAACAGACTCTTGTAATAATATCTACTTTTTTTCACCTGATATCAAATTTCAGTTTATAAGGTTATATTAAAGCTCAGTTGATAACTCTGTCATTAAACTTGGTTTCTTTCAGAATGGACATATGTGAAGAGAAGTTTTTGGCATATTTCTGGTGGTGCTTCGATAGATTCAAGGCAAGTAAAAATGAATGTGTTCTTTTACAATGTTAACTTATTTGATAACTGCATCCTCTGTTAAGTATTAGGCGCGATAATAGTAGTTCTCTTGCGGAATTAATATTTTGGATGAACTCAGAACACAAAGTAGTACCTTTCTCGGCCTTTTGGCTAAGATCAAAAGTTGACAATGCACTTGAGCGACTGATCTGAAGCTCCTTCCTGATGCATGACCAAATTACTGTCATTTTGCAGTGTATTTAATGGGTTGTCGGTTGCATCACATTGTTAAGTTAAATCTAAAATACGTTTTCAAGTTTCTAGATGTGCAAAGCTGATGATTGGAAGTATTATAATCCACCATCCGCAGCATTTAAATAAAAACAAACAACATGGATTAGTCCTGATTTTATTTTAACAGGTCCTGCATAACATGAAACTCTGGCTCAGATCTCCTCAGCCTGATTTGACCTAGAATATTTATGAGGTGATTTTTGGTATTCCTTGTGCAGGAAAGAGCCACTGATGAGGTCCCAATGCCCACTTACTTTCGCTTCCTTGCGCTACTAGCCTTCAAAATATTTGCAGCAGAGCAGGTGGGTCCTGGCGACTTATGGAAAATTGGCAATTGAATATACATTCATTATTCTAAATTCGAAATTCAACTGTAGTTTTATCACAACTAGTGAATTTTTTGTGCATTGTACTGTGAGCAGGTAGATGTTGCCATTTTGGAGGTTGGATTAGGAGGCAAATATGATGCAACAAATGTGGTACGTAGGCGACATATTGGATAATGTTTGCTACAGGGTTCTATTCAATACTTCAATCTATCAGTCATATTTTGATATCCACTATGATGATGCATGTTATTCTTTTTAGGTCGAGAATCCAGTTGTTTGTGGCATATCTTCACTAGGGTATGACCACATGGAGATTCTTGGTTAGTGTTTCTTCTTCATGAATTCTAGGCAACTGTTTTGTCTTAGCGGCTTAAAATTGTCAAACTTCAGCAGTGTCTAAATTTTAGGATGATACAATGTGGTCGTACAAGTAGTCCTCATGTTTACTTTGCGCATATTATACTTTTGCACAGGTGGAATCTAAAATTCTGAGGATGAGAAAGATTTCAAATGTTTGGACTAAATCGAATGTTGGGTCAAATAATTAGGGACAAAAAATGGAATCTACCCCATAAGAGTTAATATAGAAGATTTGAACAACATTGTCTTTAATTGGTATGTGGCCTTTGTCAGTTTATCCTGCTACTACTTAACTGTGCTAGCATATTTCACTTAATGCACAGAATCTACACTGCAACGACAATTCTGCTAGTACTGCATAACTAATCCTCAATCATTTAGGGAACAAAAATTGCTATATGTAGTCGTAATATTCTCAAGTTTAGGGTCCAAACGAATATTTTCTGCACTATCTGCTTAATAAAATTAGTAGGGCCCAGAATGACCTATTAGAGAAAACAAAAGTTAATGGACCCAGAATGCAGATTTCTGATTGGCTGCTAACATGCAAGGCTTACAATCATGGAATATAGTAGATTTAAGGACTAGTGGGAATGATTAACTAAAGTAGGTGAGGAGGGGAATATATTTCTAAAAATTAGTTGCTTGTTTTATCAGTTAAATAATGAAATCATAAGTGGCTTTGAAATTTGGAATGCACGAAGTAGAGAAGTGGGCCAGGAGACTTTTGTAAAGTCAGTTTAGGAAAATACTAACTTGCTCATATGGGCTGTTTAGGGTATTTCTAGGATGGTGAAGTAACAAGATTAGTAAATTGGCGAATCTTGATTATTGGAATTGAAAATGTGACAAGGATAGACCAGCTACTTAATAACGAGTCAAAATTTGTTAAAAAGGAGAGTCATCCTAATTAGAGCTTATTCACCAGATAATTTGAGGAAAAGGAGAGGGGTTGTGGCGCGCGATGGAATCAATATCAGATAATTTGAGGAAGAGTGTCATGAGATGGTGCTACTTATCAAACAAGGAAGGGGAAGAGGACACAAATAATTTATTCCTACATTGCGGTTATATAGAGCATCTTTGGAATCTTGCACTTGCTTTGTCTGAGGTGACTTGGCTGATGCCCAAAATGTAGCTGAAACAATAATAGTTGGGGGATCACATAAGATTGACAAGGATAACGACACAAGTTGGAAGAACATTCCACTATATATTTCTTGCACTATTGAGAGAGACTTGTTGCATTAGAAGAAGTTATTTCAATTTTATAATTTTTTGGATGTAAGAGAAATTCCAGTTTATGGATGTGAGACAATGTTTTGAAAATGGAGGTTGAGGCACTCACTTGTTGTGGAAATAGTTTTTGACAAATGACACCATCTTGATGTGGTATTAATGGGAATGACTTTGATTGTTTTATCATCAAAACATAGAAAGGAGAGTTCCAATCATGACCATTCCGCCTGGCTTATCTTAGTCGTAGACATTAATCCAAACTCGAATATTTCCGAGAGAGGTTAGTCCAACAACAACAACACACTTAGTGTAATCCCACAAGTGGGTCCGGGAGGGTGGTGTATACGCAACCTTATCCTTACCTTGTGAAGGTAGAGAGGTTATTTCCTACATAGCCTCGACTCAAGTAAAACATATCAAAATGAAGTATGAAAAGGAAATACAGTAGTGAAGAAGGCATGCTTGATATAATAGAGAAGTGAACTGTTGAAAAGTAAGCATCTAGAAGCCACCATTGTTGAAAGCTTTTGTTGAAGATGGCTTGTTGAAAAGTAAGCATCTAGAAGCCACAATTGTTGAAAGCTTTTGTTGAAGATTGCTCAACCACCATTGTTGAATAAATTTGGCTCACTTCTAGTTGAAAAATTAGACTTGAGTATGTATGTTCACATGGTGATGAATGACTATAAATATAGCATTCTCCCTCACTTACAAATCATCCCACAATCAAGCTTGTAAACCTTTAGTAAAATAGAGTGAGGATCTTGAGAGAGAATTGATTGTTGTAAACATTCTTCACGTTTGAATATTGAGAGTTTGTTGCCTCCCGTGGACGTAGGCAATTTGCCGAACCACGTAAATTCTTGTGTTCTTATTTTCTTTTCATGTTTTACTACGTTTCCGCACAACAAATTGGTATCAGAGCCTAAACCGAAATTTCGAGTCTGTGAAAACGTGATTGGAACAGTTTTTCGATCACCCGTGGATGTAGCTCTCATGCCAGGAGTCCAACGCAACAAACGACGAGCAAAACGGACGAGAAACGAGTTCCCAAGAGCTGATTGAAGTTTCATAGAGTTAACCGAACTCAATTTCAGTTGACCAAACCATACCCGACTCAGTTTTCGCCTGATTTTTGCAAATCAGATTCGTTTCCACCATTTTCGACTGTTCCAGACGCAACCGTGCCATCAGTTTCTGTATATTCAGCTCCTAAGTTATTGATATAGCTTAGCTGGAGACGTGTATCATTGTTTTCAAGCACTTTTCGGCATTGTAATATCTTCGGTCTTAATGGCGGAGGAAACCTCAAAAGATATTGCATCCACAAGTAGTTCTTGGCAAAGAAATTAGATGTCCAATGCAAAGTTCGAGGTGGAGAAATTCAACGACACTAACAACTTTGTGTCACGACCCGACCCGACGGGCCGTGACTAAACGTCTTAATTGGACGTCATTACTGACCTGTCACTCTTAATCCATCTAATACAGAGATCTATAGAAATTTCGGCAGCACAACGCTGCTTTTACATCATCTCCCTAAAATGGGCGAGCCGACAAGGCTGCCAAATCAACAACAGAACAACAATCATAACAGACTAGCCGACTAGGCTGCCACCAACCAACATTATGTACACAAGGAATAGTCAAAATAAGCAAGCAGTCAAGACTGCCACTAGATAACAACAAATATAACCGGGAACGCCCCAACACAGGGTATAACAACATCAAAACCAAAACAAGGTACAAACGTCCAACCCACAATCGTTTCTGAGACCTAAGAGTACTATCTCGACATATGACGGACAGACCCGTCGTGCCCAAAATATGCATAAGTGCGAAAGATAAAAGTGCATACCAAATTAGCCGCTCGGAACAAGGGAGCTCTCAAGCTTGTCTGAAATCCTAGGCGGAGGTCACCTATCTCAACACCGAACTGCGGGCATGAACGCACCCAGGAAAGGGGTCGATGAAATAATGTATTGAGTATATAAAACATGAAATACTGAAAATGAAATTACAACTGTGTCAAGTAAAGATAGAGAGTCATCAAGCTTAACAAAAATGAGAGTCATATCAGAAATCATGAATGCATGCTCATACTGTCACTATGTCTATGTCTGTATATCAATCTGTATAACATGTCTAGTCCCTCTAGTGAGGGACTCGATGGAAGTCTGTATATGTGCGCATATCATGTCTTGGTCCTCTATGGAGGGACTCGATAAAATCTGTATATATGTATATAACGTGTCTCGGCCTCAGTGAGGACTCGATGAATACGTAAAGGCGCACGAACATGATCCGGCCCGGGACTCGGTGGAGTGAAACAATAATACTTAGCACGATTAGATATCATGAGCAACCATATGCAATTAAAAATCATCTTTGACTCTCGATAATATCATCATAATAAACTCTTTTACTGAAAATCATCACTAATCAACAATTATCCTTTAAAACTGGTCAAAGGCTAGCCTTCTTTCGCCCTAGATAGAGAGACTTATAGGAATTACGTACATCCGCCGTGCTTTCATTAAAATCATGCCAAAAAGGAGGAAGGAGGAGTTTTACGTACCTCTTAGGCGAACTACTCAACTCAATATTAAGATATGCCTCGTCTAGTACTTCAACCTATAATAAGGAATGATACGTTCGTCAATTCCATGATTTCTAATGTAAGTTATATGAATAATAGCTCCCTTATTCCTATAAAAATTTGGGCAGCATTTCCTTTGTTTATGTGCGTATCCACAATTTTACCAATAATCCAAATCAACCAACAATTCAAATCCAACCAACAATCCAATTCAATCCAACAATCTAAATCAACCCAATGATCCAAATTAAACTAATGATTCAAATTAAACTAATGACCACTACCATTTTCATATGTAGTCAAAATTATTTAAACATTCAATTTATCAACTTCAATGACCAAGGGAATTTATATATTTATTTCATGTCATTCCAACCCTTAATCCGTATGAATGAATAGTCCATGAGAACAACTCACACTTTAGTTAACAATGAGAGGGAAATGCGGAGCTTTTCTACACTTTCTTACACTTTGATTCCTTTAGGACTTGCGTAAGCAATTACCACATTGTTTATGCATATTCTCGATGAAATTTCCAGCATTATCACACCACCAATTCAGCCCCTAAACAGTCCCTAAGTCGCGACGACGAGGTCCGACAATTCCTTAAATGTTAAGGTTCAAAAACGCATTGCCTTGGATCTTCTTTTAACTCTTTACACCCAATTCGTATTCCACTAATTCCATATAACAATTACAACTTTAAATTATCATGAATCCCCTTCAAGTTCATCATGCAATTAGTAACCATATCACAATACAACAATCAAACTTAATGTATACAAAACAGTTCCAATCGGCGTATATATCCTTAATACAATCACATGCATTTCATATTTCCAATTCCATCTTAACACCAATTCATATCTTCAACTACAACAACATGCAATTTCATTTAAACTATAAAAGAAGAATTTTATACCTCGAATTCGTCCAAAACAGTCCCGAAAAATCTGCTCACTGCCCAGCCGATTTGCTCACTGTTTTCACGATTTTTGGACACCAATTTTCCCCTTTTCAACTTCAAATTGACATGCAGACATCCTACAATGTTACTCCATCATTCTACATGTTTTTCTTCCCAAAAATCTATCTCAAAATTCGAATTTCTCTGGAGAAAAACTGGGCAGTTTTTCGCCCAGTTGCTACCGTCTTGCCACTGTTTTGTGGTGTAAAAATTGGCTTGAACTATGGAGGAATTTTGCCTAGGAAGAAAGGAGATAAAAAAAACTTGAATCCTTGGCTATGGATTGGGGTTGGGTTCGCTGAATTGAGAGGGAGGAGAGGAGTAAATTCTTCTTCTTCTTTCTCTTTTTTTTGTGGAAGAAGTGAAATAGTTTAGGGTAAATATTATAAATTTTCAGATTTCATAAAATACACTTTAGCCCCCTCTAAGTGTTTAATTAACTAAATCAATCCCACTTCTTTTAATCTAGATTCCCATTGCCTTAATTTCTTATCATCGTATCTTATATACCTTACTAACTCATAATGGAGAAATATATATATTTGTTTATACCACCATTTCTAAAGAGATTTTCCGGCGTCACATTCGTCATTGCTAAAAATTAATCTGTACTAGCACATAAAATATATGTAATTTCGAAAATTGGAAATTCCAATCCTTAATGACGTTCTAAACCCTTGTCTTAACTTACGTGATGTAACACTTTGGCATGTGGCAATGCGAAGTTCTAGATCTATTATTCCGGGAAGGATCACATATCGCCTTGGAAGCCAAGCCCAAGGATATGAAGGATGATGATTGGAATTTCGTGAATCGCCAAGCTTGTGGAACAATCAGCGAAAGATCAGAAGTACTTTGTCATGAAGAGACTATAATGGCGGTGATTCTCTCGAAGAAACTGGAGGACAAGTACATGACGAAAAGTGTAGAGAACCGACTCTACCTGAAGAAGAAGCTCTTTTGCTTTCAGTATAAGAGAGGTACTCCCATGATTGAGCATCTTGATAATTTCAACAAGATTCTCGCTGATCTACATAATCTTGATGTTGAAATTAGTAATGAGGATATGGCTTTGTTGTTGTTAAACTCTCTGATGAACATTTAACAACTTTGCTATATGGTAAAGATGATATTAAATTCAGTGATGTTTAAAATGCGTTGGTGAACAACGAGTATCGAAGAAAAGACCAACTTGATAACAAGGAGGCATCACGAGAAGCCTTGACGATATCCAGCGGTAGAGCGTAACAAATCTGACAGATCCAGTGGGCGAGGTCGATCTCGCTCTAAGTCAAGAGGAACTACATCACGGCGACACATTGGAAAGGATGAATGTGCCTATTGTCACCAAAAAGGCACCGGAAGAAGGATTGTCCTAATACGGACAAGACTGATGCAAACGTAGCGCAGAAGGCATTCATCTACAGACAATCATAGATGGATTTTGAATTCTGGATGTTCCTATCATATGTGTCCTAATCGGCATTGGTTCTCAAAATTGGATGAGTTCGATGGAGGAGTTGTGCTAATGGGCAACAACAATACCTGCCAGACGAAAGGTATTGGAACCATACGCCTAAAAATGCACGACGGTACAACGAGACGGCTCACGGAGGTCAGGTACGTTCCAGATCTGAAGAAGAATCTGATCTCACTAGGAGTCCTTGATTTCAATAGTTACAAGGTAACCATTGAAGGTGGAGTTCTGAAGGTTGTACGTGGAGCATTCTTGGCCATGAAGGGTACTCAGAAAGGAAATCTTTATTTCCTTGATGGACACACAGTAACCGAAAGTGTATTAGCTAGCTTGTACCAGTTCTAATGATGTTTCATCAGACACTTCCCGCCTTTGGCACATGGCTCGGACATGTCGGAGAAAAGGCTCTTCAAACCTTGATAAAGCAAGGTTCTCTGAAAGGTGCAAAGACTGAGAAACTTGACTTCTGTGAGCAGTGTGTCTTACGCAAGCAGACGAGAGTCAAGTTTGGAACTGCAATCCACCACAGACATGGGGACCTTCCCAGAATGCTTCACTAGGAGGTAAACGGTGATTTGTAACATTCGTTGATGATTTCTCTAGATATGTTTGGGTATACACCATGTGTTACAATGATGAAGTTTAACCCAAACGGGAAGGAAGATCAAAAAGCTTAGATCTGATAATGGAGGAGAATACAAGTCAGATCCATTTAAAAAAATTTGTGAGAATGAAGGGATAGTTAGACATTTCACTGTACCAGGCACACCACAACAAAATGGAGTTGCTGAACGAATGAACCGTACTTTGGTTGATAAGGTTCGTTGCATGCTATCCCAATCCAGAATAAGCAAGGCATTTTGGGCGGAAGCTTAGTCATATGGCTCTTATATCATCAACAGACTTCCTGCAGCAACACTAGATGGAAAGACTCCCAAGGAGGTATGGTCTGGACAACCTGTTTTAGATTATGGTTTTCTGCGCATATTTGGATGCACTGCATATTTCCATGTGAAAGAATCCAAATTGGATCCTAGGTCCAAGAAAGCTATTTTCATGGGCTTTAGTGAAGGAGTTGAGGCTTTCCGACTATGGAACCCTGATTCAAAGAAGATTGTACTAAGTCGTGATGTTACTTTTGACGAATATGTGATGTTAAAACATACAGTTTCTGATAAAGAAAATCGAGCTCTAGAGTTGCATCAACAGGTGGAGTTAGATATTCCAGTAACTCCAGTCCAATTAGCAAAGACGTCCAACCAACCCGAAGAACACGAGGATGAAAGCACGGTTGAGGTGGAGGTTCCAGGACCAGACATCAGGCAACAACCAAAATCGATTGCCACCAATTGACCGAGAAGAGAAATCCGTACACCGACATGGTTGCATATGCATTTTCAGTCACCAGAGATGATATTCCATACAACTACAAAGATGCTATTCAGAGTATGGAAAGTGACAAGTGGAAAATGGCAATGAATGAGGAGATGAGATCGCTCCATCATAATCAGACTTGGAAGTTGATGCCACTTCCAAAAGGAAAGAAACCAATTGGCTACAAATGGGTTTTCGCAAAGAAAGAGGGGTCTCCAGACACATACAATATCCGTTACAAAGCCAGACTAGTAGCGAAAGGCTATGCTCAGAAGGAAGGAATTGACTATAATGAGGTATTCTCACCTTTTGTGAAGCATTCGTCAATTCGTATATTGTTGGCTTTGGTTGCGCAGTTTGATCTTGAGTTAGCCCAACTCGATGCCAAAACTGCTTTTCTGCATGGTAATTTAGAGGAGGAGATTTATATGTCTCAACCAGATGGGTTCAAAGTACCAGGAAGAGAGAATTGGGCTTGCAAGTTGAGTAAGTCACTGTATGGCCTGAAGCAGTCACCGAGACAGTGGTACAAAAGATTTGACAGCTTCATCAAAGGGCAGAAATATACCCGGAGTCAATTTGATCATTGTATCTACTATCGGAAATTTCAAGATGGTACATTTATCTACTTGTTTTTATATGTGGATGACTTGTTAATCGCATCTAAAAGCAAGGTGGAGATCGACAAGCTGAAGGCTTAATTGAGCTCAAAGTTTGAAATGAAGCATCTTGGAGAGGGCAGAAAAATTCTCGGGATGGAGATAACTCGAGACAGGGTGAAAGGCACAATCTGTTTGCCTAGACTCGGTATTTGAAGAAAGTTCTTCAAAGGTTTGGCATTGGCAGCGACACAAAACTTGTGAGTACACCATTGGTCCAACATTTCAAGCTAAGTGCATTAATGACACCAAATTCCGACGATCAGAAGAAGCAAATGGAGAATATTCCATAATGCAAATGCAGTTGGTGCTTTGATGTATGTTATTGTGTGTACCAAACCTGACATTTCACATGCTGTGAGCATGGTGAGTCGCTACATGCACAACCTTGGCAAAGGCCATTGGCAAGCATTAAAGTGGATTCTACGGTACATTCATGGTACTGTAAATTTGGTTTGAAATCCGAGAGAGACAAGACAAGTTGTAAGCATCTAATCGGATATGTGGATTCAGACTATGCTGGGGATCTTGATAAACGCAGATCTACTATTGGTTATGTGTTCACGATGGCAGGAGGATCGACACTACATTCAACAGTTGCTTTGTCTAATACGAGGCATAGTACATGGCTGTAACAGAAGCTTTCAAGGAAGCAATCTGGCTTCATGGATTGACCAAAGACTTGGGAATTGTTCAGAAAAATGTCGAAGTCTTCTGCGACAACCAAAGTGCCATTTGTTTGGCAAAGAACCAAGTTCATCACGGTCGAACAAAGCATATTGATGTTCGATTCCATTTTGTTCGAGAAATTGTAGAAGAAGGGAGTATTTTTCTGCAAAAGATCAAGACGGCAGATAATCCTGATATGCTTACAAAGGTCGTTACTGGATCAAGTTCCAAACTGTTTGGACTTGATCAACATCTCTCAAGCTCAGAGTGCCTAACGGAGGCATCAACAGTTTTTTTTTAGGAAGTTCGCCAAGGTAGAGATTGTTGAAAAGTAAGCATCTAGAAGCCACCACTGTTGAAATCTTTTGTTGAAGATGGCTTGTTGAAAAGTAAGCATCTAAAAGCCACCATTGTTGAAGATGGCTCAACCACCATCTAGAAGCCACCATTGTTGAATAAGTTTGGCTCACTTCTAGTTGCAAAACTAGACTTGAGTATGTATGTTCACATGGTGATGAATGGCTATAAATATAACATTATCCCTCACTTACAAATCATCCCACAATCAAGCTTGTAAAAATTCAGTAAAATAGAGTGAGGATCTTGTGAGAATTGATTGTTGTAAACATTCTTCACGTTTGAATATTGAGAGTTTGCTGCCTCCCGTGGACATAGGCAATTTGCCGAACCACGTAAATTCTCGTGTTCTTATTTTCTTTTCATGTTTTACTACGTTTTCGCACAACAAGAACAATAGCAACAAATAATATGATAATCGAAGCAAAAGAAATAACAGGTAGTAATAAAATCGAAGGATAAGATAGTAGGAGAGTAATAATAACAATACTGATAAGAGAAACTAGACAACGCTCGACTACCTACTAACGTTCTACCTTAATACCGACCTCAATATCCTCATATATAGGGTCATGTCCTCGGTCAGCTGCAGGTGTGCTATGTCCGGCCTAATCACCTCTCCCCAATATTTCTTCGGCCTACCTCTACCTCTCCTCATGCCTACCATCAACCTTTCACACCTCCTCACTAGGGCATATGTGCATCTCTTCTTCACATGCCCAGACCATCTCAACCTCGCCTCTTTCATTTAGTCTTATGTATGAAAATGCAAAACTCAATTCACTAAGTATGTTATCATAAACTGGTTATCTTGAAACCTCCTTTGGTGAGTTGAGCGAAATTGATTTATTCCACATAACGAAGAAGAAAAAAACTACTCTCCGGAAGCATGAAGTGTATAAACTTAAATAACTTAAAAGTGCCAATAAAGCATGGCTAGCCATTTCTATTTATTGTTGGACTGAACTTAACGGTCTCCTATGGTGTCACAAACCACATTTGACATGTAACAGAGTTACTCTAATCACCTTAAAGCTACATCATTGGTGGCTATACTATGTAAATAACTTCCGGTTTACATTTTAATTGAATAAATTGAAAAAAATCACCTGCAGAAAGTTTTGTTAACTTAAAATTACAGAATGAGCTCTAAGGAAGCTGCTTTGTATATATTCTTGTATTTGTGACTTGCATCAATTTTTTCCTTTGGGGGGAGTTCTATTTGGGTGTCTGATCTTCTATAGAAATGTGTTAACTATTGAATAGAATGTGCTCAAAAGTCTTCAGATAGCATCTACCTCATAAAATGTTGCAAATGACACTAAAGCTGTTTCTGCAAGCCTTACTATTTAGATGTTTTGATCTATCATACCTTCATTTACATGTAAAAATCCAGAGTTCTATTGTGTCTATTTTATGATATTTACTTGGTGGAGTATCTTGATTTTGTTTTGATTGCTTCTATCATCATGCATGAACTACTATCATCAGGAAATACTCTTGGACAAATTGCTGGAGAGAAGGCAGGAATCTTCAAGGTTGGAGGAAATATCACATCTTACAAAATTGTGCCCCTTGCTTAAACAAAGTCATCCTGTTTAGGCTTTTCATTTCATGTCCTGTTCATTTGTTTTCTTCCTCATTTTTGTTTATGCTTGAAATAGCGAGGAGTGCCGGCCTTTACTGTTCCCCAGCCTGACGAAGCAATGCTTGTGCTTGAAGAGAAAGCTTCTGAGTTAGATGTAAGTCGAAGTTTATCTTTTATGATGTAAGTGTTAGTTGCCCTCTGGTCCTAATGGTTATACCCTATTCTCAACTGTGACCTTGCACTTTAGATTTCATCACTGGAACCTTTTGTTTTGAGATACTTGCAGCTGCCGCTATTCAAAGTAATACTGTGATATGGTTTTGGTGTGCATCTGTAGTTGTTTTCTGTAGTAATCTATTGATGAAAATGGTGACCCACAAGGTTTGGATAGTACGATTTTGTGCCTGTTTAGGCGTGAAGTTTGGATGTTTGTTCGTCCATAGCTGGATCTGAGCATATGTTTAAATCTCTGTGCACTTGATGGTGGCAAAGTTACTGATTGGTAGTTGCTTGGGAAGACAGACCGACGATTTATCAGAGTGCTCTGTTTCAGCACTAGTTCCATGACTCGGAGAATTGATGTTGATGTGTAGAGTTTTCATTTCCTGCATTTTAATTTTCCAAATATTATTATGATTTTTCTAAATTCAAAATCTCTTGCTTAGTTCTTATTTTATCAAAGAAAATCAATCTATCTTCAGGTTGTCAAACATGGCTTTTATGGAAGTAGATTCATGCAGGGACTTCAGTTCAGATCAATGTAATTTTTTATGTGTCTCAGGCTTAAGTATGAGTTCAGGAAGTGAATAATGAAAGCACAGTTATAACCAATTAAGTAGCTGTAGGTATAAACTATAAAGGTAATGTTTGTATCAGGCAGATACAAGTATTGGCTTTTGTAATTGGTTGTAAAATGTATTGTGATGATTCTTAAGCAAACATTAGATCTATATTAATGTGGTGTTCAACTAGATTGACATGTGGAATTTCATTAGTTCAGCAACTAAGTTACAATGTCTTGGCTCAAAGGTGAGAGGAACACAAAGAAGCAGTAATTAGTTTACTTGCTGACATCCTAGGGGGAGTTCATCCAAATTCGTTAACTGGATGAATAAAACTCTTTCAAGTTGGGCAGAATGGTACTGAAATGAAAGGTCAGTGTGGGATTCATCTACGGGAGAATTCTCATGTCAGATAGTATCTCTTATCAACTTTTCCTTCATTTAAGGGAATGAATTTTCATCTTTGATCTATGATGAATTTTCCTTCTTAACAGAAACAGAATTATATTAAGAAGTTTATTGTTGATGTGAACATGTACTGTTGGGCAGGTACATCTTGAGGTAGCTGCTCCACTCGATGCCAGCGTACTGAGTGGTTTACATCTTGGGCTAGAGGGTGAGCACCAATATATAAATGCTGGTCTTGCCATTGCATTATGCTCTACTTGGCTACAGAGAACTGGCCACGTTGAAATTAATTACCTAAATGAGATGGTAAATCATATCCCATGCATGTTTTGTATGGCGTCATATTCTTCTTTCCCTCCTTTAACTTCATTCTTTTGTTTCTTCCCTTCGAAATAGACACATCTACCTGAGCAATTTGTTAAAGGGCTAGCAACAGCTGTTTTACAAGGCCGTGCTCAGATTGTGCCTGACCAACTCATAGAGAGTGAAAGCTCAGGGGAACTTGTGTTCTACTTGGATGGTGCCCATAGTCCTGAAAGCATGGATGTATGTGCCAAATGGTTTTCACTGGCAATCAAAGGAGATTACAAGCAGCACAATTCCTATACCAGTAATCCTGAACATAAAGAATTGGGAACCTCACATGACTCATTAGAGATTGGCCATCATGAAGCATCCAAGAAAAGTTCAACGCAAGTAAGCTTATCTCAATTTCATGTGAAAGATTTCTTGTATGCCACTTAGAACTACCCACCGCTTATTAGAGTATTGACTTAAAAAAAACATGAGCTTTTCTTGAGTTCAATATATAAGTCGAATTATTGAACAGAGCTGAAGTTTCTTTATCATATAGATTTAACATCTAAATTGTGTTCGATCATGCATTGTTGTGTAAAATGAGATGAAGGGGGCTCATTCTAACAGGGATAAACCTTTGTCTAATCCATGTTCCTAGACTATTTCAACAGATACACTATCGAGTACCCCAGAGATTTTTCTATATAAATCTCTCCTTTACTGTATTTCGGAATATTATAGAACCTCCCTTGTTTTATTGGTTGAGAAACCAACCCTATTTTTTGCTCTCACCTTTCTTGTAGATTTGAGTATTATAGAACCCACTTGTTTATGATTTGAGAAATCAAAGTTAGATTTTACATAAACTGATGGAAATTCCTTTTGAATATTTGTTTTCTGACAAAAAAAATTGGAATAGTCAAAGATAGTGCACACACACACACACACATCTGATATGTATATATTATTGATGACTTGCTAATTGATTTAATGAAATGTTGGGAGAAACATGCAAACACAAATT
The DNA here is from genome assembly GCA_029844215.1 of Przewalskia tangutica. Taxonomy (NCBI): domain Eukaryota; kingdom Viridiplantae; phylum Streptophyta; class Magnoliopsida; order Solanales; family Solanaceae; genus Przewalskia; species Przewalskia tangutica. The sequence continues at coordinate 153,645,004 of CM056719.1, forward strand.
TTAAAATATAACATCCTTTGGTGCTTAAACTTACTCCCCTCCCTCCGGCAAAAAGAAAGAAGAAGAAGAAGAAGAAGAAGAAAGAAAAGAAATACTTAAAATCTTAGATTTTAAATATTACCAGGGAAGTTGGTCAATCTACTCTAAACCTATTTAAGAGAGATTTATGCAATACTCAAAACTAGGAGAGGTAAGTTTTATATAGAAGCTCAAGGGAGGTCTTTGTAATTAACCCCTTTTATATTATCGTACAAATATTTTTGACAGGACTGAGTTTCAAACTCAGTTCAATAAACTTCTGTGGAATGAAATATGTCTAGCAAGGATGGCCGAAAGAATATTCTTTAGATAGTAGTCTCAGATGCACGTTTTGAGGCTAAATACACCCCTCGTTCTCATTCAATCTTTTAATAAACAAGTGATCCTGACTACTCAAATATATTCCTGAGATGATTTGCAAGAAGATGGATATAATTTTAATTAAAAAACTAATCTATCAAGTTTTGTTTTAGCAGAATTAGTTTTAAAATTAATCTATGTTCAATTGTCCTTCCAAGTTGATCTAATATTTTGGATCTCTAGTGCAGACTAAATTAGCAGTTGTTTTATTTCATAAATATCTGATGTCTTGAAAGTGTCAAAGTTAAGCTATGACTCCTACATTTATATTATACACTCAGTTATCAGTTTTTCTTTCTGAAGTGCTGATTATATTATTATTATTATTGTTATTATTATTATTATTATTATTATTATTATTATTATCTTTTACACTGCTAAATCTGAGAGTGTTGTCAAACCTGCAGTTCTTACTCTTCAACTGTATGTCAGTGAGGGATCCTGAACTACTTCTTCCAAGGCTGATGAGGGCATGTGCTAGTCATGGTAATTACTTGGATGCAGTCAATCTTACCTTCGATTCCGTTTGATAATTAGCAAGGATAAAATTCTTGAAATCTTGTTGCCATCTGATGCTGAATGATAATGATACTATAGCCTTGTGAGCTTAATGGTTTCTTTGCAACATTTAATGTAGTTCAGGAGTTTGACATTGAGTCTAATATTCCAGGAGTCCACTTCCAGAAAGCACTATTTGTACCTAATGTATCCGTCTACTACAAGGTGGGTGCAAGTGCCTCAACGCCAACTGATACTCAAGTTGATCTCTCATGGCAGTTGACTCTACAAAGAATATGGGAACACCTTGTTCATGGGGAAAAAGGTTAGAAATCATGTTAAACTATTAATCAGCATTTTAGTAGTTAGTATTTTGAAGCTAATAATTTCTCGTAATTAACAAATATCATGGAACTAATTTTGTTCCAGATCCCATGATTAATATATCTGAGACTTGTTAATAATTCTTGAAAGAATTCCTTTATGTTAGTAGAAAATTTGCAGGCATTGGCCTTTTTAAACTCAACATACGATTCTTTTCAGCATGATGTGTAATATCTATCTGATTTATTGTAATTTCTTGTTATTAGTGCCAACAGTTTTGTTATTTTTTAGTTTCTTGTAAAGGGTTGAATATACTCTTTCTATAGAGACACAAAGTTGGTACAAGAACAGATATACAAAGTTGTTTAAAGTGGGATTCTCATTAGTGACCATCTTAGGTTGTGGTGCTGTTACATTAGGAAACACTACAAGTTTGATTCAATTCATATACTTTTTGTCTCGTGAAATTTAACCATCATACCTGTTATTGAGAGTGAGCTACGGTGGAAGTATCTTGTATTAGCTGACTCAAGTGAGGTGGTAAAGTTGCTGCCATGTGACCAGGAGGTCATGGGTTCAAGCCGTGGAAACAACCTCTTGTGAGGTAAGATTGCGTACAAGAGACCCTTGTGGTCCGGCCCTTCCCCGGACCCCGCGCATAGCGGGAGCTTAGTGCACCGGGCTGTCCCTTTTTTTTTAAAGTGAGGTGGTGATTCCCTACTTCTAAAATTTATTAGGAACAGTTCCTAGTATACTGGCTGTTTCCTTTTCCTCTTTGCATACCTTGACCATGTCTAATACTTTATTGCCTCCTGGAAAATGCATCTCACCCACTAGATATGCTTAATGTAAACTTACCTTATTCTCATCCATAGTGGATGCTTCACATTTTAGTGCTAAGACCATACTAGAGCCAAAATGGGGATTGATTTATTTTTCAGTATGCGTCTTGAGTGAAGAGGACCAGGGTAAGGAAATGCGTGTCTATTTTCGAGAACCAGTTTGGTTTCATGCCGGGGCGTTTACTGAAGCCATTCATATTATTAGGAGGTTGGTGGAGCTGTATAGGGAGGGGAAAAGAGACCTACATATGGTTTTCATCGATCTAGAGAAGGCATACGACAAAGTCCTTAGAGAGGTTATATGGAGATGTTTGGAGGTTAGAGGTGTACCTGTGGCATACACTAGGGCGATCAAGGATAGACCAGGGTACGAACAATAGGAGGAGACTCGGAGCACTTTCTAGTGACGATGGGGCTGCACCAGGGATCAGCGCTTAGCCCTTTCCTATTTGCCTTGGTGATGGACGGACTGACGCGACAAATCCAAGAGGAGGTGCCATGGTGTATGTTATTCGCAGACGACATAGTCCTGATGGATGAGACTCGTAGCGGAGTGAACGCCAAGCTAGAGGTTTGGAGACAACCTCTAGAGTCCAAAGGGTTCAGGTTGAGTAGGACCAAGACAGAGTATTTGGAGTGCAAGTTCAGTAATGGGAGCGACCCTGAGGCAGGAGTGGAAGTGTCGATTGAGACTCAGGTCATCCCAAAGAAAGGAAGCTTCAAGTACCTCGGGTCTATTATTTAAGGGAATGGAGAGATTGATGACGATGTCACACATCGTATTGGAGCCGGGTGGTTGAAATGGAGGCTCGCATCTGGAGTCTTGTGCGACCAAAAAGTGCCACCAAAGCTTAAAGGCATGTTTTATAGGGCGGTCGTCAGACCGACTATGTTGTATGGGACGGAGTGTTGGCCAGTCAAGACTTCGCACATCCAAAAGATGAAAGTTGCTGAGATGAGGATGCTAAGATGGATGTGTGGGCATACGAGGAGGGATAAAATTAGAAATGATGATATCCGGGACAGACTGGGAGTGGCCTCGGTGGAGGATAAGATGCGGGAAGTGAGGTTGAGATAGTTCGGGCATGTGCAGAGGAGAGACACAAATGCCCCAGTGCGGAGGTGTGAGAGGTTGGTTATGGACGGGTTCAAAAGGGTTAGAGGTAGGCCGAAGAAGTATTGGGGAGAGGTGATTAGACGGGATATGACGCATGTGCGACTTACTGAGGACATAACCTTAGATAGGGGTTTGTGGAGGACACAGATTAGGGTTGAAGGGTAGTAGATAGTCGAGCGTAGTCCTACTCACGCCCACAAATAGATAGCTGTAGTGTGACCAGGGTAGGCCCGACTAGTTCATCACACTTATAGAAGAAGTGTTGTTTTATATTCCATGTAGTTGTTTTCTGCGGCTATGTGTTTCGCTAGTGTACTTTGTTTATATTATTTATTTGCGTTAGCTACTACTCTCTTTTGACAGAATGTGCTACCATGGCGTATTTCTATTTTGTTACTTCATATAGCTTTAATTTAGTGTCTCTGACCGTTTATCTTGCTATGCAACGTTTGCTTTGATTGTGATTACGCAGGTCTTGAGCCGAGGGTCTCCCGGAAACAACCGCTCTACCTACCAAGGTAGAGGTTAGGTCTGTCTACGCTCTACCCTCCCCAGACCCCACGAGGTGGAATTTTCTGGGTATGTTGTTGTTGTTGTCTTGAGTTAAGAGGACACCTGATCCACTCTCTCTTCCCCTGGTTAAGAGGAAAAATTTGTATATCTCGCATCTACTTAAATTGTGGAATATGAGTATCTCTTTCGTTGAATTGAAAGAATTTTCTGTTTATACATGCTATGGAAGTCATTTTTTGTCATATGTCCAACCGTACTGTTCAAAACATGCAGGACAGTGACTAACAATCCTGTTATATCTGACCAAGTATGATGTGGTCATCATTATTGAATAGTTAGAGAAATGTGGTTTAGGGGTCATATTGAGCAACATTCTGCTTTTATTTTCCTTTTTCCCTTTTATTTTTATTTTAATGGACCTCTAAGAAACTAATAGGGTGACTAACCTTTCTGCATGTTTATGTACACTGAATTATATAGCGTACTGGCATCAATTAGATAAAACTGTTGTTCCACGTGTCTTTTATCATCTTATTTATCTGTATAAAAGCCTCAAATATTGCCAGAAGTGTGAGGCGATTGTTGTTACGGTTGGAGTTAATGTTTTTTTTAACACATCTCTTGAAATAGAAGCATAATTGACTGCTAAAAGATAAGTCGTGCATTTAATTTAGCCTAGTGAGTTACAGGCAATGATGTGAAGGATACAGATCATACATACGAAGAAGTAACAGATGATGCGGAAAAAGGAGCTCGAAGTTGTGAGAACAGCAAAGTGTTTCCTTCACTCCCAGTGGCAATAAATTGGCTTAGGGACACCGTTCGTAAAAACCGATCTGGTCGCTCCCAGGTAATGCCAAATCATGTGTGCCTACTGTGAATCAATGAATAGGACAACTTTTTGTCTCACAGGAATTAAAAGAAATCGTTTTTTATTGATTACCAGAGAACTCTAGACATACTTGAACTGAAAACTGTAGAAAGTCGAGCACCATTCCCTTTGCCCTCCATCCAAAATAAAATTTTCACTTTTCTTTTTGGTACAGTAATGTTCACTTCTATATGTAACACTTGTGTAACACCAAGTATTATGATTAGATTCACTTTTAGTATCACCAAAGCAACTTTTCCCTTGTCTATTTATGAGAATGAAAATGTAACATGTAGGTCCTTGATGTTCCCTCATTTTAACACTTAATATCTTGTCTATATGTTCTCAGAATAATAATCATGCAAGTCAAAATTGGACACTTTTTCTGGCAAATTAAGTAATAGAGAAAAATGATTTCAGGGGAAAATACTCTTACTAAGGTTCTTGTTGCATGACAGTATCTTGTTTGCCTTATTACTGAGAAAGCAGTACTTATTGCTCAGATTTTCTTTCTAGAGATCGTTTTCACTTTCCAGTATGCATGCAAGAAAATCTTACTAATTGTAAATTTAACTTCTTGTCAATTTCTGTTGTTGTAAAATAGTATTGTCCTTCAGCACTGTCTGACTCTGTATATAGCAAACTAGTTAACGTTTCTCTTGTTTATCTAGGTCCTGGTGACAGGGTCTTTACATCTCGTGGGGGACGTTCTGAAATTAATCAAGAAATGAGCTGCTAGCAATGTCTAATTATAATCCCTCTGTTTCCATTTCATTATTGCTTCTGATGATTCAATGGAGAACGCGGTAAGACATGATAGATTTGTTTTCTGTATACGGCCCTGAAGCATCAACCTCTCAGTTATACCAGCTCCAATTGATTCCCAACTCTCATGTTCTTGGTCACAAGTTTGAGATTGATTTTTCATGTATTAACTACATTTTCTCGTGTATTTTTTCTAACTTCACCAAAGCATGTAGTATGATTTTTTGAAAATTGTTTAATTACAATTGTCATATTTCTCCCAACCTCTTCCTTGCATGAGAAACCTTTTCAATGACCAGCAGTACGTATTTGCAGTGATTTGTATTTATTTACTGAAAGTATATGCAGTTAACGATGCATGAATTATTATGAAAATGAAGTACAAAATACACATCAATTACTACTGATAAATAATAACAATTGTGTTAACTACATGTACACATTGCTCGAACCTCCTTTGACTCTCTCATTAATTTTATTCATGAAATATTACGTATAAACTCCGTATAGACAAAAGCCTTTTTATTGTGTGGCTCTTCCTGTTATTATTTTTTCTCTAGAATAAAGGTCCACCTATTTTTTTTACACATTATATGAATCAATGTGCGGACAGTGAATTAAATATTCTACTGATTATTATTCACATGGTTTTCTACTATTTGTAGTTCAATTTCATTATTAACTTTTAATAGATTCACTAAAAAAGTGGTTTCAAGTTTCAACTAGTGATTCTCTCTATGCTTGAAGAATGGCGAAGAGAGGAAGATCACGGAAGGACCTCCATAACAATACGCAGCAAGAATAGGGGCAGAAAGGGAGCCAAATATCCTCAGCTAGTAAGGAATCAGGGAATACCCCAACCAATGGAACGGAAATGAAAACACCAAATGCTGGAAATGCTATGGTAATTCAAATGGAAGAATTCCCAGCTCTAGGGAAGGAGATGGGGGATGAATCACACCGATTGGGGAAAGAGGAACTGGTAAAATCCCCAATTGTAGTACCTAATCCCCAAATGCATGAATTGACATATGCAAACCCTAGACTAGATGGGGAAGGCCCAATTGATGTAGATGCAACTATGCAAGTAAAGAGCAAACATGGGCTTCATTATTTTCGAAGATGAAGGTAATGGGTAAGACCTATCTTATTCCATACTGATCAATGAAGTTCCTACAGTACCATTTGCAGCAAAAAAAGGTTTAAGATAGGGTGATCCAATATCATCCTATCTTTTGGTACTTGCTATGGGGTATCTAAGTAGATTGCTCAAATCCTTAGAACATGAAAAAAGGTTCAAATACCATCCAAAATGTGGTAAGCTGAGGATCACCCAACTAAGCTTTGCTGATGACTTGTTATTATTTAGTAGAGGAGATAATAGGTCCATCCAAACAATGTTCCACTATTTTCATACATTCTCATTAGCTTCTAGACTTCATGCAAATTTACAGAAAAACATCATATTTTTTGGAGGGGTTCCTATGGATGTACAACAACAGATTCTAGACACAACAGGGATGGTGAAAGGGGAGATACCTATTAGGTACTTGGGGTACCCATGAGTTCCAAGAAAATCTCAATTATACAGTGCCAGCCATTACTTGACAAGATGCTAGGGAGAATCAAATCATGGACCAACAAAATACTTTCTTATGCTGGAAGGTTACAACTTATAAAGTTTGTCTTGTTTGCTATACAAACCTACTGGTCACAATTGTTCTTGATCCCTAAGAAGATTATTGGAGTAATTGAACAAATTTGCATAATCTTTATATGGACTGGGCAGGTAGAGATGTCAAAAAGGCTTTGCTTGCATGGGAGAAACTGTGTATGGCAAGGGCAGTTGGGGGAATGAATGTGTTGAATGTGCACATCTGGAACAAGGCAACGTTGTGCAAATTATTGTGGAAACTAACTAAGAAGAAGGATGTCCTACGGGTGAAATGAGTGCACATGATACCTAAGCAAGCTAGTTGGGTCATCCAAAGAATATTCAAAGCAAAAACCTACATTGAACAAATAGGAATGACTAGAGAAGACATTGTGGGATTAAGGACTTTCTCTATCAAACAGATGTATCTTAAGAGTTAGGAGATTACCCTAAAGCCTCATGGAGAAGGCTCACTTGTAGTAATCCAGGATACCCAAAGTGGTTGTTTCAAGCAACACTGGTAGCACACAACAGACTATACACAAAGGATAGGTTGTCTAAATGGGGTGTTACTGAAGATAAAAGTTATCCACTATGCCAGCAAGATGAGGAATCAATAGAACACTTATTTTTTCGGTGCCCTGGCACTGCACAGATCTGAAAAGCCTTACTTAAATGGCAAGGCATTAATATACAAATATACGAGAGTTATATATCCCTAAACAAATGTTCAAATTCAGCTCGCCAACAAAAGAAACAACTAGATAAACGACAAATAATTCGTTAGAGTCCATTCAAATCCTAAACGCCATTATGTTTCTAACTAATTTAAAAAAGTAAAGATACTTCATAGTGATTAGTGAACAAGGCAAAGCCTCGCTCGGTTCGACTTCGGCTTTGGTCAAATGATTGATTGATTAATTATGTAGGGATTTAGTAGCTCAGTTGATTGACTACCTTCCTCCCCAATTTTTTTTTTTAAAAAGAAAGAAAGAAGACAGTTTATCCTAAAGATATCCCAAATTAGAATGTGCGTTTGGATTGGAGTTTGACACTTTTAGTTATTAGGGTATGGCAACATCTAGTGCTCCATGGATCGTATGATCCTAATTACAAACTTTGATGCGAGTGATATACGCAAAATTTTTAATAAGTAGTGTCAATATTTAGAGAGGTCAACAAATGGACAATAATTAGCTGGAACAATATTATATTAAAATGATGCAATCTAGACTATAAAATATTATTTAACTATACTACAAGTCTTTTCGACGATTTTTCATTTTTAAATTTGTATTTATGATAACCTCGTTAAAAATGCGTCAAATAACTTTTTTTTTAAAACAGCAAAAGGAGCTTCAATATAGTGGTTTAATTGATCGTTAGTTAAGATTAGGGTTTGATTCTTTACTATCATTTTATGAACAAACGAGGCTAACAAATTTAAGACATACATGATCAATGGCTCGAATCCCTCAGCGTGAGAATACAACAACAACAATATACCCAGTGTCATCCCACAACGTGGGGTCTGGAAAGAGTAGAGTGTACACAAATCTTACCTCTATTTTAATAATTAGAGCGGTTGTTTCTGAGAGACCCTCGGCAGTGTGAGATAATGTATTTAACTGATTGGACTAGGAATTACACATCATATAGTATTAGTTTTAGTTTATATATCTATGTGACATATTTTACTTTTTGGATAATTATACAAAGTAAAACTTTTCGACCAAACAATACCGCTTGGTGTAAGGTTGCTCTGCAAGAAACTAATTGTTGTCAATCTTTTTGCTCCATAGAAGAACCTTAATTAAATTTATGTATACCAACTCACATTAATTTACCATGCTTAAGTGATAAATTGCAAACGAATAAATACTATTTATTAACAATAGCTAAGTAATAAAGTGAATATAAAAGACATTTGTCATGCATCAATTGGGTTGACATTAACTAAAACTCTAAAAGAGTAATTTTTTTTACCCAACTGATAGTCAATATATTTCCATATATTCACCATATATTCTGTAGTATTCTGTAATTAATATTTTAGTGTAATTATGTAAAGTTACACTATCTCTCCAACAGGTTGTATACCCATAGTATACGACTGATATATTCTACACCCTTTTATTTCTCTACTAAATTTCGTACCCTCATGGCGTCACCCACGTCCCACATAGCTTCTCCCGCTTCCTGTTCCTCAACACCCGACATCACAAATCCTCCTCCCTCTTCCACCCCAAACACCTTTCATCCGGCTTTCGCTGTAAGAAATATCAAGAACTTAGTCCCGTTGATTCTTGATCAAGATTCAAGAGGATGGACAATACGCGTCGTGGGTTGAACTCTTTCATATTCATGCATGTGCTTACAACGTGCTTGATCACATTAATACCACCCATTCCTGCCCACCCGACGTCGATGACACAATGTGGACAAAGGCTTGACCTCATCGTCAATCAGTGGATCTATGCCACTATCTCCAAGGATTTGCTTCATACCATTATGAAGACCAGAGCTTTGTCTCACGACTTATAGACACGGTTGGAGGAAATTTTTCAAGACAAGAAGCATACATGTGTCGTGTATCTTGAGGAGCAATACAACACCCCCGTCTTGAAAATTTTGATAATATGGCCGACTACTGCAAATAATTAAAATTGCTTACCGATCAACTATCCAATGTTGGTTACTCCAATTTCGGACACGAAGATGGTATTGCAATTGATTAATGGTTTACCAAAAGGTGAGTATAATACCCTTGTAACAATGATTCAACAGGCCGATCCCCTACCCAATTTCAACAAAGGACAGTCCCAATTGCTATTAGAAGAGACAAGACGAGCGAAACAGGACGACCATACCTCCAAGGTGTTGGTGGTTGACGCCCCCGCAGCAACCATCGCCAGCTCTGGACAACCACCACATTCTGACCACCAAGAGCCGCAACACAACCACGATGGCGGCATAGGCAGAGGCCACGGAGGTGGACGGGGAGGCAAAGGAAAGGATTGAGGGCAACGGGTCAACCACATAAATAATCAGTCGCAGGCCTAGTACCCAACGTAGTGGGCTAACCCACTTCCTTGGCAACTGTTCGGGTACTGGGCCCCGTCAACTAGCCCCTTTCAGGTTGGGCCCAACAACAACAATGGGCACCACCGGGGCCCAACATTCTGGGAGCCCATCCAGTGGGTTGCCAGCCAGGCCCAGCCATCAGGCACACTACACAGCGATCCAACAACCGACGTCCAGCTTCACTCCAACAGATTTGGGCCAAGCTTTCAGTTCTTTAAATATTCAACAACCCGATGATGCGTGGTATATGGATACGGGTGCCACGTCACACCTCACCAATAATTCTGGTAATCTTTCACAACTGTGAAATTTAAATACTCTTTAATTTATTATGATCGAAAATGGTCATCACATTCCAATTCAAGGATTTTACCACACGCTAACTCCACCGACGCACCCCCACTTCTCCCTAAAACACGTCCTATATGCACCTAACATTATCAAGAACCTAATCTCTGTTAGAAAATTTACCACTGATAATTATGTATCTATTGATTTTAACCAGTTTGTTTTTTTGTAAAGGACCTACGTACGGAGAGACTTCTTAAGAGATGCAATAGTGTGGGGGAACTCTATCCTTTCATATCCACGTCTGTTGCCAGTGTCAATCCTCCCACATCTCTAGCTACAATCTCCTCCTAAACGTGGCATAAGAGAATTGGACATCCCGGAGCTCATATTTTTTTATTTTCTTAGAAATCACAATTTCATTAAATGTAATAAAGGGAACCTTGCTCAAAATTGCTACTCTTGTCATCTTGGAAAGCATGTTAGACTTCCTTTTACGTCATCTTTGAGTAATATTTTTCTCTTTGATATTATTCACGTAGATTTATGGACCTGTCATATTACTAGCAAATTTGATCATAAATATTATTTAATATTCTTGGATGATATTTCTTACTTTCTATGAGTCTATCCGCTCCACTTTAAATCACAGGTCTACTCACAATTTCTTGAATTTCTTACGTATGTTAAAACACATTTTGAAAAAGAAATAAAAATGTTTTAGTGTGACAATGGTCGTGAGTTTAATAATTCTCTCTTTCATAAATTATGTGCGGCTAATCACATGGTCTTTCATTTTTTCTGCCCCCATACTTCCCCATAAAATGGTAAAGTCGAACGAATTCTCTGCATCATTAACAATATGATTCGTACCTTACTTTTTCATGCATCTCTTCCCCCTAACTTTTGGGTATATGCATTAAAAATGGCAGAATATCTTCTTAACATACTACCTACCTATACGCTCCAAAATAGGACCCCTACCAAGTTCCTATTTCGTCGGATCCCTAACTCTGATCACCTTCAGATTTTCGGTTATCTATACTACCCGAATCTTGCCTCCACCGTACCTCACAAATTAGCACCTCGTACCACCTTGTGTGTCTTCTTGGAGTTTCCGTCGAACCATAAGGGGTACTTATGCTATAACGTGTCCATATGTAAACAAAAGAAACGTTTAAAGACCCAATAAGGTATAGGTAGTCAGGGTCCCCAAAGTATCATAGTCTCCCGCCATGTCATTTTTTATGAGAACGTCTTTACCTATGCCAACATCCATCAATTTTGAGTCACCGATTATGAATTCTTTGATGACCCGATACCTCACATCGCCTTCAAAACGCACTACATTGGCCAAATACCATCCCGTCACAAACGCCGCGTATCACGCCCGAACCGGGCGTGGTGGTGCCTACACGGCACCCTTACTGGCCGACACAAGTAAATCGCGGAAATTAAATAACACCTCGTTTTTTTTAAAACCAACCTACGTGCAAGGGCAAAGCCGACAAGGCAGTCATATAATATACATAATCAAAAGACACTACACTGTACATGAGTTCAATCCCAGATATGAATACAGACCTCTAAGAGTTATACTGAACTATGACGGGACAAGGCCCCACCGTACACATAACTGTACAAAAGTCTGTACTGAAGGAACTATACCAAAATGATAAACTCCTGAACAGATGGAGCTATCCCAAAACTCGGAGCAGGGTCCTACACCTGCAGATCACCAAACTGCGTACCTAAACCTGCGGCATGAACGGCCCGAGGAGGTCGATGCGAAGAATGTACCAAGTATGTGAATGAAAAATCTGTAATGAAATCATATGATCTATACAAAGCAGAGACATGTATGATAGTCAACCTACGATTACCTGATACATAGCGATCATATCAAGTCGGGACGCGTGCCAAGTAATTACTCAAATATAATCATGGGTCTCACGCCTAAAATATCAATCGTGCGTGGAATACTTCTCATCGTGATCCATGATATAATACAACATCGAAGCACCGAACCTTGCAATCATGAGAGTAATGCAATCCTTTTTATCTTTTAAGTTATGTATTTAACAATGAGAATTACTGTTCCACTTTAAATCATACACACACTGCACCCTTTCATTAATGAAATCACTACCGTTTCAAAACATGAAGGCGTGCGATGCGGTCAACCACCCTCTGTGTTATAATGCAACCTATCATAGGACTATTTCACCCGCAAGGGACTATTTCACCCGCTTAAGTCATGTGGACCCGCAATGAGTCATCGGTACACGATACTCGCATCACGGATAGCTAATCCATGACTTATATATATCCCGGGAATTTAACCCGCCCGAGTCAAATACCGACTCGCCGTGAGTGTGTACCACTCACCCCCATGGGGAGCTAACCCATGGTATCCTTGAAACAAGTTGTCGGCCCTTTATGGAGGGACGCGGAGATGTGGAGATATGACACTTGCACGAATGTCTATATGAGCAACCCATATGCAAGCAAACCAAGACAATACCATGCCTTTCACACCAAGACAAAACCATGTCTTTCCTTTTTACATAAACCAAGACAATACCATGCCTTTACACAAACCAAGACAATACCATGCCTTTCACACCAAGACAAAACCATGTCTTTCCTTTTTACATAAACCAAGACAATACCATGCCTCTACACAAACCAAGACAATTACCATGCCTTCTTTTTACATAAACCAAGAGAAATACTTATTCAAGCAAGCCAAAGTACTATCAAGGCACAAATAGAATAATTCTCATTTAACAAGCCAAAGTACTATCAAGGCACAAATAGAATAATTCTCTTTTAACAAGCCAAAGTACTACGTACGTACATTCTTTTCAAAAGACTCCTTTTTATGTAAAACCCCGAGATACTAACACCCGTAGTATCAAGGTGTGTCTATTTTTCAAAGTAAGTTACTACACTTTTAGAAACTCATTTCAAAGCTTGAAATCAAGTAACTTCAAATTTTCACAATCTAGGCAACTTATGCCCATTAATCAAAATAGACAACTTTCTTAACCTTCCATAAAGCCGTTATAACCAACTTCCCATAAAGCTGTTATAACCCTTTATGGTTTTAGACCAATTCATTTCTTTTTATATCCAAGAGACTTACACTTTTAAAACCAAGTATCACATACTTACAAATCAAGTTTCTTAACTTTCAAAATACTTCAAGTCTCTTAATATTTAGAAATCAAGTTTCTTCTACTTTTAAATCTCAATTATGTCACGACCCGACCCGTCGGGCCGTGATTAACGTCCTAATTGGACGTCATTACTGACTTGACACTATTAATCCAATTAATACAGATGTCTACATAAATTTCGGCAGCACAACGCTGCTTTTACAACATATCCCTAAAAACGGGCGTAGACAGTGCGCCAAAACAACAACAAAACAACAGTCATAATAGGCTAGCCGACTAGGCTGCCACTAACCACATCACGCGCACAAAGGCATAAGTCAAAATACGCAAGCCGGCAAGGCTGCTACTAAATAACGACATCAAAACCCAAAACGAAGTACAAACATCCAACCCACAACTGTCCACAAATCTCTAAGAGAATAATACTGACATGTGACGGGACAGGACCCCGTCGTGCCCTAAAATATGCATAAGTCTGGAAATAAAGGTCTGTACCAAAAATAGCTGGCTCCGGAACAAAGGAGCTCTCCAATCTTGTCTGAAATCCTAGGCGGAGAGGGTCACCTATCGAACTCCTGAACCTGCGGGCATGAACGCAGCCAGGAAGGGGGTCGATGCGAATAATGTCGAGTATGTAAAATATAAATTACTTTAAAATTGATTAAAATCTTTACCAAGTAAAACAGAGAGTCATCAAACTGTCATAAAACGAGAATCGTATGCGAAAGCATATCGTATCTTGAATCATAAAACATCGTGCTCATATCTGTATATAAAAACTGTAAAACATGTCTCGGCCCTCTATGGAGGGACTCGATGGAATCTGTATCTGCGCGCGTAACATGTCTCGGCCCTCTAATGAGGGACTCGATGTAATCTGTATATATATACGTGTCTCGGCCCTCTAGTGAGGGACTCGATGAAATCTGTATCTGGCTGTGCACGATCATGATCTGGCCCGGGACTCAGTGGAATGAAATAGTAACACTTAGCACGAGTAGATAACATGAGCAACTGTATGCAGCTAAAATCATTATGTGACTCTCAATAACATTACTACCATAAACTCTGTTACTGAATCATAATCATTAGTAAATAATCATTTTTAAAACTGAACTGGTAGGAGTTAAGTACGTCTGTCGTACTTTACTAAAAATCATGCCAAAAGAAAGAAAGAAAGGTCTTACATACCTCTTAGGAGAACTAATCAGCTTGGTATTAAGGTATTACTCGTCTAGTACTTCAACCTATGATAAGGAACAACATGTTCGTCAATTCTATGATTCCTAATGTAAGTTATATGCTTAAAGGCTCCCTTATTTCTACAAAAATTTGGGCAGCATTTCCTTTGTTTATGTGCGTATCCACAATTTTCCAATAATCCAAGTCAACCAACAATTCAACTCCAGCTACAATCCAATCAACCAACAATCCAATTCAAACCAACAATTCAATTCAAACCAACAATTCTCCTTTATTCCAGAATATATAAAATTAACACATTTCTTACACTTAATCCTTTCGAGGCATGTATAAGTATCTTATTGCAATACATATGCATGTTTGTAGCTTATTTACATACTAGTTCAGTCCGTAATACATTATCGAAATTTTCAACAATTTCTATCAACTTTCCGGTCATATCAATATTTTACAATTCCAAAGCTTTTTTTCAAAATTCCTTACTTTCCAATTAATCTCCCAACAATTTCAATTAACAACTTTAACTTTAAACATCAAAGTTTCATCTAAATTTTCACATGCAATTAGTAATAACATACCAACACAATTACTCAATTCCAACGTACGCCAAGAATAGGTTCTAAATCGGTGTATATATCCTTAATACAATCACATGCATTTCATATTTCCAATTCCATCTTAACACCAATTCATATCTTCAACTACAACAACATGCAATGTCATTAAACTATAAAAGAAGAATTTTATACCTCGAATTCGTCCAAAACAGTCCCCAAAAATGTGTCTGTCCAGATTTTTGCCACTGCTTCGTCGGCTGAACTTGTAACGTCGATAACTCTCTACTCCAGTGTCCTATCGATGAGCGGTTTGTTGCGTTGGAAACTAAACTCGACGAACTTCATTTTAGGCTTTTGAAACACCCAAAAAACTCCTAATATGCTAGGAGATATTCCCTTCCAAATTTGACTAAAAATCTGCAAGAACAAATGATTTTACGCCCATTTTTCTTTCACAAAATTCGATTTTTCTTCGCCAATCTTAACTTCTTCAACCCCAATCCAACATGCAATAACTCTACTATGTTAACCCAACATTCTTACACCTTTTTCTTCAAGAAATCTTATCCAAAAAAACTCAAGAACCCACTGCCCTAAAATTGGCAGAAATGCCGAGAACTCCCCACTGTTTTGGGGTGATAATTTCGCCTCAAAATGGTGGGATAATTTACCCCAAGAAGATGGAATAACAAGCTAATTTTTCTTTGCAACGGGTGGAGATTTTCGTTCAAGGAGGGGGGTGAAATGGGAGCTTAAAAATCTGATTTTGTTTTGTGGAAGAAATGATGGTTTTAGAGGAGTTTTATCAATTTTCAGATTTCTAAATAATGCACTAAGACCCCCTTAAAAGGCACACTTTGCCCCCTCTAAGTATTTATTTAACTAAATCAACCCCCACTTCTTTTAATCTAATTTTCCATTGACTTAATTTTTTATCATCGTACCTTTTAAATACCTTACTAACTCATAACGGAAAAATACATATTTATTTATACCACCATTTCTAAAAAGATTTCCGGCGTCACATTTGTCATTGCCAAAAATTAATCCGTATTAGCACGTAGAATATTTGTAATTTCGAAAATTGGAAATCTCAATCCTTAATGACGTTCTAAATCTTTGTCTTATCATACGAGGTGTAACATTCTTCCCCCCTTAGAAACATTCGTCCTCGAATTTTCTTGACATGTCTCAGGTTCTAGAAATTTCGGCAGAACCTCCTTTATACTTATGTCTATCCATCTATATTCAAAGAAACCAACAAATGTAAATCGGACCACGATATATCACATATACAATTCACCAATTATAAGTACTGCCTTTTTAAACCCAAGTCAGTTACCTCACAGTTTTGCATATAAGCTCTAAAATCTTGAACTTCATTAATTATGACTAATAACCTCCCATATTTTCCTAAATCTGTCACAATAGTGTTAAAATCACCTCCTATTAACCATGAAGGTTGCATCAACAGTTGTCACTTGACTACATTACCCTGAATATCTATTATCACTTTGTTGAATTCATCTATATCTTTGTACCTCTCTTATCTGTTTCCCACCCTTCTCATATCAAAGTATCCGACCCTGTACTGAATCCCTATGCCTCCTTCCCACCTAATTTTTCCCAAGTTAATGATCATATAGGCCTGGTTTCATGAAATGCACTGTTAGAAGCACGTAGAGTATCAGCCCATACTTGATTAGTAAGTACTGTTATAAACTGCTTGAAATTCCTTACACAAATTAAGCGAGGTATTATGATCTTCTTCTATCTCTTAACCTTTGGTTCCACTAGACCAAATAGCCTCATCTTAGCATTCTGCGTGAACTAATGCGTTGAAACTGTGCACAAATACATACCTCGATTACCAATCCCTCAAATAACTTCTTAACTGAGAATATGAACTCCAAAGGTTACAATATTTAAAGTGCTTGACACAACTATACACTAATAGGATGCTCATCTTTCCCAAGTTCTAAGTCATTTGCGAAAGAAACCCAATTAATCCATATGTCCAATACTTCCCAGCATTCGGTCCAAAATAAGAAAATGCTTTCATTCTTATATTAATCTTATTATTCCGGAAGTAATAACCTCTTCTTATTCTTACACGAACAATGTTCTTTTGCATTTTCCTACCTTCACAAAGTCCAGCAACATGGTATATCATAAAATCGTCACAGATTCTAACAATTAGAGCTCAACATTTAATTAAAGGTATGAAGGAGAAAATAGTAGGTAAGCTTCATTTTCTATCTTTGAAAGGAAAAATTCAATCTCCATAACTATAGAGCAGGTAACGTAGCATAACGGAATACCAATTCGTAAGATAGAGACTATTGCAATTCATTTCACAAGTCGACACCTCATTCATGGTCTGGAAGGGATCTCTTCACTACTCGTAATTGTAAGCAAATCCACTTCTTTTAACACTTATTCATTTATTTCTTACTTGTCGTACCTTTCATAATTTCAACATATTCTAGTATACATACGTAACCTCGGACATTGCTCCTGGTCCCAATCCTTGACGATACCATCCCTTATTCAGTATATAGAAGATTTTGAAGAGTTTCCTTACCTGACGTGGACCTAGTACCTCCAAACCTGGTCATCATACTTCTACTCAAACTCTTTCACTTCCCTTATGGCTTGACGCACCAAGTCAAGTCCGATTTACTCTGATTTTCCCCTTCCGAGCCACTGTCTTTTGGAACATAACTGCAACCACAATAATTATTAGAGAGGGGGGATTACCCTATGACATAACTCTATTGCACGATCTATGAGATGAAAGAGTAGAAACCAATCCTAAATGTCCGGCAGCCTCATGTGTATAGGTATGGTGCACAACATACCCATACACACGACTCTACTAGACACGGTCTGTAGAAATTCCGAGGACTAACTGCTCTGATACCACTTTGTCACGACCCGACCCGTCGGGCCGTGATTAACGTCTTAATTGGACGTCATTACTGACTTGACACTCTTAATCCAATTAATACAGTTGTCTACATAAATTTCGGCAGCACAACGCTGCTTTTACAACATATCCCTAAAAACGGGCGAGCCGACAAGGATGCCAAAACAACAACAAAACAACAGTCATAATAGGCTAGCCGACTAGGCTGCCACCAACCACATCACGCGCACAAAGGCATAAGTCAAAACACGCAAGCCGGCAAGGCTGCTACTAAATAACGACATCAAAACCCAAAACGAAGTACAAATATCCAACCCACAACTGTCCACAGACCTCTAAGAGAATAATACTGACATGTGACGGGACAGGACCCCGTCGTGCCCTAAAATATGCATAAGTCTAGAAATAAAGGTCTGTACCAAAAATAGCTGGCTCTGGAACAAAGGAGCTCTCCAACTGCTGTACAGAAATCCTAGACTGGAGGGTTACCTATCTGAACTCCTGAACCTGCGGGCATGTAACGCGACCAGGAAGGGGGTCGATGCGAGATAATGTCGAGTATGTAAAACATAAAATCTCAGAAAGCGATTAACAAATGTACGAAGTAAAGCAGAGTCATCAAATCGTCATAAAGCGAGAATCATGTGCGAAGCATATCATGTATCTTGAATCATAAAACATCGTGCTCGTATGCGTATATAAAAGCGTAAAACATGTCTCGGCCTCTACATGGAGGACTCGATGGAATCTGTGTCTGCCAGTAACATGTCTCGGCCCTCTAATGAGGGACTCGATGTAATCTGTATATATATACGTGTCTCGGCCCTCTAGTGAAGGACTCGATGAAATCTGTATCTGGTTGTGCACGATCATGATCTGGCCCGGGACTCAATGGAATGAAATAGTAACACTTAGCACGAGTAGATAACATGAGCAACTGTATGCAGCTAAAATCATTATGTGACTCTCAATAACATTACTATCATAAACTCTGTTACTGAATCATAATCATTAGTAAATAATCATTTTTAAAACTGAACTGGTAGGAGTTAAGTACGTCCGCCGTACTTTACTAAAAATCATGTCAAAAGAAAGAAAGAAAGGTCTTACATACCTCTTAGGCGAACTAATCAGCTTGGTATTAAGGTATTCCTCGTCTAGTACTTCAACCTATGATAAGGAACAACATGCTCGTCAATTCTATGATTCCTAATGTAAGTTATATGCTTAAAGGCTCCCTTATTTCTACAAAAATTTGGGCAGCATTTCCTTTGTTTATGTGCGTATCCACAATTTTCCAATAATCCAAGTCAACCAACAATTCAACTCCAGCTACAATCCAATCAACCAACAATCCAATTCAAACCAACAATTCAATTCAAACCAACAATTCTCCTTTATTCTAGAATATATAAAATTAACACCTTTCTTACACTTAATCCTTTCGAGGCATGTATAGGTATCTTATTGCAATACATATGCATGTTTGTAGCTTATTTACATACTAGTTCAGTCCGTAATACTATATCGAAATTTTCAACAATTTCTATCAACTTTCCGGTCATATCAACATTTTACAATTCCAAAGTTTTTTTCCAAAATTCCTTACTTTTCAATTAATCTCCCAACAACTTCAATTAACAACTTTAACTTTAAACATCAAGGTTTCATCTAAATTTTCACATGCAATTAGTAATAACATACCAACACAATTACTCAATTCCAACGTACGCCAAGAATAGGTTCTAAATCGGTGTATATATCCTTAATACAATCACATGCATTTCATATTTCCAATTTCATCTTAACACCAATTCATATCTTCAACTACAACAACATGCAATGTCATTAAACTATAAAAGAAGAATTTTATACCTCGAATTCGTCCAAAACAGTCCCCAAAAACGTGACTGTCCAGATTTTTGCCACTGCTTCGTCGGCTGAACTTGTAACATCGATAACTCTCTACTCCAGTGTCCTATCGACGAGAGGTTTATTGCGTTGGAAACTAGACTCGACGAACTTCATTTTAGGCTTTTGAAACACCCAAAAACTCCTAATATGCTAGGAGATATTCCCTTCCAAATTTGACTAAAAATCTGCCAGTAACCAGCGATTTTCTGCCCATTTTTCTTTCACAAAATTCGATTTTTCTTCGCCAATATTCACTTCTTCAACCCCAATCCAACATGCAATAATTCTACTATGTTAACCCAACATTCTTACACCTTTTTCTTCAAGAAATCTTGTCCAAAAAAACCCAAGAACCCACTGCCCTAAAATTGGCAGAAATGCCGAGAACTCCCCACTGTTTTGGGGTGATAATTTCGCCTCAAAATGGTGGGATAATTTACCCCAAGAAGATGGAATAACAAGCTAAATTTTATTTGCAAAGGGTGGAGATTTTCGTTCAAGAAGGGGGGGAGAAATGGGAGCTTAAAAATCTGATTTTGTTTTGTGGAAGAAATGAAGGTTTTAGAGGAGTTTTATCAATTTTCAGATTTCTAAATAATGCACTAAGACCCCCTTAAAAGCCACACCTTGCCCTCTCTAAGTATTTATTTAACTAAATCAACCCCCACTTCTTTTAATCTAATTTCCCATTGCCTTAATTTCTTATCATCGTACCTTTTAAATACCTTACTAACTCATAACAGAAAAATACATATTTATTTATACCACAATTTCTAAAGAGATTTCCGGCGTCACATTTGTCATTGCCAAAAATTAATCCGTATTAGCACGTAGAATATTTGTAATTTCGAAAATTGGAAATCCCAATCCTTAATGACGTTCTAAATCTTTGTCTTATCATACGAGGTGTAACAAAATAACTCATACCTTTAAAACAAGTTACTTCTCTTTAAATCATGTCATTTCTCCTCTTTTAAATCAATTAAGTAAATCACTCCTTTTACTCCCCCTAAAGTCATTTTAACAACCTTTAGGTTTTGGAACTAAGGCACTAGCCAAAAGATTTGGAAACCACTTCCTTTTCAAGACTCTATGTACTTTAAGTAAAATACTTTCACTAAGGAAATGGATTATAACAACTTACAATTTAAACATCAAAGTACAATCAAGGAAGTATATAGAACAAATTCTATATTAGGCAATCCAAGTACAATCAAGTAGCATATAGAACAACTTCTATATTAGGCAATCCAAGTACAATCAAGGAGTGGATCATTTAAGGAGTAGGACATACTTTCTTTACCATAAGGAATCATGCTAGAAGAGGAGATAGTTCACATACTTTTTCGGCTTAATCCACAAGCTAAGTCGAATACGCCGCACGTAGAATTGTCAACCTATAATGGCCACAACATGACTATCAATTTCTAGCTTCTAACGTAGAATAATACTAAGTATACAGTCTCTTATTCTACGGAAAATCGGGCAACACCTCCTTTGTTTCTACATACTTTTCCACCTTTTTCAAGGTTCGATAATCAATAACCAACATGCCACATTTGAGGCTCAATACAACAACCAATCAAAGGGGATTACACGCCTTACAATACGTGTAAAATTCTGCCCCCACAATTCATACGAAGTAGTTTAATATCCAAAGTCATTCTCGGCCAACATATACAACAACACAAGTCCTTTCCAATTCTTTTTCAATCCAAGTTCTTAGGTCTAACATGTTATATAGTCATAGACAACTTTAACAACTATAATTCCTTCTTTATATAACATGTGACGACTTAAACTAATAATCAAATTGAATTGTAATCTTAAGGGCTAAACATGCTAGTTTCAGATTAGGGTTCCAATAGTCAATACACTTATCAAACTTCATACTATAAACCTCATGCTTGCTAATATCCATAACTACAATGATAAGTAATCTTTAATTGCTAAAACGACAAGAATTTTACCTTTACAAGCCCTTATAATTTCCAAGATTCAAAGTCGCTCCTTAGCAATTCTTAGCTCCTTTCCTTTACGCTCCAATCCGCTATTTGAAGCCTTTAGACGTTCACAACCAACTTCTCTTTCATTTTCAATCCAAACTTGTGAAAACGACTTAGGTTTTCGCCTTGCGACTAACGTGAAAACGTCGTTTTTCTGAAATCTTTCTATTGAGATATCCTTACAATACCCTTAGGGACCTTGGGTTATAGTCTTGTGAATAATGGACCAAAATTACAAAATTTTCTTGTGAGAAATATGGTGAACCCGAGAGCAAGTCTTGAAGAACAAGAATGTTGTGATTTTTTTCTAAGTGTTGGAGACTTAGTCTTGCACTACTGTAGTATTTATAACACAATGGAGGGTCAAGATATCAACATGTGTGTGGCTAGGATGAAGATCATTAATTAATTAGCCAAGTGGACAAGTTGACAAGTTAACAATCTCAAGCTTTGAAGACTTGTTCATCTATCATGGTCAATGACCATTTTAACCTTGCATCAATTCTTCCAAGACCATGTGGGGGTGCCACGTGTCGCCCTCCCATTCGTCCATAAAATTTCGTAACCCTCGTGGGCCCCACAAAATGTAAAATCCCTCGGGTGGGCCCCACGTGACCAAATCCGTAAAAATAAATTTCCATAATGTTAATAAGTTCCATACTCTTCAAATAATGCATTTTGAGAATCCAATTCTCAACAACGAACATTTTTCCTTTCCGGCGTTCGGAAAATTTTCCGTCGGAAAAACAATTCTTCCTTTCGTACCAATTTTCAAGTCTTGATTCCTTACGTACATTCTCTTTTACATGTCCTGGACTTACGGGGTGTAACATTCTTCCCCCCTTAAAAACATTCGTCCCCGAATGTTCTTAGTCGGTTGTCAAGCTATACAAACTCCGACACAGTCTCTTTACTATGCCTATCAATCAATACTCCATAAGACCAACGATGCCACACATGGACACCATATAACATACGTAAACATATCAATGGACCTTCCGTCCACGGTCCCTTCTCACAAAACTCGAAGGTTACAGTCTTATCAAAAACGGGATCTTTGGATGTTACTTTCTTTTTTCCCCGCATAAAGGGATGACCCTGTCGTAATCTAAGTCATGGGACTAACACTAACTGAATCCTTCAGTCGGACTCCCACTCAGCTAACTGACGTGTTCCTCCGTGTTACTCCCCATTCTCTGTCTCACTTAGTCACCAAACTAGTTGGGACATGAACCTATAACCTGCATAGCTTAGTTTACCAACTGGTGTAAACTCTAATACTAGTATCATCTCAATCACGAGCACCTATGGACAGTGTTACTGAACCTAAGACATGTGTATCATCATGATTAACCTCCACTCATGGCCTAAAAATGATTTTCTCTACGCACCTTCCTTACTTATAACTATAATCACTATAGTTCTCTTAACCCTTGTTCCTTCTTTTTCTTACTTGTCATACTTTCTCGTACTTCCAAAATTATTTAGTACACGTACAAAATATCAAATATTGTTTATGTTCTCCAATCCTTGGAGTTACTTCCCAAACTTAGCCATCGTGCTATTTGAATTTCCGCTAAGGCTCTTCTCGGTCCTTACGACCTGATTCCGGTGGAACGCGTCCACAAACTCGTACAACGATTAACTAAACTTGGGCCTTGCATTCTCGTTATCCTATCACATAGCGGGACCATATCCAACTGACATCACCCCATTCCATACTATCGGTTGACCCGAAATGAGTCCATAACCCGACCCATCGTCATACTTAACTTCTCATTCTTAGTCTGGAATAAATTTCTCTCTTATCTCAAGGTACTTCTTATCCTATCCCCATATTCACTAGAGGTTTGTCACATAGGCTGAAGTATTTCTACTGTACATTCTTCCCTATTGGTCTTACACTGTTATGGGGCAATTACAACTTGTGAACTCTACACAACTATAGTCTCAGTTCACTTACCATTCTTGTCAACATTCTTAACTTTTCACTTTACTAATCAAAGTATCCCTACCTCTGGGGTACTATCACTTACAACTACTAGCAATAAAGGGAAAACATATACGCTAGGGCGAAATCTGAATCTATCAATGCACGTATGATTCAAAAGAATCGAAATATACCTGTAACCCCATGCGATGTTGCCTCCTGATCCTGTCAAGTAGTCACGTCATCTATGCGGTTCGAAGGACCTCCAGAACTATAAACTCCACCCCGACCTCTTCCACGGTGGTCGACATCCAACACCCCGCTCGGGGGCGCATTGTGGAGGAAAGGGAACCAACTACCGGTCTCATAGGCTGAGCCACTTCACCGGTGCTCTTTCTAAAAGGACATACCCTCAGTATATGGCCCGGACGACCACAATAAAAACAAACACCTGTGCCATAACGGCATTTCCCCAAATGACGCTTACTACATCGAAAACACTGAGGAATAGGTGGTCTCGACTGAGAAAATCCTCTGCTCCTCTGAGAACTTCGAACCCTGGAGCTCGGACCGACTCCTAAATACATTGTGGGGTCCAATCTCCCACCTGTGAGCTGTGGGGGTATGTACTGGGTAGGCTGGGACGAATATCTCACTCGCTGCTGAGGCAGCTCGTCCAAAAACTCACCGGGATAACCAACCGGTCTAGCCCTCTTACGTTGATTTCTGCGTTGGCCCTCTACCCTCTGTACACTTGTCCGTACTAGCCGAATAACCTCCTGCTGATGAAACTGCAGCACCGCTATCTTGGTCAATAACATAACCGCTTCCCTTATGACCCTATAGTCTTCTCCTAACTGAGAAACTGGAGGCTCTGGTGCTGGGGCCTCAAAACATGGCGCAGAAGAACTCACTGACTGCGGCACTATATCCAGTATACCCTGGGCATGAGCCCTATCAACTCTCTGAGTCTGACTGGTAGCTCCTGCTACTGATTTGCCCTTCTAGGCGACTGTTGCCCTCCTTGGAGGCATAGCTGTAATACAAAAATACGTCAGAGAGGAATTATCTTAATAACACAGCTCTATGGCACGATCTCAGAGTGAGAAGAATAGAAACCAACTCCTAAATGTCATGTAGCCTCATGTTTATGGGTGTGGCTCTAAACAGACAGATAATAAAGACTCTACGAGACACGGTCGTAGACATTCAGGATCGATCGCTCGATACCACTGTCACGCCCGAACCGGGCGTGGATCGTGCCCTACCTGGGCACCCTTCTACCTGACTGACACAAGTAAATCGCGAAAATTAAATAACACCTCGTTTTTTTTAAAACCAACCTACGTGCAAGGGCAAAGCCGACAAGGCAGCCATATAATATACATAATCAAAAGACACTACACTGTACATGAGTCCAATCCCACATATGAATACAGACCTCTAAGAGTTATACTGAACTATGACGGGACAAGGCCCGCTGTACCATAATCGTACAAAAAGTCAGATGAAGGAACTATACCAAAATGATAAACTCACGAGCAGATGGAGCTATCCAAAACTTCGGAGCGGTCCTACACTGCAGATCACCAAATCGCGTACCTAAACTGCGACATGAACGCACCCGGCGAGGTCGATCTGAAGAATGTACCAAGTATGTGAACTGAAAAATACTGTAATGAAATCATAACAGTCTATACAAAACAGGAGACATGTATGATAGTCAACCTACAGTACACAATACATAAGCAGTCATATCAAGTCAGGGACGCATGCCTCAAAGTAATTACTCAAATATAATCATGGGTCTCACGCCCAAAATATCAATCATGCCCGTGGAATACTTCCTCACTGTCGGCAGTCCATGATATAATACAACATCGAAGTTAATGAACAACCTTGCAATCACGAGAGTAATGCAATCCTTTTTATCTTTTAAGTTATGTCTTTAACAATGAGAATTACTGTTCCACTTTAAATCATACACACACTGCACCCTTTCATTAATGAAATCACTACCGTTTCAAAACATGAAGGCCGTGCCAGTGCCAGGGTCAACCACCCTCTGTGTTATAATGCAACCTATCATAGGACTATTTCACCCGCAAGGGACTATTTCACCCGCTTAGGTCATGTGGACCCGCAATGAGTCATCGGTACACGATACTCGCATCATGGATAGCTAATCCATGACTTATATATATCCCGGGAATTTAACCCGCCCGAGTCAAATACCGACCCGCCGTGAGTGTGTACCACTCACCCCCATGGGGAGCTAACCCATGGTATCCTTGAAACAAGTTGCCGACCCTTTATGGAGGGACGCGGAGATGTAGAGATATGACACTTGCACGAATGTCTATATGAGCAACCCATATGCAAGCAAACCAAGACAATACCATGCCTTTCACACCAAGACAAAACCATGCCTTTCCTATTTACATAAACCAAGACAATACCATGCCTTTACACAAACCAAGACAATACCATGCCTTTCACACCAAGACAAAATCATGCCTTTCCTTTTTACATAAACCAAGACAATACCATGCCTTTACACAAACCAAGACAATTACCATGCCTTCTTTTTACATAAACCAAGAGAAATACTTATTCAAGCAAGCCAAAGTACTATCAAGGCATAAATAGAATAATTCTCATTTAACAAGCCAAAGTACTATCAAGGCACAAATAGAATAATTCTCTTTTAACAAGCCAAAGTACTACGTACGTACATTCTTTTCAAAAGACTTTTTTTTATGTAAAACCCCAAGATACTAATACCCGTAGTATCAAGGCGTGTCTATTTTTCAAAGTAAGTTACTACACTTTTAGAAACTCATTTCAAAGCTTGAAATCAAGTAACTTCAAATTTTCACAATGTAGGCAACTTATGCCCATTAATCAAAGTAGACAACTTTCTTAACCTTCCATAAAGTCGTTATAACCAACTTTCCATAAAGCCGTTATAACCCTTTATGGTTTTAGACCAATTCATTCCTTTTTATATCCAAGAGACTTACACTTTTAAAACCAAGTATCACATACTTACAAATCAAGTTTCTTAACTTTCAAAATACTTCAAGTCTCTTAATATTTAGAAATCAAGTTTCTTCTACTTTTAAATCTCAAGTAACTCATACCTTTAAAACAAGTTACTTCTCTTTAAATCATGTCATTTCTCCTCTTTTAAATCAATTAAGTAAATCACTCCTTTTACTCCCCCTAAAGTCATTTTAACAACCTTTAGGTTTTGGAACTAAGGCACTAGCCAAAAGATTTGGAAACCACTTCCTTTTCAAGACTCTATGTACTTTAAGTAAAATACTTTCACTAAGGAAATGGATTATAACAACTTACAATTTAAACATCAAAGTACAATCAAGGAAGTATATAGAACAAATTCTATATTAGGCAATCCAAGTACAATCAAGTAGCATATAGAACAACTTCTATATTAGGCAATCCAAGTACAATCAAGGAGTGGATCATTTAAGGAGTAGGACATACTTTCTTTACCATAAGGAATCATGCTAGAAGAGGAGATAGTTCACATACCTTTTCGGCTTAATCCACAAGCTAAGTCGAATACGCCGTACGTAGAATTGTCAACCTATAATGGCCACAACATGACTATCAATTTATAGCTTCTAACGTAGAATAATACTAAGTATACGGTCTCTTATTCTACGGAAAATCGGGCAGCACCTCCTTTGTTTCTACATACTTTTCCACCTTTTTCAAGGTCCGATAATCAATAACCAACATGCCACATTTAAGGCTCAATACAACAACCAATCAAAGGGGATTACACGTCTTACAATACGTGTAAAATTCTGCCCCACAATTCATACGAAGTAGTTTAATATCCAAAGCCATTCTCGGCCAACATATACAACAACACATGTCCTTTCCAATTCTTTTTCAATCCAAGTTCTTAGGTCTAACATGTTATATAGTCATAGACAACTTTAACAACTATAATTCCTTCTTTATATAACATGTGACGACTTAAACTAATAATCAAATTGAATTGTAATCTTAAGGGATAACATGCTAGTTTCGGATTAGGGTTCCAATAGTCAATACACTTATCAAACTTCATACTATAAACCTCATGCTTGCTAATATCCATAACTACAATGATAAGTAATCTTTAATTGCTAAAACGACAAGAATTTTACCTTTACAAGCCCTTATAATTTCCAAGATTCAAAGTCGCTCCTTAGCAATTCTTAGCTCCTTTCCTTTACGCTCCAATACGCTATTTGAAGCCTTTAGAAGTTCACAACCAACTTCTCTTTCATTTCCAATCCAAACTTGAGAAAACGACTTAGGTTTTCGCCTTGCGACTAACGTGAAAATGTCGTTTTCCCGAAATCTTTCTATTGAGATATCCTTACAATACCCTTAGGGACCTTGGGTTAAAGTCTTGTGAATAATGGACCAAAATTACAAAATTTTCTTGTGAGAAATATGGTGAACCCGAGAGCAAGTCTTGAAGAACAAGAATGTTGTGATTTTTTTCTAAGTGTTGGAGACTTAATCTTGCACTAGTGTAGTATTTATAACACAATGGAGGGTCAAGATATCAACATATGTGTGGCTAGGATGAAGATCATTAATTAATTAGCCAAGTGGACAAGTTGACAAGTCAACAATCTCAAGCTTTGAAGACTTGTTCATCTATCATGGTCAATGACCATTTTAACCTTGTATCAATGCGTCCAAGACCATGTGGGGGGTGCCACGTGTCGCCCTCCCATTCGTCCATAAAATTTCGTAATCCTCGTGGACCCCACAAAACGTAAAATCCCTCGGGTGGGCCCCACGTGACCAAATCCGTAAAAATAAATTTCCATAATGTTAATAAGTTTCATACTCTTCAAATAATGCATTTTGAGAATCCAATTCTCAACAACGAACATTTTTCCTTTCCGGCGTTCGGAAGATTTTTCGTCGGAAAAACAATTCTTCCTTTCGTACCAATTTTCAAGTCTTGATTCCTTACGTACATTCTCTTTTACATGTCCTGGACTTACGGGGTGTAACAACACACTTCCCCAGTTACGAACCCCACTACCCCACTCACTGCTCCAGTCTCATCGCCCCCACCCATTGCCCCCGTCATAAACAACTTGCCCCATCACCCATCCCGTCGCCCAGCCACCTGACACACTGCCCAATCACCTGGTACACTGCCCCACCCGACACTCTGCCCAGTCCCGCCAGTCCACTACCTCCCGCAATGTCACCTGAGCCCCATTCTTTACAGCCTCCACCTACCATCACACTTCCCGTGATCCATCCCTCAACCCACTGTATGGAAATCTGTACACAGTACGAGATTTTCAAACTAAAGGTTCACTTTAACCTATCTACTTAAACTATCTCACTTATTCCTAAAACCCAAAATTATACAAACTTGACCCAAATTGAAATGCGGTCATGCGTGAGGAGTTTAATGCATTAATCAATCAGCACACTTTGGATCTTATTCCGAAACTAGAGGGGGTGAATGTGATTCGTTGTATGTGGCTCTATCATCACAAATGCAGAGATAGTGGTGAGATTGAACGTCATAAGGCTAGACTTTTGGCTAATTGTACAATACAACATGAGAGAGTTGATTGTAGTGAGACCTTTTGTCTGATGGTCAAATCAGCCACCATTCGCACCGTGTTGAGCATAGCTATAGGGATGAATTGGCTTATTAACTAGCTTGATGTAAAAAATACTTTCTTACATGGGGATTTGAAAGAAACCATTTATATACAACCGTCTGGCTTTGTGCATCGGAAGGTATGAGATTCTGCACTTCATAGGTCTTGACGCAGGTATGCACTAGCCTACCCTTAGCTCATTCGATGCATAAACTATGGTTGTTCCCTTCTATTCCTCAGTATATATGTCGTCTTCGTAAGTTACTATATGGTTTAAAACAAGCCCACAGGGCTTGGTATGAGATATTTGCTACATACATCATACATATGGGGTTCGTGTGCAGCAAGAGTGATCATTCACTCTTTATTTTTCATTAAGGTACTGACACGACTTACCTTTTTTAATATGGGGATGATATTGTTCTGGCAACTTCTTCTGTTATACTGAAACACAAGATCATTGCCCTGCTTAAGTCTGAATTTACTATGACAGATTTGGGTAAGTTGAGTTATTTTTTTGGGATATAAGTGACCAGTCCGCATAGGTCATGTTCTTATGTCAGCGTACATATACAGATGAGATTGTCTACCGGGCTAAAATGGCAAACTGCAAGATCATGTCCACTCCTGTCGACTTCAAGTCAAAACTTAGTGCAAATGACGGGGATCCAGTCATCGATCTCTCTCTTTATAGGAGTCTGACAGGTGCTCTTCAGTATCTCACCTTCACTCGGCCAGATATTGCATATGTTGTTCAACATGTGTGTTTGTTCATGCACGCTCATAGGGAGCCTCACTTTACAACTCTTAAACGTATCATTCGGTATGTTAAGATCACTCTTGACTATGGACAACATCTATATCCTCCACACCGATTAGATTGCTCTCTTACACGGACGCCGATTGGACAGACTGTCCGGACACTCGTCGCTCTACGTCGGGCTATTGTGTATTTTTTTGGGGATAATATTATTTCACGGTCTGCCAAGCAGCAAGCCACGCTTTCACGTTCGAATGCTGAAGCAAAATATCGAGGCATTGCAAACGTTGTTGTCGAGCTATGTTGGCTCCGAAATCTCCTTCTTGAGCTTCATTGTCTCTTACATAAGACATCTTTGGTTTACTGTGATAACATATTTGTTGTTTACTTGTCTCATAATCTGGTTCAGTATCAGCGAACCAAGCATATTGAGATGGATATTCGCTTTGTTCGCGAGAAGGTTGCAATGGGTCACGTTAGGGTGTTACATGTTCCTTCTTCATATCAGTACATATATATCTTCATCAAGGGGCTTCCTCGATAATTGTTCTTTGACTTCAGATCTAGTCTCAGTGTCCGACCTCCTCTCGCTCCAACTGAAGGGGTGTGATAGTGAATATATTTTCATATATTCACCATATATTCTGCAATTAATATTTTAGTGTAATTACGTAAAGTAGATATTCTTATTCCATTAGAATTGAAATTGTACACACTATATATATTGTATTAATGAAAGGACTCTACTTAAGGAGATTTACACTAATCTACACTAACTTTATGTATAGAATGTGCATGGCGCTTGGACAATGCAAAAGTTGCAGAAATTCCCCCCTTTTCAATCTTGTCCATAATGTCCCCCTACACTGCACCCCCAAGAGTTTTTTTCGTTTCTCATTCGATATTTAGTCAGTTCGAATTAATTCAGATTTGTATTGCATAAGTCATAAGATTCATTACAAAGAAAAGCAGGCTCGATAAGGATTTTTTCATACTCGATACTCGAATTTGAAACCTCTAGTTAATAATGGAGAGATTTTATTCATACCATCACGATTTTTATTACTCCCTCCGTTCCATAATAAGTGTCAGCTTAGCAAAAAAAATTATTCCAAAATAAGTGTCACTTTAGGAATTCAAGACATAAACATTTTTTGACAAGTTATCTATTCAAGACATAAATAATTATTATTCATGCATGCTTTAATCAAAAGGGAAAATAATCTATTTTTATTAAATAGAAATAAATTGGTAAACTTTCCATTGCATTATTAATTTTTTAATATATATATTTTTTGTTAAGATGATACTTATTATGGAACGGTCAGAGTAGTAGAGTGAACGTAAAATTTGATCACAACTGCAGATTTTCTTGGGAAGGAGAATAAAAAGAAAAGGGATTTTTGTATGTCCGAAGAAAGTAAAAGGCTGCTAGCTAGCAATTCATTTTTTTCTTTTTATAGTCCAGGTTTTTAGGCTTGCGTCTGACTATTTTATTGGTATTATTCAGACGTCCTGGAGGGTCCTTCAACACTATTACCAGTAAAATGCGGGATGTGCTCCGCTGACCAGTTTCTGGGACGTACAACTGATTAATGAGACAAGGTCCAATTCCCCAAATGCAGAGTTACTTCGTGCTTGCAGGGAATCGAACTCACGCTATCCATGTCAGAGCGTCTTATAACACCCAGACTTTGCCACTGGACTATGCCCGGGAGGACAGCAATTAAACTTTAATATATTGCATATTAATCTCAGAACATGCACAATATTTAAATATAGTAACTGTCGAAGAAAAGAAGAATAAGAAAGAAAGTCGAATAGAATCTGTTGGTTTGTTATTTCGGAGTTTCTGACAAAAGATGAAAGTTGCAGTAATATTTAAAATTCAACCACTACTTGAAATAGTAAATTAACTAGTGAAATTGTTTAATTAATTAGGACTCAATTTACAGCCACTAAATCCAGATGTCAGCCTTTGGAAAAACAATTACCACTAAATAATAACTTGAGGTCTCAAGTTCGAAATCACAGGATAACGCCTGACTTGCCTTCGCCTCTTGGGGGAACCTGTCACACCTGGCTTGTCTCGTGTGGTTAATCTGGCTGACGTGTTTGCAGACTATGTGTCGGGTTTACCCAGAGCGCACCTTCGGATAGCGGCTGCGGGTGCCCTTGTCCTTTTCCTTTTTAATTACCCAATCAAGATTAAGGTTTCCACTAAAAAAGAATATTATTGTATGATTAATTAATTGATAATATTGGACTTTTATTAGTTGTGATGACAACACTAAAGAAGAGAGTACTGATTCGAATAGAGAGCCAAGCATCATAGACAGTCAGACAGATCTTAGATTAGTTTTTTTAATGCTTAAAATCGCTGGAAGAATAACTCAGTAAAGTTAGCTGATCAAACAGCTGAGAAAAACAGCTAGTAGATGAGGAACAATTCTCTTAAGTTTCCATCTTTAACTTTGTTCTAACATAATATATACTATTTTTTAACCGTCCGATCGATGGTCGGTGTCATTTTAGAGTTCTGACTAATTCGGTTTCATGTTGTTGTAAGTCTCATTAAATGAAAAACGCTTCTTATTAAAAAAAAATCTCATTTGTCAGGGCTTGATCCGAGACATTTGCCTAAGGATTAATAGATCCTATTCATCCTACTACAACTCTTGATTGGTAACATAACAATTCTAGCTAACTCACGTTCATATTATTTATCTTATAAGATTTTTGCACACCCC
This sequence comes from Przewalskia tangutica, assembly GCA_029844215.1. Lineage (NCBI taxonomy): Eukaryota > Viridiplantae > Streptophyta > Magnoliopsida > Solanales > Solanaceae > Przewalskia > Przewalskia tangutica. The sequence goes on from CM056719.1 coordinate 153,678,253, forward strand.
TTGAGAAAAAGACTTAATCATAGAGTAATAAACGTCTAATTTAATTACCATTCTACTAATTGGAATAGTAAGGATAAGTTAACAATAATAATAATAAAAATAAAATGTTGAGTTGCTATTGAAGTATTAGAAGAACTAGAGGGACTAAAATGTAATTAAGAATGTTGGAATATTAAGTGTAGCTAAATTAAAGTAGTAACTAATTATGTTAGTTAGTTAGTAGTTAACATGTACATATACAATTGCTAGCTCATTTGTACACTAACAATTGTCATTTTACAGATTGAATAAATTCTCTCAAACTCTTTACTTTTTCATCTCACTATTTTCGATTGTTCCATTGATGTTATTCAACATGGTATCAGAGCTTAGGTGAGCATTGTTGATCGGTTAAGCTTGAATTGAGCTTTATGTTGTTGATTAATTCGTAGAGAAAATCTACTTGTGATGTATTGTTAGTTCATCGTCCATAGAAGTAGTTGTTTTGTCGGATTATTGGAGATTAGTTGAAATTGCAAGTTTCGTGAAATTATTCGATTAATTGATGTCGATCCTTATCAATGACGGTTGAAAGCCTAGAAATTAATGGTGGATCAACCGGAACACATGCAAATGCAAGTGGTGAAGGTACGATTGTGATCGATCATCATCCATTGTTTCTACAAGTGTGTGATATTTCAAGTAGTTCTCTTGTGTCCATTCAATTAACTAGTGCTGAAAATTATACCTCATGGAGTAGATATATGAGAATTGGACTACTAGAAAAGGGTAACTAAGGTTCTGGAAAATGTGCTAAAGAACTGTCAGTATAAGAAATTATTATATTATCACTTATCATGTCATCCTTACATGTTATAGCGAATAACCTCTCTTATATTTTCAATATCACATTTCATACTTTAAGGAGGCTTACCTGTAAACTATGATGTTGAGACACTTAAAAAATGAGTCGAGTACTATGTGACGAATCCTTTAAAAAGTAGTGCATTTTAGGAGTACTTGACTCGGGTACGATAATATTTTTAGAAAATCTGAACAACATAGCTCATAAATATTATTTACATAATTTGATAATATAAATACCTTTTTATATTGACGGATAGTGTATATAACTTAAACTCGTTTTCTAATTAGAATATTTCTTGAATGACTTTTGATATGGACAGGGGCTTGAGAATATATATGATATTCGTTTTAGTTCGATCTTCATAACTTTTTAATTTACACAACGCTTACGGAAACCCCAAAGACATCATTTGATTTGTAACATCAACTTGGTGACAATACATTAGATAGGGAATTATCCTCTTAGGAAAAACACACAACCGTTAGAAGTTGGCATTGCCCAATGACCAAAAAATGGTAGGGGCTAGGGGACTTTAGGACATTTGCATGGTTGACTTAATATTAGCAAACTAGAAAGTAGATTTTGATTTGTGGGCAAGGCAAAGTCCTTTTCAAGTTATAGATTTCACATTGGGCTTAAAAATATGGGACTCCCTACTTTTCATCTTTTATTCTGTTTACACCTAAATTGCTTTCACACCTCTAAATGATGATATAAAAATGACTTAAGCCGCTGTTTTCATTTCCTCGCTGACCCATCATGCAAAAGAGTGTGTGAATACACTCTCTTTTGAACACGTAAGAATGAGGAAAACTTATCCAAAGATAGTGGCCCAGTGGCCATTAGTCAAATTTATGGCCTTAGGGTCACAAGTTCGATTCTCGGCGGATACGTTCTCCGGGGCATATGCCTCGTATTAAACTCTGGTAGCTTAACCGCGCGGGCATGTTGCAGTGTGGGTTTGATACTCCCTCAGACAATCCCTGTTGGGGGGTCGAACCTTGTAGCATTGATCCGTTGGTGGCAATCAGACACTGAATGTGGGGCGCACATCCCGCGATTTACCTAGCGGTGGCGGCCAAGAACGGGTTCCATTCGCCTCCAGGAGCATAGTACCAGTACTTGTGCAGGTACTAGCGATATGGGGGTACTAAGGCTACCCCGAGACCTGAATTATCAAAAAAAAAAAGAATGAGGAAAACTTGGAAAATCATCTTCCAAGTGGGGGTAATTCTCTTCTTCTTCTTCTTCTTTTTTTGGTAAAGAAGTGGGGTAATTCTCAATAGTTAGTTGCCACAATATTTGTTCCTACTTCTTCTTAATATACCACACAAATTATACCTCAACTTTATATTTTTTTATTTCTTCTTTAGGTGTAATAATTATTTATTTCAATTGTGTATTTCTCTTTCGGTCCAAATGTGTAAAAGAGACTTCAATTTATCTACATAAAATGTTTTAGCCAAAATAATGGAGTTTCAAATGTAAATTTTCTTTTTATTTCTTATTTAGAGACAAACGAGTATTTATTTCAATTGTGTACTTTTTTTCGGGCTAAATCTGTAAAACATTTGCTAGAGCTCCATTATTTTTAGTCAAATAAAAATATTTAGCCAAAATAATGAACTATTCAATTGTGTATGTCTTTTTAGATATAATGGCGATTTATTTTAACAATTTCGATAAATCTATAAAAAATCTAGGTGAACCTCCATCATATTTATCTAAATCAAATAATTTAGCCTAAACAACAGAGTTTTAGACATGTTTTTTAGTTTACATAATGCTTACAAAAGGCCAAAAGGCATCATTTAATTTGTTCATCAACTTGGTGACAATACATACCAGGTATGTGTTTGGCCAAACTTTTACAAGTGTTTCTCAATTTGAGAAATATTTTTTGGGTCAAACACATACTTATCAAGAAGTAGAAACATTTTTTAAAAAAAACCAAAAAGTGTTTCCACAATGGAAGAGAAGGAGAAACACCAATTTGGTGCTTCTCCAAACATTTTTTATTTTAAAAAATAAATAAATTGGTGATCCACTTTTTTTTTTCAATTTGGTTTGATTATTCACTTTTTTTAAAAAAATCAATTGGGTTTAATTATTTACTGTGCTTTTGATAACTAGTTAATATGTTAGCTTTTTAAAGACTTTTTCAATCGGGTTTAATTATTCACTCTTTTTTATTCAATTGAGTTTAATTATTTACTGGATTTTTTATCATTAGTTGATATGTTATCTGTTTTTTTTCTTCAAAATTTTGTTTATAGACTTAATTCAACTGCGTTTTTATATATTCTATATTCTAGTTTATTAGTTGTGTAATGATGTAATATTTCAACTTTTCAACATATTGAGTCATTGACTATCTATCATATTGTCATTACATTTTTTAGGTACAATATAATATTATTTTTTGATTAAATATTTAAAAAAAAATTATTAAATTGTAAAGATATACTAATTTTTAGAAACATAGGATAGAAAAGAATAATTTAAATAGTTTAAAATCTATTAAAAAGAATATTCTAGTTTCTTTACATAAATGTGGGCCAAACAGAAAATTATTTTTGTTTCTTAGAAATACTTTTATAATTATAGGCCAAACACCCTAACAGATTCTCTAAAAACAGTTTCTGCAAAACTACTTCTAAGAAACAGAAACTGTTTTAAAAAAATTTGGTCAAACATACCCACACAGGGAAGAATTATCTAAGGAAAAACACAACCGTTAGAAGTCGGCATGTCCCAATGACCAAAAATGGTAGGGGCTAGGGGACTTTAGGACATTTGTATGGTTGACTTAAAATTAGCCGTGGCCAAGGCAGTCCTTTTCTAGTTATAGAGTAGAATTTTTATCTGGTTCAACGTCCATTATTTATGGATATATTCCCTTTGTATTAAAATATTTGTCACATTTATTTTTTTAAGAGTTAATTTAATTAATTTAATATTTTTAAATTAGAATTTAAATATTAAATATTATATAAAAAGTATTATAATTGCAATTCTTCTCATATCAATATGATAAAAAAAATATTTTAGAATCTTGATCAAAATTTATATAGTTGATTCTCAAAAAATTAAACATGATAAATATTTTGTGACAAAGAAAGTATATATAATGTAAATTTTCAGCTAAAGAGGTTGGGATGAACTCTCTAGCTCTTCCCTTGATTAGGGGACTTCTGAATAGTAGCATATACAATTTATTGTACAAGTGGTGTCACTTTATTATGGTAACTAGATTTGTTTTACTTTGGTTTTTTCATCTACTAAAATATAGAAATTAGCGGCAGGTAAATTGCGTAGCTAAAGATCAATTCATCACTAATCCTATTTAGCGATGAATCAACAATGTATTATCAAAAAATTATACCAGCTATAAGCTATTTAACGATGAAATTCTTTGTTAATTTCATTTTTGTGTAATGATCTGATGTTCGATATTTACATTGAGATCCGATTAATTTAAATTCATGCGTAAAACTCATTAAAAGGAAGCACCCCTACTAGGATCCGTAGAAGGGTGTCTCCTCAGCGGCTTCTAGACACAAAATATTAGTATATTATTGTGTCTTAGCTTGTGAGCAAAGTCCGTTTTTTGATAATAGAATTCACATTCATTTTTCATGGTGTTACGTTTGTATTTATCAGAGAGATATAATTTGATCCAAAACGTATGTTTCTACATGAACTCATTCTGCAATTATACTATTTAGAAAAAGCTTTTCATGTTATTCCTAATAAGTTCACCTCAGAGCCTATGTTGTTTCCACTGATAACATAAAGAACTTTAATGTTACATAATCGGAATAATAAAAGGCTAACATATAGTCGTCTCAAATAAATGACATTCATAAATAAAAAAGGAAGAAATGGGATTAAAAATATTAAATTAGAAGACTGACTAAGTAGATACAAATACATGCAAATTTTGATATCATCATAAAATGTTTGGTTCTCTTGCTCGTTGCTAACGGAGTAAGTAACTTGAAAAGTAAATTATGTAACCTACTAACAAGTTAATCAAAATGTTTAGCCAAAATAATGAACTATTCAATTGTGTATGTCTTTTTAGATGTAATGACGATTTGTTTCAATAATTTCGGTAAATCTATAAAAGACATAAGTGAACCTCCATCATATTTGTCTAAATAAAATAATTTAGCCTAAACAGTGGAGTTTTAGACATGTTTTTAAATTTACATAATGCTTACAAAAAGCCAAAAGGCATCATTTAATTTGTACATCAACTTGGTGACAATACACTAGATAGGGAATAATTCTCTTGGGAAAGTTGGCATGGCCCAGTGACCAAAAATGGCAGGGGCTAGGGAACTTTAGGACATTTGATGGTTGACTTAAAATTAGCAAGTAGATTGTGACCTGTAGGCAAAGTCCTTTTTGTAAATGTGTATACTGTACAAAATCTCTTTTCATATATTTTGTAAATATAATTATGGTAAAACTAGAATTTCTCTTATAATTAGGATTAAGATTCCTATTATAATTAGGATTTCATATATTGTGTAAATATAATTAATGAGAAAGACTACTCAAGGGAGATTAATATCATCTTACATGATATCAAGAATCAAAACTAAAGAACCCTAGATTTTTTTTCCAGCCGCCGGTAACCCTCCCCCCCCCCTCGGGATTCCGCCGCGGCTCCTCCTAAAAAATTCCTAGTCTCTTCTTCTCCATTCCTCTATTCTCTAAATGGTTCCTCTTGCATTTCCCACACATTCTGATGCTTCCGCTTCCACAACTCCCACCACCAACTCATCACCATCTTTCCATCCGGCTCTCGCCGTTACAAACATCAAGAATTTCATCCATCTCATTCTTGATCAGGAAGATGGTCAATACTGATCGTGGGTCGAACTATTTAAAATTCATGCATGTGTTTACCACGTGCTTGATCACATCGATGATTATGTTCCTCGCCCCCGGAGATCGATGACACAATATGGCGTCGTCTCGATGTCGTGGTTAAACAGTGGATATATGACACTATATCCAAAGATCTCCTTCTCACTATCATGAAATCCGGCGCCTCAGCCCGCGATTTGTGGATTCGTTTGGAGGAAATATTTCAAGACAACAACACACATGCGCTGTGTATTTGGAGGAACAATTTAACAACACATGTCTTTGATAATTTCTCCAACATGACTGATTATTGCAAATAGTTCAACCTTGTGGCAGATCAACTCTCCAACATCGACACGCTTGTCTCGGAAACTAAAATGGTGTTACAATTTATTGCAGGCCTTTCGAAAAGCGAATTTGATACTTTGGCCACTATGATTCAACAGACGGATCCGTTACCCAATTTTAACAAAGCTCGCTCACAATTGTTGCTCGAAGAAACCCGTCGTGCTAAATAAGATGAACATAATCAAAAGGGGTTAGCCGTCGAAACGCCTCCCGAAAACCAGCTTCCTGCTAGCCAAACGTAGCCGGGAAATTGTAAAATCCGGAAAAAATAATAATAATATATAGTTGTGGTTGAGTTAATAAAAATATATATATATATATATATATATATATATATATATATATATATATATATATATATATATATATATATATATATATATATATATATATAAGAAAATAAAGAATAAATTGCATGGGATAGAATTAGTGTTAAAGTTGGATAAATAGATAGATAAAATGAAAATAAGAAAACAAAAAAACAAAGTAAAAGAAAAAAAAAACATGAAGGCATGCAGTATTGCATTTGCACGTCCATCCCCTTCTCTTTACCCCTTCCCCCCTTTTCATTTTCCCTCTAACTCTTGTCATTTCACCTCCCATAGGTTATAGAAAACTCTCCACTTATACATTGTATTTACACACAAACAAAGTACATAACATAAAGGTTAGAAAATCAGAAAAAAACAAGGGAAAAGAAGAGGAAAAAATATCAAGAGGGCAAGAAGAACAAAAAGCAAAATACTAGAGAGTAAGGATAATTTTAGCAACCACACAACAATTCTTCACACTTACAAGGTGAGTTTTCTCACTCAGAAATTCTTGGTAACATCCTTTATTTTAAGTTCAATACATGTTAGAATAAGAATTGAGTATTGAAAAGAAATATTGAACTTTTAATTGTTTAGACAACTAGTTGAGTCATGAACTTTACGAACTGTTCTTACTGAGTTATAATTGTTAGAATTTGATGAAATTCGGAAGAGTGGTACACCTCTCTATTATGATCATATAGAACCAAAAATGAGGTAAAATGGACATACGGTTTGAAAGTTATCATAGTTCAAAGTTCCTGCCTTAGATTTGGCCGAAATTCGGAAAGTCATAATTACAGATTGTTTTTATTGAGTTTTACTTATTAGAATTATATGAAAATTTATATGGTTGTAAATCTCTCTGTTACGGACAGATATATATAAAGATTTATTATAACGGACTTACGAGTTGAGAGTTATTGTAGTTTGAAGTTGCTGCCTCGGATTCGTCGGAATCCAGAAGGGCAGGACGTTGAAACGTAAAACTGTACTAATATGTGGGGAATATGAAAATTGTTGCTAAATGAAAGTTCTATATATCTTTGTTGTGGACATTTTGAGACCTTACAGGGGTCTATCCGACTTACGGATTGAGAGTTATATCTGTTTAAAGTTTCTGCCTCGGATCTATCGAGATCCAGGAAGGGCAGCGAATCAAAGTGTAAAACTGAACCAAATGGTACAGAATATGAAAGGATGGTTCACATGGAGACGTGTAGATCTCTGTTCTCGTAGTTTTGAGATTTTATGGGGCTTGAACGGGTTTACAGATTAGGAGTTATGACTATTCTAAGATTGGGTGTTGTTTAATAAAAATTCTGCCGAAACAAATTTTATGGGACTGTTTTGAGGATAAATTTGTGTTAGTTACCCAAAGTAGTTTTAAATGAAATTTGGTACAGTGAAAGATCCCCGTCTTACCTTAGTTTCCGCTTAAGAAACACCTTAGTTGGAGTTATGGTTAAAAAGTTATAATCGTTACAAGTATGAATGACAGAATGTTGGGAAAAGGAATATTATTTATTCGATCTTCTGAAAAATATGAAAAGTGAATACGTGTTCACATAAATATATAAATATAAACATAATGGATCGGGTTGCACGCCGCAACAAAACGTAAAGTGAATACTTGTTCACAAATACGTAAATATAATGGATCGGGTTGCACGCCGCAACAAAACGTAAAGTGAATACGCGTTCACAAATACGTAAATATAATGGATCGGGTTGCACGCCGCAACAAAACGTAAAGTGAATATGCGTTCACAAATACGTAAATATAATGGATCGGGTTGCACGCCGCAATAAAACGTAAAGTGCATACGTGTTCACAAATACGTAAATATAATGGATCGGGTTGCACACCGCAACAAAACGTAAAGTGAATACGCGTTCACAAATACGTAAACATAATGGATCGGGTTGCGCGCAACAAAGCGTAAAGTGAATACGTGTTCACAAATACGTAAATATAATGGATCGGGTTGCGCGCAACAAATATGAAAGATGAATACATGTTCACCTATATATAAATATGAAAAGTGAATACGCGTTCACAAATATATAAATGTAATAAACATGTGGAAATGCGAGGAATGTCTTAACGCATAATACGGGATAAAATGAAGTGTTAGTTAAACCGAGAATTTCCTATGAGGAGTTGTTGCATATTTAAAAATGTTGTAACTGATATGTTTTGCAATATGCTTATTACGTTATAATGTGATTGCGCTTGAATATTGTGGTGTTACTTTGAATTGCAGTAAGGTTTCACCACTTTGGATGGTAGGGCTGACTCTTTATTTAACATGTTTCAGGAAAGCGTGATAGAGGAAAGACTCCACGCCAAGGCTAGCGATCGTCCCGCAGCCTCTTGTCATACCAAGTCCATTGCTTCGGGCTTGATACTCGTCAGGTTCAGAATGTCAGTTCCAATGTCTCGGGAAATGCCCGTGTGGAATGGTCTCCCTTCCAACTTAGAGTAATATTTGTCAGTATGTCTATGTAGAAACAATATTTGCACGAGCATGGGCTCGCGTTATATTTTCAATAAAGTCATAAACAAATTTCTTTATTGTTATTTTTATTAATAGCTCCGTATTTGAATATAAGTTTAAATTTCTAAATAAAGAGAATTAAATGGTGCTCCTGGTGGAAAATAATTGTTCAGGTGCCATCACACCCTAAGTAAAGACTTAGGAGAAGTCGGGGCGTGACAGAAATTCCCAACAACGGCAGGACCGCGGCAGCAGATGTGGCAAGGGCCGCGGCGGCAGAGAAGGCCACAATCGTGGCAAGGGTTGCGGCTAGCAGAACCAGCAGCAGCAGTCACTGCCCAGTCCCCAGTATGGTTGGGCCGTGGTGCCTCAACAGTACTAGCAGAGCGCCACGACGCCTCAACAGTACCAGCAGTAGTGGCTCAACTCGTATGCCAAACTGTGGTTCTGGGCCTCGACCAGCCCGATGCACCGCAAGCCCGCCCAGACCGCACTCCACATGACTCCCATCGATTCGGTCGCTTTGAGCTGCATTTGCAACAATCGGACAACACTTGGTATATGGACTCCGGCGCCACATCTCACCTCACCCAGTCTGTAGGTAATATTCTCAAATTGTTTAGTTTAAAGCATCCTCAATTTATTACCGTTGGCAATGACCACCGCATTCCGATAAAGGGTTATGGTACATCCTACAAACAACCTCCTCATCCACCCTTCTCCCTTAAGAATACCCTATATGCCCCACACATCATTAAGAACCTAATTTCTGTCCACAAATTTACTCGTAATAACTCCGTCTCTGTTTACTTTGACCCTTTTGGTTTTACTGTGAATGGTCTTTATACGGGGACACCTCTTACGAGATGCAATAGCACGGAGGATATTTGTCCATTCTTATCCACCTCCGCTGCCAGATCTTGCTCTCTCGTCTCTCTTGCGGCTATCTCTCCATCCATATGGCATAATAGGCTTGGTCATCCAGGAGCCCCAGTTTTTAATTTTCTTAGAGCCAATAATTTCATTCCATGCAATAATGGAAAACTAGCCCAACAATGTGTTTCTTTTCATTTGTTTGTTCATAATGCTTTAATTTCCCATTCTCGTCTGAGTATGTCCATTTTTCTTGCTTTACTTTGCTCTGCTTTGCCTGTGACTGTGCTCTGTCTTGAGCCGAGGGTCTCCCGGAAGCAGCCGATCTACCTATCAAGGTGGAGATAAGGTCTGTGTACACTCTACCCTCCCCAGATCCCACATTGTGGAATTTCACTGGGTATGTTGTTGTTGTTGATATTATACATACCGATTTATGGACATCTCATATCCCTAGTTCCCTCGATCATAAATATTATCTTGTATTGCTAGATGATTTTTCTCACTACATTTGGGTCTATCCTCTTAAATTCAAATCGGCAGTGTTTGCCAAATTTCTTGAGTTTCGCACTTTTATCCAACACAGTTTGAAAAAGGTATAAAATCTTTTCAGTGCGATAATGGTCGTGAATTCAATAACTCTATGTTTCACCGCTTTTGTACAAACAATGGCATAGTCTTTTGTTTCTCCTGCCCTCACATTTCCCCATAAAACGGTAAAGATGAATGAATCATTCGCACCATTAACAATATGATTCACACTCTATTGATTCATGCTTTCATCCCTCCGTCCGGGTATATGCTGCTAAGATGTCAGATTACATTCTAAATATTCTCCCAATTAACACCCTTCACAATATGACCCCTACCGAAATCCTCTATCGCATAGTCCCTTCTTACAATCATTTACAAATATTCGGTTGTCTATATTATCCTAACCTTGCCTCTACTGCCCCTCACAACTACCTCCACGGACCACTACATGTGTCTACTTAGGCTTTCCGTCGAACCATAGGGGCTATCTCTGCTATGACTTGTCCACTCGTCGAATACACATTTCACGTCACGTCACATTCGACGGGATCATATTCCCATTTTTAATCCTCAGAAATTCCAAAAACTGGATTACTCATTTCTTGACGAGTCTGCCATCTCTCCCATAATTCTCAGTCAACTTCAGTCACCACTGTCGTCAGCGCCGAGGGCCATCGATGAGGCGCCGCGGCGCCACCCTTCCAGTGACCAAACTGATTTCTCACCGTCGTCAGTGCCGCGACCCAACGGTGAGGTGTCGCGGCGCCTCCGACATATTTTCCACCACCTTCTCCATATCCGACCATACCCTCTGTCTCGTATTCTGCCACTCAGCCGATGCAACCACCCACTGTCCCCACTCACAAAATGAAAACTCATGCCAAACACGAGATTTTAAAACTCAAAGTCCAATATAACTTGTTGTTCAAACCATCTCTCCAATTTCCAAAACCCCCAAATTAGCCAAACAAGATCCGAATTGGAATATGGTTATGTATGAGGAATTTAATGCTTTAACCAAGAACCACACGTGGGATCTAGTACCTAGACCTGAAGGGGTGAAAGTGATCCGTTGTTTGTGGCTTTTTCGTCACAAATTCAAAGACAGTGAAAATCTTAAGAGGTATAAGGCAAGACTTGTGACTAATGACACAAACCAGCAGGAGGGCATTGATTGTGGTGAGCATTCAGCCCGGTTTTCAAACCGGCTACCATTCACACTGTTCTGAGCATAGCTATGGGAAAACACTGGCCGATCCATCAACTTGATGTGAAAAATACATTTTTACATGGGGACCTGAAAGAAACAGTCTACATGCATCAGCCGCTTGGGTTCGTCCATCATGCTGTCCCTCACTATGTGTGTCGTCTCCGTAAGTCACTCTATGGCCTGAAACATACCCCTCGTGCGTGGTATGATCGCTTTGCCAGGTATATTATGCAGATTGAGTTTGTATGCAACAGAAGTGATAATTCCCTGTTCATTTTTCATCAAGGTGGTAGCATTGCTTACTTACTACTGTATGTGGATGACATTGTTCTTACTGCCTCATCCGATGGGTTGAAAAATGAGATTATTGCTTTACTTAAGATCGAATTTGCAATGACTGATTTGGGCAAGCTGAGTTATTTCTTGTGGATATCAGTGACCAGGTCTGTCAACCACATGTTCTTGAGTCAGCGTAAGTATGCAGATGAGATTGTGTATAGGGCTAAGATGGCGAATTGCAAAATCATGTCTACTTCAGTTGATTCAAAATCCAAGCTCAGTGCTATGGATGGTGCTCCAGTCTCCAATCCTACTCTTTATGGGAGCATTGCTGGTGCACTTCAGTATCTCACATTTACCAGACCATATATTGCTTATGATGTTCATCAGGTATGCTTATTTATGCATGCCCCCAGAGAGTCACTTTTCTGCCCTTAAGCGTATCATCTGATACATTAAGGGCACACTTGATCATGATTTGCACCTATACCCCTCTGCGCCAAACAAATTGCTCTCTTATACGGATGCAGATTGGGCAGGGTCTCCGGACACGCGACGCTCCACCTCCGTCTTTTGTGTATTTTTAGGGGATAATCTGGTTTCATGGTCTGCCAAACGATAGGCCACCCTATCTCTTTCCAGTGTCGAGGCTGAGTACAGAGGCGTTGCAAATGTGGTAGTTGAGATTTGTTGGCTCAGAAATTTACTGTTAGAGCTTCAATGTCCTTTGCGTCAGACATCTATTGTGTACTGTGATAATATCTCTGCGATCTATCTTTCTCGCAATCCGGTTCAACATCAGCGTACCAAGCACATTGAGATAGACATACATTTCATTCGTGAGGAGGTTGCGCTAGGACATGTCAGAGTATTACATGTTCCCTCATCATATCAGTACGCATACATATTCACCAAAGGACTTCCCCGACAGTTATTTCTTGACTTCAGATCCAGTCTCAGCGTCTGGCCTCCTCCCGCTCCGACTGAGGGGGTGTGTAAACGTGTATAGTGCAATACAAAATTTATATTCATAATTAAAATATATTCCATATATTGTGTAAATATAATTATGGTAAGACTAGGATTCCTCTTATATTAGGATTATGATTCTTATTATATAAAGAATGTACACTATATATATTGATATTAATGAGAAATACTCTTCAACGAAGATTAATATCATCTTATACTTTTTCTAGTTATAGACTAGAATTTTTATCAGGGTTCAACATCAATTATTTATGTGTATACTCCCTTTGTACTAAAATAATGGTCACGATTCATTTTTTCAAAAGAGGTTATTGTATAAGTAGTGTCACTTCTTTAGGGTAAGTAGATTTGTTTTGTTTTTTGTTTTTCATCTACTAAAAGATATGAATTAACATCGCGTAAATTATGTAGCTAAATAACAATTTATCACTAAGCTTATATAGTGATGTATTAATAACATATTATCAAAAAATTATGTCAACTACAAGCTATTAACGATGAAATTCTTAGTTAATTTCAATTTTTCTTGTGTAATGATCCTATATTTACATTAAAGTGTAATTAATTGAGACTCGTACACACAACTCATTAAAGGGGAAAACGCATCCGTAGAAGGGTGTCTCCTCAGCTGCTTCTAGACACAAAACATTAGTAAATTATTATGAATTTGTGACTTGTGAGCGAAGTCCGTTTTCTGGTAATAAAGTTCACATTCATTTTTCATGGTGTTACGTTTATATTTATCAAAGATGGAATTTGATCCAAAACATATGCTTCTACATGAACTCATTCTTCAATTATACTATCTCAAGAGTCGAGCAATTTCCTCGTTTTCAAGTTACTTTTCAAATAAATACTCCTCTTATTGCTAATTTTGGTCAATAGTTTCCAACTCTAGTTATACAACCTTTAAATTTTCGATTATTTTCTTGGTTAATTAAATAAATTAATGAGATTTGATTTTATATCTTGTATATCATGGTAACACTTCTATGCTAGTTTCAATTTTTTTTATGTCATTCCTATTTAGTTTCGATTAAGAGTCCTCCGTTGTTTCATGATAGAGTAACATGAATAATTTCACAGAATCCAGTTATAGAAAAACCAACAACTTTACAATCGTTTATAATGAATGAAATTAGTAAATATAAAAGGAGTAAATATAAAAGGAAGATTGAGTGAGATTAAAAAAAAAAGAATTAAATTAGAAGATTGATCACTAAATAGATATACATATGTGCAAATATTTCTGATATCACCAAAAAAGTTTAGTTCTCTTGCTAGTTGCTAGCGGAGTAAGTTGTTAAAATATCCACATCGATGTTGTAAGGAATGAATGTACTATTTATATGGATTTGCACAATTATCTCATCACAAGCTAGCTTTTGGGTTTAGTAAATTCAAGATCCATTATTTACATAAATAACTTAAAAGCACGTTAACATGTTATAAGCGTTTTTAAATTTATCTAGAAGACCCTTTTGGTTTGATAAAATATTTTACTATTTTATCATTTTCTCTAATTTTTAAAATATCTTTCTCAAAACAAAACTCCTAACTTCCCCACTCTATATCTGTCATTCTTCCTTTTCTTTGCATTAATACTTTCAAATTTATAATTTTCTCCAAATTTCAAGGGTATTTTAGTCATTCTGACAAAAGAACAGCTCATAACATTTTTTTACCAAGCACATTAACTGATTATTAACTGTGTTAACACTTTTATTCAAATTTATAAAATCAGTTTCATTAACACTTAAGTGTGTGTTTTGTTTCAATTCTGGCAATCAAAAAGTGTTTCTGGGTTGCTACTTTCGTGAAAATGAGTAAAATTGAAGTGTTGGATTTCCTCTCCAAAATCAATTCTCCTCTTCAAAATTGATTCTCGAAAAAGCTACAATTTCTAGCTTCTAAGGTGACTAGAATCAATTCTACATTTATTTCAATTTGGATTTTTACCTTTCCTTCATTACACTATTTAATTTATTGTAATAATATTTAAGTAATAATATTTCTAGTACATGCAAAATTAGTATTGTAATAATATTTAAGTACTATATTGCACTTTAAATTCTATTGTCTATTTGTAATTTTTATTTACATACTTCATATTTCACTATTATTTTAGTAATTTTTATTTATATGTATTTGACTATGTCCATTTTGATAATTCTACATTCAAAAACAATTTTGATCAAAACTATCTAAACATCCTGAATTGATAACAATCACTTTTATATTGTTGCATCCAAACATTAATCAATTATTGTCAAACTCAATTCTGCCAAAATCACTTCTGTCAAAATCAATTATTTCAAAATCAATTATGTCCACCGCAGAATCAACACACACAAAATCTTACTATTAGTTATTTATAATCAGTTAATCCAAAATCTTTTTATACTAAACTGTCAGTTTATAAAAGTTAAACTCGATGCACAAAAATACTTATGGGACCTTGATGTAGTTTGCAAGAAAACAAGCCTCATTTATTGAACTTCCTTTTCCCGGGCAACCAACCTTTCTGAAAAAATCCAATCAAGAATGTTTCATGTTGTGTGTATAATTAGTTCTATGGAAAACTTCAATGACACCCCTCAATTTGTCAGCCACCCCCAGTTTGTATTTGCCTTTCCATCACAATCCTTCTCAGCAGATTCCCAAATTCCTCTTTCCCTTGAAGCCAAGAATCTTTCTCTCTCACAAGATTCTCTTAGGCTTTTATACAATGATGCCATTCTTCCATTTCTTTTCTCTCCTCACCCTTCTTTCTCATTCCCACTTTGTCCTTTTCATTTTTAAGGCCAACCCTTTTCAAATCTTGAAATATCTTCTATACAAGTTCATCAACCATGCCTTCTTCAAGTGTCAACCATATATCTCAGCCTTGCATATATGGTAATGTTTATAAAGATTGAATCTTTTTGCAATTGTAAGAGCACTCTTTTGAATATTTTGCAATTGAAAGAGTACCCTTTTGAGTATTTTGTTATAAGGACTTCAAAGATTGAATCTTTTTGCAATTGAAAGAGTACCCTTTTGAGTATTTTTCATGAAGATTGGTTTAGTTATGTAAAAAAGTTGGGATTTTTAGTTGATATTTGTTGTGGGTTAGTGTTTTTCAAGTGTCAACTATATATCACAGCCTTGCATATATGGTAATGTTTTAAGGACTTCAAAGGTTGAATCTTTTTGCAATTTAAAGAGTACTCTTTTGAGTATTTTGTTTTAAGGACTTCAAAGATTGATTCTTTTTGCTATTGAAAGAGTACCCTTTTGAGTATTTTTTTTAGGGTAGAAGGTTAGTAGATAGTAGAACATTGTCTCTCGTGTATCCTTCAGAACTAGTAGGCGTAGTAGTATCCTTGCAGTTTTTGTCCTTTTATTTCTGTTATTATCTGCTCTCTCTTGTACTCGATTACCGTATTAGTTTGCAGCATGTTACTTTTCTTCATAATGCTTATCTATAGTATTTTGCCTTGACTTATTTGCTTTGGTCAATTCTTGTCTTACATCCTTTGTTGTCCTTTTTCTTGAGCCGAGGGTCTTTCGAAACAACCTCTCTACCTCTCAAGGTAGGGGTAAGGTCTGCGTTACGGTCTATCCTCCCCAGATCCCACTTATGGGATTACACTGGGTATGTTTTGTTGTTGACTTCAAAGATTGATTTTTTTGCAATTTAAAGAGTACCCTTTTGAGTATTTTGTTTTAAGGACTTCAAAGTTTGATTTTTTTTGCTATTGAGAGAGGTACCCTTGTGAGTATTTTCATTAAGGATTTCAAAGATTGAATCTTTTTGCAATTGAAAGAGTACCCTTTTAAGTATTTTGTTTTAAGGACTTCAAAGATTGAATCTTTTTGCAATTTGATGAGTACCCTTTTGAGTATTTTGTTCCAAGGACTTCAAAGATAAATCTTTTTGCAATTTAAAGAGTATCCTTTCGAGTATTTTTCATGAAGATTAGTTTAGTTATGTAAAAAAGTTGGTCTTTTTGGTTGATATTTTTTGTGGGGTTAGTAATCTTTCATGAAGCTTGGTTTAGTTATGTAAAACAGTTGTTTTTTGGTTGATATTTTTTGTGGGGTTAGTATTTTTCATGAAGATTGGTTTAGTTATGTAAAAAAGTTAGCTTTTTTGGTTGATTTTTTTTGTGGGGTTCATCAAGCAGGTCAATTTGTTTCTTCAACTACTGAGAGAAAGTCAAGGTTAATGAAGTGGCTGAGTAAATTTTTCAAGGGTGGGTCAGGTAATAGTAGAGGACAGCAACCACAGTTTCTTGGAGATGAAAATATGAGTTGGAGAGCTCCAGCTAGATCAGTGGTGATTTTCTCTACTCTTTCTTTTTTGACATTAATTTTGACTTTGATGTTTATGATATAGACCCTTTTAATGTTCTTGTAACACAGAAAACTGATTTAAAGTCTCCCTCTTTGTGATATTATTTATAGTATAGGACACCTAATAAAAGAGTGAAGAAGAGACTAAAAGTGTGTACATTTTTTGAGAATTATAGATTTTCTGCAGCTTGATATGCACACGATCTCCTTGAAATTCTATGATGCCTTTGACAAAATAGCTACTTTTTTGTCTAGGAGTTATTTTTTCTTTTTAGGGAAAAAAAGAGTAGTAGTAGAACTTTTTAGGTAGTTTTTCTTGTTTGCCTTTTTTTTTTCCAGTAAAGAGAGGGGAGAAAGAAGTTGGTGTCTTCTATAACTAACTGGAATTCATCTTTTGAATGCTGGAGTTTTGAGAATAATGATTGTCTTCATTCATAATCAAATCGTACGATTCCCCTAAACATGAGAATTAAGGTGGTTGAGCTGGATGTGAGTTAGTAAAAATGTCTTTAAGTATACTCAATGATAAAGGAAGGAGGTGGAAAAACTTCTCAAATAGGAGGCTGGAAAGAATGTAGCTTGTTATAATAGTATTCCTGGTGAGAATGATGGCTAGCATTTTAATTTGAAATATCCCAGTGAATCTCTGGAAAATGTGATATGTTAACCTCTTTATCGACTTATATTAATCTTGTTAACAATCTGAAAAAAACAGTTAGGTGCATAAAAGTAGTGGATTCTTAACCATAAGACGTTGTGATGAAAATGATGACTAACATAATTTTCTTAGAGGCTAAATTAGATTATTGGAAAAGAATTAGCTCTTCATTAGCCATGCTATTAAAATGCTACTCTGTATTTTCAGGGGTATCAATAGAAATCTCAACTACCCTTTTATTTTTCTCTTTATTTATTTATTTTGGGAAGAGGATTTGGGTTTAGTCTCCTCAAATAACTAATGATTACTTTTTTCTCCTAAAATTAACGCTGTCTTATTTATTTCACTTGAACTTGATATCCCCTTCAATCATCAGGATGATAACTCTAGGACCAGTAAGCAGAAAGAGGAACTAGACCGTGCAATTGCACTCTCTCTCGCTGAAGATGTGAAAAAACCAAAAGGTAATTATATTTCATTCAGGATATTTTCAAGAATAGTGAAGCTAAAATTGTACCTCATTCAGTTTTCTCTTGCATTTAGCATTCCATTTCCAAAACTTGATCACTCTTTTGAGGTAGAGGATGAAAGGTTTATCTTTCTCAGGATACAGATGGAGGACTGACCAAGATGAAGATCTAGCAAGATCACTTCAGGATAACTCGAATTCATCCTCATATCCTCCTAAGTATGCTCCTTCATATGCTCCTTGGGAATATAATCCCAATAGTCACAGGTAATTACTTTTGTGTTTCCAAATGTTGAGAAATCAAATTATACATTGTGTTAGCTGAATTTTAAGTAGTTCTAGTATTTCACATCGTGATCTGTTTAACACATCACTCCCATGGAAGGCTTAGTACCTCTTGTATCCGTTGGTAATGGTGAAGGAATAAAAGAAATGAAAATATACGTTGATGCTACTTATTTGTTGTGAATATGTTTACTTTGAAAGTTGAGAAAATGTTGATGTGTTAGAATGTTATCTGATTCATTTTGTATGTCTAGGTTAATTTGATTAGACCAAAATTTGATCAATGTTCGCTCGAAGATGAGACTGTAACACGCGACATCCCATTATGGATATGAAAAATTTATCTGATCCTTGATTGTTGGTGTAAATAAAGAAAATTCAAATTTAAGACACTGAACACATTTGTAATTCTACTACACACACTAGTAGAACATTAACAAAGGGTGTGTTTGTGTGTGCGTGCACTGCACTTTTCTTGATGATGAAAGCTATGCCAGATTGTTATTTCTCGATTAAGAGAGAACTTATGTGCAAATATAAATATTCGCAGAAAATGTAGTGGCTGCTATAAGGATATCATCTCTGGCAATTATTTGGGATGCATGGGAACTTTCTTTCATCCAGAATGTTTTCTTTGTCGTGCTTGTGGTGTCCCAATTACTGAATACGAGGTACATTCTTGTCCTTGCTGTTGCTGTCATTTTTTCAATGCTCAACCCCCTTGCCAAATATGACAATAAAAAATAAAACCAATGAAGTGCGATTTCTATACAAACTGAATACTTTCGAATATTTTTGACATGGTAGCTCATTGGTTTCGTTGATTCAAGTTTTCTTTGTCAGGGAACAATACATATCATAAGTCATGCTTTAAGGAAATGACTCATCCCAGATGTGAAGTCTGCCATCAATTTGTAAGGACATACTGCTTCTGCATATAACTTTTTTTTTTACTGGAAATCGTTTAATAGAACTCTTAAGTTATGGTTCAAAGTTCTACTCTCTGTTCATTTTGGTAACTATTCACATTGCAGATTCCAACAAACGGAGCTGGCTTGATCGAGTACAGATGCCACCCATTTTGGTCTCAGAAATATTGCCCTGCACATGAGAACGATAACACCAAAAGGTGCTGTAGTTGTGAACGTCTGGAGGTACGGGTGTCAGCTGAAACTAAATATGTTGGATCACCTCTCACTCAACTCACATGCTAGTTTATTGTCTTTATCTTCTTGAAGTCACGGAATGCAAGATATATGTCACTTGGAGATGGTCGGAGCTTATGCTTAGAGTGCATGGAATCTGCAATCATGGATACCGGAGACTGCCAGCCACTTTACCATTCCATCAGAGACTATTACGAAGGCATGAACATGAAAATTGATCAGCAAGTTCCTATGCTTCTTGTCGAAAGACATGCCCTTAACGAGGCCATTGAAGGGGAGAAGCATGTACGAACGATTTCTGCCTATAGTTTTTGGGATTTTTTCATTTTTTGGCCTGTCGGCCGACATTAATCACGGGCGGTAGCCACATTATACATAACATATACATTAATTATGTATATTATATGTATGCTTATGTATACAATGTGTACATTTATACTTAGTATACAAAACCTATCCATTTGCTGGCTATTATGTTTTTGAGCGGTCCAAAAATGTAATTGTCCCTAGTTTTTCCTGTCCTTTTGTCTAAGAAGAGCACTAACTTGACAACTTTTTTTTAGGGTCTCCATCATATGCCTGAAACCAGAGGTCTATGCCTATCAGAAGAGCAGACAGTCACCAGCGTAAGATCTTCAGTCACATGAATACTTTTCCATAGTAGACTAGCTTAAACATGTCTTCGCGACCTTTTAGTGAAATGTGTGATTGGTGCCATGACAATTTGTTTAACAATGCAGATACTCAGAAGGCCAAGAATAGGTGGTCGTGGACTAATAGGAATCAGAACACATCCTCAGAAGCTAATTAGAAGATGTGAAGTTACAGCTATCCTAGTAATATACGGCCTCCCAAGGTAACTTCTTTGTTTTCTTGATACCTTTCATTTTGTTTTCTTTTAGTCTCATGGTGAAAATGATAACCAATATGTGCCATGTGGTGCTCCAAATATGCCTGAAGGAGAAGAAGAAGAGAAGAGAAGGAATTGACAGAAATGAATATGATTTGAAGAGAAACGTTTAATCCATGCAGACTTAGAGAAGGTTAGGATATAATGGAAGAAAAAGATTCACATAGGCTATAAATTTTTAGACATGTAGGTTATGTTTACTTTAGGTCCAATATTTGCAAGGAGTCTTCTAGTCTTATTAGAGATTTATATGCTACTAGAAAATGTAGAGAACTCATAGTGCTAGAGAATGCAAAATTCTAAATATTGGAGTGGGATGCGCTTGAAAGGAGCGACATGGATATTGAGGATTCAGAAGTAGAACTCAACTAAGCTTGGGTGGAAGCATAGGTTGTCAATTCCTTTTTCCTCTTATGACATGTCTTTAAAATGTGTTTTGACGTGTAACCAAGTTATTATCCTTTTAGAGATTTTGAAGAAGAGGAAAACTATAGTTGATCCACATTTTTGAACGAAAAGCAGTAAGATGTGCTTTGGCATGAAACCAAGTTGCTATCCATAGACTTTGAAGCAGAAAAAAACTAAATTTGAAACATATGAACTATCCTTTATTTGCCTATTCCTGGATCTTTTTTTTGAAGGCTAAGGCAAATAGGTTTACCAAATCTTTCTATATGCAGATTACTTACTGGTGCCATTCTTGCTCATGAACTGATGCATGCCTGGTTACGTCTAAAAGGTAAAATTCGATCCTTACTTTCTACTTTGTCTGTCTGGAGCAAACTTTAAAGATGTAGACTATCTTCAAGAAAAGAAATATAGCTGGATGTTTCCTCATCAGAACTTTGTTATACTTTTGTAATTTGCAGGATACCGTAATCTCAGCCCTGAGGTAGAGGAAGGAATCTGCCAAGTGCTTTCCCATATGTGGCTTGAATCAGAGGTAATGCCTGGATCTAGAAATATGGCATCCACATCAACTGCCTCATCCTCGTCTACATGGTCGTCATCGTCGAAGAAAGGTGGAAAATCTCAAGCGGAGAGTAAGCTAGGCGAGTTTTTCATGCACCAGATTGCCCATGATGCTTCTCCAGCATATGGTGGAGGATTTAGAGCTGCTTATGCAGCTGTGAATAAGTATGGTTTAAGAAGTACATTGGAACATATTCGCTTGACAGGAAGTTTTCCTTTATGATACGATCGTTTTGACCTCTTTGGCCTCGTACATTCGAAGATGATTTAATTTCCTCTGTTATGTACCAAGTTAAAGGTCATTGATGAGGAAATAAGTTGATCATGCAGAGCTGGTTTAGCTACCCCTATTTTTTTCGGGGTCCTACCGGGGATACTAATGGAATACAACTTGAATCCTACAAATAAGACTACATATTTTGCAATTAAAAATAGAAATATAGAAAGTCTGTCTTGTATTGGAGACTCTTTTTAGTCTTATTTAGTGTACCGGGCTGTCCCTTTTTTTATTTTTATTGGAGACTCTTTTCATTTTGAAGGCAATAAAGATCAGATATTTGAATGTTCCCAGGAACATTCCCTTCTTCATGCAAATATTGTTCTAAGTAGTCCTAACAACTTAACAGCATTGTTGAGGCCTTTAGTCTCTTGTTATTTTTGTATTTCGATTTGAAAAATCCTATATACAAGGAATTTATAGTGTTATGCATTTCAGATTCTGAAAAAGTATTCTCGAACTAACACCCTAGAATTAGTGGTGTACATGGACCGGGTTTGTTTGGGTTTCTCAAATATCAAATCAAACTAATTGTGCCGGGTTTTTAAATTTATAAACCAAATCAAACCAATGAAAGTCGGGTTTTTCAACTTCGGGATTTTCGGTTTTCTCGAGTTCGCATTTTTTTCGGTAAAGTCTTCATACAAAATAAATAACTTATGCTTCAAATATTTTTTAATCCTAGTAAGATACAACTATCTAATTATGGTCTTAAGAAAATGACACAAAATATGAGATGAGTGATGACATTGTACTAAAATATTCAATAAAAAAGATAATAAAATCGCTAAGCTATAATGATAATGATCATAATTTACAAGTACTAAAAGAAAAAAATTACGACTAATTATTAAATGACATGATTATATATTAAAGAAAAACTAAATTAAGTTACGTTTTTTCACTGTCTAAACCAATGCAAAACTAATAGTATGTAGTAATAGATATCCGACATTCTTGTTATTCCTAGTGTTAGAATTGAATTTCTTTTGTTAGCATTAGTAGGGGTGTACAAAAAAAACCGACAAACCGCACCATACCGATAATCCGAGTCAAACCGAGAAAAAACTCGATTAATGGTTTGGTTTTACTTGATTTGGTATTGAAAAAATAACCCCGATCATAATTGATTTGGTTTTAAGAAAAAAAAGTCAAACCAAACCATACCAACCAGAAATTACATGTATACAAAATTTAAAAATATTATATACATAAAACCATATTATACATAAAACCATTTATTTGTAATCTAATTTATAAACATTTCTTAAGTTTTTTCATACTTTTTGTCTTTTAACATATTATTTCAAGTTTGAACATAGAATTTTAATGGTCCAATAAGTTTTATAGCCCATTGATATTAGTAACTTAAATAAAGCTCAAATCAATACTAATGCTATCAAAAAAAAAAAATCTAACACTGTGAATAACAATAATGTTGGATATCTATTACTACGTACTATTCATTTTGCATTGGTTTAGACAGTGAAAAAATATAACTTAATTTTGTTTTTTAATATATAGTCATGTAATTTAATAATTAGTCATACTTTTTTCTTTTAGTACTTTTAGATTATGATCATTATCATTATGGCTTATCGATTTCATTATCTTTTTTTGTTAAATATTTTAGTACAATGTCATCACTCATCTCACATTTTGTATCATTTTCTTAAGAATACCATAATTAGATAGTTGTATCTTACTAGGACTAAAGAAATATTTGAAGCACAAATTTATATTTTGTATGAAGATTTTACCGAAAAAAATTCGAATAGCCCGAGAAAACCCGAAGTTGAAAAACATGACTTTTGTTGGTTTGATTTGGTTTGTAGATTTAAACCCGACACAATTGATTTGATTTGGTATTTGAGAAACTCGAACTAACCTTGTCCATGTACACCTAATCATTAGTATTGATTTGGACTTTATTTAAGTTACTAACATTAATGGGCTATAAAACTTATTAGACCATTAAAATTTTTAAGTTCAAGCTTAAAATAATATGTTATAAAACAAAAACTATGAAAAAACTTAAGAGATGTTTATAAATTACATTATAAATAAATATTTTATATTGTACACATGTAATTTCGGGTTGGTTTAGTTCGGTTTGACTTTTTTGGTTAAAATCAAACCAAATCAATTATGATTGTTTTTTTCCCAATACCAAACCACATCAAATCAAACCACTAGTGGGGTTTTTTTCTCGGTTTGACTCGGATTATCGATTTGATGCGGTTTGTCGGTTTTCTTTGTACACCCCTACCTAGAATTATACCTGTCTTCCTGAATTCTAACATGGATCTCCGTCTCCCCATGACATTTCACCTCTAAAAGTGTCCTTCCTTCTCAATCCCCGGGCATCCACCTAATACATCCTTTTTGATCCTATATCCTATGTAGGCTTAAAAATCATAGGCTATATAAGCAATACATTGAACACCAGCTCAATCTCGATGGAAAAAAAGGAAAAGCAAGTGATAAAATGCTGAGCCTCTAAAGTCCAAGGGTTAGTCCATGAGAAGGAAACACATTGAGAGTGTCACATAAATCAGTATCTTTCAAGTACAAGAAAATGGTCTAATACATAAGTACTTAAAGGCCTAATTCTGTATGTTCAGAAAGACAATTATAGTATTATGGTGAAACAAAGGAAGGAAGTGAAAAATAGAACTGGTCTAATGATGTTGCATTGGCTGCGCAGGGAAGGTAATGGAAGCTGCAATGATAGGACCTTTAATATGATTTCGGAATATTTTTTCACCTTTCAATTAGAACAACATGGTCTGCTGTTATTATTACCAGAATACTGTGCCTTGACCAGGAATAGCAGCTGCTTCTTGAGCAGCCAGAGCTTTCCTACTTACGATTTGATAAATGTCCAATAAAATCGTCTGGAACGCCTTTTCGACGTTGTAGGCCTCGAGAGCGGATGTCTCGAGGAACGAGAGCCCTTCTTTTTCGGCCAGTCCCCGAGCAGGACGGATCTGAGATGGTTCAAATCCGACTTGTTCCCAGCCAACATTATGACAATATTGGAATCCGCATGGTCCCGTAGCTCGCGGAGCCATCGAGTCACGTTTTCGAATGTTTGTCTTTTGGTTATGTCATACACTAAGAGTGCACCAACAGCTCCTCTGTAATAAGCACTCGTTATTGCTCTGTACCTTTCTTGACCAGCAGTGTCCCATATTTGTGCCTTTACTCTCTTGCCCTCTACCTGCACCCAAAGTATAGACGTACCGATCAGTGTTGGAGTCAGAATTTTCACTATGAGAAGTCAAGATATAAAGATGAAAACACAAAGAAGCCAAGAAATAATTTAACATATAGTATATCTACAGTGTAATTTTTTCAATAGACACTTCTTGGACAAGGGCGGCTTCGACACTGAGACAAATTATTTCTAAAGAGTAAGTTCTATGCATTGATTCAGAGAATTATTTGAACAATTAGGCGGCTTAAAAGGCAGTAACAGATAACTTTTTATAATTTGTATTGATTGGGATCTTAGAATTAACAAATACTCCTAGTAAGTTACTCTGTTATAACATGTTGAAGTGCATTGATAAGTTATACAACTTGAATCCTAAGAGAGGGTTTGAACTTTAATTTATCTCCTAACTAATCATGGTATGTTAATTGTGAGAGGGAAAATCAAGTTGAGATACAAATCATGAATCTATTCCCTAAAACCAGACAAAGTATCATATGGATGTCTCATGTCTCCCAAAAGAATGGATGGGAGATCTACTATTTGAGTTACGGATTCGACATAACTCAATAGTTTTGGTCCAACCTAAATATTTGTGTCAGGAAATTCACCTAATAGGTATAAATAATCTATTCAGATCCTAGTAAGCGAAAAGGATTATGGTACAAAATATATAAATTTAAAATCTTAGATCCGCCTCTCTTAACATAATTGCATGATCAAATGGAAAAGAAAACATACTAATTATAGTCCTAGGTTTTTTCAGATACAATAGTAATTTATATCTCTGCATTTTGTAAAAGAATTTATGATGCACCAGTTCTTCTACCTAAAAGTTTGCATCTTTAAGGCGGGAACAAAGGACTTAAAAAGAAAATGTTACAACATTTTGTTAATGCGTCACATTTCAATGGAAGGAGGATATGTAGGAAATTGTAATAGAATTAATCCCTTGATTATTCTTATTGATGAAAGACATATATATACAAGTTATAATAGAAGAATTTTATTCCTATTTTACATTTAAAAGCCTATTCTATAAGGAGACTAACTATACAATTATGGTAATATTAAAATAGTAATTAAGGTACAAGACTAATTCTAATATATATCAAGTAAAACATTGATCACGGAACAGTGTTCGGAGTACAATTTCATGTCCTGTGTCTAACAGGGCAAGGGCCGCTTTGTTGATCGCTTAACACACCCCTGATCATAGCTAGGGTTGGCGGTGGTGGGCCGACCGACAGCCTGCCCCGACCGACCCGACCCAGTGAAAAAAAAGCGGGGCCAGGGGCTCGAACCGATGACAGTAGTATGGTCCTGTCACGCCACGCCTTCGGCCGTGACATTTATTTTCTAAACTCCTGCTTAAAATGCAAGTTAGAAAATGAATAATAAAAGCTAAAGGTGCTAAAGAATGCTAGATATTTAAAAGTGTAAAAATGCTAAAAGTGCTAGAAATGCTAAGGTGCTAAGGGTTCGCGGAGTCGCCACCTAATTAATTTGGTGAATTAGGACACCTAAATGTCAACTTAGGTTAAAGTCAACACTAACTCCATTCTTTATGGTCTGCTAAACTTAGTGAGATTCTGGGTAAGGGTTCTTTATTAATCTAGAGGGAAGGGGTTAGGCACCCTCTAAGATCCGCTAACTTGCGGTTGTCCTGCCAAACCTAGGGTAATTATTATGTTTAAAAATGCAGAATAAAAGCTCCTTCTGCTTAATAAAAATGCTAAAATGTTAAAATGTTTAAAAGGTGCTTAAAGTATAAAAGGGCAAAAGGTGTTATAAATAAATAAAAGCCAAATGCTAAATGTTTAAAAGTGCTTAAAATACTAAAAGTTGCTAAAAGGTATTAAATGATAGAAGGGTGCTAAATGTGCTAAGATGTGCTTAAAAGTGCTAAATGCTAAAGTGCTGAATAAAATGTTAGGAAATAAATGCTAGCATGTTAAAATGTTTAAAAGGCGCTTAAAGTATTGAAAGGGCAAAAGGTGCTATATGCTAAAGTACAAAGAATGCTAGGGAGGTGCTAAAATGTTACTAAAATTTAAAGAGGGGTTAAGAATGCAAAAATGTTAAGATGCTAGAAAGTGCTAAATGCTAAGGTGCTTTATAGACTAATTATGTGTTCACGCGAAGGTTATTTACGGACTAATTGTGTATACTGCTGGCTAAATTAATCTTGCATAACCTGCGTACAATATTATATAAAAGGTGCTTTAAAGATGATTCTTGAGGGTTTGGGAAGAAATCTGTTATGGATTTTAATAAACAAAATGTTGGTTTTATTATGCGAGTTAAATCATTTAAATATTTTTTGCAGAATTTAGACATGCCTAATAGTCCTAAAAGACAAATAGAGCAGAAGTGCGTTTCTAATTATGAATTACTTTCCACCTTATATGTTCAAAGGCTAATTGCTAGAAGTTCTCCTATTAATTGCAAAATTAAATGATAAAATTACAATAAACAAATAAAGGCATAAAAATAAGACAAGAAAGTTAAGAGAGTGAAGGGATTGGAGCGGATGACTCCGTCCTATTTGTTTTTCTAGGAGTTTCTGAAGCGGGAATGCGAACGCGGATGCGGGTCGCCATTTGAAATGGCTTGCGATGTGTCTCGCCGTGAGACTTTTTATTTTTGCTCCGATGCGTTTCATGAAAAAATAAAAGAAAAGATAAGGATTAGTAACTGTCCAAATTCATTTAACTAACAAGCAAACATTTAGCACGGAGTTTGTTAAACGCATATAATGATAAGTAGTAGACCCAACAGGTGGTAAAATAAATGAGAATGGGCAGATATATAGGCGATACAAATCGGCTTCTAATATCATACACAACACCTATTCAGTTTCAGTTAGCATATGCGAGCAGGAGCAAAACAAAGAGGAGACAGTCCTATTTTCTAAACAAGGTTCATACAATGTTTAAGGCTCTCTATCAGGTTGACATTACACCAAACAATACTCAATCACACTGGAGTATTAACAATCAGATGCACATAGTAAGAGTAGATGGCCGAATCATGACTCCTTTATGTGTCATGGTAGTAACAAGAAATGCATGCAATCAAAACAGTACACAGGGGACAATTCAGGCAAACAAAGCAAATATTTATTCCGACTAGAGAATTGCAGGTATACAGGGATTTATAGGATGGGTTATGTCTAAATCATACCCTACCACACGAAGCGAATGTGAGATGATCATGCAAACAGGATCATGGCTCAAAAACATAAACGGAGACCTTTAGTCAGGATAAGAAATCAAATACCAAACCTATACATCTCTAGTTCACTTGAAACCAACAGATAAGCAATTTCAGGATGGAATAGAGACATATACACCTATTTTACATGGTTTAGATAATCAGCGCAGATTGGTAGGAAAAGCATTCACTTTAGAAAATAATGAACTGATTTAGTAAGCATTCTAGACCCTTAACAGTCAAATAAACCATTCCAAATAATATTTAAGCAGACTCGATTACAAGCATATAATAAGACCAACTATGTGTTGCAGGGGAGATCAAGCCTAGACCAGTTTCATATTTACATACTTATCAACATGAACTAGTTCCTCTCAATCAAAACAGGTCTCAAATTGTAATACTGACTCTATCTCAAGCACCAGCAATCTGCATACTAGTTAATATAGATTCTAACACATTCAGACATGGTTTTGGTTTTACATAGTTCCAAGTTAATGTTAGAGGCTGCAAGAATGTAAAAAAAAGTATAGATTATCCAAACCCAATCTATAAGGAATCTTCATATGCTTTCTATAAACTAAACAACATGCTAACGATAATCACATGAGCCGATCCAGTTTGGCAAATGAAGGACCATAAGGTACGAAAGGTCATTGTAGAAACCATCGAATGCAAAGTTTAGCCCAGCAAAGCAGAGTATTGGCTTAATAAGCCCAAACAGATATTAACTCTCGATTAAACATGTTCGACTTTCAATTTACTGAACCAACTTAATTATGTCACCTATTAATCTAACAGGTTCAGCCAGTCAATTCAGCGCACACAAATAGCCATTAACCTTGCTTAAACATACTTAATCAGTCATAAAAAAAAACACAAACAGTGAATAGAATCCAAGACAGAAAGGGCGATGGGTTTACCTTCTCCGGGCAGCGACCCGGGGCAGCGTATCAAGTCGTCGGTCCACTCGACGGGTTTTAGGTTTGCGATGCGAATGAAAGGGGTAAAGCTGTCTGCGGATTTTTTTTGGCTAAGATTGAGAGAGGGATTCAGATTACCTATTCTTGAGATGCTAGTGGCCTAGGTACTGAGTCCCCTAATTCCCGATGCCTGTCGATTCTCCCCGACTGAGCTCTGCCTTCTCTCTCAGCCTTCTTGTCCTCTGTTGCTCGACCGCCCGATGCCTTACGAGTTCCGACTACGGCTAAGGGTTCTTAGCGTGTTCGATGCGATGTATGCGATTACGCCTCCAAGCTCGTGTTCGACCGGCGAGTGTCCACCTCGATGCTATGGGTCTCCTGTCTTCTTCTCCTCTATTTTTCGAATCCCTTTTCGAGTGCATGGAGATGGGTTTATATAGCCTCAATGTCGGTTCCCAATTAGGTAAGTATTAAGGGCTGATTCTGTGCGATTTGGGTGCTGATTTTAGAGCGATTTTAAGGAGAGTTGGTGTGATGAGGTGTTTATAGGGTCAGGTCTCGTTGGATGCGTGCATGGGTAAGGAAAGTCGGCTAGTGCGTGGGTAAAGGAAAGCTCCCGGATTCTCCGGCGAGAATCTCGGGGCTGCTGGTGTTGCGATGGGGAGGGGAAGAGGCGAGGTGCGGCGATCGATTTCTAGGGTTTAGGTTAGGGCTGCGTTTAAAGGCTGCCTTTAGGTTTTGTTGAGGGAGATCAGCGATGGGCAAGGGAAGGGATAGGGGCTGATAAGTTAAAGGGGTATTGGGATGCTGAATAAAAGGAAAGGGCGTGGGCCTGCGGGTGCGGGTCGACGGGATTTGGGCCACGCGGGTCACGGTTTGGGCTGGGTAGAAATATGTTATTTAATTCTAGGAGTTTAATTAGTTTTAGGCTAGTTAATTAATTAGCTAATTAATTCTAGGCAAGTGTATTAATTAATTAGTGATAACTTAAATTAACAAATGTGATTAAATTACTTAGGTGCTTTATCAATCTAATTGTTATAATAAATGCGGGCGTGTCATTTAATTAATGCTAAATACTTTAGACTGAGGCGCTATTTTTTTAAAATCTTATTATTATGCATTATTGCGAAGTTAGATTAAAATTGAATAGAGTTTAGATTAGATTATTTAAATGCTAAATGCAAGTATGATATTTAAGAATTATTTAAAGCTTTATAAATGCGACGCTATTAAATGCATGTATTAGATTAAAATTGATTTTAAATTACAAATGATTATGAAATTATCTTGCGTATTAATAAATGCGGCTATGCTACTTGACACGACGTCATTGCTAAATTATTTATTTTATGTATTTATTATTAATTAAGAATCATGACAGGGCTTTGAAATTAATTAATGCGGGCGCGGGACTCTAAGTGCTTAAAACTCTACGTAAGATGCGATGCCATTATTAAATTGTTTATTTATGCCTGTATTTATGTTTTATCGCTGCATTTTATTATAAAAAATCATAAAAATTATTTTACAAAATTAGTCTAATTTTATAGCTAATGACTGGACGAGAGGGTCAAAATTGGGTGTCAACAGCTGTCCCTCTTTGTATGGAGATGATGGAAGAATCTTCGGACAAAGACGTTGACTCATAGCCAATTTTGTCTCGATCTTCAGAATTGCAAAAAATGTTGGGCAGGTAGACAAGGCTGACGCAAAAAATCAAAATCTGTCTCAGTGTCGAGTTATGACGACACTGGGTTACCATGGTTAAAACACAAAGGCGGGCTAACGCGGGCTCAAAGCTGTCCCAGTGTCGAGTTATGATGACACTGGGCTACCATGGTCAAAACACCAAGGCGGCTAACGCGGGCTCAAAGCTGTCCCAGTGTCGAGTTATAACGACACTGGGCTGTGGTGTAAAGAATAAAATAAAATAAACTGGCTTGAACCTGGGGTGTACCGCTATGGCTTATGGTGCTGGGCTCTATGTGGAGCGAGTGGACCGACGCTTGAGGCCGCTTCTGCCATTCATTGGATAGGTTGGCCCCCCAACAAATTGCCCCGGTTCGCTGTAAGAGAAAATCCACGTTGTGCTCCTGCTCCTGCATGCTAAGACTTAAACAAACGGTTAGTGCATAACTGTTAAGGCAAAATGATGATGCATAATTTTTAAAAGCAATGCAGATGTGAGTAGAAAATGTTATCCTGCAAAAATGTGATGCTTGCTGTGTTGATGTGATGTTGCAAATGCTGTGATTTCGCCCTTGCACGGACGTGTTGCGATGGTGAATGCGGATACGTTGTCCTTGCTGCAACTGTCCCTGTAGACTAAAGCTCAAGAAAGAGTCAGTGCATAACTGCTAAGACAGAATAATAAAGCATGAGTAAGAAATGCAATTTCGGGAGTATAGAAATCGTCCCTGCGTGGATGTGATATGCTGATGATGGCGTCGTTTTTGGGCTTGTTGTCTTTGATAAGCGTCGCCGCTTGACGATGTTGCTGCTGGCGTCGTTGCGTAGACTTGCTGTGCTGATAACGTCACTGCCTGGACGTATTGCTGCTGGCGTCGTTGCGTGGACTTGTTTGTCGATAACGTCATTATGCGGGCGTGTTCTTCCGGGCGTGGTTGCGTGGACTTGTTGTGCTGATAACGTCGTTGTCTGGACGTATTGCTGCTGGCGTCGTTGCGTGGACTTGCTGATCACGTCGTTATGCGGGCGTGTTCTTCCGGGCGCTTCGGACTTCTTTGTGCTGATAACGTCATTGCCTGGACGTATTGCTGTTGGCGTCGTTGCGTGGACTTGCTGATCACGTCGTTGTCTGGACGTGTTGCTGCTGGCGTCGTTGCGTGGACTTCTTTGTCCGATAACGTCGTTATGCGACGTATTCGCCTTGGCGTCGTTGCGTGGACTTCTTTGTCGATAACGTCATTGATCGGACGTATTGCCTTTGGCGTCGTTGCGTGGACTTGCGATCACGCCGTTGTGCGGGCGTGTTCTTCCGGGCGTCGTTGCGTGGACTTGTTGTCCGATAACGCCGTTATGCGGGCGTATTCCGCCGGCGTCGTTGCGTGGACTTGCGATCACGTCGTTATGCGACGTGTTCTTCTTTGGCGTCGTTGCGTGGACTTCTTTGCCGATAACGCCACCGCTCGGACGTATTCCGCCGGGCGTCGTTGCGTAGACATACGCCGATCACGTCGTTGTGCGGGCGTGTTGATCGCTCGCCTAGAATAAATGTTCCTGCAAGCTAAGCTTGAGAAAAACGTTAGTGTATACCTGTTTAA
This sequence comes from Przewalskia tangutica, assembly GCA_029844215.1. NCBI lineage: Eukaryota > Viridiplantae > Streptophyta > Magnoliopsida > Solanales > Solanaceae > Przewalskia > Przewalskia tangutica. The sequence goes on from CM056719.1 coordinate 153,710,745, forward strand.
AAATGATAAATACATATGAGAAATGCAATTTTATGGGTAGAGATATCGTCCCTGATATGCGAGATAGTGCGAGGTGTTGTCCTTGCACGGACGTGCTAGACGCTGCAAATGATGAATTGCCATGATGCCTTTGTGGTGTGCGATGCGTGGATTGCCAATTTGACTTTATACCCATACTGATGCGCTAGCCCTTGTTGCAGAATTCAGAGTTCTGACTGTTGATTGTCGATGCCTTTTCTGCTGCTGCTGCTTTTGCTGCGGACTTTGGATTGTTGTCATCCTCTGCCTTTGCTGCTTTTTGCTGCTTCTGCTAATACGAAGAAACCTTTCTGCTTCGGCTATTGCACTTTCTGCTTCTGTTAATATGAAAAGACCTGCGCTCAAAGAAAATTTGTGAGTTTTGGGGGGGGGTCGATTCGTATCTGACTTCGCCGCCTTGTCCCTTGATATCCGCGTGCCTGGCCTGTTTGGACTTGCAGCCCCTGTCTGGTTTCCTATATTGTCCCAGTTTTGAAAAGGGTGTCCGGCCTAAAGTGGGTCTCGATGTAGGCTATGTTATTTTCGGAACGAAGGGAAAGTTTCCTAATGGTGTGACCGAAGCCGATTTAGGCCGCCTACGTATCCCCATGAGGGAATCAGGTCATGACGTAGTTCATTACAAGCAAATTTTGGGGTGAAATTAAAATTTCTAAATGTGAGACCGAGGCCGGTGGCCGCCTACGTATCCGCCAAGGGAATCAGATCGAACGTAGTTCATTACAAGCAAAACAAAAGAAAACATTATTTAAAGCTTAAATATGAGTTTTTAAAAATATTCTGCTAAACTAAATTGCTTTTCTAATCCGGGCTCTAGGCGGACCAAACAAGGGGCAAGTCCAACCAATACGCCTTCATGCTCTGCATCGTGGATGGTTGGGTCTTCATGCTCTGCTATCAGTATCTCCCTCTTTTGGCTTCTGCGTGGTGCATGCTCGGATAAATGACTGATTCGAGGGCGGAATGGGCATAGGCAGGGGAGTGTATTCCTCATCTAAGGTTATCAGGTGCACATTGACGTGGCCATGGTTTGGCAAAGGGTTATCATGCACATTTGGGGCAGGATCCTTTAGCTGAATTACCCCTTCTCTGATCAGCGCCTCGATTCTGTCCCTGAGGGAGTGACAACCTTCAGTGTCATGTCCTGGGCTATCGGAGTGATACGCGCAGCGCTTGTTCTCATCATACCATCTTGGGATAGGGTCAGGAATCCTTCCTGGAATCGGTTGGATTAGGCCTGCAGCTCGCAACCTTTCATATATTTGAGGTATGGGTTCGGCTAGTGGGGTGCGAACTTTGGGTGGTTTCCCTTCGCGTTCTTATTTGGTCTGGGTGCATTGGGTGCTCTATTTTGTTGGCGGGTTTGATGGGTGGATCTATGCGGGGCAGGATAAACGGATGCTTGGGAAGCGTTATATATAGGCTGTGTGTGGTAGTTGTGGTAGTATGATGGATTTTGGTAGGTTATGAATGCTTCGGGTTTGCGTTCTTGTACAAACATAGAAGGGGAAACTGTTTCTTTCTTCCTTTGTGAAGTATTCCCGAGTGTCCCTGACTGAATCGCCTTGTTAGTGCTCGTTGCCGCGGATTTGTAATCCTACCAGTTTTGATACCTTCTTCTACGAAGTCACCCATTCTAACAACTTCCGCAAAATTCCGTCCGATGACGCTTATCATTCGCTCATAGTAGGTTGCGTCCTTCAAAGATTGTACGAATAATGTGGTCATCTCGCTCTCCACCATGGGTGGTTGCACTTTCGCTGCCTCTGAACGCCACCTCATGGCGTATTCTCTGAACGTTTCTGTAGGCTTTTTCTCCAACTTCATTAAATAGAATCTGTCCACGACGGTTTCTGTGTTGAACCTGAATCGCTCCACAAAATCTTGGGCCAATGCATTCCAGCCATGCCATTTCCGCGGATCTTGGCTGGTATACCAATCTAGTGCCTCGCCGGTCAAGCTCCGAATGAACAACTTCATAATGACCGCTGGGTTCTTCCCTACCCCGATTAGCTTGTCGCAATATGACCTCAAGTGTGCACGGGGGTTCCCTTTCCCATCAAATAGTTCAAACTTCGGCACCTTGTACCCCATAGGCAGCTCCACGTCTGGATGCATGCAAAGATCCTCGTAGTCTAGTCCTTCGTGACCTTTGTCCGATCGCATGCCCCGAACCGCTTCTTTCAGACTATGAATTTCTTTGGCCACGTCCTCGTCCATTTTGGCTCGGACTTCCCTCTCCATCTCTTCGTAATGATCCACTTCAGCGGCACGGGACGGTAAAAGGCCGGGTTTCATTGCATAAGTTAGCCGTATGGGGTTGTTCTTTGTCGGGTAATGGGTATAGTGCGTGGGTATTGGTTGGCCTGGCGATTAGGGCTAATTGTGGTGAAGTAAGTAGGCGGGGGCTGAGGTACATGGGTAGTAGGAGGATCATTTTGAAGGTGGGGTTGAGGATTGGCTAGGCGAGGGGCGGTTTGATCGGTGACTGGTGGTCTTTGTGGGGAATTTTGGGAGATATGTGGTGGTGGAGGTCGCTCTGGGATGGTTTGCGAGCGGGCCCTTTGCTCTGGCATAGGGGTATTCAAACTAATGGATAGGTTGGTCAGATTCCGTAGCCTCTCCATCTCAACCTGCATATCAGCAATTTGTTGTAGCAGCTGCGCAATACATTCTTCCTGACTGGTGACATTCCTCCCTTCTGAAGGTTCTGTTTCGCTGACAGGAATAATTCCCAAACCATTTGGCTCAGACGCCCCCGAGCCAGTCATATCATCATTTCTTGCCTTGGACCTGGTAAAGTGTGGATGCTCCGACATTGTTGAGTCAAATACGAACCGACCTTTGGGGAAGATGATAAATCTTTCTAAAAAATGCAACAAACGGTGTTAGCATAAAGCACATAATTTGCAGGTATGTAACAGATATATTGCACATAGCACATTCAAACGTTTCCTAATATGCAAGGGGGACCTCTTTATGCCAGAGGTAAGCCTAAACGTCACATATGCGAGGTCATGATGGATTTGTCCGAGCCGTCCAACTGTAATGCTTTTGTTGGAAATGGCGACCAAATGACGGTGCACTTTTTCCAATTTCAGCATGACATGATTAGGTTTGGATTTGTCTATCACTGCCACGCTACACATAATATGCTGGTTGGTCGTTGGGTTGGGAAACCCGTCGACAAGTTTGGTGTCTTCCTAATTGTGGTGTCGATGCCAAGGACCGACCCACCTAAGGTAAATGCATGCATGCCCTAAAATAAGGGTGGTATAGCTCTATCTTAAGTTTCTAAGATTTGGCTTTTCTAGACGCAAGGTTCCCGAGCGGACAACTCGAGTGAGAAGGCTACGCGACCACCGGTTGGACCGGATTCTCCGCGCAAAATACCAACTCTCTTAAATGTGGGTGTTTGGAAGAAATTTGCAGGTGCGCAAAGCACACCTGCGTGTGAGTGTGTGAATTTTCCAGAGCGGAAGAAATATGAGCGGAATGCCAGTTTAAGGAAAGCAGTAAAGCAAATAGCAATCAAAATGAATAAAGCAAAATACAGCACGCAAATAATTTAAATGCAAAAGTAATGCCAAATAATAACCCTAGATCTGTTGTGGTTAAGAACCTAAAATCCCCAGCAGAGTCTCCATTTCTGTCACGCCCCTTTTCGGCCGCGACATTTATTTTCTAAACTCCTGCTTAAAATGCAAGTTAGAAAATGAATAATAAAAGCTAAAGGTGCTAAAGAATGCTAGATATTTAAAAGTGTAAAAATGCTAAAAGTGCTAGAAATGCTAAGGTGCTAAGGGTTCGCGGAGTCGCCACCTAATTAATTTGGTGAATTAGGACACCTAAATGTCAACTTAGGTTAAAGTCAACACTAACTCCATTCTTTATGGTCTGCTAAACTTAGTGAGATTCTGGGTAAGAGTTCTTTATTAATCTAGAGGGAAGGGGTTAGGCACCCTCTAAGATCCGCTAACTTGCGGTTGTCCTGCCAAACCTAGGGTAATTATTATGTTTAAAAATGCAGAATAAAAGCTCCTTCTGCTTAATAAAAATGCTAAAATGTTAAAATGTTAAAATGTTTAAAAGGTGCTTAAAGTATAAAAGGGCAAAAGGTGTTATAAATAAATAAAAGCCAAATGCTAAATGTTTAAAAGTGCTTAAAATACTAAAGGTTGCTAAAAGGTATTAAATGATAGAAGGGTGCTAAAGGTGCTAAGAGGTGCTTAAAAGTGCTAAATGCTAAAGTGCTGAATAAAATGTTAGGAAATAAATGCTAGCATGTTAAAATGTTTAAAAGGTGTTTAAAGTATTGAAAGGGCAAAAGGTGCTATATGCTAAAGTACAAAGAATGCTAGGGAGGTGCTAAAATGTTACTAAAGTTTAAAGAGGGGCTAAGAATGCAAAAATGTTAAGATGCTAGAAAGTGCTAAATGCTAAGGTGCTTTATAGACTAATTATGTGTTCACGCGAAGGTTATTTACGGACTAATTGTGTATACTGCTGGCTAAATTAATCTTGCCTAACCTGCGTACAATATTATATAAAAGGTGCTTTAAAGATGATTCTTGAGGGTTTGGGAAGAAATCTGTTATGGATTTTAATAAACAAAATGTTGGTTTTATGATGCGAGTTAAATCATTTAAATATTTTTTGCAGAATTTAGACATGCCTAATAGTCCTAAAAGACAAATAGAGCAGAAGTGCGTTTCTAATTATGAATTACTTTCCACCTTATATGTTCAAAGGCTAATTGCTAGAAGTTCTCCTATTAATTGCAAAATTAAATGATAAAATTACAATAAACAAATAAAGGCATAAAAATAAGACAAGAAAGTTAAGAGAGTGAAGGGATTGGAGCGGATGACTCCGTCCTATTTGTTTTTCTAGGAGTTTCTGAAGCGGGAATGCGAACGCGGATGCGGGTTGCCATTTGAAATGGCTTGCGATGTGTCTCGCCGTGAGACTTTTTATTTTTGCTCCGATGCGTTTCATGAAAAAGATAAAAGAAAAGATAAGGATTAGTAACTGTCCAAATTCATTTAACTAACAAGCAAACATTTAGCACGGAGTTTGTTCGTACGTACATAATGACAGTAAGTAGACAGCCAGCAGGTGGTAAAATAAATGAGAATGGGCAGATATATAGGCGATACAAATCAGCTTCTAATATCATACACAACACCTATTCAGTTTCAGTTAGCATATGCGAGCAGGAGCAAAACAAAGAGGAGACAGTCCTATTTTCTAAACAAGGTTCATACAATATTTAAGGCTCTCTATCAGGTTGACATTACACCAAACAATACTCAATCACACTGGAGTATTAACAATCAGATGCACATAGTAAGAGTAGATGGCCGAATCATGACTCCTTTATGTGTCATGGTAGTAACAAGAAATGCATGCAATCAAAACAGTACACAGGGGACAATTCAGGCAAACAAAGCAAATATTTATTCCGACTAGAGAATTGCAGGTATACAGGGATTTATAGGATGGGTTATGTCTAAATCATACCCTACCACACGAAGCGAATGTGAGATGATCATGCAAACAGGATCATGGCTCAAAAACATAAACGGAGACCTTTAGTCAGGATAAGAAATCAAATACCAAACCTATACATCTCTAGTTCACTTGAAACCAGCAGATAAGCAATTTCAGGATGGAATAGAGACATATACACCTATTTTACATGGTTTAGACAATCAGCGCAGATTGGTAGGAAAAGCATTCACTTTAGAAAATAATGAACTGATTTAGTAAGCATTCTAGACCCTTAACAGTCAAATAAACCATTCCAAATAATATTTAAGCAGACTCGATTACAAGCATATAATAAGACCAACTATGTGTTGCAGGGGAGATCAAGCCTAGACCAGTTTCATATTTACATACTTATCAACATGAACTAGTTCCTCTCAATCAAAACAGGTCTCAAATTGTAATACTGACTCTATCTCAAGCACCAGCAATCTGCATACTAGTTAATATAGATTCTAACACATTCAGACATGGTTTTGGTTTTACATAGTTCCAAGTTAATGTTAGAGGCTGCAAGAATGTAAAAAAAAAGTATAGATTATCCAAACCCAATCTATAAGGAATCTTCATATGCTTTCTATAAACTAAACAACATGCTAACGATAATCACATGAGCCGATCCAGTTTGGCAAATGAAGGACCATAAGGTACGAAAGGTCATTGTAGAAACCATCGAATGCAAAGTTTAGCCCAGCAAAGCAGAGTATTGGCTTAATAAGCCCAAACAGATATTAACTCTCGATTAAACATGTTCGACTTTCAATTTACTGAACCAACTTAATTATGTCACCTATTAATCTAACAGGTTCAGCCAGTCAATTCAGCGCACACAAATAGCCATTAACCTTGCTTAAACATACTTAATCAGTCATAAAAAAAAACACAAACAGTGAATATAATCCAAGACAGAAAGGGCGATGGGTTTACCTTCTCCGGGCAGCGACCCGGGGCAGCGTATCAAGTCGTCGGTCCACTCGACGGGTTTTAGGTTTGCGATGCGAATGAAAGGGGTAAAACTGTCTGCGGATTTTTTTTTGGTTAAGATTGAGAGAGGGATTCGGATTACCTATTCTTGAGATGCTAGTGGCCTAGGTACTGAGTCCCCTAATTCCCGATGCCTGTCGATTCTCCCCGACTGAGCTCTGCCTTCTCTCTCAGCCTTCTTGTCCTCTGTTGCTCCTCGACTGTCTGATGCCTTCTGAGTTGCTGACTACGGCTAAGGGTTCTTAACTGTGTTCGACTGATGCATGTACCGATTCTGCCCTCCAAGCTCTGTGTTCGATCGCCGGCGAGTGTCCACCTCGATGCTATGGGTCTCCTGTCTTCTTCTCCTCTATTTTTCGAATCCCTTTTCGAGTGCATGGAGATGGGTTTATATAGCCTCAATGTCGGTTCCCAATTAGGTAAGTATTAAGGGCTGATTCTGTGCGATTTGGGTGCTGATTTTAGAGCGATTTTAAGGAGATTTGGTGTGATTAGGTGTTTATATGGTAAGGTATCGTTGGATGCGGGTGCATGGGTAAGGAAAGTCGCTGGGTGCGTGGGTAAGGAAAGCTCCGGATTCTCGGCGAGAATCTCGGGTGTTGCGATGGGGAGGAAGAGGCGAGGCGCGATCGATTTCTAGGGTTTAGGTTAGATTTGCGTTTAAAGCGTCGCTTTAGGTTTTGTTGAGGAGACCAGCGATGGGCAAGGGAAGGGATAGGGGCTGATAAGTTAAAGGGGTATTGGGCTGCTGAATAAAAGGAAAGGGCGTGGGCCTGCGGGTGCGGGTCGACGGGATTTGGGCCACGCGGGTCACGGTTTGGGCTGGGTAGAAATAGGTTATTTAATTCTAGGAGTTTAATTAGTTTTAGGCTAGTTAATTAATTAGCTAATTAATTCTAGGCAAGTGTATTAATTAATTAGTGATAACTTAAATTAACAAATGTGATTAAATTACTTAGGTGCTTTATCAATCTAATTGTTATAATAAATGCGGGCGTGTCATTTAATTAATGCTTAATACTTTAGACTGCGGCGCTATTTTTTAAAATCTTATTATTATGCATTATTGCGAAGTTAGATTAAAATTGAATAGAGTTTAGATTAGATTATTTAAATGCTAAATGCAAGTATGATATTTAAGAATTATTTAAAGCTTTATAAATGCGACGCTATTAAATGCATGTATTAGATTAAAATTGATTTTAAATTACAAATGATTATGAAATTATCTTGCGTATTAATAAATGCGGCTATGCTACTTGACACGACGTCATTGCTAAATTATTTATTTTATGTATTTATTATTAATTAAGAATCATGACAGGGCTTTGAAATTAATTAATGCGGGCGCGGGACTCTAAGTGCTTAAAACTCTACGTAAGATGCGATGCCATTATTAAATTGTTTATTTATGTCTGTATTTATGTTTTATCGCTGCATTTTATTATAAAAAATCATAAAAATTATTTTACAAAATTAGTCTAATTTTATAGCTAATGACTGGACGGGAGAGTCAAAATTGGGTGTCAACAGTCCCGCCCGACCCGGTCCCGCCAGGACCCGATCCCGCCCCAGTCCCGCCCCAGTCCCGCCATTTGCCAAATATAGCCGTTGTCTAACGGCCATTTTACATTTTGGCCGTTAGACAACGACCATTTTTGGCTTCCCCCACTCCCCCAACCCTCTTTATATTTATTTTTAACCCCTAAGTTATTATATTTACACTTTAACCCAATTTTCCAACTATAAATACCTCATTTTCTCTTCTTATTTCTCACAAATCTTCCTACATTTTCTTTAATTTCTATATACAACATTGTCTACTACATATTCACTCTATTTATTAATTTGAGAATTGGGAGTGAAGTTGGCAACTAGCTTGAGGATTAATCTATCGAGCAAAGTTTCAATTTTCAACCTCTCTCGATTACACATCGACTCTACGTTCCATCATTAAATTATTATTTTGTTTTTATTTCATTTAGCACATTTAATTTCATTATCTTTAAGTCTTTAACTATTTATTATCATAATTAAAATGAAAAGAACAAAAAGTCTTTTCGGCAAGGGTACTTCTTCTAGTAGGGCGGGTAACAAGGGCAAGGGTACTTCTTCTAGTATTCCTAGACAATATGATTTTATAGATCCTGAACTGTTTCCTGAAATACCATATGATCTTGACACAAATGTTTATCCTCAAAATGAAGAAGATTTTAATTTAGATGACACTCTAGATGATGATACACCTACTAATGAAGATGATGATACACCCACTAGTGAAATGCCTCCTATCCCCCCTAGTATGAGACGAGGTCCGGCAAAACGACCATTAAAATCAGTTGTATGGAAATATTTTGACAGGGACGTACCGAATCAAGTAGCTATATGTAAAACTTGTAAAAATGTTTATTCTTTTAAAACTGGACAAGGTCATGGTGGGACGGGGGGGTTTAGGAGGACATCTATTGCAAAAACACAAAGCCTTGCATGCCCAATACATTATTGAAAAAGATGGTGAGCAGACGTCCTCTCAATCGGGACAAGGTTCACATACTGTCCCGGACAAAGTACAGGGTCAAATTAACCCTATGACGGGGGGAGTTGTAGGCCCTAAATACGATAAACATAAAGATAGGGAAGCACTAGCAAAATTAGTTGTTGTGGAGGGTTTGGCTTTTTCATTTCCTGAATCGCCTGGTTTTATTCATTATATTAGAGATATGTATAATCCTGCTTATAAAGGTTTTCCTAGATCAACGGTTAAGAGAGACGTGTTTAAATTTGCACACGAATATCAACAATATTTGCGTTATTCATTATATCATTTAAATTGCAAAGTCGCTCTAACTTCTGATATAGGTCGTAGTACTAACGACCATGATTATTTAACGGTAACCTGTCATTGGATAGATTATAAATGGTCTATGCAAAAACATATTGTAGCATATAGATATATAGATAGTAGGCACACTGGTGAGTTTATTTCAGAAAATATTTATTCAGTCTGCGATTATTACGGAATAACTGATAAAGTTATGAGTATTACATTAGATAATGCATCTTCTAACAATTCTGCTATTTATATGTTAAAAGAAGTTTTAACTCCGTCTTTTCCAAAACATTTTCATATCAAATGTGCGTGCCATATTTATAACTTAGTTGTAAAGGATGGTCTTTCACTTTTTCAAGATATTCTTGAAAAAATACAATTTGCTATACACTTTATTTTTAAAAATAATAGAATTCAACAGAGAAAAGAATATAAAAAAACTTGTCACGATTGTGGACTATCTTACAGAAAAATTCCCGAAGAAGTACCTACTAGGTGGAATTCTTTATATGACCAACTAGTTGTTGCTTATGACTATAGAAAACCTATCACTTTATTTTTTAACGCCCATAATCAAAATTCAAATGATATGATTGTGGATAATGATTGAGACAAAATTAAAGAACTTATTGTATTTCTAGAGAATTTTCAACAAGCAACAAAATAATTTTCTACTTTATATTATCCTACTATTTCAAATATGTTGTTTTATATAGCTATAATATTTTTACTTCTTAAAGAATATATGGAAAAATCTGCTTATAAGGCAGCTATTAAAAAAATGTTTATGAAATTAAAGAAATATTTTATTCTTATTCCCCCTATTTATATTATTGGTGTTGTATTAAACCCGACTATTAAAGTAGATGGTTGTAAAAGTCTTATTGAAAATATTTATAACTGTATGGACGTACTACCACCTCCAACTCCCAAAAATTTAAATGTTGAGCCACCTATTGAACAAACGCTAGAAGAAGTGTTGAATAGCGTAGAAGATGAATGCAAAAAAGTATATCGGCATTACCAGCAAGAAAGTGCTAGTAACCGACCGGCTTTCGTATCATCTTCTTCTTCAACACAGCCTAAAAAAAGACATGCTGTTTCGTACCATCTTATTGGCACTATGTGTGCACGTGTGTGGAAATGATGTTTCCGACGTACGAGACCTAAATCGTTCGAGTCATAAATAATGAATTAAACTTAATTCCACATTTAGTAAATTTCCAACCATAACTAAGATTGTGACAATGCTTAGTGGTTTCGTGAAAGTGTTTTGATGTTTAAGATATATAATCATTGGTTACTACTGTATAACTATTTTATACTATGTATAGTGTTTATCCACTGATTATATAGTACTATTGTCTATACATGGATTACACCAATTTTGCTTTTCAAAATAATAAATTAAGTAAAAAGAAAAACACATTTTGCAGCAAGCGGTTTTCTTTTTCATTTGAATGAATCACGATTATGTTTTACTCTCTCGTTTCTCTCTTTTTGAAATGTCGGGTCTAATTTTCCTTTTTGTTCCGTTTTAAAATATTTGTCTTTTTTTTATAATTTTTTAATTTTAATTTTAATTTTAATTTTAATTTTAATTTTAATTTTAATTTTAATTTTAATTTTAATTTTAATTTTAATTTTAATTTTAATTTTAATTTTAATTTTTCACACGACATGTTGTTTAATATCACAAGATTAAAATATATTTTGATATATTCTTCATACCTTTAATTTATGACCATAAAATTTAAAAATCTTCTTTATTTTCTTAAATTTCGTGTCAAGTTAAAACCAGACAAATATTTAAAATAGAGGGAGTAGTTTCATTTTGATAGATCAAATATGGGTTATCAAGAAGTTGAAAGAAGTGTGTTCTTTTTAGGTTGCCCACATGAGCATAACTCAGTTGGTTTCAGGGTGGTAAATTGCCTCTAAGTAGGCAGATTCGAGCCCTGACAACCGCAGTGTGAGAGTTTCATTCCTCCTTTGTGGGGATGACTCCTTGTGGGGCACCAGACACTGTGTCTCCTATCTAGTGGGCCGTTGAGTCACGGTGATTTACCTCCTCCATAAATCTCTGTCGGGTCGGGGGAGCGGGGGCCCTGTGGACGAGGAATTTCGCCCAAGAAAAGTTTTAGGTTATTAGAGTAAGAGTTTAGGGCTAAGCGACAGTAAGAAACAATAATTGGGCGGCTATTGCATAGGTAGTTAAGTAATGAAATGATTGCTAATTATGATATAGTTGTGAATATTTGTGAAGTGATTAAAAATGCATATCTTAACTAATTTGAAGATTAAATGTATTTCATTATTTAAGACAAAAACTTAAATTAAATTCATTAATAATTAAGAGACCTGTAATAATATTACTCAAATTTAATTGTGTAATATTTCTACACCATTCGTACACAAACTTAAAATTGATGCTAAATAACCTTACCCATCTATCTATTACTGCTATATCTCTTTTTGGGTGGCTCACTTGGTCTTACACGGTACAGATTTTCTTCGAGCAATCTATCATCCTCAAACCAACTTAGCTATGCGTATGGGGGTTTGACTTTGTAAGGTTATTTCCATAAGTGCTGATGAGAATATTTCTAGTATTTTTGAATCTTTACTTCTTTTTTTTTAATTTCGAAACATTAATTTACCCATCCAATTTATACATTCCACTAACTTACACTCCAATGCGGTCGCTAGGATATTGTTACATCATCCATTTTAAATCATGTGGCATATTATTAATTTATAGGAAATTTAAGAAAGAAGAAAATTTTAAGTTTCTGATTTTATATATATAACTATAAAAACTTGTTATTATGGATCAAATTAAAAATTTAAGTTAAATTATTTTCAACTTTAAAATAACTACCAGTTTTGTTAACGGACTAAAAGGATAATATCGAATAAATTAAACCGGAGTACAATATTATAAGCATCTATGACTTTGCCTCCTAGGTGACAAATTAGTGCATGAATATGACCTGCGCAATTCGTTTAAGTTTGGGCGAGTTAACAACCCGTATATTTACTTACTTAATCTATTTTGATCAGTCTATCTAAAAGTTGATCCGATTTTGAGCTAAATATGTCGTGCAAATCAATCGACGAGAAACCTTATCAAAACATTGTTTGATAAGTTATATATAATAATAATAAATAAAATATTTTATTAGATATTTAAACAAATGATAAGAAAATAAACACAACTAGCTAAAGTTTCATAAGAGTTGAGCGGGTTAAACTTATACCTGTCTACCGGTCCGGGTTGACCCGGAACCGGACCGGTTGACCCGGTAGAATATCCGGACCGGTAAGGGCATACCGGGTTGGGGGTTGGATTGACCCACAACCCCAACCCGCAACCCCAACCCAAAAGGATCGCATTGAATTAGCAAAAATGATTGTCGGAGGTTGTTTACCTTTTTCTTTTGCTTCTTCTTCATATTTAATTACATATATTCAAAGAGTATATAATCCTTTTTTTAAAGGTGTTCCTCGTAGTACTACTAGAGCCGATATTTTTAGACTTCATAATGATTATGTTATTTTTTTGCAATATTTGTTTGCTAACTTTCCATGCCTAGTTAGTTTTACTTCAGACATTGGACATGCATTAAACGGTTATGATTATTTAACAATTACTTGTCATTGGATTGATGAAAATTTTAGAATGAAAAAACGTATTATTGCTTTTGCGTATGACGAGGATCAAAGTCATACTGTAAAATATATAAGCGAAACTATTTGTTCTTATGCCCAAAAATATAATCTTTATAATAAAATACTTTGTGTATCATTCGATAATGCATCTAATAATACTGCTGATGTAGATCTTTTAAAAACGGAGCTACACCCACCACTTCCTCATATATTTCATGTTTGTTGTGCTTGTCATATTTATAATTTAATTGTTAAAAGTGGTCTTGATTTATTTTCACCTGAAATAAAACTTGTCAAAAGAGGTGTTGGAGTTATTCAGGGTAATAATAGGAAAAATAGAATTATAGAATTTAAAGAAAAATGTAAACAATTTAATTTGAGACCTAAATTCATGCCAGAAGAGATTATTACACGGTGGAATTATACTTATTTATTTTTAAAAAAATGTTATAAGTATAAAGACCCCATAACACATGTTGCAAATGCGCATTTTAAGAACGTGATGTATATGTTAACCGACGAACATTGAAAATCAATTGGTGAACTTTTTAAAAAATTACGTAAATTTTACACTGCTACTGTTGAATTTTCAGGATCTTATTACCCAACAGTTTGTAATTCTTTAGCTCATATAGCTGAAATTTCATATTTACTTTATGGTTTAAAATCAAATGTGAAATATACAGATGCAGTTACACTTATGTTTGAAAAGTTTAAAAAATATTTTTTCCCTATTCCTGATATTTATTGTATTGGTGCAGTCTTAAATCCTTCTATTAAAAAGGTAGATTGTCATAATTTAATATTTAGTTTATATACTTATATGGAAGTTGGTGAAACAGAAACTCTATCTTCATTTGATTGCATAAGTACACTTGATACTAATTTAACTACATTATATGAATATTATGCTACATTACATGATAACAACAACTCTGCTACTAATATTCCTTCTAGTTCTGCTTCTGTGTCTACACCTGCAGGATTCAATGATGATGATGATGATGATGAAGAAGAATCTTTAGACATATGGAGCACTTTTACAACACAAGCAAGCACAAGTCGATCTTGCGATGAGATGCAATTTTATTTGCAAAAGTCAGCGGAGCCGAAGAAAAGTTTTGACCCTTTACAATGGTGGTAGGATAACAAAAGGCAATTCCCGGTACTTGCAGCGATGGCCCGAGATGTTCTTAACGTGTCGATCTCAGCGTGGCTTCGAAGTGCATTTAGCCAAGCACGAGATCAAATAGGAGACACACGTCACTCATTGGGTGGAAGCACATTAGAAGTGTTAGTCTGCTTAAGAGATTGGATCAGATCAGAGAGAAGAAATCAAGGATGTGGAGACGTCAATTCTCCGAAAGATGAAGAAATAGGCAATATTTTGGAAGGCGGGACTGAAATTAATACTCTAGATTTAGAGGCTATGGAGCATAACCAATTCAATCAACATATAGATTACGAAGAACTTGCAAGAAGGATGCATAACATGTAAATAAAATTATTATTACTTCATTATGTACTCTTATTAACATTATGAAAATTCAAAAGTTTACATCTTACTATCTATTTAGTTGTTAATCTGTTATTACTTATTTGTTAACTTTATATCTACTAATCTAATAAATTAATAAAAGTATAATTACAATATAAAGTTATAAACTATAAAGTATAATTGAATAAGACTATAAGTGTATAACTATAACAGTACTATAAAGTATAAAGTATAAACTATATAAAGTAAACTATAAAATAAATATAAAGTATAAAGTTATAAACTATAAACTATAAAGTTATAAACTGTAAAATAGAAAGTTAACTTTAAAGTTTCAATTTTAATATATAAAACTAAATTATATATTATATTACATATTTAAATTGAATTTAGTTTATATTATCAAAAATCAATACTAGAAAAAACGACCAGGTTCGGACACTGACCGCACGGCCGACTGAATCCAGAACGAACCGACCGGTTGGCGTGAGTCCGTGAACCGGACCGGTAACCGATCCGGAACCGGTTAAACCCGGTAAGGGGCTACCGGTCCGGACCGGTTCTGTTACACTCCGTAGTTCCGGTCCTGCGTATGAGAGCGTACGAAAGGGAGTAAGACTTAAAATTTTAGAAGGATAGGTTGACGGATTGTTTCGGACGGGTTTTTGGTCAACTTTGGGGCGGGTTATGACCCGTTACATTGAGAGTTCCTAAGTGTTTCAAATGCCTAGTGCGTAGTTCGTTGAGTCTAGTTTCCAAAGCAACCAACCGTTCGTCAATAGGACCTCGGAGTAGAAAGTTATGGAAGTTACAAGTTCAGTGCGCAGTTGGGCAGAAAGGTGTTTCGACCGAGCCAGCGGCGCGGGCGCGCGCCGGATGCGGGGCGCGATATTCGCGGAGCGCTGAGCGCCGGCGCGCGCCGGTATTAGGCCGCGCCGAATGTTCGGGAGCCCGAGTTGCAGCGCCGCGGCGCCGGCTGCAGGGCCGCGGCGCCGAGGCGGGTTTTGCGAAGTTAAGTGGAAAATTCTGCACTGTTTTGTTTTAAAAGAGGCCATGGGTGGGTGACAAGTGTCCCCCCCCCCCCCCATCTGATTTTTGCATGTCTTATATATTGACCAAGTCTTGAAGACTTGGTCATCTTTCAAGTCTTTCTCTCTCTCTAAAGCTAAAGCTCTCACTTCTCTCTAGAATTCCAAGAGAAATTCAAAGCTTGAGGAAAATCTGAAAAAGTGTGGCAAGAAGGAAGCTTGTGGCTAGCTTGTGGGAGTTATTGTGGTGGTGTTCTTAGAAAGGAGGCTAGCAAAGTTGTTGGAATAATTTTGGCTAAAGCTCTAAGGTAACAATTCTTCTCTTGTAGCTAGTTAATTGTGTTGCATGTGAAGAAGAAGGAACTTGTAGTAGTAAATAATACTCTTAGATTCATTGCATGTAAGAAATATGGTTTGGATATGAAAGGATTGGTTAAGAAGGTTATGTGAGCATGTTGTAGCCTAAATACTACCTTAAACTTGTTAAGTTAGTTGTTGTACATTGTGGGGCAGCATTTTACACATCCAAATTTAGGTGTGTAATCCCCTTTGAAATGTTTGGATTGTTGGGCCTTAAATGTGGCGTTTGGATGTTGAATTTGGCCTTGAAAAAGGTGGCAAAGTATGTAGAAACAAAGGAAATGTTGCCCAATTTTCCATAGGATTTAGTGACTTTGAACTTGGAATATTCTACATTGAAACTAGAGGTTTATAAACGTATTATGGTCATTATAGGTTGACATACTACGTGCGGTATTTTGGACTTAGCAAGTGGATTGACCGAAGAGGTATGTGGAACTTTCCTATCTCTTGAGCATGAATGGTTTTACCTATGTAGTACAATATACGTACAAGGTTTGACATCCCTTACTTGTTTTAAGGATGTCTTGAGTTTTCAAAGTTAAGGGACTTGATGTGTTCAAGTATATGATTCTTGTTTTCCTTTTTAAAAGTGTAAGTCCCTTGGGTTTTAGGAAAATGTATTTGACTAAGGTATAACATTAATATAATGACTTTATGAGAAGTTGATTATATTAGCTTTATGAAAGGTTAACAAAGAAAGATTTACTCTAAGTAAAATAAGTACGGATAAATGATTTGAGGTTGTGAAAGGCAAATTGGTTTTAAGGCATCAATTGCCCAAAAGTTTTATGTGAAAAAGAGTCATTTTTAAAAGAGTGGAAGTATGTAGTACTTTGGGTTAAATCTCCGAATTTTCCTTTTATTTATATTATGTATGATGGCCAGTTGAGCTAGGGTAAGAGTATAAATGAGGGGTAAATCCCCAAGACGTTATACCACCTTCTCCAGGGTAAGAGTATAAATGAGGGGTACATCCCCAAGACGTTATACCACCTTCTCCAGGGTAAGAGTATAAATGAGGGGTAAATCCCCAAGACGTTATACCACCTGCTTCAGGGTAAGAGTATAAATGAGGGGTAAATCCCCAAGACGTTATACCACATATTCCGTGGATTTGCTACCCACGATGCGAGGAATACCTCATGCGAGTCCGTAGGGCTAATGCGGGTGAAATAGTCTCATGCGGGTGAGTACAGCCTATGCGAGGAATACCTCATGCGGGTCCACAGGACCCATGCGGGTGAAATAGTCTCAAGAGTAGGAGTGCTTAATGATACAGCGGGGCGGATGACCTTGCTTTGACCATGAGCTTCCTATTTTCATGCAGTATTGTATATGTTTGATATTCTCATTATTAGTAAGGCACAGTGTTCTGTAAACTGATTTTTATACATGTCTCCAGCTATTTTATACTTGAGGTATTTTCGATTTTCCGCCGCATACTTAGTACATATTGTGTATCGACCCCTTCCTGGGCCGCTCATGCCACGTGCAGAGGTAGCGGTGGTAGATCCTCATTCTTAGGATCACCGTCTGTCAGAAGCTCCATTCCTCCGGAAGCTTGTTTTGTTGGTACGGTTCTTCCCTGATGCTATAGGTATTGTGTACATTCAGGGGTATGGCGGGGCCCTGTCCCGCCACAGTTGTTATTCTTAGAGGTCTGTGGTCACGTTTGTGGTTTTGGGCTGTAAGAACGAGTTGTACTTTTGATTAAGTATATTTTTATGGAAGGCAGCCTTATCGGCTTGCCAGTGATGTTTACTTTATACAAATTATGTGTTATGTATGTTCCGCTGCTATTATCTGATGTATACCTGTCGGGATGCCCCGGTAGGACACCAGTTGCGGCTCCGGGGTCGGGTCGTGACAGGTTCGGCCCGTTAGACACCTTTAGTTAAACTATGAGACAATAGTCATTTTGACCTAACCATCTCATCTCAGGTATATATAATTTTTGAACGAGTGTTGACACCCAATTTTGACCCTCCCGTCCAGCCATTAACCATAAAATTAGACTAATTTTGTAAAATAATTTTTATGATTTTTTATAATAAAATGCAGCGATAAAACATAAATACATGCATAAATAAATAATTTAATAATGGCATCGCGTCTTACGTAGAGTTTTAAACACTTAGAGTCCCGCGCCCGCATTAACTAATTGTAAGCTCTGTCGTAATTCTTAATCATTAATAAATACATAAAATAATTAATTTAGCAATGACGTCACGTCAAGTAGCATAGTTGCATTTATTAATACGCAAGAGAATGTCATAATCATTTGTAATTTAAAATCAATTTTTTATTTAATAGCGTCGCATTTATAAGGCTTTAAACAATTCTTAAATATCGTACTTGCATTCAGCATTTAAGTAATTTAATATAAACTCAATGCAATTTTAATTTAACTTCGCAATAATGCATAATAATAAGTTTTTAAATAATAGCGCCGCATTTTAACATATTAAGCACTAATTAAATAACACGCCCGCATTTATTATGACAATTAGACTAATTTAGCACCTAAATAATTAGACTAATTTAGCACCTAAATAATTAGACTAATTTAGCACCTAAATAATTTAACTAAATTAAATAATCTAATACCCTAATTAACCTAACACTTAATACTAACCTAACTACCCAGCCCATTTATCCAGCCCAACCCGCGAGGCCCAGTCCGCCCTACCCTTATTTTCCCCTTATCACCCGCAAGCCCACACGTCCACCCATTTTACCTTTACCCATCACCCTTCGCCCTCAACAAAAAAACGAAACCCATGCACCACTAAACCTAAATGCACGCGCCGCCGAGATTCTCGCCTGAGAATCCGGCGACCTCTCCCTTACCTTCCTTACCCATGCACATCCAGCCAGATCTTCATATCAAATCCTTCAAATCATTTACATGATCGAATCATTTGAAAACCAGCAAGTATCCTTCAAATCTCTCAACGATTCCTCACCATAACCGGCACAAAATCGCACTAAGAATATTACAAAATCAGCAACCCAAAGCAGCCTTTATAGCTTACCTAATGGGGAACCCAAACGAGGGCTATATAAGCACATGCAATAGGCATTCGATGAAGCAGGCAGAGCGGAGCACAATAGGGCATACCCATAGCATCGGCACCCTTGGCAGCAGTGTAGAGCATAGGAGAGGGAATTCAGAGCGGAGTCGAGGGCAACCACATAGCAATTTAGGGATCGATTAAGGGCTTAGGGAGCAGTGCCCACACCCTTAGCCATAGTCAGCAACTCAGAAGAGAGCAGAGACGGGGGAGCAGCAATTAAGAACCACCACAGTAGAGCATGCAAAGGAGACAGTCGACGACATAGCAATTTAGGGCAGAGAGGGGAGAGATTCAGAAATCAGGAGCACCCAAAAACCGATAGGCATCGATTTGCATCCCCTAGCAGCAGTCAACTACTCGCAGCAAGGACAGAACATCCAAAAACTAGTAAGCATCGACACCTTTTAGTCAGGACCAGTCGACCTTTCATTCGCATCGCAAAACCCCAAAACCCGTCGATTGGACCGACACTTGATACGCTGCCTCGGTTCGCCGCCGGAGAAGGTAAATCTATCATCCCTTTCGAATCTCGTCCCTTTATGCTAATTCGTGTGTTCTGTTCTATATTTGCTGGCTATGATTGTTAGTGTCATTATATGAATCTGAATCGGTTTCGCTGGCCTCGGTTTATATCTGGATTGATCACATGTTAGTCTGGGAATACTTAAGTTAAAAGCTTAATGTGTGTTTGTCTTGTTATTAAGTGTTAAGCGACATCATGTTTGTAAACCTTAATTGGCCCGTAAATAAATATACCATCCTGAGTTAAATCTCTATTATACTTTGGAGGCTTGCTTTCTCATTGTATGTTAGTCAGTTGCTGGTTTTTGTATATCAGAATGTTGGTCGTCGTTGGTAACTCCATCCGCGTCCTTACTTCGTGATGCTAATGTACTAAGAAAATACACTTAAAATATGTATGTCATCTAACTTATAATGGCATAAATCTGGACAGGCCTATATATGTAAGAAACGTCATCTTGATTACTGTTTGTTTATCCCTATGCTGATTTTGTCCAAATCTGGTGGGTGTCGATGACTGTTCATACGCGTTAAGTGAGTTCGTTGATCGCATTTTTTCTATTTGTTTGGTAAAACCCTTATAACTTTGCCTTAAGTGCGTTTGGGTCGAAACATTACCTGGAATAGCATTTCCTGAACTAGTCTAAAATCAGTTTATTTCTAACACTTGGTTGTCTGCCCAGGCCATGTGAAGACATCTCCATAGCAGCTTTTATTTTCCATTCTAGTCTCAATATGTCTTGCAAATCTGATGTCATTAAACTCTGATTTAGTGGTCTATTTATGAGATTCAAACTTATATGTTAGCCTAAGTTATGTGTGCATACAGGAACTTCACATAATATTAAACAGAGATCTGAAAACAGAACCTCCCCATATACGTCATATAAAATGAATCTTCTGTGAGTACTCATTGCAATGTATATCCAAGTGCGCATCGGACAGGTTCTAGACATTTTAAATGGCAAGGATATGTTTGGACATACATATAGAGGGTCAGTAACTGGATTTGCATCTTTACTCTCAACTGAATAACAACTGAATTACCCATATGTTTAGTATATTAACATGTATATCGTATTTTATGTCTTTGGCCTGTTTTGCTTCTTATTTCTGTCTCTGCCCACTGTTTGCAATCTGGCCAGTGCATTCATAGCACATGTGGTATCTCACTATATTACCGCTGTCCAGCACCTCTATAAATCTGTTGATATTTTGTTAAGTTATTCTGGGCCCAACCGACAGTTTAGTCTTCTTACGAATTTGAAAATTTATTTGTATTGAGTTTGTTCTATCTTGATGATGGACTTGCTATATTTTTGGCTGCTCTGTTTTATCACAGATATGAAAAGTGCCCAATTCTTATTAAATTGCTTGGAACAATATTGTGGGCTCGTCTCTTTTCTTTCAAACTGCCGAAAGGAAGTGACTCAAATGTGTTAAATCTTGTATCAATATGCATTTATTATTTGATAAAGTTGGAGACATATGCTAATCCTTATCTTTTTTTTTTACACGGCACGACCGAGCAACAAAGAGTCTCATGGCGAGACTCATCGTGGCAAATGCGAAGACCCACATCTACATGCATTTATCCTGCATCGTAAATTCCAAGCCGAGGCGATATAGGTTCGCGATTCCTCGAGTCGTGTTATTTTCTTCTACCCCGCGCCCATTCATTTATTTATTGTTAATTTTTTGTCTAACGCTATATTAATTAATAGAATAATTATAGTATCTAAACCTCGAACCTCTAGTTTAGAGCCAATTCCCTTTAGGTTACTTACGTTAGGGCTTAACATGCATGTCTAAACTTTTGCCTAACAATTTAATTTGCATATCTAATTTAGGTATAGATTCTTCTCAAGTGCAAAATTAAGTATTTTAGGCATCATGACATACTTGCGTTAATAAAGATTAAGTTAGCAAGTAAATACATACATTTAGTCAACAAATCAATCTTACGTCATTTTCTCATAAATAATACAATGGCATACGTTTAAACTTTATATGTACTCTTATAGCATTAGTCTTATAAATCTTTATCCAAAATGCAATGCATTCTTTTATAAAATATTTGCAGCATCTTTTTAAACATGCATTTTCTCTAGCATAATAATCAACCTAGGTTTGGCAGGACAACCGCAAGTTAGCGGATCTTAGAGGGTGCCTAACCCCTTCCCTCTAGATTAATAAAGAACCCTTACCCAGAATCTCATTAAGTTTAGCAGACCATTAAAATGGAGTTAATGTTTTACTTCAAACTAGTTAAACATTTAGGTGTCCTAATTCACCCAATTAATTAGGTGGCGACTCCGCGAACCCTTAGCATTCTAGCAACCCTTTAGCATTTTAGCACCCTTTTAAACTTTAGCATCTTTTGCAATTTTAGCATCCTTTTTTAATATTTTAAACACTTCTTTAAACACTTTAACTTTCTTTTAGCATTTTTTTTTATTTTCTAACATTTGCATTTTTGAGCAGGGTTCGCTATTCTTAAAATGTCGCGGTCGAAAAAGGGCGCGACAGAAATGGCGACTCTGCTGGGGATTTTAGGTTCTTAACCACAACAGACCTAGGGTTATTATTTGACATTATTTTTGCATTTAATTTTCGCGTGCTGTATTTTGTTTTATACATCTTAATTGCTATTTGCTTTACTGCTTTCCTTAAACTGGCATTCCGCTCATATTTCTTCCACTCTGAAAAATTCACACAATCACACACTCACGCGCTGGTGTGCTCCGCGCACCCGCAAAATTCTTTCAAAAAAATATCCAAATTTTAGGAGAGTTGGCGCTACGAGTTAGATCGGTTCGCCCGATCACCGCGTAGCCTTCTCACTCGAGTTGTCCGCCGAACTTGGCCTAGTAAAGCCAAATCTTAGAAAACTTAAGATAGAGCTATATTAGGGCATGCATGCATTTACCTTAGGTGGGTCGGTCCTTGGCATCGACACCACAATTAGGAAGACACCAAACTTGTCGACGGGTTTCTCAACCCAACGACCAACCAGCATATTATGTGTAGCGTGACAATGACATAAATCCAAGCCCAATCATGACATCGAAATTGGAAAAAGTGCACCGTCATTTGGTCGCCATTTCCAACAAAGGCATTATAGTTGGACGACTTGGACAAATCCGTCATAATCTCGCATAAGTGACGTTTAGGCTTACCCCTGGCATAAAGAGGCCCCCCCTGCATGTTAGGAAACGTTTGAATGTGCTATATGCAATATATCTGCTACATACCCGCAAATTATGTGCTTTATGCTAACACCGTTTGTTGCATTTTTAGAAAGATTTATCATCTCCCCCCAAAGGTCAATTTGTATTTGACTTAGCAATGGCAGAGCATCAATATTTCACAAGATCAAAGGCACGGTCCAAATTTACGATTTCTGGCATCCGAAGTGAACGAGTCTGAACTGTCTTGGTTCCTATAAAAAGCAGGGTCTCGTAAAAGAGCAGCATGACACCTTCTCAAAACTGGGACAATGTAGGAAACCAGACAGGGGCTGCAAATCCAAGCAGACCAGGCACGCAGATGTCAAGGGACAAGACGGAGAAGTCAAATACGAATCGACCCCCCCCAAAACTCACAAATTTTCTTTGAGCGCAGGTCTTTTCATATTAACAAAAGCAGCAAATGCAATAGCCGAAACATAAAATACGGCAAGAAGTTTCTTCGCAAGAAGAAACAACAGAGGCAGAAGATATGACAAAAAAATCCCAAAATTCAAAGTCCGTGATCGTAAGCAGCAGCAGAAAGGCATCAACAATCGCAATCAAAGTTGAGTTCCGCAACAAAACCTAGCGCCAACTCGGGCATAAAGTCAAACTTGCAACCCGCGATCGCACACAACAAAGGCATCATAACAATTGTCGATTGCAGCAAGCGGCAACATCTCAAGATTCGCCGTGCATAATCGGGATGACATCTCTACCCATAAAATTGCACTTCACATATTTATCATTCGCTTAAACAGGTATACACTAACGTTTTCTCAAGCTTAGCTTGCAGGAGCATTTATTCTATAGGAGCAGCAGCAACACGTCCAGACAACGACGTAATCAGCAAGTCCACGCAACGACGCCAGCAGCAATACGTCCATACAACGACGTGATCAGCAAGTCCACGCAACGACGCCAAAGAAAGAATACGCCCGCATAACGACGTTATCGGCCGACAAGAAGTTCACGCAACGACGCCAAAGAAGAACGCCCGTGCAACGACGTTATCGGCGACAAAGAAGTCTACGCAACGACGCCGGCAAGAACACGCCCAGTAACGACGTTATCAAGACAACAAGTCTACGTTAACGACGCCAAGAAAGAATACGTGTCCAGTAACGACGCGACAAGACAACAAGTCTACGCGAACGACGCCAAGAAGAACATCGCCCAGTAACGACGTTATCAAGACAAAGAAGTCTACGCAACGACGCCCGCAAAGAACACGTCCGCAACGACGGCGTTATCAAGACATCAAGTCCATGCAACGACGCCAAAGAAGAACACGCCCAGTAACGACGTTATCAAGACAAAGAAGTCTACGCAACGACGCCAAAGAAGCGTCGTGCAACTACGTTATCGGCAGGCAAGTCTACGCAACGACGCCCGGCAACACGCCGTGCAATCACACGACCCGACCGGGCGCGACTAGTACCCTTCCTGGTACTGTTAGGTATATGTCGAGAGAATAGCAATGAACATACATAAAACAAATCGTATAAGGTAAACATCACTAGCAAGCCGATAAGGCCGCTTTCATAAAATAACTTAACCGATGGTGAAATAAAGATAACTTTATTCTTACAACCCAAACCACAAACGTGACTACTGCACTGCAGGAATAACAAGCGTGGCGGGGGCCCGCCATACCCCGATTGTACAAAAGTGAATAACCTCGGGAATCATACCAAAAGACAAAGCCTCGGAGGATGGAGCTTTCGAGAAAATGAGCGGTGATCCTAATAGTGCGGACCAAGCTACGTATCTCGACTGCGGCATGAACGGCCCTGGCGAGGTCGACAACAGTACCAAGTATGTGGCGAGAAAATCTGAAAATACCTCATAAGTCTAAAATAGCGGGGACATGTATAAAATCGGTTACGAACACCGTACCTTACCAACAATGAGAAAATCGGTCATATACTATCCGCATGAAAATAGGAAGCTCATAATCAACACGTCGAAGTAAACTCATATAGAGACCCTGGAAGCATACCCGTGGAATCCTTCATCACTGACGGCACGTCCAATAAACTCATACTAAGACAATGGAAGCATACGTGGAATCGCCGTCGGCGGCGCGTCGATAAGCTCATACTAAAACAATGGAAGCATACGTGGAATCCTTCATCGCGGCACGCCCAATAAACTCAATGTGGTATGACGATCTTGGGCTTGCCTCATTCATACTCTTACCGAAGAAGGTGGTATAACGATCTTGGGGCTTGCCGCCGTTTATACTCTTACCCTTCATCGCATGCCTGGAATCCTTCATCGTAGCATGTCCCAGTGCATACCCGTGGAATCCTTCATCATGGCGATGCGCCCAAGTAAACTCATAATCGAACAATGGAAGCATACGTGGAATCCTTCATCGGCGACGCCCAAGTAAACTCATAATCGAACAATGGAAGCATACGTGGAATCCTTCATCATCAAGCGACGCCCAAGTAAACTCATACTAAGACAATGGAAGCATACGGTGGAATCCTTCGCCATCGGCGTACGTCGATAAGCTCATACTAAAACAATGGAAGCATACGTGGAATCCTTCATCGCGTGATGCCCAAGTAAACTCATAACTTCTTCAGCTTTCATTAACATACAAATGAATCTCATTTTCATGACCTTATTCAAGAAAACCCAACTCTTTAACCTTTCATAAAGTTATTATAACTAACTCCCCATAAAGCCGTTATACTAACTTTTATGCTTTAAAGCTTTAGACGTTCATACTCTTTCATAAGACCACATAACTAACCTCGTAAAGCCGTTATAACTCCTTATGTTTCAAAAGATTTCGTTCTTTTATTAACCAAGAGACTTATACTTCAAATCAAACTCACACAATTTCCGTAATACTTCTTCATGTCACAAATCCTTATCTACCTTATTTAGGTTAAACCATTACTTAGGAATAAGTGGGTTAGCTCTCTAACCCAACCAACTTAGACATTTTCGTAAAACAAGTCAAGTACAACAAATAGATTTACTTCATTTAAAACACGACGCTCACCGTACTATATAGTTCAAACTACTCATGCTCAAGAGATAAGAAAGCTCCACATACCTCTTTGGTCAATCCACTTGCTAAGCTCAACTACCATAAGTAATATTTCAACCTATAATAACCGTGATATGTTCATTAACCTCTAATTCCAATGTAGAATAATCTAACTCAAAGCCACTAAAATTCTATAGAAAATTGCAAAGATTTCCTTTGTTTCTACTCACTTTGCCTTTCTCAAGGCCGAATTTACCATCAAAACACCACGTTGTAAGGCTCAATCAATCCAACAATTTAAAGGGGATTACACACCCAAAATTCTGTCCCATAAGTTTACAATAATTCACTTAACAATTCTAGGTAATTTTAGGCTACAACATGCTCATAATCTCTTCTTAACCCATTCTTCATAACTAAACCACATTTCTAGCATGCAATGACTCTAAGAGCATTATTTACTACCACAAGTTCTTTCTTCTTAACATGCAACACTATAAACTAAATCTAAAGGAAGAATCATTACCTTAAAGTTTTAGCCAAAACTTATTCCAAGTATTGCTAGCTTCCTTGCCAAGAACACCACCACAATAATGCCCACAAGCTAGCTACAAGCTTCCTTTTTGGTTCTTAACTATTGATTTTTCTAAGGGTTTTTAGAGAGAAGGGAGATTTGAGAGAGAGAGAGAGAAGATGAAAGATAGAAAATGTCCAAGTCTTGGTCAATATATTGCATGCAACAGAAAATCAGATGGGTGGGGACAGTTGTCACCCTCCCATGGTCTCTTTTAAAACAAAAATCAGACTTTTCTAAGTTTTTCCGCCAAAATCGCCTGGCGCGCAGGCCACACGGCGTGTGCTCAAACCTCCGCAGCTCTGCGATCTTTCGCCGCGCCTCGCTATTCGGCCATGGCGCTGCAACTTCAGCGACCCTTCGAACTTTAGGCGCCGCGACCTCGCATCCGGCGCGGCCGGCCGCTTGGTCCAAACGCATTTCTGTCCGACTGCGCACTGAACTTGTAACTCTCATAACTTTCTACTCCGACGTCCTATCGACGAACGGTTGGTTGCGTTGGAATCCAGACTCAACGAACTACGTCCTAGGCCTTTAAAACACTTAGGAACTCTCAATGTACCGGGTCATAACCCGCCTCAAAGTTGACTAAAAACCGCGGAACAATCCAGTCAACCTATCTTACGAAAATTTTAAGTCTTACCCCTTTCGCACGCCTCATGCGCATGACGAACTACGGGTGTAACATTCTCCCTTAGAAACATTCGTCCCGAATGTTTTTAGAAACAATCTACTATTCCTCGGTACATCCTCGTACTATATACTAATGGAACTTCATTATGCCACCTATGACCCTAAGATATCGCACACGCATACCCATTCACCGTAAGTCAAACAAAATGAACCCAAAATATGAACCATTACTACTTACCCTCGCCACGGCCTAACAGAATTGCCTGCTCAGATCTACCAACTTATTCTAACACATGTACATAGTCTCAATATCCCTGCTCATGATACTAAATCTTACAACAATCCCATCACTTACTCCGCCTAATCTCATCTACTATACTCTTAAGCATACCACGAGCTTAATTTACAAACATAGTTTCCCATTAGTCTCTTAATTAAACTTCTTGGGTCCATTTATTTCTCGACAACTCATCATCTCCTAATTATCTCAAATTAGTCGCATAACATTGATGAGAGTTCATCAAACCACTCCCTACCTTCCCTAGATCTAATTAGTCCTTATCAACTGGTATTCCAATATCATTCTAGGCAACACGTGTCCGACTTATACATAATGCGTATGGTGAATGTCACTATACCCACTATACTACCATCATAACTAACTCGGATACATTAATCCACATAATCTTTCTGGGTCACGCTGTGCTCTCGCTTCAGTAACAAACAACATAACTCGTTAGGAGAGACGACCCTAACCACAGCGGCTCTATCGCACGATCTTAGAGTGAGAAGAATGGAAACGAATCCTAAATGTCCTGCGACCTCCGATTATAGATGTGGTGCACAACACACCGATAATCAAGACTCTACTAGACACGGTGCGTAGACACTTTCCGAGGACTAATCGCTCGATACCACTTTTGTCACGACCGACCGGGCGCGACTAGTACTCTTCCGGTACCTGTTAGGTATATGTCGAGAGAATAGCAAATGAACATACATAAAACAAATCAGTATAAGGTAAACATCACTGCAGCCGATAAGGCCGCTTTCGTAAAATAACTTAACCGGAGGTGAAACAAAGACAACTTTATTCTTACGGCCCAAACCACAAACGTGACTACGCACCTAGGAATAACAATCGTGGCGGGCGGGCCGCCATACCCCGATTGTACAAAAGTGAATAACCTCGGGAATCATACCAAAAGACAAAGCCTCGGAGGACGGAGCTTTCCGGAAAATGAGCAGTGATCCTAATAGTGCGGACCAAGAAGCTACGATCTCGACTGCGGCATGAACGCAGCCCGGCGAGGTCGATAACAGTACCAAGTATGTGAAATCGAGAAAATACCAAAATACCTCATAAGTCTAAAATAGCTGGGGCATGTATAAAATCGGTTTACGTAACATCGCACCTTACTAACAATGAGAAAATCGGTCATATACTATCTTGCATGAAAATAGGAAGCTCATAATCAACACGCCCAAGTAAACTCATATAGAGACCATGGAAGCATACGGTGGAATCCTTCATCACCGACGCACGCCCAATAAACTCATACTAAGACAATGGAAGCATACGTGGAATCCTTCACATCGGCGGCGACGTCCAATAAGCTCATACTAAAACAATGGAAGCATACGTGGAATCCTTCATCATCGCGGCACGCCCAATAAACTCAACAGTGGTATGGCGATCTTGGGCTTGCGCCATTCATACTCTTACCGAAGAAGGTGGTATAACGATCTTGGGGCTTGCCTCATTTATACTCTTACCTTCATATCGCATGCCTCGAATCCTTCATCGTGGCATGTCCCGGTGCGTACGGTGGAATCCTTCATCATCGGCGACGCCCAAGTAAACTCATAATCGAACAATGGAAGCATACGTGGAATCCTTCATCAGCGGCAGACGTCCAAGTAAACTCATAATCGAACAATGGAAGCATACCCGTGGAATCCTTCATCATCGATGCGTCGCCCAAGTAAACTCATACTAAGACAATGGAAGCATACGTGGAATCCTTCGTCATCGCGGTACGTCCAATAAGCTCATACTAAAACAATGGAAGCATACGTGGAATCCTTCATCATCGGCGACGCCCAAGTAAACTCATAACTTCTTCAAAGCTTTCATTAACATACAAAATGAATCTCATTTTCATGACCTTATTCAAGAAAACCCAACTCTTTAACCTTTCATAAAGTTATTATAACTAACTCCCATAAAGCCGTTATACTAACTTTATGCTTTAAAGCTTTAGGCGCTCATACTCTTTCATAAGACCGCATACAACTAACCTCCCATAAGGCCGTTATAACTCCTTATGTTTCAAAAGATTTCGTTCTTTTTATTAACCAAGAGACTTATACTTCAAATCAAACTCACACAATTTCCGTAATACTTCTTCATGTCACGAAATCCTTATCTACCTTATTTAGGTTAAACCATTACTTAGGAATAAGTGGGTTAGCTCTCTAACCCAACCAACTTAGACATTTTCAGAAACAAGTCAAGTCTGACAAATAGATTTACTTCATTTAAAACACGACGCCTCACCGTACTATATAGTTCAAACTACTCATGCTCAAGAGATAAGAAAGCTCCACATACCTCTTTGGTCAATCCACTTGCTAAGCTCAACTACCGCAAGTAATATTTCAACCTATAATAACCATGATATGTTCATTAACCTCTAATTCCAATGTAGAATAATCTAACTCAAAGCCACTAAAATTCTATAGAAAATTGGGCAGCATTTCCTTTGTTTCTACTCACTTTGCCGCCTTTCTCAAGGCCGAATTTACCATCAAAACACCACATTGTAAGGCTCAATCAATCCAACAATTTAAAGGGGATTACACACCCAAAATTCTGTCCCATAAGTTTACAATAATTCACTTAACAATTCTAGGGTAATTTTTAGGCTACAACATGCTCATAATCTCTTCTTAACCCATTCTTCATAACCAAACCACATTTCTAGCATGCAATGACTCTAAGAGCATTATTTACTACCACAAGTTCTTTCTTCTTAACATGCAACACTATAAACTAAATCTAAAGGAAGAATCATTACCTTAAAGTTTTAGCCCAAACTTATTCCAAATATTGCTAGCTTCCTGCCAAGAACACCACTACAATAATGCCCACAAGCTAGCTACAAGCTTCCTTTTGGTTCTTAACTATTCAGATTTTTCTAAGGGTTTTTAGAGAGAAGGGGAGCAATTTGAGAGAGAGAGAAGATGAAAGATAGAAAATGTCCAAGTCTTGGTCAATATATTGCATGCAATGAGAAAATCAGATGGGGACACTTGTCACCTCCCATGGTCTCTTTTAAAACAAAAATCAGACTTTTCTAAGTTTTCGCCCAAAAATCCGCCTCGGCGCTTGGCACACCGGCGGCCATGGCTACTCGAAACCTCTTCGCGCCGCGCGCTTCGTCTCGCGTATTCGGCCGCGCGCTGCAACTTCAGCGACCCTTGAACTTTAGGCGCGCGGCCTGCATCCGCGCGGCCGCTGCGTCGAAACGCATTTCTGTCATTGCGCGAACTTGTAACTCTCATAACTTTCTACTCCGACGTCTATCGACGAGCGGTTGGTTGCGTTGGAATCCGGACTCAGCGAACTACGCCTAGGCCTTTAAAACACTTAGGAACTCTCGATATGCCGGGTCATAACCGCCTCAAAGTTGACTAAAACCGCCGGAACAATCCACAACCTATCTTACGAAAATTTTAAGTCTTACCCTTTCGTGCGCCCTGTGCATGACCTGAACTACGGGTGTAACAGAACGGCGTTATCGGCCGCAGCAAGTCACGCAGCGACGCCCGGAACACGCCCGCAACGGCGTTATCGGCCACATCAAGTCTATGAACGGCGCGGCCCAGAACACGTCCGAGCGGCGGCGTTATCGGCCAAGCAGCAAGTATCGCAGCGGCGCCCGGCGGCGTCCGAGTAACGGCGTTATCAAGACAAAGAAGTCTACGCGGCGACGGCAAGAAGAACACGCCCAGCGGCGTTATCGGCCAAAGAAGTCTACGAACGGCGCCCGAAAGAACACGTCGAACGACGGCGTTATCAAGACATCAAGTCTACGCGGCGACGCCACGTCCGAACAGCGGCGTTAACGACGCGACGACAAGTCAAAACGACGCCATCATCGCGATATCGCATCTGCGGGGCGACTTTCTGTTCTCAACATTGCATTTTTTCTCATCATGCTTTATTATTCTGTCTTAGCAGTTATGCACTAACTCTTTCTTGAGCTTTAGTCTACAGGGGCAGTTGCAGCAAGGACAGCATATCCGCATTCACAATCGCAACACGTCCGCAAGTGGCGAAATCACAAAGATTTGCAGATCGCATCAACAGCCAGACATCATATTTTTGCAGGATAACCTTTTCTACTCGTTGCATTACTTTAAAATTATGCATCATCATTTTGCCTTAATGATTATGCACTAACCGTTTGTTCAAGTCTTAGCGTGCGAGCGGGAGCACAACGTGGATTTTCTCTTCTGACCGGCAATCTATTGGGGCCAACCTTCCCAACGATTGGCGACGCGCCTCAGCGTCGGTCCCACTCGCTCCACACCACCATAGAACCCAGCACCATAAGCCATAGCGGTACACCCCAGGTTCAAGCCAGTTATTTTCTTTTACTTTTGCACCATAACCCAGTGTCGTCATAACTCGACGGGGCGCTTTAAGTCGCGTTAGCCCGCTGGTGTTTTGACCATGGTAACCCGATGTCGTCATAACTCGACCTGGGACAACTTTGAGTCGCGTTAGCGCGCCAGTGTTTGACCATCGTAACCGGTGTCGTCATAACTCGACAACTGGGACAAATTTTGATTTTTGCGTCGGCTTGTCTACACCGCGGCAAAGATTTTTGCAATTCTGAAGATCGAGACAAAATTGGCTATGAGTCAACGTCTTTGTCCGAAGATTCTTCCATCATCTCCATACAAAGAGGACAATTTGTTGACACCCGATTTTGACCCTCCGTCGGCCATTAACCATAAAATTAGACTAATTTTGTAAAATAATTTTTATGATTTTTATAATAAAATGCAGCCATAAAACATAAATACATGCATAAATAAATAATTTAATAATGGCATCGCGTCTTACGTGAAGTTTTAAACACTTAGAGTCCGCGCTTGCGTTAACTAATTGTAAGCTCGTCGTAATTCTTAATCATTAATAAATACATAAAATAATTAATTTAGCAATGGCGTCACGTCAAGTAGCATAGTTGCATTTATTAATACGCAAGAGAATGTCATAATCATTTGTAATTTAAAATCAATTTTTATTTAATAGCGTCGCATTTATAAGGCTTTAAACAATTCTTAAATATCGTACTTGCATTCGGCATTTAAGTAATTTAATATAAACTCAATGCAATTTTAATTTAACCGCAATAATGCATAATAATAAGTTTTTAAATAATAGTAGCATTTTAACATATTAAGCACTAATTAAATAACACGCGCATTTATTATGACAATTAGACTAATTTAGCACCTAAATAATTAGACTAATTTAGCACCTAAATAATTAGACTAATTTAGCACCTAAATAATTTAACTAAATTAAATAATCTAATACTAATTAACCTAACACTTAATACTAACCTAACTACCCGACCCATTTATCATTGACGCGAGGCGGTCGCCTACCACTTATTTTCCTTATCACGCATGACCCACACGTCGATCCATTTTACCTTTACGTGACCGCCGTCCTCAACCAAAAACGAAACCGGACAGCTAAACCTAAAATGCGCGCCGTCGTAGAGATTCTGCTTTGAGAATCGGCGACCTCTCCACCTTCCTTACCCATGCACGTCGGCGGATCTTGTATCAAATCCTTGAATCATTTACATGATCGAATCATTTGAAAACCAAGTATCCTTCAAATCTCTCAGCGATTCCTCGCATGCGCGCAAAATCGCACTAAGAATATTACAAAATCAAGACAAAGCGGCCTTTATAGCTTACCTAATGGGAACCCAAGCGAGGGCTATATAAGCACACGAATAGGCATTCGATGAAGCGGCGAGGCGAGCACAATAGGGCATACCCATGCGCGTGGCACCGCGCGGCGGTGTAGAGCATAGGAGAGGAATTCGAGGCGGAGTCGAGGCAACCACATAGCAATTTAGGGATCGATTAAGGGCTTGGGAGGCGGTGCCACACGCGCCAGCCATAGTCACAACTTCGAAGAGAGCGAGACGGGAGAGCGGATTAAGAACCACCACAAGAGAGCATGCAAAGGAGGCGATCGGCGACATAGCAATTTAGAGGCGAGAGAGGAGAGATTCGAAATCGGGAGCACCCAAAGCCGATAGGCATCGATTTGCATCCCTAGCGGCGATCGACTACTCGCGGCAAGGGACGTAACATCAAAAACTAGTAGCATCGACACCTTTTAGTCGAGGACGATCGACCTTTCATTCGTCGCAAAAACCCCAAAACGTCGATTGGACCGACAACGTCTGACGCCTCGGTTCGCGCGGAGAAGGTAAATCTATCATCCCTTTCGAATCTCGTCCCTTTATGCTAATTCGTGTGTTACATTCTATATTTGTGGCTATGATTGTTAGTGTCATTATATGAATCCGAATCGGTTTATTGGCCTCGGTTTATATACGGATTGATCACGTATTGATGCGGGAATACTTAAGTTAAAAGCTTAATGTGTGTTTGTCTTGTTATTAAGTGTTAAGCGACATCATGTTTGTAAACCTTAATTGGCCGTAAATAAATATACCATCTCGAGTTAAATCTCTATTATACTTTGGAGGCTTGCTTTCTCATTGTATGTTAGTCAGTTGCTGGGTTTTGTATATCAGAATGTTGGTCGTCGTTGGTAACTCCATCCGCGTCCTTACTTCGTGATGCTAATGTACTAAGAAAATACACTTAAAATATGTATGTCATCTAACTTATAATGGCATAAATCGACGAGCCTATATATGTAAACGTCATCTTGATTCTTGTTTGTTTATCCCTATCTTGATTTTGTCCAAATCGGTGGTGTCGATATTTGCTCATACGCGTTAAGTGAGTTCGTTGATCGCATTTTTTCTATTTGTTTGGTAAAACCCTTATAACTTTGCCTTAAGTGCGTTTGGGTCGAAACATTACCTGGAATAGCATTTCCTGAACTAGTCTAAAATCAGTTTATTTCTAACACTTGGTTATGCCTGTGCCATGTGAAGACATCTCCATGCGACTTTTATTTTCCATTCTAGTCTCAATATGTCTTGCAAATCTGATGTCATTAAACACTGATTTAGTGGTCTATTTATGAGATTCAAACTTATATGTTAGCCTAAGTTATGTGTGCATACAGGAACTTCACATAATATTAAACAGAGATCTGAAAACAGAACCTCCCCATATACGTCATATAAAATGAATCTTCTGTGAGTACTCTTTGCAATGTATATCCAAGTGCGCATCGGACAAGTTCTAGGCATTTTAAATGGCAAGGATATGTTTGACATACATATAAGGGTCGAATCGGATTTGCATCTTTACTCTCATTGAATAACAACCGAATTACCCATATGTTTAGTATATTAACATGTATATCGTATTTTATGGCTTTGGCTGTTTTGCTTCTTATTTCGTCTCGCCTTGCTTTGCAATCGGCGGTGCATTCATAGCACATGTGGTATCTCACTATATTACCGCTGTCCAGCACCTCTATAAATCTGTTGATATTTTGTTAAGTTATTCTAGGCCCAATCGACGAGTTTAGTCTTACGAATTTGAAAATTTATTTGTATTGAGTTTGTTCTATGCTGATGATGGACTTGCTATATTTTTGGCCTGCTCTGTTTTACTGCGTATATGAAAAGTGCCCAATTCTTATTAAATTGCTTGGAACAATATTGTGGGCTCGTCTCTTTTCTTTCAAACTGCCGAAAGGAAGTGACTCAAATGTGTTAAATCTTGTATCAATATGCATTTATTATTTGATAAAGTTGGAGACATATGCTAATCCTTATCTTTCTTTTTTTTACATGGCACGCACTGGAGCAACAAAGAGTCTCATGGCGAGACTCATCGTGGCAAATGCGAAGACCCACATCTACATGCATTTATCCCTGCATCAGAAATTCCAAGCCAGAGGCGAAATAGCCGCCATTCATAGTCGTCTTATTATCTTCTACCCCGCCCCCATTCATTTATTTATTGTAAATTATTTGTCTAACGCTATATTAATTAATAGAATAATTATAGTATCTAAACCTCGAACCTCTAGTTTAGGAGCCAATTCCCTTTAGGTTACTTACGTTAGGGCTTAACATGCATGTCTAAACTTTTGCCTAACAATTTAATTTGCATATCTAATTTAGGTATAGATTCTTCTCAAGTGCAAAATTAAGTATTTTAGGCATCATGACATACTTGCGTTAATAAAGATTAAGTTAGCAAGTAAATACATACATTTAGTCAACAAATCAATCTTACGTCATTTTCATAAATAATACAATGGCATACGTTTAAACTTTATATGTACTCTTATAGCATTAGTCTTATAAATCTTTATCCAAAATGCAATGCATTCTTTTATAAAATATTTGCAAGATCTTTTAAACATGCATTTTCTCTAGCATAATAATCAACCTAGGTTTGGCGGGACAACGCAAGTTAGCGGATCTTAGAGGTGCCTAACCCTTCCTCTAGATTAATAAAGAACCCTTACCCAGAATCTCATTAAGTTTAGCAGACCATTAAAATGGAGTTAATGTTTTACTTCAAACTAGTTAAACATTTAGGTGTCCTAATTCACCCAATTAATTAGGTGGCGACTCCGCGAACCCTTAGCATTCTAGCAACCCTTTAGCATTTTAGCACCCTTTTAAACTTTAGCATCTTTTGCAATTTTAGCATCCTTTTTTAATATTTTAAACACTTCTTTAAACACTTTAACTTTCTTTTAGCATTTTTTTTTATTTTCTAACATTTGCATTTTTGAGCAGGGTTCGCTATTCTTAAAATGTCGCGGTCGAAAAAGGGCGCGACAACGAGTGAATGGGCCCGCTCTCATTTATTGTTATAAGTCTATTTTTACATAGCTATAACCTGTTCATTTATTAACTCTAATTTTTTACGCACCAAATTGAGTACAACCCCTAATGACAAGCTTGTCAAGTGTGCCGGACCGACGTGGGCCCGACCAGATAAACCTAGTCTGACCCGGCCCGACAAGGACCCCAGTTAAGGGGGTAGAAGACTAGGCTAGGTGGGTTTTATTAGGAGGGCTGACCCGGATAAGGTGGACAACCCGGTAGCCCGGCCCATTAGTGGTCCGGTTGATGTCCCGGTCCGGCCCACTTTGAATATTGTCCATATTCTGAAAAATATTACCACTTGAAGACGCAGAGGTTCAAACCCCATATATCTCGCATGTAAAGCATTCTCTCAACCATTGAGCGACATCCGTTGTTACCTAAAATAATTAGCAATCATATATGACCATTATAAATAAATTTGTTTTTTTTTTAAAAAAAAGTAGTTGTTGGGAGTAAGGCCACCAACGGTCCAATTAATCTCCAAAAGGCTATACAACCCTTTTTATCCCTCCCCACCCCCGAAACAACCCCTGCCATCCCCAAACTTATTTTTAACCCCAAGCTTTAATATATTATATTTTGACCCTATCTTTAAACTATAAATATCCCTTTCATTCTTGTTCATTCTTAAAGTTAAATATTTAATTTAGAAATCATTTACCTTTATGCAATGATTTATAGCCACACAAAATATATGTCACTCATTTAACACCACAAGTTTAAAGTTTTATCTTCTTTCTTAAATTTTGTGTCCAGTCAAATAAACATATCAACAACTACATATATAATTTAAAATAAAACTTCAAACTTAAATTAACAACATTGCAAATTCAAAACACACAAATTTAAACGACGAAATATTGCAAATCAAAAATTCAAAACATACAAGTTAAACGACTAACATCGATTGAAAAAATTAAAGAAGAGATAAAATTCAAAATTCAACTTCATGCCTTTTCACCAAGTGTCTACGCAACACCGGTACCCCCTAATACTCGATGCTCCAGACTTATGGAGATATATATCACCACAATGTTGACATTTAACATGTTCCTCACCTACACACTCAAAATGCATCCACACTACACTTGAAGTTTATCTTCAAACTCGAAGAGAAGGTGGAGGTGGAGAATTATCCATGAAAGTTGAAAGTAGAAATGTACACTAGCTAAATATAAAATTTAGATAAAGAGAGAATTATAGAAGAATTGTGTGAAAATGAAGAAGAATGGAGGGGTATTTATATTTTGGAAATAGAGCCAAAGTACAATTTATTCATAAATTTAGGAGTTCAAATAAAATTGGCAACGACTAGCTTTTAAATT
This sequence comes from Przewalskia tangutica, assembly GCA_029844215.1. Lineage (NCBI taxonomy): Eukaryota > Viridiplantae > Streptophyta > Magnoliopsida > Solanales > Solanaceae > Przewalskia > Przewalskia tangutica. Next base: position 153,748,175 of record CM056719.1, read on the forward strand.
TACAACATTTAGTTTTGAATTGGGCAACCACTTTTATTTTTGTTTAGCAATTTTATCATTACATGTAAATGTTAGTTTTATTATTATTACTTTATTAGTAATGTAAATGTCTATTTTAGTATTAGATTTTTTTTATTTAAAAAAACTGAAATTAACCCCGGCCCACTAACTAAAGTACAGCCCAACCCACTAACTAAAATACAGCCCGGTCTGGTAAGCCCACTATGTACACCTATTCGGATAGGGGCTGGGCCGGAAATCCTTTTCTCTCCCATGCCCACGCCGACCCCAAACTGGCCGAATGTGACCCGCGTTAAAATGACCCAGCCCCACCCACGTGAGAGGCTTAATCCCTACTTCACCTCTTTCATGTATAGTGATCCTTGTAGACTCTACATGTACAAATGTCACATTATTACAAGAGCTTGGAGATAGGCAACATGTCCACTTGGCGGCATATGTTCTCCATGTGTGAGCATTTTTTTTTTATAACTCAGATTTTTAGGTTTGCGTCATTACTTTCTTTGGTATTATTCGGGCGTCGCGGAATAAGTCTTGGCGATTCTTACACTATCACTGGGTAAATCGCGGGATGTCTCCTTTGACAGTTTACGGGAGGCGTCTGGTGATCAATGAGACAATGTCCAATTTTTCAACATGCAGAATTTCTTCGTGCTTGCGTGAAATCGAACTCACGCTATCCATGCCAGAGCGCCTTATAGCACTCAGACTTTTGCCACTGAATTATGCCCCGGAGGACTCCATGTGTGAGCATTATTGGTAGGATAGAAGTGATAAATGGGCCCCAACCGCATCAACCATCTTCATCGTTGACCCTTGCTAGTAGCTTGTGAGTGATGGCATGCATGGGGTGAATGCATCTTTTCTTGCTTTGCCACTATAAATAGGAGTGACAAATCTTTGTTTCTTATCAGAAAAAACACACACACAAAAAAAAACAAATTGTGTTCTTTGTCTGCCAAAGACAAGAAATTTTCTCTATTCAAAGGACCTTATCCATTTCTCATTTACTTCATAGGTTACGTTGACAAAGATTAAATTAGAAAATAGAAAGAGTTTAATTTGGTGATTTTAATTTTGCTATTGCAAAATCATATATGGAAAAGGCAAAGCAAGTGGTTGGTTCCTCTTCTTTCACCAACGAACTATTTGGTCCCAAAGAGCCCTCAAACTCGTCCCTCTTTAGTTCCGTTTTTGGTCCACCTTCCACGGTATTGCCTCTTTGTTTTCCCTTGCATGCATCTCTTTTACCCAGTGGTGTAGCAATATAGACCGAAGAGTGATCAGTTGAACACTCTTCGTCGAAAATTATATTGTGCATATAATAAATAATATACATCCATTTGGACTGCCCCATACTTCCTTCACTTGCTTTAGATTCTCTTTTCAATTTTATATCATTACATCATAACTTATTTTATTTTCAAGATTATGAATTATATATTGTAAGGAGGTTTATCTGTAGTCTATAGATATCTTTTAGGTGACGTGGTTTAATTTTTTTTACACTAACAATAACAAATATATATGTAACTTTTTTGTTTAATTTGGTAAATAGCATCTGACAATCCTTAAAAGGGTGGTGTTAATATTCATAAGCATAATATTTTTTAAGTACTGGACAATATCTAATGAGAGCTATTCTATTCATTCACTTATGACTTTAGGGACTTAGAAGGGATCCCATTCACTCAGGAGATAGAGGTTCATCGAGAATCCAAGATCAAGGGAATCAGTATGGCAATACAAAATATGGGACTTCAGGTTAATTTCTAAGAATATATTACTACCCCGTCCCAATTTATGTGATATAATTTGATTCGGAACGAAGTTTAAAAAATAAAAAAAGACTTTTGAATATTATGGTCTAAAACAAGTCAAAAATAATTGTGTGGTTATAAATCATCTCGTTAAACATAAAATGTAAATGTTAAAGTTAAATTGTTGCAAAATAAGAAAATGTATCATTCTTTTTGTCACTGTCACTGACTAAAAAGAAAAGTATATCACATCAATTGGGACAAAGAGGATATTTTCCCTCATTTATAAATTTAATAACATTATGTTGCTTATATTTTGTAAATCTTTCTCAGAGTTGTTGTATATATGTTTTACAGATAATGGATCCAAAAGAAGCAGGGGAGACAATAGTACTAAGGACAAGACTTTAATGTATCAAAATGAAAAAGTAGAACCTCCATGCAATTTTAGTTCATCCATCTACTATGGTGGCCAAGATGTTTATTCTCCAACTACCCAGACCACTGGCTCCCTTTCTAGTATTGTAAGTATAGAAGCCTCTTTTTTTTTCAATAGTATCATAATATAATTAAATAATTAAGTGTGCTCATTTTAATATTTTAAGTTTTTAGATAAAATGATCGCTACTTCAAGATGGTACTCACAACAAGCTCTCATCCCCATAAAAAAAGCTCAAAACATAATTCCACGTGTTTGGTTCATGAAATAGAAATAGCCTCACATTAAGAAGAGGGCATGTTGGGTAATTGTTAATAGCCTCAGATACGACACCTTCTTAATGCCCTCTTCATAAATTTTAAATTTTGGATCCACCTTCGAATAACAATTAACTAGGAAATCATTAGCGACAACATAAAATATATATCTGAGTAGATAATAGTTGTTTGTTTTACATTTTGTGAATTTAATTTGTACTCTTGTGGTTACTTGATCAGGTAAAGAAAGATGGGGGAGGCGATGGTTCAAACTCTGCTTCAAGAGGAAATTGGTGGCAGGGTACGTATGATCATATTAGAGTTATAATGATTTCATAATTACTTTGAGAAAAAAAGTTATAATAAAGGGTATTAATTAATTCCACCTGTTTTTTGTTTTTGTTTTTGCAGGATCACTATACTACTAAGAAGGGAGGTGGAGAGGAGTGGTAGATCGATATATATTACGTACAAATTACAGTCCCTTTTTTGTATTTTCTTGTTCTTTTTTTTCAGCTTGTACATCAGTGTATGAGTTCCTCTATGCAGTTGTTGAACTTCTCTTGGGTGTATCTAATCTAAATCCAACTAAGTAATTATCTTAATATTTAATTATAAGCTTGTTGCAATTCTCTCTCTCTACTGCATGCCCTTCTTCGCTTGTGTATATGTGTATGGAATATTATTGTGGCAACTCTATGAGTAATAACTCTTAAAGGGAATACTGAGGACTCCATGACCTATATTGATGAAAGAATATATATTGTACCATCAAAATCCCAACTGGAAAATTGAATCTCAATAAAGTTTTATATGTGTTTGGTGTGACATAATTAAGTTCTCATGAAAAAAAGAATATTTTTCGGAAACTGTCATGTATAAACCAACTCCCTCATCAGTCATCTCAACCCTGTATACACAACAAAAAAACTGGTAAGTTGTGGAGTTTGAAAGTGCAATTTGAGAAGGTTGAAAACCTCCGCTGTTTGCTCACAGCAAATAGTGAAAGTTTTGAACCTCCGCGAATTGCGCTCTCAACCTCCGCAAATTACTTCTTTTCTGTAGTGTAAGAATTGTGAGATTACCCTAAGAATGCGTTCAGCATTCATGTGTCATGGACCAACCACAAAAACACGTAGAATACATTAGTTGATCGAACTCTGACAATTAAAAGCTAATGAAAGGAAGAAAAAATTAGAACACTATAATTGGAAAAATTAGTTTAGAGAAAAGAGCCAAGTACAATTTAAGTTATTAGCTTCATATGTAATAACTTGGACCTGGCTCCAACATTACATCCAAAGATGCCTTTGTGAAAAAGATTATAGAATTATATTGAGAGTAAAAATACAATTTTTTCTGTTATGTCTTGGATCTCTACGTGATGCAGTGGCTTTGCCAGGCCTTCTCTATTTAGGTAGGGCTCAACAATCCTAAATCTAATAATATAAATAAACTATGTCAATATTTAAATTCTAAACTAATATGAATTGGACTATACGTTCTTTCTATAATCCCCTCAAGCTGGATGTTGATCATGTAAATAATATAGTCTGATGGTTCATTAATTGTTAATGCAGAGAATCCTTATGGTATTTTCTGTTGAGATCCGTAGGAGTAATTCCACATATTAAATCAAAATATAGCAATATGATTGTTTCTTCCACAAATTTGGCATGGATTTGCTGTTGTTTGAGAGCTTTTATGATTATTTTGGAAACTAGATTGTCATGCATATTGTCCAGGTGAATTTTCTCACTCAAAATTCTTAGTGAAATTCTTTATTATAAGTTTTATACACGTTAGAATATAATTCGGGAGTTAAAAAAAAATCATGAACTTTGATTGTTTAAACAACGAGTTTGAGTCAGGAACTTTATGAACTGTTTTTCTTGAGTTATAATTATTATAATTTTATAAAAAAATTCATGGTTGTAAATCTATCTGTTACGAACAGATCGAACCAAAGAGGAGATAAAACGGACTTACGGTTTAAGAGTTATCATAGTTTAAAGTTTCTGCCTTAGATTTGGCCGAAATTCGGGAAGGCAGAATTACAAACTGTTTTCCTAAGTTGTACTTATTAGAGTTGGATAAAAAAATTCATAGTTGTAAATATCTCTGTTACGGACAGATCGAGTCAAAGAGGGGATAAAATCGACATACGGTTGGAGAGTTACATACTTTATAGTTTCTGCCCCGGATCGATTGAAATCCGTAAGGCAGAATGTAAAATGACAAAACTGTAGCAATTGGTACAATGTATGAAAGTTTGTTTCAAACGAGAGTCCTATATTTATCTTTTATCGACAGTTTGAAAATTTACGGGGCTTGATCCGACTTACGGATAAGAAGTTATGATCATTTTAAGATATTACCTTGTTTTACAAAAATTCTGGCGAGACTAGTTACATGTGGCTGTTTTGCGGACGAATTTATACTAGTTACCCAAAGTATTTTCAAATGAAATTTGGTACAAGAAAGATCTCTGTGTTACCTTCATTTAAGCGTAAGAAACTGAAATTACGGTTGAAGAATTATAACCATTACAAGTACGACAGGCAGAATGTAAAAAAAAGGAATATTATTTATTTGATCTTCTCAAAATACAAAGTGAATACGTGTTCACAAATTTGTAAATACATTGGATCGGGTTGCACGCCGCAATAAATATGTAAAGTGAATACGTTTTCACAAATATGTAAATGCATTTGTAAATACATTGGATCGGGTTGCACGCCGCAACAAATATACAAAGTGAATACGTGTTCACAAATTTGTAAATACATTGGATCGGGTTGCACGCCGCAACAAATATGTAAAGTGAATACATGTTCACAAATATGTAAATGCATTTGTAAATACATTGGATCGGGTTGCACGCCGCAACAAATATGTAAAGTGAATACGTGTTCACAAATATGTAAATGCATTTGTAAATACATTGGATCGGGTTGCACGCCGCAACAAATATACAACGTGAATACGTGTTCACAAATTTGTAAATATATTGGATCGGGTTGCACGCCGCAACAAATATGTAAAGTCAATAAGTGTTCACAAATATGTAAATGCATTTGTAAATACATTGGACCGGATTGCACGCCACAACAAATATGTAAAGTGAATACATGTTCACAAATATGTAAATGCATTTATAAATACATTGGATCGGGTTGCACGCCGCAACAAAAACGTAAAGTGAATACGTGTTCACAAATACGTAAATGCATTTGTAAATGCATCGGATCATGTTATACGTCGCAATAAATGTAAAAATGCAAAGGGGAATATCTTAACGTGTAATACGAGATAAAACAAAACATTTGTTAAATTAAGAATTTCCTATATGGAGTTGAGGGGAGATGTTGCATACTTGTATGATAAATGTGTTGTAACCTAATATGTTTTTGCAACATGCTTATTATGTTATAATGTGATTGTACTTAGAATATTGTGAGGTTACTTTGAATTGGAGGGCGAGGTTCTCACTCAACCCCGGATGGTAGGGTTGACTCTTTATTTAACATATTTCAGAAAAACGCGATAAAGGAAAAGCTCCGCAACAGGGCTAGCGATCGTTCCGCAGCTTCATTGTCCCACCAATCCATTACTTCGAATTTGGTGAAAGTTATTTTAGACTAAGTATGTTTAAAGAACTAAATGCATGTTTGGATTGACTTCTGGGTACTTCTGGGTACCCACTTTTGTGAAAATGACAAAATTGACATGTTTGGTTTTGCTTTTGAAGTACAGTGCGAAGCTAAAATTTGTAAACTGCGAAGTGCTTACGGCGAAGACTTCTACCATTTATTTCAATTTGAATTTTACCATTTCCTTTATTATCCTCTTTAATTTTCATCAACAACTATATCTACCTTCATTACCCTATTTAAATATCTAAAAATAATTACTAAAAAAAATTCAAATATACAACTTTCATCACCCTCTTTAAATATCTAGAAATAATTACTAAAAAAAATCTAAATATACAACTTTCATTACACTCTTTAAATATCTAGAAATAATTACTAAAAATATCAAATATACTACTCATGTTCGGATTTAATTAAAAATCAAATATACTACTAAAGTTGACATTTGTTCATGTGTAATTGCACATTGAAACTTTAAACTACTCAAACATCCTAACGTTGTCCGATTATACGAGGATTACCCTTCTCCTTTTTCTATTGTCTTCCTTCAAATACTCCGAATATTATTACTATAATATATTATATTTTGAACAAACAAGAAATAAATATACCCAAGTTGAAGTATCGAATTTTTTATTGTAATAATATTTAAATTAGTCTTGTAATAATATTTAAATACTATCTGCACTTTGTTAGTATTGTAATAATATTCTACTAATATTTAAGTATTATATTGCACTTTAAATTCTATTATATATTTGTAATTGTTATTTACATACTTTAATTTATTTATATGTATAGTAACTTTTATTTATATGTATGTCAATTTTGATAATTCTACATTCAAAAGCAATTTTGATAACATAAATCACTTCTGCCAGAATCACTTCTGACAAAATCACTTCTGCCAGAAGCACTTCTGCCCAAAAGCACTTCTGCCCATTGCCAATCCAAACATAGAGTAAGTGTCGTTATCTCGGGAAATGCCTCACATGAAATTATTCTTTGTAAACTTCGAATTGTTTATTATATATATTATTTCCGCACTTAAGTACATGTTTAATTTAGGAAGAAAAGAAGTTAATAAAATGGATAGTTGTCCAGGTGTCATCACGCCCTAAGAAAAGACTTAAGAAAAGTCGGGGCGTGACAGTCCAGCAGTGGTGTACGAGTTGAACTAGAGTTCGAATTGACCTCTGCCTATACCAAACCAATCTTGTGTTTTCTGGGCTTGAAAAGTTATAGCTTGATCAACATGATCCTTCTCCTTATCTTCCTCAATCATATCATATACTCTCAGTGCATTATCAGTACAAACTGAGTGAAGGTTATGGAGTCTTTCCTAGCAAGGTTATATATATATATATATATATATATATTCAAAACCTTTATCAAACTTTATAACCTTTCTATCTTCGTCTAATGGTATATGTATTGCCGTGAGACTATTACAAATTCCCTTAATTTTTTTTATGTATTCATCCCATCTTGATACTATAAATTTGTTGCTTCAATTGAAATTTCTTATCCTTGCTAGCTTGTAGGTAATTATCCTCAAGACTTTCTAAAATTTGTATGGTAGAAGTGGAACCAATAATAAGATACATCGACTATTCAATCATGGTCCCAGTTAGCCAACTTCTCACCAAGACATCTTTTCTTCCTATATTATAAACTTAGGGTTAGCATTTTATTTTCCATCATCTTCAGGGTCTGCATCAATTAGCTTATTTGTGTCTCCAAACAAGAGAGTTCGAGGATTTCAATTTTCTAGGACATATAGCTATGAGTCGATGGAGAGATCCTGGTGAAAGGGAGAGAGTGAGAAAGATAGACTGTCCATTAGAGAATGTGGAACAGGGTTCAAGATATAGAATAACTTAGAATTAGAACAAAAGCTCTAATAGTCTAATATCATGAAGATAATAGAATATATTTAGTGTAAAAATACAACTCTTTATGTTTTCTTTTCTTGTTTCTCTATGTAAGGCAGTGACTTCATTATATTCATGTCTACTCTATTTAGTTAGGACTAAGCAATTCTAATTTTAATAATATAAATAATTTTAAACTATGTCAATGTTTAAATGCTAAACTAATTTTAAACTATGTCAATGTTTAAATGCTAAACTAATATGGATTAGACTTTAAGTTCTCGACTATTTGATTTGAGCAATCCTCAATTTATTTTGGTCGGAAATGGCAATCACATTCCAATTCAAGGCTATGACATCACTCAAAACCACTACCTCACCCTCTTTACCCTAAAAAGTGTCCTATATGCGCCTAACATCATTAAAAACTTAATTTCTGCTAGGAAATTTACTAGTGACAATTTTCTTGGTTTTTCTGTGAAGGACCTACGTACGGGAACAACTCTTACGAGATGCAATAGTATGAGGGACCTCTATCATTTCCCATCTAATTTCGCTGTAAGTGTCAATTCACATACCTCTCTAGCTGCAATCTCTCCACCAACTTGGCACGATAGACTTGGGCACCCGGGAGCACCAATTTTTAATTTTCTTAGGAGTCAAAATTTAATTCAATGTAATAAAGGAAAATTTTCCCACGATTGCTACTCTTGTACTTCAGGGAAGCATGTTAGACTTCCTTTTCATTGATCAATGAGTGGTACGTTTTCTCCTTTTGATATCTTTCATGTGGATTTATGGACATTTTCAATTACTAGCAAACTAGGTCACAAATATTATTTGGTGCTTTTGAATGATTTCTCTCACTTTCTTTGGATTTATCCTCTAAAATATAAGTTCCAAATTTATCCCATTTTTCTTGAATTTCAAGCATATGTTAAAACCCAGTTTGAAAAAAATATCAAAATGTTTCAATGTGATAATGATCGTGAGTTTGACAATTCACCTTTTTATAATTTTTGTGAAGATAATGACATTGTGTTTCGATTCTCTTGCCCCCATACCTCCCCTCGGAATGAAAAAGCCGAAAGAATCATGTGCACCATCATAAGATATTGGCATTGTGTTTCGATTCCTTTTAGGCATACTCATTGCACATGGTATCATATATCCTTAATATATTACCAACACATACTCTTCATAATAAAATTCCAACCGAAATTATCTTCCGTCGAATCCATCCTATGGTCACCTTTGGTTGTCTATGCTACCTGAATCTCACCGCCACGACTCCTCACAAACTAGCGCCTAGGTCTACTCCTTGCGTCTTCTTGGGTTTCCCGTCGAATCATAGGTGGTACTTATGCTATGATTTGTTCATAAATAAAATCCTAGTTTCTCGCCATGTCATATTTGAGGATTACATTTTTCCATTCGCAAACGTCCAAAAATACCAAGTCAATGATTATGGCTTCCTTGACGATTCAGATACATCCCCTCTCATTAGAAATGTAATACATGAGACTAGTAGTTAAGCCCCACCCGAGCCTCTGACACTATCCACGTCTTTTTCTTTGCGACTTTTTTTAACTGAGCGGGGGTTCGAATTCGAAATCCATGTATTTTTAGGCATAGGGAAAAACTTTAAAATTTCAAATTTGAGGGACAAATATTAAAGACCAATGCTTTTGCAGGACAATCCGCACAAAAAAAAGGATAAGTGCAGACAAGAGCTCGCTGGTAGTACTTTTGGATGAAGACCTAAGAAGTGTTACCAGAGCCCAAAACCAAAAGTGCACCATGCTGAAAAGGGTCATTTGCACTTTCGTCCCTTGTTTTAATTTTTTTTTAGCGCATAAGTTTATATTTTTGTATTATAATATCATACACGTTATATATCGCGTCTTTAAAAAAATTATGTAAATTCGATTTTAAAGGATAAATATTAAAGACCCAGCCCATTTGAAGGGGAAACAAAATTAAAAACCGGCCCATTTGAAGGGAAAACCCTAAAATTTAATGGGTTGAAAATCAAGAACAAATGAAAAAAGGGTCATTCGCACAAATGCCCTTATTTTGGGGTGGTCTTTAATTTTTGCCTCTTAAATTTGTGGTCTTTAATATTTGTCTCTCAGTATTTTTTGGTGCAGCATAATTTACGTTTAACTTCGGTATGTGTATCATAATGTCCACACAAATTATGTTAGATTAGACAAAATTGTCAACACTCAACATAATATGAAAAATACTACAATTACTTATGCCGCATAACTTAATTCCTACAGAATTTATGCCGAGTGATGCAAAAATTCAGTTTTCGAAAATTAAAATGTTATATACCTCTTCATTAAATTAGTAGCACTGAAAAAAATTAAAGACCAGTGCGTTTGAAGCCAATCCGTGCAAAAAAATGAAAAAAGGAAAGAAGAGATTAGTGATGTATTTGATGATAAAAGCTTTTTCTCGTAAAGATGACTTAAATGTCATTAAAACTATTTACACAAAAATGCTTATAAGCTTAAAGATTATAAGTTGGGGCGGACGAACTTATAACTTTCGACCAATTTTGGTGTATAAGACCTTAGCATATTTTTTATATTCGTCTAACACATAAATTAAAAAAATAATAGAGTACTCATAAATTAATTTAATTAACTCAAAAACCTATTGACACACTTTCTAAGCCCAGTAATGAAATAAATAATCTCTTGATTTTTTTCATTTTTCCAGTGCTTCAGCGGGCTTTGGCCTTTTTTTGTTATAGGTATTTAACCGGTTCGGAAGATAAACTATCAGTCAATGACGTCTTCGTTGTCAAGGTAGATCTTTTTCTTTGCCTTGAAAGACGACGAGATCTTGAAACCTGCTTTTTCAAGTGTCATTAGCGGAACGTTCTGTCAATCGGGGAAGGTTTTTGGTGACAAGACCTGGAGATATCAGAAGTGAGCTTCGTCACAGTACTTACTTATGGGCTAACAGGTCACACTTTGGCCAAGTATCCTACAAAGAGACTCCCGAGAGCCAGAAGTATTAAAGGAATGGCCATAGGAATGGGCGCATCATGACGAAAGTCACTATAGAAGATCGAATGAGTCTTAGTGAAGCTAGTCCATTAATTAAATAGATCACATGTGCGTACGTTATCTAGAATAAGAAAAAACCTGGCTCCAGGTAGCGACATCTCTTTCTCTAGAATCCTGGCTTGTAGATCTTTGGCGAATCAACAGGGTTTCTTTCGTAATTAGGTTGTTCTCCGAACCTTGTTTGTTACTGAGCTGGTAGAATATAACGACCTGATCTCTTTGCTTTCGATGGCTGCTCGGGGCTGAAACATGGTGGAAATGCGAATATGATCGATCCCGGCTCATAAGAAGTACGTAGGTTCTTGTAAGTTGGGTCAGCGGTGCATCGGCTGAACGATATGCTTTGTACCTTCCGGATCAGGGGAAGAAAGCATATTGGAGGACGGGTCGGAGCAGGACGAGGTACCGTCTTCCCTCCTCTTCTCCTTCTCTTCTTTCTCTCCCTGTCGAGTTTGTTGGAGTGCCATTGCCAAGATCTAGTGTAATTCATTTTCCCCGGGCAGTCCCACTAGTGCTAGTATTGATGAAGAAGTCAAAATATACAATATACAATCTCTAAATATGAAAAATCATATTCCTACTATAATACTAATATCTTATTTACACTTGTATAAGAATTCTACAAAATAAGGTAAGAAACCTAAATAGACTAGAATTGTTGTTACGATTTCTACCACACCCTCGCAGTCATAGCGGACGGTTGTCGTACACTGAGACTGTCCCTAAAATCTTCAAACAAAACCAAGGGTTTAATAAAGATGTCGGCAATTTGGTGCCTTGAAGGGACATGCAAAACACGTACTTGTCCGCGAGCTACCTTTTTGCAAACAAAGTGAATATCCATCTCGATATGTTTAGTGCGCTGATGTTGGACCGGATTTCCAGAGAGATAGACAACACTAACATTATCACAGTAGACCAAGGTAACTTTCTGGATATGAAAGTGAAGCTCTAATAAAAGATTACGCAGCCAACATAACTCCGACAACACATTGGCTACTCCTCGATACTCAAAAAGACATGGTGAGGATAATTGGGGTCCTTAAAACCCAAAGGTTGATGCATGTAGACTGTCTCCTTAAGATCACAGTGTAAGAAATCATTTTTCACATCCAACTGATGAATAAGTCATGTTTTTGAGAGAGTCAGATTGAGAACAGTGGGAATGGTAGTCAGTTTGACCACCGGACTAAACGTCTCATCACAATCCACACCAACATGTTGAGTTTTACCATCACCTACAAAACGGATCTTATGCCTCTCAACGAACTGTCAGAATTTTCTTATGAGTAAAAATTCACATAGACCGAATAATATTGACACCAGTCAGACGGGGGACCAACTCTCACGTCTTATTTTCAATACGAGCATTATATTTATCATTCATGACCATTTTCTAATTCGGGTCATGAAGGGCGGACACTGGGTTACATGGTAGTGGTGATTTAGGGACATTAGAATGTAAATTAAAATGTCGTTTAAGTTTAAAAATATTTCTTTGGCTACGAGTAACAGGCCTTTGACTCAAAATAGAAACGGACTGGACCGGTGACGTTGGCGAACTGCCTCGGGACTGGCCAACATGTAGTGTCGTGATACTGGGTCATGCGGGTAATTTACATGCTGGCCTAGAAAATTCGACTGGAATGGAGGTATTTGGGCGAGTAGGCGGTAGGTTTGGGTCACTGGATATTGAAATATAGAGAATATTTGGGCCAGCAGGCAGTGGGTCCACGGGTAGAGTAGGCCCACTGTTGTAGAATATACGGCGAAAGAGTATCGTCCAAAAAATTATAAACACTCGACACAGATTTAGACACTTGAGAAAACCGAAATTGGGTTTCATAAAAAATAAAATGGCGACTAATTATGATTTTATTATAAGATAAATCAAAATATTTGTAAGCACGATGATTAGACGGAAAACCAAAAAATACACAAGCGGTAGACCTATCTTAAAGTTTAGCAATTGTAGTGGACGGAAAAAGTGGATAGCACAAGCACTCAAACATCCTAAGATGAGAAAATGAGGGATTGTAAAGAATTTTAAGTGGGGATTGATATGCTAAACCTTTGTTAGGGAGAATGTTAAGGATGTAGGTTGCCATTTGTAACACATAATACCAAAAAGAAGGGGGTAATGAATCATGAGCTAGTAAGGTTCGGACAATATTATTAATGGTATGAATTTTTCTTTCGGCCTTCCCATTTTGCGAGGACGTATGAGGACAAGAAAACCAAAAGATATGCCACGAGTGTCACAAAATTCTCGAAATAGCCCATTATCATATTCCCTATCATTATCACATTGAATGCTTTTAATTTTCCGTTCAAATTGAGTATGGATGAAAGCTCTAGAGTTTAAGAATGTGTAAAAACTTGAGATTTTTTAGACAAAGGAAAGGTCCACAAGAAATTAGAATAATCATCCAAAAATAAAACATAATAACGATGACCCAAAGAACTCAAAATGGGAGATATCCATAAATCACTATGAATAATGTCAAAGGGCATCAACGCATTAGAAGTAGATGTGACAAACGGTAATCTAACATGTTTCCCTAGAGGACAAGAATGACAAATATGAGTACTATGCGTACTCTTACAATCAATGAATTTATTATTTTTAAGAGAAGAAATAATAGACGACCTTGGATGACCCAAAAGGGCATGCCACAAGGAATGAGCAAGAGCGACAAATGTGGAAGGTGTGACTTAACTCATGAAAATTGTGAAAATGGTGGTGGTGTAAATTTTAGGACAAACGCAAATTTGTTAATCAAGTGAGGGTCATGAAGGACATTTTTTAGGACGAGAGATGGATGTGGGGAGGGGGGAGGGATTTGTGTGACCATAACCACGAATTGAAATTGAATTGTCATTACCAATAATTATGCCATAATTTTTTGCTCAAATTGAAATAAGACGGAAGATTACCTTGCACGGACGTCATATGAAAAATGTCTCCTGTGTCCGTGTACCAATTTATGCCCGGGAGATTTAATCCAAGTGTATGCAACCTCAATATTCATGGGTGTCAGAACTATTGTTGGGCCGGCAGCCATGAAGGTATGCTGATAAGGCCCAACAGCCGGCTGATTGGACTGAAACTATTGCGAATTGGGCCTCTGCTGGTTGACCCAATTCGCTGGGTAAACTGCTGGAATTGACTGCAAATTGGGTCTCTGCTGGCTGGCCCAATTCATTTGGGTAAATGGCGGAAATGGGTAATCGGGCGATTAGGCCCTACCGAGCCATCGGCGATTGCACTATTGCCACATTTACTAGGCTGCTACCCTGACCCAAGTTGTGGTTGCCTCTGTCGGCTGCCACCATGACCACTGCTGCCTTTGTCGCGGCCGCCGCCTTTTCCGTCAGACTTCCGATTTGACCCTGTTTTTCACCCTCATTGTTCTAATTTGGAGTGGAATTAGCTAAAGATGATGGAGAGTATGAATTTTGTGGCGAGGTCGCCATCATGGAGAAAGTTGCTCCAATTGCGGCCTTTTTAGCCAACTCTATCTCTTCAAGGGTGAACATAGATCGAGCTTGATAAAATGTTGGAAGAGGGCTGCTTTGACGAAGAAGAGTTCCAACACCATTATAGGCCTCAGATAAGTCGACAATCATCTGAAGAACAAGACGATCATCTATGACGGGTGCACCAACATTCTTGAGTTGATCCACCAATTTCTTCAACCTTTTATAATAAGTTTAGACATTTGGAAAATCCTCCATAGTGGCATGGGAGAATTCTTGCTCAAGAGTGACGGCACGAGAATTGTTTTTATCTTGGAATAAATCACGCATCTTATTCCAAGTATCCATAGTTGTAGCATTGGGTTCAATAATCGTCTGTAAAAGGTCCGTAGAGATAGTGGAATATATCCATTGGAGTATGGTAGCATCAAGAATCATCCATAACACAGGGTCATCAATGGCGGTAGGCACCTTCTCATTACCTGTATCCGCAGGGATGATGTGGTGAAAGACTTGATACGAGGGTGCGTGGACTTTAAATAATTTGTCCCATTTTGCGTATTGGACGTTTTCCATCTCAAGAACGATAGGGATGTGGTTCTTGATGTTGGAGACGGTAAGGGCAGTATAAAACGTGTTATTTGAAGTAGACATAATGAAAGAACATGAGGAGAATTAGGGATTAGGAAGATAATTTGGGAAGATAGGAAAAAATTTAGAAGAAAAAAATGTCGGAATCGCGGATTCCGAGGGTGCTAGGCGGCGGAAGTGTAGTTGGGAGAAGGAAATTTTGCCCTAGACTTCTGATACCATGGAATAAATAACTCCTTAATTATTTTCATTAGTGAAGGGGTCTATATATATAATATACAATTTCTAAATATGGAAAATCATATTCCTACTATAATATTAATATTCTATTTACACTTATACAAGAATTCTACAAAATAAGATAAGAAACCTAAATACACTAAAATTGTTGTTACTGTTTCTATCAAGTAACACATAGAATATTCAGTTGTAATCTTAATTATCCACAAGAAACAATTTTTCTTTTGTTTGCTTCAATCTTTCTTTTACTTGGTAGAAATGTCACGCATCACTTTAACTTTAATAATGAACTTGACCATTGTTTCTTACAAAAAATGAAATAACCCTTTGCATGTTCTTATAGATGACTTCAACCAAATTCTAGATCAAAAAGATAAAGTAACTCAATTAAGATATAAAGTGTAGAATCATAAGATATGAAGATCTAATTAAAAGTTAGTCCTTTTGAGGATTTTGTTCTCCAAAATTTCTTGTATTAGGCTATTACAAAAGCTAATTACTCTATGTGGAGTAATTGACTTCTGAAATTCTTTTAAGCTAACGATAAGAATATGAAAGAGGGGATATCCAAATTGTATTATTTCAATGTCCTAATCCTAAAACTCAAGTTGAGCTAAAATAGGAGCTAAAGCTAACGACTTTAGAAATGAGTTTTGAGTTCCATGTACTAGTGGTTTTAAAAGAATTTGCAAGGTCAAAAATGTATGATTTGGGATTCGTTGAATTCAAATCATATAAAGAGTAAAGGTAGGAAGCTAATTAATTGTCCCTTCTCCGACAAATCGTTAGGAAAGTTCTTACACAAGCATAAAAAAGAAAATAGATCCTGTAAAAAAATCCAATAAAAAAGGTAACTTATAGACTCAAGCAACCAGCTCGGTGAAAATTATCTTCTTATTCTATATGAGTCACTTGACTTCTTTGGGTGGAAACAACAAAGGGGTGATAAGGCTTGGAAACCAAGCAAGAAACTATAAGAAAATTTCAGTACCTCTCCATGATAGACCTCCCGATTTATAGATTAATTAATTGGATACCCACTCCCGATTTATAGATTAATTAATTGGATACCCAAAATCCAATTTAGAATAAGTGATAAATAACATATGCTATAATAAGTTAAATTATACTATATATGCTAGTGAATAATAACATATGCTATAATAAGTTAAATTATACTATATATATATATATATATATATATATAGCATATATATGGGATAATATATAATAGCAGATCTTCCTTAACATTACTTTTCCTTTTATAGGATCAAAAATAATGGTATCGTCCATTATAAAATTTACTAATTTTGGTGTTTCCTTGAATTATCCTTTTTGATAGAATAATCATTATTAATAATTATTATTATTAGTGTAGTATCATTTATATATGGTATGATGTAAAATATTCATTAGGAAGATTAGCATTATCTTGGAAAGATAATTAGGCATGATCTTCTCCTTATCATTTCATTAATTGTAGCATGTTTAGTTGTATATTAACCACATTTGTGAAAGAAGAATATTGACGAAAACATTATAATCACTCTAATATTCTTATATGGTATCAGAAGATTAGGGAAAGATCCTACCCTAAACAAATCACCTCCAAATTTTCGCCCCCCCCCCTCCAAGCACAACCGACCGACCTCTCTTCCTTCATTTTTTTGTTATTCTCCATTATTGTTCTTTTTCTCCGGTCAACAATGTTTGACTTCAAATCCACATTCCACCCCGCCCTTACCGTTTCTAACATCAAAACACATATTTCCATCACTCTTGAGATGAAAAATGTTCACTATACTACTTGGGCGGAGCTTTTTAAAATATGTTGTCGTTCCCACCGGGTTATTCATCACTTTATCCCGCCGGCAAATGGAAAAGGAAATGAGTTAACAACAGATGATGACAAAGAATTATGGGAAACACTTGATCCCACAGTTCTCTCATAGATTTATGCAACTATCTCTCATGATTTGTTGCACACAATAATGAAGCCCGGCTCTACGACAATGGAAGCATGTAGTCGTTTGTGGGATATTTTTTAAGACAACAAAAATTCTCGTGTCGTCATATTGGAGCAATAATTCTCCACCACTGATATGGAGGATTTTCCAAATGCGTCGGCATATTGTCAACACCTAAAAGTATTGTTGGATCAACTAAAAAATGTTGGTTCTCCGGTCACTAACAATCAATTGGTTCTATAACTAGTTGTCGAACTTACCGACACATATAGTGGTGTAGGAATACTTATCCAACAAAGCAATCCTCTCCCATTTTTCTATCAAGCCAACTATATGCTCATTCTTGAAGAGGTGGGTTTTGGCAAAAAGGCCGCAACCGTATCAAACTCCGCCATGATTGCCACCCCAACACATGAAAATGCTATCAATTTCGAACCTACACAACAAATTCGAGGACAAAAGGGTGAACTTGTGGTACACATCAGGGAGGAAATTGAGGAAATAACAAGAATGGGGGCCACCAAAATTCCGATGGCGACAGCGAAAATTCTGGCTGGAACAGTACCACTACTGGCCAAAACTGGCAGCCCTACGATGGTTCATCCCAGTGGGCCTGACAATGGCCTTGGGTTGTGCCACCGTGCCTAGTCTTGGCCCAGGCGGGCGGTTCGGACCACCGCGACCCACTATGGGCCTTCTAGCATTGGATCGAGAAATAACCACATTTCAGGCAATAATGGGCCACTACCGACCTAGTGGCAGGAGACTCATTCGGCAGTGGCTCACCCAACGGATATTGAGGTCGTCATTCACACTATTTGCCTTAATTCACTCGACGCAAATTGGTATATGGACTCCAGAGTGACGTCTCACATGATGTATTCCCAAGGTAATCTCTCGTCCTTCTTTAATCTGAGCAAAAACAATGGTATAATTGTCGAAAATGGCCATTCTATTCCAATTCAAGATTATGGTTCTACTAAATTATCCCCACCAAACTCACCACTAACCTTAAATAATGTTCTTCATGCTCTATAATTAACCAAAAACTTGGTATCTGTTAGAATGTTTACTACTGATTATTGGGTGTCTGTTGCTTTTGGCCCTTTTGGATTTACTGTGAATAATTTTCTAAAGGGGACACTTCTAATGAGACGTGATAGCCAATGGGAGCATTATCCAGTCACCTCACCCATTCAACGATCCAAGTTACCATCTACTTTTGCAGCCTTAACATCTTCATTATGGCATGAACGTTTGGGTTATCCGGGAGCTCCTATTTTAGACTCCCTCAAACAAAATAATTTTATTTTATGTACTCCAACACGAACTTTGAATAAGTGTCATTCATGCCCACTTGGTAAACATGTTCAATTGTCGTTTGTTTCCTCAAATTCATGCACACTTATGTCATTTGATATTATCCATTATGATATTTGGACTTCCCTCGTTTTGAGCTCTTCGGGCCATAGATATTATTTACTCATTTTAGATGATTACTCTGATTTTTTGTAGACGTTTCTTTTTTCGAAAAATCATAATTTCTTTCCACATTTCTCAAATTTAGAGCATTCATCCGAAATCAATTTGAATGGGATGTCAAAAATATTCAATGTGATAATGGGAGGGAATTTGATAATAGGTATTTTTGGGATTTCTGCAACTCAAATGATTTAAATTTTCATCTTTCATGTCCCCATACATCTTCACAAAATGGAAAGGCGAAACAAAAAATTCGAACCATAAATCACATCGTTAGAACATCCCTTGCACATGCAACTTTACCCCCTCATTTTGGCATCATGCACTACAAATGATCGCATATTTATTGAACATACTTCCTCACAAAAACTTGTGCTATCAAGCTCCACTAAAAGTCATATACCTACGAGATCCTTCTTATTATCATTTACAGGTGTTTGGGTGCTTGTGCTATCCACTTTTTCCATCTATCTCAATCAATAAACTTCAACTTCGGTCTACTCCTTGCATTTTTTTGGATTATCCTTTCAATCATAGAGGTTACAGTGTTACGACCTATCCTCCAATAAAATCATTATAAGTCATCACATCATCTTTGATGAAATAAATTTCCCATTTGCCAAAATGCATGAATCCATACCACCTACCTATGATTTTCTAGATGATGGTATATCCCCGTATTTGACCCAATATTTTTCACAGCCCATTGTCATGGGTTCGGCCCACCCGAATAATTTGGACCCCAAAATAGTGGCCCAACAACATCCCATAGCCACTGTTTCTTCCAGCCCAAATCATTTGGGAGAACATTCCCACGAAACAGAGGCCCAAAATTGGGACCACACTACCCAGTAAACTGGGCCAGATTTACCGTCACTGGGCCCAGTTACTGCTGGCAGAAAGAATGGCCCAATTTCAAATAGGCCTAGTTCCGAGAATTCAAATCATCCCCTCAGCCCAATTGATGCGCGAAAAGATGCACACACTTTAACGCAAGTGCATGTTATCGTGACAAGTAATATAGTCCTGGTAAGACCGAATATCGTCCACAAGGATTAGGGTTTAAGTACCAACTATCTATCTTTTGGTATCTATTTGGTAAATTAATATTTGATTTTGTTGTTTATAACTAAGAATTATAAAGACTAATTTATCTAATGACTTTACTTCAGTTGTGATGGGAATAGGGCTTCCATGTCTCCTCAACTATCCGCTTATGTTATTTATTAATGCAACGAATTATGGTCTTCTTCTCTCGGAACTAGCAGGTTTACGAAATCGTTTTATATTCCCGTTAAGGATATATAAACACTCAACCCCAGTATTGCACCTTACCTACCTTTCGGTGATAAGGATAACTCTATAGGAGGATTAAGAACAAAAACCTAGTTAACCACGCACTACGCGCAAAAATTAGGGTTGTTAAGCCTCTCATTAACGCTACATAAATAATTGAGGTATTTTCATCCCCAACCCAAATATGTCTACCCAACTTACAGCATATTCACAACCTCCTCCTTTCGAAGTTTGATTAGAAATCATATAATGATAATTAGTTATCAATTAATTACCAAGCATTCAAAACAATTATTGGATAAATCTCTCAAAGAAGAATAATAACCATAGACATGCATTAATTCATAACATAGGTTTCTAGTGAATTAACATGGAAAGTCCTATAAAAGAATTAGTTCATAGCCATTGACATGACAAGAACTAATTCAAGGTTCATCATATAAAACTGAAATAAAAGAAAGAAAAGAAAAGAAAATTACTAAATTATGGTCTCCAATCTTCAATCCAAGGGTTGTGTTGTGGAATATTTACAAGGTGGATTGGTGGAAGGATGGATGTAGAGTGGTGAATGGTGGAATGGAGAGTGAATAATTCTTCTAATGATGTAGAGTATTTATAGCCAAAGAATCCTTTTGGTGAAGGGTTAGGGATTTTGTAGGTAGGAAAAGTTATTAGAATCCTTTTAGGTAAGGGTTTTAAGGTAGGAAAAGTTATCCCTTTAGGTAGGAAAAGTTATCCCTTTAGGAAGGAAAAGTTATCCCTTTAGGATTCTGAAAACATGTCAATTTCGGCCCAGCACTTCATAATTCCCGCGTCGGCGCCGCGGCGCCTGAAATTCAGCAACTCTCGGGACTTTCAGCACTTTGGGCGCC
The DNA here is from genome assembly GCA_029844215.1 of Przewalskia tangutica. Lineage (NCBI taxonomy): Eukaryota > Viridiplantae > Streptophyta > Magnoliopsida > Solanales > Solanaceae > Przewalskia > Przewalskia tangutica. The sequence continues at coordinate 153,769,193 of CM056719.1, forward strand.
GCGGCGCTGCTGCCAGGCGCCGCGGCTCCGGTGACGTTTTTCAGGCGGATTCTGTTTCGTCGTCATTTTTCCGTCCGGACTTCGTCGGATCTCCTCTATAATTCCCGGAACTTCTTAGACTTCATTTCTTGGCCCTTTTTGTGTGCAATTCCATCTCATTTATGCTCATTTCATCTCCTTTTCGTCATTTCTCCATTTATGACCGCTGTGACACAAAAGAAAGGAAAACGACCCTAATACTATACTAAACATAAATAAAATGAGTAAAATACTAACTAAAAATGACTCAAAAAGTGTATATAAAATACACCGATCAAATACCCCCAAACTTAACCTTTGCTCGCCCTCGAGCAAAGATAAAAAGAAAGAAATAAAGACTCAAGAAAAAGGAAAATAAAAGACTCAATGACATTGATCACTTTGCTGCATTGGTGTTACTTTGAAAAACATGAAGATTAGCAGAATAATATACAAGAACATATAGCCTGAAATTTCAGCATTCAAAACACATTAAGCTAGATATTTCGCAAACTCATTTTTATCATGCTTAATGGAAGTCAAAACACTGAATCATGCATGTTAATTTCATAATTCCTATAGCATGTTTACTTGCTATTCTCCACTAATCATGGCTATGCATCTAAGAGATCTTCAGGACTTTTAAGGGTTGTAATGTAGGCTTAGGCATGGGTAGGTAAAAATAGGCATTTAGGCCATTCTTTTGTGTACCATAAGCTCTTTAGCTTTTCAGTGTTTCCCTTTTTCTTTTGATTCTTTTCTTCACTTCAAATCTATCTTTCCCCTCTTTTGTTTTGGGAGAGTGAAGTGTATCATAATAACAAGCACCCCCAAACTTAGGCTTTTGCCTATTTCTTATTACTTTTTCATTGGGGTGCATCAAACTTATTCACTCTTTTTGTCTCTTTTTTTTTACACAATTTATTCCAACTATTTCACATTTTTACTTATGGCACAATTGTAGGAATATATGGTGTCAAAGAAAAAGTTTCATGTTTTTAGGCTCAATGGGGCTGACTAGGGATATTTTTAAAGTCAGGGATAGAAAAGAGTGGTAAGAATTGGCTAACAAAGAAATGTCTGAGTCATCTTCCTAACATGCATATCCTAGCTATTTCGCCTCAAATAGCAAGCAATCATAACACATAGGTTTTAATCTTTTAACAATGCACAAATCAAGCAAGATACTTCCAATAGACAGATTTCGTGAGTTTTTGGCATATCTAACCTAAGTGTTTAGATGGTTGCTTCTAATTCCATTACATTATTCAACCTTACTTCACTAGGCAATTCAAGTAACTACAACATGCACGATCTTAAAAAAAAATTATGACTCAAAAATGACTCAAAAATACACAAAACAATTCAACAAGACTAAAAAACAATAAAACATCCCCCCAAACTTAAATCACACATTATCCCCAATGTGTGCAAGACTAAAAAAAATTAGTGACAACTTACTGACACAACACAGCGGTCATAACGGAGGTCTAGGAGGAAGAATTCTGGAATTTGCACGGAATATGGTCCTCTGAAGTTCCGGCGCCGCGGCCCTGATTCTGGCGCCGCGGCGCTGACGACTGCTTTCCCTTTTTTCAGCGTTTTTGCTCCTTTTTCCTCGGTTTTAGCTTTCAGTCCACCTGTCATCCAACAACACAAAACAAGAACCCAAGACCGTGAGACTGTTCAAGACAAAATAAAATAAACTAAAGACAGAAATTAAAATAACATAATTAAAAACATTGGGTTGCCTCCCAACAAGCGCTGTCTTTAACGTCTTTTAGCCGGACGCAATTAACCTTTACGAGTGCCCATTGGATCCTTCTGCGAACTGCTTGCAATCCGCAGAGTTATTGTTGCAGGTCTCACTTCAACTACAACAATTGCTTCAAACAAGGGCCTCAAATATACGATTATCCCCCAAGTACACAAGACATGCTTGTCTTTTAGGCTCTCTCTAATGTAGGGATCAGTGAGATTCCCAACATCTCTCAACTCTAGGGGGTTCCCTTGATGGTATGGACTTCCTGTTTGGGGTTCAACATTGACAGCTGGTGGTGTTTCTTCTGCAATAGGTACGAGAAAAAGATTTTCCAAGGAATCCAAGAAGGTGAATAATTGGATCTCTGCAATCTTTTCCTTCTCTACATCAACTATCTCGCTTGATTCTCAATAGTTGGGTGTGGTTCGCTCCTCAATTTGCTTGCCACCTCCCACAAGTGCGATTGCTTTTCTTGCATTTATTTGCTCAAAATGATCGCGAGTTCTCCTATTTGCAGTTCCAACTTTCTGAGAGACTCTCTTGTCTCAGCCATAAACTGAGCCTGACACTTGGCGAACATAAGTATGCTTGCCTGCAACTCATTTCGGTCTTCCTCTGACATCTGTGGGTTAAGCTGCTGTTGATGACTCCACTGTCTCTGATAGTAGTAGTTCATGTGTCCTGATTTTATTATATATATATATATATATATATATATATATATATATATTTATTTTTTTCATTTTTTTTTCATTTTTTTTTTGAATTTAACCTGCAAAATAAGAAAACAACAAAAGGTGATAAAACGATGCTCGCAGAACAAGTTAGAAACTTGTTCTTGGAGCAGAAAAAACAAATAAAAAACAGAAATAAAACCAAATTAGAAATTAAAAATAGATAAAATTGATATTGAACTATGCCTAATATCCGGCAACGACGCCAAAAACTTGATGCGCGAAAAGATGCACACACTTTAACGCAAGTGCACGTTATCGTGACAAGTAATATAGTCCTGGTAAGACCGAATATCGTCCACAAGGATTAGAGTTTAAGTACCAATTATCTATCTTTTGGTATCTATTTGGTAAATTGATATTTGATTTTGTTGTTTATAACTAAGAATTATAAAGACTAATTTATCTAATGAGTTTACTTCAGTTGTGATGGGAATATGGCTTTCATGTCTCCTCAACTATCCGCTTATGTTATTTATTAATGCAACGAATTATGGTCTTCTTCTCTCGGAGCTAGCAGGTTTACGAAATCGTTTTATATTCCCGTTAAGGATATATAAACACTCAACCCCAGTATTGCACCTTACCTACCTTTCGGTGATAAGGATAACTCTATAGGAGGATTAAGAACAAAAATCTAGTTAACCGTCACGCACCATGCACAAAATTAGGGTTGTTAAGCCTCTCATTAACGCTACATAAATAATTGAGGTATTTTCATCCCCAACCCAAATATGTCTACCCAACTTACAGCATATTCACAACCTCCTCCTTTCGAAGTTTGATTAGAAATCATATAATGATAATTAGTTGTCAATTAATTACCAAGCATTCAAAGCAATTATTGGATAAATCTCTCAAAGAAGAATAATAACCATAGACATGCATTAATTAATAACATAAGTTTCTAGTGAATTAACATGGAAAGTCCTATAAAAGAATTAGTTTCTAGCCATTGACATGACAAGAACTAATTCAAGGTTCATCATATAAAACTGAAATAAAAGAAAGAAAAGAAAAGAAAATTACTAAATTATGGTCTCCAATCTTCAATCCAAGGGTTGTGTTGTGGAATATTTACAAGGTGGATTGGTGGAAGGATGGATGTAGAGTGGTGAATGGTGGAATGGAGAGTGGATAATTCTTCTAATGATGTAGAGTATTTATAGCCAAAAAATCCTTTTGGTGAAGGGTTAGGGATTTTGTAGGTAGGAAAAGTTATTAGAATCCTTTTTGGTAAGAGTTTTAAGGTAGGAAAAGTTATCCCTTTAGGTAGGAAAAGTTATCCCTTTAGGAAGGAAAAGTTATCCCTTTAGGATTCTGAAAACATGTCAATTTCGCCCGACTTCATAATTCAGTGTCGGTGCGGCCCTGCTGACCATGGCCAAATTCAACAACTCTCGGGACTTTCGGCACTTTGGCGCCCGGCTGCTTCCAGCGCTTTCCGGTGACGTTTTTCAGGCGGATTCTGTTTCGTCGTCATTTTTCCGTCCGGACTTCGTCAGATCTCCTCTATAATTCCCGGAACTTCTTAGACTTCATTTCTTGGCCCTTTTTGTGTGCAATTCCATCGCATTTATGCTCATTTCATCTCCTTTTCGTTGTTGACACCCAATTTTGACCCTCCCGTCCAGCCATTAACCATAAAATTACACTAATTTCGTAAAATAATTTTTTAGGATTTTTATAATAAAATACAACAATAAAACATTAAATACAGGCATAAATAAATAATTTAATAATGGCATCGCGTCTTACGTAGAGTTTTAAACACGTAGAGTCCCTCGCCCGCATTAACTAACTTTAAGCTTTGTCGTAATTCTTAAATAATTAATAAATGCATAAAATAAATAATTTAGCAATGGAGTCGTGTCAAGTAGCATATCCGCATTGTAATCAATTTTAATCTAATACATGCATTTAATAGCGTCGCATTTATAAAAAAGGGCTTTAAATAATTCTTAAATATCATACTTGCATTTAGCATTTAAATAATTTAATCTAAACTCAATTCAACTCTAATTTAACTTCGCAATAATGCGCAATAGTAATATTTTAAATAATAGCACCGCATTTTAAAATATTAGTTTATAATAATAACTTAGGCTAATAAAACACCTAAATAATTTAATCACATTTGTTAATTTAAGTTATCACTAATTAATTAATAATACACTTACCTAGAATTAACTAGCTAATTAATTAACTAGCTTAAAAACTCTACTTAAATAACTAGCCTAAACACTAATTAAAATCACCCTTAATTCGCCCAGCCCAGGTATTACACAGCCCACACCCGCACTACGCCGTGCCCAACCCATGAGCCCACGTTTTCCCTTAACCAAGAAATTTCACCATAGGAAACTCACCTTATCATCGTCTCCCTCAAGAAAACAAAAGATAACCTAACCTAAAGCACCCAATCGCCGCCTTACCTTGTTCGACCCGAGATTCTCGCCGGAGAATCCGGGACTTTCCTTACCCACGCAAGCGAAGCCAGCTCTCCCTTACCATAACCTGCAGAAATCGCACACAATATCCTTCACAATCTGCACAAAATCGCACGAAATCAGGGGGGGATTTTCTTACTGAATCACTCAATCCGCCCTTATTTACTTACCAATTGTAGAACCTAGAGTGAGGCTATTAAAACGACATGCAATGGGAATCGAAAGGGGGACTCAGTTGGAGAGGGTACCCATAGCATCGACGGGGACCTTGAGTAGAGTTTAGAACCCTTAGCCATAGTCGACTCATGTGAGCATCGAACCCTTAGCGTGATTAAGAACACGAGGCAGGACATAGCAATGGGGGTCAGAAATTAAGAACAGAGAAAGGGAGATACGAGTAAGCATATACGAGAAAGGAGGAGACAACTGAGAGTCGAATTCAGAGTCTTCACGCATGCAAGCAGAGCAGTAGAACATAGAGCATAGACAGCAGAGTATCGAGAGTTAGGGTTCAGCACTTAGACCATTAGCACCAATGGGAAGTTCAGACCCCTTCTTTCAATTCAAGCCAAGAATCAGCAAACAAACCTTGCCCTTATTCGCATCGCAAACCCAAAACCCGTCGATTGGACCGACGACTTGATACGCTGCCCCGGGTCGCTGTCCGGAGAAGGTAAACTCAATTTCCTCTCAGTTCCTTTTTTCGCATTTTCTGTGTATTTGATGTTAAACGTGTGTTGGCTTGGTTCATTCAATTTGTTGTGTTCATTAATGCATAAATCTGATGTCGAATGAATTGCTATAATTAATCTAGGTGTATTCTTGCTTTGAGGTATAATTGAATTCACATCTAATGTTATACGCTGAATATAATGATTAGTAAACTAAATGAGATTGTTAAAATCACTTGGTCAGGCTAAAGGTTGGAAGTGTTCTTATTAGTTTGATGATAAAGAATATTGTGCGGTATAACAAGGTTAATAGAACATAGCACTAAGCTTGGCGATATTAATCTTGGATTAGATGTTGTAAGCCCAAATGTCATTTCTTAAAGGGTAATTGACGTAACTCACAGTTTAGAAATTCATTTGTTTATCTCAGCATGTTAGCACATTAGTCTCCAGTTTTGTTCATTTCCGTTTTGGCCTAGATTAGTTCAATTAGGTATAGTCAGCATTTTACTAATTTTCTCGGTCCTGTCCCCTCTTGTGTGATCAGATCCTTGCAGGGATGTAGTTTGATTGAGTTTTCTTAAGGGGGGATGCTTAATTTCTTTTAAAATTGTCTCCCTGTTTGTTTACATTTCACCTTTAAGCATATTGATTTGATTAAAGGGTCAGCATTTTTATAGCCCATTTACAGGGATAGCTTAAGTCGTAATTCGAGTTTACGTCTAGGGATAATGGGTTGCAAATCTGATTCTCTAGTAATATATTGAAACAGTATAGTCTTTGGTCTGTCCCATTTTCCTTCATGTGCCCCCCTAAAACATGAAGCCCAGTTCTTGTAAATAATTATTTGCTGTGGTCCGGACCCATTTACCCTGTGAGAAATGAAATAATTTATGCTTTTTTCTTAAATTTGTGTATCAATGTTTGTTTGTTGTCAACAAGACTTGGACATGTACTAATCCTTATCTTTCCTTTCTTGTTACATGGCACACATCGGAGCAAAATAAAGAGTCTCACGGCGAGACTCATCGCAAGCCATTTCAAATGGCGACCCGCATCCGCATTCGCATTCCCTCTTCGGCAATTCCTAGAAAAACAAATAGGACGGGGTCATCCGCTTCAATCCCTCACTCTCTAATCTCATCCTTATCTTACTTTATTTGTTATTGTAATTTATAACTTTGTAATTAGTAGGATATCTAGAATAATTAGCCTTTAAACATATAAGTGGGGAAGGTAATTTAAAGTTCATCGCTTAATTTACTTGCCTTTTAAGATTGTCATGCATGTCTAATTTTTGCCAAAATGATTTAACTTGCATTAATAAAACCAACATTTTGCGTATTAAAATTCATAACAGGTTTCTTCCTAAGCTCTCGCAAAATCATCTTAAGCATTTGTTTATACTACACATAGGTTAAGCAAGATTAATTTAGCTAACATGACACATAATTAGTCCATAAAGCACCCTCTTAGCATTCTTTATCATTTCTAGCACTTTTAGCACTTTTAAATTCTAGAAATCCTTTAAGCATCTTTAAATATCACCTTTAGCACATTTCTGTTCTTAACATTTTAGCACCTCCTAGCATTCTTTTGTACTTTAGTATATTAGCACTACTTTCAGCACTTTAGCATTTAGCATCTTTAAGCGCCCTTTAGCATTTAGCATTTTTAAGCGCCCTTTAACACCCTTAGCACCCTTTTAATATTTAAGCACCCTAGCACTACTTTGTTTACACTTAGCACTTTTAAATTGCTAGCACTTTTGTTAAGCGTCTTTAACCTTTAATATTTTAGCACCTCTTAGCATTCTTTCGCATATAGCACCTTTTGCCCTTTTAGACTTGAGCACCTTTAACATTTTAACATTTTAGCATTTATTTTATTTCCTAACATTTTATTAAGCAAGAAGAGCTTTATTTTGCATTTTTCTTAAATATGATAATTACCCTAGGTTTGGCAGGACAACATGAGTTAGCGGATCTTAGAGGGTGCCTAACCCCTTCCCTCTAGATTAATAAAGAACCCTTACTCAGAATCTCACTAAGTTTAGCAGACCATTAAAATGGAGTTAATGTTTTACTTTAAACTAGTTAAACATTTAGGTGTCCTAATTCACCCAACTAATTAGGTGGCGACTCCGCGAGCCCTTAGCATTATAGCAACCCTTTAGCAACCCTTTTTGTATTTTAGCATTTTTAAACTTTAGCACTTCTTAGCATTTTGCACCTTTAGCATCTTTTAAGCTTTTAAGCATCTTTTGCAATTTTAGCATCCTTTTAGCATTTTTAAAACCTTTTAGCATTCTTTTAAATATTTAGCATTTATTATTTATTTTTTCTAACCTTTTATTTGAGCAGAGTTTAGAAAATAAAATGCCGTACTAAAAAGGCGCGACAGAAATGGCGACTACTGGGATTTTAGGTTCTTAACCACAATGCACTGGCTATTATTTGGCAATTATTTTGCATTTAATTTTTTGTGTATTGTATTTATTTTTTGCTACTTGCTTTACTGCTTTCCCTAAACTGGCATTCCGCTCATATTTCTTCCATTCTGGAAAATTCACACAAATCACACACTCACGCTACCGGTGTGCTCACGCACACCGCAAAATTCTTTCAAAAAATATCCAAATTTTAGGAGAGTCAGGCGCTGCGTGAGTTAGATCGGTTCGTCGATCACCGCGTAGCCTTCTCACTCGAGTTGTCCGCTCGGGAACTCATGCGTCGTAAAAGCCAAATCTTAGAAACTTAAGATAGAGCTATACCACCCTTTATTTTAGTGCATGCATTTACCTTAGGTGGGTTGGTCGTCCTCGGCATCGACACCACAATTAGGAAGACACCAAACTTGTCGACGGGTTTCTCAACCCAACGACCAACCAAAGATATGTGTAGCGTGACAATAACAGACAAATCCAAACCCAATCATGACAAGCTGAAATTGGGAAAAGTGCACCGTCATTTGGTCGCCATTTCCAACAAAGGCATTATAGTTGGACGACTTGGACTAATCCGTCATAATCTCGCATAAGTGACGTTTAGGCTTACCTCTGGCATAAAGAGGTCCCCCTGCATGTTAGGAAACGTTTGAGTGTGCTATGTGCAATATATCTGCTACATACCGCAAATTATGTGCTAACACCGCTTGTTGCATTTTTAGAAAGATTTATCATCTCCCAAAGGTCGATTTGTATTTGACTAAGCAATGACAAAGCATCAATATTTTCGCAAGATCAAAGACACGGTCCAACATGACCGATTCAAGGACATCCGAGCAGGAATCGAACTCTTGGTTCCTATAGGCAAGCAGGGTCTCGAGAAAGAAGAAGCAAAATCCGACGACACCTTCATATTCAAAATCGGGACAAGGTAGGAAACTGCATAGGATTGCAAGTCCAAACAAGCGGTGCGCGGATATCAAGGGAACAAGGCGGCGAAGTCAAATGCGAATCGACCTCCAAAACTCACAAATTTTCTTTGAGCGCAGTCTTTTCATATTAATGTAAGAAGAAAGTGCAATAAAGCGTAAAATGCGCGAAAAGTTTCTTCGTATTAGCGATAAAAGCGAAAGCGCAAAGTCGAGGATGACAACAATCCAAAGTCCGCAAAGAAAAGCAAAGGCAGCGAAAGGAGCATCAACAATCAGCAATCAAAGTTCAAAGTTCCGCAACAAAACCTAGCGCATCAACTCGGCATAAAGTCAAACTTGCGCATCGCGCCAACAAAGGCATCATGGCAATTCGTCAGTTGCGGCATTTAGCATGTCCGTGCAAGGACAACATCTCAGTATTCATCTGGCGTATCAGGGGCAACATCTCTACCCATAAAATTGCACTTCTCATATGTATTTATCATTTTGTTTAAACAGGTATACACTAACGTTTTCTCAAGCTTAGCTTGCAGGAGCATTTATTCTACAGGATGCAGCAGCAACGTCCAGGCAACGACGTTATCAGCACAGCAAGTCTACGCAACGACGCCAAAGCGCGACGCCCAGTAACGACGTTAGCGACAAAGAAGTTACGCAACGACGCCAGCGAACATCGCCCGTAACGACGGCGATTGCGTCTACGCAACGACGCCAAGAAGAACACGCCCAGCAACGACGTTATCGGCCAAGTCAACGACGCCCGGCGACGTGCAACGTGATCGGCAAGTCACGCAACGACGCCAAAGGCGAATACGCCCATACAACGACATGATCAGCAAGTCCACGCAACGACGCCCAAAGAATACGTCCAGTAACGACGTTATCGACAAAGTCCACGCAACGACGCAGCAAAGAACACGCCCAAGCAACGACAATCGCAAGTCACGCAAGGCAACGCCCGTACGACGCGATCGCGTCCACGCAACGACGCTAGCAGAAGAACACGGCGTGAAGTTCACGCAACGACGCCGGCGATTATGTCGCCCGCAACGACACATCAAGACGCGTCACGCAACGACGCCAAAGATCACGCCCAGTGCAACGACGCGTTATCAACATTATGTCCAGCAACGACACCATCGCGATTGCGCTACGCAACGACGCCAAAGATCAATACGCCCGTGCAACGACGCGTTATCGATTGCGTGTGTCAGCAACGACACCATCGCGTGCGCTTACGCAACGACGCCGACAAAGAACACGCCCAGTAACGACGGCGTTATCGGCGTGTGTCAACGACACCATCGCGATTGCGTCACGCAACGACGCCAAAGAAGAATATCGCCCAGCGGCGACGTTATCGACGATTATGTCCAGAAACGACATCGGCGATTGCGTTTACGCAACGACGCCAAAGAACATCGCCCGTAACGACGCGGCGTTATCGGCGTGTGTCGACGACACCATCAAGATTGCGTCACGCAACGACGCCAGAAGAACACGCCCAGCAACGACGGCGTTATCGCGATTATGTCCAGTAACGACATCATCGAGATTGCGTCACGCAACGACGCCAGAAGAACATCGTAGGCAACGACAAGCGTTATCGCGTGTGTCAGTAACGACACCATCAAGATTGCGTTTACGCAACGACGCCAAGAAGAACACGCCCAGTAACGACGCGTTATCGGATTATGTCCAGCAACGACATCATCGCGATACGCCTACGCAACGACGCCAAGCAAAGAACATCGCCCGTGCAACGACGCGTTATCAACATTATGTCCAGTAACGATATCATCGCGATTGTGTCAGTAACGACACCATCAAGACGTGCGTTTACGCAACGACGCCAAGAAGAACACGCCCAGTAACGACGCGTTATCGATTTTGTCCGTGCAACGACACCATCATTGCGCCTACGCAACGACGCCAAAGAAGAAGACGCCCGTGCAACGACGTTATCGACATTAAGTCCGAAACGACGCCATCATCAAGATATCACATCTACGCAGGACGATTGCTCGTTCTCAAAATTGCATTTTTTCTCATTCATGCTTTATTATTCGCCTTAGCGCTTATGCACTAACTCTTTCGAGCTTTAGTATACAAGGGCGTAAAAGAAAGACAACATATCCGCGTTCACAATCGCAACACGCCCGTGCGGACGAAAATCACAAAGATTCACAACATCGCATCAACACAACAGCATCACATTTTGCAGGATCACGCTACATTGTTTTAAAATTACGATCATCATTTTGCCTTAACATTATGCACTAACCGCTTGTTCAAGTCTTAGCATGCAGAGCAGGAGCACAACGCGTGGATTTTCTCTTACAAATAACCGGCAACTGGTTGGGGCCAACCTTCCCAACGATTGGCGAAGCGCCTCAGCGTCGGCCACTCGCCCACATCACCATAGAACCCAAAGACCACAAGCCATAGCAAGACACCCTGTGTTCAAGCTAGTTATATTCTTTACCTTTTGCACAGCCAGCCCGTCATCATAACTCGACATCGACATCTTTAAGCCCGCGTTAGCCCGCTGGTGTTTTGACCATGGTAGCCCGGTCGCCATAACTCGACACCGACAACTTTAAGTCCGCGTTAGCCCGCTGTTTTGACCATGATAGCCTGGTCGCCATAACTCGACATCGGCCTTTAAGTCCGCCTTAGCCCGCCTTAGTGTTTTGACTATGGTATCCAAAGGTCGCCATAACTCGACATCGGGATGCTTTTGATTTTGCGTCGCCTTGTCTACCGCCAAAGATTTCGCACTGCAAGATCGAGACAAAATTGGCTGAGTCAACGCTTTGTCCAAGATTCTTCCATCATCTCCATACAAAGAGGACATCTGCTGACACCCAATTTTGACCCTCCCGCCCACCCATTAACCATAAAATTACACTAATTTCAGAAATAATTTTTTAGGATTTTTATAATAAAATACAACAATAAAACATTAAATACAGGCATAAATAAATAATTTAATAATGGCATCGCGTCTTACGTAGAGTTTTAAACACGTAGAGTCCCTCGCCCGCATTAACTAACTTTAAGCTTTGTCGTAATTCTTAAATAATTAATAAATGCATAAAATAAATAATTTAGCAATGGAGTCGTGTCAAGTAGCATATCCGCATTGTAATCAATTTTAATCTAATACATGCATTTAATAGCGTCGCATTTATAAAAAAGGGCTTTAAATAATTCTTAAATATCATACTTGCATTTAGCATTTAAATAATTTAATCTAAACTCAATTCAACTCTAATTTAACTTCGCAATAATGCGCAATAGTAATATTTTAAATAATAGCACCGCATTTTAAAATATTAGTTTATAATAATAACTTAGGCTAATAAAACACCTAAATAATTTAATCACATTTGTTAATTTAAGTTATCACTAATTAATTAATAATACACTTACCTAGAATTAACTAGCTAATTAATTAACTAGCTTAAAAACTCTACTTAAATAACTAGCCTAAACACTAATTAAAATCACCCTTAATTCGCCCAGCCCAGGTATTACACAGCCCGCAGCCCACACCCGCGACCCGTCGCCCAGGCCCAACCCGCAAGCCCACGTTTTTCCCTTAACCAGCAGCCCACTATAGGGAAACTCACCTTATCATCGTCTCCCTCAAGAAAACAAAAGATAACCTAACCTAAAGCACCCAATCGCCGCCTTACCTTGTTCGACCCGAGATTCTCGCCGGAGAATCCGGGACTTTCCTTACCCACGCAAGCGAAGCCAGCTCTCCCTTACCATAACCTGCAGAAATCGCACACAATATCCTTCACAATCTGCACAAAATCGCATTTAAATCGTGGGGATTTTCATCAATCACTCAATCCGCCCTTATTTACTTACCAATTGTAGAACCTAGAGTGAGGCTATTAAAACGACATGCAATGGGAATCGAAAGGGGGACTCAGTTGGAGAGGGTACCCATAGCATCGACGGGGACCTTGAGTAGAGTTTAGAACCCTTAGCCATAGTCAGCAACTCATAGAGCATCGAACCCTTAGCAGCAGTTAAGAACCACCAGGGCAGGACATAGCAATGGGGGTCAGAAATTAAGAACAGAGAAAGGGAGATACGAGTAAGCATATACGAGAAAGGAGGAGACAACTGAGAGTCGAATTCAGAGTCTTCACGCATGCAAGCAGAGCAGTAGAACATAGAGCATGTGAGGCAGTATCGAGAGTTAGGGTTCAAGACTTAGACCATTAGCACCAATGGGAAGTTCGACCCTTCTTTCAATTCAAGCCAAGAATCAGCAAACAAACCTTGCCCTTATTCGCATCGCAAACCCAAAACCCGTCGATTGGACCGACGACTTGATACGCTGCCCCGGGTCGCTGTCCGGAGAAGGTAAACTCAATTTCCTCTCAGTTCCTTTTTCGCATTTTCTGTGTATTTGATGTTAAACGTGTGTTGGCTTGGTTCATTCAATTTGTTGTGTTCATTAATGCATAAATCTGATGTCGAATGAATTGCTATAATTAATCTAGGTGTATTCTTGCTTGAGGTATAATTGAATTCACATCTAATGTTATACGCTGAATATAATGATTAGTAAACTAAATGAGATTGTTAAAATCACTTGGTCAGGCTAAAGGTTGGAAGTGTTCTTATTAGTTTGATGATAAAGAATATTGTGTGGTATAACAAGGTTAATAGAACATAGCACTAAGCTTGTAGCCGATATTAATCTTGGATCAGATGTCAGAAGCCCAAATGTCATTTCTTAAAGGGTAATCGACAGCAACTCAAAGCTTTAGAAATTCATTTGTTTATCTCAAAGATGTTAGCACATTAGTCTCCAGTTTTGTTCATTTCCGTTTTGGCCTAGATTAGTTCAATTAGGTATAGTCAGCATTTTACTAATTTTCTCGGTCCTGTCCCCTCTTGTGTGATCAGATCCTTGCAGGGATGTAGTTTGATTGAGTTTTCTTAAGGGGGGATGCTTAATTTCTTTTAAAATTGTCTCCCTGTTTGTTTACATTTCACCTTTAAGCATATTGATTTGATTAAAGGGTCAGCATTTTTATAGCCCATTTACAGGGATAGCTTAAGTCGTAATTCGAGTTTACGTCTAGGGATAATGGGTTGCAAATCTGATTCTCTAGTAATATATTGAAACAGTAGTCTTTGGTCTGTCCCATTTTCCTTCATGTGCCGCCCTAAAACACGAAGCTTTCCAGCTTCTTGTAAATAATTATTTGTCGTGGTTCGACCCATTTACCTGTGGAGAAATGAAATAATTTATGCTTTTTCTTAAATTTGTGTATCAATGTTTGTTTGTTGTCAACAAGACTTGGACATGTACTAATCCTTATCTTTCCTTTCTTGTTACATGGCACACATCGGAGCAAAATAAAGAGTCTCACGGCGAGACTCATCGCAAGCCATTTCAAATGGCGACCCGCATCCGCATTCGCATTCCCTCTTCGGCAATTCCTAGAAAAACAAATAGGACGGGGTCATCCGCTTCAATCCCTCACTCTCTAATCTCATCCTTATCTTACTTTATTTGTTATTGTAATTTATAACTTTGTAATTAGTAGGATATCTAGAATAATTAGCCTTTAAACATATAAGTGGGGAAGGTAATTTAAAGTTCATCGCTTAATTTACTTGCCTTTTAAGATTGTCATGCATGTCTAATTTTTGCCAAAATGATTTAACTTGCATTAATAAAACCAACATTTTGCGTATTAAAATTCATAACAGGTTTCTTCCTAAGCTCTCAAAATCATCTTAAGCATTTGTTTATACTACACATAGGTTAAGCAAGATTAATTTAGCTAACATGACACATAATTAGTCCATAAAGCACCCTCTTAGCATTCTTTATCATTTCTAGCACTTTTAGCACTTTTAAATTCTAGCAATCCTTTAAGCATCTTTAAATATCACCTTTAGCACATTTCTGTTCTTAACATTTTAGCACCTCCTAGCATTCTTTTGTACTTTAGTATATTAGCACTACTTTCAGCACTTTAGCATTTAGCATCTTTAAGCGCCCTTTAGCATTTAGCATTTTTAAGCGCCCTTTAACACCCTTAGCACCCTTTTAATATTTAAGCACCCTAGCACTACTTTGTTTACACTTAGCACTTTTAAATTGCTAGCACTTTTGTTAAGCGTCTTTAACCTTTAATATTTTAGCACCTCTTAGCATTCTTTCGCATATAGCACCTTTTGCCCTTTTAGACTTGAGCACCTTTAACATTTTAACATTTTAGCATTTATTTTATTTCCTAACATTTTATTAAGCAAGAAGAGCTTTATTTTGCATTTTTCTTAAATATGATAATTACCCTAGGTTTGGCAGGACAACCGCAAGTTAGCGGATCTTAGAGGGTGCCTAACCCCTTCCCTCTAGATTAATAAAGAACCCTTACTCAGAATCTCACTAAGTTTAGCAGACCATTAAAATGGAGTTAATGTTTTACTTTAAACTAGTTAAACATTTAGGTGTCCTAATTCACCCAACTAATTAGGTGGCGACTCCGCGAGCCCTTAGCATTATAGCAACCCTTTAGCAACCCTTTTTGTATTTTAGCATTTTTAAACTTTAGCACTTCTTAGCATTTTGCACCTTTAGCATCTTTTAAGCTTTTAAGCATCTTTTGCAATTTTAGCATCCTTTTAGCATTTTTAAAACCTTTTAGCATTCTTTTAAATATTTAGCATTTATTATTTATTTTTTTTCTAACCTTTTATTTGAGCAGGAGTTTAGAAAATAAATGCCATGCCGAAAAAAGTGCGCGACAAATGGCGACTCATTGGGATTTTAGGTTCTTAACCACAATGGACCTAGGGCTATTATTTGGCAATTATTTTGCATTTAATTTTTGTGTATTGTATTTATTTTTGCTACTTTATCGCTTTCCTAAACCGGCATTCCGCCATATTTCTTCCATTACGGAAAATTCACACAAATCACACACTCACGCTTTGGTGTGCTCGCGCACCGCAAAATTCTTTCAAAAAATATCCAAATTTTAGGAGAGTTGGCGCTCATGAGTTAGATCGGTTCGTCGATCACCGCGTAGCCTTCACTCGAGTTGTCCGCCGAACTCATGGCCCGTAAAAGCCAAATCTTAGAAACTTAAGATAGAGCTATACCACCCTTTATTTTAGTGGCATGCGTGCATTTACCTTAGGTGGGTTGGTCGCGCATCGACACCACAATTAGGAAGACACCAAACTTGTCGACGGGTTTCTCAACCCAACGACCAACCAGATATTATGTGTAGCGTGACAATGACAGACAAATCCAAGCCCAATCATGACATGCGAAATTGGGAAAAGTGCACCGTCATTTGGTCGCCATTTCCAACAAAGGCATTATAGTTGACGACTTGGACTAATCCGTCATAATCTCGCATAAGTGACGCTTAGGCTTACCGCATAAAGAGGTCCCCGCATGTTAGGAAACGTTTGAACGTACTATATGTGCAATATATCCGCTACATACCCGCAAATTATGTGCTAACACCGCTTGTTGCATTTTTAGAAAGATTTATCATCTCCCAAAGGTCGATTTGAATTTGACTAAGCAATGTGAGCAAAGAATATTTCGCAAGATCAAAGGCACGGTCCAGCATGATACGCCGATTCAAGGGCATCCGAAGCGAGCAGTCTGAACTCTTCGTTCCTATAAAAGCAGTGGTCTCGAAAAGAAGAAGCAACGATGACACCTTCTCAAACGGGACAATGTAGGAAACCGAGTGGATTGCAAGTCCAAACAAGCGGTAGCAGATATCAAGGAACAAGGCAGCGAAGTCAGATACGAATCGACCTCCCCCCCCAAAACTCACAAATTTTTCTTTGAGCGCAGGTCTTTTCATATTAACAGAAGCAGAAAGTGCAACAGCCGAAGCAGAAAATACGGCGAAAAGTTTCTTCGTATTAGCGTAGCGAAAAGCGACAAAAAGCGAAGGCAGAGGATGACAACAATCCAAAGTCCGCAGCAAAAGCAGCAGCAGCAGAAAGGGGCATCAACAATCAACAGTCAAAGTTCAGAGTTCTGCAACAAAACCTAGCGCATCAACTCTGACATAAAGTCAAATGGGCAACTCGCGCATCGCGCCCAACAAAAGCATCATGACAATTCGTCAGTTGCGACATTTAGCATGTCCGTGCAAGGACAACATCTCAGTATTCATCTGGCGTATCAGGGACGACATCTCTACCCATAAAAATTGCACTTCTCATATGTATTTATCATTTTGTCTAAACAGGTATACACTAATGTTTTCTCAAGCTTAGCTTGCAGGAGCATTTATTCTACAGGATGCAGCAAAGAACATCGCCCAGTAACGGCGTTATCGGCAACAAGTCTACGCAACGCCAGCAAAGAAGACGCCCGTGCAACGACGGCGTTATCGGCCAAAGAAGTCGCAACGACGCCCGGAAATATCGCCCAGTAACGACGTTATCGGCCAAAGCAAGTCGCAACGACGCCCGGCAACACGTCCAGTAACGACGTTATCGGCGCGGCAAATCTGCACGCGCCCGGCGGCAACACGCCCGTAACAACGGCGTGATCAAGAAGTCCACGCAACGGCGCCAGCGAAGAATACGCCCATACAACGACGCGATCGGCAAGTCCACGCAACGACGCCAAAGAAGAACACGCCCAGTAACGGCGTTATCGACAAAGAAGTCTACGCAACGGCGCCAAAGAAACACGCCCAACGCGGCGTTATCGGCCAAAGTCTACGCAACGACGCCAAGCAGAACACGCCCGTGCAACGACGGCGTGATCGCGAAGTCCACGCAACGACGCCCGGCAGCAATACGCCCATACAACGACGTGATCAGCAAGTCCACGCAACGACGCCCGGCGAATACGCCCGCATAACGACGTTATCAAAGGCCGAAGTCTACGCGACGCCAAAGATCAATACGCCCAACGGCGGCGTTATCGGCGGTGTCGTAACGACACCATCGGCGTGCGTCTACGCAACGACGCCCGAGATCAATACGCCCGAACGACGGCGTTATCGCGATTGTGTCGGCGGCGACACCATCAAGATTGCGTTTACGCAACGACGCCGACAACACGCCCAGTAACGACGTTATCGGCGTGTGTCAGTAACGACACTATCAAGATTGCGTACGCACGCAGCGCCCGGCCAACACGCCCAGCGACGCGGCGTTATCGACGTATGTCCAGAAACGACATCATCGGCGTGCGTTTGCAACGACGCCAAGAAAGCACGTCGCCCAGCGGCGTTATCGCGTGTGTCGACGGCGACACCATCGGCGTGCGTCTACGCAACGACGCCCGGAAGAACACGCCGAACGGCGGCGTTATCGGCGTATGTCCAGTAACGACATCAAGCGTGCGTTTACGCAACGACGCCAAGAAGAACATCGCCCAGTAACGACGTTATCGACATTTGTCCAGTAACGACACTATCAAGATTGCGTCGCAGCGACGCCCGGCAAATCGCGTCAACGACGTTATCGGCGTATGTCCGTGCAACGCATATCATCGCGATTACGTTCACGCAACGACGCCAGGCGAACACGCCCGTGCAACGACGTTATCAGCATTATGTCCAGGCAACGACATCATCGATTGCGTGTGTGCAACGACACCCATCGCGATTGCGTTTACGCAACGCCCGGAAGAACATCGCCCGTAACGACGTTATCGCATTTTGTCGAACGCGACACCATCATTGCGTCACGCAACGACGCCCAAAGAAGACGTCCGTGCAACGACGCGTTATCGGCGACATTAAGTCCAAACGACGCCGTCATCGATATCACATCTACGCAGGGACGATTGCTCTGTTCTCAAAATTGCATTTTTTCTCATTCATGCTTTATTATTCTGTCTTAGCAGTTATGCACTAACTCTTTCTTGAGCTTTAGTATACAGGGACAGTTGCAGCAAAGACAACATATCCGCGTTCACAATCGCAACACGTCTGTGCAAGGACGAAAATCACAGCATTCACAACATCGCATCAACACAGCAGGCATCACATTTTTGCAGGATCACAGTTACATTGTTTTAAAATTATGCATCATCATTTTGCCTTAACAGTTATGCACTAACCGTTTGTTCAAGTCTTAGCATGCAGGAGCACAACGTGGATTTTCTCTTACAATAACCGGCAATCATTGGGGCCAACCTTCCCAACGATGTGGTAAAGCTACCTCAGCGTCGGTCCCACTCGCTTCCACATCACCATGTAACCCAAAGACCACAAGCCATAGCAAAGACACCCGTGTTCAAGCCGCTTATATTCTTTTACCTTTTGACATAGCCCAATGTCATCATAACTCGACACGGGACATCTTTAAGCCCGTTAGCTCCGCTGTTTTGACCACGGTAGCCCATGTCGCCATAACTCGACAGGGACAGCTAAGTCCGCGTTAGCCCGCTGGTGTTTTGACTGATGATAGCCCGGTCGCCATAACTCGACATCGACATTTTTAAGTCCGCTTAGCCCGCTTTAGTGTTTTGACATGGTATCCCAAATGTCGCCATAACTCGACCGACGCTTTTGATTTTTGCGTCGGCTTGTCTACCGCCAAAGATTTCGCAATTCAAGACGAGACAAAATTACATGTAGTCAACGCCTTTGTCCAAGATTCTTCCATCATCTCCATACAAAGAGGACATCCGCTGACACCCAATTTTGACCCTCCGTCCACCATTAACCATAAAATTACACTAATTTCGTAAAATAATTTTTTAGGATTTTTATAATAAAATACAACAATAAAACATTAAATACAGGCATAAATAAATAATTTAATAATGGCATCGCGTCTTACGTAGAGTTTTAAACACGTAGAGTCCGTCGCCCGCATTAACTAACTTTAAGCTTTGTCGTAATTCTTAAATAATTAATAAATGCATAAAATAAATAATTTAGCAATGGAGTCGTGTCAAGTAGCATATCCGCATTGTAATCAATTTTAATCTAATACATGCATTTAATAGCGTCGCATTTATAAAAAAGGGCTTTAAATAATTCTTAAATATCATACTTGCATTTAGCATTTAAATAATTTAATCTAAACTCAATTCAACTCTAATTTAACTTCGCAATAATGCGCAATAGTAATATTTTAAATAATAGCACCGCATTTTAAAATATTAGTTTATAATAATAACTTAGGCTAATAAAACACCTAAATAATTTAATCACATTTGTTAATTTAAGTTATCACTAATTAATTAATAATACACTTACCTAGAATTAACTAGCTAATTAATTAACTAGCTTAAAAACTCTACTTAAATAACTAGCCTAAACACTAATTAAAATCACCCTTAATTCGCCCAAATTTGTATTACACACCCACACCCGCGACCCGCCGCCTGTGCCCAACCCGCAAGTTTCCCACGCTTTTTCCCTTTAACCAAAGAAATTTCACTATAGGAAACTCACCTTATCATCGCCTCCTCAAGAAAACAAAAGATAACCTAACCTAAAGACCCAATCGCCGCTTATTGTTCGACCCGAGATTCTCACGAGAATCCGACTTTCTTACCCACGCAAAGCCACTCTCCCTTACCATAACTCGCAGAATCGCACACAATATCCTTCACACCTGCACAAAATCGCACGAAATCGTGGGGATTTTTCATCAATCACTCAATCCGCCTTATTTACTTACCAATTGTAACCCAGAGTGCAGGCTATTAAAACGACATGCAATGGGAATCGAAAGGGGACTCACTGGAGAGGGTACCCATAAAGATCGACGGACCTCGAGTAGAGTTTAGAACCCTTAGCCATAGTCAAGAACTCATAGAGCATCGAACCCTTAGCAGAAGCTTAAGAACCACCAAAGTGTGACATAGAATGGGGTCGAAATTAAGAACAGAGAAAGGGAGATACGAGTAAGCATATACGAAAGCGAGGAGACAACCGAGAGTCGACCAGAGTCTTCACGCACGCAAGCAGAGCAAGAGAGAACATAGAGCATGTATGCAGAGTATCGAGAGTTGTGGTTCAGACTTAGACCATTAGCACCAACGGGAAGTTCGCACTTCTCTTTCAATTCAAGCCAAGAATCAAGAACAAACCTTGCCCTTATTCGCATCGCAAACCCAAAACTCCGCCGATTGGACCGACGACTTGATACGCCGCCCGTCGGTCCTAGAAGGTAAACTCAATTTCCTCTCGCCTTTTTTCGCATTTTCTCGTGTATTTGATGTTAAACGTGTGTTGGCTTGGTTCATTCAATTTGTTGTTCATTAATGCATAAATCTGATGTCGAATGAATTGCTATAATTAATCTAGGTGTATTCGCTTGAGGTATAATTGAATTCACATCTAATGTTATACGAATATAATGATTAGTAAACTAAATGAGATTGTTAAAATCACTGTCAAAGCAAAGGTTGGAAGTGTTCTTATTAGTTTGATGATAAAGAATATTGTGGTATAACAAGGTTAATAGAACATAAGACTAAGCTCAGAGCCTATATTAATCTTCGATTAGATGTTGTAAGCCCAAATGTCATTTCTTAAAGCGGTAATCGACAGCAACTCAGAGCTTTAGAAATTCATTTGTTTATCTCAAGATGTTAGCACATTAGTCTCCGCTTTGTTCATTTCGCTTTGGCCTAGATTAGTTCAATTAGGTATAGTCAAGATTTTACTAATTTTCTGGCCCGCCCTCTCAGTGATCGATCCTTGCAGGATGTAGTTTGATTGAGTTTTCTTAAGGGGATGCTTAATTTCTTTTAAAAATTGTCTCCTGCTTGTTTACATTTCACCTTTAAGCATATTGATTTGATTAAAGTGGTCAGATTTTTATAGCCCATTTACAGGATAGCTTAAGTCGTAATTCGAGTTTACGCTCAGTGGATAATGGGTTGCAACTGATTCTCTAGTAATATATTGAAACAAGATAGTCTTGGTCTGTCCCATTTTCCTTCATGTGCCCCCTAAAACACGAAGCCCAGCTTCTTGTAAATAATTATTTGTCGTGGTTCTGACCCATTTACCCGTGAGAAATGAAATAATTTATGCTTTTTCTTAAATTCAGGTATCAATGTTTGTTTGTTGTCAACAAGACTTGGACATGTACTAATCCTTATCTTTCCTTTCTTGTTACATGGCACACATCTGAGCAAAATAAAGAGTCTCACTACGAGACTCATCGCAAGCCATTTCAAATGGCGACCGCATCCGCATTCGCATTCCTCTTCTAATTCCTAGAAAAACAAATAGGACGGGGTCATCCGCTTCAATCCCTCACTCTCTAATCTCATCCTTATCTTACTTTATTTGTTATTGTAATTTATAACTTTGTAATTAGTAGGATATCTAGAATAATTAGCCTTTAAACATATAAGTGGGGAAGGTAATTTAAAGTTCATCGCTTAATTTACTTGCCTTTTAAGATTGTCATGCATGTCTAATTTTTGCCAAAATGATTTAACTTGCATTAATAAAACCAACATTTTGCGTATTAAAATTCATAACAGGTTTCTTCCTAAGCTCTCGCAAAATCATCTTAAGCATTTGTTTATACTACACATAGGTTAAGCAAGATTAATTTAGCTAACATGACACATAATTAGTCCATAAAGCACCCTCTTAGCATTCTTTAGCATTTCTAGCACTTTTAGCACTTTTAAATTCTAGCAATCCTTTAAGCATCTTTAAATATCACCTTTAGCACATTGTTTCTTAACATTTTAGCACCTCCTAGCATTCTTTTGTACTTTAGTATATTAGCACTACTTTCAGCACTTTAGCATTTAGCATCTTTAAGCGCCCTTTAGCATTTAGCATTTTTAAGCGCCCTTTAACACCCTTAGCACCCTTTTAATATTTAAGCACCCTAGCACTACTTTGTTTACACTTAGCACTTTTAAATTGCTAGCACTTTTGTTAAGCGCCTTAACCTTTAATATTTTAGCACCTCTTAGCATTCTTTCGCATATAGCACCTTTTGCCCTTTTAGACTTGAGCACCTTTAACATTTTAACATTTTAGCATTTATTTTATTTCCTAACATTTTATTAAGCAAGAAGAGCTTTATTTTGCATTTTTCTTAAATATGATAATTACCCTAGGTTTGGCAGGACAGCCGCAGTTAGCGGATCTTAGAGGTGCCTAACCCCTTCCTCTAGATTAATAAAGTTAACCCTTACTCGTAATCTCACTAAGTTTAGCACCATTAAAATGGAGTTAATGTTTTACTTTAAACTAGTTAAACATTTAGGTGTCCTAATTCACCCAACTAATTAGGTGGCACTACAGCCCTTAGCATTATAGCAACCCTTTAGCAACCCTTTTGTATTTTAGCATTTTTAAACTTTAGCACTTCTTAGCATTTTGCACCTTTAGCATCTTTTAAGCTTTTAAGCATCTTTTGCAATTTTAGCATCCTTTAGCATTTTTAAAACCTTTTAGCATTCTTTTAAATATTTAGCATTTATTATTTATTTTTTCTAACCTTTTATTTGAGCAGAGTTTAGAAAATAAAATGCACTAAAAAGTATGCTGACAGAATGGCACTACTGGGATTTTAGGTTCTTAACCACAAATGCATCTAGGGCTATTATTTGGCAATTATTTTGCATTTAATTTTTGTGTATTGTATTTATTTTTTGCTACTTGCATCGCTTCCCTAAACCGCATTCCGCTCATATTTCTTCCATTCGAAAATTCACACAAATCACACACTCACGCTACCGTGTGCTCCGCGCACCCGCAAAATTCTTTCAAAAAATATCCAAATTTTAGGAGAGTCATACCACATGGAGTTAGATCGGTTCGTCTGATCACCGCAGCCTTTCTCACTCGAGTTGTCCGCCAGAACTCAAGGCCCGTAAAAGCTTCAAATCTTAGAAACTTAAGATGAGCTATACCACCCTTTATTTTAGTGGCATACGCATTTACCTTGTGGCCGGGTCCTCGCATCGACACCACAATTAGGAAGACACTAAACTTGTCGACTGCTTTCTCAACCCAACGCATCAACCAAAGATATTACGTGTAGCGTGACAATGATGCATAAATCCAAGCCCAATCACGACATGTCAAATTGGGAAAAGTGCACCGCCATTTGGTCGCCATTTCCAACAAAGGCATTATAGTCGACGACTTGGACTAATCCGCCATAATCTCGCATAAGTGACGCTAGGCTTACCGCATAAAGAGGTCCCCGCATGTTAGGAAACGCTTGAACGTGCTATGTGCAATATATCTGCTACATACCTGCAAATTATGTGCTAACACCGTTTGTTGCATTTTTAGAAAGATTTATCATCTCCCCAAAGGTCGATTTGAATTTGACTAAGCAATGACAGAGCAGCAATATTTCGCAAGATCAAAGGCACGGCCCAAATGACACGACCGATCTATGGCATCCGAAAGAACGAGCCTGAACTCGCTCGTTCCTATAGCAAAGCAGGGTCTCGTAAAAGAAGAGCAAAGATGACACCTTCTCAAAACTGGACAAATGTAGGAAACTGCATATGGATCGTAAGTCCAAATTCAAGCCAGCGCAGATATCAAGGAACAAGGCAAAGTCGATACGAATCGACTTCCCCAAAACTCACAAATTTTTCTTCGAGCGCAGTCTTTCATATTAATGTAAGAAAGTGCAACAAAGGTAAAATACGCATAAAAGTTTCTTCAGATAGCGTATGTTAAAGCAAAGAAAAAAGAAAGTCGAGGATGACAATCCAAAGTCCGCAGCAAAAGCAAAGCAGCAGCAGAAGTGGGCATCAACAATCAATACCAAAGTTCGCAGTTCTCGCAACAAAACCTAGCGCATCAACTCGACATAAAGTCAAACGGGCAACTCACAAGATCGCGCCTAACAAAAGTATCATGACAATTCACAATTATGAAGATTTAGTATGTCCGCAAGCGACAACATCTCGCAAGATTCATCCGCGACGTGACAACATCTCTACCCATAAAATTGCACTTCATATGTATTTATCATTTTGTCTAAACACGATACACTAATGTTTTCTCAGCTTATGAGCATTTATTCTGGCTTTAAAAGAAGAACACGCCCGTGCAACGACGCAAGACAACAAGTCTACGCAACGACGCCAAAGAACACGCCCGTGCAACGACATTATCAAGACAAAGAAGTTCACGCAACGACGCCAAAGAAGAACACGCCCAGTAACGACGTTATCGACAAGAAGTTCACGCAACGACGCCAAAGAAGAATATCGCCCAGTAACGACGCGATCAAGACAAAGAAGTTTCACGCAACGACGCCAAAGAAGAATATCGCCCAGCAACGACGGATCGCGAAGTCCACGCAACGACGCCAAAGAAGAATACGCCCATACAACGACGCGATCGCAAGTCCACGCAACGACGCCAAAGAAGAATACGCCCAGTAACGACGTTATCGCGACAAAGAAGTTCACGCAACGACGCCAAAGAAGAACACGCCCAGTAACGACGCATCAAGACAAAGAAGTCTACGCAACGACGCCAAAGAAAGAACATCGCCCAAGCAACGACGTTATCAAAGACAAAGAAGTTTCACGCAACGACGCCAAAGAAGAACATCGCCCAGTAACGACGCGATCGCAAGTCCACGCAACGACGCCAAAGAAGAATACGCCCATACAACGACGTGATCAGAAGTCCACGCAACGACGCCAAGAAGAATACGCCCGCATAACGACGCGACAAGACAAAGAAGTCTACGCAACGACGCCAAAGATCAATACGCCCGTGCAACGACGCGACGCGATTGCGTCCGTGCAACGACACCATCGCGATCGCGTTCACGCAACGACGCCAAGATCAATACGCCCGTGCAACGACGCGACGCGATTGCGTCCGTGCAACGACACCATCAAGATTAAGGTTTACGCAACGACGCCGATAAAGAACACGCCCAGTAACGACGCACGCGATTGCGGTCCAGTAACGACACCATCAAGATTGGCGCTCACGCAACGACGCCAAAGAAGAATATCGCCCAGCAAATGACGCGATCGCGATTATGTCCAGAAACGACATCATCGCGATTGCGTTTACGCAACGACGCCAAAGAAGAACACGCCCAGTAACGACGCACGCGATTGTGTCCAGTAACGACACCATCAAGATTGGCTTCACGCAACGACGCCAAAGAAGAACACGCCCAGTGCAACGACGTTACGATTATGTCCAGTGCAACGATATCATCAAGATTGGTTTCACGCAACGACGCCAAAGAAAGAACATCGCCTCAGTAACGACGCATCGCGATTGCGGTCCAGCAACGACACCATCAAGATTGCGTTTACGCAACGACGCCAAAGAAGAACATCGCCCAGTAACGACGTTACGCGATTATGTCTGTGCAACGACATCATCAAGATTACGCCTACGCAACGACGCCAAAGAAAGAACACGCCCAGTGCAACGACGTTATCAATATTATGTCCAGCAACGATATCATCAAGATTGCGGTCCAGCAACGACACCATCAAGATTGCGTTTACGCAACGACGCCAAAGAAAGAACATCGCCCGTGCAACGACGTTATCGCGATTTTGTCCAGTAACGACACTATCAAGATTGGCTTACGCAACGACGCCAAAGAAGAAGACGCCCGTGCAACGACGCGATCAAGACATTAAGTCCGAAACGACGCCATCATCGATATCACATCTACGCAGGACGATTGCTCGCTTCTCAAAATTGCATTTTTTCTCATTCATGCTTTATTATTCTCGTTTAGCGCTTATGCACTAACTCTTTCGAGCTTTAGTATACAAGGACAATGCAAAGAAAGACAACATATCCGCTCACAATCGCAACACGCCTGCGGTGCGAAAAATCACAAGATTCACAACATCGCATCAACACGGCAGCATCACATTTTTGCAGATCACGCTTACATTGTTTTAAAATTACGATCATCATTTTGCCTTATGAGCATGCACTAACCGCTTGTTCAAGTCTTAGCACGCAGAGCAGAGCACAACGTGGATTTTCTCTACAATAACCGGCACCGCCGGGCCAACCTTCCCAACGATCGCGTAGCCGCCTGCCGCCTGGCCCACTCGCCCACATCACCATAGAACCCAAAGACCACAAGCCATGCAAGACACCCTGTGTTCAAGCTAGTTATATTCTTTTACCTTTTATAGCCCAAAGGTCATCATAACTCGACATCGACATCTTTAAGCCCGTTAGCCCGCTGGTGTTTTGACCATGGTAGCCCAGTTGTCGCCATAACTCGACATCGACAACTTTAAGTCCGCGTTAGCCCGCCAGTGTTTTGACCATGATAGCCCAAAGGTCGCCATAACTCGACATCGATGCCTTAAGTCCGCCTTTAGCCCGCAGTGTTTTGATGGTATCCCAAAGGTCGCCATAACTCGACATCGACAGCTTTGATTTTGCGCCTTGTCTACCGCCAAAGATTTCGCACTCGAAGATCGAGACAAAATTGGCATGAGTCAACGTCTTTGTCCGAAGATTCTTCCATCATCTCCATACAAAGAGGACATCTGTTGACACCCAATTTTGACCCTCCGTCCACCATTAACCATAAAATTACACTAATTTCAGAAATAATTTTTAGGATTTTTATAATAAAATACAACAATAAAACATTAAATACAGCATAAATAAATAATTTAATAATGGCATCGCTCTTACGTAGAGTTTTAAACACGTAGAGTCCGTCGCCGCATTAACTAACTTTAAGCTTTGTCGTAATTCTTAAATAATTAATAAATGCATAAAATAAATAATTTAGCAACGGAGTCGTGTCAAGTAGCATATCCGCATTGTAATCAATTTTAATCTAATACATGCATTTAATAGCGCCGCATTTATAAAAAGGGCTTTAAATAATTCTTAAATATCATACTTGCATTTAGCATTTAAATAATTTAATCTAAACTCAATTCAACTCTAATTTAACTTCGCAATAATGCGCAATAGTAATATTTTAAATAATAGCACCGCATTTTAAAATATTAGTTTATAATAATAACTTAGGCTAATAAAACACCTAAATAATTTAATCACATTTGTTAATTTAAGTTATCACTAATTAATTAATAATACACTTACCTAGAATTAACTAGCTAATTAATTAACTAGCTTAAAAACTCTACTTAAATAACTAGCCTAAACACTAATTAAAATCACCCTTAATTCGCCCAATTTTGGGTATTACACACCCAATGCGCGACCGTCGCTGTGCCCAACCCGCAAGCCCACGTTTTTCCCTTAACCAGCAGCCCACTATAGGGAAACTCACCTTATCATCGTCTCCCTCAAGAAAACAAAAGATAACCTAACCTAAAGCACAATCGCGCCACCTTGCTCGACCGAGATTCTCACGAGAATCTGGACTTTCTTACCCACGCAAAGCCAGCCTCCTTACCATAACCTCGCAGAAATCGCACACAATATCCTTCACAATCTGCACAAAATCGCACGAAATCGTGGGGATTTTCATCAATCACTCAATCCGCCTTATTTACTTACCAATTGTAGAACCTAGAGGGAGGCTATTAAAACGACATGCAATGGGAATTGAAAGAGGGACTCAGTTAGAGAGGGTACCCATAGCATCGACGGGGACCTTGAGTAGAGTTTAGAACCCTTAGCCATAGTCAGCAACTCATAGAGCATCGAACCCTTAGCAAGCTTAAGAACCACCGTGCGGTGACATAGCAAATGGCCGTAAATTAAGAACAGAGAAAGGGAGATACGAGTAAGCATATACGAGAAAGGAGGAGACAACTGAGAGTCGAATTCAGAGTCTTCACGCATGCAAGCAGAGCAGTAGAACATAGAGCATAGACAGCAGAGTATCGAGAGTTAGGGTTCAGCACTTAGACCATTAGCACCAATGGGAAGTTCAGACTTCTTTCAATTCAAGCCAAGAATCAGCAAACAAACCTTGCCCTTATTCGCATCGAAACCCAAAACCGTCGATTGACCGACGACTTGATACGCTGCCGGTTGTCGGAGAAGGTAAACTCAATTTCCTCTCAGTTCCTTTTTTCGCATTTTCTGTGTATTTGATGTTAAACGTGTGTTGGCTTGGTTCATTCAATTTGTTGTGTTCATTAATGCATAAATCTGATGTCGAATGAATTGCTATAATTAATCTAGGTGTATTCTCGCTTTGAGGTATAATTGAATTCACATCTAATGTTATACGTCAATATAATGATTAGTAAACTAAATGAGATTGTTAAAATCACTGGTCAAAGCTAAAGGTTGGAAGTGTTCTTATTAGTTTGATGATAAAGAATATTGTGTGGTATAACAAGGTTAATAGAACATAGACTAAGCTTGTAGCCGATATTAATCTTGGATTAGATGTCAGAAGCCCAAATGTCATTTCTTAAAGCGGTAATCGACGCAACTCAGCAGCTTTAGAAATTCATTTGTTTATCTCAAAGATGTTAGCACATTAGTCTCAATTTTGTTCATTTCCGTTTTGGCCTAGATTAGTTCAATTAGGTATAGTCGCATTTTACTAATTTTCTGGCCCTGTCCCTCTTGTGCGATCGATCCTTGCGAGGATGTAGTTTGATTGAGTTTTCTTAAGGGGATGCTTAATTTCTTTTAAAAATTGTCTCTGTTTGTTTACATTTCACCTTTAAGCATATTGATTTGATTAAAGGGTCGTGATTTTTATAGCCCATTTATGGGATAGCTTAAGTCGTAATTCGAGTTTACGCTCAGGGATAATGGGTTGCAAATCGATTCTCTAGTAATATATTGAAACAAGATAGTCTTTGGTCTGTCCCATTTTCCTTCACGTGCCCTAAAACACGAAGCCCGATTCTGTAAATAATTATTTGTTGTGGTTCGACCCATTTACCTGTGAGAAATGAAATAATTTATGCTTTTTCTTAAATTTGTGTATCAATGTTTGTTTGTTGTCACAAGACTTGGACATGTACTAATCCTTATCTTTCCTTTCTTGTTACATGGCACACATCGGAGCAAAATAAAGAGTCTCACTACGAGACTCATCGCAGCCATTTCAAATGGCGACCGCATCCGCATTCGCATTCCCTCTTCTGATTCCTAGAAAAACAAATAGATCGGGGTCATCCGCTCAATCCCTCACTCTCTAATCTCATCCTTATCTTACTTTATTTGTTATTGTAATTTATAACTTTGTAATTAGTAGGATATCTAGAATAATTAGCCTTTAAACATATAAGTGGGGAAGGTAATTTAAAGTTCATCGCTTAATTTACTTGCCTTTTAAGATTGTCATGCATGTCTAATTTTTGCCAAAATGATTTAACTTGCATTAATAAAACCAACATTTCGTATTAAAATTCATAATGTGTTTCTTCCTAAGCTCTGCAAAATCATCTTAAGCATTTGTTTATACTACACATAGGTTAAGCAAGATTAATTTAGCTAACATGACACATAATTAGTCCATAAAGCACCCTCTTAGCATTCTTTAGCATTTCTAGCACTTTTAGCACTTTTAAATTCTAGCAATCCTTTAAGCATCTTTAAATATCACCTTTAGCACATTTCTGTTCTTAACATTTTAGCACCTCCTAGCATTCTTTTGTACTTTAGTATATTAGCACTACTTTCAGCACTTTAGCATTTAACATCTTTAAGCGCCCTTTAGCATTTAGCATTTTTAAGCGCCCTTTAACACCCTTAGCACCCTTTTAATATTTAAGCACCCTAGCACTACTTTGTTTACACTTAGCACTTTTAAATTGCTAGCACTTTTGTTAAGCGTCTTTAACCTTTAATATTTTAGCACCTCTTAGCATTCTTTCGCATATAGCACCTTTTGCCCTTTTAGACTTGAGCACCTTTAACATTTTAACATTTTAGCATTTATTTTATTTCCTAACATTTTATTAAGCAAGAAGAGCTTTATTTTGCATTTTTCTTAAATATGATAATTACCCTAGGTTTGGCAGGACAACCGCAAGTTAGCGGATCTTAGAGGGTGCCTAACCCCTTCCCTCTAGATTAATAAAGAACCCTTACTCAGAATCTCACTAAGTTTAGCAGACCATTAAAATGGAGTTAATGTTTTACTTTAAACTAGTTAAACATTTAGGTGTCCTAATTCACCCAAACTAATTAGGTGGCGACTCCGCGAACCCTTAGCATTCTAGCAACCCTTTAGCATTTTAGCACCCTTTTAAACTTTAGCATCTTTTTTGCAATTTTAGCATCCTTTTAGCATTTTTAAAAAAAAACTTTTAAGCCTTTTAAACTTTAGTAGCATTTATTTATTTTTTTTCTAACCTTTTATTTGAGCAGGAGTTTAGAAAATAAATGCCGCGGCCGAAAAAGGGCGCGACATTCGTCATTTCTCCATTTATGACCGCTGTGACACAAAAGAAAGGAAAACGACCCTAATACTATACTAAACATAAATAAAATGAGTAAAATACTAACTAAAAATGACTCAAAAAGTGTATATAAAATACACCGATCACCAATCCCATTTCCGGCCCAGTGACCCGTCACCCGAAGTCTACACTGCATTGTCAAACCCAACGCCAAATATAGCCTACACACCCAAGTCTCAAAATCACCATTATCCCGTAATTATGTGTGTGCTCTTCATGACCCGAATTGAAAAATGACTATGGATGATGAATTTAATGCTCTTATTAAAAATAGGATGTGGGAATTGATACCTCGTCCCCTTCATGCTAATATAATTCAGTCTATGTGGATGTTCAGTCACAAAAACAAAATCGGATGGTACTTTTGAGCGGCATATAGCCCATTTGTAGGTGATGGCAAGACACAAAATGTTGACATGGATTGCGGGGAGACATTCAGTCTGGTGGTCAAACCAACAACTATCCAAACAGTACTTAGTTTGTCTCTCTCAAAGGGATGATCACTTCATCAATTAGATGTCAAAAATGCCTTTCTCCATGACCAACTAAATGAAACAGCGTACATGTACAAACCTTTGGGATACAGGGACTCCAAATATCCTTCATGTGTGCCTCCTCAAAAAAATATTATATGGGCTAAAGTAAGCTCCCAGGACATAGTACAAGCGGTTTGAGGATTTTGTTTCACATATTGGTTTTTCTAACAGCCGTTCCGATCACTCTCTGTTTATTTATCGCCAGAGTAATAATATTGCTAATCTTCTCTTATATGTGGATGATATTATATTGATGATGCGCGGTAAAATGCACACACTTTAAACGCAAGTGCACGTTATCGTGACAAGTAGTATAGTCTTAGTAAGACCGAATATCGTCCTCTAGGATTAGGGTTCAAGTACCAACTATCTATTTTCTAGTATCTATTTGGTGAATTTGTGATTGATTTGTTGTTTATAACTAAGAATTATAAAAGCTATTTTAACTATAAAGATTTACTTCAGTGATGATGAGAATAGGGCTTCCATGTATCCTTACTATCCGCTTATGCTACTTACTAATGCATTAACTTATGGTATTCTTCTTTAGGAGAAAGCAGGTTTACGAAATCGTTTTATACTCCCGCTAGGGTTATATAAACACTCAACCCCAGTATCGCACCTTACCTACCTCTCGGTGATAAGGATAACTTTATAGGAGGATTAAGAACAAAAACCTAGTTGACCGTCACGCACAATGCGCAAAATTAGGGTTGTTAAGCCTCTCATCAACGCTACATAAATAATTGAGGTATTTTCATCCCCAATCCAAGAATGTCTACCCAACTTACAGCATATTCACAATCCCCCCTTCTCAGAGTCTGATTAGAAATCATACAGTGATAATTAGTTGTCAATTAATTACCAAGAATTCAACTCAATTATTGGATAGATCTCACAATAAGAAAAACAACCAAAAGCATGCATTAATTTATAGCATAAGTTTCTAGCAATTCAACATGGAAAGCCCTATAAGAGAATTAGTTCCTAGCCATAAATATGATAAAAACTAATTCAAAGTTCATCATAAAAACTGAAATAAAGTAAAGGAAAGGAAAAGAAATTACTAAACTAATGGTATCCAATCTCCAAGCCAAAGTCTTGAGTTGTGCAAGAAGGGGAACCCTCAAAACCGCTTAGGGTTCTCCTTTTATAGTCGCAAACCGCCTCCTCTTTTCCTTCAGCTTGGCCTGCATTTCGTCAAAAGACATAATTTTTCAAGGCGTCGGCGCGCCGCGGCCGCACAGGCCATGGAAGTTCTGCAATCCCGGGTGTTTTGGCGCCGGCCGATATCTCTGTCACGAGCGCCAGGCCTGCATCTTCTGGCTCCTGATGTTTAGCGCCGCGACCACGATTTCATTGCTCGGCGAGCCGCGCGGAAGTCTTCGACCTTCTAGATAGTGGCGCGCGCGCCCTTCTTTGATCGCAGGAGGCGCATACTGGTCTTGAATTTTCCTCGTTCGCCACTTTCTCCGATTCCACTGCATCTCCTCTTTTGCCCTCTTTTGCTCTTTTCCGCCATTTGACCATTTTAACCACTTTGACTCAAAAGAAAGAAAACTATCCTAATACGACACTTATATGTGCAAAATGGGACAAAAGACTAACTAAAACTGACTCAAAAAGTGTATATAAAATACACCGATCAAATACCCCAAAACTTAACTTTTGCTCGCCCTCGAGCAAAGATAGAAAGAAATAAAATAAAAGACTCAAAGAACAAAAAATAAAAGACTCACTGTCATTGATTACTTTTTCTGCAATAGTGTTGACTAGAAAAACATGAAGGTTAGCAAAATAACATGCAGGAACATATAACATGAAATTTTCAGCACACTAAACACACGGCTAGATATTTCGCAAACTCATATTATCATGCTTAATGGAAGTCAATATACTAAATCACGCATGTAAATTCCAGAATTCCTATGGCATGCTGACTTGCTATTCGCCACACATGCTGGATAGGCATACAAGACATCTTCAGGACCTGAAGGGTTGTACTGTGGGCTTAGGTAGGGGTTGGTAAAAATAGGCATGTAGGCTCATTTTTGTGTACCATAAGCTCTTGACTTTTCAAGATTTCCCTTTTTCTTTTTGTTCTTTCTTCATTTCGATTCTATCTTTCCTCTTTTGTTTTGGGAGAGTGAAGTATATAACAATGACAAGCACTTCAAACTTAGGCTTTGCCTATTTCTTATTACTTTTGTATTGGTGTGCAAATGGACTTATTTACTCTTTTTGTCTCTTTTTAACACAATGTATTCCACTATTTCATATTTTCACTTATGGTACAATTTGTGGGAATATAGGGTGTCAAAGAAGAAGTTTCAAATTTAGGCTCAATAATGACTAGGGATTTTTTTAAAGTACGGGATAGAAAAGAATGGTAAGAATTGACTATCAAAGAAATGCCTGAGTCATCTCCCTAACATGCATATCCTAACTATTTCGCCTCAAATAGCAAGCAATCATAACACATAAGCATTTATCATTTAGTATGCGTAATTGAAGCAAGAAACTCCAAATAGACAGATTCTATGAGTTTTTGGCATATCTAACTTAGGTATTTAGATAGTTGCTTCAATTCCTTTACATTATTTCACCTTTACTTCACTAGGTGTTTCTAGCAACTACAAAGAATTATGATCTTTGTGAGACAATTATGACTCAAAAGGAAAAAATTTGGTGACTCAAAATAAACATAAAACAATCAAAAGACTTAAATAAAACATAACATGACACAAATAAAACAAAACACAAATACACACTGAACTTAAAACACACATTGTCCCCAATGTGTAGACTCAAAGACGATAAAGAAATAGAATAGACACTTACAAACTTTGGTTAAAATGGTGGTGGTGGCGGTGGATAATGATCAACTATTGGTTGAACAAGGAACTCACCGTTGATTTGTTGCCTTGTTTCTTCTTTGTCCTTGTACTCGTGTCCAGTGCGTCATCATCTCATCCGATTCGATACAATTGCTCCATTGTGGGCATTGGAGGTTCTGCTCCTGTGGTTGGCCTGTGGCTAGGTCCTGCCTCATATTGAGCCCCTATTTCAGGCTCATCTTCGTCCATGGCGGCCTCTGCTGCTGCTGCTGGGGGTACTCTCCGTCTGGCTGCTGGGGGGCTTGGGTCTGGGAAAGAGTGCACTATCCCATAGGACACGGGCAATTGGTTTCTTTCATGAGTGTCAGTGGGTAGGTTTGGAACCGCACTCATGTGACATAACTTGGTGATAACTGAGCCATGTCCCAATCCGCCTGTTATTACCAACCTGCTGATTTCCTCAATGCTCTGCACTATTTCTTTCCCCACATCAATCGTCAACCCCCTCATAATTTCATATATTAGTTTAATCTCATCCTCCGCACTCTAGTGAAGTGCGTGATTGGAATCATGCGGGCGATGAAATATAGCCAACCTTTGGCTACTTTGTTGAATTGGCACCTGTTCAGTGCTCTTGACCCATTTCTTCCAATCTCAAAAGCAACTCCCTGGTAGCTCACGGTGTTTGCGACGGCATTCCAGTCGATGTGGTCAATGCTTAGACCATGTTCTAAAGTGATTCCAATCACTTCTTTCTTCAACATCAATCGTTTTCAATTGTATATTTATATCCTCTCGTATCGCACATAGCGTCCCTTACAAAGCATCCCCTTTCCACCTTCTCGGAAAATTGGCATAAAATTCACGCACTATTGTTGTGTTTATCGGTAGGGTGCACATTTTTCGTCCCGAAAAATCGACGACCGACCTCTTTGGGCCGGACGAACGGATCGAGATTTTCGGTCCGGTCTTGATCTTTAAAAATCTTGTTTCGGTTCGGTCCGGTCAAAGTCGGTCGGTCGGATCGAGTTTTAATTTTTTTTTTTATAATATATATAATTTATATAATTCCTAATATATATAATATATTTAATGTATATAACTCCTAATATATATAATATATATAATTCCTAATTTTCTAAATTCCTTCCTAATATATATAATTCCTAATTTTCTAAATTCCTAATATATATAATTCCTAATATATATATAATATAATTCCTAATATATATAATTCCTAATTTTCTAAATTCCTAATATATAATATATATATAATTTGAATGGGTTAGGACGTTTTTTTAAATTGAATTTCCAATCTGAAATTGACATTCTCGATCGGTGCCACGCAATTTTTACGTTGAAATATATTGTACATCGCGATATATTTAGATTTGAAAATGGGAAAACGAACGATTTGGGGAAAAAGAGAAATTGAGGGGCAAGATGGACGTTTTGGAGAAATCGGAGGAATCAAACCGCAAATGCGGTTTGGCCACCCGTATCAAAAAATACGCGAAATCAAAAAAATTAGGTAAACGGACGTCAAGCGCAGTTATGACCGTATAAAGTTTGATCAATTTACAACCTATATTTCATATGTCAATACGTCCGGCTTTGGTGGGGTGACCGGTGAGGCTGGGGGTGGGGGCTGCAAAGGGGTGGGGTCTAGGGGCCGCTGGTGGGAGTGAGATTTGGGGGGGGTGGTGGGGCTGGGGTGGGGGACCGCTGGGGAGGGGATTCGGTCCATCGGTCCATTAGACCGGACCGGACCGAAATTGACCGGGCCGACGACCGACCGAAATTCGGTCGATCTTGATCCGAGAATCAAGATTCGGTCTTGCCGGTCGGCCCGGTCCGTCCGGTCGGTTTGACCACTGTGCACCCTATTTATCGGTGCTATCTTCTCGGATTCATAAATTTCCTCCAATCCCTTAACTCAATCATCGCCCGAATGGGCTCATAAACATCTTCTTCCCATATGACTCCTCCGGTAGTCCATTCCCTCTTCGGTATTATGGGTCCAGTATCGCTTTGTATCTTTGGGAGGCTTCGTAGCTCACAAACCTATTTTCATCGTATTGTGGGGTTGGAGTGGTTGTGGAGCCTCTTCTCTTCCTGGTGGCCATGGTTTAAAATAGTTTTATGGGGCTTACAATTTAGTGGTACAAATGTCTCCTACACAATTGACAACTAGCAGCGAACACAACACCCCCAAACTTCAACTTTTCTACCCAATACCCACACTCCTTTTCTACTCTTTTCTCTAAACTTCACAATCAACTTTTCAGTACCCAATTACTTCAACTACAACACTCCTTCGAACTACTACCTCCTGTGACTTTAGTAAAGGAATCAAGAATAGAAAAAGATTACCTTTTTATGAGAGGCTTCAAGCTTGTCTTTGTTTCTAATGGTGGGTTGAGGCTATGGAATGGAGCTTTGTTGGTTGAGATGGCTGAGGGTTTTTGGGAATTTAAGAGTTTTGATTGTGGTTGGGTTGGATTTGTGGAGGATTTGTGGGCAAATTTCTGGAATTTCGTGGGTTTTTGGAGAGGGAAGGCTAGGTTTTTGAAGTTGGAATTGGGGAAAATCTGATTTTTGGGCGTTTTTAAGTTCGGATTCGCCGCCGCTGCCACATTTTTAGCGGGCGGCTGCAAACTCGCGCCCTTCGATTTTTCGCGCGACCTTAAGTAGCGCGCGGCCAAACTTGGCAAATTTTACGGGATTTTGGCGCGACCACACTCGCAGCGTAAGGCGCTTAAACTTCGCATGTTCGATTCTTTTAGCGCGCGCTAACTGCTGGAGCCATGGCTACCCGCTTTTCTGGAAATTTTTGGCTTTTCTTCAGTTTTTCGCCTTCAGTTTATTCCCCTGTACCTATCAATCACAGCACAAACACAAGAACCCAAGACCGTGAGATTGTTCTAGACAAAATAAAATAAACTAAAGACAGAAATTAAATTAAAATAACATAATTGAAAACGTTGGGTTGCCTCCCAACAAACGCTGTCTTTAACGTCTTTTAGCCGGACGCAGGTTCATTAGCCTTAACAGCCCTGGGGTGGATTAAGCCCCCAACCTATCAATTTCCTCCACATTTGGCGTTTTCTTTTTCTTCTTTGCTTCTTAGCATTATCAGTAAGGGGGAGTTCAGGAATACTTACCTCCTTTAGTGGCATTTCAGCAAACCATGCCTGCTTTCTTGGGCTCATCGCTCTTTGGTTGACTTGTATTGGCTCGCATTGGTTGCTGACTCTGATAGTGTGAAAGGGGCGAGATAGCTTATTAGTCAGGGTCAGGGCGGTCATCGGCTCAATCGAAGCCTCTTCTCATGCGCGGTGGTTCTATTGATGAAATCTCAAAGTGGTCATTAATTTATAACATAAGTTTCAAGCAGTTCAACATAGAAAGCCCTATAAGAGAATTAGTTCCTAGCCATAAAGATGACAAGAACTAATTCCATGTTCATCATGCAAAACTGAAATAAAGTAAAGAAAAAGGAAAAGAAATTACTAAATTAATGGTATCCAATCTCCAAGCAAAAGTCTTGAGTTGTGCAAGAAGGGGAACCCCCAAAAACTGCCTAGGGTTCTCCTTTTATAGGCTGAAAACCGCCTCCCTCTTTTCCTTCAGCTGACCAAATTCGCCCAAAACCTAATTTTTCCGCGTCGGCGCCGCGGCCATGCAGACAGGCGCCGCGGCGCCTGAAGTTCTGCAATCCGTCGGGTGTTTTGGCGCGCGCCCCGCTCTCTGCATGCGAGGCGCGCGTGCAATCTTCTGTAGCTCTCGGATGTTTAGCGCCGCGCCTGCATTCGCACTGGCGCCGCGTGTGCCGAAGTCTTCGCCTCTCGAATAGTGGGCGCGCGGCCTCGCATTTGCTGCAGGAGCGGCGCTGGTCAGGATTTTAGCCTCGTTCGCCACTTTCTCTGTTTTCAGCTCTGACATCTCCTCTTTTGCCCTCTTTTTGCTCTTTTTCAGTCATTTGGCCATTTTAACCACTTTGACTCAAAAGAAAGAAAAACTATTCTAATACGACACTTATATGTGCAAAATGGGACAAAAGAATAACTAAAACTGACTCAAAAGTGTATATAAAATACACCGATCAATTGACTGCCTCATCAAATGCTCTTCGAAAGTCCATCATGCCACAACTTGGCTCTGAATTTGCAATGAAGGACCTCAGACCGCTACACTATTTTTTAGGCATAGCGGTGACACGGTGGTTTGCTTCTCTTCCAAAATAAATATGCAACAGAGATTGTTGGACGAGCTGGCATGTCCTTCTGTAAATCCTCAGCAACTCCGGTAGACACGAAATCCAAATTGAGTGCATCTTCCGGCAAGCCTTTTGTCAATCCGACACTCTACCGCAGCTTGGCAGGGCCCCTACAGTATCTAACCTACACCAGACTAGATATTTCTTATGCTGTGAAACAAGTGTTCCTTTTCATGCATAATCCGATGGATGATCATATGCATGCTCTAAAACATATTGTGTGATATATACAGAGTACTCTTGAATATGACTTGCACTTATACCCCTCTTTTGCCCTCTTTTTGCTCCTTTTCCGCCATTTGGCCATTTTAACCACTTTGACTCAAAAGAAAGAAAAACTATCCTAATACGACACTTATATGTGCAAAATGGGACAAAAGACTCACTAAAACTGACTCAAAAGGTGTATATAAAATACACCGATCAGTATTCCTGGATGGGGTTGATTCTCTCCTAACCCTTCTCCCATCCCGTTGTTGTTCTGAACGTCGTTCATCTCTAACAAGGTTGCAATCCGCTGATTCTTTCTGTTCTGTTTACAGGTTTTCTCAATTTCTGGATTGAAGGGAACAAGAGTGTTTGCTCCTCTTCTCCTTCGCATAAACTGACTTCCTGAAATAGATCAAAAACAGACAACAAATCACGGCACCTCGAATTTTCAAAAAGAAAAACGTAAAAATTAAAAAATAAAAATTAAAACCAAATTAGAAATTAAAAATAGATAAAATTGATATTGAACTAATGCCTAATCCCCGGCAACGGCGCCAAAAACTTGATGCGCGGTAAGATGCACACACTTTAAACGCAAGTGCACGTTATCGTGACAAGTAGTATAGTCTTAGTAAGACCGAATATCGTCCTCTAGGATTAGGGTTCAAGTACCAACTATCTATTTTCTAGTATCTATTTGGTGAATTTGTGATTGATTTGTTGTTTATAACTAAGAATTATAAAAGCTATTTTAACTATAAAGATTTACTTCAGTGATGATGAGAATAGGGCTTCCATGTATCCTTACTATCCGCTTATGCTACTTACTAATGCATTAACTTATGGTATTCTTCTTTAGGAGAAAGCAGGTTTACGAAATCGTTTTATACTCCCGCTAGGTTATATAAACACTCAACCTCAAAGATCGCACCTTACCTACCTCTCTGATAAGGATAACTTTATAGGAGGATTAAGAACAAAAATCTAGTTGGCCAATCACGCACAATGCGCAAAATTAGGGTTGTTAAGCCTCTCATCAACGCTACATAAATAATTGAGGTATTTTCATCCCCAATCCAAGAATGTCTACCCAACTTACAGCATATTCACAATCCCCCCTTCTCAGAGTCTGATTAGAAATCATATAGTGATAATTAGTTGTCAATTAATTACCAAGAATTCAACTCAATTATTGGATAGATCTCACAATAAGAAAAACAACCAAAAGCATGCATTAATTTATAGCATAAGTTTCTAGCAATTCAACATGGAAAGCCCTATAAGAGAATTAGTTCCTAGCCATAAATATGCCAAGAACTAATTCAAAGTTCATCATAAAAACTGAAATAAAGTAAAGGAAAGGAAAATAAATTACTAAACTAATGGTATCCAATCTCCAAGCCAAAGTCTTGAGTTGTGCAGAGGAACCTCAAAACCGCTAGGGTTCTCCTTTTATAGCCGCAAACCGCCTCCTCTTTTCCTTCGTGCGCCTGCAATTTCGTCAAAAGACCTAATTTTTTCCGCGCGCCGCTACCAGAAGCAGGCGCGCCGGAAGTTCTGCAATCCGTCGGGTGTTTGGCGCCGCTCGATATTCGCTGTTCGGTAGCCATGCACAGCATCTTCGTGGCTCTCCGGATGTTTAGGCGCCGCGCCCGATTTTTTGCTCGAGGAGCCGCGGCTGAAGTTTCGACCTCTCGATAGTGGCGCCGCGCCGCTGATCGCAGGAGCGCCGCCTGGTCTTGAATTTTCCTCGTTCGCCACTTTCTCCGATTTCACTGCATCTCCTCTTTTGCCCTCTTTTTGCTCTTTTTCAGTCATTTGACCATTTTAACCACTTTGACTCAAAAGAAAGAAAAACTATCCTAATACGACACTTATATGTGCAAAATGGGACAAAAGAATAACTAAAACTGACTCAAAAAGTGTATATAAAATACACCGATCAATTGACTGCCTCATCAAATGCTCTTCGAAAGTCCATCATGCCACAACTTGGCTCTGAATTTGCAATGAAGGCCCTCAGACCGCTACACTGTTTTTTAGGCATAGCGGTGACACGGTGGTTTGCTTCTCTTCCAAAATAAATATGCAACAGAGATTGTTGGACGAGCTGGCATGTCCTTCTGTAAATCCTCAGCAACTCCGGTAGACACGAAATCCAAATTGAGTGCATCTTCCGGCAAGCCTTTTGTCAATCCGACACTCTACCGCAGCTTGGCAGGGCCCCTACAGTATCTAACCTACACCAGACCAGATATTTCTTATGCTGTGAAACAAGTGTTCCTTTTCATGCATAATCCGATGGATGATCATATGCATGCTCTAAAACATATTGTGTGATATATACAGAGTACTCTTGAATATGACTTGCACTTATACCGATCGTCCACGTCCGCACTTGTCTCCTACATAAATGCCGACTGGGGAGGCTTCCAAAACACCAGACGCTCCACCTCAGGTTACAGTATATTTCTTGGTGATAACTTGGTTTCTTGGTCCTCAAAAAGACAGGTCACGTTACCAGATCCAGTGTCGAAGCAGAATATCGAGGTGTTGCCAATGTTGTGTCTGAATCATGTTGGCTTCAAAAACTTCTTCTTGAGCTCCATTGCCCGATTCTGAAAGCCACATTGGTGTATTGTGATAATGTTAGTGCGATCTACCTGTCCGAAAATCCAGTCAATCATCAACGCACAAAATATATTGAGTTGGATATCCACTTTGTCCATCAAAACGTCTCACGCGGACAAGTGCGGGTGATACACGTCCCGTCGCGCCATCAAATTGCAGATATTTTTACTAAAGGTCTTCCGCTAGTATTATTTGAAGATTTTCGGGACAGACTCATCATCAGTTTGTCTCCCGCTTCGACTGCGGGGGAGTGATAGAATAATCATTATTAATATTGTTATTAATAATAATTATTATTGTAATTAGTGTAGTATCATTTATATAAATATTTATTAGGAAGATTAGCATTATCTTGGAAAGATAATTAGGCATGATCTTCTCCTTATCATTTACTTAATTGTAGCATGTTTAATAGTATATTAACCACATTTATGAACGAAGAATATTAAGAAAAACTTTCTAATTACTCTAATATTCTTACACTTTTGATCCTAATCTAATCCATTAAATGCTGTGAAAGAATATCTTTTTATCTTGCTTTTATCTCTTTGAGTCTTTATGGTCGTCGTTCCCTCGTAGGTCAGTCATAGTGCACTTGAAACAGTATCTCCTTTTGTTTTATGATGTTCAACCTATTCTTAACCATTACTAATTTACATTTCGCTTGTCAGTAGTGTTACGACATTATCTTAGATCAGAACAATCATGTGTACAAATAATCCTGGCTATTCCATCCGTTCTCTTTTATTTATCCAAAATTTGTATTTTGTATTCTTTTAACAAAATACTAAATTAAAATTTTATTATATTAAATTACTCTTATTAGCTATATATTCAATTTTAAATATAATAATTAATTCTCTCTTGATTTACTATAATGAACAAGTATAAAAAAATTAATATTGAACAAGTAAAAGACAATAAATAGTATTGACTATTTTGGAATATAAGAGGTGTAAATAAGAGGTATAAACAAAAAGAGCTTAGGAATTATATAGTTAATAACAAAATAAAGCTGGCTGGAATTGTTGAGACAAGAGTGAAGGAGCAATAATTATAAGAAGGAACATGCCAATATTGCTGCAAAATGGGGAGTTCATACTAATTATCAAGAAGCAAGTTATGGAAGAATTTGGGTTAATATCATATATGGGAAGGGATACTTCTTTTTATATAGTGAAAGTGGAGAAGATTTGGCAATTTGACCAACATGCCACCTAAATTTTTTTTGATTTATTTTTTTAGATTAGGGTTTCTAAAAGAGGGCTCAGGGTCATTTTCATAATTTTTAAATGTTTGAAGTTTTAAATTTATACACTTAAATCCATTTGGCAAATATTTTAAAATACTAAAGTCTCTCTCTTCTACTAAAGTATGAATAAGTCTCGTTCTCTCTCTCTTCCTCTTTCTTATCAAGATCTCAATTTCTTCACTCAATTTTTTTTCTCTCCGGAGCTCGAAAACTCTCCAATCGTTGTCCTAAGACATGTTAATTAATTTTGCATCAGTGGTGAAGCATTTTGAGCTCATATTGCCTATATAAAAGTTCTTATTTTTTTCGAACTTGATAAACCCTAGTGTTCATAAAGTTCTATTTTTTTTTTTTAATTTTTGAAACTTTAGCCTTTTTTTAAATTGAAATATGTGTTATTTCTACTTATTTTGCTTGTTACTATAGTGTTTTTTTATGTTTTTGTTTTTGAAAATTTATCTTGATCTATTACTAGACTTGAAGCTTTAGAATTTTTCGTTGGTCGAAATATGTGTTATTTCTACTTATTTTACTTGTTTCGGTACTATGTTTTTATGTTTCTTCAATTTATCACGGTCAATTAATAGACTTGTTGTCAATTATTATTATTTTTATATTGTGGTCGGTCAACACCACTCTATTATTTTCATGTAGATCACATAGAACATATAGAAATGTGCATTCTCTACGTGGAATATTTGAAAGGCTCGGGAAAGGGTTGATTATCTGACCACCATTACTTGTCTAAAACTCTTTTGATCATGTGTTCAATGGATGATGACTCTCATATGATGTATTAAAGTGTTATTATAATATTTAAATAGTGGTATGTCCTTTTATTTTATTTTATTTTATTTACTTATGACTTTTTAGACAAATATTATCATTGGTCTATCTATAACATGTGAAAAATTATTGACCATGCGTGAAGTAGAGCCTAAATGATAATTATTAGCTATTGGCGACAGTCGGTTTGTGGTATACCTATACACGGTCCCTTATATTTGTGCAATTTAGAATTTGTGGTTGGGGTTTGTTAGTTTATTTCTTTTAATCTGTTTTGTTTGTTATACTCTTTGTCATCAGTGTCAGGATCATCTTGTCACCTTGCACATAAAAACACAATTCTAACATTTTGAGGTCTCCTCTCATTCACTCATGTAATCACTATCTACTATAATATATTCGCAATCGATGTCATAATAAATAGACTATGGCTACGGTCTATGACCGTAATCGATGCTATAATAAGTTGTTCGAACTGATTTTCCGATGAAAAGACGGATTTTCACCGAAAACAGGATCTGGAAAGTGGAGAAGTCGAGAGCTTTTGAAGGAAAATATTTAATTTTTATTTTGAGGAGGGGGGGGGGGGTAATTAAAATATTGGGGGTTGAGGGCTAAAATATAGTTTTTAAAACTTTAGGGCTAGGGTTGACAACTTGTGGGACTTACGATGTTTAATGTCA
Source organism: Przewalskia tangutica (assembly GCA_029844215.1). Lineage (NCBI taxonomy): Eukaryota > Viridiplantae > Streptophyta > Magnoliopsida > Solanales > Solanaceae > Przewalskia > Przewalskia tangutica. Next base: position 153,813,786 of record CM056719.1, read on the forward strand.
TAAATGGTGGTTGTTGATGTTGGATAGGATGTTGTGACAACATCTGCGAAAGCACAGGACGCCATCTTCAGGATGTTGTCTGCGATGTTGCGACAACATTTCTGCCAACATCTATGTAACTGTTTTGCCTATTCTTCCGGCCTAAGCAGTTGAAGTTACTGCGAGTAAAAATGACCTAGGCAAGCTTACCAGATTGTTGTGTTTAAAACGTGGTGAAAGACCAAGTCAAAACGTGGAGAGAAAGCAGCGAAGACTAAGTCCAGATCGTTGAGGATTTTCAAGAGGACGACTCGATTCAAGCTGCTGCCATCTTTTGCTCAACCTCCGCAACCATCAGTGAGGATTTTAAGGGAAGCTCAACACTATAAATAGAGGAGAGCTTCACAAGTATCGATATCCAGATTTAGAGAAGAAGAACTTCCAAGAGAGCTCTCGGATTTTATCTTAGAAACCTGGATCAACATTTTAGCGTAAAGTTGTTTTAACAACATCTTGTCCCACATTGCAATCGCTATCTCTATTCTAGATTAAGCTTATTGTTTAAGTGATTGTAATGAAGATGTTGTCTTTTATCATTTAGATTTTGTAACTTTAGGCGAAGTCATCTGCGACTTCATTTTGTTTGTAATTTCTTTTTCGTTTGTAACGCTCAATTTGTAAAAAGAAATTCTTTGTAATTGTATATAATTTATTCAATTCTTTTGGTCACTGACCATCAAAGGATATATTTATATATACCCTTGAAAATATAAACATTGTGTCTCTTTACTTTTTTCGCTGCATATACTCTACAAGGTTTATTCTGTTTTATTACAAAGTTGCCTCAGATGTTGACCCAACATTGAAGGCAACATCCAGTGACTGTTTTTGTTGTTCGTAGTTTTGTGATTTTAATCTTACGTTTTACGAATCCGTAGCCCACGAGACCTAAAAGTGGTTATTTTGTCAAAACTTTGAGACTTGTGGCCTTTTGACAAATATAAATCTTCAAAGTGGCCTTTTGGCCAAGAATCCAATGAAAGTGCTTAGAACTGAGGGTCAATCTATTCATTGTGAATTCACAAGTAGAACTGGTAATTTTGGGTGCTTGTTTACTGTTATATATGGGTACAATACAGTGGAGCAGAGAAAAGTTGTATGAAGATTTCAATGATGTGCTTCATCCTCTGGACATATTGTGGGATAATCCAGTTTCATATATTGAGTTGATTTTTTTTTTCAGATTGTGTGCATGATCTTCATTTATCTGAACTAAAGTGAAAAGAATAATACTACACATAGACTAACATGCAGCATGAGGTTGATTGGGTGTGTAGTAGAATTGATAGAGCTTTGAAAAATCATGAATGGATGCTTACTTGTGGACATATTTGCACATCACTTTCTCAATCTCTAAAGCGAATTCGGAAACTTTGAAAGAATCAATCTCGAGAGGTTTGCATTGGGCGGGCGATAGGAACTCTGGATTTCTTTCTGCGGGCAAGGCATCTATACTGTAGATGTGCCGCGGAATCACCAATGAATCTAGGGCCACGACGGGGACCGAGAGGAGCAGACAAAAAGAGTATAGAAAGAGTAGAGTCTTCACTTAGTCCATGAGAGAACTCCCTCTCTGATTGACTTCATTCTAGTTGGTAGGCGTGCGAGAAAGAGGGTAGTAGGCGAAATTATATGGATTGAATGAAATTTAATTCACCTCTTTGAGTGAATCGGGAAGTAGATTTGATTGTTCGTCTTTTTTATATATATCAGACATTTCATTCTCCGGATAATTCAAATATATGCATTGCCAAATATTTCAGATCACGCTCCAATGAACTTGAATGTAGATGGAAATATGACAAAAACAATATACATGTGATGCTATGAATATCATTTGGAAGAAGTTGCATCAACTTAAGACTATATTCAAAGATATAGGAAATATATATATATATATATTGTGGAATAATATATAAAAAATAAAATAAAATGATAAGAACTTTAGGTGACTTTTTCTCAATTGTCTAAATTTTGTTAGCTGAAGATACTGAAATACATATGCTGTCAGAAAATAATGTATACCAATAAAATAATTTAGATGCGCATAAATTGAATTGAATACCACTATTATAAGAAAATTATATCATAATATGTTCATATAGGACCATGTTGTTTTCTCTTCCTTTTTTCCCTTAATATTTCTAGAAGATAATGTATATCAAAATATTGGCTGGACATGCTAAAAAATTAATGGACCTCTTATTATTCTCCTTTATGATCATTACATTTCCTTTTGTTATCTTATATATATTGTACCCCCAATAATAACCAGGAGGAATTGAAATGTTATTAGTGGATGTTTCTATAAAATATTAATAGTATATGTCAAAATGGATAATCATAATTGTCCTAAAGGATATGTCAAAATGGATAATCATAAGAACGGTCCATTAAACTTTGTTTGATTATATAGTCATAATTATCTTAATGCTTTAACTATTTTAGTAACCATAAATTATTGTTAACCCCACTAGCCTTATCATTATATACATATTATAATATACTGCATTGAATAAGTGTGCCAATAATGACATATACACGATCCTAGTGATCTCCAAGTCTTGCCAACTTTACGATTTCAATCATTTTTACTTAGCATTTCATATATTCAACAATTTACATTACTTTACTTGGAAATAATTGAGAGTTCTCGTATATATCAAGATTTACATAGTTGAAAATAACGATATTAGTAATAAAAAGTTTGAAATTTGTGATGATGTTGAAGTTTCTAGCATCTACGCCGAAGTATCTTTAATTTGACTTTGATAATCATGGATGCAACATTACCGTCATAGGGTGACAGATGGATCGTTTGGGCTGAAGTTGGGCGGGTCAAGATAGGATGAAGTTCTAGATGGGCCAATACCGAACCCGTCCAAAACTACATGAGCTAAGATGAGCGGGTCAAGATGGGCTAAATGATGAGTCATAACCCAAATTGCCCAACTTCACCTATTTCTTTTACAAATTTCAAACTTACCTTTTATGATGTTATTTTTTTTATGATATTTGATTTTTTCATATCTTTATTTTTAAAATAAGAATAATATTTTTAAGAATTTTTACATTTTTTATAAAAGCAAAAAAATATGAAATATAAATTTGAGGATGAGGTGGAGATGGAAGGAGTAGGTGTGGATAAGAGCAGAGTAAGAAAAAAATTCATATTTTTTATAAATTATTTATAAAAGTAATAAAATATAAAATAGAAATTTGAGAATGGGGTGGGGGTAGGGCTGTTATTGGTCCAGATAATTCGAGAACCGGACTGAAATACCCGGAATGATGCTCGGATTGAAAAGTTAACGATCAGGATACGAGTACCAGACATAAGGATCCGGTCCGACAACCAGGTCTAATTACCCGATAACTTATATGTTATCAGTCACAGTCTGATACCCTTAGAATAGTTTGGGAATTGGGATGATGAATTGATGATCAATCCTTGGAATATTGCTATTATATATTGTTTTAAGTTTGTTAATATGTATTATGTAATGCAGTGAAGGCAGTAAAGCAGAGATTTTTATAAAAAAATTATAAGTAAAGTTGAGATTTTTAAGTAAAGCAGGGATTTTAATATTTTGGACCGGTTTCGGACCGGAAACAGTATCCAGAACCGGTAATCTTATCGGACCGAACTGGGTACCCGCCCTATAAGGTATCGCTTCGGTCCCGGATCTCTTTTCAGGACCGAATTCTTATCTGTCTGGTCTCGGTCCGGACCGGTAACCTTATCGGTCCAGTTCTGATATGTCGATATCCGGACCGAATCGGACCGGACCGATAACAACCCTAGGTGGGGGTGGGGTGGGGGTAGGGTAGAGGGGGTAAGAAAAAATTTCATATTTTTTATAAATTATTTATAAAAGTAAAAAAATATAAAATATAAATTTGAGAATGTGGTAGGGCGGGGGAGGGGGTGGTAGGGGGGTAAGAAAAAATTTCACATTTTTAATAATTTTTATAAAAATAACAAAAATATGAAATAAAAATTTGAGAATGGGGTGGGGCAATGGGGTTGGGGTGGAGGGTAGGGAGGTAAGGAAAATATTCATATTTTTAATATTTTTTTTATAAAAGTAACAAAAATTTGAAATATAAATTTGAGAATGGGGTGGGGCAATGGGGTTGGGGTGGAGGGGTAGGGGAGGTAAGAAAAAAATTCATATTTTTAATATTTTTTTTATAAAAGTAACAAAAATTTGAAATATAAATTTGAGGATGGGGTGGGGAAGTGGGGTGGGGGGGGGGGTAGGGCGTGGGGGTAGGGGGGAGGTAAGAAAAATTCATATTTTTAATAATTTTTTTTATAAAAGTAACAAAAAATATGAAATAGAAATTTGAGAATAGAGTAGGGGTGGAGGGGGTAGGATGGGGTGGGGTAGGCGGAGGTAAGAAAAAATTTCATATTTTTAATAATATTTTTTATAAAAGTAACAAAAAATATAAAATAAAAATTTGAGGGAGGGTGGGGTGGAGGGGTATAGGGGGAGGTAAGTAAAAATTTCATATTATTAATAATTTTTTTATAAATTTAAAAAAAAATGAAATAAAATTTGAGGATGGAGTGGTGGTGGGGTAGGGCGGGGTAGAAGTGGGTGGAGTGGGGTGGAGTAAGAAATGTATGGGCATAGATGTGAGGGTGGTTAAGTGTTTGAGTGGGGGTTGGTGTAGGGGAGGAGTAGGGTTGATGGATAGTGTGGTTGGGGTGCGTTAGTGTATTTTTATTGTTCCGAAATAATAAAAGAATTTTTAAATAATTATTTATAAATAAAAATCTTAATATAGAGTGGAACTCTAATCATTAAAATTAAGTATTTTGATGGGTCAAGTTTGAATTTGGGCTAATTTTTCCACCCCTAATTACCGATTAACCTTCTCATCTAAATGTTTTCTTTCCTAATAAATATTAATGAGGATTTAAATTCATAACGTTTTCTTTTATGTCATATAAAATTACGCGATCATTTCATTAAAAAACTTAATCCGTTAAATAGTGCACATTTTTAATTATGTAATGTGATCACGTCCAACTCTAATCCTAAAAAGGATAAGCGGTCGCTGCAAAAATAATCCGGTCTAAAAGTCCGGAATTGAATCCCACAGAAAACTAACGTTAGCTATAATTATTCAATATTACTAAGAAAATAAGTTCGAACAATATTCTGAATTATAAAGATAAAGATTTTTTAAACTACTTCACTAATAAATAATAAAACAATAAAGTTATCAACTAAAGAGGAAGAAGTTGGAACAAGATTAAGGAGGCCTAGGGTTATGATTTTCCCAATTATCAAAATCCTTCTCGCTACGTTATATATAATCTCACCGATTTTTTCTCTACTAATCGTGAGCACTTAACTTATCATAATTATCTCTCGAGTAATCACAATAATTTACTAGATCTGTTCTCTCGAACTACTCTAGCTAGCAATTTCTCATCACTCACTATGACCACGTCAAAACTTCGTTATCTCTAATCTCGCTTTTAAACTCGCCGTATTGGTCTCTCATATACCTAGAGAGTGACATTGTTCAACAACAACCTAAATATGAATTCCCTATCAAGCAACACATAATAAATAGGCACATATAATTGATGGTCATTCAATCAACTGAAATAAGCATATAGTTGAACAAGTAGAGAAATTCAAAGGGTTAATTATATTAAAACATAACAAGAATTCATCCAATAATTAGTTCCATAAAAACTCTAGATAGAGAATTGTTGGGTCCCGGGGGTTATGCTATGAAACAATAAAAAGCAAATTGGAAATAAAATAAAGTCGAATGCTGAAACAGTTTTCAAATGTCGGCAATAATGTCGTTCAGCGTCAGTGGCAACATTTCAGGAAAAACAGTGTTCAGTTAAAAACAGAAAAACCTTTGAAGAGTAAAATGCAGCGGAAATAATAAAGACACAAAGGTTTAATTTACATAGGTTATATATGATGGTCAATATATATATATATATATATATATATATATATATATATATATATATAATTGAATATATTTCTTCTCTTACAAGATTTACAAAATAATACAAAGGAATAAAAAGGGTTAATTCGTAGATGACTTATGCCTGAAAAATCTATCTAAATAGAAGTGCACAACATCTCATTACAATCGCTCCATACAAAGCTAATCTAGAATCTGAAATATCGACTGTAATGTTGGACAGAATGTCATCACAAACTCAGGCAACAATTGTTGATCCAGATTTCTGAGATGAAATCCCGAGAGCTCTCTTGATATTTTTACATTTTGATTCTGGATATCGATTCACTGGTCTTCCCTCTCTATTTATAGTAGAGAGTCTTCCTTGAAAATTTCATCGATTGGTCGTAGAGGTTGAGGGAAAGGTGGGTAGCCGATAAGGTTTGTTGGAGAGATTTGTGGAGCAAGATCTTCAAATTCTTGGACTTGTTCCCCAAGCTTAGAAACAACTTTGACTTGGTCCTCCCACGTTTTTAATCAGCTCTTAATCACCTTGCCAAGTCACTTTACCATCGTGGTAAAAATCCCACAAAATCTTCAGTTCTCGTGAAGTAAGGCAAAACTGTTTCACAGAATGTTGGTCCGAATGTCGTGACATTTGTTCCAACATTTCTGATTTTAACTTAGAGCTGAAAATGATATGTTGGAAAAATGTCACAACACCAAACCCGACATTAACATTCTCCCCCTTTTTGCCTTTCTTCACAAAAACTATTCTATTCAGTGCAAGTGACTTACGGCAATATCATGGATGTTGTTCCAACATCTATGATTACAATAATGCTCCCCCTTAACCTGTAATGGCATATAAACACAACATATACAAGACAATATATATATATATATATATATATATATATATATATATATATATATATATATATATATATATATATATATATATACCATATTCATGTAGGATTAGAAAAGAAGAAATGTGTTAGCACATATACACATATCATCCAAAATATTTAAACCATATGATATTCTCAACACCAACCAAGAACATCACTTCATACGCACTACCAACCGGAGCATCGGCTTGATCAGTGAAGGAAGGGTAAAACTGTTATCAGAATGTTGGTCTCAAACCCAACATTAACATTCTCTCATTTTTTGTCTTTCTTCACAAAACAACTTTTTCAACAAACCGCAGTAGCTTCCAGCACAACAGCACTAGCTTCGAGCAGCTCTCTACTCTTGCATAACTCATTCTCTGCACATGCATAACTTCTTCTTTGCCCAGAATAACTCTTTATCTCATGCAGCAATGAAGATCTAGCTTTCTTTCTCTCGCTTCCCGCATGACACTTTCTTTGCTTCCTCGACTTCAATAGCTTTCTTCTCGCTCCCGCATCGATTTCCTCTGTTTCTTCGATTTCAGCAGCATCATCATCATTTATTCTAGCTTCATCATCTTCAGCAGCATCATCATTTTCTGCCTTGACTTCACTGCACCATCATCATATCATCATCTACCCCTTTTTGTGAAGAAAGCAGCTGCATGAACTGGTCTCTGGCTTGAATGAGAACATTCCTCCCAGTATCAACCTTAGAGATTTATTGGTTGATCTTTGCAATTTAATTCACAAGTCATTCAGTAGACACTGGAGACTGTCTTGGACCAGTGTTGTCAAGAATGTTGATGACATTTCTATCAACATATGTACTATTTCTTTTCATTTTTCAGGGTAGATCAATGACTCTGTCTCTACTCTTCAAAACTGCTTTGTTCCTGTATACAGTTCAGGAGTCTTCCCTAGTGTGTCATCTCTCTTAGGCTTAAGACCTTGGGTAGTTTTATATACATCAGAGAGGGATTATTGAAGTTGATTCTTTTTGTGTCAAGTTACCAACTTGATGGAAGCTCATTTTGTCAAAATCAACTCTCAAACCTTTCCCAGTTTTATACAGCAGGGTAGCTCATTCTGTAGTGTATATAAATTTGTGAAGGGTGGAAAACAGGGTTGTTAATTCAGTGATTGGACATTTAGAGATCCACTTATGCATTATATCTTCTGTGAGGTACTCAATTACTTCATCTTTATTGTCCACTGCAGGGTCTACTTCTCTAACATTCTCTTCAGCATTCACTCCAATGAATCATAGCAGGTGTGGAAAAAAAACATACTCTATTATAGAGATATGTCTTCCCAAATTTCTTTGAGTTGGTATCCTCTATAGCAGAACTCAAATTAGCACAAAAAATAACCTGACTATTTTATCAATAACAGGTCCTAGGAGCTGTCTTTCTTTTAAGAACTCTACCAAATCATATTCTAAACATGAGGTAATATCTATTACGTTTTCAGACCTAACAACTCTATTCTTGTACTAGTCCTAATTATGAGAATTAGTTTAGAATAGAATTTGTCTGCGTAGATACATACCTAAAGGTCTGAATCAGATTCAGTTTTGCTGGAGGATGTTGGAGTTTGTCTCTTCTGATGTTTGCTGAAATGTTGCCTAAGATGTTGTGGCAACATTCGGAGCAACACTCGATTTGACATATCTGGAAGTTTCCTTTGGGAAGAATTGCTTTACTAGAGTTTCATCAGGAACTTTCTCATTTTCTTGAGACACATTTGCAGTATTGAAGCATTTGATTTTTTTTTTCTTCACTCTCTTCAGTTGAGAACACAAAGTCTGTATCGCCACTGTCACTACTTGAACAAGCATTTATAGAAGTATCACATCTGGACCTTTTGTTGCTCGGCTCTTCACGAACTATTCTCTCAAACATTCTACTCGATCAGCAAGTAGGGAAGGTGGAGGATCTTGGTCTCTTACCCAATGCAGAAATATCAGATGTTTCATCAACATCTATTGGATTATTGTCCTCACATGGGTAGCTAATGTATAAAGATTCATTTAAACCTTTGAATACTATAGCTTTAGACAAGTCCTCTATGGATGGTGAAGAAGGAAACTAGTAGGGTTGATGTGGTTCAATATGCTCAGAAGATTCAGTGTTCATAGGAGGGCTAGTACACATAGAAAAGTTGGTTGTGGTGTTAGTTGATATTGGTATTGACATTGGAGAGGTTTCTATTGGTGAATATTATAGAGAGGGTTTTGAGGAGATTGAGGATGGAGTTTGGAATGGTAATGATTCCATCGGGTAGATAGGATTATGCCTGAGGTGTGATATATTTTCCTTTTTTTTTTTGAAAATCAGAAATGAAAAAATAACAAATAATTTTTTTTATATTTTATATAGGGAATTTTTTTTATATATTTTATATAGGGAAAATCAGAGATATAGAAAAATAACAAATGAGAGGAATATCTATATAAATGACAAATCTTTCTCAGCAACAAAAATCTCTTAGTCTTATGTGTTTCAATTTTACACAATAACTTGCACCTATAATATTGAGATAAAAAGATAAACATCACGGTAGGAATTCAATTAATCTTATCATTTTAAAGTTCAAAATTTCTATTAAAACAAGACATAAAAATAGGGGGAAAACTGATTTTTCTGAAATCAGTTAAGAACAACATCCCAACAAATATCATTTTCTGAAAATGTCAACAGCAATGTTGGTAACATTTTGGACAACACCAGTATTATGACCCTGCAAGAACTTTTCATTTTGGCAACAAATCAAGACACGTTTTATATGTATTTTTATGAGTTTAACCTCTGGACCAATGTAACATTTTTCCATTGTGTCCTTGGTCTAACCATAAAATACATACAAAAATTATTTTTCGTGTCAAAAAATAAAAATACTTATTTAGTGTTCTCATAATTCCTTTTATAGCACTTGATACTCCTATAGAATAGGAACGGTATCATTTCAAGGGCTTTGCCCATTTTTCACAGTTGTCAAATATTTGTAAAGGCTTTGCCTTATTTTGATACTCCTATGATATCTAATATCATCGCAGAGAACGGTATCACTTTGGAATCATGTTCTTATTGAGGATCATACTTGTGTGAACAAAAATCATGTCATTATACAGTAACAAAAAATAGATTATGATATTACACAGGTAAATGTCACCCGAAATATTAGAGACATTTCAGCCGACATTCACCAAAAAATGCTTTTTTAGAGATTACAAAGACCAAAAGATTTCTTCAAACTAGAGTATCTCTCATGGTCCAAAGCTTTTTTTAAAAAAGAATATCAGCTAGTTGATGAAGAGTATCAACATGTTCAATTTGAACTAGCTGTTTTTTCAGTAATCGATTAGTTAACATGTTGGTTAACCGTATTCTGAAATACGGAAAAAAATCATTGGCTTATCAAACTCTCTATCGAGCGATTCAACAAAAGACAGAAAGAAATCCACTATCCGTTTTACGTCAAGCAATACGTGGAGTAACTCAGTAAAAGGAGGATCAAGAATGTTCTATATTTCAGGAGCTAGATTAGTTGGCGATGAACAAGTAAGAATTGCCTCAACCAAAATTGATGGAATTGGTCCTAAAAAAGCCATTTAGGTTCGTTATCGATTAGGTATCAGTGGAAACATAAAGATAAAAGAATTAACTAAGTATCAAATCGACCAAATTGAACAAATGATAGGTCAAAGGCTATCTACGGATTAGCTTCTAGAGACTCGACCTCTGTTCTCGTGAGCTAGGTTTCAAAAAATAGAAAGGTATTGCTTCTAATAGTTGCTCGTTCATAAATTGACTCGACCACTTGTTAGTCTTGCTACACTACACGACACGAGTCCATTTTCCCTTCCCTTGAGCTCTTTTTCAGTTCCATCAATGAAACTGAGAAGATCTTGTACTTCAATTAACGACATTATTTGGGTTTTACATGGTATATAGTTCGTCTGTATCAATCTTATGGACAAAACATGGACGATAGACGAGATACTAAGTCAAATCTCTTAAAAATGATGTCTAATATCAATATGTTTTGTACGTGAGTGTTGAACTGAATTTTTGGACATATTTATAGCACTCAAATTATCAAAGTACAAAAACAAAATGTTGCTAGTAAAACCATAGTCGTCTAACATGTGTCCTAGCCATATGAATTGAGAGCAACAACTTCCAACTGCTATATATTCAAATTCAACAGTTGAAAGTGAGACACGGTTTTATTTATAACTATACCAAAAACAAGATTATTGCTAAGATAAAAACATCCTCTACTTGTATTTTTATATCATTCGCATCACCAGCCCAATTCAAATCACTATATCCTATTAAATTAGGATTAGTGTCTATGGAATATCAAATTCCCAACTCACATGTGCCGGCAACATATCTAATGACACTTTTACGACATTTAAGTGGGAGATTTTGGGATAAGCTTAGAATCATGCACAAACACTAAACATAGGTTATAAAACAAGAAAGACAACCCTCTTGGTATATGGTAGACATACACACATACCTTACCATGTCTTTGTAATTGAGTGATTCTTTGCTTCTTGTTCTACTTCCTTCAAACACCCTCCCCCCCATCACCTGACACGTTGGATGATTCTTCCTAATCCTTGATGAGGGTCCTTTCGAACTTGATTTAGCAATTCATCATTTGACTCCTCATTCACACCCTTTGTGATTTCTGGTTCAGGTTCAGATGTTGCTCCGAATGTGGTAACATTTGAGGCAACATCTGGTTCTTCAGCAGTAGACTCTTGTACAGTTTTTGTCATTCGATTGTACACTCAGTAAGTATGACTATTTTGAAAATAGCCAACAAAATTCCTTTCACTCTTAGAATCAAACTTAGCCAGATAATTTTTATCATTTAAAATGCAATAAATACATCCAAAAACATGAAAGTAACACAAATTAGGTTTTTTTCCATTTAAAATTTCATAGGATGTCATCTTTGTTACATGTCTTAAGTAGACTCTATAAGTGACGTGACAGGAAGTAACAAAACATTTTGAAAATATGTTAGAACTAAGCATAACTTTAGCCATTTCTTGCCATGTTCTATTCTTCCTCTCTGCTACACCATTCTGTTAAAGAGTTTTTGGGAGCAGAAAAAAATTCATGGAAAATTCCTCTTTTCTCACAAAATTTTGTGAAGGAGATGTTTTCAAATTCTTTTCCATGGTCGGATATAATCCAAAAAATAGGAGAATAGAACAAGTTCCTAATTCTAGAGTGCAAAAACATGTCAAAAGTTTGTGATTTTTCTTTCAAAATATATCCATGAGTACAATCACATAGGAATATCTCATGCCTCTTAAACTGTCTACCTCAATTAGACCTATAAGATCCATCTGCAATAATAAAAAACAATTAGACATACCTGAATGTTGTCGTCATTCTGGACAACATTATGGGAAACATGAGTTTGCTTACCTTAGAGACAATCTGCACAAACTGTTTTACCTTTGTGACTGAAGTTGGGTAAGTCTCTAACCGCTCCATATGAGACCAATTTTTCTAGATTGCGGTAGTTGACATGCCCCAACTTTTGATGTCATAGTGTTGTGTCGTCGATCTTGACATTATTGTACGTTTCTTATCTTGCAACAAGACAACAATTATCACATGTTCTAGTACTTGACATGACACATTCCTTAGCTTCATTCGTTACTTCACAAGCATTATTATTAAATTTACCTTAAGATTATCATTACACAATTGACTAATACTCATCAAATTAGCCATTAAACATTCAACGTGTAAGACAATTCTTAAAGTTGGACATCCATGAACATCCAGGAACATCCAGGATTCCTTTTCCAATTATTTTACTTCCACCTCCATAAGTTATGTTACCTCCATTGAATGACTCACAGTTCTTTAGAAATTCCTTTGTACCTGTCATGTGACGAGAACATCTACTCTCAAAGCACCAAGAACCTGAAATGTTAGTTCTTAAAGCAGTTATCACACATTACAAGATATAATATTTTAGGAATCCAAACTCTTTTAAAACATTTTTTTTTACCTTTCAGCTCAGAAATGTTGCTTCAAATGTTGTCCGAGATGTTGGACAGCCTTTTAGGCAACATTTCGCTCACAGAATCTTGAAGTTTGAAACAATTACAATGATGACACACAAACTTCATATTATTTTTGACATATATGAGAACCTATTATTTAGTTATTTTTCTTTTACAAAGCACATTTTCTCATTTTTGTCAAACAAACTAGAGCAGAAGTTTCAAGAGAGTTTTTGTACCTCATACCTGCATGTGTAGGTTTACTAAACCTAAGTATCTCATTCAGTTTGAAAGTCTCTGAGTTGAGCTCACGGAAGGTTGCTTTGGCTAAATCCAATTTTGCACGAATCTTACCAAATTTAGTATCATATTTGGTAAGTGCAATCTCTAGTCGGGTTATTGTGCCTTTTAGATCTACATTCTCACGAGTAAAATAAAGTCGAATGTTGGAACATTTTGCAAATATCGGCAATAATGTCGTTCAGCGTCAGTGACAACATTTCAGGAAAAACAGTGTTCAGTTAAAAACAGAAAAATCTTTGAAGAGTAAAATGCAGCGGAAATAATAAAGACACAAAGATTTAATTTACATAGGTTATATTAATATATAACATATGATGATCAATTACCAAAAGTATTGTATATAATATATATATACAATTGAATATATTTCTTCTCTTACAAGATTTATAAAATAATACAAAGGAATAAAAAGGGTTAAGTGGCAGATGACTTATGCCTGAAAAATCTATCTAAATAGAAGTGCACAACATCTCATTACAATCGCTTCATACAAAGCTAATCTAGAATCTGAAACAGCGACTGTAATGTTGGACAGAATGTCGTCACAAACTCAGGCAACACTTGTTGATCCAGATTTCTGAGATGAAATCCCGAGAGCTCTCTTGATATTTTACATTTTGATTCTGGATATCGATTCACTGATCTTCCTTCTCTATTTATAGTAGAGAGTCTTCCTTGAAAAGATCATCGATTGGTTGTAGAGGTTGAGGGAAAGGTGGACAGCCGATAAGGTTTGTTGGAGAGAATTGTGGAGCAAGATCTTCAACTTCTTGGACTTGTTCCCCAAGCTTAGCAACAGTTTGACTTGGTCCTCCCACATTTTTAATCAGCTCCTAATCACCTTGTAAAGTCACTTTACCATCGTGGTAAAAATCTCACGAAATCTTCAGTTCCCGTGAAGTAAGGCAAAACTGTTTCACAGAATGTTGGTCCGAATGTCGTGATAATTGTTCCAACATTTCTGATTTTAACTTAGAGCTGAAAATGATATGTTGGAAAAATGTCACAACACCAAACTCAACATTAACAAGAATTAGCTACCTATAAAAGTATATGAAAACACAATACTAAAATTCATAACCAACAATAGAAAATAGGAAGAAGAAAGGAAAAACTGGTTTCCGAATCTTTCTCCCTGCTCCGCAACGACTCCTTGCTCTCATTAGGTTGAATCCCCTAAAATAATGTGTCTTAGGATGTATTATATGACCTAAAATGTGTAGTAAATCAAATAATCCAATCATAACTCGTTTGGAAAACTTTCCTTGGCTCGTCTTAACTCACGCTTCGCGAGGATCACAGACGAACCTAATCAGGTATAAATTTTCTCTTGTTTCTTGGCTCGTCTATGGGCTCGTTTTGGCGAGGATGTTGACAAGCCCTCTCAAGCATATTTTCAACATGGCTCGCCAACTTCCTTGCCTTTTCCTTCGCTACGTTGTTTTGAGCAAGTGATTAAACTTCTTGGCTCGTCAAGATACTCGCAAGCCGAGCATGATAAGCGAGCTCGGGCATTCTCCGATCTTTCTTTTCTTATCTAAACTTGAATCAAATTAGTTCTTTTTCAATCGTTTTCGTCCAACGATCTTCCTACACATACAAAACACGTAATAAGCTCAAGGCAATATAATTTGTTCAAACGACAATAAAAGTCCTAAGAAGTGAGGCGAAATAATGACTAAATATATGCATTTTTTACCGAACATCATAATGATGTATTATTATTTAGTACTATTCCATTTTACAAGTATATGGAGCAGTATCGTGGTGAGGTTTTGCCTTACAGAAAAAAATAGTAATTGAAGAATTTCAGATCTAAAAAGAGACTGGGAAAATCCCCCTATTTTTTTTTGGTTAAAAAGAGATCTCAAATTAAGGGCTATCGATCAACTCGATAATTAAGATTTATTATCGACGGGGACTGATCTTATCAATCTTTTTGGAATACACCACCTATGTTTGTTCACTTTACTTTCCGCAAAGCCTATATTGGATTGAAACAGTAGAAAATTGAAGATCGAATTCCTATCAGATTGAGCATAGAATAACCAAGAAATTAGAGAGGAATTGCATCTGGATAGGACCAGACTACACTAGTAGAGCAAAGACCAACTATTTGGAAATAGATATCCTATTTAAGTCCAAGAGTAAAACTATATATTCCCTTTAAAGGAATAATTCACCAAAGAAGAATTATGCGTTGAAATGAAGAAGTTTTGACATTTGGATCACGTGGCTTATCTGTCCTTCTCGACGGATCGATATATATTCTGTGCTCAATTTTAAAAGTCAAGTACTATTTAGGGGTGGCCAAATGGCCGGATCAGCCCGGTCCCACCCCGATCTCGAAATAAAAAAAAATATATAAAATAACGGTATCGGGACTAGAACCGGGATGGGATATGGTCTCGTCCCGCCAGGCTCGGCCCACCACAGTCTCGCCAAGACTCGACCCGTTTCGGTCCCGCCCCCTGTCCCGCCCGTCCCCCTCCCCTTTGCACAAGCACCAACGACCATTTTATATTTCGGCCGTTGTGCAACGGTCATTTTTGGTTTTCCCCCTCCCCCTACCTCTTAATATTTATTTTTATCCCCTAAGTTATTATATTTATACTTTAACCCAATTTTTTCAACTATAAACACCTTATTTTCTCTTCATCTTTCTCACAAATCTTCCTACAATAACTTTAATCTCTCAATCTATCTTCTACAAATCTACATTGTCTACTAAATATTCAATTTTATTTATTTATTTGGGAGTGAAGTTCGGAACTAGCTTGAGGATCTTCCATCGAGCAAAGTTTCAATTTTCAACCTCTCGATTACACGTCGGCGTTTGGTACATTCGTTCTTTCATTAAATTATTATTGTGTCTTTATTTTATTTAACGCACTTAATTTCATTATCTTTAAGTCTTTAACTATTTATTAGCATAATTAAAATGAAAGATTTAGAGATATATTTAAGGGTAAGGGTCAGGCTTCTGCTAGTAGGGGTACAAGGCAGGGGTACTTCTTCTAGTATTCGTAGTCCTACTCCTAGACATGATGATTTTGTTGTTACTGAACATTTTCCTGAAATACCATATGATTTAGACGAGAATATATTTTCTGAAACTGAACAAGACTTTAATTTAGAAGATGCTCTAGATGATGATACACCCACTAATGTAGATGAAACACCCACTAGTGAATCTCCAACTTGAAAGCCTCATATTCCCCCTAGTATGAAACGAGGTCCAGCAAAACGACCATTAAAATCATATGCATGGAATTTTTTTGATAGGGACGTACAGAATCAAGTAGTTATATGTAAAATTTGTAAAGGTGTTTATAGTTTTAAAATTGGAAAAGGTCATGGTGAGACGGGGGTTTAATGAGACACATATCACAAAAACACCCAACTTTGTATTCCCAATACAAGGCTGAAAAAGATGGTGCGCAAACGCCCTCTCCATCGAGACAAGATTCACATATTGTCTCGAATCTAGTACATGGTCAAATTAACCCTATGACGGGGGAATGATGGCCCTAAATAAGATAAACGTAAAGATAGAGAAGCATTATCAAAATTAGTTTTTGTGGAGGGTTTGTCTTTTTCATTTCCTTCATCTCCTGATTTTATTCATTATATTAGAGAAATGTATAATCCCGCTTTTAAAGGTTTTTCTAACCCAACCGTTAAGAGAGATGTATTTAAATTTGCACATGAATATCAATAGTATTTACGTTATTCATTATATCATTTTAATGGCAAAGTGGCTCTCACTTTTGATATTGGTCGTAGTACTAACGATCATGATTATTTAACGGTAACCTGTCATTTGATAGATTATAAATGGTCTATGCAAAAACGTATTTTAGCGTATAGATATATAGATAGTAGGCACACTGGTGATTTTATTTCAGAAAATATTTATTCAGTTTGCGATTATTACGGAATAACTGATAAAATTATGAGTATTAAATTAGATAATGCATCTTCTAATAATTCTGATACAGTTTTAAAAGATGCTTTAACTCCATCATTTTCAAATAATTTTCATATAAAATGTGTGTGTCATATTTATAACATAGTTGTAAAGGATGACCTATTAATTTTACAAGATATTCTTGAAAAAAATACAATTTGCTATAAACTTTATTTTAAAAATAATAGAATACAACGAAAAAAAGATTATAAAAACACTTGTCACGGTTGTCAACTATCTTATACAAAAAAATTCGAAGAGTATGAGTGGAAGTCTTTATATGAACAACTACTTGTTGCTTATGATTATAGAAAATCTATAACTTTATTTTTTAACGCCCATAATCAAAATTCAACTGATATGATTGCAGATAACGATTGGGAAAAAATTAAAGAACTTATTGTATTTCTAGAGAAATTTTTTCAAGCAACAAAGGAATTTTTCAATATATAATTATCATACTATTTCAATTATGTTATTTTATATAGCTATAATATTTTTACTGCTTAGAGAATATATGAAAAACTCAGCTTATAAGGCAGCTATTAAAAATATGTTTATGAAAATAAAGAAATATTTTATTCTTATTCTCCCTATTTATATTATTGGTGTTGTATTAAATCTGACTATTAAAATATACGGTTAAATCACTTATTGAAAATATTTATGACTGTACAGCAGTACTATCACCCCCAACTCCCAAAAATTTAAATGTCTCACTACATATTGAACAAACGAAAGAAGAAGTGTTGTCAAATATAGAATGATGTCACATAAATTGAGACGAGTGAATAGTAATAATCTGGAGTTTCACCACCGAAATTTAAATCTTCATAATATTGACTATTGTTCAATTATTGAAGTTGAAAGTGGCTATTTGTGAGTTTTACCATATATGACCTATTTTTAATAGCGACTTCTTGGATCCAAACTGAAGACACGCAAATAATTCTAGTTCTATTTACCACTTGAGAAGTGAACCTGCTACTGATACCTATATATTTGACACGTAATTGCAACGGGCAACAACATGTCCATGCACCTGTCAACAATATTTGACCTTCAATTGCTGTTCAAATTATGGGGGATAGAATAAGAAAAATATGGTCCATATATAGCACAAAACTATCTTGCTGACAGAACAGTTGACCTTTAAAAAGGACATATATAGTGGTTGCATGAAAATTGCAGGCAGGGATCATGGAAATGTGTGAAATATATAGTATTAACTAGAGTCTCGATCGGAGAATTGTTTCCTTATAGAAAACAACTTTTTCATATAGTAGTACTAAGGGATCAAATTTCATCAGAACTCCGAAATTAAGTGTATTTGGGTGAGAGTAGTACTAGGATCAAGGATGGGTGATCCTCTAGAAAGTCATCGTGTTGCATTCCTCCAGAGGATCATCCATCCTAGTACTACTCTCACCCAAATACGTTTAACTTTCGAGTCAAGGGTCTATTGAAAACAACATCTCTACCCCATAAAGATATGAGTAAAGTCTACGTACATACTACCCTTTTCAGACCCCAATTATAGGACTACACTAGACTTGTTATTGTTGTAGTAAGTTTACGCATACGAAATTGAATTAATCAGAGCATTAAAGTCTGAATGTCGAATCAAGGACGGATGTAACTCCTAAGCAATTTGTTCATCCGAGCACAGTATTTCTGGCACGATGCATAATATATGTGAAAAATTTATAAATTCAACAAATATTATATTTGAACCTATAATTTTATAAGTTTAAAAAAATTCAACTTAAAAGCCGCAAAGGTTAAATTCTATCATTATGAATCCACATTTATATCATAAATGAAAAGGGCAGAGCTAGGCAAGGGGGACTTCATCCAAATCTCTTTCACCTCTTTGCCGGAAAATTATATTTGCATATACAAAGTAAAAATATTTTCTATATATAAATAATGAATGTTTGCATTAGTTTAGACCGTCTACATCACACCATTGGGGTGCGGCACTTCCCCGGATGATACTAACGCGAGATGCTTTGTGCATCGGGCTGCTCTACCCTTTAAATAGTGAATATTTTTACTCCGACGTTACGTTAGAATGTTGGAAATGAAAAACTGAACCGGTATGTGTTAAGAGTCCCACATCGGATGTCCAAGTCCATATAAGGAGTTCATGTTCCCATTTCATATCTGATGTGGACTCTTAACACTCACCGCACGCCCATACCTTGTTAACTGAAGCGTGAATAATATAATTTGGGGGGCCAACATCGGTGAACAAAGAATTCGAATGAGTCTGACTCTACTACCATGTAAAGAATGAATTTTGAGTCTAACTCAACCCAAAAAGCTAATTTATATGATGAGAATTGTCCAAGTCCATATAAGTTCATATTATCATTTCATATCTGAGGTAGTCTATGGCTAGTAACATGGGGTGAATGTCTTTTTGTCTTTGAGTGGCCTATAAATAACACTCACCGTTCATTCTTTCTCCTCACAGACTAATACACTGAAAACTTCACGTGCTTCTCTTTCTTTCCCCATTTCACCAATTTTGCTCTGCTTTTGTTCTGTTGTCTGCAATTAAGGTGTCTCTCTGCAAAAAAACATTAAAGCCCTTATCTGTTTCTATTTTCTTGGAAGTTGTATTGTCGGTTAGGTCATTATATTGTTCCAACCTCCAAGGTTAGGTTGTTAGTTATAAGTTAGTTAGTTAGTACCTAGTAACTTACTTTAGAGACATAGAAAGAGTTTTGGTAGTAATATCTTGCTTTTAATTTGCAAAATTATGGAGAAGGGAAAGCAAGTGTTTGGTTCATCCTCATCTTCATCGTCCTTTACAAATGATCTGTTTGGTCCAAAAGAGCCCTCAAAAACTTCGCTATTTGGTTCCGTTTTTGGTCCACATTCCACGGTACTATATATTTACTCATTTGCATTTTCATTTTCATTTTCATTTATAAGTTAGCAACTCTATATTTCATCTTGCATGCATCTATTCCTTAATGTATTTTTATGAGTTTTGTACTCCATCTATCCCAATTTATATGACATATTTTCTTTTTTAGTCAGTTATAAAAAGAACAGACACATTTCCTTATTTGACAATAATTTAACTTTAAACTTTACTTTTTACTTTTTACACTCAGCGAAATGATTTATAACCACACAAATATCTTTAACTTATTTTACACCACAAAATTCAAAATTCTTTCTTTATTTCTTAAATTTCGTGTCCAGTCAAACTATATCACATATCATTATATGTATGTTATGCTATTCTCTTATTTCTTCCTAATCTCATGTAGTTCTCTTACTTATTTTTTTTAAATAGTTTGGTAAGTAAATAAAAAATATTGGTAGAAGATCATCCATACTAATATTATTAGGGTGAAGAAGAGGTGGAGGGGTGCGACACAACTACTACAAGTCCATTGACTAGAATAAACGAATAACTAAAATCCAGGGAATAACTAAGTATACCATAATTCTCACTGAACAACTTGCTTGTTGTAGGTTCCTTTTGCTTAGAATTTCTTTTCCTTTGTTGGTTTCATCTTCTTTAGTTTTGTTTTTATTTTCTAATTTCCTTTTTTTTGCCATTTCTTTTTTATATATAATTGTAGGGACTTGGAAGGGATTCCACTCACTCTGTAGCTAGAGGTTCATCAAGAATCCAAGATCCAGGAAACCAGTCATGTGGCAAAGCAAAATATGAAACTTCAGGTTTCTCAACATAAATTTTTTCCTCGCTTATTTAGTACTCTTTCTTCTGTTCCAATTTATGTGATATCGCAGAATTTCGAAAGTCAAACTTTTAAATTTTGATTGTGAATTCGAATATAGAATCTTTAAGTGGTTTGAAATAAAATTTACATATTTAAAAATTACATAAAAATATATAAGTAACAATAATTAACACTTTAAAATATTATATGAAAATTTTAGAGTGAGAAGAAAATTCATTTGACTCTCGAAATCTGAACGGTAACACATAAATTGGGAAGATGGGAGTAACTATATGCTGCTTAATTAAGTGTCAAATATATCTTTCTAAATTGTTCTCTAATGACACAGATAATAGGTCTCAAAGAAGCAGGGGAGACAACAGTACTAAGAACTTAACGTATCAGAATGAAAAAATAGAATCTCCATGCCATCTTAGCTCATCAATCTACTATGGTGGCCAAGATGTTTATTATCCACCTGCCCAAACCACTGGCTCCCAGCATACTGTAAGTATAGTCCGCTCCTATTTGTATTTATTTAGTGGATTTTTAACACATGTATTAAGTTTAGATGAATCCATAAGTTATATACATACTAAATCCGTTCTGAATGTCATTCTTTTTAGAACATACTAAAAAGTAAAAAAAAAAGTCATATAAAACGAAACATAAGAAGTACTAATTGTTTTTCAATTTCTGACCTGTTCTTTTTTGCTGACTTGATCAGTTCAAGAAAAATGGAGAAGAAGATGATGATCAAAATGGAAACAATTCAAACTGTGCTTCAAGAGGAAATTGGTGGCAGGGTATGAAATTAATGTTGAAGTTATAGAAAAGAATAATAATTTTGTATGCTTAATTATGATCTCTTTTAATTAGCAATGTCATAAACTCAATTATATATGTGTTTCTTTTTTGTCCTGCAGGATCACTGTATTACTGATAACTATATAAGAAGAAAGGAGATCAGAGAATTAAGGCAATCATCACATGCAAGGAGTGGTAGATCTTACAGCAGTTCAGCCCCTTTGTTTCTTTTTTGTTTTCTTGTTTTATTTTTATGGTAATTGGCACTACTTTATGCCAATTTTGTACATGGGGATTGGGGTGTCCCACTAAGTTTAGTGTGGGTGGAGAATATAATGGTCTATTTATTATAATCAATAATTCTGATTCTTGCTTTGACATTCATAACCCCTGATATATAGTTATTGTGTCTTTCTTCTCGTTCATTTTAAAAAGAATGACATATTTATAAATTTGGAGATATTAATTTTATATTTATTATTTTATTTTTAATGAGAAGTTTTTTAATCAAATAAATATTATGACATGTTTAAGATCACAAATTTTAAAAAATTTACGCAACTGAGAGTATGCCGTGTTTAAAATCACAAATTTCAAAAAAAATTATTTCTTTCATAAACTCAATGTTGATTCAAATGATATCACATAATTTAGAATAGGGAAAGTAAAAAACTTACTTGCATTCGATGTTTACAACAATTCAATAAATATATTATATACATGTCTTCACATATAATTTCTTGTCGCTAAATCATAGTTAATTAATATAAATTCTCACTTTGACAATGATAATTAATCCCTCTGTCCCAATTTTTGCATACAGTTTGAATTTCGAGAATCAAACTTTTTTATTTTGACCGTGAATTCGGACATAAATCTTTAAGGTTTTTAAAAAATAATTTACATAATTAGAAATTATATATAAAAGTATTATAAGTAATAATAATTAATAACTTAAAATATTTAAAGGGCGTACAAATAAATCGCGATCAAATAATTTTTTTGTTTGATTCTCAAAAAAATATAAAATATCACATAAATTGAGACAAAAGAAGTTTAATTTAATGTAAATATGGAATGTGAATAATTTTTTGCTAGCCAGACGTGGGCACCATGACTAATACTAAGGGAAGAATACAGAAGTCTGCTTGTAATGAGCACTTGTATTCCAACAATAGACCAAATTTAAGTTGAATCTCATATTTAAATTTTACATTGATATATATTGTTAACCGGCCAAATTCCAACAGTTCAGCAATTGCATAGGGGTATGTGGATATTTTTTTTAAAAGGAATTCTCTAGGCGGGTGCGTAGGATTAGTTTTTATTAATAAATAAAAAGAAACCTCAAAGAGAAGAGTACAAGTAAGAGGGATTTCTTTGACGCATGAAATGATAGACGGTTATTGGTTAAATGACAAGTGTTTCATATTGGTAAATGAAGGAAGAAGAGTACGATGTGTAAAAAGATTAAACGAGTCGGAAATCGCCGTGAAGGGCCGCAGCGCCTTGGTGGTAGTGGCTACTGGAATTCAGGCGCCGCGGCGCTTCGATGGCAGTGAGGTCGACAGATGATGAAAAGTTTCTGACTTTTGGACTGGTTTTGGAGTATTGAACCTCCATTACTTTGGACTTGAATTCAGTCATTATTTAGCTGAATTATAACCCCTCAATAAGTGTCATTACTTGGCTAGTTGGGAAGTCATCTGACACACACTATAAATTGAGGCTTTATGCTCAATTGAATAACACACTCGAAATCAGAATTTATGAATACTTCTTCCTCCTCTTGCTTTCTTCCATACACTCAAAAGGTTCTTCTTTTTAGTAAACATTTGAGTTTCCTTTGCTCAATTGTTTGTTGCTGTTTTATCTTGGAAGACAAGTTGTCAATCACCGTTAAAGGATTTATACGGGGCAATATTGTTTTAAGGACAGAGTGAATATCACTCGACTCAGCAAAGCCTTTATTCTTGTTCTTGTTCTTATTTTCAGAATTCCAATCTTTGTTGTTGTTACTTACATTCCCATTTCCTCGTAACCTTCATTGTAACTCACAATTTCAAGTAGGAGGGGATTAGAACCCCTGTCAATAGAGTCATTGATCAGGTTTCCAACATGCTCTAATTGATTTTATCTTCTCAATTTCCTAATCTACCTTTGTCTCCTACCATAGTCAGCATCCTTCATATAATTGAACACATTAAGCCGAAGCTAGACTTCAAAATGGTGAAATGGAATAGGCCTACCTTCAATGAGTTCAAATTGAATGTAGATGGTTGTAGTAAAGGAAATCATGGTAGTGCAGGAGGTGGTGGAGTTCTTAGAGACTATGCTGGTCACCTGCTTATGGCTTTCAGTGCTTATTTTGGTTGTTGCTCAAATAACTACGCGGAGGCTCAAGCTCTCAAAATTGGCCTGAATTGGTGCCTGGATCATGGTTTCTCTAAAGTCAATATTGATTCTGACTCTCTTTTGGTTATTCAGATGATTAAGGGTAAGATAAAACCCTTCTGGCACATTAAAGAGGACATTAGACAAATTCAAGCTATGAGCACACTTGGACATTTCACTTTAACCCATATCTTCAGAGAAGGTAACACCGTGGCTGACATGCTTGCTAACTTTGCGGAGCACTGCAAAATAACTACCATCTTCACTGAGGCTACAAACCTTCCTTCTAAGATTATATCCACGTTGAAGGACGATGTAGTTGGAACGCCTAACATTAGAATCCGAGTGAAGAAGGGGAACTTCATCTTTGATCCTGGCTGACTATTCTTAGCTTTTTGTATAACTAGAAGTTCTTTGTTTAGAACTTCCTTTTTGTAAGCTTATATGCTGAGGAGTAACCCTCCTCTTTTCCCTTTTCGTTTATTTGATAAGCTAGAGTGTAAGGATGAGTTCCTCATTCCTAGTATTATATGCAGAGGTCAGGCATAGCCCCCCTCTATTCTCCTTTGGCCTATCTATGAAATCTGGGAACCTTGACAAAAAAAAAATGTAAACAGGTATATTATAGAACAATTGTATCCATATCCATAATAAAAATATTTTTATATATTGTGTAAATATAATTATGGTAAGATTAGGATTCCTCTTTTGTATAGGTTTAGAATTCCTATTGTATAAGGGATGTATATTGTACTCTATATATACTTTGATATTAACGAAAAGACTCCCTAAGGGAGATTAAATCAAAGCCTAAAACAAAAATCCTAGAATTTTTTCTTTTAGTTACCGCCGCCCCCCCCCCCCCCCCATCTCGGTTGCCGCGGCGCCTCCCTCCAAAATTTCTAGAGTTTTCTTCTTCTTTCCTTTCTTCTCTAAATGGATGATCAGGATTCTCCCACTGTTCTTGACGCTTCTACCTCAACAAATCTCACCACCAAGTCGTCACCCTCTTTTCATCCCACCCTAACTGTTTCCAACATCAAAACCATATCCCCATCCTTCTTGATCAAGAAAACAGTCAGTATTTTCCTTGGGTTGAACTGTTTCGCAATCATGCATGTATCTACAACGTGCTTGATCATATTAATGACACCATTTTGCGCCCTATGGAGGTTGATGATTCTACTTGGCATCGTCTAGACGTCGGCGTCAAACAATAGATATATGGTATTATTTCTCAGGATCTACTTCTTACTATCATGAAATATGACTCCACCACCCGTGACTTGTGAAATCGTTTGGAGGAAATTTTTCAGGACAATAAGCACACTCGTGATGTGTATTTAGATGAGTAAGTTAACAATACACGTCTTGAAAACTTTGTCAATGTGACTGAGTTATGCAAACAGTTAAAGCTCATGACGGATCAACTTGTTGTTGTCGACTCACTTTATTCACCAACCGGTGTTCTGATTGATTGATGGCCTCCCTAAATGTGAATATGATACATTGGCCACCATGATTCAACAGGCAGATTCGTTACCCAGCTTTAACAAAGCTTGCTCGCAGTTGTTACTCGGAGAGACTCGACAGGCTAAGCAGGATGAGCACAATCAGAAGGCGTTAGCTGTCGAAACACGCCCTCAAGATCCAACGCCGCCAGAAAAAACTCAACCGCAGCAGGGACGCGGTGGCAATGGTAGCAGGGGCCGCGACAAAGGAGGTCGTGGTCGGGGTAAGGAACGCGGACAGCGTAACGGCAAGCGAAACAACAGGCCCGCAGAATCGATTCAATGCGAGCCCCAGTGATATGCATCTGGCGCCGCCGCGTCATTCGAAAGCAACCCTTCCACCAGTTCTCTCACCACGGTGTGTTGGGCCCTGCTCCAGCCTCAAGCAAGTCGAAGACGCAGCAGCCCACTTCATACGGCGATTCCCCTCATCCAAAGATGACACCATCGAGTTAGGTCATGATTCGGCCGATCTCAACATGCAACAGCCTGACAACAACTGGTACATGGACTCCGGAGTCACTTCTCACCTCACCAGGACTGCAGGTAATATTCTCAAACTATTTGGCTTAAAGCATCATCAATTTGTGACAGTTGGTAGTGGTCACCGCATTCCAGTAAAGGGTTATGGTACATCATACACACCACCTCCTAATCCATTCCCCCTTCAAAATACCCTATGTGCCCCACATGTAATTAAGAATCTAATCTCTATCCGCAAATTCACTCGTAATAATTATGTCTCTGTTGATTTTGACCCTTTTGGTTTCACTGTGAATGATCTTCATACGGGGACACCTCTTACGAGATGTAATAGCACGGGGGATCTATATCCATTCACTCTCACCTCCGCTGCCAGATCTAGCTCTCCCGTGTCTCTAGCGGTCATTTCTTCTTCAACATTGCATAATAGGCGTGAATTCAATAACTCTATGTTTCACCGTGTCTCTAGTGTTTGCCAAATTTCTTGAGTTTCGAACATTTATACAAACACAGTTTGAAAATGTATAAAATCTTTTCAGTGCGATAATTATGGTGAATTCAATAACTCTATGTTTCACTGATTTTGTACCAAATGACATGATCTTTCGCTTCTCCTGTCCCCACACCTCCCCACAAAATGGTAAAGCTGAAAGAGTCATCCGCACCATTAACAATATGATTCGCACTCTATTGATTCATGTCTCCCTACCTATGTCCTTCTAGGTCTATGCTGCTAAAATGTCAGAATACGTTCTCAATATTCTCCTAACTAGCACCCTTCACAATATGACCCCTACCGAAATCCTCTATCATAGAGTCCCCTCTTATGATCATCTCCGGATATTTGGTTGTCTATGCTATCTAACCTTGTCGCTACTGTCCCTCACAAACTAGCCCCCCGGTCCACTACATGCGTCTACTTAGGCTTCTCGTCGAACCATAGGGGCTATCTATGTTATGACTTGTCCACTCGTCAGATCCACATCACTCGTCTTGATCTGCGATTTATGCACACACTAACGCAAGTGCACGTGTCGTGACAAGTAATATAGTCTAGAAGACCGAATTATCATCCTCAGGGACTGGTTTTAAGTATCGATTATCTACGCTTTAGTTTCTATTTGGTTAATGTTAATTGAGTTGGAATTCTAAACTAATAATGCAGGAAATAAACTAATTATGAAAATACTTTGATTTAAAGCAGTTATGATGTAGAATTAGGGCTTCCAAGATCATCAACTATCCACTCTATTCAATCCTTAATACAATTAGACTAACTTCTTCTTCTACATTAAGATAGCAGGTTAACTAGACCATTTTATACTCTTGTTAAGGTAATATAAACACTCAACCCTAATGGAGAACCCTTCTACCTTTCGGTGACAAGATTGACTACAAAGGAGGATTAAGAGCAATAACCTATTAAGCTACACAAATATCGGGGTACTTTCGTCCACGATTTAAACCTATGTTTATTCAACTATAGCATATTCACAATCTCCTTTCCGGTTCGATTAGAACTCATATAAGTGATGATAACTAGTGATCAATTAATTATCAAGCAATCAAAACAACTATTGAATAAATCTTAAATAAGTGAAGAAGAAACCAAACTAATATATTAATTCATGAATAGAGTTTCAAGTGAATCACAAGGAAATTCCTAATAAAATAATTAGCTCCTAGCCATAGTCACGCTAAGAACTAATATAATCTCCATACATGAACTGAAATAAACAAAGCAAAAAGAAAGAAAAGAAAATAATCAAGAACAAGTCTTCAAGCCTTCTAGCATCCAAGAATTGTGTTGTGGAATATTTACAAGATGAAATTGTCAAGTGTGGGATGGAATGAAGGATGGGGAATGAGATGGGTGATAGATGATGAATTCTTCTAATGATGTAGAGACTATTTATAACCCAAGAATCCTTTAGGTAAAGGGTTAGGGATTATGTAGGTAGGAAAGGTTATGGAATCCTTTTAGGTAAAGGGTTTAGGAAAAGTTATGGAATCCTTTAGGTAAAGGGTTTAAGGAATATTTAGGTAGGAAAAATTATCCCTTTTGGACTCTGAAAATATGTCAAATTCGGCCCAAAACTCAGAAATCTCGCGTCGGCGCCGCGGCCCTGCAATCCGGCGCCACGGCGCCTGAAAATCGAAACTTTGGAAGGCTTGATGGTGGCGTCGCGGCCGCTGGCAGCGTTGCCGCTCCCGGCGCCAAGCGCCAGCGTGTGGCATTCTTCCGGATTTTTCATTTCTTCGTCCTTTGTTCGTCCGGTCTTCGTCTGATTTCTTCTATATTTCCCGGACCTTCTTAGGCTTCATTTCTTGGCCCTTTTAGTGTGCAATTCCATCTCATTTATGCTCATTTCATCTCCTTTTCGTCATTTCTCCATTTCTGACCGCTGTGACACAAAAGAAAGGAAAACGACCCCAATACTATACTAAACATAAATGAAATGAGTAAAATACTAACTAAAAATGACTCAAAAGGTGTATATAAAATACACCGATCAAACACCCCCAAACTTAACCTTTGCTCGCCTTCGAGCAAAGATCAAAAGAAAGAATTAAAGACAAGAGGAAAAAAATGAAATCGACTCAAAGACACTGATCACTTTGCTGCATCATTGTTACTTAGAAAAGCATGAAGGTTAGCAGAATAATATGCAAGAACATATAGCATGAATTTTTAGCATTCTAAACACATTAAGTTAGATATTTCGCAAATTCAATTTAATCATGCTCAATGGAAGTAAGAATACCTAACTATGAATGTCAATTTCAAAATCCTATGACATGTTTACTTGTTATTCTCCATTAATCATAGATACACATGTAAGAGATCTTCAGATCTTTTCAGGGTTGTAATGTAGGCTTAGGCATGGGTAGGTAAAAATAGGCATTTAGGCTCATTTTATGTATCATAAGCTCTTTTGCGTTAAATTCTTTCCTTTTCTTTTGATTTTCTTTCTTCACTTCATACCTATCTTTCCCCTCTTTTGTTTTGAGAGAATGAAGTGTATTATGAATAACATGCACCCCCAAACTTAGGCTTTTGTCTATTTATTATTACTTTTTCATTGGGGTGCATCAAAATTGTTCACTCTTTTTGTCTCTTTTTTAACACTTTATATTCCAATCACCAAAAAATTTCACTTATGACACAAGTGTGAAATTATAGGGTGTCAAAGAAAAAGTCTATTTTTAGGCTCAAAGGGGCTGACTATGGATATTTTGAATGTCATGGATAGACAAAAGTGGTGAGAAAGGGCTAACAAAGAAATGCCCGAGTCATCTCCCTAACATGCATATCCTAACTATTTCGCCTCAAATAGCAAGCAAGCATACACATATGTTTAATCATAAACAATGCACAAGTCAAGCAAGATACCCCAAATAATCTGATTTCATGAATTTTTGGCATATCTAACCTAAGTGTTTAGATTGTTGCTTCTAATTCCATTACATTATTCTACTTTACTTCACTAGGCGTTTCAAGTAACTACATCATGCATGGAAAAAAAATTATGACTCAAAAAAAAAAAACTCAAAAATACCAAAACAAATCAAAAAGACTCAAAAACAATAAAATATCCCCCCAAACTTAAATCACACATTGTCCCCAATGTGTGAAGACTAAAAATAAGGACAACTTACTGACACAATACAGCGGTCATAACGGAGGTCTGGGAGGAAAATTCTGGAATTTGCACGAAATCTGGGTTTCTGAACCTTCGGCGCCACGACCCTGCACTTGGCGCCGCGGCGCCCAATCTGGCATCGCGCCTGAAGTTCGCGCCACTGGCTGATTCAGCCATGACGACAATTTTTCCTTTTTTTCAGCATTTTTGTTCTTTTTTTCCTTAGATTTAGCTTTCAATCCACCTGTCATCCAACAACACAAAACAAGAACCCAAGACCGTGAGATTGTTCAAGACAAAATAAAACAACTAAAACAAAAATTAAAATAACATAATTAAAAACATTGGGTTGCTTCCCAACAAGCGCTGTCTTTAACGTCTTTTAGCCGGACGCAATTAACCTTAACGAGTGCCCATTAGATCCTTCTGTGAACTGTTTGCAATCCGCATAGTTATTGTTGCAGGTCTCACTTTTCCTACAACAATCTTTTCAACTAAGGGCTTCAGATATAAGATTATCCCCCAAGTACACAAGACATGCTTGTCTTCTAGGCTCTCTCTAATATAGGGATCAGTGAGATTCTCAACACATCTCAACTCTAGGGGGTGCCCTTGATGGTATGGACTTCCTATTTGGGGATCAACAGTGACCGCTGGTGGTATTTCTTTTGCAATAGGTACAGGAAACATAATTTCCAAAGAATCCAAAAAGGTGAATAATTGGATCTCAGTAATTTTTTCCTTCTTTACACCAACTATCTCACCATATTCCTCAACAGCTGGGTGTGGTTCAGGTTCCTCAATTTTCTTATCACTTTGCACAACAGTGTCGCTAGGCAGACTTTCTTGAAGTGTATTGCTCATCCTATCCATTAGTTGCCCTATTTGTGTCTCCAAATTTCTGAGGGACACTCTTGTCTCATCCATAAACTGAGTTTGGCACTTGGTGAGCCTGAGTATGCCTGCCTGCAACTCATCTAGATTTTCCTCTAGAACCGGTGGGTTAAGCTGCTGTTGATGACTCAACTGCCCCTGATAGAAGTAGTAGTCCATGGACCTGTATATATTTTTTTCATTTTTTTTTTCGAATTTAACCTGCAAAATAAGAAAACAACAAAAGGTGATAAAAAGATGCTCGCAGAACAAGTTAGAAACTTGTTCTTGAAGCAACCAAATTAGAAATAAGAATAGATAAATCGATATTGAAAGTACGTCAATCCCCGGCAACGGCGCCAAAAACTTGATGTGCGATTTATGCACACACTAACACAAGTGCACGTGTCGTGACAAGTAATATAGTCTAGAAGACCGAGTTATCGTCCTCAGGGACTGGTTTTCAAGTACCGATTATCTACGCTTTAGTTTCTATTTGGTTAACGTTAATTGAGTTGGAATTCTAAACTAATAATGCAGGAAATAAACTAATTATGAAAATACTTTGATTTAAAGCAGTTATGATGGAGAATTAGGGCTTCCAAGATCATCAACTATCCATTCTATTCAATCATTAATACAATTAGACTAACTTCTTCTTCTACGTTAAGATAGCAGGTTAACTAGACCGTTTTATACTCCTGTTAAGGTAATATAAACACTCAATCCCAATGGAGAACCCTTCTACCTTTCGGTGACAAGATTGACTGCAAAGGAGGATTAAGAACAATAACCTATTAAGCTACACAAGTATCGGGGTACTTTCGTCCTCGATTTAAACCTATGTTTATTCAACTATAGCATATTCACAATCTCTCCTTTCGGATTTCGATTAGAACTCATATAAGTGATGATAACTAGTGATCAATTAATTATCAAGCAATCAAAGCAACTATTGAATAAATCTTAAATAAGTGAAGAAGAAACCAAACTAATATATTAATTCATGAATAGAGTTTCAAGTGAATCACAAGGAAATCCCTAATAAAGTAATTAGCTCCTAGTCATAGTCATGCTAAGAACTAATATAATCTCCATACATGAACTGAAATAAACAAAGCAAAAAGAAAGAAAAGAAAATACTCAAGAACAAGTCTCCAAGCCTTCTAGCATCCAAAGATTGTGTTGTGGAATATTTACAAGATGGAATTGTCAAGTGTGGGATGGAATGTAGGATAAAGAATGGGATGGGTGATGGATGATGAATTCTTCTAATGATGTAGAGACTATTTATAACCCAAGAATCCTTTAGGTAAAGGGTTAGGGATTATGTAGGTAGGAAAGGTTATGAAATCCTTTTAGGTAAAGGGTTTAGGAAAAGTTATGGAATCCTTTAGGTAAAGGGTTTAAGGAATATTTAGGTAGGAAAAGTTATCCCTTTTGGACTCTGAAAACATGTCAAATTCGGCCCAAAACTCAGAAATCCCGCGTCGGCGCCGCGGCCCTGCAATCCGGCGCCACGGCGCCTGAAAATCAGAGAGCTTTGGACGGCTTCAGTGGTCGGCGCCGCGGCGCTGCTGCCAGGCGCCGCGGCGCCGGTGACGGCATTCTTCTGAATTTTTCGTTTCTTCGTCCTTTGTTCGTCCGGTCTTCGTCTGATTTCTTCTATATTTCCCGGACCTTCTTAGACTTCATTTCTTGGCCCTCTTAGTGTGCAATTCCATCTCATTTATGCTCATTTCATCACCTTTTCGTCATTTCTCCATTTCTGACCGTGTGACACAAAAGAAAGGAAAACGACCCCAATACTATACTAAATATAAATGAAATGAGTAAAATACTAACTAAAAATGACTCAAAAAGTGTATATAAAATACACCGATCAAGCGCCGCGGCCCAGTACTGAGGCGCCACGATGCCAAAATATAAGAGAGGTCTGTCAGTCCTCCAGCGCCGCGGCCCTTCATCACGGCGTCGTCAACGGCCCCTTCCAGCACCGCGGTCCATGATCTAGGTATCGCAGCGCCTCCTCCGGCGTCCGTCCCACCTTCTCCATATCCAACAAATTCCTCCGCCTTGGAGCCTCCCACAATCCCCACTCACCAAATGGAAACTCTTGCAAAGTATGGAATCTTCAAACCCAAAGTCCAATTTAACTTGTCTGCCCAAACCATTTCACCAATTCCTAAGAACTCTATATTGGCTAAACAAGACCCTAATTCGAATGCGGCTATGTCTGAGGAATTTAATGCTTTTACTAAATAGCACACATGAGATCTAGTACCTAGACCTGAGGGGGTGAATGTGATTCGTTGTCTGTGGCTATTTCGTCACAAATTCAGATACAGTGGAGTTCTTGAGAGGTATAAGGCACGACCTGTGGCTAATGGCACAAATCAGCAGTAGGGCATTGATTGTGGTGATACCTTCGGCCCGGTTGTCAAACCAGCTATCATTCGCATAGTTTTGAGCATTGTCATGGGCAAACATTGGCCGATCCATCAGCTTGATGTGAAGAATGCATTCTTACATGAGGATCTGAGAGAGACAATCTACATGCATCAGCCGCCAGGGTTCACTCATCCAGCAGTTCCTCACTATGTGTGTCGTCTCTTTAAGTCACTATATGGCCTGAAACAGACCTCCCCGTGCGTGGTATGATCGTTTTGCCAGATATATCTTGCAGATTGGGTTTGTATGCAGCAAGAGTGATACACCACTCTTCATTTTTCATCGAGGTAGTAGCATTGCTTACTTATTAATTTACGTGGATGATATTGTTCTAACTGCCTCCTCCGACGGATTGAAAAATGAAATTATTGTCTTGCTTAAGTCAGAATTTACAATGACTGATTTGGGAAAGCTGAGTTACTTTTTGTGGATATCAGTGATCAGGCCTGTCAATCATATGTTTTTGTGTCAGCGTAAGTATGCAGAGGAGATTGTGTACAGGGCTAAGATGACGAACTGCAAAGAGGTGCCTACTCCAGTTGATTCTAAATCTAAGCTCAGTGTCATGGATGGTGCTCCAGTCTCTGATCTACTCTGTATAGGAGTCTTGCAGGTGCACTTCAGTATCTCACTTTCGCCAGGCCAGACATAACTTATGTTGTTCAGCAGGTGTGCTTATTCATGCATGCCTGATCGGTGTATTTTATATACACCTTTTGAGTCAGTCTAGTTAGTCTTTTGTCCCGTTTTGTACATACAAAGTGTCGTATTAGGATAGATTTTCTTTCTTTTGAGTCAAAGTGGCTAAAGTGGCCAAATGGCGGAAAAGAGGCGAAAGAGGAAAAAGAGGAGTACTAGAGTGAAACGGAGAAAGTGGCAAACGAGGTGAAATCCGGACTGCGCGCGGCCTCCTGCGATCGAAGCGAGGCGCGGCGCTATTATTCGAAGCTGCGAAGATCCAGCGCGCGCTCGAAGACGAAGCAGAGCGCGGCGCTAAACATCAGAAGCCACAGAGTTGCGGCGCGGCTTCCGACAGCGAATATCGAGCGCGGCGCCAAAACACCCGTATTGCAGAACTTTGCGCGCGCTGGCCGACAGCGCTGGCCGCGGAAAAATTAGGTCTTTGACGGATTTTTGGGCCAACGGAAGGAAAAAGAAGGAGGCGTTTTAAAACTATATAAGGAGAACCCTAGGCGGTTTTGAGGTTCCTTTCTTGCACAACTCAAGATTCTTGACTTGGAGTTTGGATACCATTAGCTTAGTAATTTCTTTTTCCTTTCCTTTATTTATTTGATTTTGCATGATGAACTTTGAATTAGTTCTTGTCATATTCATGGCTAGGAACTAATTCTCTTATAGGGCTTTCTATGTTGAATTCTTGAACCTTATGTTATAAAGTAATGCATGCTTATGGTTATTATTCTTATTGAGAGATCTATCCAATAATTGAGTTGAATTCTTGGTAGCTAATTGACAACTAGTTATCACTATATGATTTCTAATCAGATTCTGAAAAGGAGGGATTGTGAATATGCTGTAAGTTGGGTAGACGGTCTTGAATTGGGGATGAAAATACCTCAATTAGATTTGTACCTTTGATGAGAGGCTTAACAACCCTAATTTTGCGCATTGTGCGTGACGGTCAACTAGGTTTTTGTGCTTAATCCTCCTATAGAGTTACCCTTATCAGCGAAAGTTAGGTAAGGAACAATACTGGGGTTGAGTGTTTATATAACCCTAACGGGAGTATAAAACGATTTCGTAAACCTGCTTTCTCCAAAAGAAGAACACCATAAGTAATGCATTAACAAGTAACATAAGCGGATAGTAAGGATACATAGAAGCCCTATTCTCATCACACCTGAAGTAAGTCTTTACATTTAAATAGCTTTTGAAATTCTTAGTTATAAACAACCAATCAAATATTAATTCGCCAAATAGATACTAGAAAATAGATCACTGGTACTTGAACCCTAATCCTAGAGGACGATATTCGGTCTTATCTAAGACTATACTACTTGATACGATAACGTGCACTTGCGTTTAAAGTGTGTGCAAAAACGCGCATCAAGTTTTTGGCGCCGTTGCCGGGGATTAGGCAATAGTTCAATATCAATTTTATCTATTTTTAAATTCTAATTTGGTTTTAATTTTTATTTTTATTTTTTTTATTTTTATTTTTTATTTTTTTTACGAAAATTCGAGGTGCCGTGATTTCTTTGTTGGTTTTGATTCGTTCAGGAACACTTTAGATATGGATTTTTACTGTCCATATGATAGAGAGCCAACCATAGAGGCAGAGGAGGAATTACGAGAAACCCTACTTAGTCTCACGAGGCGCCAAGCTCGATTCATGGGCGAAATGAGGTCGGGCATAAAGAGGTTGGAAAGCGAAATAGCGAGAACTTCGCGGTCATATTCAGCGAACCGCAAGAAGAGCAATCTGCATCGAGCTAAGCAATGAGGACACTGATGTCGAATAATTGACTGAAGGAGGCGAATCGGAGAAAGAGAAAGTTCACGGCGGTGCAGCCGCGGCGCCTACGATTAGGCGCGGCGTCGAGGATTCGAGGCGGTCACGGGAGATAGTACAGCAAGTTACGGTCTCAAAGCAGTGCGAGAAAGTGGCGCCACGCTAAGATCGAGCCGCGGCGCCCCGTATCCAGAAATTGAGAAAATAGCATGGTAACTGCACCCCAGGTGATGATACCATATCCCCAGAAGTTAAAAAAATGCACTCTTGACAAGCAATTCTCCAGATTCGTAGAGGTTCTCAAACAATTGCAACTCAATATCCCGTTTGCGGAAGCACTAGAACAAATGCCGAGCTACGTTAAGTTCATGAAGGATGTGCTTAGCAAAAAGAGGAAGATAGAGGATTACGAAACGGTGATGCTAACTGAAGACTGTAGTGCCATCCTACAGAGCCAACTGCCTCAGAAGTTACAAGACCCTGGGAGCTTTACCATCCCATGCACTATTGGAAAGTTTGAATGTCAAAAGGCACTGTGCGACCTGGGAGCAGGCATAAATCGATGCCCTATCTAGTTTTACGCAAACTAGAAATGGGAGAAATCAAACCTACAAACATCACCTTGCACTGGTGACCGCTCAATTGTTCATCAGGAGAGTCATCGAGGATATACTAGTAAAAGTGGACAAGTTCATCCTCCCGCCGATTTCATTATCTTAGATATACAAGATAACGATGGAATACCTATCATCTTTGGGCGGACCGCTTAGCCACGTGACTACTCGTTGATGTTCAAAAGGGAATTGAAGCTTGAGTAGATGAAGAAGAGGTAACTTTAACGTTCTTCAAACAGCAAGTTTTCGGAGGCCAAAGATAATCGCCGACCATTGATCTTATCGAAGAGACAATGTCAAACAAAGAGTTCGAATATGAGGATACGCTTGAAGAAATCGACGCGTGGGATGATGATAGTAAAAGATCCAGATCGATGGAGTATGCAAATTGGATGAATGCTTATGAAAAATGGGATACAAGGACAAAGAAATATGAGGAGTGGGGCAGTACAGAAAGATCATTACCATCCACGAGAGAAGGCCCCGAGTTAGAGTTAAAAATCTTACCTAATCATCTGATACCAATACCTAGGTGAAGAAAACCCCGCCGGTGATCATTTCACGCCACGCCCACGAAGAAATTGATAAAGCGCTAAGAGTACTAAAGAATCACAAGCGGGCTATTGGATGGACATTAGCAGACATAAAAGGAATAAGTCCATCAACAGTAATGCATAAGATCCGCCTAGATGAGGAGATCAGACCATCCATCGAAGCCCAGAGGCGACTGAACCCAAATATGAAAGAGGTAGTAAGGAAAGAAATCCTAAAATGGCTCGATCACGGGAGTGATTTACCCATATCGATAGCGTGGGTAAGTCGGTACAAGTGGTGCGAAAAAGGGTGGAATAACGGTGGTGGCTAACGAAGAAAGCGAACTCATTCCTCGAAACGATCACGGTTGGAGAATATGCATTGATTATCGCAAGTTGAATAAAGCAACGAGAAAAGATCACTTCCGTTGCCATTCCTAGATCAAATCTTTGGGATGGACTCGCGAGGCACAACTACTATTGCTTTTGGATGGATACTCGGTATCACGGATTGCAATAGCCCCGAAAGATCGGGGAAAAAGCGACATTTACTTGCCGCTTTGGCACATTTGCATTTAGAAGAATGTCATTTGGACTCTGTGATGCACCGCTACTTTTCAAAGATGTATGATGGCAATTTTCTCGGATATGGTAGAGAGGACTATAGAGATCTTTATGGATGACTTTTCGGTCTTTGGGCATCATTTGATGAATGTTTAAGGCATCTAGAAGCGATGTTGAGCGGTCGAAGAATCTAACCTTGTGCTAAATTGGGAGAAGTGTCAACCATGGTATGAAGGAATCGTCTTGGGGCATAAAATATCAAACCAAGGTATTGAGGTAGACAAAGCAAAGATTTCGATGTCGAAAATCTACCACCTCGGTATCAACAAAAGGAGTCGAAGTTTCCTTGGGCATGCAGCTTACATAGAAGATTCATCAAGGACTTTTCAAAGGTCTCAAAGCCCTCTCCACATTGTTAATGACGGGGTAGCCTTCGACTTCAATAAAGAATGCTTATCCGCATTTCAAACGCTCGGAGAAGCTTACCTCAAGACTATAGTCACTGCGCACCAAATTGGGAGCTCGTTTGAACTCGTATGCGATCTGGCGACTATGCGGTTGGAGCGATTTGGACAGAGAATCGACAAGGTATTTAGATCCATTTACTATGCTAGTAAAACTCTAAATGACGACAATTAAATTATGCAACCACGGAAAAGAACTACTAGCTATAGTATATGCGTTTGAGAAATTCGAGCCATACTTGATTGGAAATAAAGTGATAGTATACATCGACCACTCTGCTATAAAGTACTTAATGACAAAGAAGGACGCAAAGCCTCGTCTCATTCGATGGGTCCTACTTCTACAAGAATTTGACGTAGAGATTCGTGATAAGAAAGGAACAGAGAATTGATTCAGACCACTTGTCAGTTGGAGAACACGAAAGCGAATACGAGGATGTGCAAATAAATGATCACTTTCGGACGAACAACTATTTGAGTAAGTATGAATTCTAATTTACCTTGTACGCTGATTTTGTTAACTTTCTTGCCTAAAGTTCTACCCCGGGCTTGTCAAGACAATGAATGAAGAGGTTTTATTCGAGGTAAAACATTACTATTGGGAAGAACGATGCTATACAAACACTTTGCGACCAAGTCATCAAGCGATGTGTACGAGAGGAAGAGATGCACGAGTTCTCACCCACCGCCACACCTTAGCATGTGGTGGACACTTTGGGGCATCAAGAAGCGGCAAAGGTATTGCAATCACGGATTCTATCGCCAACTCTCTTGAAGGATGCCCACACCTTTGTGCAGAGATGTGATAATTGTCAAGAACAGGGAACATCTCAAGGCGAAGCGAGATGCCTTCGCACGGGATATTGGAAGTAGAACTATTCGATGTGTGGAGTTGATTTCATGGGACCATTCCGCCATCTTTTGGATATCAATATATCCTTCCGGCGATGAACTACGTGTCCAAATGGGTAGAAGCGATGGCCACCAAAGAAAACGACAAGAAAGCGTGCAAAAATTTCTCCGAAGAATATTTTCACAAGGTTCGACACCAAGAGCTCTTATCGGTGATGAAGGAGCCATTTCGCAATAGGCGGTGAAGTCATTGCTTTCCCGATATGGAGTTTACCATCGCACTACAACTGCGTACCATCCTCGCTAATGAAGCGGAAGTGTCAAATAGAAGTGAAAAGCATATTGGAAAAGGCGTGAACGGCTCGAGGAAAGGCTAGTCGATCAAATTAGATGACGTTATGGGCATCTGGACAAAGATTCAAAACACCAATTGGTATGTCACCTTATAAATTAGTTTTTGGTAAAGCTTGTCATTTGCCGATGAGAGTTGGAACACGAGCATATTGGGCAATGAAGAAGTTGAACATGGATACCACGGCGTGGACAAAGGAGGCTACTACGGTGGCGAATTGGATGAATTCGACCTGATGCCTATGAGAATGCAAAGATCTACAAGAACGAACGAAAGCATGTACGATAAGAATTTGATACCAAAAGATTTTCAAGAAGGACAACAAGTCTTGCTATTCAACTCAAGGTTGAGATTGTTTCGAGCAAATTAAAATCACGTTGGACAGGACCATACGATGGTAAGAGTATTCCCATACGAGCAATTGAAATAAAAGGGAGAGAGGAGCGCTTCAAAGTAAGCTGCAGAGGTTAAAACCCTACCTAATCGATGAAATGGAATACATGAACTTGGTAACTTCTCAATCCACGAAAGAATAAGGAACGTCGTCGGCTAAAAGACGGTAAAAACGTGGTTGGGAGGCAACCCAACGTTTTCAATTATGTTATTTTAATTTCTGTCTTTAGGTTATTTTAGTTTTATCTAAGAGCAGTCTCACGGTCTTGGGGTCTTGTTGTTTGTATGATTGACAGGTACATTGTTATACCCCGTAGTTCTGACCCTACGTATGAGAGCGTACGAAAGTAGGTAAGACTTAAAATTTTTAAGGATAGGTTGACGGATTGTTCCGGACGGGTTTTAGTCAACTTTGAGGCGGGTTATGACCTGGTACATTGAGAGTTCCTAAGTGTTTCAAAGTCCTAGGGCGTAGTTCGTTGAGTCTGGATTCCAACGCAACCAACCGTTAAATCGATAGGGCGTCGGAGTAGCAAGTTATGAGAGTTGCAAGTTCGGTCTTGTGATCGGACGAAGCGTGTTTGGACTAAAGCGGCGAGCGCGGCGGAGTGCGAACGCGGCGCCTAATGTCTTGAAAGTCGCTGAAGTTGCAGCGCGCGCCGGGACAGCGAGGGCATGGCGTCGAAAGTTCGAAGAAGGCTGCGGAGGTTTCAGTGGCCGCTGGCGCCGATGCGGCATCTGGGCCGGAAAATTGGGCGGACAAACTTAGAAACTCGGATTTTTGTTTTAAAATAGACCAAGGGACGGTGACAAGTGTTCCCCATCTGATTTTCATTGCATGCCATATATTGACCAAGACTTGGTCATTTTCTATCTTTCATCTTCTCTCTCTCTCAAATTGCTCCCCCTTCTCCCTAAACTTCCAGCCCTCTCTCTAGAACCCCAAGAGAAATTCTTAGCCTAAGGAAAATCTGAAATTAAGGGCAAGAAGGAAGTTGGTGGCTAACTTAAAAGTGTTATTGTGGTGGTATTCTTGGAGGAAAGGCTAGCAAGGTGTTGGAATAAGCTTGGCTAAAACTTTAAGGTAATGATTCTTCCTTTAGATTTAGTTTATAGTGTTGCATGTTAAGAAGAAAGAACTTGTGGTAGTGAATAATGCTCTTAGAATCATTGCATGCTAGAAATGTGGTTTGGATATGAAAAATGGGTTAAGAGGAGATTATGAGCATGTTGTAGCCTAAAAACTACCTTAGAATTGTTAAGTGAATTGTTGTAAACCTATGGGGCAGAATTTTGGGTGTGAAATCCCCTTTGAATTGTTGGATTGAGTGAGCCTTAAAGGTGGCAAAGTGAGTAGAAACAAAGGAAATGCTGCCCAATTTTCCTTAGAATTTAGTGACTTTGAACTTGGATTGTTCTACATTAAGATTAGAGGTTAATAAACGTATCATGACTATTATAGGTTGAAATATTACTTGCGGTAGTTTGGACTTGGCAAGTGGATTGACCAAAGAGGTATGTGAAGCTTTCCTATCCTTTGAGCATGAGTATTTGTATCTATGTAGTGCGGTGAGCGTCTGAGATTTAGTATTCTTACTTGTTTAAGTATATATAAAGACTTGTTTCGTTTTGAGAAGTATAAGTCCCTTGGTTAAGGGAAAAGTATGATTTTACAAAAGTATAGAGTACTTGGTGTGAAAGTATTGAGTATTGAATTATTCTAAAGATAAGTGGCTTGAAGTATTTTTGGAAGTTGTGTAGAATTGTTTGAAGTATAAGTCTCTTGGTTTGTAAAAGAACAAAATGGTTTATAAGGAGTTATAACGGCTTTATGGGAAGTTAGTTATAACGGCCTTGTGAAAGGATAAGAAGGTCTTAATTTCTAAAGTATAAAGATAGTATAACGGCTTTATGGGAAGTTAGTTATATTAGCTTTATGAAAGGATAACAAGAAGAGATTTACTCTAAGTAAGATAAGCGAGGACAAATGATTTGATTTATGAAGGCAAATTGATTTTAAGGCATCAATTGCCCAAAGGTTTTATACATGAAAGAGTCACTTTTGAAAGAGTTGAAGTATGTAGTACTTTGGGTTAAATTCGGTTTTCTTTTATTAAAGATATGATTAAGTGCCTTAACTAAAATGAGAGG
This sequence comes from Przewalskia tangutica, assembly GCA_029844215.1. NCBI lineage: Eukaryota > Viridiplantae > Streptophyta > Magnoliopsida > Solanales > Solanaceae > Przewalskia > Przewalskia tangutica. The sequence continues at coordinate 153,855,258 of CM056719.1, forward strand.
TATATGAACAAGACTAATAAGAAGTTATAAGTTTCTTAACTTATTTATGATTATGATATGATATGATTTGAGCTAGGGTAAGAGTATATCGAGGCAAGCCCAGATCGTTATACCACTACTCCGGGGTAAGAGTATGTCGAGGGCAAGCCCCAAGATCGTCATACCACCTCCTGATGTAAGAGTATGTCGAGGGCGGCCCCAAGATCGTCATACCATCCGGTGTAAGAGTATATCGAGCGGATCAGAGATCGTTATACCATCTGCACGATATAAGAGTATATCGAGCGGCAAGCCCCAAGATCGTTATACCATCCGCTCGGTATAAGAGTATATCCGAGTCTGATCCCAGATCGTTATACCATCCGCTTCGGGTAAGAGTATATCGAGGGTAAGTCCCAAGATCGTTATACCACTGTTAGTGGACTTGCTACCCACGACGCGAGGAATACCTCATGCGAGTCCTTATGGGCTTATGCGGGTGAAATAGTCCCGTGCGGTAGTCTGACTATCACGAGGAATACCTCATGCGGGTCTACGAGACCCGTGCGGGTGAAATAGTCGGAGTAGGATTGCTTATTGATACTACAGGCGAGGACCTGTTTTGATCACGAGCCTCTATTTTTATGCGATACTATATACATATGCTTGTTACTCTCATTGCTAGTAAGGCCTGAAAAGGTAAGTTGATTTCATCCATGACCCGACTTATTTTGGACTTATGATTTCATTCTGATATTTTGATTTCACACACTTGGTACTGTTATCGACCTCGCCCGGGTGCGTTAAATGCCGCAGTCGAGATCGTAACTGGCAGTCCGCTCTTAGGATCACTGTTCATTTCTGAAAGCTCCATCCCTCGAGGCTTTGTCTTTTGGTATGATTCACGAGGTTATAGACTTTGTGTACATTCGGGGTATGGCGGGCCACTGTCCGCCAGTTATTATTCCTAAGTGCGTAGTCACGTTTGTGGTTTGGGCTGTAAGAATAAAGTTATCTTGTTTCACTATCGGTTAAGATATTATAAGAAAGGCGGCCTTATATGCTAGTGATGTTTACCTTATACAGATTTGTTTTATGTATGTTCTGCTGCTATTCTCTGACATATACCTGACAGGGTACCCCGGAAGGGTACTAGTCGCGGCCCCGGGGTCGGGTCGTGACATACATGCAATTGAACCGGGGTGTCCAGAAAAGCGGGTAGCGCGCGCTTCAGGGAAGCGGTAGCGGCGAAAGATCTCAAGAGTGCGGAAGTTTAAGCGCCGCGGTGTCGATTCTGAAATTCGGAAAATACTTTGATCTAAAAGCCCTACCGCCAAATCAAACACCAAGGGCTCTCCTCCCCTCACGAAATTAGAAGCACTACCCACCGCCACCACCGCGATTTTTAGCCAAAAACTGTAAGTCTTTTTGTCTTTTAGTTTTTCCTTTGAGTCCTCACATTGAGGACAATGTGTAATTTAAGTTTGGGGGTGTGTTTTGTGTTTTAGTTTTATTTGTGTGTCATGTTATGTTTTATTTAAGTCTTTTTATTTGTTTCATGTTTATTTTGAGTCACCAAAATTTTTCTTTTTTGAGTCATAATTGCCTGTTGTTGACACCCAATTTTGACCCTCCCGTCCAGCCATTAACTATAAAATTACACTAATTTTGTAAAATAATTTTTTAGGGATTTTTTATAATAAAATACAACAATAAAACATAAATACATGCATTAATAATTAATTTAATAACGACATCGCGTCTTACGTAGAGTTTTAAGCATTTAGAGTCCCGCGCCCGCACCTATTAACTTTAAGCTTTGTCGTAATTCTTAAATAATTAATAAATGCATAGAATAAATAATTTAGCGATAATGTCGTGTCAGGTAGCATAGCCGCATTTATTAGTAATCATTTGTAATTTAAAAATCAATTTTAACCTGATATATGCATTTAATAGCACCGCATTTGTAAAAGCTTTAAAAAAAAAAAAAAAAAAATTCTTAAATATCATTTTTGCATTTAGCATCTAAATAATTCAATCTAAGCATTTTGATTTTAATTTAACTTCGCAATAATGCATAACAATAAGATTTTAAATAATAGCGTCGCATTCTAAAGTATTAAGCATTAATTAAATAGCATACGCATTTATTTATTATAACAATTAGACTAATTTAGCACCTAAATAATTAGACCAATTTAGCACCTAAATAATTAGACTAATTTAGCACCTAAATAATTATAATAAAGCACTGAATAATTTAACTAAATTCATTAATCTAAATTAATTAATTAACTCTAACTAATAACTAACTTGACCTACCTAATTAAACTCTACTTAATTGAACTATGAAGCCCAAAACCTTTTCCTCACTTGACGCGACCCGGGCCCAATACGCAGCCCTATTTCCTCGGCTTTCTTGACCCGTTCTTCTTACCTTATCATCGTCTCGCCAGAACGGACGGGCGCTCCAAAACCTAAAGCCTTCCATCGCGCCCGAGAACCCGATATTCGCCGGATTTTGGTGAAAATCGGCGACACTTTCCTTACCCACGCGCGCCAGCGTGTTTCTTACCATAACGGCGCCCAAATATCACACGAATCAATACGAATCAGCACATATCTCGCCAAGAATCAGTACGAAATCGCATTGATTGCTTACCAACTTTAGAACCCGAATTAGGGCTATAAATATAGAAGCTATATACATGCAAAGGCATCAGTTGGAGGAAGCGAGAAATTAAACGGTCGATCGAGCATGGTCGAGAAGAAGTAGCGATCAATGGGGACACCTTAGCGATGATGTCGAACCCGGTAGATATCTGAACGGTAGAGCGACCACATTACACCCATGGCGGACCGATAGCATCGACTCAGAGGGGTAGCAATCGATAGGGACATCCCTTAGCAGCAGTCAACAATCGTAAAAAGCGAAAGCGAGGGGTTGATGCGAGAACGGATCATCGATCTGAGCTCGATTGGAGAGGACACGAGCATCACTAGCATAGCACGAAATAGGTAGTCCAAACCTCCTTATTTCAATTCCAACCAAAAATCAGCAAACAAACCGATCGACACACTCGCGTGAAAGCCCAAAACCCGTCGATTGGACCGACACTCTGATACGCCGGTTGCGCGGAGAAGGTAAATCCAAACTCTTTTCGATTCATTTGGCATTTTTGTGCACTTTACGTATTAAATGTGTAGTAGTTTAGTTTTGTTTGCATATTACGAGATTAGCACGACTTGATGATGCACAAATGTAATGTCACTACCGTTTAAACTCGGCTTTCTTACGGACTATTTTATTTACGTGTTTATGTTTTTTTCTCTGTGTGTGTTTTCGTCGATTAACATGTTTACGATAGAATATATTTATGTATAGATACTTGATAGATGGTGTGATGGTTTAGAATATTTGGTGTAATCAAAATGATGTGTTGTGTCTTGGTGTTTATTACTTGATCGTCTATATATGAGTATGTTGCCTATGGTTTGGTTCTTATATGGGTCATGAGTGAAAATCCATGAAGTATCTTTGGTTTATTTCGGTGTGTGTGTGTGTGTTAAGCTTCTCACAAACTAGTATGTCCTGTCATTCATACCTGTCCCATGGCTAAATTGTCCATCTATGGATATGCATTATTTTCCCAGATATCCAAATCTGGAATGTTTTACATAGCCTTTCAGATTGGCCACGAAAATGTATCCAGTCCTTCCTTCACTGCATATATACCGCATTCATCCATTAAGTATATCTTTGACCCTTGTGTTCTGTTTAGTTTTTTCTCCTAAGGTTGGCACTGGTGGATTAGTTTAAATCTCGTTTGCTCGGTAGCAACCTTATCTGTTGTGAACCTTTACGGATTGGAATTTTCTTGATGCCTAGATAACAGTATAGATTCGGGCATGTTAGATTATGCGGTAAAATATTTGTTTTTGGTCTTGTTATTTAATGAAAGCGATGCTCGTAGTTAATCAGTGGCATTTTCTATAAATTCTTGTATCTAGTGTTTATGCTTGGATATATATGAGCACGAGATATGTGATTCAATATCTTGTAGGTAGTCTTATCATTTAGTATGTCATCCCTATTGCCATCCTAGGATATTTATGGGCTTAGCTCATTCTTTGTTATCTCGTTGATTTACTCGTATTCTTGCAACATTTTGAGCCCAACCCACTGTTTATCCTTTTCTTACTTCATTGTGTTAATTTGAGCCAATAAAAATAGTTGGAATTAGTCTACTTTTGCTAGTATATTTTAATTACATAGATGAGTTTAGATATCCTTTAATTAGTATATTTATTGTCCCTTCTTCTCTCCCTTTGCATAAAGCCCATCACTCTGTTCAGCTAAATGGTAAGACCAGTACATTTCAGCCTAGCTAATTAGACCAAGGTCGATAACATATAGCTTTCATGAGTTATTTATCTATATTTTACTTATGTGTACAAATTCAAGTTTCATTTCTGTTTTCTACTGCCTTATTCTTGTGTCAGTTATTAGTTTGGTTTTGAACATGTTTACATGCATTCTGGGTCTGTTATGATCTGCAAATCTCTTAATAAAAGAGTTTTATTTCTCCTCTCTGTTTATCCCTCCATTTCATAATGCATAACCTTGTCCGCCTTCGTCCTGTTTCGATTCCTATTTTTAGAGACTGATAATTAAATGTTAGCTAAAATACGCACATTCATATTATTTGGACATATACTAATCCTTATCTTCTTTTTTTTACATGAAACGCAACGCCTTGGAGCAAAAGGAAGAGTCTCAATACGAGACTCGTTGCAACCAATTTAACACCCGCATCTATGTGCATTTCCACTCCGCATCAGAGATTTCAAAGCTAGAGGCGGAATTACATCGCCTTTCTCCGAGTCGCCATTGTTAACTCATATCCTCTCCCTATTCATTGATTGTAATTAATTGTCTAAACGCTATACTAATTAATTAGCATTCATTAATAGTTAAACCCTGAATCAATAGCTAGAAATCAGTTTGATTTACGTACTTTAGGCTTGCCTCGCCTCGTTTAATAGTTATAATAAATCATTTAGCATCCTACACTTGCATAATAAGCTGAAATATTACTTACCTAGATATCCTTAAAACCGTGGTATAATTTCCTATTAATACAGAATAAGAAATACTGCTTTTGCATAATAGACACGTCCTCTTATCACAAAACATTATATCCTCATGCTAAGCAATATATACCCCTTAGGTAAAGGAATACTGGCATACATTTTACTTCTATTATATTCCTAACTAAGATAGTATTTAGGCATCCTAACTGCACAGTTTTATAAAACTAACGCCTCACTTCTTTAATTGCGCAGATAAATCTATGGCCCATAAAGCACCTTCCTAGCATTCTTTAGCATTTCTAGCCCTCTTAACATTCTTTAATCACCCTTTAATATTTAGCACCCCTTTACTTTTAAAATTACTTAAACATTTTAGCACTTCTAATATTCTAGCAATCCGTTAAGCATCTTTAAATATCGCCTTGGCGCATTACATCATAACATTTTAGCACCTCCTATTTTAGGCATATTAGCATTACTTTCAGCATTTTGGCATTTAGCACTGTCAAGCACCTCTTAGCACCTTTAGCACCCTTTAGCTTTAAAATCAATCTTTTAGCACATTTTAGCAACCTTTAGTATTTCAAGCACTTTAAACATTTAGCATTTGACTCTTTCATTTATAACACCCTTGCCCTTTTTAGACTTAAGCACCTTTAAACATTTTAACTTTTTTTTAACATTTTATTGAGCGGGAAGATCTTTTGCTTTGCATTCTTTTAAAATATAATATTTACCCTAGGTTTGGCAGGACAACCGCAAGTTAGCGGATCTTAGAGGGTGCCTAACCCCTTCCCTCTAGATTAATAAAGAACCCTTACCCAGAATCTCACTAAGTTTAGCAGACCATAAAATGGAGTTAATGTTTTACTTTAAACTAGTTAAACATTTAGGTGTCCTAATTCACCCAAACTAATTAGGTGGCGACTCCGCGAACCCTTTAGCAATTTTTTAACTTTAGCACCTTTTAGCATCTTTAGCCTTTTAGCACCCTTTTGCACTTTTAGCCTCTTTTGCGATTTTAACATTCTTGTAATATGATTCCCTTTTATTTATTTTCTAACCTTTTTAATTTGAGCAATGAGGAGTTTTATTTAGAAATGCCGCGGCCGAAAAAGGGCGCGACACCTGTCAAAGATCATGTATGCTGTAGTTGCTAGAAACACCTAGTGAAGTAAGGTGGAATAATGTAAAGGAATGGAAGCAGCTATCTAAACACTTAGGTTAGAGATGCCAAAAACTCACAGAATCTGTCTATTTGGAGTCTCTTGCTTGAGTTATGTATGCTAAATGATAAATGCTTATGTGTTATATTGCTTGCTATTTGGTGAAATAGTTAGGATATGCGTATTAGGAGATGACTCAGACATTTCTTTGATAGCCAATTCTTACCATTCTTTTCTATCCCGTACTTTAAAAATATCACTAGTTAGCCCATTGAGCCTAAAATTTGAAACTTCTTCTTTGACACCTATATTCCCACAAAGTGTACCATAAGTGAAATTATGAAAACAGTAGGAGTACATTGTGTTAAAAGAAAACAAAAGAATGAATAAAGTCTGTTGCACCCCAATACAAAAGTAATAAGAAATAGGCAAAAGCCTAAGTTTGGGGTGCTTGTCATTATATACTTCATTCTCCCAAAACAAAAGAGGAAGGATAGAATTGAAGTGAAGTAAAGAATCAAAAGAAAAGGAAAATTGAAAAGCCAAAGAGCTTATAGTGCAGAAAAATGAGCCTAAATGCCTATCTTTACCAACCCCTACCTAAGCCTACATTACAACCCCCAAAGTCACGAAGATCTCTTTTATGTATATCGAATTAGTGGAGAATAGCAAGTAAGCATGCCATAGGAATTTTGAATTTATATGCATACTTGAGTACATCGACTTCCATTTAAGCATGATAAGTATGAGTTTGCGAAATATCTAGCTCGATGTGTTGAAATTCCATGCTATATGTTCTGCGTATTATTCGCTAACCTTCATGTTTTTCTAGTTAACATTAAATGCGGAAAAGTGATCAATGGCGAAGTCTGTTTATTTTCTTTGTTGATTTTCTTATTTATTAGTCTGTCATTTTATTTCTTTCTTTTTATCTTTGCTCGAGTGAGCAAAGGTTAAGTTAGAGTATTTGATCGGTGTATTTTATATACACCTTTTGAGTCGATCTAGTTAGTCTTTTGTCCCGTTTGTACATACAAAGTGTCGTATTAGGATAGATTTTCTTTCTTTTGAGTCAAAGTGGCTAAAGTGGCCAAATGGCGGAAAAGGAGCGAAAAGAGGAAAAAGAGGAGGTACTAGAGTGAAACGGAGAAAGTGGCAAGCGAGGTGAAATCAGACTGCGCGGCCTCCTGTGATCGAAGCGAGGCTGCGCTATTATTCGAAGAAGCTGCAGAAGATTGACGCCATGGCTCTCGAAGACAGAAGCGGGCGGCGCTAAACATCAGAAGCCACAGGAGTTGCAGTGGCCGGCTCGAACAGCGAATGCTCGTCGCGCGCCAAAACACCAGTATTGCAGAACTTTAGGCGCATGCCGACAGCGAACGCGCTGCCGCGGAAAAAATTAGGTCTTTTGCGGATTTTTGGGCGAACTGGAAGGAAAAGAAGGGAGGCGTTTTAAAACTATATAAGGAGAACCCTAGGCAGTTTTTGAGGTCCCCTTTCTTGCACAACTCAAGATTCTTGACTTGGAGTTTGGATACCATTAGCTTAGTAATTTCTTTTTCCTTTCCTTTATTTATTTGGTTTTGCATGATGAACTTTGAATTAGTTCTTGTCATATTCATGGCTAGGAACTAATTCTCTTATAGAACTTTCTATGTTGAATTCTTGAACCTTATGTTATAAAGTAATGCATGCTTATGGTTATTATTCTTATTGAGAGATCTATCGAATAATTGAGTTGAATTCTTGGTAGCTAATTGACAACTAGTTATCACTATATGATTTCTAATCAGTTACGAAAGGAGGATTGTGAATATCTTGTAAGTTGGGTGAAGCGGTCTTGAATTGGGGATGAAAATACCTCAATTAGATTTGTAAGCGTTGATGAGAGGCTTAACAACCCTAATTTTGCGCGTTGTGCGTGACGGTCAACTAGGTTTTGTGCTTAATCCTCCTATAGAGTTACCCTTATCGTGAAAGTTAGGTAAGGAACAATCTGGGGTTGAGTGTTTATATAACTTAACGGGAGTATAAAGCGATTTACGTAAACTGCTTTCTCCAAAAGAAGAACACCATAAGTAATGCATTAACAAGTAACATAAGCGGATAGTAAGGATACATAGAAGCCCTATTCTCATCACACCTGAAGTAAGTCTTTACATTTAAATAGCTTTTGAAATTCTTAGTTATAAACAACCAATCAAATATTAATTCGCCAAATAGATACTAGAAAATAGATCACTGGTACTTGAACCCTAATCCTAGAGGACGATATTCGGTCTTATCTAAGACTATACTACTTGATACGATAACGTGCACTTGCGTTTAAAGTGTGTGCAAAAACGCGCATCAATGCCCCCAGGGAGTCTCATTTCAATGCTCTTAAGCGTATCATTCGATACATTAAGGGCTGGGCGTCGTTTCAGACTTAGCGTCGTTTTCGGACTTAGCGTCGTTTTCGGACTGGTCGTCGTTTTCAGACGTGGCGTCGTTTTCGGACGCGGCGTCGTTTTCGGACGCGGAGTCGTTTTCGGACTTGTTGCTGCTGCTCCTGTAGACTAAAGCTCAAGGAAGAGTTAGTGCATAACTGCTAAGACAGACTAATAAAGCATGAATGATAAAATGCAATTTCGAGACCAGAGAAAATCTTCCTTGTGTAGATGTAATATGCTGATGATGGCGTCGTTTTCGGACTTCTTTGTCTTGATAACGTCGTTGCACGGGCGTCTTCTTTGGCGTCGTTGCGTAGACGCAATGCTGATGGTGTCGTTGCACACCTGATGTTGATAACGTCGTTGCTGGGCGTGTTCTTCGGCGTCGTTGCGTAGACGCAATCTTGATGGTGTCGTTGCACGGACACAATCGCGATGATGTCGTTACTGGACATAATCGCGATAACGCGTCGTTACTGGGCGTGTTCTTCTTGGCGTCGTTGCGTAAACGCAATCGCGATGATGTCGTTACTGGGCGTGTTCTTCTTGGCGTCGTTGTGTAAACGCAATCGCGATGGCGTCGTTACGGGCGTGTTCTTCTTGGCGTCGTTGCGTAGACGCAATGCTGATGATGTCGTTGCCTTGACATAATGCGATAACGCGTCGTTGCACGGGCGATGTTCCTTTGGCGTCGTTGCGTAAACGCGATCTTGATGGTGTCGTTACTGGACACAATCGCGTGCGTCGTTGCCTGGACGTATTGCTGCTGGCGTCGCTGCGTAGACGCGATGCTGATGGTGTCGTTGCCTGGACACAATGTTGATAACGTCGTTGCTTGGACGTATTGCTGCTGGCGTCGTTGCGTAGACGCGATGCTGATGGTGTCGTTGCCTGGACACAATGTTGATAACGTCGTTGCTTGGACGTATTGCTGCTGGCGTCGTTGCGTAGACGCGATCTTGATGATGTCGTTGCACGGACACAATCGCGATAACGCGTCGTTGCTGGGCGTATTCTTCTTTGCTCGTAGAATAAATGCTCCTGCGAACTAAGCTTGAGAAAACGTTAGTGTATACCTGTCTAAACAAAATGATAAATATATATGAGAAATGCAATTATGTGAATAAGGATGTCTTCCCTATATGATATGTGGGGTGTTGTGAATGCTGAGATGTTGTCCTTGGGCGGACATGCTAGATGCTGCCACTGACGAATTGTCATGATGCCTTTGTTGTGATGCATTCGTGAACCATGTGGATGGTCATGATGTCTTTGTTGTGCGTTTGTGCTGCATGAGTTACAATTTGACTCTAGGCGAGCCGATGCGCTATAATTTGTTGCGGACTTTTGAGTTATTTGTTGATTATCGGTGCCTCTATCTCTCGGCGTATGGAATCATATTTGTCGGTGTCCTTTCGTGGCTAAGTCCTTAAAGATGTCGATTTGGTGGCCCAGTCGGATATATGTCGTCGCTGGACATAATCTTGATAACGCGTCGTTGCTGGGCGTGTTCCGCTTTACATAGGATAGATGCTCGCAAGCTTGAGAAAACATTAGTGTATACTGTTTAAATGAAATGGTAAACACATACGAGAAGTGCAATTTTATGGGTAGAGATGTTGTCCCTGCTACGTCAGATGAATACTGAGATGTCGTCCTTGCATAGACATGCTAAATCTCGCAGTGAATTGCCATGATGCCTCTGTTGGGTGTGATGCATTGGTTGCCAATTTGACTTTGTGCCCTAGTTGATGCGCTAGGTTTTGTTGCGGAACTCTGAACTTTGATTGCCGATTGTTGATGCCCCTTTCTGCTGCTGCTGCTTCTGATGCGGACTTTGGATTGTTGTCATCCTCTGCCTTTGTTGCTTTTGCTGCTTCTGCTAAACCTTTCGCCGTATTTTCCATTTCGGCTATTGCACTTTCTGCTTTTGTTAATATGAAAAGACCTGCGCTCAAAGAAAATTTGTGAGTTTTGGGGGGGGGTCGATTTGTATTTGACTTCGCCGCCTTGTCCCTTGACATCTGCGTGCAGTGCATTTGGACTGCAACCATATGCGGTTTCTGCTTTGTCCCAGTTTTGAATATGCAAAGGGCGTTTGGCCTAAAGTGGGTCTTAATGTAGTTGCTTGTAGTGATGTTTCTGGGCCTTCTAATTTCGGCCTGTAGGGTTGCCATTTGCTGTGGTAGCTGGGCGAGCTGCTTGATCGGATCTATGTTGCTTTTCTTTTCTGAGACTCCCGCTTTGCCTATAGGAACCAAGACAGGTTCCGACTCGTTCCGCTCAAATGCCCTCGAATCGGTCATGTCGCTGGGCCGTGCCTTTGATCTTGCGAAATATTGATGCTCTGCCATTGCTAAGTCAAATACAAATCGACCTTTGGGGGGAGATGATAAATCTTTCTAAAAATGCAACAAACGGTGTTAGCATAAAGCACATAATTTGCGGGTATGTAGCAGATATATATTGCATATAGCACATTCAAACGTTTCCTAACATGCAAAGGGAACCTCTTTATGCCAGAGGTAAGCCTAAACGTCACTTATGCGAGATTATGACGGATTTGTCCAAGTCGTCCAACTATAATGCCTTTGTTGGAAATGGCGACCAAATGACGGTGCACTTTTCCCAATTTCAGCATGTCATGATTGGGTTTGGATTTGTCTGTCATTGTCACGCTACACATAATATCTTTGGTTAGTCGTTGGGTTGAGAAACCCGTCGGCAGGTTTAGTGTCTTCCTAATTGTGGTGTCGATGCAGGGCCGACCACCTAAGGTAAATGCATGCATGCCTAAAATAAGGGTGGTATAGCTCTATCTTAAGTTTGCTAAGATTTGGCTTTTACGGGCCTTGAGTTCCCGAGCGGACTACTCGAGTGAGAAGGCTACGCGGTGATCGAGACGATCTAACTCCGCAGCGCTGACTCTCTTAAATTTGGGTATTTGAAGAAATTTGCGGGTCTTGGCACACCAGGCGTGAGTGTGTGATTGTGTGAATTTTCCAGAATGGAAGAAATATGAGCGGAATGCCAGTTTAAGGAAAGCAGTAAAGCAGGTAGCAAAAAATAACAAAATACAATACACAAAAATTAAATGCAAAATAATTGCCAAATAATTATCCTAGGTCTGTTGTGGTTAAGAACCTAAAATCCCCAGTGGAGTCGCCATTTCTGTCGCGCCCTTTTTCGGCCGCGGCATTTTATTAATAAGCGAGCCCTGCTTAAAATGCAAAATGTTAGAAAATAAAATAAAGTGCTAAATGTTCAAAAATGCTTAAAGGTTTTAAAATGCTAAAGGATGCCAAAATTGCAAAAGACGCCAAAATTTAAAGAGGCTAAAATTTAAAATGCTAAAAGGTTGCTAGGGATTGCTAAAATGTGCTAATATGCTAAAAAGATTAATTTTAAAGCTAAAGGGTTGCTAGAATGCTAAGGGTTCGCGGAGTCGCCACCTAATTAGTTTGGGTGAATTAGGACACCTAAATGTTTAACTAGTAAACATTAACTCTATTTTATCGGTCTGCTAAACTTAATGAGATTCTGAGTAAGGGTTCTTTATTATCCTAAAGGGAAGGGGTTAGGCACCCTAAAGGATCCGCTAACTTGCGGTTGTCCGTTCAAACCTAGGGTAATTATTATGTTAGAGAAAATGCATAGTTTTAAAAGATGATGCAAGTGCTTTATAAGAGAATGCGTTTTGATAAAAGATTTACAAGTCCGATGCTACGAAGCGTGCGTAAGGTTTAAAATTATGCATTTATAAAAAATAATAATACAGAATTGGTGTATTTACTAAAGATATGCATTTCATTTTGCAAAAATCAGTTTTGATTAACAACATGCAAGGTATGATATAAAGATTCCATATTTTTTACAGTTCGATAATAAGAAGGTAATTTTTATTCAAAGATTAATGAGATTAGAGCCATAAAATGCATATAAAGTTTAAAGCATGCCTTATATTATTTATAAAAATATGTGATGCAGAAAATGGTTATTAGCTAACTGTATTTATTTACTTAGTTAATCTTGGTTATGATATACCCTAAGTAAGAAATAAAGTGTTGATTTTATGATGCAAGTTAAATTGTTTAGATTATTTTGTCAGAATTTAGACATGCTTAATAGTCCTAAAAGACAAATAAAGTAAAAGTGCATTTCTGATTATGAATTACTTCCCCACCTTATATGTTTGAAGGCTAATTATTCTAGCTATCCTAAATATTACAGAAATAGAGTAATTAGATTACAATAAACAAATAAATGAATAAATAGTGAGTAAAGAGAGGATGGGATTTAAGGATGCTCTTTACGCGGATGACGACATCCTATTTGTTTTTCTAGGAATTCCTGAAGCGGGAACGGGAATGCGGATGCAGATGCGGGTTGCCATTTGAAATAGCTCGCGACGAGTCTCGCAACGAAACTCTTCGTTTTGCTCCGATGCGTGCCATGTAAAAATAAAGAAAAGATAAGGATTAGTACATATCCAACTTTTATCAAAAATAATAAATAAGCATTTGGCATAAATCGGAAGCAAGCTGTTTTAGGGGGGGGCGGGACCCTAAATAATTCTAAATTATTCTGAGCTATCATCCTACTTCAAACAAAACAACAGAGAAGAGCTGAAGTAATGGCTACTTAATGATAAAGGTTTAGCAGGAGATTTCCCCTCTTATTCTTCAGTGTTTTAAAATGGATGTATAGATCCAATAGGTATACATTTTTAGTAGGGAAAACAGAACACAAGAACATAATTTCAATAAGAGCAAAGACATTTTATCATTTATGATCAACTTAAGTAAGCTTTGATATTTAACTAACCCTTGCATGTGTTATTGCATTTTGACTCAAAGTAATAGACAGGTAGTCTCCCCGATATATATATATATATATATATATATATATTTTGCTAATGGTATAAAGGATTTAAATAACTCAACCCAATAGGTGTAGGCACAAGAAAAGGATTTAGACAGATAACATGGTTCAAAAGCAGTTGCAAAGTTCCACGAGAAGACAAATTTGTCTAACCTGATACACATAAGTCAAAAATTCATGATTAAGTCTATGTAAATTTCTAAACTGGTATGGTCATGCATAGACTTCAATTAACACGAAAATCAGAGCATTCTGAACACTATACACATCATATATGATGGAAATAACTGCAAATTTGAACATAAGAAGAGGAGACAGATAAGTAACACATCAAACAGGATGTGTACAGGGGCAGTCCAATGACTGCATTAGATTTATGGAGTTGCTGGGGAGTGGAAAGCGTAATTAGACTGAGATTAAGACAGCTGCTAGGCAACTTACATCAGGCAGTAAATGATCAAAATAAGTCATTCTAAATAACACTTTAACCAGACTCAACACATCCAACTCTAACTGCAAGTATAATAAGATTCAACAAGTGTAATTCAACAGATAAGGACCGAGGTATATGATAAATGGGAGATCTTATAAGGGCATTTTTGACACCTGACACAGACAAAGCAAGCATACTATACATCTGGACTAACCTGAGAGCACTTGAGTGAACCAGTTACAGGTCAACAATGACCAAAGTATGAAGGGAAAGATTTTTAGACGCAATCATTCCACCAATTCTTAGAAGGGCTATATTACATGAATCAATTTATCAAACCAAAGCACACTGCTGAAAGAAACTGGATCTAAGGGATGCTTATAGGTCAGGCTTACAAAAATGTATCTATACAGATCTGTAGACGACCTCAGCTGAAGATGGTACTTCAGATACATAGAACATAAGTTGCACATATAGCACCTCCGAAGCAGATTTAACATGATCCAAATAATTCCAACTAGACTCCAAACAGCAGACGATTCATTCAGTCATTCAAAGGATGCTAATACAGATTGAGCATGTTTACAATTACATTTACGAATTTTAGTAGAAATCTATACTAATCGACGACTTTCTCGATCGACTCAAAGACACATAACAAACATCAATATCGCTTAGTATAGGCCTAGTCAGTCATATCAAATGTGTATCATACACACACACGAATAGCCGAACGAAATAAAAAAGCAAGGGTGATGAATTTACCTTCTCCGGGCAGCGACCCGGGGCAGCGTATCAAGTCGTCGGTCCAATCGACGGGTTTTGGGGTTTTGCGATGCGAATGAAGGGAAGGTTTGTTTGCTGATTTTTTTTTTGGGCTGGAATTGAAAAAAAAAGGTTCGGACTTCCTATTGTTGCTGTGCTAATGGTCTAGGTGTTGAACCTTAACTCCCGATGCTCTGTCGATTCTTGCTACTGAACTCCCTCTGAATTGCCTCTTCTATGCTCTCGGGTCTGCCCTAAACTGATGCCTTTGCATGTGCTTATATAGCCTAACCCTAAGTTCTAATATTGGTAAGCAATTAGGGCTGATTCTAGGCTGAGATTTTGGCTGAGATTTGTATCGATTTGGGCAGCTATGGTAAGGTAAAGATCGAGGTGTTTAAAGAGAGATATTGATTTCTATGGCAAGGACAGGTTGGCTAGGTGCGCGTGGGTGAAGGGAAGCCCGGATTCTCCGGCGAGAAATCCGGGCATGGCGGCGACGATTGAGGCTTTTAGTTTTAGGGTTCTTCAGTTAGGTTTTAGACGATGGGGCTAAGGGAAGAATGAAGGGAAGTCAAGGGCTTGGGCGACGTGGGCTTCTGATAAGGGGTAGAGCGTGGGCCGGGTCAGGGGAATAAGGGAAAGGTTTGGGCTGGTAGTTAGTATTAGTTAGGGGTTAATTAGTAATGTTTTAATTAGGCTTTTAATTAGGTATTTAATTCTAGGAGTTAATTAATTAGTTTAATGTGCTATTTAATTAATAGTTTTTAGGTTTTTAATTAGTGACAAAGTGATTAAAAAATTTTAATTAGGTATTTAATTTTAGGAGTTAATTAACTTAATGAATTGTGCTTAAATTATTTGAGTGCTTTATTAACCTAGTTGTTATAAATGCGGGCGTGCTATTTAATTAACCCCGTAGTACCCTTTTAATATTTTAGCACCCTTTTAAATACTTTTTAAACAATTAGCATTTCTTTTATTTATTTTCTAACATTTGCATTTTAAGCAGGGCTCGCTATTTATTTAGAAGTCTGCGGTAGAAAAGCGACAGTAAACGGCGACTCCTTTGGGATTTTAGGTTCTTAACCACAACAGACCTAGGGTTATTGTTTGGCAATTATTTTGCATTTAATTTTGTGTGTTGTATTTTGTTTATTTTTTTGCTACCTGCTTTACTGCTTTCCTTAAACTGGCATTCCGCTCATATTTCTTCCACTCTGGAAAGTTCACACAATCACACACTCACGCGCTGGTGTGCTTCGCGCACCCGCAAATTTCTTCAAATACCCAAATTTTAAGAGAGTTGGCGCTGCGGAGTTAGATCGGTTCGTCGATCAGTGCGTAGCCTTCACTCGAGTTGTCCGCTCGGGAACTGCGTCGTAAAAGCCAAATCTTAGAAACTTAAGATAGAGCTATACCACCCTTTATTTTAGGGCATGCATGCATTTACCTTAGGTGGGTTGGTCCTTGGCATCGACACCACAATTAGGAAGACACCAAACTTGTCGACGGGTTTCTCAACCCAAACGACCAACCAAAGATATTATGTGTAGCGTGGCAATGACACAAATCCAAACCCCATCATGACATGCTGAAATTGGGAAAAGTGCACCGTCATTTGGTCGCCATTTCCAACAAAGGCATTATAGTTGGGCGACTTGGACAAATCCGTCATAATCTCGCATAAGTGGCGTTTAGGCTTCCTCCGCATAAAGAGGTCCCTGCATGTTAGGAAGCGTTTGAATGTGCTATATGCAATATATACGCTACATACGCAAATTATGTGCTTTATGCTAACACCGCTTGTTGCATTTTTAGAAAGATTTATCATCTCCCCAAAGGTCGATTTGTATTTGACTTAGCAATGGCGAGCATCAATATTTCACAAGATCAAAGGCACGGTCCAGCATGACCGATTCGAGCGGCATCCGAGCGAACAGTGAACATCTTAGTTCCTATAGGCAAAGGGTCTCGAGAAAGAAGAGCAACATGACACCTTCTCAAAGCGGGACAATGTAGGAAACTGCAGGGCTGCAAATCCAGCGGACTGTGCACGCAGCGGATGTCGACAAGCGCGGCGAAGTCAAATACAAATCGACCCCCAAAACTCACAAAATTTTCTTTGGCGCAGATCTTTTCATATTAAGCGGCAAATGCAATAGCCAAGCGAAAATACGGCGAAGTTTCTTCGCAAGAAAAGCAATGAGGCGTAAGATATGACAAAAAAAATCTCAAAATTCAAAGTCCGCATCAGAAGCAGCAGCAGCAGAAAGGGGCATCAACAATCGGCAATCAAAGTTCGAGTTCGCAACAAACCTAAGCGCGTCAACTCGGGCATAAAGTCAAACTTGCAACCGCGATCGCACACAACAAAGGCATCATAACAATTAAATCGATTTGCGGTGCGAAGCAACATCTCGATTCGTCATGCATATCGGGGCGACATCTCTATCCATAAAATTGCACTTCGTATATATTTATCATTTTGTTTAAGCAGTATACACTAACGTTTTCTCAAGCTTAGCTTGCGGAGCATTTATTCTACGCGAGCGGCACGTCGTGCAACGGCGTTATCGGCAAGCAAGTCTACGCAGCGACGCCAACAAAGAATACGTCCAGTAACGGCGTTATCGGACAAAGAAGTCCACGCAACGACGCCAACAACACGCCCGCATAACGGCGTGATCAGCAAGTCCACGCAACGGCGCCCGAAGAATACGTCCGGACATAACGGCGTTATCGGCCGCAGCAAGTCTACGCAGCGACGCCCGGAAGAACATCGCCCAGTAACGGCGTTATCGACAAAGAAGTCCACGCAACGACGCGCGGAATACGCCCGGCGCACGTCGACAAGCGGCGTTATCGGCCGGCAAGTCTACGCAACGACGCGGCGAAGAACCGCCCGTAACGACGTTATCGGCCAAGCAAGTCCACGCAACGACGCCAAAGAACAACACGCCCGAACGGCGTGATCGGTAAGTCCACGCAACGGCGCCCGAAGAATACGTCCGACAACGGCGTTATCGGCAAAGCAAGTCTACACAACGACGCCGGCGGAGACGTCCGTAACGGCGTAATCAAGAAGTCCACGCAACGACGCCCGGAAGAACACGCCCGCACAACGACGTAATCGGCAAGTCCACGCAACGACGCCGGCAACATCGTCCGGACAACGGCGTAATGGCGAGTCCACGCAACGACGGCAAGCAACCGTCGCCCAGTAACGGCGTTATCAAGACAAAGAAGTCCAAAACGACGCCATCATCGCGATATTACATCTACACGAGAAGATTTTCTCTGTTCTCAAAATTGCATTTTTATTCATGCTTTATTATTACGTCTTAGCGGTTATGCACTAACTCTTCTTTGAGCTTTAGTCTACGGAGCAGCGAAGAATAAGTCCAAAACGACGCCAAGTCAAAACGACGCCAAGTCCAAAGCGACGTCAAGTCCAAAGCGGCCAAGTCCAGAAACGACGCCAAGTCAGAAAGCGCTAAGTCCAAAGCGACGCCAAGTCAGAAACGACGCCAAGTCAGAAAGCGGCGCCAAGTCAGAAACGACGCCAAGTCGAAAGCGGCCAAGTCGAAACGACGCCAAGTCCGAAACGACGCCAAGTCCAAAACGGCGACAAGTCCAAAGCGACGGTCCAGAAACGACGCCACGTCCGAAAGCGACGACAAGTCCAAAACGACCGGTCAAACGACGCCATCATCGCGATATCACGCGGGACGATTTCTATACTCCGAAATTACATTTCTTACGCGTGCTTTATTATTCGTCTTAGCGATGCACTAACTCTTTCTTGAGCTTTAGTCTACGGGGACAATTGCGGAATGACAACGATCCGCGTCCACAATCGCAACACGCGTGCGGCGAAATCACAACATTTGCAAAGATCGCATCAACACAAGAGCATCATATTTTTGCAGGATAACCTTCTACTCACAGTTGCACTACTTTTAAAATTATACATCATCATTTTTGCCTTAATGATTATCTAACCGTTTGTTCAAGTCTCGGCGACGGCGGCGAGAACCTGGCGTGGATTTTCTCTTCAAATAACCGGCAATCTGGGGGCCAACCTTCCCAACGATTGCGAAGCGACCAGCGTCGGTCCACTCGCTCACATCACCATAGAACCCGGCCACAAGCCATAGCACACCCTGTGTTCAAGCGATTATATTCTTTACTTTTACTTTAGCCCAAAGGTCACCATAACTCGACACTGGGACAAATTTTGAGTCCGCGTTAGCCCGCCGTAGTGTTTAGACCATGGTAACCCAGTGTCGTCATAACTCGACCTCGGGGCGATTTTTGATTTTTGTGTCACTTTACACGCGGCATTTACGCAATCACGAAGATCGAGACAAAATTGGCTATGAGTCAACGTCTTTGTCCGAAGATTCTTCCATCATCTCCATACAAAGAGGGACATCTGTTGACACCCAATTTTGACCCTCCCGTCCAGCCATTAACTATAAAATTACACTAATTTTGTAAAATAATTTTTTAGGGATTTTTTATAATAAAATACAACAATAAAACATAAATACATGCATTAATAATTAATTTAATAATGGCATCGCGTCTTACGTAGAGTTTTAAGCATTTAGAGTCCCGCGCCCGCACCTATTAACTTTAAGCTTTGTCGTAATTCTTAAATAATTAATAAATGCATAGAATAAATAATTTAGCGATAATGTCGTGTCAGGTAGCATAGCCGCATTTATTAGTAATCATTTGTAATTTAAAAATCAATTTTAACCTGATATATGCATTTAATAGCACCGCATTTGTAAAAGCTTTAAAAAAAAAAAAAAAAAAAATTCTTAAATATCATTTTTGCATTTAGCATCTAAATAATTCAATCTAAGCATTTTGATTTTAATTTAACTTCGCAATAATGCATAACAATAAGATTTTAAATAATAGCGTCGCATTCTAAAGTATTAAGCATTAATTAAATAGCACGCCCGCATTTATTTATTATAACAATTAGACTAATTTAGCACCTAAATAATTAGACCAATTTAGCACCTAAATAATTAGACTAATTTAGCACCTAAATAATTATAATAAAGCACCTGAATAATTTAACTAAATTCATTAATCTAAATTAATTAATTAACTCCTAACTAATAACTAACCCAGCCTACCTAATTAAACTCTACTTAATTGAACTAACAAGCCCAAAACCTTTTCCCTTGCTTCAGCCCGCGACCCACAGGCCCAATACCCGCAGGCCCTATTTCCCTCAGCTTTCTTCAGCCCATTCTTCTTACCTTATCATCGTCTCCTCACAGAACCAGACGGACACCTCCAAAAACCTAAAGCCTTCCATCGCCGCCTTCGAGAACCCCGATATTCTCGCCGGATTTTCGGCTGAAAATCCGGCGACACTTTCCTTTACCCACGCACCCAGCCAACGTGTTTCTTACCATAACCAGCGCCCAAATATCACACGAATCAATACGAATCAGCACATATCTCGCCAAGAATCAGTACGAAATCGCATTGATTGCTTACCAACTTTAGAACCCGAATTAGGGCTATAAATATAGAAGCTATATACATGCAAAGGCATCAGTTGGAGGGGAGAGCAGAAATTAAGAACAGGGTCAGTCGAACATAGGTCAGAAAGGGGGGTAGCAATCAATGGGGACACCCTTAGCAGTAGTGTCGAACCCAGTAGATATACAGACAGGGTAGGGCAGCCACAGTTAGCACACCCATAGGCAGACCGATAGCATCGACTCAGAGGGGTAGCAATCGATAGGGACATCCCTTAGCAGCAGTCAACAATCGTAAAAGACAGAGACGAGGGGGTTCAGTAGCAAGGGAACAGATCATCGATACAGAGCTCAGTTGGAGAGGACACAGAGCATCACTAGCATAGCACGAAATAGGTAGTCCAAACCTCCTTATTTCAATTCCAACCAAAAATCAGCAAACAAACCAGTCGACCTGTCACTCGCATCGCAAAGCCCAAAACCCGTCGATTGGACCGACACTTGATACGCTGCCCCGGTTCGCCGCCGGAGAAGGTAAATCCAAACTCTTTTCAGTTCATTTGGCATTTTTGTGCACTTTCTGTATTAAATGTGTAGTAGTTTAGTTTTGTTTGCATATTCTGAGATTAGCACGACTTGATGATGCACAAATGTAATGTCAGCTACCGTTTAAACTCGGCTTTCTTCTGGACTATTTTATTTCTGTGTTTATGTTTTTTTTTCTCTGTGTGTGTTTTCTGTCGATTAACATGTTTTACGATAGGAATATATTTATGTATAGATACTTGATAGATGGCTGTGATGGTTTAGAATAGCTGGTGTAATCAAAATGATGTGTTGTGTACTGGTGTTTATTACTTCAGTCATCTATATATGAGTATGTTGCCTATGGTTTGGTTCCTTATGGGTCATCTGTAGGCTGAAAATCCATGAAGTATGCTGGTTTATTTCGTGTGTGTGTGTGTGTGTTAAGCTTCTTCACAAGCTAGTATGTCCTGTCATTCATACCTGTCCCATGGCTAAATTGTCCATCTATGGATATGCATTATTTTCCCAGATATCCAAATCTGGAATGTTTTACATAGCCTTTCAGATTGGCCACCAAAATGTATCCAGTCCTTCCCTTCACTTGCATATATACCTGCATTCATCTGTTAAGTATAGCTTTGACCCCTTGTGTTCTGTTTCGTTTTTTTTCTCCTAAGGTTGGCACTGGTGGATTAGTTTAAATCTCGTTTGCTCAGTAGCAACCTGCTTAATACGCTGTGAACCTTTCTGGATTGGAATTTTACTGATGCCTAGATAACCAGTATAGATTCAGGCATGTTAGATTGTCTGGTAAAATATTTGTGTTTGGTCTTGTTATTTAATGAAACAGTGCTCGTAGTTAATCAAGTGGCATTTTTTCTATAAATTCTTGTATCTAGTGTTTATGCTTGGATATATATGAGCCTGAGATATGTGATTCAATATACTGTAGGTAGTACTATCATTTAGTATGTCATCCCTATTTGCCATCCTAGGATATTTATGGGCTTAGCTCATTCTTTGTTATCTCGTTGATTTACTCTGTATTCTTGCAACATTTTGAGCCCAACCCACTGTTTATCCTTTTCTTACTTCATTGTGTTAATTTGAGCCAATAAAAATAGTTGGAATTAGTCTACTTTTGCTAGTATATTTTAATTACATAGATGAGTTTAGATATCCTTTAATTAGTATATTTATTGTCCCTTCTTCTCTCCCTTTGCATAAAGCCCATCACTCTGTTCAGCTAAATGGTAAGTCCAGTACATTTCAGCCCTAGCTAATTAGACCAAGGTCCAATAACATATAGCTTTCATGAGTTATTTATCTATATTTTACTTATGTGTACAAATTCAAGGTTTCATTTCTGTTTTTCTACTCTGCCTTATTGCTGTGTCCGTTATTCTGGTTTGGTTTTGAACATGTTTACATGCATTCTGGGTCTGTTATGATCTGCAAATCTCTTAATAAAAGAGTTTTATTTCTCCTCTCTGTTTATCCCTCCATTTCATAATGCATAACCTTGTCCGCCTTCGTCCTGTTTCGATTCCTATTTTTAGAGACTGATAATTAAATGTTAGCTAAAATACGCACATTCATATTATTTGGACATATACTAATCCTTATCTTCTTTTTTTACATGAAACGCAACGCCTTGGAGCAAAGGGAAGAGTCTCAATACGAGACTCGTTGCAACCAATTTAACACCCGCATCTATGTGCATTTCCACTCCGCATCAGAGATTCCAAAGCTAGAGGCGGAATTACGTCGCCTTTCTCCGAGTCGCCATTGTTAACTCATATCCTCTCCCTATTCATTGATTGTAATTAATTGTCTAAACGCTATACTAATTAATTAGCATTCATTAATAGTTAAACCCTGAATCAATAGCTAGAAATCAGTTTGATTTACGTACTTTAGGCTTATCCTACACTTGCATAATAAGCTGAAATATTACTTACCTAGATATCCTTAAAACCGTGGTATAATTTCCTATTAATACAGAATAAGAAATACTGCTTTTGCATAATAGACACGTCCTCCCTCTTATCACAAAACATTATATCCTCATGCTAAGCAATATATACCCCTTAGGTAAAGGAATACTGGCATACATTTTACTTCTATTATATTCCTAACTAAGATAGTATTTAGGCATCCTAACTGCACAGTTTTATAAAACTAACGCCTCACTTCTTTAATTGCGCAGATAAATCTATGGCCCATAAAGCACCTTCCTAGCATTCTTTAGCATTTCTAGCCCTCTTAACATTCTTTAATCACCCTTTAATATTTAGCACCCCTTTACTTTTAAAATTACTTAAACATTTTAGCACTTTTAATATTCTAGCAATCCGTTAAGCATCTTTAAATATCGCCTTGGCGCATTCTGTCCTTAACATTTTAGCACCTCCTATTTTAGGCATATTAGCATTACTTTCAGCATTTTGGCATTTAGCACTGTCAAGCACCTCTTAGCACCTTTAGCACCCTTTAGCTTTAAAATCAATCTTTTAGCACATTTTAGCAACCTTTAGTATTTCAAGCACTTTAAACATTTAGCATTTGACTCTTTCATTTATAACACCCTTGCCCTTTTTAGACTTAAGCACCTTTAAACATTTTAACTTTTTTTTAACATTTTATTGAGCGGGAAGATCTTTTGCTTTGCATTCTTTTAAAATATAATATTTACCCTAGGTTTGGCAGACAAATGAGTTAAGCGGATCTTAGAGGTGCCTAACCCTTCCTCTAGATTAATAAAGAACCCTACCTAATCTCACTAAGTTTAGCAGACCATAAAATGGAGTTAATGTTTTACTTTAAACTAGTTAAACATTTAGGTGTCCTAATTCACCCAAACTAATTAGGTGGCGACTCCGCGAACCCTTTAGCAATTTTTTAACTTTAGCACCTTTTAGCATCTTTAGCCTTTTAGCACCCTTTTGCACTTTTAGCCTCTTTTGCGATTTTAACATTCTTGTAATATGATTCCCTTTTATTTATTTTCTAACCTTTTTAATTTGAACAGCAGGAGTTTTATTTAGAAATGCCGCGGCCGAAAAAGGGCGCGACACCTGTCAAAGATCATGTATGCTGTAGTTGCTAGAAACACCTAGTGAAGTAAGGTGGAATAATGTAAAGGAATGGAAGCAGCTATCTAAACACTTAGGTTAGAGATGCCAAAAACTCACAGAATCTGTCTATTTGGAGTCTCTTGCTTGAGTTATGTATGCTAAATGATAAATGCTTATGTGTTATGACTGCTTGCTATTTGAGGCGAAATAGTTAGGATATGCATGTTAGGGAGATGACTCAGACATTTCTTTGATAGCCAATTCTTACCATTCTTTTCTATCCCGTACTTTAAAAATATCACTAGTTAGCCCCATTGAGCCTAAAATTTGAAACTTCTTCTTTGACACCCTATATTCCCACAAAGTGTACCATAAGTGAAATTATGAAACAGTAGGAGTACATTGTGTTAAAAGAAAACAAAAGAATGAATAAAGTCTGTTGCACCCCAATACAAAAGTAATAAGAAATAGGCAAAAGCCTAAGTTTGAAGTGCTTGTCATTATTATATACTTCATTCTCCCAAAACAAAGAGGAAGGATAGAATTGAAGTGAAGTAAAGAATCAAAAGAAAAGGGAAAATTGAAAAGCCAAAGAGCATGGTACAGAAAAATGAGCCTAAATGCCTATCTTTACCAACCCCTACCTAAGCTGCATTACAACCCCAAAGTCCTCAAGATCTCTTTTATGTATATCCAATTAGTGGAGAATAGCAAGTAAGCATGCCATAGGAATTTTTGAATTTATATGCATACTGAGTACACCGACTTCCATTTAAGCATGATAAGTATGAGTTTGCGAAATATCTAGCTCAACGTGTTGAAATTCCATGCTATATGTTCCTGCGATATTATTCGCTAACCTTCATGTTTTTCTAGTTAACATTCATGCAAAGCAAAAGTGATCAATGGCGGAGTCATTTATTTTCTTTGTTGATTTTCTTATTTATCGAGTCTGTCATTTTATTTCTTTCTTTTATCTTTGCTCGAGGAGCAAAGGTTAAGTTGGGGGTATTTGATCGGTGTATTTTATATACACCTTTTGAGTCGATCTAGTTAGTCTTTTGTCCCGTTTGTACATACAAAGTGTCGTATTAGGATAGATTTTCTTTCTTTTGAGTCAAAGTGGCTAAAGTGGCCAAATGGCGGAAAAGGAGCGAAAAGAGGGAAAAGAGAGTCTTAGCAAAGCGGAGAAAGTGGCAAACGAGTGAAATCGGACTGCGCCGCGGCCTCCTGCGATCGAAGCGAGGCGCGCGCTATTATTCAGAAGGCTGCAGAAGATCTGTACGCGCGCCTCGAAGACGAGCAGCGCGGCGCTAAACATCCGAAAGCCACAGAGTTGCAGTGCGCGGCTCTCGCATGCCAATATCGGGCGCGGCGCCAAAACACCCAAGTATTGCAGAACTTTAGCGCGCGCCGACACATGGCAGCGACGCGGAAAAATTAGGTCTTTTGCGGATTTTTGGGCCAGCTGGAAGGAAAAGAAGGAGGCGTTTTAAAACTATATAAGGAGAACCTAGGCAGTTTTGAGAGTTCCCTTTCTTGCACAACTCAAGATTCTTGACTTGGAGTTTGGATACCATTAGCTTAGTAATTTCTTTTTCCTTTCCTTTATTTATTTCAGTTTTGCATGATGAACTTTGAATTAGTTCTTGTCATATTCATGGCTAGGAACTAATTCTCTTATAGGCTTTCTATGTTGAATTCTTGAACCTTATGTTATAAAGTAATGCATGCTTATGGTTATTATTCTTATTGAGAGATCTATCCAATAATTGAGTTGAATTCTTGGTAGCTAATTGACAACTAGTTATCACTATATGATTTCTAATCAGTTACGAAAAGGAGGATTGTGAATATGATGTAAGTTGGGTGACGGTCTTGAATTGGGGATGAAAATACCTCAATTAGATTTGTAAGCGTTGATGAGAGGCTTAACAACCCTAATTTTGCGCATTGTGCGTGGCGGTCAACTAGGTTTTGTGCTTAATCCTCCTATAGAGTTACCCTTATCGAAAGTTAGGTAAGGAACAATCTGGGGTTGAGTGTTTATATAACCTAACGGGAGTATAAAACGATTTCAGTAAACTGCTTTCTCCAAAGAAGAACACCATAAGTAATGCATTAACAAGTAACATGGCGGATAGTAAGGATACATAAGCCCTATTCTCATCACACCTGAAGTAAGTCTTTACATTTAAATAGCTTTTGAAATTCTTAGTTATAAACAACCAATCAAATATTAATTCGCCAAATAGATACTAGAAAATAGATCACTGGTACTTGAACCCTAATCCTAGAGGACGATATTCGGTCTTATCTAAGACTATACTACTTGATACGATAACGTGCACTTGCGTTTAAAGTGTGTGCAAAAACGCGCATCAATGCCCCCAGGGAGTCTCATTTCAATGCTCTTAAGCGTATCATTCGATACATTAAGGGCACTCTTGATTTTAGTTTGCACATATACCCCTCTGCACCAAACAGGTTGTTTTCATATACGAATGCAGATTGAGCAGGGTATCCGGACACGCGACGCTCCACCTCCGGCTTTTATATTTTTTTTGAGGGGATAATCTGACTTCTTGGTCTGCCAAGCGACAGACTACCCTATCTCGCTCCGGTGCCGAGGCTGAGTACAGATGCGTTGCAAATGTAGTAGCTGAAATTTGTTGGCTCAGAAATTTTCTGTTTGAACTTCAATGTCCTTTGCATCAGGCATCAATTGTGTACTATGATAACATCTCTGTCATCTATTTATCTCATAATCCGGTTCAACATCAGCGAACCAAACACATTGAGATAGACATATACTTGATAAAGTTGCACTAGACCATGTCAGAGTGTTACATGTTCCATCATCCTATCATTTACCAAAGAATTTCCCAGACAATTATTTCTTGACTTCAGATCCAGTCTCAACGTTCAGTTTCCTCCCGCTCTGACTGAGGTGGTGTATAAACATGTATATTATAGAAACAATTGTATCCCTACCCATAATTAGAATATTTCCATATATTGTGTAAATATAATTATGATAAGACTAAGATTCATCTTTTGTATAGACTTATGATTCATATTGTATAAGAGATGAATATTGTACTTTATATATACTTTGATAATTAATGAAAAGACTCCTGAGGGAGATCATCTTACAAAAAAAAAAACTACTTGAACAAACGTCACATGCAAAATATTTGTGTCTCAAAACTTTGACAAAACCAGGGTTTAAGCATAATTCAATGCTCAATGTTAATATTCAATGACAACATACATGTAATATAATTAACCAGATGATTGATGACGATCAATTATTCAAAAATCTAACTTAATATAATTCGACAAACCTCTTTAACGTAACAGTAGTAAGTTGTGCATTGAACAAGATTCACCCAAAAAAAGTGGAACCAAGAGGCTAATTGACGAGTGGAAGCATTGAAAATATTACTCCCTACGTTTCATATTACTTGACCACATTACTAAAAATATTCGTCCTAAATTACTTGGCCACTTTTTAAAAACAAGATAAAATTAATTAAGTTTTTTCTACTTTACCCTTAACGTTAATTATTTTTCAAAGTAATCAATATTGATTAGAGTGCAATTAATTGGAGAAGGTAAGGATAATGTAGTAAAAATACTCTTCTTATTTATGATTTTCTAAGACGTATAGAAGGAAAAGTAGCCAAGTAATATAGAGTACCAACATAAATCAGGAGTTCTTTATGGGCATTAAAAACACAAGAGGAAATTATAGTTTCATTCATAGCTGGGCATCAACCCAGAGTCCCCCCAACGTCAACTTTGTAAGGCTTGGAGTTAGAAAAAAACATACCGCCGTTGCCGGGGATCGAACCCGGGTCACCCGCGTGACAGGCGGGAATACTTACCACTATACTACAACGACTTGTTGTTCTGTACACCCCTCCATCTATTAGTGTTCTATTTAGCAGCTAACCCTATCTATAGTTTGTGTAAGAATGGATCTTGAGTCTAACTCAGCTCCAAAAACTAGCTTGTACGTTGAGAATTGTCTAAGTTCATATAAGAAGTTCATGTTTTCATTTCATTACCGAGGTGAGACTCTTAACAGTTTGTATATTTAGTAGCCCGCACACATATATTGCCTTGAAATAGCAAATTAACAGCTTATGCCATTAGCTTTGGAGTTTAAATTTTATGTCTTGACAGTGTAAAAAACACTTATACGATCAAAATCACTTAAAATTGCTTGTTCAATATAATTTGATCGCTTTAATAGTTATCTATATTTGTTTTCATGGTACCAAGTCACAGTAATTAGTGTAACAGACTAATAGTTACATGCCGTTAGCTATTAAATGATAGAATTGTATTATTTTTTTTTACATTTTAATGAGGATATAGTTTAAAATGTACAATGCATCAAACGTGAATCATCTTGATTATTTTCTTATTTTTTTAGAGCACACACTATGGTTGTGTCAAATGTGTGTATATCCTAGGGACACATTTGGTACGTTGTATTACGTTGGACTGCACTGGACAAAAAAATAATACAGCGTTTGGTGGGCATTTTCAGCCGGACTGGACTGTACTATTTCTAAAAATAGTATACTCCAACTGTCATTTTTTAGACTCATTTAGTAGATGAGTCTCTCCTGGACTGTACTAAAAATAAAAAAAATAAAAAAATACAGTTCATTATATATTAATACTCTAATATCGTTCATTGTATATTAATACAGTACAGTCCATTATAATACAGTACAGTTCAATATAAAAATATACAGTTCAGTACCAAATCAGTCCTAGTGGAACAAAAACAAAAGGCACAACTTCAAAAGCATCCGATCTCTAAAATAAGACTAAAATATCTTCTCGAAGAAGAAGACCTAACTCTAATAATTAATATCTGGAATCTCTATCCTGAAAGGTTGCGTAACTTTTACCTCTTTGAAGAAGGACGATCCCAGCGATGATTAAACCTTATCACTTGAAGGATTTAATGTCCTTTACAAGACGTTCAAAATTAGAATAAGATGATCCACCTTCCATCAAGCAATTCTTAGCTAATTTAGACATATGATTTGCTCTTTCCAAGAACTCTTCTTTTCTCACTACCATCAAATCCTTAACCATTTTCTCAACAATTTCCCTATCACATGTATCTTTCATATCAAGCCCAAGTCCCCAAACTTCTTCAACAAACCTACTATTCACTTGTTGGTCCATAAAATAAGGCCAACAAATCATAGGTATTCCTTCATACACACTCTCGAGAATCGAATTCCATCCACAATGAGTCCAGAACCCGCCCACAGCAGGATGTGCTAATACGTCTTCTTGTGGGGCCCATCCTACTATATATCCCCTTTCTTTCGTACCCTCCGCTAAATCCGCCGGATTCTTGTTTTTCCGGTCATATCCGGCCACGGAATCCGGCCGAATTACCCACAAAAATTTTTGTCCACTGTTCACCAATCCGTACCAAAACTCCATCAATTGTTCATTCGTCATTATTGCTATACTCCCAAAGCTCACGTAAATCACTGATTTAAATGGCTGATTGTTAAGCCAATTAATGCAACTTCTGTCTTCTGCCCATAAACTGTTAGATGATGGTCCCAATGAAGTTTTTTCTTCGTATAGCTTATTTTTCAGATTTGCATGGAGGGGTCCAATTGGATAGATATTTGGACAAATAGTTCGCATTTGATTGAGTGTTGGTCCATCTAGTTCTTCAAATGTGTTGAGTATTAGGCCATATGCACGTGAATTTTCTTGACCCTCTGTTTTGTAGAGTTGGATATTTGAGTCTGTAAGATTACCGGAACGGCAAAAGCCAGGTAGATCACGTCGCCGGAGAAAAGTTTCAGCTCCGGGCACGCTTCTGATTGGTTCATCTAAATCATCATCTGGAAATGTTTGAAGTAGAATGAGAAGATAGCTGAAAATTATGTGCTACAAAAATAGGCATAATCATATATGGGCTTATGGCCAATGGAAAAGATTATGCTTCTGCATGCAGGAATGGAGCCACCTATGTTCAATTGGACAACTGAATACAATACTTTCTACGTGAAACATGTGTGTGACTGGGTTCGGATTAGGATTTTTACTCAGGAATTTTAAGTATAAAAATGTAACACATGAAGAAGTGGTAATCCAACATCTACTATATATAAAAAAAAAGAATTTTAACCTTATATATAGTGTGAAAGAATCTTGAAGCAACTATAAAGTTTTTATATCTCGTATTAGCTATACGTCACAGGTTCGAGCCGTGAAATTAGTTATTAATGTTTGCACCAGAGGTGTTCACCAGTCGAGCCGACCGGGCCGACGGAATCGAATGGACCGAAGGAATCGAAAAATTTACGGGCGAGGACCGGAAAATTCGGTCCGTCCGATTTGGACCGGTTGGACCGGATTTTTATTTTTTGTTTGTTAAATGCAATTTATAAATTATTAATTTTTAAGAATGTGTTCGTTTATCAATCTCATTAAATATGTTTGTTTTTTTCCTTATCCTTCAATAAACTTTATTTCATTAATATAACTAACTTAAAGAAAATCACGAAATGTATTTGGTTCAGATACTAACCATGCACTACTCATTAATTAAAGTTACACACCACATTTATATTTTCTATTTTCTATTTGGAATTTGGACATTCCCGAAACTAGGTGCACAAAAGGTTAAACCGACCGACCAAGATCAAGATCAAGACCGAATTACAGACACTGACCGAATGGACCGAATGATTTGCCCCCACCCCCCACCACCACCCCGCCCGCCAGCCCCATCCACCTGCAGCCCCCGCAGCCCCTCCCCGCCCGGACGTATTGACATAAGAAATATAGGTTGTAAATTGATCAAACTTTATATGGTCATAACTTTGCGCTCGGACGTCCGTTTTACCTAAATTTTTTTTTGATTTCGCGTATTTTTTCGATACGGGGGTGGCCAAACCGAGTAAGCGGTTTGATTCCTCCGATTCCTCCAAAAACGTCCATCTTGCCCCTCAATTTCACTTTTCCCCCAAATCGTTACATTTTTCCCCTTTTCAAATCTAAATATCTCGCGATGTACAATTGATTTCAACGTAAAATTGCGCGTGGCACCGCATCCGGAATGTCATTTTCAATATTGAAAATTCAATTTATAAAAATTAAAAAAAAATCCGGTCCATTCCGGCCCGGACGGAAAATTCGGTTTTACGGACCGGAAAACCGGAATCGACCATTTTGACGGACCGAGGACCGGACCGGAATCTACCGGTCCGGACCGGTCCGGTCCATTCCGGTCCGATTCCGGTCCGGTCCTGTTTTGTACACCCCTATGCACCAGGGTAAGTTGCCTATAGTACACCATATTGGAGTACGTTCTTTTCCGAACCCTGTGTGAATGCAGAATGCTTCATGCACCGAGCTACCTTTTATATATACTATTTCCTCAGTCTCAATTTATATGGTGTAGTTTGACTGGGTACGGAGTTTAAAAGATAAAGGAAAACTTTTGAAGTTTGTGGTCTAAAACAAGTCAAGATACTCGTTAAGCGTAAAAGATAAAGTTTAAAGTTAAATTGTTGTCAAATAAGTAAATATATCATTCTTTTGAAACTGACTGAAAAGAAAAGTGTCATACAAATTGAAACAGATGGAGTAATTTTTTGACAATCAGGATTCAAATAAACCCCTTGCGACCCTAGTTTTACCCCAGTGTGCAAAGAATTGCTAAACTTTGAACATATATTAAACTCTAGCTCAAACTTTAATAAGTTTCAAGACGAACATAACATAAGCTCAACCGATTCAACTGAATGCAATATATGTATGTGTGTAAGAAGTGTCGAACCATCAATTTGATCCGGGATCCGCCTCTTATCAATTCGTTATAAGAAGTAAGAACCTTAAAATTTAAATTGCTTTTCATAACTTCAACACATTTTCAGTTGACTAACCAGTAAAAAGGAAGATTATGACATTAGATGTGACACTAGCAGCTTCAGAGTTTTGAAATATTTACTAACCTTCGAAAGGATATTAAGTATATAGATTCCAACGAGGTTAGGAAGGCAAAAGTAAGAATTGTAAATGAAAAAGATTGTGATGTTAAGTTTACTTACAAATAAAAAGGAACCTAACCATATTAGATTTAAGTCATTTGACACTAGCAGAGACATATAGCAACTGAACGAGTATTTCTGATACTACATACAAATATACACGTAACAAATCGCTAAAATTTCAACAACAACAACATATCCGGTGGAGTCCCACAACGCGTGAAATGCAGGATGGTAGAGTATCTGTGACATTACATCTATCTTAATAGGTAGATTGTTTCAGAGACATACTTTCAAGACAAATCGCTAAAATTTCAATAAACAGTAAATTCTGAATCCAAAATCTAATGGGAGTAATTGAAAAAATAGCAACAGCATGAACCCTAACCTACAACGTGCGAAGGAATGATTCCATGAATTACAAATGGATTTAACAGATTTCCCATTAAGAACTACTACGACCAGAGGCAGACCTACCCCTAGAGTAGGGGGTCACATGCCCCCCCAGTAACCTCGGAAAAAATATATATATGTGTATATATCTTAAATATCAAGTATATATTTTGATTGGCACCCTCATTCACAAAGGTCGTGTAGCTGCACCATCGGTTGATACAGGGTGCACAAATGATCCTTTAGAGCCCAAACATGGGTTCGATTCCAACACTAGCTACTCTCAACTTCTGGGTCTGCCTTTGACTACACCTACATCGTATCCAAGGTTCCTCGATCCGAACATGCCAGGTTGGCTGACAAATCCAAAGGCAAATCCAGGAGGGAGGGGCAATCCGAAAGAATAGTTCTTGAGTTTATAGAAAATGTACTTGATAGAATATTACAAGAATATTCTCGTATCATTGTATATCTTTTATATTTGATTAGTTTATATTTCGATTATAATTAGAAAGATTAGTTACCTAATTTGTAGTGTTGTAAATAATCATGTAACACTATATATTGTACAATAATCAATGAAAAAGCAGGGGAACATATTCCTTTCACGGTATCAGTAGCCAAAACCCTAAACCGAAAATTACCACTGGCCGCGGCGTCAAAGCCTAACCTCCGGTCAGCCCCGGTCCCGACATTCCGGCAAGACATCCACAACAGCATACAAAGGCACAACTCTCTCCTCCTTCAACTTAGCATTGACGGATATTGAGGCGGCAATGAACATAATGTCTCTCAACGTTCCAGACGACAGTTTGTACATGGATACTGGCGTCACATCTCATATGACAGCATACCAAGATACTCTCTCGTCTTATTTCAATATGAGCAATTTAAACTGTAATATTATTGTTGGTAGTGGACAAGACATTCCCATTCGAGGTTATGGACAACCATCCCTCATCCCACCCACCACCCCCCACCCCACCCCCCGTCGTTATCTTTAAAAAATATCCTTTATGCCTCGAAACTTATCAAAAATCTAATATTTGTCCATCGTTTCACAACTGACAATAATATTTTCCTTGAATTTGATCTGTTTGATTTTTCTGTGAAGGACCTTCTGACAGGGATGCAAATAATGAGAAGTGATAGCACCGGGACTTTTATCCTATCACCACCACCGTCGGTCGTCCAACCTCCTCTCCATCAACCTTTGTAGCTATTTCGTCTATTTTATGACATAATAAATTATGACATCCAGGAGACTATGTTTTACGCTCCCTTAGCAAAAATAAATTTATTGATTGCAAACATATCTCTTATCCTCATGTTTGTGAATCTTGTGTTTTTGGGAAACATATCAAGTTGTCGTTTTATTCTTCATCCAAACTATACTTTAATGTCCTTTGATATCATACATAGTGATTTATGAACTTCTCCTATCTTAAGCATGGTCGGATATCGATACTACATGTTGTTTTTAGATGATTATTTCAACTTCCTATGGACTTTTCCCATTGGTAATAAGTCTCAAGTCTAATCTAATTTTTATTCCTTTAGTGCTTTAATTAAGACACAATTTGAAAAGACTATCAAATGTTTTCAGTGTGACAATGGGAGGAAATTCGATAATAACAATTCAAACTTTTATGCGCCAAACACGTCTTATTTTTTGTTTTTCCTATCCCTACACCTCTCCACAAAATGGCAAAGCGGAACCAAAAATTAGAACCATAAACAACTTTGTTTGTGCCCTCCTCGCTCACGCCTCTATCCCCTCTATTTTTAGCATCACGCTCTATCAATGGAACTTATCTCTTGAACATTCTCCCAAACAAGTCTCTCAATTTCTCTATCTTCGGGATCTTTCTTACAAGCATTTACGCACTTTCGGATGTCTATGTTACTTTTTTCATCCCTCCGCTCAAATCAACAAGTTGCAACCTCGTCCACCCCCGTGTATCCATAGCCTGCCCAATCACGTTATGTCCACCTCCTCCCTCTCTCCCCGCGCTGCACCTCTACGGATAATGAAAACTCATGTTATGCACGACATTTCCAAACCCAAACGACAATTCAATTTGTCGAATTCGATTGCCCCTTCACCTCTTCCTCACAACCCAAAAATTGCTTTGTCCGATCCTAATTGGAAGTCTGCCATGATTGACGAATATAATGCTCTTATTGATAATAGGATGTGGATCTAGTGTCCCGTCATCCTGATGTTAATGTTATTCATTCTATGTGTATGTTTCGACATAAAAAGAAATATGATGGTTTATTTTAGAGGCATAAGGCGCGTGTTGTAGGTGATGACAGGTCTCAACAGGTGGGAGTGGATTGTGATGAAACTTTCAACCCGATGGTAAAACCGGAAACTATTCGTACCATTCTGAGTATTGTGTTAAGTCCATTTTAGGACTGTTTTAGAGTTTTTTTTAGGGAGTCTTTTTTATTTTTTTTGTACAGTATTATGCTTTGTTTGTTATGTTTTTAGGTTATAAGCGATTTAGATGATAAATGGTGAATTTAAGAAGAAATGAGCTGATTTGGAGGATAAAATTGCATGATCAAGACCTAAGCGTTAACCTAAGAAGTCCCGAGGAGAATGAAAGAAATCTAGCGAAATTCCGGACGAGAAATGTTGTTGAGCTGCGGCTGAAGAAAGCAGAGAGGAGGCGCTAGAATTCCAGAGAGCCGAAGAAATATTTACCGTCGACGGCACCGCGGCGCCAACCAGAGCCGCGATACCGAAACTTCAGAGACTACTGTCAGTTTTCGACTGATCCAGCGTCGCGGCGCCGACGCGGAAAGTTGCAGAGTGAAGTCAAAATTCTCAAGGGTACAATGGTCCGAAACGAGGTTTTGCTCAGATATAAAACCCTAGAACCCTCTCATATTTCACATCATACTTTTGGAGGCAAGAACGGAGGCAAAGCTACAATTGGAGACTTTTGTTCAAGTGTTTTTTCTTTTCTTTGTTGTATTTCAGTCTATGTTGGATATTAAATTAGTTCTTAGCATGACAATGTCTAGGAGTTAATTTTTTATTAGGGTTTTCCGTTGAATCGCTTGAAACTCTTTCATAAGTTAATGCATAGTTATTGATTTCTTCTTCAGTTATATTAAGATCTATTCAATTTGTATTGATTGTTTGATAATTAACGGGCCATTAATTGTCATAACTTATATGATTTCGAATCAAGATCTGAAAATGGAGGTTTGAATATGATATAGTTGTCTAGACATAGGTTAAAATCGTGGACGAAAGTACCTCAATACTTGTGTAGTGTTTAAGGTATTGTTCTTAATCCTCCTTTGCGGTAAAATCTATCATAGAAATATAGAAGATTTCTGCATAATGAGTTTTTATATGTCCTAACCGGAATATAGAACATGTTCGTTAACCTGCTATCTTAATAAGTAGAAAAATCATTAGTCTTGCATTAACAAGTGAAAGAGTGGATAGTTGAGGAGATTGAAAACCCTAATTCCCTTCATAACTATCTTAAACCCGAAGAATTATCATCATTAGTTTATTTTCTGCACTTTACTTTAATTGTAATTCTCAGTTAAAATCCAAACAAAATTATGGTTACCAAATAGAAACCAAATATTAGCTATTCGATACTTGATAAATCAGTCTCTGTGGACGATATTTGGTCTTACCAAGATTTATTACTTAAGTGATACGTACACTTGCGTTAGCGCACAGAAATATCGCAACATACTGCTCTGTCCAAATCAAGGCCAATTCATCAGCTTGATGTCAAAAATATTTTCTTGCATGGGGACCTTCATGAAACCGTTTATATGCATCATCCTATGGGATTCAGGAATCCCAATTCATCTGAATTATGTGTATCATTTGAAAAAATCGCTCTATGGACTGAAACATGCTTTTCGTGCATGATACCAATGGTTTGCTGACTTTGTATCCTCTTGGTTTCTCACATAGCAAATCTGATCACTCACTTTTCATTTATAGCAAGGGTAATGACATGACATACATTATGTTATATGTTGATGATATCATCATAACTACATCTTCTTATGCACTTCGTCGATCCATTATGTCACTATTTGCCTCTGAGTTTGCTATGAAGGATTTGGGCCCCTAAGCTATTTTTGGGCATTATTGTTACGAGACATGCATGTGTCTTATTTCTTTGTCAAAAGAAGTACGCCGAAGATATTCTTGATCACGCAGGCATGACGTCTATCAAACCGGTCCACACACCGGTGGACACCAATTTCAAACTCAGTGCCTCTTTGGTTCTCTGTATGTCGACACGACTCACTATCACAGTTTAGCATGAATATTGTAGTATCTCACTTTCATGAGACCAGATATATCACATGTCGTGCAACAAATATGCTTACGTATGCACAACCCGAAGGATGAACATATGAATACACTCAAACATATTTTGCTATATGTTCAAGGTACTATTCACTTCGGCTTACACCTATACAAGTCCTCACTCTGTAGTCTCACTTCTTATTCTGATGCTGACTGGGGTGGTTGTCCGGACGCTCGTCGATCCACGTCGGGTTATTGTGTATTCCTCGAAGATAACTTGTTTTCTTGTTCTTCTAAAAGACAACATACTCTATCTTGATCCAGTGTTGAAGCCGAGTATAGAGGAGTATCAAATGTTGTTTCTAAGTCTTGTAGGGATACGCAACCTTCTGCTTGAACTTCACTGCCCAATCCTCAAAGCTACATTGGTCTATTGTGATAATGTAAGTGTGATATATCTTTTCGGCAATTTCGTTCAACATCAGTACACTAAACACATTGAAATGGATATTCACTTTGTACGTGAAAAAGTTGCTCGTGGACAAGTTCGTGTCCTTCATGTTCTTTTCCGGTATCTGATTGCTGACATATTTACTAAAGGTCTTTCGCGCATACTTTTTGATGATTTCTGAACCAGTCTCAGTGTACGAGAACCTACCGCTTCAACTGCGGGGGTGTGATAGAATATTACAAGAATATTTTAGTATTCATTGTATATCTTTTATATTTGGTTAGTTTATATTCCGATTGTACATATTAGTTACCTAATTTGTAGCTTTGTAAATAATCATGTAACAATATATAATGTACATAATAATCAATGAAAAAGCAGGAGAACATATTTCTTTCATGGTATCAGAGCCAGACTCATTCCAATTATTTGTTCACCGATGTTGTGCCCCCAAATTATATTATTTACGCTCCTATTAACAAGATTTGGGCGTGCAGAGAAGTGTTAAGAGTCTCACATCAGATATGAAATGAAAACATGGACTCCTTATATAGATTTGGACAATCTTTACCGTATAATCTTTTGGGTTGAGTTAGACCCAAAATCCATATTCTATCCGTACTTAAGCAGGAGTGTGGGCACATACAAATCCTAGTGGGATAAAAATTATATATTTTTAAGCGATCAACCTACCCAACCTCAACATTGACTAAGTTCGGAGCTAGTTTACATTTAAGTTCATCAAGTTAAAATCATGCATCCGCTTACAGCGTTTTTGAAAGATATACTAACCTTTAAAAGGATACTCTCCAGATTCAATGAGCTTAGGAAGGCAAAAGAAGATCCAAAGACAACATGGACTAATAGTTCTAACACAAAAGATCGGCAGACCAATTTCATCAGCAACATCACAAGTAAATCCCAAAACTCCATCAGCAATAATACAATCAACTGGTCTTCTTTTCCCATCATCAGAACAAAGCAAACCAGAAGTCAACATATATTTAAACAAAGGCTTTGTTTTTAACTTCAAAGAGTCAAAGAGCTCCAAAAACTTGCTTCCCTCACGAGGGTGATCTTCTGGAAGTCCATCCGAAATCATCTTGATTTGAAAACCAGGAAATTGATCAAATCTTGAACTTATATCCGTGTGACGAACGAGGCGATTGTGGATGTTTTCAGTGAGGAGAAGGGTGATGTGCAGGCCTAAAAAAACAGATTGATTAGTCAAACACAAACTGCTATTATTCAAAATATTTTAAAAAAAATTACTTTTGATAAATAGTATTATTTAAAATAAACAAATTTTGGAAGCTTAACCTGAAAAACAAAGGAGTTGAGCAAGTTTGAACATGGAGTTTACAGGGCCTTGTAAAGGTAAAGGGAAGATGAGTACATGAGGAGGAAGTGATTGTTGTTCATCCATGGAAATGTTAGAGGTCAAATAATTGTGGAAATCTTTGGAACTTAGAATGTTGATGGTTTTCTTTGGACTGCATAGAAGTTATTTGAGGCATTCAATTATATTTGTCAAGTTGGTTGAATATAGAATCATTATCTCTATTTTGTGGAAATATAATAATAAAGTAAGTATAAATCTTAGAGATCAGTAGTATTCAAACTTCGGAGATAAAGAATGCTAGGCAATTTTATTTATTTATTTGTGTAATAGTCTGGCCAAATTAATGAAAAATTAAAAGTGTATAATTTTAAAAGTTAAGGTGTTTGGTCATGAAAAACGTAATTGTTTTTAGCAGTAACAAAAATTATTCTAAATAAATAGCTTCAGCCTACCCAGGAGTACTTTTTGAAAGTTTGTTCATGCATAAATTGTTGTTTAAGTATCAATACAACAATAATAACATATCCAGTAAAATTTCACACCGTGTGGTCTGAAAGAATAGGGTGTACACAGACCTTACATCCATCTTGATAGGTAAAGCGGCTGTTTTCGAAAAATCCTTGGTTTAAGACATCATAATCACAAGCACTTTTAGTATCAATAAAAGTATTTTTTTTATTAATTAGTCATTGCTATCTATGACAATAAATACTTTTTAAACTAAGCAAATTATAGGAGTTTGATCTGAAAATAAAGGAGTTGAGCAAGTTTGAACATGAAGTTTATTAGGTTAAATGAGTTGAGTAAGGGTAATGGAAAAATGAGTACATGAGGAGGAACTAGGAAGTGATTATTTTGATCCATGGAAATGTTGAGGTTCAATAATTGTGGTATGTTTGGTTTGTGAACCTTATGGAACTTATATTATATTGATGGTTTTCCTTTTTGACTGCCTAGAGATATGCGAGGCACTCATATTAATATTTGTCAAGTTGGTTGAATTTAGAAATATTATCTCTGTTTTGTGAATATAATAATGTCATATTATAATCTTTAAAATCAGTTGAGTTATTATGATTAACTCATTCATAATTTTATCGGACTGAATAATGGGGCTCCTGAGGGGTAAGATCCACTTTTTTTTCTAAAAATAATGTGATATGTTAGTGTTCTGCATACTGATCTTATGGCAAATGTATTAGTGCTTTTCTTTTTCCATCGGGCAGCGTAGTGGCACTTGGCACTTGGCAGTGGCAGAATTCGAAGCAGGGAGCTATCCTTTCGTCTATGTATTGCGTTAATAAAATTTATTTAATATGAGAAATAATTTACCAAGAACATAGTAATTCTTTTAAAAAAAAAAAAAAATTTCATAAACTCAAAATCTTTACTCCATCTATGTAGCGAAGACGAATAATTAAGTATTTCAATGACTCCTTTTTCTTAGCGCCCAGCAGCGAGGTCAGGGCGGTTAAGATGGCGCCGACGCACAGGACCCCCGAAATTTTTATTTATTTTCTTTTATATGTTTTAAATATTAAAATATGTATTAAAAATATATCTAATCTTATCAGTGAGTCTGTAGCTTAGCGGTTGAAGGCTCATTCCAAAAGTTATTCCTTAGTGAGAGGTCGCATGTTTGAATTCAAGACTGCTCCATCCTGCTTCCCCCCCCCCCCCTCTTTAAAACACCACAAATACAATAAAAAAAAATCACCACAAATACAATCCAAAAAAAATTCTCCCATTAATTATTGTAGAAATCTCAACTTCCAAGTAAAAAACTTTTTGGTAAGTTATTCCTTTGAGAATTATTTTGCTCTAATTCACTATTAACATGGATTAATTGCATCAATGTTTATTCTATTTTGCTTAGGGTTTCAAATTTCTCAAATCTCAATATTATATTTAATTTAGGATTCTCAATATTACATTAAATTAATTATGTTTAGCTTTAGATATTACATTACTTTTATTGGTAATGTATGTAATGGATTACTTGTATTTTACATGATCACATTAAATTTGGGTTGTCTTTTTTATTCAATAAGAAAATTACAAATGCCTCATACCCGAAAATATTCGTCAGGACATGAAAACGTAAAAAAAAACACGAAGACGAGATCATCAAGTCTCAAAGAGGGGCATTATATAGATTTGTCCAAACATTCTTGATTATGAAAGATTGCTTGATGACTTTGCAGATAAAATGCAAGGAGATCAATTTTCTATGCCTAATGTAATGATAATTTTTCTTATAAATCTTTCATGTAATGACATTAAGGTATCTCTTTCGTAGCATTATAATTTATTGTACTGAAATTGAAAATATTGAATCGAATATACTGTTTACTATACGTTTATTTGATGTTTTGATCAATAATTTTTTTAATATTAATTAGCTAATTTTAATTTGTTATGTGAATAAAAAAGGACATATTTTTATTTCTTGCACCGAGCCCTTAAAAATATAAGAACGGCCTGTCTATGTCATTATTGGCACACTTATTCAATGCAGTATATTATAATATGTATATAATGATAAGGTTAGTGGGGTTAACAATAATTTATGGTTACTAAAATAGTTAAAGCATTAAGATAATTATGACTACATAATCAAACAAAGTTTAATGGACCGGATGATGTTCTTCCGTTCTTATGATTATCCATTTTGACATATCCTTTAGGACAATTATGATTATCCATTTTGACATATACTATTAATATTTTATAGAAACATCCACTAATAACATTTCAATTCCTCCTGGTTATTATTGGGGGTACAATATATATAAGATAACAAAAGGAAATGTAATGATCATAAAGGAGAATAATAAGAGGTCCATTAACTTTTTAGCATGTCCAGCCAATATTTTGATATACATTATCTTCTAAAAAAATCAATCTCTAAGGTGATCCTCATCCATTCACCAAAACATTGTGCCATTAACAGCTTTATTTGCCACCCTTCACAAATTTCTATACACTACAGAATGAGCTACCCTGTTGTATAAAACTAGAAAAGGTTTGAGAGTTGATTTGGGCAAAATGAGCTTCCATCAAATTGGTAACTTGACACAAAAAGAATCAACTTCAATAATCCCTCTATGATGTATATAAAACTACCCGAGGTCTTAAGCCTAAGAGAGAGGACACACTAGGGAAGACTCCTGAACTGTATACAAGAACAAAACAGTTTTGAAGAGTAGAGACAGAGTCATTGATCTACCCTGGAAAATGGAAAGAAATAGTACATATGTTGATAGAAATGTCATCAACATTCTTGACAACACTGGTCCAAGACAGTCTCCAGTGTCTACTGAATGACTTGTGAATTAAATTGCAAAGATCAACCAACAAATCTCTAAGGTTGATACTGGGAGGAATGCTCTCATTCAAGCCAGCGACCAGTTCATGCTGCTGCTTTCTTCACAAAAAAGGGTAGATAATGATGGTGTTGTGAAGTCAAGACAGAAAATGATGATGTTGCTGAAGATGATGAATTTAGAATAAATGATGATGATGCTGCTGAAATCGAAGAAACAGAGGAAGTACTGATGCAGGGGGAGCAGAAGAAGACTGCGCTGAAGTCGAGGAAGCAAAGAAAGTGCTGATGCAGGGGGAGCAGAGAAAGAAAGCTAGATGCTGTTGTTCTGTACAGATAAAGAGTTATTCTGGGAAAATAAGAAGTTATGCATGTGCAGAAAATGAGTTATGCAAGAGTAGAGAGCTGCTGGAAGCTAGTGCTGGAAGCTACTGTTGTTTGTTGAAAAAGTTGTTTTGTGAAGAAAGACAAAAAATGGGAGAATGTTAATATTGGGTTTGAGACCAACATTCTGATAACAGTTTTGCCCTTCCTTCACGGACTGAAGCTGATGCTACTGGTTGGTACTGTATGAAGATGATGTTACTGGTTGGTGTTTAGAATATCATATGGTTTGAATATTTTGGATGATATGTGTATATGTGTTAACATCTTTCTTCTTTTTTAATCCTACATGAATATTGTTATGCCCCGTAGTTCTGACCCTACGTATGAGAGCGTACGAAAGCATGTAAGACTTAAAATTTTCAAAGGATAGGTTGACGGATTGTTCCGGACAGGTTTTAGTCAACTTTGAGGCGGGTTATGACCTGGTATATTGAGAGTTCCTAAGTGTTTCAAAGGCCTAGGGCGTAGTTCGTGGAGTCTAGATTTCAACGCAACCAACCGTTCGTCGATAGGACGTCGGAGTAGAAAGTTATGAGAATTACAAGTTCGGTCTTGTGATCGGACAATGTGTTTCGGACAAAGCGGCAGACGCTGGCGCCTAAAGTGCGAGTCGAAGTTGCAGCGCGCAGCCAGCGAGGCCAGCAGGCCGAGAAGTTCCGAGAGTCCGCAGAGGTTTCGAGCGGCATGGCGCGCGCTGGCGCCATGCGGAAAAACTTAGGAAAATCTGATTTTCTCTTTTAAAAAGGCCATGGGAGGGTGACAAGTGTCCCCCCCCCCCCATCTGATTTTTCTTGCATGCCTTATATTGACCAAGTCTTGAAGACTTGGTCATCTTTCAAACCTCTCTCTCTCTCTAAATTAGCTCTCACTTCTCTCTACAATTCCAAAGGGAATTCAAAGCCTAAGAAAAATCTGAAAAGTTAAGAACAAGAAGGAAGCTTGTGGCTAGCTTGTTGGTGTTGTTGTGGTGGTGTTCTTGGCAAGGAAGCTAGCAAAATATTTGGAATAAGTTTGGCTAAAACTTTAAGGTAACATTTCTTCCTTTAGAATTAGTTTCTAGTGTTGCATGTTAAGAAGAAAGAACGTGTGGTAGTAAATAATGCTCTTAGAGTCATTGCATGCAAGAAATGTGGTTTGGATATGAAAGAATTGGTTAAGAAGATATTATGAGCATGTTGTAGCCTAAAAACTACCTTAGAATTGTTAAGAGGATTGTTGTACCTTATGGGGCAGAATTTTACACACCCAAGTTTAGGTGTGTAATCCCCTTTGAAATGTTGGATTGTTGAGCCTTAAATATGACATTTGGATGATAAATTCGGCCTTGAGAAAGGTGGCAAAGTGAGTAGAAACAAAGGAAATGCTGCCCAATTTTCCATAGAATTTAGTGACTTTGAACTTGGATTATTCTACCTTAAAATTAGAGGTTAATAAACGTATCATGATTATTATAGGTTGAAATATTACTTGCGGTAGTTGAGCTTAGCAAGTGGATTGACCAAAAAGGTATGTGAAGCTTTCCTATCTCTTGAGCATGAATAGATGAAACTATGTAGTACGGTAGACGTACAAGATTTGGTATTCTTACTTGTTTTAAGTATATAATGACTTGTTTCGTTTTAAGAATGTATAAGTCCCTTGGTTAGGAGAAAAGTATTATTTTACTAAAGTGTAGAGTTAATATAACAACTTTATGGGAAGTTGGTTTATTAGCTTCATAAAAGGTTAATGAGAAGAGATTTACTCTAAGTAAGATAAGTATATGAAGAGGCAAATTGATTTTAAGGCATCAATTGCCCAAAGGTTTTTATGTATAAAGAGGAGTCACTTTTAAAAGAGTTGAAGTATGTAGTACTTGGGTTAAATTCCCGGTTTTCTTTTATTAAAAATATGATTAAGTGTCTTAAGTAAACTAAAATGAGAGGGTATATGAACAAGACTAATAAGAAGTTATAAGTTTTCTTAACTTATTTATGATTATGATATGGTGACAGTTTGAGCTAGGGTAAGAGTATATCTGAGGGGAAAGCCCCAAGATCGTTATACCACCTTCTCCAGGGTAAGAGTATGTCTGAGGGGCAAGCCCCAAGATCGTCATACCACCTTCTTCAGTGTAAGAGTATATCGAGGCAAGCCCCAAGATCGTTATACCATCCGCCTGTAAGAGTATATCCGAGAAAGCCCCAAGATCGTTATACCATCCGCCGGGGTAAGAGTATATCGAGGGTAAGTCCCCAAGATCGTTATACCAATGTTAGTGGATTTGCTACCCATGACGCGAGGAATACCTCATGCGAGTCCTTATGGGCTTATGCGAGTGAAATAGTCCCACGCGGGCGGCGACTATCACGAGGAATACCTCAATGCGGGTCCACGGACTATGCGGGTGAAATAGTCCCGCGAGTAGGGGTGCTTATTGATACTACAGGCGAGGTATCTGTTTTGATCACGAGGCCCTATTTTATGCGATTATATACACTTGTCACTCTCATTGTTAGTAAGGCACAGTAAAAGGTATTTTGTTTGTCTTCCATGACTCCAGTTTACTTTTAGACTTACGATATCATTATTACAGTATTTTCCAGCTTTACATACTTGGTACATATTGTGTCGACCCCTTCCTCGGGGCTGCGTTAAATCTGCCGCAGTAAGGTAGCGG
This sequence comes from Przewalskia tangutica, assembly GCA_029844215.1. Classification (NCBI taxonomy): domain Eukaryota; kingdom Viridiplantae; phylum Streptophyta; class Magnoliopsida; order Solanales; family Solanaceae; genus Przewalskia; species Przewalskia tangutica. The sequence continues at coordinate 153,900,040 of CM056719.1, forward strand.
TGTGGATCCGCGTGCTGAGGATCACTGTTCCGGTGTCAGAAGCTCTAGTCCTCCGGAAGCTTGTTTATGGGTATGGACATTCCTTGATGCTATAGGGATTTTGTACATTCAGGGGTATGGCGGGGCCCTGTCGCCACGATTCTATCTTTAGAGTGCGTGGTCACATATGTGTTTTGGGCTATAAGAACGGTTATCGCCATACTTTTGTTTAAGTATGTTTTATGGAAGCGACACTTATCGGTGGCGGTGATGTTACCTTTTATAAGTTATGTGTTATGTATGTTCGCTATTCTACGATGTATACGGCGGGGTACCGGTAAGTACTAGTCGCGCCGAGGGTCGTCGTGACAAAAGTGGTATCGAGCGATTAGTCTCGGAAAGTGTCCACATACCGTGTCTAGTAGAGTCTTGATTATCGGTGTGTAAATGCGCGCATCTATAATCGTGAGGCTGCAGGATATTTAGGATTGGTTTCCATTCTTTCACTATAAGATCGTGCAATAGAAGTGAGTTATAGGTTGAACCTCCCCGACGCGTTTTCCTTTATGTATCGATTATGCCTCCACGCAGGCAACCGCGGCCCGGAAGGGCGGCGGTGAGTCTTGCTAGTGGGGCGGAGAGTCACGAGGCACGAGCCCGATCCTTACCGAGATGATGTTTAGGGCGGCGAGTGCCACGTCGTCGCCACCTCGGCCGGATTTCGGCGGCCATCGGCATCGAGACCGCGGTACGAGCCTCCGATCCGTGGTCGAGTGCGAGATTACGAGGAACAGTCGATTCTGCGACCCGGCATAGTGGCGGCGGCACGACAGAGCAGCGGCCAACCCAGCCGAAGCGATTTACGGATTCGGGATTTCCTGGGTTGTCACCCACCCGAGTTCTTTGGTTCGAGATTTGAGGAGGATCCGCAGGAGTTTGTCCGGCAGTTACAGCGGACCATGCAGGTGCTTAGGGCATCGGAGACTGAGTTTGTTATACTAGCTTCCTACCGGTTACGCGATATTGCGTTGAACTGGTTTGAGTCATAGGTGTTATCGAGGGTGATGATGCTCTTCCGGTGTTTGGGAGGAGTTCACGAGGCGTTCTAGACCATTTCTTACCTCACGAGATGAGAGAGCCGCGTAGATAGGTTCTTGACCTTGAGGCGAGATGGAAGGACTATCGTGAGTACATCACGGAGTTTGACTCCTTGGCGAGATATGCGCACCATTGTAGGCGATATGGCGCATGGGTTCATCCATATGTGATGGGGTTAGGCCGTCATATGATTCGCACGCTGAGGTGGCTCTTGATCGAGGATGGATATTGCCGGGATGCGCACGTGCGCAGGATTGAGGCAGAGAGCGGGGATCGGCTAGATTTGGGCCAACCCAAGGCGGGGCAGCAGGTCTCGAGGCGATTTTGGCGGCGGCCTCGGCAGAACTAGTCCACATTCCGGCTAGACGCAGTGCTCCTTCTCGATTTTCGGCGGAGGTCCGATCAGCAGGGTTATTCGAGGCAGTCGGGCTCCGTGACTTCGAGGTTTCAGGGAGGCGGCCGTCACCAATCGAGACCACCCACATCCGGTGTGTGTTCGACGCGGTAGGTCTCATCCGGCGAGTGTCGTATGGGTTCGGGGCGTGTTACTCTTGTGGCAGGTCATCCGAAGAAGGATTGTCCGTCCCCAGCGGCGCGAGGCGTTGATTCAGCGGCGAAGTGCATTCTTTGGATCTTCGTCTTCGATGGTTAGACGCTCCGGAGGGCAAGGTACTTACGGGCCAGCAGGCCGCGGCAGAGGTCGTGGTAGGGGTTCCAGTTCTAGTGGTCCTCAGAACCGCATATATACTATGTCGGTAAGCGGGACCGGAGGCGTCACGGATGTCGCCAGTACATTATTGGTTTCTTCTTTGTGATGTATATGCTTTGATAGATCCAGGTTCTACCTTGTCCTACATATCTCCTCATATTTCCCGTAGAATAGGGATAGAGCCCGAGTCCATAAGACCTTTTGAGGTGGCTACGCCAGTAGGTGATTCAGTGGTAGCTGAGCGAGTGTATAAGGCTTGCCCTGTGACTATAGATAGTCGTCAGACTCTAGCCGACTTAATAGAGTTGGATATGACAGACTTTGATGTGATTATGGGTATGGATTGGCTAGCGTCTTGCTATGCCCATGTCGACTGTAGAGAGAGATTAGTTCGGTTCGGTTTCGTGGCCATTGCCGAGTGGAAGGGAATCTTTGCGCCGGGGGTAAGTTTATTTCTTACCTCAAGGCTAGGAAGATGGTGCGGAAAGGGTACATCTATCATATGGTTCGAGTATTCGACACTGAGGCTGAGATACCGGACCTTGATCGATTTGATCGTTAGAGAGTTTCACGTATTCCCGGATGAGCTTGGGTATCCTCCCGAGAGGAGATTGAGTTTTGCATTGATTTGACGCCAGATACTCGACCGATATCTATTCCGCCATACAGGATGGCACCTGCCGAGTTGAAGGAATTGAAAGACTAGCTGAAGGATTTGCTGGAGAAAGGCTTTATCAGGCCAAGTGTTTCTCCTCGAGGCGCCGCGGTGTTATTTGTAAAGAAAGAAGAATGGGGCCGCGCATGTGTATTGACATGCGATTGAACAAGGTAACTATCAAGAACAGATATCCCATCCCGTGATTGACGATTTGTTTGACCGGTTGCAGGTGCAAGGTGTTTTCAAGATAGACTGCGATGCAGTTATCATCAGTACGAGTTAGAAGCGGATATCCCAAGATCGCATTCAGACCCGGTATGGGCACATGAGTTCAGGTGATGTCTTTCGGTTTGACCAACGCCCAAAAGATTCATGGATTTGATGAATAGGGTGTTCGAGCCATTCTTGGATATGTTCGTTATAGTTTTCATTGATGATATCTTGGTGTATTCGCGCCTGAGCGGCATCTGATCATTTGAGGATGGTATTGGGAGTCCTCCGAGACCGGCAGTTGTATGCCAAGTTCTCGAAATGCGAGTTCTGGTTAGCTTCAGTGGCTTTCTTAGGGCATGTTATCGGGGCCGATGGTATTCGGGTTGATACAACTAAGATTGAGGCAGTCAAGACTTGGCGGACCAGCACTACAAGCGGAGTCGCGCCTTTTGGGCCTTGTAGGTTATTATCGGAGGTTTGTAGAAACGTTTGCTTCTATTTTAGCACCTTTGACTAAGATGACTCAGAAGGCAGCTATGTTCCGGTGGACGGATACTTGTGAGGAAAGTTCCAGTTGCTAAAGGAGAAGTTGACGACCGCCCCAGTTCTTACTCTTCCAGAGGGATTAGATGGATATGTGGTTTATTGTGGCCAGCGTCGGTGTCGGGCTTGGGTGCGTCTTTGATGCGGCCGCGGCAAGGTTATAACTTACGATCTCGACGGCTTAGGAAGCATGAGAAGAACTATCCCACACATGACTTGGAGTTAGCGTGATGATTCATGCCTTGAAGATCTGGAGACATTATTTATATGGAGTTCATGTGGACATTTATACAGACCACAAGAGTCTCCAGTATATCTTCAGCCAGAGGGAGCTGAACTTGCGACAGAGACGGTGGTTGGAGCTACTTAAGGATGACGATGTTGATATTCTATACCACCCAGGGAAGGCCAATGTAGTTGCAGATGCCCTTAGTCGCAGATCGATGGGTAGTCTGTCTGATGTATAGCAAGAGAAGAGGAGTATGGTCCGAGAGTTGCATCAGCTAGCGAGCCTTGGGGTTCGTTTGGTTGATTCTGATAGTGATGGAATTCGGGTTCGAGAGGTTGTCGAGTCTTCTATCGTCGAGGAGGTGAAGAGGCGACAGTATGAGGATCCGATTTTGGTACGGTACCGAGATGCCGCTGTTCAGAAAGAGAGGAGTCTATTTAAGGTAGCGCCTGATGGGGTGCTAAGGTTTGAGGGCCGGTTGTGTTTTCCCGATGTGACAGGACTTCGTCAGCAGATTCTGGGGGAGACACACAATGCTCGTTATTCCATTCATCCGGGGTCGACTAAGATGTATCATGACCTCAGATGCGTGTATTGGTGGGATGGCCTAAAGAGGGACGTTGCAGAGTTTGTGGCACAGTGCCCGAATTGTTAGCAGGTTAAGATTGAGCACGAAGCGGTGGTACATTGCAGGCTATTGACATTCCGACTTGGAAGTGGGAGGTGGTAAATATGGATTTTATTACAGGATTACCTTCCACTCAGAGGAAGCATGATTCCATTTGGGTTATCGTCGACATGCTGACGAAATCAGCCCATTTTCTTCCAGTCAGGACGACCTTTTCGGCCGAGGATTACATGAGACTGTATATCAGGGAGATTGTGAGACTGCACGGTGTGCCTGTATCGATTATTTCATGCAGGAGCCCATTTACGGCTAACTTACGGAGGTCTTTCGAAGGATTAGGGACACGGTGAGTCTCGATGACGTCGTTTCATCCTCGGGCCAAGCGGGCGAGCGCACTATCCAGACACTTGAGGATATGATGCGGGCTTGTGTTATTGATTTCAGGGGTAGCTGGGAGGATCATTTGCCTCTTATGGAGTTTGCTTATAACAACAGCTACCATTCTAGTATCCAGATGACGCCTTATGAGGCCTTATACGGGAGGAAGTGCAGGTCACCGATATCTTTGGTTCGAGTGGGAGAAGTTCGATTAGTCGGGCGGACACAGTTGGTTCAGCGATGGATAAGGTGAAGCTTATCCAGGCGGTTGTTAGCGCCAGTCGGAAGAAGTCGTATGCAGATCATCGGCGCCGACACTTGGAATTTGAGATAGATGATTGGGTTTTCCTAAAGGTATCGCCCGTGAAGGCGTGATGAGGTTTGGGAAGAAAGAAACTTAGCCCAGTACATTGGGCGTATCGATTGTCCGTAGGGTAGGCAAGGTTGCCATGAGTTAGATCTTCCATCCGATCCGAGGCGGTGCATCCGATTTTTCATGTAATTCATGTTGCGGAAATGTATTGGAGATCTATCTAGAGTGCACCGATTCATGATGTCCAGTGTGAGAGGAGTTATCGTATGAGAGAGTCCCATAGCGATACTCGATCGTCGGGTTAAGCGACGGACGAAGACGCGTGGCTTCCGTCAAGTCCTATGGCGAACGAGCAGGAGGAAATGACATGGGAAGCAGAGGACGACATGATGAAGAAGTATCCTCACTTATTCCCTATACCTCCAGGTAACCTACTCTCTTGCTTGTTAGTTTTGATTTAGCAATTACGCTTAAGTATGTTGTGGCTCGTGGAGCTTCTTTATTTGCAAAGGAATAGTTAAGAGGGTCTATGTCGATATTGTGATTTGAGTAAGCCTAGAAGGAACATTCGGGACGAATGTTTCTAAGGGGGGGAGAATGTTATACCCCGTAGTTCTGACCCTACGTATGAGAGCGTACGAAAGCATGTAAGACTTAAAATTTTCAAAGGATAGGTTGACGGATTGTTCCGGACGGGTTTTAGTCAACTTTGAGGCGGGTTATGACCCGGTATATTGAGAGTTCCTAAGTGTTTCAAAGGCCTAGGGCGTAGTTCGTGGAGTCTAGATTCCAACGCAACCAACCGTTCGTCGATAGGACGTCGGAGTAGAAAGTTATGAGAATTACAAGTTCAGTGCGCAGTCGGACAGAAATGTGTTTCGGACAAAGGCGACAGGGCCGCGGCGCCGGATGCAGGGCCGCGGCGCCTAAAGTACTGAGGAGTCGCTGAAGTTGCAGCGCCGCGGCGCCAGGACAGCAGGGCCGCGGCGCCGGAAGTTCCGAGAGTCCGCAGAGGTTTCAGCGCCGCGGCGCCGGCGCGCTGGGCATGACTTCGGCGGAAAAACTTATGAAAATCTGATTTTCTCTTTTAAAAAGGCCATGGGAGGGTGACAAGTGTCCCCCCCCCCCCATCTGATTTTTCTTGCATGCCTTATATTGACCAAGTCTTGAAGACTTGGTCATCTTTCAAACCTCCCTCTCTCTCTAAATTAGCTCTCACTTCTCTCTACAATTCCAAAGGGAATTCAAAGCCTAAGAAAAATCTGAAAAGTTAAGAACAAGAAGGAAGCTTGTGGCTAGCTTGTTGGTGTTGTTGTGGTGGTGTTCTTGGCAAGGAAGCTAGCAAAATATTTGGAATAAGTTTGGCTAAAACTTTAAGGTAACATTTCTTCCTTTAGAATTAGTTTCTAGTGTTGCATGTTAAGAAGAAAGAACTTGTGGTAGTAAATAATGCTCTTAGAGTCATTGCATACAAGAAATGTGGTTTGGATATGAAAGAATTGGTTAAGAAGATATTATGAGCATGTTGTAGCCTAAAAACTACCTTAGAATTGTTAAGAGAATTGTTGTACCTTATGGGGCAGAATTTTACACACCCAAGTTTAGGTGTGTAATCCCCCATTGAAATGTTGGATTGTTGAGCCTTAAATATGACATTTGGATGATAAATTCGGCCTTGAGAAAGGTGGCAAAGTGAGTAGAAACAAAGGAAATGCTGCCCAATTTTCCATAGAATTTAGTGACTTTGAACTTGGATTATTCTACCTTGAAATTAGAGCTTAATAAACGTATCATGATTATTATAGGTTGAAATATTACTTGCGGTAGTTGAGCTTAGCAAGTGGATTGACCAAAAAGGTATGTGAAGCTTTCCTATCTCTTGAGCATGAATAGATGAAACTATGTAGTACGGTAGACGTACAAGATTTGGTATTCTTACTTGTTTTAAGTATATAATGACTTGTTTCGTTTTAAGAATGTATAAGTCCCTTGGTTAGGGGAAAAGTATGATTTTACTAAAGTGTAGAGTTAATATAACAACTTTATGGGAAGTTGGTTTATTAGCTTCATAAAAGGTTAATGAGAAGAGATTTACTCTAAGTAAGATAAGTATATGAAGAGGCAAATTGATTTTAAGGCATCAATTGCCCAAAGGTTTTTATGTATAAAGAGGAGTCACTTTTAAAAGAGTTGAAGTATGTAGTACTTGGGTTAAATTCCCGGTTTTCTTTTATTAAAAATATGATTAAGTGTCTTAAGTAAACTAAAATGAGAGGGTATGTTGACACCCAATTTTGACCCTCCCGTCCAGTCATTAGCTATAAAATTAGATTAATTTTGTAAAATAATTTTTATGTTTTTATAATAAAATGCAGCGATAAAACATAAATACATGCATAAATAAACAATTTAATAATGGCACCGCGTCTCACGTAGAAAATTACGCACTTAGAGTCTCGCGCCCATATTAATTAATTTAAGCTCTGTCATGATTCTTAATTGATAATAAATACATAAAATAAATAATTTAGCAAAGACGAATAGCATAGCCGCATTTATTAATATGCAAAGCAATTTCATAATCATTGTAGCACCTGAAGTCATATTAGGATAATTTAATTTTAGCTTAAAGAATAATAAATAATGCAATAAATAAGATTTTAAGTCATAGTACCGCATTCTAAAGTATTAAACATTAATTTAATAGCACGTCCGTCTTTATTTTTTGTAATAATTTTAAAACTCAAACTTAGGCTAATAGAACACCTAAATAATTTAAGCACAATTTATTAAATTGGTTTATCACTAATTAACTAAGCCTAAAACTAACTAATACCTAGGATTAATACCCAATACCTAATTAAATACTAACTACCCAAATTTAATTCGCCTTGACCATCTATTACACATCAATACCCACGACCAACAGAGGCCCAAAGACCGCAAACCCGTCAGCCCAACACCCCTATTTTCCCTTACATTACCCGCAGCCCATTCCCCTTTCCTCCCCTCAGCCCTTTACCTTACCCCACGCCCATCGTCTCTCCCACAAAATATAACCTAACGAACCTAAACCTAGAAACTAGAACCCCTTCAATCGCCGCCTTCATCCAACCCCGATATTCTCGCCGGATTTTCGGCTGAAAATTCGACGACACTTTCCTTACCCACACACACGTCTCCAACGATTTCTTACCATAAACCAGCACCCAAATATCACACGAATCAGCACAGAATCTCGTCGAATCAGTACAAGAATCAGCCTTTGTCTGCTTACCAACATTAGAACCCAACGAGGGCTATATAAGGCACATGCAAAGGCAAACGAGAGAGAGAGAGCAATTGAGGCGAGAAGAGAGCGGTAACAAGAGATGCAGAGCGGTCAAAGTCAGGAGACCAATAGCATCGATTCAGGGCAGACATCGAACACATAGCTCAGTTGGGGGAAGTCGGGTAGCAATCGACGGGACCCCCTAGCAGCAGTCAACAACCAGAGCTTAGCAGAATCAGGGAAGAAGCAAGGGGCTCAGCACCCGGACCACTAGCATAGCATGAATAGGTATTTCGAACCCTTCTCTCAATTCTAGCCAAAAATCAGCAAGCAACTTTACCCATTTTATTCGCATCGCAAACCCAAAACCCGTCGAGTGGACCGACGACTTGATACGCTGCCCCGGGTCGCTGTCCGGAGAAGGTAAACTCGTTTCCTTTTAAATTCCTCATACGATTCATACTCTGTGATTTGTATAATGATGATGTGCTTATTAAATGTGGGTGGTTTAATTTAATGGTCATTTATACATGTTTAGTCATTTTTGCAGTATGTCGATGAATTTTATCTGTTGTTCGAACCTATCGGATTAACATGTAGCATGTTTAGTTATAGCTGTGGGATGGGATAACATGTTAAAGATCTGGTTGTGTTTCTCGTATGTTGTTCCCCTGTTCATGTGTCTTCTCTATTTGCAAGCCATCCTGAGTAAGGATAATCCAGGGGGTCTTTAAATCATTACTTGTGCACTCGGTTAATGGAGGACAATATGTTGATTAAAGTATGTGATTCATATAGCCATATTCATGTCACATAGCAAATGTACTTTCGCATCTTTGTGATTATCAACCTGGAAATAGCCTACTCATAATACATATAAAAGAGCTGGTGTAATTAGAAATATGAATACTTATAAAAGAGTTGGTGTAATTAGAAAAATATGAATATCTGTTTCTTTAAGTTTCCTCCCCTGCAATACATAATTGGGTTTGTTAGCTTAGCCTGTTTGGCATGAACTGCCAGCTTAAGTCACTTAGGTATCATGTTAAGCTTATTGTAAGGAATCAGTCCAATTAGATAGTATGAATCAGAAAACTGGATCAAGTTTGCCTAAGTTAAAATGATACAATGCCTTATTTATGCAATGTGTATGCAGTCCTGCCCTTTAAAGCAGCTGGCTGCCAGCTTATGTCTAGGGTTATGTGTTATTCTGTCAAGGAGTAATATAAGCACTGCCTTTGATATTGGGATATATGGACTGATTGTCTTCCTTGACTGCAGCATGCTTATGAAAATTGTTTGAGTTTAAAGGTTATGATCTTGTATTAATAGCTAGAACTTGGGACCATAAAATACTCATTTCTGCCTCTGCATTATCAGTTTTGACCCATGAATGTGTTAGATCCAGTCCATTCTTACCCGCTTCGTTGATAGTCATGCATTGCTAGCCATCGCTTCGTATGGCATATATCGATTCTTATGCTGAGGGCCTATTTATTAGTGGATAAAGTTAGGACATCTGTGATATTTAGCACTTAATTATTTATGTCTAATGTTATTTGGACGGATGCTAATCCTTATCTTCTTCTTTTTTACATGGCACGCATCGGAGCAAAACAAAGAGTCTCACGGCGAGACTCGTCGCAAGCCATTTCAAATGGCAACCCGCATCCGCGTTCGCATTCCCGCTGCAGAAACTCCTAGAAAAACAAATAGGACGGAGGCATCCGCCCCAATCCCTTCACTCTCCTAACTTTCTTGTCTCATTTTATGCCTTTATTTGTTTATTGTAATTTTATTATCTAATTCTGTAATTAATAGGAGAACTTCTAGCAATTAGCCTTTGAACATATGAGATGGGAAGGTAATTTAAACTTAGAAACGCATTTCTTCTTCACTTGTCTTTTAGGACTGTTAAGCATGGCTAAATTCTGCAAAAATGATTTAAATGATTTAACTTGCATCATAAAATCAACATTTTGTTTCTTATTAAAGTTCATAACAGATTTCTTCATAAAGAAGCACTTTAAAGCACCTCTTATATCATATTGTACGCAGGTTAAGCAAGATTAATTTAGCTAGCAGTGTATATAACTAGTCCGTAAATAACTTTTGCATGAACACATAATTAGTCTTTAAAACACCCTCCTAGCATTCTTTAGCATTTCTAGCCCCTTTTAGCACTTTTAATCGCCCTTTGGCATTTAACACCTTTAGCACATTTTGTCCTTTTAGCATTTTAGCACTCCCTAGCAACCTTTTGCATTTTTAGCATTTCTAGCCCCTTTTAGCACTTTTAATCGCCCTTTGGCATTTAACACCCTTAGCACCTTAGCATTTCTAGCACTTTTGCACTTTTAGCACATTTTAGCACTTTGATATTTGTTTGCACTTTTAACATTTAGCACTCTATTTTCTAACATTGCATTTTAAGCAGGAGATTCGCTTTTAGAAAGTCGCGGTCGAAAAAGGGCGCGACAGAAATGGCGACTCTGCTGGGGATTTTAGGTTCTTAACCACAACGGATCTTGGGTTATTATTTGGCATTACTTTTGCATTTTGCGTGCTGTATTTCGCTTTATTCATTTTGATTGCTATTTGCTTTAATGCTTTCCTTAAACTGGCATTCCGCTCATATTTCTTCCGCTCTGGAAAATTCACACAATCACACACTCACACGCGGGTGTGCTTTGCGCACCTGCAAATTTCTTTCAAACACCCACATTTAAGAGAGTTGGTATTTTGCGCGGAGAATCCGGTCCAACCGGTGGTCGCGTAGCCTTCTCACTCGAGTTGTCCGCTCGGAAACCTTGCGTCCAGAAAAGCCAAATCTTAGAAACTTAAGATAGAGCTATACCACCCTTTATTTTAGGGCATGCATGCATTTACCTTAGGTGGGTCGGTCCTTGGCATCGGCACCACAATTAGGAAGACACCAAACATATCGACGGGTTTCTCAACCCAACGACCAACCAGCATATTATGTGTAGTGTGGCAATGACAGACAAATCCAAGCCTAATCATGACATACCGAAATTGGAAAAAGTGCACCGTCATTTGGTTGCCATTTCCAACGAAAGCATTATAGTTGGACGACTCGGACGAATCTATCATGGCCTCGCATATGTGACGTTTAGGCCTACCTCTGGCATAAAGGGGTCCCCATGCATGTTAGGACTCGCTGGCAATTTATGTGCAACATGTACTTGCTAAATGTTTTTACACTTCTGCAAAATCACGTGTTTTACACTAACGCAGTTTGCTACATGTTGTCTAAAGGATTTATCATCTCCCCCAAAGGTCGATTTGTATTTGACTAAGCAATGACAGAGCATCAATATTTCGCAAGATCAAAGGCACGGCCCAGCGACATGACCGATTCAAGGGCATTTGAGCGGAACGAGTCGGAACCTGTCTTGGTTCCTATAGGCAAAGCAGGGGTCTCAGAAAAGAAAAGCAGCATAGATCCGATCGAGCACCTCGCCCAGTTACCGCAGCAAATGGCAACCCTACAGGCCGAAATCAGAAGGCCCAGAAACATCACTACATACAAGCAACTACATTGAGACCCACTTTAGGCCAGACACCCTTTTCAAAACTGCGACAATGTAGAAAACCAGACAGGGATTGCAAGTCCAAACAGGCCAGACACGCAGATGCCAAGGAACAAGGCGGCGAAGTCAAATACGAATCGACCCCCCCCAAAACTCACAAATTTTCTTTGAGCGCAGGTTCCTCATATTAATGTAGTAAAGTGCAATAGCCGAAGCGAAAATACGGCGAAAAGTTTCTTCAGATAGCGAAGCAAAGAAAGCGGCAAAGCGGTGGATGACAACAATCCAAAGTCCGCAGCAAAAGCAGCAGCAGCAGAAAGGGGCATCAACAATCAGCAGTCAAAGTTCAAAGTTCCGCAACAAAACCTAGCGCATCAACTCGGGCATAAAGTCAAATTGGCAACCCACGCATCGCACCCAACAAAGGCATCATGACAATTCGTCGATTCAGCATGTCCGTGCAAGGACAACATCTCAGTATTCATCAGGCGTATCAGGGATGACACCTCTACCCATAAAATTGCACTTCTCATATACATTTATCATTTCGTTTAAACAGGTATACACTAACGTTTTTCTCAAGCTTAGCTTGCAGGAGCATTTATTCTACAGGAGCAGCAGCAACACGTCCAGGCAACGACGTTATCAGCACAGCAAGTCTACGCAACGACGCCAAAGAAGAACACGTCCCAGTAACGACGGCGTTATCGGCCGCGGCAAGTCTACGCAACGAGGCGGCGGAACATCGCCCAGTAACGACGTTATCGCGACAAAGAAGTCTACGAATGACGCCAAAGAACAACACGCCCAGTAACGGCGTTATCGGCGACAAGACAAGTCTACGCAACGACTCGGCGGAAGAACACGCCCAGTAACGACGTTATCAGCACAACAAGTCTACGCAACGACGCCAAAGAAGAACGCGTGCAGCGACGTTATCAGCAAATCAAGTCTACGCAACGACGCCAAAGAAGAACGACGCGTTATCAAGACAAAGAAGTCCACGCAACGACGCCAAAGAAGAATATCGCCCAGTCGACGCGGCGTTATCGACAAAGAAGTCTACGCAACGACGCCAGCAGCAACACGTCCGGGCAACGACGGTATCAGCACAGCAAGTCTACGCAACGACGCCCGGAAAGAACACGCCCAGTGCAACGACGGCGTTATCAAGACAAAGAAGTCTACGCAATGACGCCAGCAGCAACACGTCCAGGCAACGACGTTATCAGCACAGCAAGTCCACGCAACGACGCCAGCAGCAATACGTCTACGCAACGACGCCAGCAGCAACACGTCCAAGCAGCGACGCTATCAGCACAACAAGCCCAAAAGCAACACCATCATCAGCATATCACATCCACGCAGGGACGATTTCTATACTCTCGAAATTGCATTTCTTACTCATGCTTTATTATTCTGTCTTAGCAGTTATGCACTAACTCTTTCTTGAGCTTTAGTCTACAGGGGCAGTTGCAGCAAGGACAACGTATCCGCATTCACAATCGCAACACGTCCGGCAAGGGGGAAATCACAGCATTTGCAGCATCGCATCAACACAGCAGACATCACATTTTTGCAGGATAACCTTTTCTACTCACAGTTGCATTACTTTTAAAATTATGCATCATCATTTTGCTTTAACAGTTATGCACTAATCGTTTGTTTAAGTCTTAGCATACAGAAGCAGGAGCACAACGTGGATTTTCTCTTACAGCGAACCGGGGCAATTTGTTGGGGGGTCAACCTTCCCAATGAATGGCAGAAGCGGCCTCAAGCGTCGGTCCACTCGCTCCACATCACCATAGAACCCAGCACCATAAGCCATAGCGGTACACCCCAGGTTCAAGCCCGTTTATATTATTTTATTCTTTACACCACAACCCAGTGTCGTCATAACTCGACACTGGGACAACTTTGAGTCCGCGTTATCCCGCCTTGGTGCTTTGACCATGGTAACCCAGTGTCGTCATAACTCGACACTGGGACAACTTTGAGTCCGCGTTAGCCCGCCCTGGTGTTTCGACCATGGTAACCCAGTGTCGTCATAACTCGACACTGAGACAGATTTTGATTTTTTGCGTCAGCCTTGTCTACCGCCGGCATTTTTGCAGTCGAAGATCGAGACAAAATTGGCTATGAGTCAACGTCTTTGTCCGAAGATTCTTCCATCATCTCCATACAAAGAGGGACAGTTGTTGACACCCAATTTTGACCCTCCCGTCCAGTCATTAGCTATAAAATTAGATTAATTTTGTAAAATAATTTATGTTTTTATAATAAAATGCAGCGATAAAACATAAATACAGGCATAAATAAACAATTTAATAATGGCACCGCGTCTCACGTAGAAGATTACGCACTTAGAGTCTCGCGCCCATATTAATTAATTTAAGCCCTGTCATGATTCTTAATTGATAATAAATACATAAAATAAATAATTTAGCAAAGACGAATAACATAGCCGCATTTATTAATATGCAAAGCAATTTCATAATCATTGTAGCACCTGAAGTCATATTAGGATAATTTAATTTTAGCTTAAAGAATAATAAATAATGCAATAAATAAGATTTTAAGTCATAGTACCGCATTCTAAAGTATTAAACATTAATTTAATAGCATGCCCGTCTTTATTTTTTGTAATAATTTTAAAACTCAAACTTAGGCTAATAGAACACCTAAATAATTTAAGCACAATTTATTAAAAGAGCTGGTGTAATTAGAAATATGAATACTTATAAAAGAGTTGGTGTAATTAGAAAAATATGAATATCTGTTTCTTTAAGTTTCCTCCCCTGCAATACATAATTGGGTTTGTTAGCTTAGCCTGTTTGGCATGAACTGCCAGCTTAAGTCACTTAGGTATCATGTTAAGCTTATTGTAAGGAATCAGTCCAATTAGATAGTATGAATCAGAAAACTGGATCAAGTTTGCCTAAGTTAAAATGATACAATGCCTTATTTATGCAATGTGTATGCAGTCCTGCCCTTTAAAGCAGCTGGCTGCCAGCTTATGTCTAGGGTTATGTTTTATTCTGTCAAGGAGTAATATAAGCACTGCCTTTGATATTGGGATATATGGACTGATTGTCTTCCTTGACTGCAGCATGCCTATGAAAATTGTTTGAGTTTAAAGGTTATGATCTTGTATTAATAGCTAGAACTTGGGACCATAAAATACTCATTTCTGCCTCTGCATTATCAGTTTTGACCCATGAATGTGTTAAATCCAGTCCATTCTTACCCAGTTCTCGTTGATAGCTGTCTGTTGCTAGCCACTATTTCGTATGGCATATATCGATTCTTATGCTGAGGGCCTATTTATTAGTGGATAAAGTTAGGACATCTGTGATATTTAACACTTAATTATTTATGTCTAATGTTATTTGGACGGATGCTAATCCTTATCTTCTTCTTTTTTACATGGCACGCATCGGAGCAAAACAAAGAGTCTCACGGCGAGACTCGTCGCAAGCCATTTCAAATGGCAACCCGCATCCGCGTTCGCATTCCCGCTGCAGAAACTCCTAGAAAAACAAATAGGACGGAGGCATCCGCCCCAATCCCTTCACTCTCCTAACTTTCTTGTCTCATTTTATGCCTTTATTTGTTTATTGTAATTTTATTATCTAATTCTGTAATTAATAGGAGAACTTCTAGCAATTAGCCTTTGAACATATGAGATGAGAAGGTAATTTAAACTTAGAAACGCATTTCTTCTTCACTTGTCTTTTAGGACTGTTAAGCATGGCTAAATTCTGCAAAAATGATTTAAATGATTTAACTTGCATCATAAAATCAACATTTTGTTTCTTATTAAAGTTCATAACAGATTTCTTCATATAGAAGCACTTTAAAACACCTCTTATATCATATTGTACGCAGGTTAAGCAAGATTAATTTAGCTAGCAGTGTATATAACTAGTCCGTAAATAACTTTTGCATGAACACATAATTAGTCTTTAAAACACCCTCCTAGCATTCTTTAGCATTTCTAGCCCCTTTTAGCACTTTTAATCGCCCTTTGGCATTTAACACCTTTAGCACATTTTGTCCTTTTAGCATTTTAGCACTCCCTAGCAACCTTTTGCATTTTTAGCATTTCTAGCCCCTTTTAGCACTTTTAATCGCCCTTTGGCATTTAACACCCTTAGCACCTTATCATTTCTTGCACTTTTGCACTTTTAGCACCTTTTATCACTTTAATATTTGTTTGCACTTTTAACATTTAGCACTCTATTTTCTAACATTGCATTTTAAGCAGGAGATTCGCTTTTAGAAAGTCGCGGTCGAAAAAGGGCGCGACAGGGTATATGAACAAGACTAATAAGAAGTTATAAGTTTTCTTAACTTATTTATGATTATGATATGGTGACAGTTTGAGCTAGGGTAAGAGTATATCTGAGGGGCAAGCCCCAAGATCGTTATACCACCTTCTCCAGGGTAAGAGTATGTCTGAGGGGCAAGCCCCAAGATCGTCATACCACATTCTTCAGTGTAAGAGTATATCTGAGGGGCAAGCCCCAAGATCGTTATACCATCTGCTTCAGTGTAAGAGTATATCTGAGGGGAAAGCCCCAAGATCGTTATACCATCTGCTTCAGGGTAAGAGTATATCTGAGGGGTAAGTCCCCAAGATCGTTATACCACATGTTCCGTGGATTTGCTACCCATGATGCGAGGAATACCTCATGCGAGTCCTTATGGGCTTATGCGGGTGAAATAGTCCCATGCGGGCGGGTACAACCTATGCGAGGAATACCTCATGCGTGTCCACGGGACCTATGCGGGGGAAATAGTCCCAGGAGTAGGGGTGCTTATTGATACTACGGGCGAGGTATCCTGTTTTGATCATGAGGCCCCTATTTTATGCAGTATTATATACACTTGTCACTCTCATTGTTAGTAAGGCACAGTAAAAGGTATTTTGTTTGTCTTCCATGACTCCAGTTTACTTTTAGACTTACGATATCATTATTACAGTATTTTCCAGCTTTACATACTTGGTACATATCACGGCCCGCTTCCTCGGGGGCTGCGTTCATGCCGCAGGTAAGGGTAAGCAGATTGTGGATCCTCGTTCTTAGGATCACTGTTCCGGTGTCAGAAACTCCATTCCTCCGGAAGCTTGTTTATTGGTACGGACATTCCCTGATGCTATAGGTATTTTGTACATTCAGGGGTATGGCGGGGCCCTGTCCCGCCACAGTTGCTATCTTTAGAGGTCTGTGGACACATATGTGTTTTGGGCTATAAGAACCAGTTGTACTGCCATACTTTTGTTTAAGTATGTTTTTATGGAAGGCAGCCTTATCGGCTGACCAGTTATGTTACCTTTTTATAAGTTATGTGTTATGTATGTTCCGCTGCTATTCTCTGATGTATACGGCAGTACCCTTAGGTACTAGTCGCGACAGTCGAGTCGTGACAAATATGGTATATATATATATATATATATTGTCTTGTATATGTTGTGTTTATATTCTATTACAGGTTAAGGGGGAACATTATTGTAATCATAGATGTTGGAACAACATCCATGACATTGTCGTAAGTCACTTGCACTGAATATAATAGTTTTTGTGAAGAAAGACAAAAAGGGGGAGAATGTTAATGTTGGGTTTGGTGTTGTGGCATTTTTCCAACATATCATTTTCAGCTCTAAGTTAAAATCAGAAATGTTGGAACAAATGTCACGACATTCGGACCAACATTCTGTGAAACAGTTTTGCCTTACTTCACGGGAACTGAAGATTTTGTGGAATTTTTACCACAATGGTAAAGTTACTTGGCAATGTGATTATGAGCTGATTAAAAACGTGGGAGGACCAAGTCAAAGTTGTTGCTAAGCTTGGGGAACAAGTCCAAGAATTTGAAGATCTTGCTCTACAATTCTCTTCAACAAACCTTATCGGCTGCCCACCTTTCCCTTAACCTCTGACCAATCGATGAAATTTTCAAGGAAGACTCTCTACTATAAATAGAGAGGGAAGACCAGTGAATCGATATCCAGAATCAAAATGTAAAAATATCAAGAGAGCTCTCGGGATTTCATCTCAGAATTCTGGATCAACAAGTGTTGCCTGAGTTTGTGACGACATTCTGTCCAATATTACAGTCGCTGTTTCAGATTCTAGATTAGCTTTGTATGGAGCGATTGTAATGAGATGTTGTGCACTTCTATTTAGATAGATTTTTTCAGGAATAAGTCATCTGCGACTTAACCCTTTTTATTCCTTTGTATTATTTTGTAAATCTTGTAAGAGAAGGAATATATTCAATTGTATATATATATATACAATACTTTTAGTCATTGACCATCATATATACCTATGTAAATTAAACTTTTGTGTCTTTATTATTTCCGCTGCATTTTACTCTTCAAATGTTTTTCTGTTTTTAACTGAACACTGTTTTTCCTGAAATGTTGCCACTGACGCTGAACGACATTATCGCCGATATTTGCAAACTGTTCCAGCATTCGACTTTATTTTATTTCCAGTTTGTTTTTTATTGTTCCATAGCATAACCCCCGGGATCCAACAATTCTCTATCTAGAGTTTTTATGGAACTAATTGTTGGATGAATTCTTGTTATGTTTTAATATAATTAAGCCTTTGAATTTCTCTACTTGTTCAACTATATGCTTATTTCAGTTGATTGAATGCCCATTAATTAGATGTGTCTATTTATTATGTGTTGCTTGAGACGAAATTCATATTTAGGTTGTTGTTGAATAATGTCACTCTCTAGGTATATGAGAGACCAATACGGCGAATTTAAAAGAGGGATTAGAGATAACGAAGTTTTGACGTGGTCATAGTGAGCGATAAGAAATTGCTAGCTAGAGTAGTTCGAGAGAACATATCTAGTAAATTATTGTGATTACTCGAGAGATAATTATGATAAGTTAAGTGCTCACGATTAGTAGAGAAAAAATCGGTGAGATTATATATAACGTAGCGAGAAGGATTCCGATAGTTGGGAAAATCATAACCCTAGGCCTCCTTAATCTGGTTCCAACTTCATCCTCTTTAGTTGATAACTTTATTGTTTTATTATTTATTAGTGTAGTTTAAAAAAATCTTTATCTTTATAATTCAGAATATTGTTCGAACTTATTTTCTTAGTAATATTGAATAATTATAACTAACGTTAGTTCTCTGTGGGATTCAATTTCAGACTTTTAGACCGGATTATTTTTGCAGCGACCGCTTATCCTTTTTAGGATTAGAGTTGGACGTGATCACATTACATAATTAAAAATGTGCACTATTTAACAGATTAAGTTTTTTAATGAAATGATCGCATAATTTTATATGACATAAAAGCAGACGTTATGAATTTAAATCCTCATTAATATTTATTAGGAAAGAAAATATTTAGATGAGAAGGTTAATCGGTAATTAGGGGTGGCAAAATTAGCCCAACCCCAAATGATCCGCCAAAGATTTCATGGGTTTGGGCAAGAGTAATTTTGATAATGAGTTGGTTTGGGCTAGCCCAAGTTGATTCATCATAAACCAACAGCCCAAATGAGCCCATGATGATGCTCAAACTTGATCCATCAAAATACTTAATTTTAATGATTAGAGTTTCACTCTATATTAAGATTTTTATTTATAAATAATTATTTAAAAATTCTTTTATTATTTCGGAACAATAAAAATACACCAACGTACCTCAACCACACTATCCATCAACCCTACCCCCTCCCCTACACCAACCCCCACTCAAACACTGAACCACCCTCACATCTATGCCCATACATTTCCTACTCCACCCCACTCCACCCACTTCTACCCCGCCCTACCCCACCACCACTCCATCCTCAAATTTTTATTTCATATTTTTTTACTTTTATAAAAAAATTATTAAAAATATGAAATTTTTACTTACCTCTCCCTATACCCCTCCACCCCACCTTCCCTCAAATTTCTATTTTATATTTTTTGTTACTTTTATAAAAAATATTATTAAAAATATGAAATTTTTTCTTACCTCCGCCTACCCCACTCCATCTTACCCCCTCCACCCCCACCCTATTCTCAAATTTTTATTTCATATTTTTTGTTACTTTTATAAAAAAATTATTAAAAATATGAAAAAATTCTTACCTCCCTACCCTCCCCACGCCCTACCCTCCACCCCACCCCACTTCTCCACCCATCCTCAAATTTATATTTCAAAATTTTTGATACTTTTATAAAAAATATTTAAAATATGATTTTTTCTTACCTCCCTACCCTCCACCCCAACCCCATTCCCCATTCTCAAATTTTTATTTCATATTTTTTGTTACTTTTATAAAACAAACTTATTAAAAATGTGAAATTTTTCTTACCCCTATCACCCTCCCCGCCCTACCACATTCTCAAATTTATATTTTATATTTTTTTTTACTTTTATAAATAATTTATAAAAAATATGAAATTTTTTCTTACCCCTTCTACTCTACCACCACCCCACCCTCCCCCCACCGAGGGTTGTTATCGGTCCGGGTATCGACATATCAGAACTGGATCGATAAAGTTACCGATCCGGATCGAGACCGGACAGATAAGAATTCGGTCTTGAAAAGAGATCCGGGACCGGACCGATACCTTCTCGGGCGGGTACCCAGTCCGGTCCGATAAGGTTACCGGTTTTGGATACTGTTTCCGGTCCGAAACGGGTCCAAAATATTAAAATCCACACTTTACTTATAATTTTTTTAATAAAAATCTCTGCTTTATTGCCTTTACTGCTTTACATAATACATATTAACAAACTTAAAGCAATATATAATAGCAATATTTCAAGGATTGATCATCAATTCATCATTCCAATTCTCAAACTATTCTAAGGGTATCAGACTGGGACTGATAACATATAAGTTATCGGGTAATTAGATTTGGTTGCCGAACCGGATCCTTATGTCTGGTACTCGTATCCGGACCGTTAACTTTTCGGTCCGAGTATCAGTCCGGGTATTTCAGTCCGATTCTCGGATTATCTGGACCGATAATAGCCCTACCCCAACCCCATTCTCAAATTTTTTCTTAAAAATATTATTCTTATTTTAAAAATAAAGATATGAAAAAATCAAATATCATACAAAAAAAAAAATAACATCATAGAAGGTAAGTTTGAAATTTGTAAAAGAAATGAGTCAAGTTGGGCAATTTGAGTTATGACTCATCATTTAGCCCATCTTGACGCGCTCATCTTAGTCCATGTAAGTTTTGGACGGGTTCGTCATTGATCCATCTAGAACTTCATCCCATCTTGACCCGCCCAACTTCAGCTCAAACGATCCATCTGTCACCCCTATGACGGTAATGTTGCATCCATGATTATCAAAGTCATATTAAAGATACTTGGGCGTAGATGCTAGAAACTTCAACATCATCACAAATTTCAAACTTTTTATTACTAATATCGTTATTTTCAACCATGTAAATCTTGATATATACGAGAACTCTCAATTATTTCCAAGTAAAGTAATGTAAATTGTTGAATATATGAAATGCTAAGTAAAAATGATTGAAATCGTAAAGTTGGCAAGACTTGGAGATCACTAGGATCGTGTATATGTCATTATTGGCACACTTATTCAATGCAGTATATTATAATATGTATATAATGATAAGGCTAGTGGGGTTAACAATAATTTATGGTTACTAAAATAGTTAAAGCATTAAGATAATTATGACTATATAATCAAACAAAGTTTAATGGACCGTTCTTATGATTATCCATTTTGACATATCCTTTAGGACAATTATGATTATCCATTTTGACATATACTATTAATATTTTATAGAAACATCCACTAATAACATTTCAGTTCCTCCTGGTTATTATTGGGGGTACAATATATATAAGATAATAAAAGGAAATGTAATGATCATAAAGGAGAATAATAAGAGGTCCATTCATTTTTTAGCATGTCCAGCCAATATTTTGATATACATTATCTTCTAGAAATATTAAGGGAAAAAAGGAAGAGAAAACAACATGGTCCTATATGAACATATTATGATATAATTTTCTTATAATAGTGGTATTCAATTCAATTTATGCGCATCTAAATTATTTTATTGGTATACATTATTTTCTGCCAGCATATGTATGGCGGTATCTTCAGCTAACAAAATTTAGACAATTGAGAAAAAATCACCTAAAGTTCTTATCATTTTATTTTATTTTTTATATATTATTCCACAATATATATCAACTGATGTCCTATATCTATCGGGTATGGGTTATCTTCTTTATATATATTGTGTTTTAAGTCCAATCTCGTATCATCAACGAATAATAATTCAATATAACTTGAAATCAATAACAATGAATTCAAAAAGTTGAAAAATACATACTAACTTGATGTCGAGAGAGGCCTGCAATGCATAAGACAAAAATTTGCCCCCACTTGTGCTGTAGTTTTACGAACGTCTGTCTAGATGATACAACTATCTAAGTGAGAGTTTTAGCCCAAGAACTTCACTTCTGGTGAATTTACTATATGCGTTCTTCAGAAATGTTTATGAAGAAGAAGAAGATTATCAACAATCTTAGATCATTAATTGTGTTAATGATTGATTGTTTTTGTTGTATTGTATCTTGTTATATGTTTTATTAAGTGATCCACGTGCTTTATGTAACATTAATTTCGACCATATGCAACTTTTCACCCAAAGGTTGTGACTCTATGTGAATAGACACAACTTTTGAAAATTTCGTAAATTACCGTTGATTGGCCGCGGCTCGCTC
Organism: Przewalskia tangutica; assembly: GCA_029844215.1. Lineage (NCBI taxonomy): Eukaryota > Viridiplantae > Streptophyta > Magnoliopsida > Solanales > Solanaceae > Przewalskia > Przewalskia tangutica. The sequence continues at coordinate 153,922,371 of CM056719.1, forward strand.
TCTACGCGACTTAAGTTTCTGCAAAGCTCTGAAGTTTCAGCACTGCGGCTTCCCAGCCGTGGGCGCCGACGAGAACTTTTATCGCCTGCTCACAAGGCCGCCTATTTTTTCCAGATTTCGATCACTTTCTTCTCTTCTTCTTGTACAAGTTCCAACAATACCCCACATTTGAATAGAAAATAAGATAATGAGGAACTTAACGTTATTCCCGAAAAACTAGATATGATATGCATCGGAAAAGGTATCTTTTGGACTTGAACCGTTCGTAGTGAATACTTATCGGATCTACTTTATGAAATAGTGAACGACATATCTTGAACTATTCACGTTTTGTAGTAGATCATAACAACAAGTACCACACACATCATATCAACATATTTCAATTCTTACGGTTGTGTTCATTTCGATCGTGAACAACTCCTTCTTCATGAGATTTTGTAGAGAATGTAGTCATATCGGTTCTCCCAGATATGACCCCACATCAATTTCATATAGGTAATACCAAACAAGAATAGTCTGTACTATCCCACCATAAAGGCTTTTAGTACTATTAAGAATAATATTCAACTCGTAATCGTCAACGGATTAACACACTTAGTACACCATAGGAATGAGCATATGTGTGTTATGCTCCTTGAGTCTTCCCCAACTATTTTTCCTATTGAACCTAAACCATGGGATCTCCAATTATGATAGGTGATCGGTGTATTTTATATACACCTTTAAGCCAGTTTTAGTTAGTCTTTTGTCCTGTTTTGTACATATAAGTGTCGTATTAGGATAGTTTTCCTTTCTTTTGAGTCAAAGTGGTTAAAATGGTCAATTGGCGGAAAAGGAGCTAAAAGAGGGCGAAAGAGGAGATTCCAGAGCTAAAAACAGAGAAAGTGGCGAACGAGGCTGAAACCTGCATCAGCCGCGACGCCTGCAGATAGAAGCGCGCCACTATCCAGAGGTCGCAGAAGACCCGCGCGGCGCCTCGCATGACAGAGAATCGGGCGCGCGCCAAATCATCCGGACAGACAGAATTTCCGCGGCACTGCCGGCAGCGGCTGCGCGCGACGCTGAAAAAATAAGGTTTTGAGACGGATTTTGGGCCAGCTGCAGGAAAAGTCGAGGCGGTTTTCACTTATAAAAGGAGAACTCTAGGCGCTTTTAAGGGTTCCCTTCGCACAACACAAGGTTTCTTGCTTGGAGATCGAGACCATAGTTTAGTAATTTTTTCCTTTTCTTGTTTTTATTTCGCTTTTATGAAGAATACGGGATTAGTTCTTGTCATGTCAATGACTAGGAACTAATTCCTCTATAGGAACTTTTCATGTTGAATCTCTAGAAACTTATGTTATGATTTAACGACGCTTATGGTTATTCTTCTTGTTGAGATCTATCCAATAATTGCTTTGAACTCTTGGTAATTAATTGACAACTAATTATCATTATATGATTTCTAATCAGACTCCGAAAGGGGGGGATTGTGAATATGCTGTAAGTTGGGTAGACATTCTTGGATTGGGGATGAAAATACCTCAATTATTTATGTAGCGTTAATGAGAGGCTTAACAACCCTAATTTTGCGCATGGTGCGTGACGGTTAACTAGGTTTTTGTTCTTAATCCTCCTATAGAGTTATCCTTATCACCGAAAGGTATGTAAGGTGCGATACTGGGGTTGAGTGTTTATATAACCCTAACGGGAGTATAAAACGATTTCGTAAACCTACTTTCTCCAAAAGAAGAAGACCATAAGTTATTGCATTAATAAGTAACATAAGCGGATAGTGAGGAGACGTGGAAGCCCTATTCTCATCACCACTGAAGTAAACCCTTATTAGTTAAATAGCTTTTATAATTCTTAGTTATAAACAACAAATCCAAATATCAATTTACCAAATAGATACTAAAAGATAGATAGTTGGTAATTGAACCCTAATCCTTGTGGACGATATTCGGTCTTATCAAGACTATACTACTTGTCACGATAACGTGCACTTGCGTTTAAAGTGTGTGCATCTTACCGCGCATCAAGTTTTTGGCGCCGTTGCCGGGGATTAGGCATAGTTCAATATCAAATTTGTCTATTTTTAATTTCTAATTTGGTTTTTAATTTTTATTTTAATTTTTAATTTTTACGTTTTCTTTATTATTTTTGAAAAATTCGAGGTACCGTGATTGGTTGTTTGTTTTTGATCTATTTCAGGAAATCAGTTTATGCGAAGGAGAAGAGGAGCAGACACACTTGTTCCCTTCAATCCAGAGATTGAGAAAACCTGCAAACAGAACAGAAAGAATCAACGGATTGCAACTTTGATAGAGATGGACGGTGGTCAAAACAATAACTTTATGAGAGAAGGGTTAGGTGAAAATCAACATAACCCAGGAATGCCTCGGCAAGTGCCAATAGACCCACGAGGAGAGAGTCCAAATTCAGCCAGAAAGAAGTTTGGGAGACTATGTGCTGCCAAGAGTGAATGGAGCACAGACATGCATTAGGCTCCCTGCAATAGGAGCCAATAACTTCGAGATAAAACCGGCGATTCTGAGCATGGTACAGCACACAGTGCAATTTGGAGGACTGCCATCGGAGGATCCACATATGCATATAGCTAATTTCTTGGAGCTATGTGCAACTTTCAGATATAACGGCGTTACTGATGATGCCGTCAGATTGAGGCTCTTTCCCTTCTCACTCAGGGACAGAGCAAAAGTATGGTTGAACTCCCTGCCGGCCGATTCGATTTTTACATGGCACGAGCTGGCACAGAAATTCCTAGCCAAGTTCTTTCCCCCGTGTAAAGCAGCAAAACTGAGAGGGGAGTTGAACAACTTCTACCAAGCAGATGGAGAGTCCTTATATGAAGCTTGGGAAAGGTTCAAAGATCTACAGAGAAAATGCCCACACCATTGCATTGAGTTGTGGAACTTGGTCCACATCTTCTACAACGGGCTGAGCAGTACAACCAGAACCATTATAGATGCAGCAGCAGGTGGAGCATTCATGAGGAAAACAACCCACGACGCTCATGAGTTATTAGAAGATATGGCCACTAACAACCATGTCACGTACAGAGGTCGACATGTGGGAGGAGAATGTTGGAGTCCACGAAATAGATGCTATTGCTGCCTTGAATGCCCAAGTGGCCCTTTTGGCAAAACAGTTGCAGCAACATACAGTGTCCGTGAATGCGGTGCAGATGCCTAAAAGCTGTGAGATATGTGGTGGCCCACATACATTCGATAGGTGTCCTTCAGCTGATCCCAACAATATACCAATGGAGCAGGCAGAGTGTCAGGTAGTAGGTAATCCAGGGTGGAGGAATCACCCGAGTTTTTCATGGAGAGGAGACCAGGGGCAGCAGAATCAATACAGGGGCCAGTACCAGAACCAACAGAACCAGAATCAGCAGCCTTTCATTCAAGCCCCACAGCCTCAACAGTTCAATGCACCGGTTCAGCAAGAAAAGCCAGACGAGCTGAAAGCAGCTGTGACAGCACTTGCCAACGCCCAGACGCAGTTCATGACAGAAGCTAGATCCTCGTTCAGGAACTTGGAAACACAAGTGGGTCAGCTAGCAAAGCAGGCAAACAGCAGGCCACAGGGGACATTGCCAAGCAACACAGAGGTAAATCCGAGGGAGCAGTGTCAGGCAGTGCAGTTGAGAAGTGGAAAATAGTTAGAGCAGCAGTCACCTCAGCCAGTAGTTGAGAAGAAGGCAGAGTTAGAAAAAGAGAAGGTGATCGAGTCCCGCCCAGTAGTAGAGAAAACTCCAGAGAAGGAGTATACAGAGAAGATACCTTCCCCCCAGAGACTACAGCGAAAGGCGGTTGATAAACAATTCTCCAAATTTTTGGAGACATTCAGGAAGTTGCATATCAACATACCTTTCATAGAAGCATTAGAGCAGATGCCCTTCTATTTCAAGTTTATGAAGGAAATATTGGGGAAGAAGAAGAAGTTGGTGGAGTATGAAATAGTAGCACTGACAGAGGAGTGTAGTGCTATCTTGCAGAAAAAGTTGCCACCAAAACTAAAGGATCCAGGAAGCTTTACACTACCTTGCACAATGGGCAGGGTAACTTGCAACAGAGCTCTGTGTGATTTAGGGGCAAGTATAAATCTAATGCAATTATCAGTATTTAAAATATTGAGTCAGCAGGCCAAACCAACCACAAGAAGTTCGCAATCGCCGACAGATGAGTTCATCCAAGAGGCAAGATCGAGGACGTGATTGTGAAAGTAGGAAAATTCTTCTTTCCTGCGGACTTCCTCATTCTTGATATGGAAGAAGATGTGGAAATCCCTATCATATTGGGGAGGCCATTCCTAGCAACGAGGAGAGCTTTGATTGATGTTGAAAGATGAGAGTTAACATTAAGGGTGGAGAATGAAGAAATGGTGTTTAAAGTTTTTAAACACGTCATTGAGCCACCAACAATGAGTGGGTGCTTTGCAATCAGCACCATCAAACCCCCATGCGAGCCAATACAAGTCAACCAAAGAGAGATGAGCCCAAGAAAGCAGGCATGGTTTGCCGAAATTCCACTAAAGGAGGTATGTGTTCCTGAACTCCCCATTACCGATAATGCTAAGAAGAAAAGAAGAAAAAGAAAACGCAAAATGTGGAGGAAATCGATTAGTTGGGGGCTTGATCCACCCCACGGTTATTAAAGCTAAGGAACTTGTCTCCGGCTAAAAGACGTTAAAGACAGCGCTACTTGGGAGGCAACCCAACGTTTTCAATTATGTTATTTCAATTCATGTCTTTAGTTTATTTGGTTTTTGCCTAGAACAATCTCACGGTCTTGGGTTCTAGTGATTGTGTTGTGATTAACAGGTATAGGCAAATACATTGAAGGGCGAAGAACTGAAGAAAAACGAGGATTTCCAGAAAAGCGGTGGTACGCGCTTCAGAGCAGCCGCGGTGCCAAAAAAAGATGTAGAGGCGCTGAAGCAGGCCATGCGCGCCAGAAACGCGGCGCGTAAATTCAAAAATGTGCCAGTTTAGGCGCCGCGCCTCGAATGTGGCCGCACAGAAAAGTCCCGGTAGTGCAGATCAGCCGCGCTAAAAATCAGCGCGCTAAGCGGAAATCCAGAAACTTAAAACGTCCAGAAATCAGATCTTTCCCCAATTCCAATTTCAAAAACCTAACTCCCCCTCTCCAAAAACCCACAAAATTCCAAAAAATTGCCCACAAATCCTCCGCAAATCCAACCCAACCACAATCAAAACTCTGAAATTCCTAAAAACCCTTAGCTATCTCAAACAACGAAGCTCCATTCCATAGCCTCAAACCACCAATTGAAACAAAAACAACTTGAATCGTCTCATAAAAAGGTAATCTTTTAATGTTCTTGAGTCCTTTACTGAAGTCACAAGAGGTAGTAGTTTGAAGGAGTATTGTGGTTGAAGTAGTTTGGGTACTGAAAAGTTGATTGTGAAGTTTGGAGAAAAGAGTAGAAAAGGAGTGTGGGTATTGGGTAGAAAAGTTGAAGTTTGGGGGTGTTGTGTTCGCTGCTAGTTGTTGATTGTGTAGGAAATATTTGTGCCACTAAATTATAAGCTGCAGAACTTGTTTTAAAAATGTCCACCAGAAAGAGAAGAGCCTCAACCTCCACCTCAACCCCACAGTACGATGACACTAGGTTTGTGAGCTATCAAGCCTTCCAAAGATACAAAAAGCTTGATACCAGACCCTTAATACCGGAAAGGGGAATGGACTACCAGAGGGAATCATATGGGGAAGAGGATGTTTATGAGCCCATTCGGGCAATGATTGAGTTGAGGGGGTGGAAGAGATTTGTTAATCCGGAGAAGATAGCACCAGTGAACACAACAATGGTGCGGGAATTCTATGCCAACTTTCCGGAGAAGGTGGAAAGGGGATGCTTTATAAGGGGAGTTTATGTGCCTGTGACAGCAGAGAATGTAAATGCACAATTGAAGACGGTTGATGTTGAAGAAAGAAGTGATTGGAATCACTTTAGAACATGGTCTAGAAGTACCGACCGCATCGACTGGAATGCCGCCAGAAGCACCGTGAGCTACCCCGAGGTCGCTTTGATGGGAAGAAATGGATCAAGAGCACCGAGCAGTGTCAATTCAACAAAGCGATGGCGGTTATATTTCGTCAGCGCCCGCATGATTCCATCCACGCACTTCACCAGAGTGCCAGAAGATAGGATTAAACTGATATATGGAATTATGAGGGGGATGACGATTGATGTGGGGAAAGAGATAGTACAGAGCATTGAAGATATCAGCAGGTTGGTGACAACAGGTGGATTGGGACATGGCTCACTGATCACCAATCTATGCGCCTTTCGAGGGGTCCCAACCCTACCCACTGATACTCATGAAAGAAACCAAATGCCGGTGTCCTATGGGATAGTGCACTGCTCCTGCACTCCAAGCCCCCAAAGAATGTAAGAAGAGTACAACCAGCAGCAGCAGCAGCAGAGGCCGCAATGAACGAAGATGAGCCTGAAATAGAGGCTCAATATGCGGCAGGACCTAGCCACCAGCCAACCACAGAAGCAGAACCTTCAGTGCCCATGATGGAGCAATTGCTTCAGAATCAGATGAGGATGATGCAGAGTTTGGACACAGTGATCCACGAACAATAAGAAACGAGGCAACAAATCAACGATGAGTTCCTTGTTCACCAAATGTCCACGACTATCCCATGCCACCGCCACCACCACCATTTTAGCCAAAGTCTGTAAGTGTCTTATTTCTTTTATTGTCTTTGAGTCTACACACATTGGGGACAATGTGTGATTTAAGTTTGGGGGTGTTTATTTGTATCGTGTTATGTTTTTATTTAAGTCTTTTTTGATTGTTTTTATATATTTTTGAGTCACAAATTTTTTTCTTTTTGAGTCATAATTGTCTGTCAAAGATCATGTATGCTGAAGTTTCTAGAAACACCTAGTGAAGTGAGGTGGAATAATGTAACAGAATTGAAGCAAATATCTAAACACCTAGGTTAGATATGCCAAAAACTCACAAAATCTGTCTATTTGGAGTTTCTTGCCTAAATTATGCATGCTAAATGATGAAAACTTATGTGTTATGATTGCTTGTTATTTGAGGCAAAATAGTAGGATATGCATGTCAGGGAGATGACTCAGGCATTTCTTTGATAGCCAATTCTTATCTTTCTTTTCTATCCCGGACTTTAAAAATGTATCCCTAGTTAGCCCCATTGAGCCTAAAAATAAGACCTTTATTCGACACCTTATAATTCCATACTTGTGTCATAAGTGAAAAATTGAGATGTTTGGAATATAAAGTGTTGAAAAAGAAACAAAAGAGAGTAAACAATTTTTATGCACCCCAATGAAAAAATAATAATAAATAGGCAAAAGCCTAAGTTTGGGGGTGTCTGTTATTCACTATACTCTTCACTCTCACAAAACAAAAGAGGGAAAAGATAGAATCAGAGTGAAGGAAAGAACAAAAAGAAAAGGGAAATACTGAAAAGCTAAAGAGCTTATGGTACACAAAATGAGCCAAAAATGCCTATTTTACCTACCTATACCTAAGCCTACATTACAACCCTTAAAGTCCTGAAGATCTCTTTTATGCATATCCAGGATTAGTGGAGAATAACAAGTAAAAATGTCATAGAATTTTTGAATTTTCATGCATGATTTAGTATATTGACTTCCATTGAGCATGATAAATATGAGTTTGCGAAATATCTAGCTTCATGTGTTTAGTGTGCTAGAATTCATGCTAGATGTTCTTGCATATTATTCTGCTAACCTTCATGTTTTTCTAGATAACACTGATGCAGCAAAAGTGATCAATATCGGTGAGTCTTTTATTGTCATTTCTTGAGTCTTTTATTTTATTTCTTTCTATCTTTGCTCGAGGGCGAGCAAAGGTTAAGTTTGGGGGTATTTGATCGGTGTATTTTATATACACCTTTTAAGCCAGTTTTAGTTAGTCTTTTGTCCCGTTTTGTACATATAAGTGTCGTATTAGGATAGTTTTCCTTTCTTTTGAGTCAAAGTGGTTAAAATGGCCAATTGGCGGAAAAGGAGCTAAAAGAGGGCGAAAGAGGAGATTCCAGAGCTAAAAACAGAGAAAGTGGCGAACGAGGCTGAAACCCAGACCAGCGCCGCGGCGCCTCTTGCAGATAGAAGCAGGGCCGCGGCGCCCACTATCCAGAGAGGCTACAGAAGACTCAGCACGCGCGCCTCGTGACAAGAAAATCGTGCCGCGCCAAATCATCCGACGGATTTTGGGCGAACTGCAGGAAAAGTTGAGGCGGTTTCACTATAAAAGGAGAACCCTAGGCGCTTTTGGGTTCCTTCTTGCACAACACAAGGTGTCTTGCTTGGAGATTGGAGACCATAGTTTAGTAATTTCTTTTCCTTTTCTTGTTTTTATTTCAGTTTTTATGAAGAACATGAGATTAGTTCTTGTCATGTCAATGACTAGGAACTAATTCCTCTATAGGGCTTTCCATGTTGAATCTCTAGAAACTTATGTTATGATTTAATGCATGCTTATGGTTATTCTTCTTGTTGTTGAGATCTATCCAATAATTGCTTTGAACTCTTGGTAATTAATTGACAACTAATTATCATTATATGATTTCTAATCGACCAAAGGGGATTGTGAATATGCTGTAAGTTGGGTAGACATTCTTGGATTGGGGATGAAAATACCTCAATTATTTATGTAGCGTTAATGAGAGGCTTAACAACCCTAATTTTGCACGGTTAACTAGGTTTTTGTTCTTAATCCTCCTATAGAGTTATCTTTATCACCGAATGGTAGGTAAGGTGCGATACTGGGGTTGAGTGTTTATATAACCCTAACGGGAGTATAAAACGATTTCGTAAACCTGCTTTCTCCAAAAGAAGAAGACCATAAGTTATTGCATTAATAAGTAACATAAGCGGATAGTGAGGAGACGTGGAAGCCCTATTCTCATCACCACTGAAGTAAACCCTTATTAGTTAAATAGCTTTTATAATTCTTAGTTATAAACAACAAATCCAAATATCAATTTACCAAATAGATACTAAAAGATAGATAGTTGGTAATTGAACCCCAATCCTTGTGGACGATATTCGGTCTTATCAAGACTATACTACTTGTCACGATAACGTGCACTTGCGTTTAAAGTGTGTGCATCTTACCGCGCATCAATAGGTTATGTTTCCGCCAGTTAATGACTCATTGTATTGGCTTTAAGCTCATTCTCCTCATTGTAAATACGACTCATTGTACTGTCCTTTGATTTTACATAATCAATAGAAATAATTCAATTCTTCAGCAAGCTTCGTATTGTATTATGACGTCGTCTTATATGTCTCGACTTGTCATTGTATATCTGATTATTTGCCCTCGTCAGGGCAGTCATACTATCACAATGTATGCAAATGGTTGTCACATGCTTTGTCCATAACGGAATACCTTCTAGGAAGTTTTTTAGCCATTCTGCCTCTTCGGCAGCTTTGTCCAAGGCTACAAACTCTGCTTCCATATTTGATCGCGTATTTACCGTTTGCTTTGATGACTTCCAAGATACCGATGCTCCACCAAGTATAAATACATAACCACTTATGGACTTACTTTCTGAATGGTTGGAAATCCAATTAGCATCACAATATCCTTCTAACACATGAGGATATTTTGTATAATGCAATCCATAACTCATTGTATGTTTTAGATATCGGAGTGCTCGAATTAGTGCAACCCAATGATCCTTTTCAGGATTGTGTGAGTATAGACTAAGTCGACTCACCGTATATGCTAAGTCTGGTCTTGTATAATTCATTATGTACATCAAGCTTCCAAGAACTTGTGTGTACTCCAATTGACACATTTTCACCTTCATTCTTTTTAAGGTGACTAGCGGGATTAAATTAGGTCACAACCGGTCTAGCATCATTGTGTCCAAGTTTTCTAAGAACCTTTTCAACATAATGGAATTGAGTTAGTATATAACCATCAAAATTCTTTTGAATTCTAATACCAAGAATGACATCCGATATTTCCATATCTTTCATATCGAAAACGGCATGCAACATCTTCTTAGTTTGGTTAATTTCATCTTTATATGTTTCCATAATTAGCATATCATCAACATATAAGTATACAATGACACATGCATTCTTACATTCTTTAATGTAGACACATTTATCACATTCATTTATTTGAAAACCATTTGATAATAATGTATTATCAAACTTTTCATGTCATTGTTTTGGTGCTTGTTTAAGTCCGTATAAAGACTTAATCAATTTACAAACCTTCATTTCTTGACCTTTCATAACAAACTCTTCGGGTTGTTCCATGTAAATTTCTTCATCCAATTCACCATTCAAAAATGCGGTTTTCACATCTATTTGGTGTATTTTCAAATTGTGAATCGCCGCTATAGCAATTAACGTCCTTATTGACGTAATTCTTGTTACTGGTGAGTAAGTATTGAAGAAATCTACACCTTCTTTTTGACGAGATCTTTGGCTACTATACGAGCTTTGTATTTTTCTATAGTATCATCAGGCCTTAATTTCTGTTTGAAAATCCATTTATGGCCTATTGGTTTTTGTCCCGGAGGAAGATCAACCAATATCCATGTATTATTTTACACAATGGATTATACCTCACTTTGGATAGCCTCCTTCCAATAAGGTGCTTCGGATGATTCCATAGCAGCCCTATATGTTTGAGGTTCTCCTTCAACAGAAAAGGTCATAAAATCTGGTCCAAAATCTTTGACAATTTTCACCCGTTTACTTCTCCTTGGTTCATAATTTTCTTTTTGAACAGATGAAGTAAGATTATCATCACTTTGTGTCTTTTGGTTTGACTTATCTTGAGGCATTGTCCTCTTCTTATGATTAAGAACACTATTTTCCTTGTCTTTGTAAGGAAAAATATCCTCAAAAAATTCTGCTTCAGCAGATTCCATTAGTGTGTTCTTGTGAATACCTTCAACATCGGAATGATACACCAAAAACTTATATGTTGCACTATTATTGGCATGACCAATATATATGCAATCCACCGTTTTTTGTCCAAGTTTAGTTCTCTTTGGCAAGGGAACTTGAACTTTCTCTAGGCAACTCCACACTTTCATTCTTTTGAAAGTAGGCAATCTTCATTTCCATAACTCATAGGGAGATTGATCATTTTTCTTTTGAGAAATTTTGTTCAATATCATATTTGCAGTAATTAACGTCTCACCCCATAGACTAAGGGGTTTCCCCGAACTAATCAACATTGAATTTATCATATTCTTCAATATTCTATTCTTACGTTCGGCAACTCCATTTTGTTTTGGAGTATATGAGGCAGTAGTTTGATGAACTATACCATGAGTAGAACAGAATTCTTTGAAATCATTTGATTGATATTCAACATCTCTGTCTGACCTTAGAATTTTGATTCTTTTGTCAAGTTAGTTTTCCACTTCTGCTTTGTATGTTTTAAACATGTTCAAAGCCTCATCTTTGGTATGTATTAAGTATACATAACAAAATTCACTGCAATCATCTATGAATGATATATAATAATTCTTTCCTCCACGAGATGGGGTTGCTTGGTAATCACACAAATTACTATAAATTAAACCAAACACTTCATTTGATTTCACAACAGATTTATGAGGATGACTTGCATATTTAGATTCTATGCAAACTCCACACTTCGTCATTTTGTTCATTGAGCATTTTGGCAAAATGTCTAACTTTACCATTCTTTGTAAAGAGTGATAATTAACATGGTCTAATCTTGAATGTCATAAAGAAGGGGAATCAACCATATACATAGAAGCAGTGCTAGTACCTGCATTTTCATTAATAATGACAATTGCATGAGTAGGTACAATATATAGTTTGAAGAGTCTCTCACTGAGGTAACCCTTCCCTACATACACCCCTTTGGCGAGTACAAATTTGTCATATTCAAATACAATTTTGAAGCCTTTGTTACTTATAACAGGGCCAAAAATTAAATTCTTACAAATTTCAGGCATGTGCAACACATTAATGATCACAAGATCACTGTCGGAAGTGAGTTTCAAAGTCACTTTCCTTTTCCTTTCTACCTTTACAGAAGCAGCATTCCCTACGAACAATGGTTCTCCATCCTTGATGGCCTGGTAGGATGAAAACATGTCTTTTTCAGAACATACGTGCATTGTAGCACCCGTATCCATCCACCAATTAGTTGAATTTGTAACCAGATTTGCTTGAGTAGCCACAACCCCAATGAATTGGTTTTTAGTTTCAGCCCGGTTGGATTGGTTGACATTACTCGAACCTCCAACACCATCACCTTGACTATTGCGAAGACGGCAATTTTTTGCTTTGTGCCCAGGTTTGCCACATACCCAACAGAGACCTGGTTGTGGTTTCTTGAATGCATTGGTCCTTTGTGGGCCGAGTGTATTCCTCCCGGTTGCAAAAGATGGTTTGACACCAATAAATTTTTCCTTGCCTTTCTGAAACTTGGCCTTAGAAGCATTGTCTTCAACCATGTTGGCATTAGGCTCCAATGAAACAACATCAGTTCTTTCACTATTTCGGTTGTCCTATTCAACACGAATTTTCAGAACCAATTGCTCAAAATTCATTTTCTCGGTTAATGTTTCAGATAAACCTTAAAATCCTTTCAAGAAGGAGGTAATTTCTCAATAATAGCACCAATAAAGAAATTTGGGTTAAGGCACATACATTCAACCTCTAGTTCATGAATAATGACTTGGAGCTCCTCCACTTGCTTGACAACCGCCTTGGCATCACTCATCTTAAAGTTCAGAAACTTTCCGATGACGAACTTCTTGGAACAAACAACCTCAGTTTTATACTTGTTCTCCAATGATTGTCATAACTCCCGTGTTGTTCTGAACGTGGAGTAGATGTCGTAGAGAGAATCATACAATGCATTGAGAATATAATTTCTACAAAGCAACTCCTGACTTTCCCAAGTTTGAGTGTCTTTTAGCCTTCTCCGCATCAGTCGGAGCATTCTCCCCTTCTCCTTCTGGCAAAGTCATACGAGCCTCAGCAATTAATATATTTGCCACGTGAAGAGTTGTCAAGTAGAACAACATCTTCTGTTGTCAGCGTTTCAAATCAGATCCCTTGAATTTCGCAGGCTTCTCAACATGGTTTTTCACCATTGACGATCCAGATTGATCCATCTTTGCAAATCAGGAAATTGAATTCTCTGGAAAAAAAATTGCAAACTCAACAAATCAATTTTTTTGTCTTAGATTGTTAAGTTCAATCTCGTATCATCAATGAATAAGAACAATAATATGATAATAATTCAATATAACTTGAAATCAATAACAACGAATTCAACAAGTTGAAAAACACATACTAACTTGGTGTCGATAGAGACATGTAATGCAGTATCCTAAGACAAAAATTCGCCCCCACTTGTATTATAGTTTTATGGACATCTGTCTAGAGGATACAACTATCTAGGTGAGAGTTCTAGTATAAGAACTTCACTTCTGGCGAATTTACTATATGCGTTCTTCAAGAATGTTTATGAAGAAGAAGAAGATTATCAACAATCTTAGATCATTAATTGTGTTAATGATTGAGTGTTTTTGTTGTATTGTATCTTGTTATATGTTTTATCAAGTGATTCACATGCTTTATATAGCATTAATTTCGACCATATGCAGTTTTTCACCCAAAGGTTGTGACTCTATGTGAATAGACACAACTTTTGGAAATTTTCAGAAATTACCATTGAACAGCGTTGCGGCTCTGCGCCCTTAACGCCGCGGCGCTGGCCCTGGCACCGCAGCCCTGAATTTCTGCAGAGCTCTCTGAAGTTGCTTCCCAGCGCCGTGGCGCTGTCGACGAGAACTTTTACTGTTCCGGCGCCGCGGTGCTTCGCCTATTTTTTCTAGATTTCGATCACTTTCTTCTCTTCTTCTTGTACAAGTTCCAACATATTGCCTTGAACAATTTTCATCTGATGAGTTTGCTTTTGGAGTCAAGTTAGGTCTCATGCATGTCCATTTCTTATCATGATATTAAAGCTACACACATATCAATTCTTGTTACCTAATGTTCGGCCCCATATTATATTGTCTCCACTCCAAGTGTCTAGGCCTGAGTTTAAGATGAGAGGTGTTGTTTTCCCTCATCGATTTGATATGGGGTTATTTTCCTCTTTATATGATCTTAGAAAATTTCACCTCACGAGCTAATTTTTAAAATTAAAGTTAAATTCAATAATATCCCTTTTTTTAATCATATCTCAAATCAGAGCCGTCCCTCAGGCTCGAGGCGCTGGCGCCAAGACAGATCTTGGCCAGGCCTCCTCTCCAGAATTCATTTTTTTATTGGTTTCAAATATAAAGATATGTATTAAAGATGCCTCCAATCTTATAAATGAGAGTTGTAGCCTAGCAGTCGAGAGCTCCCTTTAAAACTCCTTCCCTAGCGAGAGGTCACGTGTTTGAATCCAATGAGAAGCGAAAGGTTTTTTTAAAACACAAAATCAGATTTGACCTCAAGTCCAAACCAGTCGGCTCAAGTCCCAAACAGTCCCCCCTCTTTAAACAATTATTAAATTTTAATTTTTGATCTGAATAAAAAAGGGCCTCTTTTTGTTTCTCGCACCGGGCCCTTAAAAGTATAGGAACGACCCTGACCGAGGTTTATACGGATTCATATTAATTCATCCAAAGTTTCTTACCTATACGTAAGAATTATTGAATAAGTCACCCTCTTATCAAAGTTAAGGAGTCAACCTAACATTTTAGTGAGTACAAAATTAAATACGCAGATCAAATACATGTCGCTCGCTCTGAACAAATAGGAGGTCTGGACTACAAGCCGCACATAAGCCTTCAGGTTGCACCATAGAATAACACCCATCATAAAGATGCACATCCTTGATATGATCCTAGGAAGCTTATGGACAATTATGAGGCATAAGATGTGTGGTGGAGCTTTGAACATGTCTTTTCATGACACACGACATTTGATGATGAAGATAGGGCATTTGGAGGCCATTGAAGAGCAAGACGCAAGGGTGTACATCGTGTGGATGATTCTTTGGAAGGAAGTTGAAGATGAAGGCACAAAAGTAGAAGCCACAAAAAGTGGTTAGGAGTGCAAATCGAATGGAGGTCCCATGTTGGACTATTTGTGCAAAGTCCACTTTTGGTCCTTTGTTGTAATAGGAAAAACTATAAATAGAACTTTTAGTATTTTCATTCCGAAGTTTTTGAGAGTTGATGAATATTGATAGAGGGTGATTCTCTGATATCTAGTGTTAGGGTAGTACTCCTAGTAAGTGTAGGATTAGTGTAAGGATTATCTTTAACTCTTCACTTGAACATATTTTGAATCTATCCAAGTTGGTAATTCAAGCATGAGTTCAAGTCTCTTCTCTCTTAGTTTGTGATCAATTACTTGATTTCAAACTTTATTTCTTCTATTCTCGCCTATATTTCTCCTATCCAGTCTATTTTACTTTGTGTTATTTAATTCCGCGTTCATTCCAAGTCGGATCGCATCACTCCTTCATGTGCAATATTCATCTTAATAATTGATTTTTGATAGTTGTTTTGACCAACAAATCATCTCTCGTCTTGTTGGTAAGGTGAGAGCTTCAGGCTCAATTTCTAGCGTCACACGCTCCAAACAAGCACCGCTCGATGAAAGGGGACCATGAAAGTTATATGGCCAAATCCTTTGACCGTTCATTCTAACTGTAAGGGTGGCCAATGAACCGGGGCGGGGTGGGGAGGGATCGAGGCGGGGCGGGATGGGGAAGGGGGCGGGATCGAGCTGGAGCGGGGCTGGTAGGCCGGGTCCAAGCGGGACGAGATCGAGTCCCGTCCTGGTTCCGGTCCCATTGGCTAGGGGGTCGGGGCGGGATCGGTCTCGGGCGGGACGGGGCGGGGCGTTTTTTTTGTTGCATTTAATTAGAAAAATAACATATATATAAACAACTCAATAATTGAACAAGAGTGTAATAAAAACATCCAAGGTTGTTTTTGTGTTTTTTATATTACTTAATAGAAATATGATTTTTCCTAATACATTATACAGATGCAATTGTCAAAATTTACAACTTTGTAGTGTCGATCAAAAGTTGCAAATGACGTAATAAAATTGCAATTAAAGAAATTACATTTTCAAAAAAAAACTTGTTCAATTTTCCTTATAATTTCATGTGGTTCTTCGGTTGGAATTGATATTTGTTGGTCAAATTGCTCCACTCCGCTACTCATACCTTCAGATAAGATGTCAATGTAGTTTTCGTCTTCTTATTCATTCATCTCCGGTTGACCACACTTTCTCCGCTCCGCTCGTATCCAATCTCTGAATAATACTGCAATCTCCAAACTATCTCCGGCTAATGAGTGTCTGTGGTCTCCTATTTGAAATATGCCGACAGAAAAAAAATACTTTCAGGCGCCGTTGATAACGCTTGAATGTTCAAAATATCTCGGGCCATCATTGAAAGTGTCGAAAATGTCTTCTCATTCTCCCTCCAGTATTTCAGCAAGTCTTCATGTCCTTCTTCATTGACAACTGTTTGGTATGGTAAAACATCCTGCAAAAACAAAAACATCAAACTCGCTAATTTAGTTAGTAGTGTTAGCACCGCACATTTTATTTCTGAGGCTTTCAATACTAGCCGCAGAAACAACATGTCTTTTTTGAGGTTGTGTTGAAGAAGAAAAAGATGGTACGGAAGCCGATTGGTTGTTAGCACTTCTTGTTGGTAATACTTATATAATTTTTTGCATTCATCTTGTATGCTAGACAACACTTCTTCTTTGATTTGTTCAATATGTGGTGGATTATTTGGATTTTTGGGAGTTGGAGGTGGTAGTACTGCTATACAATCATAAATAGTTTCAATAAGTGATTTACATGCGTCAATTTTAATAGTCGGATTTAATACAACACCAATAATATAAATAGTGTGAATAGGAATAATTTTTTTATTTATTTTGATAATCATTTTTTAATAGTTGTCTTATAAGCTGGTTTAACCATATATTCATTAAGTAATAAAAATATGAGAGCTATATAAAACAACATAGTTGAAATATTAGGATAATATATACCGAAAAATTCTTTTGTTTTGCTGGATTTTTTTTCTTCTAAAAATACAATAAGTTCTTTAATTTTGTCTCAATCGCTATCTACAAGCATATAAGTTGGATTTTGATTATGGCGTTAAAAAATAAAGTTATAGATCTTCTATAGTCATAAGCAACAAGTAGTTGCTGGTATAAAGAATTCCACCTAGTGGGTTCTTTTTCGGAAATTTTTCTATAAGGTAGTTGACAATCGTGACAAGTTTTTTTATATTTCTTTTTTCGTTGTATTCTATTATTTTTAAAAATATAGTTTATAGCAAATTGTATTTTATCAAGAATGTCTGTAAAAAGTGATAAACCATCATTTACAACTAAATTATATATATGACACACACATCTTATATGAAAATGATCTGAAAAAGATGGAGTTAAACTATTTTTTAAATTATTAATAACATAAATATTAGAAGAAATGTTATCTAATATAATAGTCATAAAATTATCAGTGTGTCTATCATATATATACGCTAAAATACATTTTTGCATAGACCATTTATAATCTATCCAATGACAGATTACCGTTAAATAATCATGACCGTTATTACTACGGCCTATATCAGACGTAATAGATATTTTGCAAGGAAAATGATATAATGAATAACGTAAATATTGTTGATATTCGTGTGCAAATTTAAATACATCTCTCGTTACAGTTGATCTAGGAAAACCTTTATAAGCAGGATTATACATTTCTCTAATGTAATGAATAAAACTAGGAGATTCAGGAAATGAAAAAGGCGAACCCTCCACATCAACTAATTTTCCTAGTGCTTCCCTATCTCTATATTTATCGTATTTATGGCCTACAATTCCCCCTGTCACAAGGTTAATTTGACCATGACTTGGTCCGGGACAATATGTGAACCTTGTCCTGATGGAGAGGGCGCTTGCACACCTTTTTTTTAGCATCGTATTGGGCATACCTAGCTGGGTTTTTTGTTTTATGTGTCTCATTAAACCCCTCGTCCCACCATGACCTTGTCCAGTTTTAAAACTATAAACCCCTTTACAAATTTTACATGTTGCTACTTGATTCGCTATGTCCCTAATAAAAAATTGTCATGCATCTGATTTTAATTGTCGTTTTGCTGGACCTCGTCTCATACTGGGGGGATATAAGGCATTTCAGTTGAAGGTGCATTAGTGGGTGTGTCATCTACATTAGTGGGTGTGTCATCATCTAGATCATCTTCTAAATTAAAGTCTTCTTGAGTTCCAGAAAATATCTCATCGTCTAAATCATATGGTATTTCAGAAAAAATTCGGTATCAACAAAATCATCCAGTCTAGGAATAAGATCCTGTCTAGGAATAGGATGACTAGAACTAGAATAAGTACCTTTACCCTTATTACCCCTACTAGTAGAAGTACCCTTACCCGTAATCATACGTTTAAATCTTTCAATTATAATTATGCAAATAAATAATTAAAGATAATGAAATTAAGTGTGCTAAATAAAATGAAGAAACAATAATAATTTAATGAAGGAACGAATGTACCAAACGACGACGTAACGTCGACGTGTAATCGAGAGGTTGAAAATTGAAACTTTGCTCGATGAATGATCTTCAAGCTAGTTGTCAACTTCACTCCCAAATGAATAAATAAAATTGAATATTTAGTAGATAATGTAGACTTGTAGAGAGATTGATTGAGAGATTGTAATTTGTGAGAAAGATGAATAGGAAATGAGGTATTTATAGTTGAAAAATTAGGTTAAAGTGTAAATATAATAACTTAGGGTTAAAAATAAATATAAAGGGGGTAGGGGGCAAAAAATGGTCGTTGCACAACTGCCAAAATGTAAAATGGCCATTGGTGCAATAGTTATTTTAGCAAATGAGGGGGTTCGGATGGATCGGTCGGACGGGATGGTCAGATTGATCGCACAAGTGACGACGTCGTGTCCCGTCCCGGGTTCGAGTCCCGGTACCGATTGTTTTTTTTAAACGGGGTCGGGCATGTCCGATCGGTCATCGAACCACTCACACCATAATTCTAAGTGGGGATACCAAGCATGTGGTCAAGTGGTTCGGATATACGAGAACCTGACCAGAACCCGACCGAAACCTTAACTGGCCGGATACGAGTATCAAAAATTACCCGACCGAGCAGAACCGGACCAGAACTTAAAATACCCAGAACCGGTCCTCCCACCCCCACCCCACCCACCTCCACCAGCCAAAGAAGCCCCCAGCCTCTCCTGTCAGCTCTAATTAGTTGTAAATTGATCAAACTTTATATGGTCATAACTTTGCGCTCGGACGTCCGTTTTACCTAATCTTTTTTTTTGAATTCGCGTATTTTTTCGAGGCGAATAATACCAAAGTCCGTTTGCTTCAGCCGATTTCTCCAAAAACGTTCATCTTGCCCCTCAATTTCATTTTTCCCCCAAATCGTTACATTTTTTCCCTTTTCAAATCTAAATATCTCGCGATGTACAATTGATTTCAACGTAAAAATTGCGTGGCACCGCGTCCGAGAATGTCAATTTCAGTATTAGAAATTCAATTTTAAAAAAAAATAAAAAATGGCCCGACCCGAAAAATTCTTACCGGTCCGGACCGAGAACCGGACCGATAAGGTTTTGGTCCGATCGATCGCTCAGATCGAAACCTTACGGTCCGTCGATGCCGACCGGTAAGCTTATCGGACCGGTCCCGGTAAGCTGATACCCGGACCGGACCGGTCCGATAACAGCACTACCCAAGCACCTCATGGGCTATAATGTAGGCTAATGAACGGGTATGATATATTTAGGAAAATAGTGACTCAATCCTCTTAAGCATTTTTATACAGAACAACACTTTACTTTCAAGAACATACTTCTTTATACCCAAATTCACAAGACTTCCTTTATTTTCAGCCCATCACACATAAACAATTAGGTGGAATGGCTCTTTGTATGTCCAAATCATCTCAACTCACTTCCCACATCTTATCCTCCACCGAGGCTACTCCCACTCTATTTCAGATATCATCATTTCTAATTATATTCCTCTTTGTATGCCCACACATCCATCTCAACATCTTCATCTCCGCAACTTTCATCTTTTGGATGTGTGAAGTCTTGATTGGCCAACACTATGCCCCATACAACATAGTCGGTATAACCACCACCCTATAGAACTTGCCTTTAAGTTTTGGTGGCATTTTTTATCGCATAAAACTCCAGATGCGAGCCTCCATTTCATCCACCCTGTACCAATACAATGTGTGACATCATTATAAATCTCTCTATTAACTTGGATAATATACCTGATATACTTGAAACTTCCTTTCTTTGGAATGACCTGAATATCAAGCATCATGTCCACGCTTGTCTCATGATCGCTCCTGTTACTAAATTTGCACTCCAAGTATTCCGTCTTGGTCCCACTTATCCTGAACCTTTTAGACTCCAGAGTATGTCTCTAAACCTTCAGCTTAGCATTTATTCCTCTGCGAGTCTCATCAATCAAGACTATGTCATCTGCGAATAACATACACCATGGAACCTCCCCTTGAATTGGTCGCGTCAGTCCATCCATCACCAAGGTAAATAAGAATGGGCTAAGAACTGATCCCTGATGCAACCCCATCATCACTGGAAAGTGCTCTGAGTCTCCTCCTACTGTTTGTACTCTAGTCTTGGCTCCATCATACATATCCTTGATTGCCCTAGTGTACGACACATGTACACCTCTAACCTCCAAATATCTCCATAGAACCTCCATTGGGACTTTGTGGTATGCCTTCTTGAGGTTGATGAAACTTGTATATAAGTCCCTTTTCCTCTGTCTATACTGCTCCACCATCTCCTAATAAGATTAATTACTTATGAAGTCGAACATCCGTCATTAATCCAAACTGGTTCTCAAAAAAATTAACGCATCTTCTCACTCTCATCTCCGTGGCCCTTTTTCAAATATTCATAATGTGGCTTAGCAGCTTGATACCCCTATAGTTGTTGCAACTCTGGATGTCATATTTGTTCTTGTACAGAGGAATCATTGTATTCTACCTCCATTATTTGGTCATTCTTGTAGTCTTAAAATGACATTAAACAACTCAGTCGGCTACTCCAAACATACCCTGCATGATCTCTTCTAAAATTCAACTGAAATCTCATCAGGCCTGTCGCTCGTCCCCTGCGCATCCTGTGAACATCACCCTTAACCTCCTCAGCCTTAATACTTCTACAATATCCAAAATCCCGATAACTTCCAAATTGCTCCAAATCCTCCAGCATAATGTCTATATCTTCTTCTTCGTTCAAGAGTTTATGAAAATAAGAATGTCACATCCATCTAATAAGTGCGTCCTCCACCAGTACTTTGTTGTCTTCGTCCTTGATACACCTCACATGTTAGTAACTTTTAAAATAGTGACTACTATTTGATGGCAAGTGTTGAAAATGACTATTTACCCACTTCGTCCGATTTTTACCCTACACAACAACCGAACAAAGCTCACAAGAAAAAATCATCTTGATCTTTACTTTTTATAAATTTTGCTGGGATGTCGTGTTTTGATGTATGATCAGTGTTTAACACTTATTATGCATTTGTTATACACCAATTATATACCAATAATAGCTACGAACGATTATGGCTAGGGGGTGAATTTTCTTTTAACCAATTAAAAATGTTAAAGATTCTCATAGAAAACTTTAGACAATTCTATATCTCATCAGGTTGTTCTGGAGGTCCATGGGCTCAATTGGAACTGGATCTGAACGTGGACAGAGTACTTGTGGAAAGTTTGCAGCAACTATCAAAACTAATGTTCAATTGACTGACTACTGACACAAAGATTCGGTAATTTTACCGTACATAGAGTTCAACTACTATATACTGATAATGCATATAAATCTTTATACTATTAAGTCACATAAGGGTGGTTACCGGTCGCCTTTATACTATTAAGTCACCTAAAAGGGTGGTTACCGGTCGCCCGAGTGACTTCACGGCATGTAGAGATAAATGAATGTTCTGGTGGGATCAATTTAATGAAAGAAAAAGAAAAAAAATAATTTGAGTCGGTCTTAAAACAATTCATTGCTTTATCAATAAAAAAAAGGGCAGCTCGGTGCATTAAGCTCCCGCTATGCATGGAATACGGGGATAGGCCGGACACAAGGGTAATTTATAACTAAGAAATAACACAAATAACCTGCTAGTCAAGTAAAATAGCACTGTAGCATAAAAAATCTTTACATTGTAAGAGGATATTATACAATTATGTGCCCTTAGTAATTTACTCAAACCAAACCGTGAGCAGAGTTACTGAGATGTGTGTATATATGAACACTTTATACACAACATATCCTATGATTCTCTATGTACAAAATTGATCACAGAATATTAGAAATAAATTTACCTATGTTACTCAATTCTCCAAAGATGTTGAGGCACCCGTATCGAATCGTCTAAAAATTCACTACTTTTTGAGGATCTGATAAGCATTGGTCGACATTTTCTAAGAATCAGAGCAACATAGAAATTTACAAGTCTTCGTCTGCCTCAATACTAGTTTCTGAATCTTCATCAATAGCCACAATTTTGGCAGCACCTTTCACAGCAGTTACAAATCTAGGATTATTACCACGATGAATCTTGTATTCAAGCCTTGAATTCTTGGTTATATCATGATTTACAACAACACCACATGTTTGATCGTCTTCTTTCTTCAAGTCACTAGGTGGCAAAAAACAATCCAAAGAGAGTCCCTTTATGTTAAAATCAACTTCTTTAATTGTCCAAATCTCTTCCATCCTAGTCCTGGTGTGCCCTTCCGAGTTTTCGCCGAATCTGAATAAAGAAACACATGTTTTTCCAGCATGTGCAATGTTAACCCCATCGATCGTTCGATAATCTTGGATTAACGATTCCATTGTTGTTTCCCCAAAAACGTCGTTTTTGGGTGAATTTAGTCTTAGAAGATGAGTGTCTTCAAGTTGGACCAAAAGTCATGTTCTTTGGCTAAAGTAGCCCCAAATGGTATGCCTAATAATTTCAACATTGCTACTGCTTCTTGCCTTTAAAGTTGAGGGCTCTGCTTCAAACTTTAGTTCAAAACAGTCTTCAGAACTTACAGTTTTTTCGCCAATGCAGACGGAATTGGAGAACATATCGGCAGTGGACCTTGGATCAAGACCCTGTTAACATGATTAACATAAACTGATCACTATCCACATGATCGGATGTTAAAGACATAATTAAGTAAATAAAAGCGTGTTCGATCTAAAGTCCGTTTGCTTCAGCCGATTTCTCCAAAAACGTCCATCTTGCCCCTCAATTTCACTTTTACCCCAAATTGTTACGTTTTTTCTCTTTTCAAATCTAAATATCGCGCGATGTACAATTGATTTCAATGTTAAAATTGCGTGGCACCGCGTCCGAGAATGTCAATTTCAGTATTGAAAATTCAATTTAAAAAAAAATGGCCCGACTTAAAATTCTACCGGCCCGACCGAGAACCGACCGATAAGGTTTCGGTCCGGATCGATCTCGTTCAGACCGAAACCTTACGTCCGGTCCTGGCCCGACTAAGCTTATCGGACCGTCCTGGTGATACGAACCGGACCGGTCCGATAACAGCACTACCCAAGCACCTCATGGGCTATAATGTAGGCTAAGGAACGGGTATGATATATTTAGGAAAATAGTGACTCAATCCTCTTAAGCATTTTTATACAGAACAACACTTTACTTTCAAGAACATACTTCTTTATACCCAAATTCACAAGACTTCCTTTATTTTCAGCCCATCACACATAAACAATTAGGTGGAATGGCTCTTTGTATGTCCAAATCATCTCAACTCACTTCTCACATCTTATCTCCACCGAGGCTACTCCCACTCTATTTCAGATATCATCATTTCTAATCATATTTCTCTTTGTATGCCCACAACATCTTCATCTCCGCAACTTTCATCTTTTGGATATGTGAAGTCTTGATTGGCCAACACTCTGCCCCATACAACATAGTCGGTATAACCACTACCCTATAGAACTTGCCTTTAAGTTTTGGTAGCATTTTTTATCGCATAAAACTCCAGATGCGAGCCTCCATTTCATCCACCCTGTACCAATACAATGTGTGACATCATCATCAATCTCTCTATTAACTTGGATAATATACCTGATATACTTGAAACTTCCTTTCTTTGGAATGACCTGAATATCAAGCATCACGTCCACGCTTGTCTCATGATCGCTCCTGTTACTAAATTTGCACTCCAAGTATTCCGTCATGGTCCCACTTATCCTGAACCTTTTAGACTCCAGAGTATGTCTATAAACCTTCAGCTTAGCGTTCATTCCTCTGCGAGTCTCATCAATCAAGACTATGTCATCTGCGAATAACATACACCATGGAACCTCCCATTGAATTGGTCGCGTCAGTCCATCCATCATCAAGGTAAATAAGAATGGGCTAAGAACTGATCCCTGATGCAACCCCATCATCACTGAAAAGTGCTCTGAGTCTCCTCCTACTGTCTGTACTCTAGTATTGGCTCCATCATACATATCTTTGATTGCCCTAGTGTACGACACATGTACACCTCTAACCTCCAAACATCTCCATAGAACCTCCATTGGGACTTTGTGGTATGCCTTCTTGAGGTTGATGAAACTTATATATAAGTCCCTTTTCCTCTCTCTATACTGCTCCACCATCTCCTAATAAGATTAATTACTTATGAAGTCGAACATCCGTTATGAATCCAAACTGGTTCTCAAAAAAATTAACGCATCTTCTCACTCTCATCTCCGTGGCCCTTTTTCAAATATTCATAATGTGGCTTAGCAGCTTGATACCCCTATAGTTGTTGCAACTCTGGATGTCATATTTGTTCTTGTACAGAGGAATCATTGTACTCTACCTCCATTATTTGGTCATTCTTGTAGTCTTAAAATGACATTAAACAACTCAGTCGGCTACTCCAAACATATCCTGCATGCTCTCTTCT
Source organism: Przewalskia tangutica (assembly GCA_029844215.1). NCBI lineage: Eukaryota > Viridiplantae > Streptophyta > Magnoliopsida > Solanales > Solanaceae > Przewalskia > Przewalskia tangutica. Next base: position 153,947,444 of record CM056719.1, read on the forward strand.
AAAATTCAACTGGAATCTCATCAGGCCTGTCGCTCGTCCCCTGCGCATCCTGTGAACATCACCCTTAACCTCCTCAGCCTTAATACTTCTACAATATCCAAAATCCCGATATCTTCCAAATTGCTCCAAATCCTCCAGCACAATGTCTCTATCTTCTTCTTCGTTCAAGAGTTTATGAAAGTAAGAATGTCACATCCATCTAATAAGTGTGTCCATCACCAGTACTTTGTTGTCTTCGTCCTTGATACACCTCACATGTTAGTAACTTTTAAAATAGCGACTACTATTTGATGTCAAGTGTTGAAAATGACTATTTACCCACTTCGTCTGATTTTTACCCTACACAACAACCGAACAAAGCTCACAAGAAAAAATCATCTTGATCTTTACTTTTTATAAATTTTGCTGGGATGTCGTGTTTTGATGTATGATCAGTGTTTAACACTTATTATGCATTTGTTATACACCAATTATATACCAATAATAGCTACGAACGATTATGGCTAGGGGGTGAATTTTCTTTTAACCGATTAAAAATGTTAAATATTCTCATAGAAAACTTTAGACAATTCTATATCTCATCAGGTTGTTCTGGAGGTCCATGGGCTCAATTGGAACTGGATCTGAACGTGGACAGAGTACTTGTGGAAAGTTTGCAGCAAGTATCAAAACTAATGTTCAATCGATCGACCATCGACACAAAGATTCGGTAATTTTACCGTACATAGAGTTCAACTACTATATACTGATAATGCATATGAATCTTTATACTATTAAGTCACATAAGGGTGGTTACCGGTCGCCTTTATACTATTAAGTCACCTAAAAGGGTGGTTACCGGTCGCCCGAGTGACTTCACGGCATGTAGAGATAAATGAATGTTCTGGTGGGATCAATTTAATGAAAGAAAAAGAAAAAAAAACAATTTGAGTCGGTCTTAAAACAATTCATTGCTTTATCAATAAAAAAGGGCAGCTCGGTGCATTAAGCTCCCGCTATGCATGGAATACGGGGATGGGCCGGACACAAGGTTAATTTGTAACTAAGAAATAACACAAATAACCTGCTAGTCAAGTAAAATAGCACTGTAACATAAAAAATCTTTACATTGTAAGATGATATTATACAATTATGTGCCCTTAGTAATTTACTCAAACCAAACTGTGAGCAGAGTTACTGAGATGTGTGTATATATGAACACTTTATACACAACATATCCTATGATTCTCTATGTACAAAATTGATCACAGAATATTAGAACTAAATTTACCTATGTTACTCAATTCTCCAAAGATGTTGAGGCACCCGTATCGAATCCTCTAAAAAATCACTACTTTTTGAGGATCTGATAAGAATTGGTCGACATTTTCAAAGAATCAAAGCAACATAGAAATTTACAAGTCTTCGCCTGCCTCAATACTAGTCTTCTGAATCTTCATCAATAGCCACAATTTTAGCAGCACCTTTCACAGCAGTTACAAATCTAGGATTATTACCACGATGAATCTTGTATTCAAGCCTTGAATTCTTGGTTATATCATGATTTACAACAAAACCACATGCTTGATCGTCTTCTTTCTTCAAGTCACTAGGTGGCAAAAAACAATCCAAAGAGAGTCCCTTTATGTTAAAATCAACTTCTTCAATTGTCCAAATCTCTTCCATCCTAGTCCTGGTGTGCCCTTCCGAGTTTTCGCCGAATCTGAATAAAGAAACACATGTTTTTCCAGCATGTGCAATGTTAACCCCATCGATCGTTCGATAATCTTGGATTAACGATTCCATTGTTGTTCCCAAAAAACGTCGTTTTTGGGTGAATTTAGTCTTAGAAGATGAGTGTCTTCAAGTTGGACCAAAAGTCCTGTTCTTTGGCTAAAGTAGCCCCAAATGGTATGCCTAATAATTTCAACATTTCTACTGCTTCTTGCCTTTAGAGTTGAGGGCTCTGCTTCAAACTTTAGTACAAAACAGTCTTCAGAACTTATACTTTTTTCGCCAATGCAGACGGAATTGGAGAACATATCGGCAGTGGACCTTGGATCAAGACCCTGTTAACATGATTAACATCAACTGATCACTATCCACATGATGGGATGTTAAAGACATAATTAAGTAAATAAAAGTGTGTTCAATCTAAAGTCCGTTTGCTTCAGCCGATTTCTCCAAAAACGTCCATCTTGCCCCTCAATTTCACTTTTACCCCAAATCGTTACGTTTTTTCCCTTTTCAAATCTAAATATCTCGCGATGTACAATTGATTTCAACGTAAAAATTGTGTGGCACTGCGTCCTAGAATGTCAATTTCAGTATTAGAAATTCAATTTTTAAAAAAAAAAAAAATGGCCCGACCCGGAAAATTCTTATCGGTCCGGACCGAGAACCGGACCGATAAGGTTTCGGTCCGGGACCGGATCTCGTTCTAGGACTGAAACCTTACCGGTCCGGTCCCGGTCCGGACCGGTAAGCTTATCGGACCGATCCCGGTAAGCTGATACCCGGACCGGACCGGACCGGTCCGATAACAGCACTACCCAAGCACCTCATGGGCTATAATGTAGGCTAAGGAACGGGTATGATATATTTAGGAAAATAGTGACTCAATCCTCTTAAGCATTTTTATACAGAACAACACTTTACTTTCAAGAACATACTTCTTTATACCCAAATTCACAAGACTTTCTTTATTTTCAGCCCATCACACATAAACAATTAGGTGGAATGGCCAATTTTCAGGTTTCAATGTGTTTTTAGTCAACATTTTAAAAATAAAAAGGAAATAGTCAGAGTTTAATGCAGAAATGAAATTCAGACAAAAGTATCACTACTTAAAACACGATAGAACTTATAAAGGTTTGAAAATCATGAGCCGTCCTTGGTTTTGATTTTATTAAGGTTTGAACCCTATGCACTATTCCTTGATTTTGAAACTTCTATAAATTGAACCCCGTGAATCTTTCCGAGTTTCACTTGTCAATTTTTCAAATTCCAACATCGTTGGTTGGAGTTGCTCCATGTTTTAGTTGGGATATTTTTGTCTAAAACTTTTTGTGTATCAAAAGACGGACTACAAGTTAGTACAACAACAACAACATACCCAGTAAAATCTCACAACGTGGGTCTGGAGAGGGTAGAGTGTACGCAGATCTTACCTCTAACTTGGTAAGTAGAGATGTTGTTTTTGAAAGACTCTCGACTCAAGAAAGCATAAGCACAAGCACAGGCAAAATCAAGATAAACAGTCAGACTCAGACAAAAAATTTAAAGTATTATGAAAATGAAAGTAACAAAATAGAATAAGTTATGGTAAATCATTCTAAAAAAAGAAGTAGTAACTAACGCATGTAAATAAGATAAACAAAGTACACGAAAGAACATACGACACCAGAAATCAAAGGACAGGAAACTATAAAACAATATTGTGCCTACTAGTATGATAGGCTAAGCAGGACTACAATAATAACACTATAACTACCAGTATGTAAGTGTAAGTAGGATTACACTCAACTACCTACTACTCTAATTTGTGTCCTCCACAACCTCATATCTAAGGTCATGTCCTTAGTAAGTTGCACTTGCGTCATATTTTATTTAATCACCTCTCCCCAATATTACTTCGGTCTACCTCTACTCCTCTTGAACCCGTCCATAGCCAACTTCTCACATCTCCGCACTGGGGCATTTGTGTCTCTCCTCTGAACATGTCTAAATCATCTCAACTCACTTCCCACATCTTATCCTCCACCGAGGCTACTCCCACTCTATTTCAGATATCATCATTTCTAATCATATTCCTCTTTGTATGCCCACACATCCATCTCAACATCTTCATCTCCGCAACTTTCATCTTTTGGATGTGTGAAGTCTTGATTGGCCAACACTCTGCCCCATACAACATAGTCGGTATAACCACCACCCTATAGAACTTGCCTTTAAGTTTTGGTGCCATTTTTTATCGCATAAAACTCCAGATGCGAGCCTCCATTTCATCCACCCTGTACCAATACAATGTGTGACATCATCATCAATCTCTCTATTAACTTGGATAATATACCTGATATATTTGAAACTTCCTTTCTTTGGAATGACCTGAATATCAAGCATCACGTCCACGCTTGTCTAATGATCGCTCCTGTTACTAAATTTTCACTCCAAGTATTCCGTCTTGGTCCCACTTATCCTGAACCTTTTAGACTCCAGAGTATGTCTTTAAACCTTCAGCTTAGCGTTCATTCCTCTGCGAGTCTCATCAATCAAGACTATATCATCTGCGAATAACATACACCATGGAACCTCCCCTTGAATTGGTCGCATCAGTCCATCCATCATCAAGGTAAATAAGAATGGGCTAAGAACTGATCCCTGATGCAACCCCATCATCACTGGAAAGTGCTCTGAGTCTCCTCCTACTGTCTGTACTCTAGTCTTGGCTTCATCATACATATCCTTGATTGCCCTAGTGTACGACACATGTACACCTCTAACCTCCAAACATCTCCATAGAACCTCCATTGGGACTTTGTGGTATGCCTTCTTGAGGTTGATGAAACTTGTATATAAGTCCATTTTCCTCTCTCTATACTGCTCCACCATCTCCTAATAAGATTAATTACTTATGAAGTCGAACATCCGTCATGAATCCAAACTGGTTCTCAAAAAAATTAACGCATCTTCTCACTCTCATCTCCGTGGCCCTTTTTCAAATATTCATAATGTGGCTTAGCAGCTTGATACCCCTATAGTTGTTGCAACTCTGGATGTCATATTTGTTCTTGTACAGAGGAATCATTGTATTCTACCTCCATTATTTGGTCATTCTTGTAGTCTTAAAATGACATTAAACAACTCAGTCGACTACTCCAAACATACCCTGCATGCTCTCTTCTAAAATTCAACTGAAATCTCATCAGGCCTGTCGCTCGTCCCCTGCGCATCCTGTGAACATCACCCTTAACCTCCTCAGCCTTAATACTTCTACAATATTCAAAATCCCGATATCTTCCAAATTGCTCCAAATCCTCCAGCACAATGTCTCTATCTTCTTCTTCGTTCAAGAGTTTATGAAAGTAAGAATGTCACATCCATCTAATAAGTGCGTCCATCACCAGTACTTTGTTGTCTTCGTCCTTGATACACCTCACATGTTAGTAACTTTTAAAATAGCGACTACTATTTGATGGCAAGTGTTGAAAATGACTATTTACCCACTTCGTCCGATTTTTACCCTACACAACAACCGAACAAAGCTCACAAGAAAAAATCATCTTGATCTTTACTTTTTATAAATTTTGCTGGGATGTCGTGTTTTGATGTATGATCAGTGTTTAACACTTATTATGCATTTTTTATACACCAATTATATACCAATAATAGCTACGAACGACATTTAGGGGTGAATTTTCTTTAACCGATTAAAAATGTTAAAGATTCTCATAGAAAACTTTAGACAATTCTATATCTCATCGGGTTGTTACGAGGTCCATGGGCTCAATTGAACCGGATGCGAACGTGGACAGAGTACTTGTGGAAAGTTTGCAGCAACTATCAAAACTAATGTTCAATTGACTGACTACTGACACAAAGATTCGGTAATTTTACCGTACATAGAGTTCAACTACTATATACTGATAATGCATATGAATCTTTATACTATTAAGTCACATAAGGGTGGTTACCGGTCGCCTTTATACTATTAAGTCACCTAAAAGGGTGGTTACCGGTCGCCCGAGTGACTTCACGGCATGTAGAGATAAATGAATGTTCTGGTGGGATCAATTTAATGAAAGAAAAAGAAGAAAAAACAATTTTAGTCGGTCTTAAAACAATTCATTGCTTTATCAATAAAAAAAGGGTAGCTCGGTGCATTAAGCTCCCGCTATGCATGGAATACGGGGATGGGCCGGACACAAGGGTAATTTGTAACTAAGAAATAACACAAATAACCTGCTAGTCAAGTAAAATAGCACTGTAGCATAAAAAATCTTTACATTGTAAGAGGATATTATACAATTATGTGCCCTTAGTAATTTACTCAAACCAAACCGTGAGCAGAGTTACTGAGATGTGTGTATATATGAACATTTTATACACAACATATCCTATGATTCTCTATGTACAAAATTGATCACAGAATATTAGAACTAAATTTACCTATGTTACTCAATTCTCCAAAGATGTTGAGGCACCCGTATCTGAATCAATACTAGTCTTCTGAATCTTCATCAATAGCCACAATTTTAGCAGCACCTTTCACAACAGTTACAAATCTAGGATTATTACCACGATGAATCTTGTATTCAAGCCTTGAATTCTTGGTTATATCATGATTTACAACAACACCACATGCTTGATCGTCTTCTTTCTTCAAGTCACTAGGTGGCAAAAAACAATCCAAAGAGAGTCCCTTTATGTTAAAATCAACTTCTTCAATTGTCCAAATCTCTTCCATCCTAGTCCCGCGTGTCCTTCCGAAGTTTAGCGACGAATAAAGAAACACATGTTTTTCCAGCATGTGCAATGTTAACCCCATCGATAGTTCGATAATCTTGGATTAACGATTCCATTGTTGTTTCCCAAAAAACGTCGTTTTTGGGTGAATTTAGTCTTAGAAGATGAGTGTCTTCAAGTTGGACCAAAAGTCCTGTTCTTTGGCTAAAGTAGCCCCAAATGGTATGCCTAATAATTTCAACATTGCTCGCTTCGCTTTAGAGTTGAGGGCTCTGCTTCAAACTTTAGTACAAAACAGTCTTCAGAACTTAAACTTTTTCGCCAACGCATTTTAATCGAGAACATATCTGATGGACCTTGATCAAGACCATAATACGATTAACATCAACTGATCACTATCCACATGATGGGATGTTAAAGACATAATTAAGTAAATAAAAGTGTATTCGATCTAATAAATTAAGCTTTTTGATGATATGATCACACGCTTCAACATGGTATCAAAACAGATAAAGGCTCTGCTAAAGGAGCGTATTGAAGACGGAATTAACAAAAGTGTGCTCTTTTTAACTTTTGTCCGAAAAGAGTGCCAGTTTATGCCAATTCACAAAGAATTAGAGAACAAATCAACAGGGGATGATGGATCAAAGACCCTGTTAACATGATTAAATTACAAATCAGTATCCACATAAACAGAGAACCATATTCATTAAACAAACAGTTTCTTTATAATGTGTCACTTTTCACTAGTGCTGACTTTTTTTTTTGATAGTGTTAGTTTTTGCTTCAACCTTCCCAAAAGAACAACCCCTAGAGGTCAAGTTGTGAATGGGATTTCAAGTTTATTCGAGCCATGTGACACACAACTGGCCTCTTAACAAATTATCATTGAGAAAAAGGAAGCAACATTAATGTTGACTGCTTGATCCAATTTTTATTCAAGGCTAAGAAGTGTGTATATTCACAAAATTGTCAGTTGGACCCAGTTACTAGAACTTGAGGTCGTGTCCTAGAATCCAGAACTCATAAGGTTCAAAGCCTGGTTCCGCCTATGTTTGAAGAGGACAAGTTGCGAAAGAGATTTCGAGTTTATTCTAGCCATGTGACACACAACCTAGCCTCTTAACAAATAAGACATTGAGAATAAACTAGTCATTAGAGCACATCTCGCGATTTACTGGTGATGTTGTTGAAGAACCGGTGTCATCACCTCAAAAACGTCTGGGTAATACCAGTGAAGTAGTCAGACGCATGCCTAGAAACCTCCATTATAAAAAATAAAAAAAAAAAAGACATTGAGAAAAAGGAAGCAACATTAATGTTGACTTTTGATCCGGTTTATATTTTAGGCTAAGAAGTGTGCATATTTACAAAATTGTCAACTGGACCACTTATCATGATCAATTTATTGATTAGGTAAAATAGCATCTCAGGCCACATGGGAAGCTGACACAGAGACAGCATAACCAAAAATTGACATGACCATGTGTTGTGAATAGGCCCTCTAGATAGAATTTTGGTCTGCTTGCTGGATGATTTGCAGTTTCATGTTGTCTTATCTGTGAGAACTGCCAAAAAGTATTTGCTACCCACCCAATAATGGATGAACACCAACCCTTTATGGCAACCATTTAACCTATAAATTAGGGGAATTTATTATTGATATAATAATATGTATACGTTTAAATAATGTTTTAATACAATCTGTTAGACACTTAGTAAAAATAGATTATACAGTATAAAATAAATTAATTAAAATCAGTACACGAAACTAACAATAAAGAGAATCTATTTTGGAAAAAAAATAACTTCTATGCACCAATATCAAAACCCAACATTTATTAACTTCTATGCACTGATAATGTAAATTTCTTTATCATGTGTTTATATAAGTTAAATCCTTTACATCTTCATCGAGTTAGCGGGCAAACTAAATGGTTCACTTGATTCTACAAGATGCGTCATAGAATAGCGAAAGATAACCATCATTTCCAGGATTAGAATCACCATGAACAGAATAATGAGTAGTGACAAAGGGTAGTAACTTTTAGTCTAACCGTTGTAATATATGTAATTTCAATTCTAGCTGTTCCGTCACTTTTGAATGGAAGAAGTACCTGTAAGGAACGACGAAGAGGCCTAGCAGGACCGCGAGACGCATGAGAATGATGCCACGGAGTTTGCTTCCAGGACACCTTACCGTCACTTCCAGCACTGATTTTACATCCTGAAACTACTAACTCTATGCTCCAAAGATCAGGTCTTTTCTGCCACAAGACAAATCCTCCCATTTCCCCTGCCCCATTTTTCGCGCTCTTGATTTTCATCACGGCCTTGCCATTGTTCAATCCAAGACCATCTCCTTCAATAAATTCAGATGCCACCATCTTCACCTTCCCCATCGCGTACATACTATTAATGGAATTCAGAGCATGGTCTCCTCCTGCCGCAGCTATATATTGTTGCACTATGTATTTAGCCATTGAAGCCTCCTGTGCATCGATCAACCATTGATTAAGTTAATAAAGAAAATATCTCGAGAACTCTATGAAAATCAAATTACGTCTTAATGAGCAAGTCCATCCATGTATATAGTATTAGCAATCGCAAATATGTTTGACTTAATATTCATATGAAAAATAAGATTAAATAGTTCTTTTTTGCCGACCATCATAACTTGAGAGGTCCTTATGGAAATATTTCACAAAAAATTAGTGATTAGACTGGATTCCTAATTTGTCCAGAATAAGTAGCAAGTCAATTTTCATAAATCTCATATTAAATTTACTTCCACTTGTTTAAACCTTATTGCGATGGTTGACCAAACACAAATTAATTTTTAAGAAGCTTTATCTATTTGGCTAGTCAAGAAGTACTAGCCAAATGCACACAAGAAGAATAAGAAGATGAACACACAAATATGAGTACTCATTTTGTCCTAATTTATGCGATGCACTTTTTTTTAGATTGTTCCAAAAAGAATAAATAGCTTCATTTATTTACAATAATTTAACTTTAAACTTCTAATTTCACCTCTTAATGAGATGATTTAGAAACACACGGATATTATCTTAATTTATAACAGGTTTCAATAGTCCTTTTTCTTTCTTTAAACTCCACATTTCATGAGACTTCATCACATAAATTGGGGGAGAGAGTTTTTTTTTTTTCGAAAACACAAACATTAATACATGGCGTTAGGTTGATATGCCACATTAACACATATTCTTGACTATTGAGAACTTAAAAAACTTGAGGACTACTGTAAAAGAACTTACAATGGGATGATCATTAATCTTTTTGTTGATAGAGTGGTTGCATTTGATAGGATGAGGAATCAAAGGAGCAGCAACAACACCAAGCAATAGTTGAATCTCAGCATTTCTACCACCAATAACCGAAGCAGCATGAGTTATTGATTTATCATGAGTACTGTGAGACTTGATCCAAGTTTTCATGTTTTGCCATGACTTATGTTTATGTGAATTAACAAACATTTCTTCGGGTATTGGAACTTCAAGAACAGTTTCGAGCCCATTTTCATCATTCAAATTGGGGCACAACGTCCTCATCGGGCAGATAAGATCAAGAATATTGTGATTTCGATGAACTAAAGAGAATTATATTATGGAAGAGAGAAGTAGGGTATTACGAAGGAAAAACAATACAAGTCTCTTTGGATTATATTACAAGGGATTGGAGAGTTTTAATAGTTTGTATTGCTAAGAGTATTGAATAATACATAGAACCAACCGACCATGGGAAGCCACCCCTCTCTCCCAACGTGCATTTCTTTGTCAAATGTTGTCGTGACAGCACGAATTTTTCTGTCTCTCTCTTTGTAGGTTTTTATCTTCTTTTCTTTTCCTTCTTGTGTTCTTTTTGTGTATTTTGACTGGTGGTTGGAATAATATATATTAGGAGAGCAAAGGATAAAGTAAAATTCGGGACTGTTATGATCTTATTTCATGACGCATGGAAACTCAATGGTCTAATTTTACTATAGAAATAGCGTTTACTGATCACTTTTTCGTCTTAATAATCATCGTCATGAAATTATAAATTTTATAAGTAAAATATCTGTTATAATTGTAAGATGATATTAATCTCTCTTAGGGAGTCTTCTCTAATATCAAAGTATATATACAGTACAATATACATCCCTTATACAATAGGATACCATGTAAGATGATATTAATCTCTCTTAGGGAGTCTTCTCTAATATCAAAGTATATATAGAGTACAATATTCATCCATTATACAATATGAATTCTAAGTCTATACAAAAGAAGAATCCTAGTCTTACCATAATTATATTTACCCAATATATAAAAATATTCTAATTATAAGTAGGAATACAATTGTTTTTATAATATATATATTTACAATAATATCCTGAAATATCACTTATAAAATTGTGATTTTATGATAGTAGTCTAATTTGATTAGGCAGAAGCAGTATTTACTGAGTTTTTTTCGACCCTGAATAGTCATTGTCACGGAGTTTTAAACTCCACACGTTAAACCCCATAACAATTTCCTGAATTTTGACTTGTAAAATTTGATTTACTAGTCATTTTTTCAATCCTAACAATCATTGTTATGAGTTTTAAATTCCACTGATATAACTCTATGATAATATCCAAAAAATTTACTTATGCAATTTAAAATTTTATGATAATGACTGTTTTGGAGTTACAAAAACAGACTGAAGACTGACTGTCTGTGAATTTCATCCTTTGATTTGATATGGTTTCGTGAAAAGCATTGAAGTAGCAGTCCCCTATTTCCCTTCAAACATCTTAGTAGAGTTCGACTTGAACATATCCGCGCACAGAATTCACGGCTCCATTGGTTCCGCATGCAGATTGCTGCAGTGAGAGTTGGCTAAGCGCAATGCGAGTGAGTTCATTTCTTTCGTGAGGATGACTAAGCACTAACATCGTGCTCCCACCTAGTGGGCGAAAGACCATGATTTACCTTCCTCCACCATTCTCTGTCGGATCGAAGGGGTGGGGGCCCTGTGGGCGAGGGATTTCGCCTTTTGCACCCAAGAGTTCGACTTGAACATAAATTAGTTTATTTTCATTTCATACGCAACCATTGAGGCTATAGGATATATTGTACCTACCTATTATTCTCCGTCTCAATTTATGTGACACATTATTTTTTTTAGTTTCTTCTAAAAAGAATATCATATTTCTATAATTAAAAATAACATTACTTTAAATTCTCCTTTTACCCTTCATAAAATAATTTATAGTCACATAAAAACTTAAGATTTATTTTAGATCACAAATTTAAAAATAAAACACACACTTTTTTCTAAATTTAATTGAGACGGAGAGTGTATAATAAAGAAATGTTAGATTAAGCGGTCCAGTGGCCATTAGTCAAATTTGTGGTCTTAGGGTCACAAGTTCGATTCTCGGCGGATACGTTTTCCGGGGCATATGCCTCGTATTAAAGTCTGGTAGCTTAACCGCGCGGGCATGTTGCAGTGTGGGTTTGATACTCTCGCATAATCTCGCTGGGGTCGAACCTTGTAGCATTGATCCGTTGGTTGCGATCGACATCGAACGCGGCGCATCTCGCGATTTACTCGGTGGCGGCTAAGAACGAGTTCCATTCGCCAGGAGCATAGTATCAAGATGCGTGTGCGGTACTAGCGATATGAGGCATTTACGCCACCTTGCACGGATTATCAAAAAAAAGAAAAAAAAAAGAAAAAAAAAAGAGAAAGAAATTGTCAGCGGAAGCCATAGCGTGCAGCCGACCATCTAAAATAGCCCGTTATGATGTTGGTAAAATAATTTTATGAGAAAGAGAAAAGTTGATAGTTTTGATAGAATAATCTCTATATTTAAAGAATTTAAATTATAATTAATTGTTGTTTAGTTTGCAGAGACTATTAGACAGAATCTGATTAGATGTGTAATTCATTTTGAGGTATAATTATGTAAAAAAATATTTCTAAAGCAGACATGGTTGTTGAAACAAATTTAACCAATCAATTAATTCAACCGTCATTTCCTAATTTAAATTGGTGTAATACATAGACTTATATTTTAATTTCATAACTAAACACTCCAATTTTACAAATGCACATCTAGATACCTTACTCGTCTCCATTGTGTTAGTTGAATACTCCGACTTACAAAATGATTATCTAGACACCTCTAAAATTTATATGCCACATCAGCATCGGGTGTTCACGAGACACAATGGAGACGAGTTGAGGTGTCTAAATGTGCATTCTTAAAGTTGAAGTATTTAATTGTCAATTGAAATCAAGTTAAAGTGTCTATCTATGTATTATGTCATTTCAATTTTATCTTTTCTTTTGCTTTTTCCATCACTAATTACACTATAACATGACTGGCTAATGAAGTCGCCACACAATCTGAAAGATCGTAAGAAATAATCTCTTGATTATTCTTATTAATGAAAGACATATATATACAAGTTACAAGGAAGATCCTCTTCCTATTCTACCTAGAAATTCATATTCTATTTGAAGACTAACTTTACAATTATGATAATATTACACTTTTAATTAAGGTACAAATCTAAGTCCAATATTTACCAAATACACAAGGAAAGGGGAAGTGCCCCACACTGCATACGGGCCACACTACCGACCCATCGTTTAACACACACCCGCTAGCCATACAAGCGGTCTTCGTGACACGAGATCGCTCTAAAATCTTCAAAAAGGACTGAGGGAAGACCCTTTGTAAAGATGTCTGCAATTTGATGTCTCGAAGGAACATGGCAGACGCGTACTTGTCTTTTTACTACCTTTTCTAGAACAAAGTGAATATCCATCTCTATGTGTTTAGTACGTTGGTCCTGAACTGGATTAACAGAAAGGTAGATGGCACTTATTTTATCACAATACACCAATGTAGCTTTCTCAATGGGACAATGAAGCTCTAAAAGAAGATTTCGTAACCAACATGATTCAGAGACCACATTAGTCATCCCTCGATACTCGGCCTCTGCACTTGAACGTGAAAGTGTAGATTGACGCTTGGCAGACCATGAGACCAAGTTGTTACCCAAAAACATACAATATTCAGACGTAGACCGTCTGGTGTCAGGACAACCACCCCAATCAAGATTCAGATAGAGACCAATGTAGACGTCGACGAAGGATACAAATGCAAATCATACTCAAGTGTTCTCTGAATGTACCTAAGAATGCGTTTGAGTGCATTCATATGCTCAACTCTGGGATCATGCATAAACAAACACACCTATTGTACGACATATGCAATATCTGGTCGCGTGAACGTCAGATACTGAAGGGCGCCTGCAAAACTACGATAGCTGGTCGGATCCTCATACGGAGAGCCAGCTGCAACACCCAACTTGGGTTTAGTATCAACTGGAGTAGAAGTGGACTTACAGGATGACATCCCAGCCCTCTCAATGATCTCTGCTGCATACTTTCTCTGTGATAAGAACAATCCACCTGCATGACGAGTTACAGCAATCCCCAAAAGTAACTCAAATGACCCAAGTCCTTCATGGCAAACTCAGAACTGAATATTGTCATAATAGACTTGCGCAAAGTATCAAAAGAGGCAGTCAAGATAATATCATCAACATATAACAGAATATAAGCCATGGAAGATCCTCGACGATATACGAATAATGAATTATCAGACCTGCTGTGAGAAAAACCCATAGTCGAAACAAAATCAGCAAACCTCGTATACCAAGCTCGTGGAGACTGCTTAAGCCCATACAAAGACTTCTTCAATAGACAGACGTGATTAGGATATCTAGTATCCCTAAATTCCAAAGGTTGATGCATATACACTGTCTCCTGAAGGTCACCATGTAGGAAAGCATTCTTCACATCTAGCTGATGAATGGGCCATGATTTCGAAAGAGCCAAGCTGAGCACAAGATTTAATGGTAGCGGCGAGCACTGGGCTAAATGTCTCACCATAATCTACACCAACCTGCTGAGTCTTACCATCACCTACAAGTCTAACCTTATGCCTTGCAAATGAACCATCAGAATTTTTCCTATGAACAAAAATCCACATAGACCGAATAATATTAACATCAGATGGACGGGGTACCAACTCCCACGTCTTATTATCAATAAGAGCATTATATTCCTCGGTCATGACAATTTTCCAATTAGGGTCATTTAAAGCAGACACAGGATTACGGGGTAATAGAGATTTAAGAACATTTGAATTTAAATGTCTTTTTGGTTTAAAAACACCCATTTGACTATGAGTGACTGAACCATGACTCTGGGATGAATTTTGGAAATTTTCAGAAATATCTGGAAGTACCGTCGAAGGTGATGCGGCTCTGGGACTGGCGCCGCGGCGCCAGATGTACTGTAGGGCTCGCAGGAGTTTTGGCTCCGCGGCGCTGAGGGCGGGTTTTGGGGAACATGCGTATTTTCTAGCAAACCTGAAAAATGTCGGAGAACATAGAGGGAGATAGCATCATCCAAAAAATCATAGGAACTAGACACGGTTTTTTCTACTTTAGAGAAGGGAAATTATGATTCATCAAAGAGAACATGACGACTAATGATGATTCGTTTAGAGGACAAATCAAAACATTTATAACCACGGTAATTTGATGGAAAATCCAAAAATATACAAGGAGTAGAACGTGTCTGTAGTTTGTTGATTGTAGTGGATGAAAACAGTGGATAACATAAGCATCCGAAGACCCTAAGATGAGTGTATGACGGAGTCTTATTGTATAACACTTTTAGAGGGGATGAATATGTCAGTCCTTTAGCGGGAAGAATATTTAGGAGATCGGTAGCCATTTGTAGTGCATTATTCCAAAAGAATTGAGGAACGGAAGAATGAACCAATAAAGTGCGGACAATATTATTAATGGTACGAATTTTTCGCTCAGCTTTCCCATTTTGTGAAGACGTATGAGGACAAGAAAAATAAAAATTTATCTCATTTTGAGCACAAAACTCCCTAAATTCTCCATTATCATATTCTTTGTCATTATCACATTGAATGTTTTTTATTTCCCGTTCAAATTGCGTTCTTATGAAGGCTCTAAATTTTATGAAGATGGAAAAAATGTGAGATTTTTTCGCAATTGGAAACGTCCATAAATATTTAGTATAGTCATCTAAGAATAGAACATAATAACGATGACCCATAGAACTGAGAACCGGAGATTTTCATAAATCACTATGAATAATTTCAAATGGCATAGAAGTATTCGAATTTGAAGCTACAAATGGTAATTTAATAATCTTTCCCAAAGCACAAGATTGAGAAATTGGAGTACTACGCGTACCCTTACAAAAAATAAACGTATGTATATCTAAAGAAGATAAAATAGACGACCCTGGATGACCTAGACGAGCATGCCACAAGGATGGAGCAAGAGCTGCAAAGGTGGATGACAGAGCTTGACGCGAGACGCTTGGACTTGGTGTGATTGGATATAGGTCCCCCCCCCCCCCCCACTGTTACACCTCATGAGATGACTCCCCGTTTTGAAATTCTTTACAGAAAATCCAAATGAACCAAAATTAATAGAAACCTAGTTATCAGTTGTGATTTTACGGAGAGATACTAAATTTTTAATTAATTTTGGGGCATGAAGGATATTTTTCAGGACAAGTGGTGGATGAGGAGGGGACAAGGTTTTATGACCATAACCCTTAATTGGAATAGAATTGTCATTACCAACAGTTATACCACGATTAGTGCTCAAATTGGAATAAGACGAGAGAGTACCTTGATCGGATGTCATGTGGGTAGTGGCGCCGGTGTCCATGTACCAATTAGGGTCTGGTTGAGTCAAGCCAAGTGTGTGCATCGCTGCTTCAATGTCGGTCTGAGTATGTCCCACTGCGTGGTGAGCCTGATGGGGGCGAGGCCCAAGTATACTAGACTGCTGAGACTGCCCATTGTCTGTTGGTCCGAACCAGTGCGAGTCCGAGGTGAGAAAGGCTGGCGGCGAGTATCTGGCGGATACTGAGGCGCCGCGACGTCAGAAGTGGAGCCGCGGCTGTAAGGTTGAGCGACGGCGTGAGGTGTTGGGACCAGCTGCGCTGTCGGGGAGGCCACTGGGCTCCACGACTGCTGTTTCTATTGTCGGTTGTTGCCGCCACGATTCTTGCCATTATTCTTCTTATTCTGGCCTTTCTTACCACCTCCGTTGTTGTGACTTTGGGTCACGGTGGCTGGATTGGAAGGAGAAAAATTGGAAGCAGTCACCATACCGACATGACTACTCCCAATCGCTGCTTCTTAGCCAAGCCAGCTTCTTCCAATGTAAGCATGGAACGGGCCTGATAGAACTCTAGCACGGTGCTACTCTGTCGAATAACTGAAGCAACACCATTATAGGCCTCTGACATGCCTGCAACCATCTGAATAACCAGATGACTGTTAGAAACAGGAGAACCCACGTTGCAAAGTTGATCCGCCAAGTCCTTGAGGCGTTGGCAATAAGAAGAGACGTTGGAAAAAAATTCCATAGCCACTTGCGAAAATTTCTGCCCAAGAATAACAATTCTAGAATGACTGTTATCTTGAAATATGTCACGCAAACGATTCCACACCGTCATAGCTGTAGAGTTAGGTTTCATAATCGTCTGTAAGAGATCTAATGAGATAGTGGCATAAATCCACTAAAGAACCTTGGAATCAAGCATGTCCCATAATTCTAGGTCTGCTTCTTGAGTGGGCACATTAGATGTAGACGCCTTATCACCCTCCTTTGAAGGGGGAGGAGGGTTGATGTGGTGAAGAACTTTATGTGCTTTAGCATGAATCTTGAATAATTCCACCCATGTCCCATATTGAACGTTTTCTAGGTAAAAAACGATAGGAAGAACGCTCTTGAAATTAGAAACTGTGAGGGCAGGGTAAAAAGTGTTCTTATCAGCCATAGGGAATAGAACAACAAGATTCAGAGAAGGGAATTTGTGAGAAAGGTTTTTGGAAGAGAAGAAACTCGATTTTTATGAAAGAAGAAACACACAAAAAAATCGAGAATTTTAGGGCAAAATTTCGAAAAAGAAGAAGAAATTTTGAGGAGCGGAAGCAGGGTAAAGAGAATCTAGACTCTTGATACCATGAAAGAATGTAAGAAATAATCTCTTGATTATTCTTAGTAATGAAAGACATATATATACAAGTTACAAGGAAGATTATCTTTCTATTCTACCTAAAAATTCTTATTCTATTTGAAGACTAACTTTACAATTATGGTAATATTACACTCCTAATTAAGATACAAACCTAAGTTTAATATTTATCAAATACACAAGAAAAGGGGAAGGGCCCACACGGTACATGGGCCACACGGCTGGACCACTGTTTAACACAATCCAAAACACTTAACATCTAATCATGTTGATGATTTGCAGCTAAGCAGGCATAGAGATTTGGCTCGTTATGTTATTCTCCTTGATTTCACTAATCATCTAATGGCCTATGATTATAATTTTGTTATGCTGCTTAAATTGGCTATGCGAGTGCAATTATGCCACAGTTGTTGGCTTAAAAAAAGACCTCAACTGACGGGTAATATTGAGTTTTAAGGTCTCCTATTAAAATTTCCTTTGAGGCCATTATTTTTGTTGAGCCACTTTTGGTAGTCCGTCTAAACTAAAAGTAGTAGATATAACTCCATTAACAACTAGTAGCTAATTATGGACAGCCTTGATCTTGGATTCGGTTTCTTCAGCTTTAGCCACTCATATTAAACCTTATTTTTTCCTTCACTCCAAAAGAATTACACGAAAGTAAAGTTATTGTCATGTGATCAAGAGATCACGAGTTTGAGCCGTGAAAATAGCATCTTACAGAAATGTAAAATAATGATGCATACAATAGATTTTTATGATTCGACCATTTTTCAAATTCCGCGCATAGCAACTTAGTACACTGAACTACCCTTTTCTGAAAGAATGACACTACTATGGAGTATCAAGCAATTGTTTTCTTTGACCACATTTTCTTTTAACAACCTAAAAAAATTATACTACATGAGTTATACCTCCATGAGGTAAGGTTAAGTCTGCGTACACTCCATCCTCGCGGACTCTAGTTGTAAGATTACACTGTATTGTATATAGATTTATAATGTAATATAGTTTATAGTTCCAATAAATTCTTAAGACAAACTAAGATGCACTAAAGTTTCTTGTTCTAGTAGTTTCTTCAACGAGCACAAAGTGTTTGCCAAGTTCACTTAATGTACTCAATTTCACTTCACTTGCAAAGAAAACTAAGTGTATCAAAAGTTTGATATTTTACCATAACATGAAGTGACCTATGCTCCTTTTTTGGTCAACTCTGGTTGTAGTTTCACATTCCTACCTAAAATTGAAAGATACAATATTAAACCCTATGCTTGGATAAAAAGGTAAGAAAGAAAGGAAAAAATTCAAAGGGAACAAGGGCCGGGGGAAATTTTATAATTTTCCCTTGTTTTCTCCTCTTCCTTGGTTTCCAACCAAAGAAACAAAAAACCTTATTTCCAACGGAAGAAATGTTTTGTTAAGAGTCTCACATCGAAAATGAAACGAGAATATGGACTCCTTATATGAATTTGGACAATTCTCATCCTACAAGTTAGCTTTTGAGGTTGAGTTAGGCCCAAAATACATTTTTTACATGGTATCAAAGTCAGACCCATTCCAATTCTTTGTTCACCGATGTTGGGCCCCCAAGTTATATTGTCCACGCTCCAGTTAACGAAGTCTGAGCGGACAGGAGAGTGTTAAGAGTCTCACATCGTATGAATTTGGACAATTCTCACCCTACAAGCTAGTTTTTGGGGTTGAGTTAGGCTCAAGATTCATTTTTTACATGTTTAACAAAAATCAATTGAATATCGAAGTGAATTTAGAATTTTCTGAGCTTACTAGGTTATGAATAAATTTTCTTTGATTCTATCGAACTTGTAACTAGAACTCTAACTTGGCCTTAATTGAATGGTCCAAAATCAAATAAATCTATAAGCAAATAAAGTAATTCTTTTGCAAACATATTTATGTTGAATCAAGTGTAGGTAGTTGAGCATTTAATTAGCATTCTCAAGCAAGTGGAAGAATATTTGAGATAGAAAAAAAAAGTGATTTTGTTTGCTTAAAAGCAATGATACAATAGGAGTGCGATTCAAAGAAATTACACTTGAAGCTATGCCCGCAAACTTGAAATGCGAAAAGGACAAAAAATAAATATTAATACTCTTTTTTTTGTGGGAAATATGGGTAGAGACAAGGAAATGGGAATGTAACAACAATAACAAGTGAGTAAGAAATCTGAAAATGATCAAATATGAGGGCTTGCTGAGTCGACCAAATTCTTGATTTATCCTTAAGATAATATTGCCCCGTATATCCTTTCAACAGTTGTAATGACAACTTATCTTCCAAGATAAAACAACAATCAAACAAATGAGCAAAGGGAACTCAAGTGTTTGCTTTGGAAGAAAGATCTTTGAGTGTTTGTGATTGCAAGAGAGGAAGACAATTTCAGAATTTTAGTGAATGTCAAGTGTGTTTCCAAATGAGTCTTGTGTCTCATTTTATAGTGTGTAGATAATGACCTTTCAAATGGCTAAGTAATGGCCATGAATGTCATGTTAATGCCTTGAATTTGGAGTTACAATTTAGTCAAGTAATGGCTTAATTCATGAGCAAAATAATAGAGAGTAAATACTCCAAAGTCAGTCCAAGAATCAGTTTTTAATTCACCTCCAACAGATTGCAACAGTCGAGGAGCCGCGACCCTTCAATTCCAGTAACTTACTGGAACTGGAACGTCAATTAGAGTCGCGGCCCTTCGGGGAGGCGCCACGACACTTCAATTCCAGTGAGTTACTGCAATTGAAACGTCAATTAGAGCTGCGGCCCTCCAAGCGCCGCGACCCTTACTTGGAGAAGTCGCGGCCCTTCTCGGTTTCGTGGTGATTTCTGATTCATTTCATCTTTACACATTATACACTTCTTCCTTCATTTACCAACGTGAAATCATTCGTCATTTGGCCAATAACCGTCCATTACCTTACGTCTCAAACAATTCGTATACGTACCAATATCTCTTTCATTAAGAAAATTTTGATCATTGGCACTACGTGCGCACGTGTGTGGAAACAAGGTTTCCTACGTGTGAGGCCCCAATTGTTCGATTCATAATTAATAGGATTTACTTTATTTCATGTTTAATAAATATTTTCAACAATCCCCTCTTGGAAGAGATTTTGGTGCACGCACATGGTGCCTTTTTAGCAATCATTTGGCGGAATGATGTTGCATCCGGAGAGGTAGCCGGAGCTTTGAACCTTCCATAGTAGAATATCATCGAACATATTTACTGCGATGAACGTGATGTCTTGAACCGTCAGTGTTTAGTATATGTCAATACAATGGTACCAACACAACATATTTCCTACTCAATCTTTCTAGTGTTTTGTCCATCGTGGGTCGTGGACACCCTTGGATTCTTAAGTGCGTTCAGTTGAATTGTCATGTCCTCGCACTTAAACATGTGGTTTCGTACAAGGTATCTTGTAATACCCCACTACACAAGCGTT
This sequence comes from Przewalskia tangutica, assembly GCA_029844215.1. Taxonomy (NCBI): domain Eukaryota; kingdom Viridiplantae; phylum Streptophyta; class Magnoliopsida; order Solanales; family Solanaceae; genus Przewalskia; species Przewalskia tangutica. The sequence continues at coordinate 153,968,456 of CM056719.1, forward strand.
AGGAACCATTAAAAATTTCACCAACCTAACCTCAACTTTTGAGGATCATTAAAGGTTTGGAAACTTATCCTTTACCCCTCTTACAGGTAGCACTTTTTGTCTATCACGGGAACGGCTTTGGATTATGTTTCTTTAAGAAAGACACATTATCCGAAGTGCTCTTGCTTCCACCGAAGCGCTCACGGAACCTTTATAATTTAATTCCCATTGAACCTTATTCCTGGGATCTCCAGTCTGTAAGGCTGGGTGTCCACTATATCGGTTCTTATTGTTTGGGTTTTAAGCCCATTCCCCTAGACAGGCAGAACAACTGATCTTTGGGTATTCCCTTCATCAAGGGATCTGCGATATTTTCCTTAGATTTTATGTAATCAATGGAAATAATACCCGAGGTGATCAGTTGTCTAACAGACTCATTTCTCTGTCGAATATGACGAGGCTTACCGTTGTTTATTGACTTCGTGCCCTTCCTAGAGCCGACCGACTATCGCAGTGGATTATTACAGAAGACACGGATTTATCCCAACATGGGACATCCTCTAGAAAACCATGAAGTCACTCAGCTTCCTCTCCCGCTTTATCTAAAGCGATAAATTCCGACTCCATTGTGGATCGGACAATAAGAGTTTGCCTAAAGAATTTCCAAGACACAGCTCTACCACCGATTGTAAATATATATCCGCTGGCGGACTTGATGTCGTCGTTATCAGATATCCAGTTTGCATCGATGTACCCCTCTAGTACCGCTGGATATTTTGAATAGTGTAACCCGAAATGTATCGTGAACTTTAGGAACCGTAGTATCCTGTTCAACGCTTTCCAGTGATCCTCACTTGGATTTCGAGTGAATCTAGCCAATTTATTGATTGCATGAGCGATATCAGGCCGAGTGCAGTTTGTGATATACATCAGACTACCAATCACCTGCGCATATCGCTCCTGGCGTACGGGCTTACCTAGATATTTGTCAAGCTTTTGACTTATATCCAATGGTGTTGATACCGGTGAACTGTCGAACATCCCAAATTTCTTCAGTACATTCTCGATGTAGTGAGATTGAGATAAGACCAGTCCATTAGATGTCTTAGAGATCTTGATCCCTAAGATGACATCTGCAATGCCCATATTTTTCATGTCAAAACACTGTTTTAACATGTTCTTAGTCTCTAGGATTATTCCAGGACTGCTTCTAGTGATCAACAAGTCATCTACATATAGACATATCATGACGAAGGATTTGACATTTCCTTTTATGTAGACACGTTTGTCACCTCCATTAATGGTGTATCCTTTTGATAGGAGAGTACTATCAAATTTCTTGTGCCATTGTTTAGGGGCTTGTTTCAGCCCATACAACGATTTAACAAGCCGACATACTTTTGTCTCTTGTCCTGGAACCATATACCCCTCAGGTTGATCCATATATATTTCTTCTTCCAAATCACCATTTAGAAAGGCAGTCTTAACATTCATTTGATGTATTTCAAGATCCCGCAAGGAGGCAATAGCTATGAACATACGTATGGATGTCATTCTTGACACCGGAGCGTAGGTGTCGAAGTAATCAAGGCCCTCCTTTTGGAGATAACCCTTGACTACTAACCTAGATTTGTACTTATCGATAGAACCATCTGCTTTTAACTTCCGTTTAAGGATCCACTTACAACCAACAGTTTGTGTCCTAGGGGAAGTTCTGCCAACTCCCAAGTGTGGTTATGCAGAATGGATTCTATCTCACTCTCTAAAGCTTCCTTTCAGAGCGGTGCTTCTGGAGTTGACAATGCTTCGGCGATTGTCTGTGGGTCATCCTGAACTAAATAAGCTACAAAGTCTGGACCGAAGGACTTGTCCTTCCGTGCCCTTTTGCTTTGCCTTGGTTCCATCCCTGAATCTTCCAAACTCTGAGAATCTGGAATACTAAATTCCGGATCATCAGCTACTTCGGAATTTACTAGATCTGAACCGTTTCGATCTAGATAGTCAGTGACTCCTAGTTTATCAGAGGTTTTCTCATAACTTCGTTTGCGAGAGGTTATATTATTTTCCTTATATGGAAATGTGTCTTCAAAGAACCATGTGTTCCTTGATTCCATGATCGTATCTTCATAGATGTCCGGATGATCCGACTTGTGCACTATGAAGCGATAAACACTACTGTTATTGACATATCCGATGAATATGCAATCCACAGTCTTAGGTCCAATCTTGACCTGCTTTGACATAGGTACTTTTACCTTGGCCAGACAACCCCATACTTTCAAATACTTGTAGGTAGGTTTCTTTCCTTTCCATAGCTTGTATGAAGTCTTTTCTTTACCCTTGTGTGGGACTCTGTTAAGAATCCTATTCGCGGTAAGAATAGTTTCTCCCCACATGGTTTGAGGGAGGCCCGAATTGATGAGTAGAGCATTCATCATTTCCTTTAGTGTTCGGTTCTTGCGTTCAGCAACTCCGTTTGATTGAGGTGAGTAAGGAGTCGTTGTTTGATGAACTATATCCGATTGGATACAAAGTTCTTCAAAAGGCGCTACATATTTTCTCCCTCTATCGCTACGAATTGTTGTAATCCGTCCGCCTAGTTGATTCTCAACTTCTGCTTTGTAGCGTTTGAATGCTTCAAAGGCTTCGTTTTTACTTTTTAGTAAGTAAAGGTAACAAAACCTTGTGTCATCATCTATGAAAGTCACAAAGTACTTGTTCCCCCCTTTTGTTTGAGCGAACTTCAAATCACATATATCTGTATGTATAAGTTATAGAGGAGCGGTATCCCTTTCGACGGATCTAAAGGGACTCTTGGAAAGTTTTGCCTCTATGCACACCTCACACTTACGTTGAGGGTTTATGTCAATAGACGGCAATAATTCCAGCTTTGCCAATCTTTGGATAGATTTATAGTTTACATGTCCTAATCTATGATGCCATAAATTAGATGACTCAATCAAGTAAGTAGAAGGTGCAATTTTATTGATAGTTGAAGCAGAAGGCATTACATGTGCATCATTAAGTTTAAAGAGGCCTTCACAGACGAAGCCCCTTCCTACAAAAGTTTCATTCTTAGTAATTACAAATTTGTTAGCCTCAAATACTAGCCTAAAACCAGCATTTACTAACAAAGGTCCAGAAATTAAATTTCTTTGAATTTCTGGAACATGCATCACTTCCTTCAGAGTCAGCTCCTTCCCGGACTTCATCTTTAGGATCATCTTTCCTACTCCCAGCACATCTGAAGAAGAATTGTTTCTCATGAACAACTTTTTGTCTGAGACTGGTGTATAAGTGGAGAAGACTTCTTTATTGGAACATATGTGACGGGTAGCACCCGTGTCTAGCCACCATTGCACCGGATTCTCAACGAGGTTAGCTTCAAGAACTACCACTGAGAACTCCTCAATCATATCGTTGACGAGCGTGTCTTTAATGATGTTAGCCTTGGCCTTGCCTTTGGCCTTATTCTCGCGTTTGAGCTTGCGGTAGTCTTTGGCCATGTGACCAACTATACCACAGTGGTTACAATTTCCCTTGAACTTTTCAGTTGTTTGGGGATTGCCTTCCTTCTGGAACTTCCGCTTCTTGCTTGAGTTCCCTTTGACTTCTGTCAGGTTTGTCTTAGACTCAGCGGGTTGTTTTCCCTTTGGCATGACCTTCTTATTGTCTTCCTGAATCTGAAGTTTGACAATAAGTTCATCTAGGGTCATCTCCTTCGATTTGAGTTTTAGATATTTCATAAACTCAGTTCACGAGGGAGGCAACTTCTCGATTAATGCCCCAACCAAGAATTGTTCGTTGGGCTTTAATCCTTCCAAATCCAGGTGATGTAGAATCATTTGAAATTCCTCGACTTGGGATGTCACACTTTTGTTATCCACCATTTGAAATTTCAGAAACTTCCCAATGATGAACTTTTTACTACCCGCATCTTGGGTGTTGTATTTCTTCTGGAGTTTGTCTCATAACTGCTTGGCAGTTTCAACAGTGCAATATATCGTGTATAGTGGATCAGACAAACTGTTTAGAATATAGTTCCTACACATGAAATCACTATGTTTCCATGCTTCGCGAATCATCCTCATGTCGTCAGCGACATGGTTACCTTGGCCCCCTCCCGCCAAATCATTTGGATTAGGGTTCACATCTTCCCCAACTAGTGGAGGGTCTTCGGTTAGAAAACGTGACATTCTCATAACCGTCAGGAAAAACATCATTTTTTTGTTGTCATCGCTTAAAGTGAGCACCCATGAACTTTTTAGGACGCTCATGGTGAAAATTAATAGGTGTAAGGGCAGTGACACCCCCTTGAGCAGTAGCAAAGGCGTTGGGTAATGCTTCCAACAGGAGCATAAATATTGTTGACGCCTTGGGCAGGAGCATGAGCACTATAAGTCCCCAGAGCAGCAGTGAAAGCATTGGTTGTGCCAAAACCAGTGTTGACACTAGTTGTGCCAAAAGCAGTGGTGGCACTCGTAGTGCCAAAAGTAGCGGTAGTACTAGAAGTGCCAAAAGCAGTAGTTTGGAAGGCATTAGCAATGCCATGATCAGTGGTGACACTAGAAGTGTCAAAAACAGTGGAGTTGAAGGCAGCGTTAGTGTCTTGAGCAGTTGGATTGAAGGCAATAGGATTGCCTTAAGCATCGGTGTTGTGCATGGCTTTGAATTCATCTTCAGCAGACATGTTGTTGTTGAAAGCAACGAATATTATCTTAAGTTTGTGGGAAATATGTGTAGAGACAAGGAAATGGGAATGCAACAACAACAACAAGTGAGTAAGAAATCTGAAAATGATCAAATATGATGGCTTGCTGAGTCGACCAAACTCTTGATCTATCCTTAAGATAATATTGCCCCGTATATCCTTTCAACGGTTGTAATGACAACTTATCTCCCAAGATAAAACAACAAGCAAACAAATGAGCAAAGGGAACTCAAGTGTTTGCTTTGGAAGAAAGATCTTTGAGTGTTTGTGATTGCAAGAGAGGAAGACAATTTCAGAATTGTTTAGTGAATGTCAAGTGTGTTTCCAAATGAGCCTTGTGTCTCATTTTTAGTATGTAGATGATGACCTTCCAAATGGCTAAGTAATGGTCATGAATGTCATGTTAATGCCTTGAATTTGGAGTTACAATTCAGCCAAGTAATGGCTGAATTCATGAGCAAAATAATGGAGAGTAAATACTCCAAAGTCAGCCCAAGAATCAATTTTTAATTCACCTCCAACTGATTGAAAGCGATCGAGCGCGCCGCCGGGAGGAGCGCGGCCGCCGATTCGATAACTTCTTTGGGCTGGGCGTCAGTGAGTCGCGGCCGCCCGATTCGGTGAGATACTGGAATTGAAACGTCAATTAGAGCCGCGGCCCTTACTTGAAGGAGCTGCGACCCTTCTCGATTTTGTGGTGATTTCTGATTCATTTCATCTTTACACATTATACACTTCTTCCTTCATTTACCAACGTGAAATCATTCGTCATTTGGCCAATAACCGTCTATTACCTTACGTCTCAAACAATTTGTATATGTACAAATATCTCTTCCATTAAGGAAATTTTGATCATTGGTACTACGTGTGCACGTGTGTGGAAACAAGGTTTTCTACGTGCGGGACCCCAATTGTTCGATTCATAATTAATAAGATTTACTTTATTTCACGTTTAATAAATATTTCCAACACTTTTTATCTCAATTTGTTTGAATGAATTTGGAATATGATGGATCAAAATATTTAATTTTAATTATGAATTCGAATATGTATTTTTTAATTTTTATAATAAAATTTGCCTACATAAAAATTATATAAAAAATATTATAAAAAAACATAGCTAATGATTGAAAGTATTTAAATTTTTCTTTCGATAGAATCAGAAGTAAAAAAAACATTTATTTGACTCTCTGAATTATTCTGTAATACGTTCATTTTATGGGACGAAGTAAGTATACATATTACTTGGGTTGAGAAGGAAAAAAAGAATTATTGTCATGAATGAATATTCTTGCATGTTGGATAAGTTGGTACAATTTTCTAGGACAGATGCACTTTCTTCCTTCTTGCTTCAAAAAGTGGAATCTCTCACCCAAGTAGCTCTCACACTTCGATCCGACAGATCTGCAAAGAAGATAAATCATGATGACTTAAGACCAGTATCACACTGCGCACAAGGGGTCCTCCTTTATTTCAAGAAAAAACCTCCACACTGTTGCTAACGGAATTCGATCCTTGGTCATTGCTCCAAATATTCCCTTAAAACCAATTGAGCTGCCCGAGCGGACCACTTTCTTGCTTCTTCATCTTTAAGGTACTTGTGCATCCCTAAAGCAGATTTTCAGACTATATTTGATTGAAATTTAATGAAAAAGTAGTTAAGATTTAAGTCAGAAAAAAAGTACTATTTGAATAAGCATTTTCTACTGATAAATATTTTTAAATGTTAAAATTAATTATATAAATAAGTATTTATTTGTTAGATAAAAGATTTGGAACTATTGTTTCACTTTTACTTATAATAATTGTGGCAATGATAGACTTAATTTAAATAACTAGATATGCCAACCCACACCATAATTACAAGGATTTTCTTTTATAGTTAGGTAATTTGAAGGGAGGATTAATACCTTTTAAATGTCGAATACTTTGTATCTTCAAGATCTACCTTTTTTTATGTTATTTTACAAGTATATATTCAAGATAATATCGAGGGTCGTCTTTGAATCCGTGCGAGGTGTGCTATCGCACAGGGTCTTCGGGAAAAAAAAATTCTAAGGTCTTTTTTTCATTTTTTATTAAATAGTATTAGTCAGAATTTATAGAACAGGACTCTCAAAATGTTTGAGAGGGTCGTGACTATCATGAATTCATGAAGTGCCCTTCAACCTTCATTGGAAGTCCATAAAGTCCAATGAAAGAAACATCTTCATTCTGTACCTCTCTCTACACAAATCAAAGTAAGGTCCATAAAATCATTAAAAAGAAAGAATGAATGAAGTTTCAAATATGCAATAGTTTAAGTTACCTCATTCACTCTACATATATAATTAAGATCTTCATGCAACAGAAGACAATATTTAGAGAAAGGATATCAACTAGGGAAGAGTATTAACTAAGGGGTCATTTGGTTGCTCATTAGATTAGTATGTATTGATTATGTAGGGATTATTTAAATATAAATTATTTATGTTATTAGTTACTTTATCTTCTATCTGCATAAAATAATATATAAATTGACTCATAATTTAGATATAATATTTTAGTTTTGCGAGATTGTAAACTGGTAACCAAACATAATACTCATGTTGAAATTTGTACATAGCAACTAAGATGCTACAAAACATGGTACTAATTAGGAGTGATAAAATTAACCAATAAAATCATGACCCGTACAACCCGCTTAAGTTTATCTGCTCATATATTGACTCAACTCATTTCAGCCTATCTAAATATTAATGAGTTGATATATGTAGGCCATGTTTACCCATAGAAATTTTATCAAAATATTTTAAAAAATTACTCTTATAGTGAATAAGTTGGAGACTTTGAAATATTATTTTTCTCTCTCAACTCTCTCTTTTACTACTCTAACCTCAAATTATAAACACAAAATAAAGTTTCTTGTCATCTACACATCCACACAAAACAAGCAAGAAAACATCCTTTATATAGGTATAGGATTCTTCCACAAAGTAAATGTCAAGAAAGTGAATAGTAATTTGAAATGTAATGGGATAATTAGTAGGAGATAAAGGCATAAGTTACACTATCACTTTTTTGTCAATTTATGGTCACTAACATGACAAGAAATGATGCACTTTAATATTATTATTTTAATAATAAAATGCAATAAACACCAACAAAAGGTTCTTGGACAATCATTTCTGTTAAAGAGTGACCGTGCGTCACGTTTGGAGCCCTTGCCCTTCCTTGTATATTTAGTAAATATTAGACTTATAATTATACATTAATTAGTAGTGTAATATTACCATAATTGTAAAGTTAGTATTCTTATAGAATAAAGATTTCTAGGTAGAATAGGAAGAAGATCTTCCTTGTAACTTGTATATATATGTCTTTCATTAATAAGAATAATCAAGAGATTATTTCTTTCATGGTATCAAGAGTCTAGGTTCTCTTTACCCTGCTTCCGCTCCTCTAATTCTCTCTCTCGATTTTTTCTGTCCAGTGCACAGCCGCGGTCCTCTCGGCTTTCTTCCCTCACGCCGCGACCCTTCTCTACTTAAAATCCTTTCTCACAAATTCCCTTCTCTGAACTTTGTTGTTCTATTCCCTATGGCTGATAAGAACACTTTTCATCATGCCCTCACAATTTCTAACATCAAGAGCGTTATCCAAATCGTTCTTGACATAGAAAACGTCAAATATGGGACGTGTCGCGCCCTTTTTCGACCGCGACATTTTCTATAGCGAGCCCTGCTTAAAAATGCAAGTGTTAGAAAATAAGTAAAATAATGCTAAGTAGTTAAAAAGGTTTAAGAGGCTTAAAGGTTTTAAAAATGCTAAAAGGATGCTAAAATTGCCAAAGATGCTAAAGTTTAAAAGGGTGCTAAAATGCTAAAGGTTTGCTAGAATGCTAAGGGTTCGCGGAGTCGCCACCTAATTAATTGGGTGAATTAGGACACCTAAATGTTTAACTAGTTTGAAGTAAAACATTAACTCCATTTTAATGGTCTGCTAAACTTAATGAGATTCTGGGTAAGGGTTCTTTATTAATCTAGAGGGAAGGGGTTAGGCACCCTCTAAGATCCGCTAACTTGCGGTTGTCCTGCCAAACCTAGGGTAATTATTATATTTTTTTAAAATGCAAAATAAAAGCTCCTCCTGCTTAATGAAATGCTAAAACGTTAAAATGTTTAAAAGGTGCTTAAAGTGTAAAAGGATAAAAGGTGTTATAAATAAATAAAGAGGCAAATGCTAAATGTTTAAAAGTGCTTAAAATACTAAAGACTATTAAATGCTAGAAGGGTGCTAAAGGTGCTAAGAGGTGCTTAAAATGTTAAGGAATGCTAAGAGGGTGCTTTATGGACTAATTATATGCTCATGCAAAGATTATTTACGGACTAATTGTGTATACTGCTAGCTAAATTAATCTTGCCTAACCTGCGTACAGTATTATATAAGAGATGCTTTAAAACGATTTTTGAGAGTTTAGGAGAAATCCGTTATGTATTTTAATAAGAAACAAAATGTTGATTTTATGATGCAAGTTAAATTATTTTAAATTATTTTTGCCGATTTTAAACATGCCTAATAGCCCTAAAAGACAAATAAACTAGAAGTGTATTCCTAAATGTAAATTACCTCCCGTCTCATATGTTCAAAGGCTAATTGCTAGAAGTTCTCCTATTAATTACAAAATTAAATAATAAAATTACAATAAATAAATAAGGGCATAAAATAAGATAAGAAAGTCAAGAGAGTGAAGGGATTGGAGCGGATGACTCCGTCTTATTTGTTTTTCTAGGAGTTTCTGAAGCGGGAATGCGAACGCGGATACGGGTTGCCATTTGAAATGGCTTGCGATGAGTCTCGCCGTGAGACTCTTTATTTTGCTCCGGTGCGTGCCATGTAAAAACAAGAAAGATAAGGATTAGTACGAACCCAAATGATAATTGATAGAAATAATTAAGACGAGCACATAAGCATGTCACAGTGACTCAAGAAAATTAAGGGAAAACTTGTCCACCACCCCAAAGAAATACTGAGCGGGCGGTCAAATCGACATGCTATCGCTTGCGCCAAACAGAGCATCAAAAAACAAATATCAGTGATCTTAGGTCATACTTTTGGACTCACACATAATATGCAGATATACAGACATACGAAGATGAGTACGAATCGCATTGAATGTATGTTTATTAGACCCAAGAGCGGCATAGTAGTCAAGATGGAATTGAAGTATCCCTACCATTTGTTGCCAATATCTTAAACCTATAATGTGTAACAACGAGAGAAAAGATTGGACAAGGTTATGCAAGAGAAAATGATACCTAGCATTATCAATTATAAGTCAGCGATCATCCGAAACTGTCAACCGAGTGTCAAATCCCCTAAGACTCGTTTCAAGCAAATCGTACTATCATGTAAGGGAGGGGCAGACAGTGGGCTAGGCCGTCACTTAACTTATGAAGAACAGCAAGCAAAGTTTATCAAGATGTGTTAGGCCAATAACGTGACTACCAAATTTTAAGGAAAAAACAGACATGCAACTGGACACAGGAGGGGTGGTCTAGATCATATGTTGCAATTTAACGCATAGGAGAAGGGGTAGTCAGCAGATGCTGGACACAATTGTATTTAACAGGAGAAGCAACATACTGATCCTTGCTATTGCTTTATACTCCAGCTTACTGGAAACTTAAGCCATGGTTCATACAACTATTCTACCTTTCAGATTAACAGAACAGAGGCAGGGCATGGTTATAAGCTAATGGAATGCTAATATGTAACATATTTTCAGATGATTGCGTAATTACGTGGGAAGGTAGTACTATCTATAGGATTTCAAATCAGATGGTATACATCAGAACAATAATCTGGAGGTAATGGGCTTCATGAACTATCAATCTTTGACTTCTTTACGAATAGCAAGAACAAACTCACAACAAACACATTAACCAACTTAGCAATATCTAAGTGACTCCAGCACAGTCGATAACTATTGCACTGACAAGGTCGAGTATTAAATCCATCAGAACAGCTTGCAGGTTAAACAAAAGAAAAGACTTCATATTCATTTATTAAGTTATGATTCCAGATAGTATTATGATACAAGAAAGCATTCGAGTTCATCTTCTGACTAAGTTATGCGATTTTCTAGCCAACATGCATTCCTAGGTATAGCAAAATGTTAACGATAGCGCGAAGACATCATATAATCAATTTTAAAGCTAAACGACTAAACCACAAAAATATGTAAAAGCACATAAATCACGAAATAACTAGAATCGAAAAGGAGTTGGGTTTACCTTAGGAGCGTGGCAGGGCGTATCAAGTCGTCGGTCCGCTCGAAGGCTAGATAATTACGTGGAGCGAAGGTTGCGGAAATTGCAGACTTTGAGGATTGGGTTCTTTTCTGGATCACTCGACTAGACTGCTGCCTTTTCGAATCACTCCCTGAGCTCTCTCGTATATGTCTACTCTGCTCGTAAAGAAGACGATTGCTCTTGACCTCACGTGCTCGAGTCCCCGACTCGCTCTCTTGTACTCTTGATTCCCACGACTAAGCTCTGAATTCGACGCTCTGTTTTTTACCTATGTTCGATTCCTCATCTCCCTAAATTGCTATCTCCTCTCCTTTATCGATGCCCTAAATCGCTATGTAGTTGCCCCCGACTCCCCTCTGAATTGCTTGTTGCCCTAAATTGCTATGTTGCTATGGGACTCCTCTGAGCCCTGCCTTACTCTGTTCACCCCTGATTGTGTTTCTTAACTGCTGCTGCTGGTGTCCCGTCGATCCTCTGTCGATGCTCTCTGCGTGCTTATATAGCCATGCTTTGGATTCCCTATTAGGTAAGTAGTAAGGGCTGATATCGACGCGGTTTGGTGCTTGATTCGTGCGATTCGGTTATGGTAAGTTACCGATTCTGGAAAGATTTTGCTAGTTGGCTTATGGTAAGTAAATAAAGGTTTGGGTGTGTGCAGGTAAGGAAGGTAAGTGAAGTCGCCGGATTCTCAGGCGAGAATCTCGGCAGGGGATCTTGGCGGCGATGGTTTTTCTTTAGGGTTGCTGGTTTTTTATGTGAAGGTGAGGTGTTTTGAGGGAAGAGGGCGTCTGGGCTGAGGATGATAGGGCTGGGTCGATATAAGGCTGTGGGGATTGGGCTTCGGGTCAGGGAAAATAATGGGCCGCCGGTTTATGGTAAGAAATCGTTAGAGACGGGAAAGGAAAGTCGACTGGGGTGCGTGGGTAAAGGGAAGCCCGGATTCTCCGGCGAGAAATCCGGGCATGGCGGCGATTGAAGGCTTTCTAGGGTTCGTTAAGTTTTTTGGGGTTGCTGAGGGTTGCTGGTGATGATAAAGGTTTAGAGGTCTTCGGACGGGCCTGTTGGGTAAAGGGAAAATAAAAGAAGGCTGGGGCTTGGGCTTGCGGAGTGTCGATTTGGGTCGTGGGGTATTGAAATTTGTGAAAATTATTTGGGCTTGTGGGGCTGCGAATTAAGGGTATTAGTTAGGTATTGGGTATTAATTCTAGGTATTAATTAGTTTTAGGCTAGTTAATTAATTAGCTAGTTAATTCTAGGTAAGTGTATTATTAATTAATAAATTGTGCTCAAATTATTTAAGTGCTTTATTAAAATTATTACAAGAATAAAATGGGCGTGCTATTTAATTAGTGCTTGAGTTTAAATTATTATAAAGAATAAAGACGGACGTGCTATTAATGCTTAATACTTTAGAATGCGGCGTTATCATTTAAAATCTTATTATTGTGCCTTATTGCGAAGTTAAATTAGATTATTTAAATGCTAAATGCAAGTATGATTTTTTAAGAATTGTTTTTAAAACTTTTTATAAATGCGACGCTATTAAAATGCATGTATTAGATTAAGATTGATTTTAGATTATAAATGACTATGACATTCTCTTGCGTATTAATAAATGCGGTTATGCTACTTGACACGACGTCGTTGCTAAATTATTTATTTATGTACTTATTATTAATTAAGAATAATGACAGAGCTTAAAATTAATTTATGCGGGCGCGGGACTCTAAGTACTTAAAACTCTACGTAAGACACGATGCCTTTATTAAAATATTTATTTATGCCTGTATTTATGTTTTATTGTTGCATTTTATTATAAAAAATCATAAAGAATTATTTTGCCAAATTAGTGTAATTTTATAGCTACTGTCTGGACGAGAGGGTCAAAATTGGGTGTCAACAGGACGTGGGCGGATTTATTTAAGATTCATGCTTTGGCACATAAAGTCTTCCACCACATCATTCCTCTAACTCCTCCAAATGAGGGTGATACGGTGTCTACTTCTACGAAGGTTGTGCCCACTAAAGAAGCAGGTCCAGAATTATGGGTCATACTTGATGTCAAGGTTCTTCAGTGGATTTATGCCACTATCTCCTTGGATCTTTTACAGACGATTATGGAATCCAACTCCACAGCTATGGCGGCGTGAAATCGATTGCGAGACATATTCCAAGATAACAGTCATTCTCGAATTATTATCCTTGAGCAGGAATTTTCACATGTGGCTATGGTGAATTTTCAAAACGTTTATTCTTATTGCAAACGCCTCAAGGACTTGGCAGACCAACTCAGCAACGCGGGGTCTCCTATTTCTAATAGTCGTCTAGTTCTTCAGATGGTTGCAGGCCTGTCAGAGGCCTATAGCGGTGTTGCTTCAGTTATTTGTCAAAGTAACCCCCTGCCAGGATTTTATCAAGTCAGTTCTATACTTACTTTGAAAGAAGCCGGATTGACTAAGAAAGTGGCGATTGGGGCCAGCCCTGTCGTCATGATGACTGCTTCCAATTTTTATCCTTCCAATACAACCAATGTGACCCAAAATCACAATAACGGGGTGGTAAGAAGGGCCAAATCAGAAGAATAATGGCAAGAATCGTGGCGGAAATAACGGGGGCAACCGTCAGTAGCAGCAGCGATTCACAGGCCCACAGGGGCCCTCGGCGATGGATGGGTCCCAGCACCTCACAGCGCCGCGGCTCAGCCTTACAGCGCCGCGGCGCCTCAGTATCAGCCGGTGCAAGCGTCGCGGCCCAGCGTCTTCCCAGGTCAGAATCCAGGTTTCAGACCAGCGTATGGGCAGCACCAGCAGTCCAGTATACTTGGGTCTCGCCCCCATCAGGCCCACCACGCAGTGGGCCCCACTCAGACCGACATTGAAGCAGTGATGCACATGTTTGGCTTGACTCAACCAGACCCTAATTGGTACATAGACACCGGTGCCACTACCCACATGTCATTCGACTAAGGTACTATCTCATCTTATTCCAATTTGAGCACTAATTGTGGTATAAATGTCGGTAATGACAATTTTATTCCAATGAAGGGTTATGATCATAAAACTTTTTCCCCTCCTCATCCACCACTTGTCCTGAAACATACTCTTCATGCCCCAAAATTAATTAAAAATTTGGTGTTTGTCCTTAAATTCACCACTGATAATTGAGTTTCTATTAATTTTGATCCATTTGGGTTTTCTGTGAAGGATTTCAAGACGGGGAGTCATCTCATGAGGTGTGACAGTAGGGGGGGGTCTTTATCCAATCACACTGAGTCTCAGCATCTCGCGTCAAGCTATGTCATCCATATTTTCAGCTCTTGCTCCTTCCTTGTGGCATGCTCGTCTAGGTCATCCGGAGTCGTCTATTTTATCTTCTTTAGGTAGACATAAGTTTATTTCTTGTAAGGGTACGCATACTCGCGTTGTACTCCACTTTGTCAATTCCGTGCTTTGGGAAAAAAATATTAAGTTACCATTTGTAGCTTCGAATTCTAATACTTCAATGCCATTTGAGATTATTCATAGTAATTTATGGACATCTCCGATTCTCAGTTCTATGGGTCATCGTTATTATGTTTTATTCTTAGATGACTATTCTAAATATTTATGGACGTTTTCAATTGCGAAAAAATCTCAAGTGTTTTTCATTTTCATAAAATTTAGAGCTTTCATAAGAACGCAATTCGAACGGAAAATAAAAAACATTCAATGTGATAATGACAAAGAGTGTGACAATGGAGAATTTAGGGAGTTTTGTGCTCAAAATGGGATAAATTTTTGTTTTTCTTGTCCTCATATGTCTTCACAAAATGGGAAAACTGAGCGAAAAATTCGTACCATTAATAATATTATCCACACTTTATTGGTTCATTCTTCCGTTCCTCCATTATTTTGGCATCATGCGGTACAAATGGCTACCGATCTACTAAATATTCTTCCCTCTAAAGGTTTGACATATTCATCCCCTCTCAAAATTTTATACAATAAGACTCCGTCATATTCTCATCTTAGGGTCTTCGGATGCTTATGTTATCCACTGTTTCCATTCACTACGATCAACAAACTTCAGGCATGCTCATACTCCTTGTGTATCTTTGGGTTTTCCGTCAAATCACCGTGGTTATAAATGCTTTGATTTATCCTCTAAACGAATCATCATTAGTCGTCATGTTCTCTTTGATGAATCTCAATTTCCCTTTTCTAAAGTAGAAAAACACGTATCTAATTCTTATGTTTTTTTGGATGAGGATGTCTCCCCCTATGTTCTCCGTCATTTTTCGGATTCTTCAGAAAAAATGACGTCAGCGTCGCGGCCCTTAGGGGAGGCACCGCGATGCCTGTCAGCCAGTGTCCAAAAAATTTATATCCCGTCATTAGCGCTACGACCCTCTGGGGAAGCGCCGCAGTGCCAAAACTTCAGAGAGCTCTGCAGTTCTTCCAGCGTCGCGGCTCTTCCGACGGTAATTTCCGAAATTTCTCAAAATTCCCAAAATTCCCCCAATCCATCCCAGATTCATGGTCTAGTCACTTGCAGTCAATGGGGTATTTTTAAACCAAAAAGATATTTTAATATGAATTCTAATATTCTTAAATCCCCCTTACCCCGTAATCCTGTGTCTCCCTTAAATAACCCTAATTGAAAAATTATCATGACCGAGGAATATAATGTTCTTATTGATAATAATACGTGAAAGTTGGTACTCCGTTCATCTGGTGTTAATATTATTCTGTGGATTTTTGTTCATAAGAAAAATTCGGATGGTTCATTTGCAAGACATAAGGCTAGACTTTTAAGTGATTGTAAGACTCAACAGGTTGGTGTGAATTGTGGTGAGACATTTAGCCCGGTGGTCAAGTCGGCTACCATTCAAACTGTGATCAACTTGGCTCTTTCAAAATCATGATTCATTCATCAGCTAGATGTGAAGAATGTTTTTCTACATGGTGATCTTCATGAGACTGTGTATATGCATCAGCCCTTGGGGTTCAGGGATACTAGATATGTTAATCATGTCTGTCTATTGAAGAAGTCCTTGTATGAGCTTAAGCAGTCTCCACGGACTTGGTATAAGAGGTTTGTTGACTATGTTTCGACTATGGATTTTCGCACAATAGATCTGATAATTTATTATTCATATATCGTCGGGGTTCTTTCATGGCTTATATATTGTTATATGTTGATGATATTATCTTGACTGCCTCTTCTGATGCTTTGCGAAAGTCTATTATGACAATGCTCAGTTCTGAGTTTGTCATGAAAGACTTGGGCCCATTGAATTATTTTTTGGGGATTGCAATCACTCGTCATGCAGGTGGATTGTTCTTGTCACAGAGGAAGTATGCAGCAGAGATCATTGAGAGGGCTACGATGTCATCTTGTAAGAAGTAGAAAAGAACCACCAAATAATGTGGTGCACCAAAACTAAAAAAGTACAAATTGTGGGTTCGCCATTAATGCAATGAGCATGGACCTCAAAGGGCAGTAACGTGGCACAATACAAATCTGCAAGGACAACTTTTCCCACTAAATGAATATATAGGAATTGTTCACAAAGAGAGTTGGACTTAATGGAGCTAGTGTAAGGTGGAAAGTAGCACCAAGAAAATCGAATAAACAATTTATGACTATATAGGATGTAATTATTCAAAGAAAAGGATTAAGATATAAGTATAAGAAAACAGTCAAAACACATTAGGCTAGGGCATAGAAAACAAAACAATTGGTTCCCGGACACAGTCCAGTGACAAAGGAGGGGGCTTAAGGCGCTCTGCACACTTGCAGCGTGGGATCGATTCCAATGAGAGTATTCTACTCTCTTCTGGGGTTGATCCTTGTAGGTGCTATCAGTTTTCCGTTCTCAAACCCTGATTATTGGAGCACATCCCGCGATTTACTGGTAGTAGTGTTTGAAAGTATATGTATGTCCTAGAAATAATATGTATTAGGACACAATGTACTTTATACACATTCGTATTTATATTAATGATGATTAATATTATGGCAATTTGCATTTGTTGAATTATTAGTTGATTGTTTATAATATTCTATAAATGCATCCCTAGAGGTTACGTGTTTATTAATGATGTGAGAATTAATGTTATAACGTAACTCTTAAATTACCTCGACTAATGATCATCGAAATTGGGATATTGATGATTTGCGATATGTCGACATGTGGTCTGCATCATATCCTTAGGGGATGTAGTATGTCTCACTTGCTACGAGTTATGGCAACTCATGATGGACACATGGATACTTGTTGAAGTATTGGTATGCCCTGCTGATATATCAAGGTTTGGATATATGTATCTTATGAGATACAAATCCGAGGCTTTTGAGAAGTTTAAGGAGTTTAAGTGTGAAGTTGAGAAACAACTCTCAAAGAGTATCAAGACTCTCCGGTCTGATCGTGAGGGTGAATACTTAAGTAATGAATTTTTTGACTACTTAAAGCTTCATGGAGTTCATTCCGAATGGACACCTCCTGGAACACCACAGATGAATGGTGTTGCCGAGAGGAGAAACCGAACCTTGCTTGACATGGTTCGTTCCATGATGAGCTTTCAGCTCTTCCTACATACCTTTGAGGATATGCTATTTTGACCTCAATATATGTTCTAAACAGAGTTCCATCTAAATTAGTCGAAAAGACACCATATGAGGTATGGTGTGACAAGAAGTCATCACTTAGACACATGAGGCCTTGGGGTGTCCTGCATATGTCAAGAAGTTGATCACTGATAAGTTGGAATCTAAAAGTGAGAAATGTTACTTTGTTGGGTATCCGAAGGAAACTAAGGGATACTATTTCTATCTTCCTGGAGAACATAAGATATTTGTTTCTAGGAACGCAACTTTCCTTGAAGATGAATATGTCTACAAGGATAAGAGTTGCACGGAGATAGAACTTGAAGAAATTCAAGAACAAGGTAACAAAGAGGTTGAATCCATGCCCAATAATGAAGGCAAGAATTCAGTGGGAGCTTCTGACGAAGATTGAATATTTAGGGTACCCCCTTCGGCCAGTGGGAGTGTTACAAAGAGTAATGCAGAAATGCAAGAACTTCAGGCACAGACCTTGGGAGCAAGTGCACCAGTTTCATTTTCTCCCATTTAGGAAAGACATGAAATGATATTCCTGAAAGCTCTAATGTTGGTGGATCGACGGTAGCGCGAGAACCTACTCGGTCGTAACATACATGTATGGCTGCAAGACAATCAACTCCGTAGGTCTACTAGATCTCATCGTCCTCCAAAAAGACTAAATCTACTTGTGGAAACACAAAATGAGCTAGATATTCCAGATAATAACGAGCCTAGAACCTACAATGAAGCAATTCTAGATATTGATTCGAAGAGATGGCAAGAAGCCATGAAATTCGAAATGGAATCTATGTATATCAATCATGTGTGGAACTTTTTTGATTTTCCAAATGGGGTTAAACCCATAGGATGCAAATGGGTCTTCAAGAAGAAGATTGATGCATCTGGCAAGGTTCAAACTTATAAAGCTAGACTAGTGGCTAAAGGTTTTACTCAGCGTCTTGGTGTGGATTATGATGAAACCATTTCACCGGTGGATAAGATAAAGTCTATTCGGATTTTGCTTGCGATAGCTGCACATTATGATTATGACATTTGGAAGATGGACGTCAAAACTGCATTCCTCAATGCAAATCTAATTGAGAAAGTGTATATGAAACAACCCGAGGGTTTTTCATGTGAGTCCAGATCAAATGTTGTGTGCAGGCTACAGAAGTCAATTTATGGACTTAAGCAAGCCTCTAGGAGTTGGAACATTTGTTTTGATAATGCTATCAAATCTTTTGATTTTGTCAGAAGCAAAGAGGATCCTTGTGTTTATTCCAAACGCAAGGATGAGGGTATTGTCTTCATTATAATATATGTTGATGACATATTGATAATGGGAGATAATAAGACCCTCATGCAGTCAGTTAAGGATTGGTTGTCCAAGACCTTCATGATGAATGATTTAGATGAGGCCTGCTACATTCTGGGAATTAGGATCTATAGAGATAGACCTAATAGATTGTTGGGGCTGTCACAGTCAGTCTACATAGACAAAGTACTTAGACGGTTTTCAATGGAGAATTCCAAGAAAGGTTGTCTTGCGATGGGTCAAGGCATCAAGTTATCAAAGAAGGGTTGCCCTTCTAATGCTATTGAACTTGAGCGCATGAAGAAGATCACATATGCTTCTGCATAGGATAAATCATGTATGCCATGACTTGTACTAGGTCAGATGTGGCCTTTGCACTTAGTATGACCTGCAAGTTTCAGCAGAATCCTGGCGAGGAACACTGGAAAACAGTCAAGAGTATTCTCAAGTACCTCAGGCGTACTAAAGATTACTTCTTAGTCTATGGTGGAGTTGATGAGATGGTTGCCACTGGGTATACCGATGCTAGTTTCCAGACAGATGTTGATGATTTCAAATCTCAGTCTGGTTACACTTTCATTTCAACGGAGGAGCAGTGAGCTGGAAGAGTTTTAAACAGGCTATTACTGCAGACTCGACTACTGAAGCGGAGTACATTGCTGAATCGAAAGCAACTAAAGAAGCTGTCGTGATTTCTGAGTTCCTTAAGGAACTAGGGATTGTTCAGAGTGTCAGTTGTCCAATAACCATTTATTGTGACAACACTGGTGCCATTACACAGGCAAAGGAACCAAGATCAACAAACAGAAACAAACATGTACCGAGGAAGTACCACATCCTGAGAGAGATGGTGGAAGTTGAAGATACCAAGATAGATTATAATCTCACATACAATAATCTAGCAGACTCATTTACTAAACCATTAAGCTTGGTGAAGCATAATGGTCATTTTGAGAACATGGGTATTAGATATATTGGTGATTGGCTCTAGGCCAAGTGGGAGATTGAAAGTATATGTATGTCCTAGAGACAATCTGTATTAGGACACAATGTAATTTATACACATTCGTATTTATATTACTGATGATTAATATTATAGCAATTTGCATTTGTGGAATTATTAGTTGATTGTTTATAATATTCTATAAATGCATCACTAGAGGTTACATGTTTATTAATGATGTGAGAATTAATGTTATAACATAACTCTTAAATTACCTCGAGTAATGATCATCGAAATTGGGATATCGATGATATGCTATATGTCGACATGTGGTCTGCATCATATCCTTAGGGGATGTAGTATGTGTCACTTGCTACGAATTATGACAACTCATGATGGACACATAGATACTTGTTGACATATTGGTATGCCCTGCTGATGTACTGTTTTGTTATATGTCTATAATGACATCAGCCTGTGGGAGATAAAAGTTTTTAGACTTGAGGTCAATATCATCTTGTTTACGGAGTAATGTACTTTGATCATGTCCTAAGCTCAAATGCCTTATAGGTTGAGATACGTCTTGTTTTGGGTGCATTACGAAGTAGATTAAATGTGGTATGTGAGCCAAGACTAGGATCCATTCCTTGAATACATATTCGAGTGAACACTCGGATACTCATATGGTATTAGGTTGACTAAGTTATTGGCTAATGCAATGGACATGTCTGTGACATGATCCTGTTGTCAACTAATATAGATGAGTTATAATAATCAAGCCATTTGGATAGACACTTGACAAATCCTAAGCTTGATTGAGTGTGTCATGAATGAAGAGATTTTATCTTCTCAGATATAGGTTCAGTTCACATATTTTGTATAGCTAAACTTTACATATTGTCTTCGTCTTCCGGCGCAGTCTAGGAGTTCCGTGAAGATCCTAATATAATTAGTGACGTTATGTAAAGGCCTGAAGTGTAACAATAAGTCAAATGTTCCGTCATTGAAGGATGTAATTAGAAGGATATACCTAAATGTTCGATTGATGTCTGGGACATTAAAATGGTAAAGTGGGCAGAAAATAGACGGAACTGCGGTGCCTTGATTTAGGATCGCGGTGCCAGGAACACGTGCCAGCACCGCGGTGCCTCTTACTGAGGACCGCAGTGCCAGGACGTGGCCTGACAATCCAAATTCTGCCCAGTTCATTTCTGCTGGGCCTGGCCCTACTGACACCCTTGAGCTCTTATTTTATCCTATAAATAGGAGGCTCCTCTTCTTATTTCAATACACCAAACCCTAAGAGAGGTCAATCTCTTCTAAAGCTCTGTTAGAATCCCTAGCATTCTTGACTTAGTAAATTACATCACAGTTCTCTGAACTTACAAATCGAGGGACGTTTGCGTGTGCACCCTCGGACTACACAAATATTGAAGATTCAACTGCTTGGCTGACTGCTTCCAAAATATAAGTCTTCGTTCGAAGTTTATATTTACTTTGTGTTTATATTTTACATTACATATTATACTGCAGTTCTACCGTCGTCGGGTTTGAAACATAAAATTTTAAATTCTGTTGTGTGTACGAACCCGACGTAAACACCTACGATGGTATCAGAGCCTGGGTTGTTTCGTGTGATTTGTAATGATATTAATGATAATATGGGTTATGATTTGTTTATATCTATATTTTATGTATTTAAAAGCTTTAAAATCCTAAATCTTTGGAACACCTATCCTTGTGCCCTAATCTGTTAAAACAATTATGTATTCGAGAAAATCGATCCAATATATAACTCTTCTAAGTTGATATGCGTTATCCAGCTTAAATCATGGTGCATTGAAATGAAGAACGAGAAGAAAATTGGATTTGATGGTCGATGAATATGTTATTTTAATGGTGATGGTAATACAAGTGATATATCTGAAAGATATGACCCTAAACCAGTTTTAGGGGCTCGGAAATTTCAGTATTATATTTCTGGGGATAAGGCACCGCAGTTCCACGATGGAGCACTGCAGTGTCTGCTAGGGTTTTGGCGGCGGCACCGCGATTCCATGATGGAGCACTGCGGTGCTGCCCAGATGAAGTCAGAGGCACCGCGGTCCTATTCATGGGAGTCACGGTGCTGTTCATCCAGAAGCATAAAATTAATTTTTCGGACAATCTGCCTTCAAGGCACCGCAGTTCCACTTGTTAGGACCGCGGTGCCTGTGATGATAATTATGAGGCACCGCGGTGCCTGTGACGATAATTATGAGGCACTGCGGTGCTAATTAATTTGTAGATTCCAGTGGCTTACTGCCTCAGAGACACCGCGGTACCACATGTTGCAACCGCGGTGCCGACGACGAATTTAAAAACAAAATTGAAAATCAGAAACAGAGACTTAAGAGTTTCAGATTCAGAATCTAAGGTTTTAGAAGTTTCAGTTTCTGAAAGTTTTGAATCAAACAGATTTGGTCCTTTCGGGCAGATCTGTAATTAAAGAAAGTTTTCTGAAAGTTGATTTTAGTTTCTGAAAATTGCAAACAGATCCCAAAAATTTGAAAATATTTTTTGAAGTTTAGAATTGCATTTTTATGAATTTATAAGGGTTCAAAATTGAATTTTAAATTCTTAAGGGACTAAAGTATAAATTCTGAAAATTTACAGAATTCCCGAAAATTAGAATTTTAAAATCAGAAAATGTTTAGGGACTGTTTGACATTTACATAGATTATAGAGTTTAGACAAATAGACTCATAGTTATCATTAATAGTATATTATTGAATAATATACAAATGTGATAAATGTTAAATGTGATGCATTTAAATTATTAGCATAGCGTCCGCAATTATTGTCTAGGTTGGCGCCGCCCAGTAATTGTTTAATTTCAAATGACCGCTATAACTGTCTGGGTAGACGGCGCCCAGTATGTGATTAAAACCATCTTTTGTCATGCTTATTGAGTTTGATGGTTTTCCATCTAATTGTGTTTAGATATTGCATGATAGGATGTCATATGATGTATGACATGATTTTTGATCTTGAATGAATCACCAAAAACTGAAAACGTTCACCAAACATTAAATACAAGTCTAATTATAACGCGTCGTCCATTATAATTGTTAGGGTGCTAAGTTCTTTTCGGCGATACAAGTATTTATGCCAAAGCATTTGCTCTAAGTCTAAGAGGACCAATTCCCTTTCATAGATGTGTTAAAATAAAAGTAGATAATAAACCTTTGTAGGTATTTACACCAAAGTGTTTGCTTGCAAAGGCTAAATTTACTTAAGCATTTAAACACAGTCGTGTAATGGGGTTGGCTTGTTTAGATGAATCATGGCGCCAAAGTGTCGGACTAGTCTAAAGACGTAAGATTAAAATGAAAGATATTTAATCAAACCAAGAGTTGTAGAGTTGCTTTACAATTGGTTGAGAACCTACCAAAGTGTGCTATTGAAGTTATCAGCCAGAGCAAACGCGGATATAACATATGTTTGGATCTTGGCCCATTATGACTTTTATATTGATTTAGGTCTGTATTCTACCTTGGGGTCATAGAAGTATGCAAAATAGTAGGAGCTAATTAAACAAAAGGCCATGTTAAATTAGAATATAATGAATGTGTATAAATTAGGAGAATGAATTGTTGATTGCATTTTTCTGTCTATCTAAATCTTCAAAACTTCAAAATGTCGAACCTATCGTTGAAATGAACAAACTCACCAAATCGAACTATCTAAACTGGCTAAGGAAATCTAAGAATTGTCCTAAAAGTAAGAAAAGATAGAATACGTATTGGACAAACTATTCCCCACATTTCCTGTTGATGATTCTGTAAAATATGTCACATTTAATAAGGTAGTCTACCATAAGAACCTAGATGACGCCACTTCAGCACGATGCATCATGTTGTCTTCCATGTCAGTGGAACTACAGAGGCATTACGAGAACATGGTCCCTAACGAAATGCTCGAACACTTGAAGAGAATCTATGACTCTCAGTCCCAAACCATGGAATATGAGTTGTTAATAGAAATCTTTCAAGTGTAAGCTAAGTGAAGGGAGCCAAGTGTCTCAGCATATGTTGAAGATGACAGGGCTGATAGAAAGGCAGGCCTCAATTGGTATAAGGTTGCAGAATAATGTCGCTTCCACCCTTATCCTGAACTCTCTCCCTCGTTCGTTCGAGAATTATATTGTATACTACAATATGAATGGAACAAAAGGGAGTCTGCCGGAACTACATCACATGTTAAAGACCTTTGAATCTTCAACTTCCAAGAGCAAAGTTGTGCTCATGATGAGCTCCTCTAGTCGGCCCAAGCCGAAAGGTAAGGAATGGCAGAAGAAGAAGGGCAAGGCAGTCACTGCGCCCTCAGCTATGAAGCCTAAGGGAAGTGTGAATTTTCGGAGAGGTGATTCCGGCTAAGGTATGCCTTGACTATAATAGGAAGGGGCATTGGAAGAAATAACTGCACTGCACTAGGAGGAAGAGCACCAGATGCTTCTACCTCTAGTGGATAAGGTATGTACATCATTGAAATAAAAGAAATTTTCAATGTACAAAATAAAAGAGCAAAGTTAAGTGAAAGAAATTCTACCTACTTGTGGAATTGTAGACTTGGTCATATCAATCAAATAAGGATAGAACGATTGAGGAAGTTAAATTACCTCGAACCATTTGACTCACAATCTTATGGTAACTGTGAATCCTGTTTGAAGAGTAAGATGACCATTAAATCTCTTTCTGGAAAGGAAATCTGTGCCAAGGAGGTGCTTGAGTTAGTACATACGGACGTATGTGGACTATTTCTGACTCAAGCTAGAGAAGGTTTCTCTTACTTCATCACTTTCACAGACGACTTATCAAGGTTTGAATATATGTATCTTATGAGACACAAATCCGAGGCTTTTGAGAAGTTTAAGTGTGAAGTTGAGAAACAACTCTCAAAGAGTATCAAGTCTCTCCGATCTGATCGTGGGGGTGAATACTTAAGTAATGAATTTCTTGACTACTTAAAGCTTCATGGAGTTCATTCCGAATGGACACCTCCTGGAACACCACAGATGAATGATGTTGCCGAGAGGAGAAACCGAACCTTGCTTGACATGGTTCGTTCCATGATGAGTTTTTCATCTCTTCCTACATACATTTGGGGATATGCTATTTTGACCTCAATATATGTTCTAAACAGAGTTTCATCTAAATCAATTGAAAAGACATCATATGAGGTATGGTGTGACAAGAAGCCATCACTTAGACACATGAGGCCCTGGGGTGTCCTGCATATGTCAAGAAGTTGAAATCTAAAAGTGAGAAATGTTACTTTGTTGGGTATCCGAAGGAAACTAAGGGATACTATTTCTATCTTCCTGAAGAACATAAGATATTTGTTTCTAGGAACGCAACTTTCCTTGAAGATGAATATGTCTACAAGGATGAGAGTTGCACGGAGATAGAACTTGAAGAAATTCAAGAACAAGGTAACAAAGAGGTTGAATCCTTGCCCAATAATGAAGGCAAGAATTCAGTGGGAGCTTCTGGCGAAGATTGAATATTTAGGGTACCCCCTTCGGCCAGTGGGAGTGCTACATGAAGTAATGCAGAAATGCAAGATCTTCAGGCACAGACCTTGGGAGCAAGTGCACCAGTTGCATTTTCTCCCATTCAGGAAAGACATGAAAATGATATTCCTGAAAGCTATAATGTTGGTGGATCGACCAGCGCACAAGAACCTACTCACAGTCAGAACATACATGTAACTGAACTACAAGACAATCAACTCCGTCGGTCTACTAGATCTCATCGTCCTCCGGAAAGACTAAATCTACTTGTGAAAACACAAAATGAGCTAGATATTCCAGATGATGACGAACCTAGAACCTACAACGAAGCAATGCTAGATATTGATTCGAAGAGATGGCAAGAAGCCATGAAATTCGAAATGGAATCTATGTATATCAATCAGGTGTGGAACTTGGTTGATTTTCCAAATGGGGTTAAACCCATAGGATGCAAATGAGTCTTCAAGAAGAAGATTGATACATCTGGCAAAGTTCAAACTTATAAAGCTAGACTAGTGGCTAAAGGTTTTACTCAGCGTCATGGTGTGGATTATGATGAAACAATTTCACCGGTGGATAAGATAAAGTCTATTCGGATTTTGCTTGCGATAGCTGCACATTATGATTATGACATTTGGCAGATGAACGTCAAAACTGCATTCCTCAATGGAAATCTAATTGAGAAAGTGTATATGAAACAACCCGAGGGTTTTTCATGTGAGTCCAGATCAAATGTTGTGTGCAGGCTACAGAAGTCCATTTATGGACTTAAGCAAGCCTCTAGGAGTTGGAACATTTGTTTTGACAATGCTATCAAATCTTTTGATTTTGTCAGAAGCAAAGAGGATCCTTGTGTTTATTCCAAACGCAAGGATGAGGGTATTGTCTTCATTATAATATATGTTGATGACATATTGATAATGGGAGATAATAAGACCCTCATGCAGTCAGTTAAGGATTGGTTGTCCAAGTCCTTCATGATGAATGATTTAGGTGAGGCCTGCTACATTCTGGGAATTAGGATCTATAGAGATAGACCTAATAGATTGTTGAAATTCACGATCGATCTACATAGGCGAGTGTTTAGACGTTTTTCAATGGAGAATTCCAAGAAAGACGGTTTTTCGATGGGTCAAGACATCAAGTTATCAAAGAAGGGTTGCCCTTCTAATGTCATTGAACTTGAGCGCATGAAGAGGATCTCATATGCTTCGGCTGTAGGATCAATCATGTATGACATGACCTGTACTAGGTCAGATGTGGCCTTTTCACTTAGTATGACCTGCAAGTTTCAGCAGAATCTTGGCGAGGAACACTGGAAAGCAGTCAAGAGTATTCTCAAGTACCTCAGGTGTACTAAAGATTACTTCTTAGTCTATGGTGGAGTTGATGAGATGGTTACCACTGGGTATACCGATGCTAGTTCCAGACATATGTTGATGATTTCAAATCTCAGTCTGGTTACACTTTCATTTTCAACGGAGGAGCAGTGAGATGGAAGAGTTCCAAACATGCTATTACTGCAGACTCGACTACTGAAGCGGAGTACATTGCTGGATCGAAAGCTGCTAAAGAAGCTGTCGCGATTTCTGAGTTTCTGAAGGAACTAGGGGTTGTTTCGAGTTCCAGTTGTCCAATAACCATTTATTGTGACAACACTGTTGCCATTGCACAGGCAAAGGAACCAAGATCAACAAACAGAAACAAGCATGTACCGAGGAAGTACCACATCCTGAGAGAGATGGTGAAAGCTGAAGATATCAAGATAGATTATATTCCCACATACAATAATCTAGTAGACCCGTTTACTAAACCATTAAGTTTGGTGAAGTATAATGGTCATTTTGAGAACATTGGTATTAGATATATTGGTGATTGGCTCTAGGCCAAGTGGGAGATTGAAAGTATATGTATGTCCTAGAGACAATCTGTATTAGGACACAATGTACTTTATACACATTCGTATTTATATTAATGATGATTAATATTATGGCAATTTACATTTGTTGAATTATTAGTTGATTGTTTATAATATTCTATAAATGCATCTCTAGAGGTTACGTGTTTATTAATGATGTAAGAATTAATGTTATAACGTAACTCTTAAATTACCTCGACTAATGATCATCGAAATTGGGATATCGATGATATGCTATATGTCGACATGTGATCTGCATCATATCTTTAGGGGATGTAGTCTCACTTGCTACGAGTTATGGAAACTCATGATGGACACATGGATACTTGTTGAAGTATTGGTATGCCCTACTGATGTACTGTTTTGTTATATGTCTATAATGTCATCAGCGTGTGGGAGATAAAAGTCCTTAGACTTGAGGTCAATATCATCTTGTTTACGGAGTAATGTACTTTGATCATGTCCTAAGCTCAATTGCCTTATAGGTTGAGACACGTCTTGTTTTGGCTGCATTACGAAGTAAATTAAAGGTGGTATGTGAGCCAAGATTAGGATCCATTCCTTGAATGCATATTCGAGTGAACACTCAGATACTCATATGGTATTAGGTTAACTAAGTCATTGGCCAATGCAATGGACATGTGTGTGACATGATCCTGTTGTCAACTAATATAGATGAGTTATAATAATCAAGTCATTTGGATAGACACTTGACAAATCCTAAGCTTGATTGAGTGTTCCATGAATGAAGGAATTTTATCTTCTCACATATAGGTTCAGTTCACATATTTTGTGTAGCTAAACTTTACATATTGGCTTCGTCTTCCGGCGCAGTCTAGTAGTTCCGTGAAGATCCTAATGTAATTAGTGACGATATGTAAAGGCCTGAAGGGTAACACTAAGTCAAATGTTCCGTCGATTGAAGGATGTAATTAGAAGGAGATACCTAAATGTTCAGTTGATGTCCGGGACATTAAAACGGGAAAGTGGGCAGAAAATAGACGGAACCGCGGTGCCTTGATTCTGGACCGCGGTGCCTCTTACTAAGGCGAGTGGTGCGGGGCGTGATGCAGCGATCGAATTACGCGATTCATTTACATTGTGTATGCGCCTATTGAAACCCTTGAGCTCTTATTTTATCCTATAAATAGGAGGATCCTCTTCTCATTTCAATACACCAAAATCTAAGAGAGGTCAATCTCTTCTAAAACTCTGTCAGAATCTCTAAGATTCATGACTTAGCAAATTACATCACAGTTCTCTGAACTTACAAATCGATGGACGTTTGCGTGTGCACCCTCGGACTACACAAAGATTGAAGATTCAACTGTTTGGTTGACTGCTTCTAAAATATAAGTCTCCGTTCGAAGTTTTACATTTACTTTGTGTTTATATTTTACATTACATATCATACTGCAGTTCGACCGTTGTCGGGTTTGAAACATAAAATTTCAAATTGTGCTGCGTGTACGAACCCGACGCAAACACCTACCGTGTTAAGGGACAGGTACTAAGACTAAAAATGCATTTGGACATTTTATTTTCTTTCTTTGCCAGCAGAGTTGAAGGTCAAGTAGATGTGCATTACCCTTCTGATGGTACCCATACTTAAATTGTTTAGCAACCATATGCAAATACATTATAGGCCTTTGAAGTGTCCCATGTAGGAGTAATAAAATCAGCTTATAAAAATATGATCCAATCAACTCGCTCAAATTCAGGCGGTCAACTTGGCACCATTTTGATTAGTTCAGTTAAGCTCATTTAAAAATTGGGGTAATATGTAGTCAAACTAGATTCATGAGAAATCTTGTTAAATATTTTTAAAGAAAAAAATTAATAAATACTTAAAAAAATTATTAAAAAACTAAAAAAAAAACTTAGGGGGTTATGACCGCTCATTAGCCCAAGTAATTTTCCCTAAGTTGTCTCGCCCATTTATTAACTCAGCGTATTTTGTCCTCTTCAAATTCAACTCAACCTCCTCATTTGACATGATAACAAGATTCATGCTATTATCATAAAACATGATATATATATATATATATATATATATATATTCAATGAATATTTCATGAACCTAATTGATACGTTGACTAGCAGTAGAACTATATAAGTTATGATTTCATCATGAATTCAGTAAATTATGTCAGTTATGGTAAAATTATGAAGTAGAACCCATAAAATTCAAATCCTCATTCAGTTAAAATTGATCAATATTGAGGGGGAGGGGGTGGGGGCAGGAGCAAGGCCGTTTTTGGACCCCTGCGAGGTGTGTTACTGCACAGAGGCCCCTAAAAAATGAAAAAAATTAGGGTCCCTTTTTCATTTTTTTATTAAGTAGTATTACCCGAAATTGCTGTAAAAACTCATAATTCGCAGGTCTTAACCCAATTAAGGGTCCACTTTTATGAATTAAAACATGACCCCAAAATATTTGAGACAGCCTGGACAGGAGGAAAGCGATGACCAATATAGCAAAGGCGAGGGGCAATTACGCAAAAAAAGAAAATTTTCCTTGCATTTTCAAACTGAAGAAAACGGAAAAATAAATGCAGGTGGTTACAAAGGCAGTTCAAAGGCCGACTTTGTCATGTTACATTTACACCCCTGATCTACATGGCGAAACATTAGACTAAAACCGACACATACGACGACCTAATTACTAAATATACCCAAATCATTAGTGAGTAGTTTGGTAGCTAGTTACGAAACAAGTTATTCATGTAGAGTAGTATCATATTTTGTAGCTGATAAGGAGGTAAATTATTCATCATAAAATTAATATAGAATTTGATTTGTAATTTAAAAGTCTGCATAACTAATATATGTATAATATTAGTTATGAAAAAATTTATGTACTATTTTATGCAGGATAGAAGATAGAATAACTCAATCTTGCATAATTAATCTCTGCATAAAAAAAACTTCATCTGTTCACTTTTATTTGTGTACTATGCTAAAAAAAAATCGCTTTTATTTGTGCACTTTAGCATATTAAGAGAATTTCTTTTTATTTCACCCTTAATATTAATTACTCATTTTAAATTTTTTGTTTATGTCTATTAAAACTATAACCAATTAATATAAATATTATAGTAAAATATATACTTCATTTATTAAACTTTAAGGGCGTGCATACTTAAAACTTTCTCCGTCTCAATAAAATTGACCTATTTTGATTTGACACAAAATTTAAGAAATAAAGGAAGACTTTTAAATTGTGTGATCCAAAACAAATCTTAGATATTTGTGTGACTATAAATGATCTCATAAAGTTAAATTATTTTTAAATATAGAAAGAAACCAATCTTTTTAGGACAAACTAATAAAGAAAGTAGATCAACTTTTTAAAACAGATAGAGTAAAAATAAGTAAAAATGAACAGAGAAAGTACATAAATCCCTCTAATGTCTTCATTATTAAGGGTCCTTTTAGTATAACTTAGTAAAAATAGCTTTTAGAAGTATAGTTTTAGGAATAGCGTTTTTTATTAAAAAATTGTTAGGTATTTGATTGTCAATAAAAAAATATTTTTGACTTAAAAATGAAAAAAGACAAAAGAGATTTTGCCTCTACCGGGCAAAAACTCAAAATTTGAGTTTCTCCCAGTAGAGGTCAAAAGTGTTTTTTTCAGCCAAAAACACTTTTGGTCTTTCCAGCCAAACACCCAAAAAAAAAGGCCACAAATATTTTTGGCAAAAAAAATTAATTTTGGCCATTTGAAAAGTCCAACCAAACGGGCACTAAATACCAAATGACCCCTAAGAGGACATGGTAGTCATTTAAAATAAAACAACCTTACTAAACCGTCAATTAAAGAAAACAACCGAAAGAATCGCCAAAATAAATCAATTAATATCACAACTTTTTCAGTTATAACTTGTAACCGAACAGACTGATAACAGAGAGATGAATGAAGAGGCGGAGCGAGGCGGTTTCGTCGCCGCCATCGCCGTCGTAGACGGAGGTGATACCTTGATTGATGGCGGCGATGCGATATTCCACGGCAGAATAGGAAAAAACAGAGGAGTTAGTAGTGGAAGAGTGAAAGAACCTTGGTCGCGTGAGGAAGACTTAGTACTAACTGAACTTGTTAATAAGTTGGGACCAAGGAATTGGAGTATGATAGCACAAGGAATTCCAGGTCGTTCTGGAAAATCGTGCCGACTTAGGTGGTGTAATCAGCTTGATCCTGCACTTAAACGCAAGCCTTTTACTGGTAAATTAACCGTCGCCTTTTGTTGATTTAACTCTCTCTTTGAGTCTGTAAGTTTTGCATAAATACGCAATATGCTGTTATTTTACTTAATTTTCGTGTTCAGCTTCTTATTGTTTTGGTTAAAAGTGCGATGGATTTTTAGGGCACGTTTTTTGCTGACAAAAGGTGATTAGACATGTCATACACATTTGCAGCTTTTCGAGGACATGGTCTTAGATAGGAGGATGTCGAGGAGACGGATTATGGTAGTCAGGTAGTAGGTAGTAGAGCGTGTTTATCCTTCGATACTAATAGTCGTAGTATTCTTTTGTAGTTTCTTGTCTTTCAATTTATGATAGTATTTATTGTCCCTTGTTCTTCATTTTAGTGTTATTGCTCTATTGATTTAATGTTTGTCTATCGGAAACAACTTCTCTACCGTAGGGTAAGGGTAAGGTTTGCATACAGCTTACCTCTCCGGACAACCTTGTGGGATTACACCGGGTATAATGTTGTTGTTGTTTTTTGCGAACAAAAGGAGTTTTTTTGGTGCTTATGTTGGATTAGTGATTGAAATTTTTGAGTTTCGATTGATTATTGTTTTTTTGTTATTGATGTGGTTAGCTTTGTAGGAAGGTTGGGTATAAGAGGGACGTGATTGTTATAATGTTGACTTTGGTCAAGTATCTCAGTTATTTATTTTTCTATTATTGATATGTTGCTGTATTTTCTATTTCACATACCTTTGGTAGCATAGTGGTGAAGGAAGTTTTCATTATAGGATGAACAAGGTATTTGTGCACGAGATTTGAAATTGAGTAATTGGACTTGATTTGTTGCAGCTTTACACTTTGTTTGGATGATTGTTACATATCGTTTCATATTATATTGTATTGTGTTGTATCGTATTGTACTATATTGTTTTGATGAATACATCACTTGGATAGATTGTATCATTTTCCGTCGTATTTAATATCACACGTCAGGACAAACCTACAAGAAAAGTAGGGTACGGGGCAGAGTTATTGTAAAAAGATAAGGTAAAAGATAAAATAGAGTTATTAGATGATAAACAAAGAAAAAATAAGGTAACATTTGATAACATCAAATCGATCGTTTTTGTCGTTACGTAACGATGAATTTAACGATACGATACAATAAAATTTAAGTAACAATCAAAACAAACATTGTATTTAAACTAAACACAATACAATACAATACAATACAATACAATAGGTAACAACCATCCAAACAAGCTGTAAATACATGGTAATGTGGATTGATGATAGATTTTTGTAAGTCATCTAAAGACAGTAGTACACGCTAATGTGGATGTAATTATTGCATTTGTGAGTGGTACATACTAGGTCTAACTATGTGCAATTTAGGTTTCTTTGCCATTCAGTGTATATGTTATTAAGATTGGCCTATTAGTTATTTTGTTACTTGTGTTTATGCCCGAGAGGCAAAATTGCAAATAGTTTCATTTTCTTTTCATGATGGGGAAGTGCTAGTTTTATTCCTTCTTTATCTAAATGCTGTTGGGAGTAATTGCTTACTTGCTTACTCTCTGTCTCTATCTCTTTCTCCCATGATGAACTTGCAATTTGAAAACATGAAATGTTCTTGTCTCTAGTCGCACTTGGCTTTAGGCAATGTTAGAGGTAGGCCGGTTTGGTTGATACTATTAATGATTTTCTAAAGCATCTCAAAAATGCCCTTTGGTGAGTTGTTTTTTGCATGATAGTTCTTGCTATTTCCGGCCGCCAAACTCACTGTGCATGGAGGGAACCACTACATTGTAGAAAATCAGGCAGATACTAGAATGGTCTAGTAGCTAAGAAATGAAAATTGTCGCGTAAGTAGTGGATGCTCTCACATACAGGATTTTGTAAATATGAATGCCATGTGTGTCCTGTGAATGTTTAAAATAAGAACATTTAAAGTTAATGCATTTGGCAAAGTGATGCTGCTTCCTCAAGTCTTAAGATCAAATCTTTAAGAAATGACTATGTAGAACAGTCATGAATGTAAATTTGACAACCGATAAGGAAATGAGGCTGATTAAATAGATAAAAATCCCATTATCCATTTATATATCATGTCTAGGATTAAAAGAAAAAAACATCAGTAAATTGACAACTGGGTTGCTGTAGTCAAGCAATCTTGTATAACGAGTTGTGCTAATACAGTGGTGGTTTCGTTATGAAGGGGGGTTTAACCTTTCTGTATTATGGGAGTTAGGTTGTTTATGTCATCATGCTCTTTGGGCCTGATATTTAACCTCTCATTTTTGGCTGTTCTTGGTATTTCATATTTGTTCAAATCGCTGTTCTGTTCTTCTTGATTCATGGAACACCACCCCATCCTCCCTCCTCTCTCTCTCTCTCTCTCTCTCCTCTCTCCTCTCCCCACAACGGTAACAACACCCCACCACCACCCACCACCTTCTCCAACGGTAATCTCATCTTGGTGCGCCACTCCGGCCGGTGACCAGGGTCCCGTTCGCCGACAGACTTCAGTGCGTCCCGATCAGGTACTCCTTTCCCTTACCGCCGGCGAAGCATTCTGGCTAGATCTTTCTGGTTGGAACGATTTTCGGCCAGTCATCCCCCCTCTCTTCTCTTTTCTCCCTAGCTTCTTTTCTCCTCAATCGGAAACCCCTCCCCACTGGCTTTCCCTGCACATGTACTCGATTTTTCCAATAGGCTCCGGCGGTGAGCAGTGAGTTTCCTGCAGGGAACAATAACCTGGTAGTGATTTCTGACAATGAATAGTACCATCCAGCAACAGTGAGTTTCCGGCGGCGAACATGTTATATTCACCTGGAGTTGGTACCTTTCCGGACGCCCATATTCACTTCTTTCCCTTTATTATTGTAGTTGAATTTTGCTTGTCTCGCTTTATTAGATCTTGACGTTGTATTTCTTGCCTTTAGACATATCTCCCTTGTTGTCGTAGTCCTGCTAGATTCTTGCTTGTGTAGTAGTATTGGTTTGCTTGTTTTAGGTATCTTTGACTAGTTTTTGTTTGCTTTAGCGGCGTTGGTAAACGATGGTATACTAGGATCGTGTTCTCGGTCGGGGACGGGGGCGAGGGTTAGGGGGTAAGTGGGGTAAATGATGCTAGGCTGATAATAGAGTCTTGGAACATTGAGACTTTAACGGGGAAGTCCATAGAGCTAGTTAAGATTCTGAAGAAGAGAAGGATTAATATAGCCTGTGTTTAGAAGACCAAATAGGTAGGACCTAAGGCTAAGGATGTGGACGGGTATAAGTTATGGTTCTCGGGTAGGTCGAGGTATAGAAATAGAGTAGGCATTTTGGTAGACACTGAGCTAAGGGATCAGGTGGTAGAGGTTAGGAGGGTCAATGACAGGATGATGACAATTAAGTTGATAGGTGGAGGGTTCACTATGAAGCTTACGCGCCGCAGGCGGGGCTTGGATGAGGAGGAGAAAATGTGCTTTTGGGAGGATTTGGATGAGGTGGTATACCACCCACTGAAAAGTTATTTGTAGGAGGGAATTTCAATAGACATATCGGGTCACTTCCCGGGGTTATGACGAGGAGGGAGTGATAGGATTAGAAATGATGATATCCGGGAGGAGTGACCTCGGTGGAGGATAAGATGCGTGAAGCGAGGTTAAGATGATTCGGGCATGTGCAGAGGAGAGGCTGCCTCAGTGTGGAGGTGTGAGATGTTGGTTATGGACGGGTTCAGGAGGGGTAGAAGTAGGAGGCCGAAAAAGTATTGGGGAGAGGTGATTAGACGGGATATGACGCAGGTGCAACTTACTGAGGACATGACCTTAGATAGGGGGTTGTGGAGGACACAGATTATGGTAGTAGGTAGTTGAGTGTAGTCCTACTTACGCTTACATAATGGTAGTTGTAGTGTTATTATGGTAGTCCTGCTTAACTTATCATACTAGTAGGCGCAATATTGTTTTATAGCCCCTGTCCTTCAATTTATGCTGCTATATGTTCGTTTGTGTACTTTGTTTATTGATTTACCTGCGTTAGTTACTGCTTTTTTCCAGAATACTTTATCATGACTTATTCGCTTTTGTTACTCTCATTTTCATACTGCTTTAAATTTTTTGTCCGAGTTTGACCGTTTCTCTTGCTTTGCTTGTGCCTTTGCTTTGTCTTGAGCCGGGGGTCTTTCGGAAACAGTCGCTCTAGTTACCAAGGTAGAGGTAAGGTCTGCATACACTCTACTCTCCCCAGACCCCACGTTGTGGGATTTCACTGGGTATGTTGTTGTTGTTATGTTCTTCTTCTATTCATTTCATTTTTCCTTTGATAGTTCATATCACCTCATAATTTGATGCATAAACTTTACACTAAAGTATGAATCTGTCCCACTGAGCAAATGCAGTTTCCTTAAAGGCATTATATTATATACTTGGTGTCAACTTCTATTCATGTTTAGTTCAATTTAGTAGAAACAAGTGTAATCATTTGCATTTAAGAATCTCCTCAATCCATGTTATTCTCGTGACCATATTCTTCCCTGAAGTCTAATCAAGCTTACTTTGCTGCAGATGAAGAAGACCTCATTATAATTAATGCCCATGCAGTCCATGGAAATAAATGGGCCTCAATTGCAAAATTGCTTCCTGGTAGAACAGACAATGCAATTAAGAACCACTGGAACTCAACACTCAGGCGCCGGTTTGCAGGGCTTAGGAGGGTTAGACCAGTACACAGCGAGATGTTATATGATTACAAGGCCAAGGTATTATGTGAAGAAACTAAGTCACTTGGAGATCTTAACCAAATTAAGCCCCTGGAAATGCTGGAAGTTAGTCGGACAGAGTGCATGCCCAGCCAGTCTGAAGACAAAGCTCAAATATATGAGATGGATGGTATACCTGAGAAAACTCCACACTTCGTTCCTGAAAGAAGTCATTCTACGTCTGTGGGAAACAGTGATCCATCTGCTTCTCGTCCAACTGAGAAAATTGGCGCATTTAATGTTTATAACCCTTCTGCAACTTCAAGAATAGCGCCAATGCAGGGGCCTCTAGTTCATGCATTCTCACCAGACTTTGATATATGCAAACTTCTTGAAGGTGTATCTAGTGAAATCATAGTTCCTCCGGGGTGCGGCCATGGTTGCTGTGCAGCTACTACCAAGAGCTCCTCCAAGAATTCATTGTTGGGTCCCGAGTTTGTTGATTACGAGGAACATCCTCCCCTCGTCAGCCGTGAGTTAGCTTATATGGCCACAGATTTGAACAACATTGCTTGGATTAAAAGTGAACTAGAGAAAGCTGGCAAATTATCCGGCCTAACCACAAGCCAAAGAAATTCTCAGTTTAATTCTGCTCAAGTGGGTGTTGGTTAACATAACACGAAAAGAGATCACATCTATTTGAGCAGATGAAAAGTGTTGACGAACATAATGATCCGATATATCTTCAATGTTAATGTCTGCCAAATATTGGATTGCCAGCTGAAGTTTTGAAGGCTCGAGCTGAAACTTAATAGGGTTTTTCTATTTCTTATTTGTGACGGTTTTTTAATGACAGAAATGGTATAAGAATGCATTTACACTAACTAGGGGAGAAGAAACAAAAAGCATTTGAAAATTGCAGACTGGGAAGTTACTGATTTTGTAAAGTTGCTGTATGGCTGGATATGAAATGGTCATGGCAGACAGTTTTGGCCTATGTTTATTTTTTATTTCTATAAACAATTTGATTCCAAAAATTAAGTATAATTTAAATCATTTGCACCATTGTTTCCGGTTTATATTAAAATTGAATTTATCGTAGTTTGTAAAGGTGGTGTTTGGATTTGGTTTTAATTCCTTTTTGCAAAAATAACTTTTAAAAAGGGTAAGTTCACAAATGACCTCCATTAAGGAGTGGTCTTGATTTTTTGGCTCTCCTTAACAATTGTTTTTAAAAAATAGCTTCCTCTTCAAGATATTTGTTAGACAAAGTTTTTGTTGCCCATCTAGCATAAGTTGTGGACATAAATTAGTTTTACCTATAAGGTAAAAGTTCAGAATATTATCAAGACAGTAAACCTTGAAAGCCAACAAATTCTTACCAATGAATTTTTTCAAGTTAAGACATCTCTTAAATATTTTGTTAAGCGAATACGAAAATTCATGACGGGCCATTTTTGGGATACCACATGTCATTTCCTATTTAAAAAGTTTATAAAGAATAATTTTGAAAATCATGTAATAAGGAGAATCAAGTGGCCCAAATAGTAAGATATTAGCAAGAGAGTTCAACATTGATTATATATATAACAACAATAATTACATATCCACCGTAAGGTATGACTATATGAGCATAAAAAAAATTATTTTCTAAATACGGTGTGATGTTCCAGCAAAGAAAGTACGGATGAACTGCTACCGCCCTCCTAACTCTCCTTTGGCTATGACAAGTTTGAGATTATAAGTTTTAATTCTTTATTTTTTTTAAGAATTTTATGTTATTTAAATTATGTCATATAAATTGAAATTGTGAGAGTAAATTCTTTTATTTGGCTAGAACACTTGTTTTTTTCCCGGGATATCACGTAAAAAAATACTGAAAAAAACTTATGTTGCCCATGAGGAGGGATGGACGTTCTGGATTCGATTCGGTATTTTTAAAATTCGAGTTCGATAATCGATAATTGAAAGTACATACCAAATATTGACCTTTTCGATATTCGATAATAACATACTGATGTCGGGATTGGCTATCAAACAATAAATTGACAGAGAATTACAAATATTTCATAAGCAATGGAATAACGTAAGCGCCTCTGCTCCAGCAACAATCTCCAATATCTCACCAGTAATCTTCGCTTTCCTTCCCCGATTAAAGCAATGAAAAGGTTCCTCTTCAACTCTACCGCATTATCTGTGGCACTACTCATTGCATTCATCCTAGCAGCAAGTTCACTTGCAAATGACTCTTGAAGTGCTCTCAAAATCTGGCTATTCAATTAAACAGGCACTAATGCATCAAGAATCTGAGCAGGGTCTTGCTCAAACTGCAAATTTTACAAAAATATCTCGTTTTTCACCCTCAAATGATCCCTTTCCACAACCAACTTTCCTCCTTTAGTAGTCAACTTAAGAACTCATTTTCATCTACATCAACACTCTTCCCATTCACATCGAAAACCGATCCTAATGGTAGCAATGTATGTATAACTGGATCGGACTTAATTGCCGATGAAAGATCGAAACTTGTGGTGGAGTATTACTGGTGGAAAATCTTTGAGGAAGAAGATTGCTAGTCTCCTAAAAATTAAAGAGAGAAACTAGAGGTTTTGACTTTTGAGATATTACATATGCCCTAAAATAAAAATATGGAATAATTACACCCATACCTAACTTTAAGATATAGTTACCTTTAGTAACTACTGTTTAAATAAATTATAAAGCATATTGAATTACATATAATAGATACATATTTTTATTCTTGATTCTTTCCTCCTCTCTCTAACGTTTGTCTCTCTCTTTCTAATTTTTGGCGAGTCTAAACGTTATCGCCGCCGTCGAACCACTTTAAGCATTGTCGAAATGTCGTCGTCGCCTACACACACATGCGAATACTCATTGTACATTGTGTATATGTGTTCATTTGAATGGATACGATGTCGTCTTCTTCGTCAATGGCAAAGTCGTCATTTTCCTCTCCAGCTTCTCCGGCGAGTTCTAAACATCGCCACCACACACTGATCGGAAAAGGAGTAGGTCGGTAAGGGAAAATACATTTTACTGTCAAGACCTGATCGAAAATACAGTTTATTGTCCAGATCTGACCGAAAAATGCACTTTATTGTCCAAATGGGAAGTGTCTCTGTACTTTTCACTTCTTATTACTCCTTTCGTTCAATTTGACCAAAAAATACACTTTATTTGCTTGTATTTCAGTTTCTTGTATTCAATTTTTCTTTGTATTCAGTTTCTTATTTCTTGTATTCAGATTTTTGGTATTCGCATGTATTTCAATTTCTTATATTCAATTTCTTATTTCTTGTATTCAATTTTTTTTTGTAGCCGCTAAAATACAATTTATTATTCATATATGACAGAAAAATACACTTTGTTCACCTGTATTTTGAATGAGATCTTTTTGTATAAAAATGAATACAGTGAATTTGAAGTGTATTTTAGAGTGTGTTCATTTTTTTTTCTTGTTTAAAATTCAATTTTTGTTATGTATTTTATTTCTTGTATTCAGTTTGTGAGTGTATTCATAATTTTTTTAATGTAAAATTTAGTATTTTTGGGGCATATATTATTTCTTGTATTCAATTTTTGGTTGTATTTTGTATTTTGAAGGAGATTATTATGTTTTTTTAATACACTTTACTCGGTAAATTTTTACTTGTTGTATTTATGAATACATCGAAGCCGTTTTATGAATATACCCGATAAATAGACATTGTAGCAACTAAAAAATATTAAAGGGAAAAGAGTCATATTTGCCATTCAACTTTCGAAAAATGGTCAATTTTGCCCTCCGTTAAAATTTGGGGTCAAATATGTCATTTCCGTTAGCAAAGTTGTTATATTTGCCCTCCATGGACTGAAAATGCCATGGGGATGCCACATGTGATCCACGTCAGCGGACCCAATTCATTAACCCAAACCCATTACCCCATTACAGGTTCATATTGATATGAGCCGATCGAAATCACCCCCAAATCATCTCCCAAACCGATTTAAAAATGTTGAAATTAGATTAGGTTTTCTTAATTTCTCATTAGCACTGAAGGGTTTAGATTTTATATTTCTTGGACCCAATGGTGGTGGTGGTCTTGTATAGCTTCTATTAAAAAACAGGGGAGACGACGACGGAGATAAATAGTGAAACGGTGAAAGAGGATGAAGCTGAAGTCGTCGGTTTCTGGCAACACACCACCGGCTGAGGAACGAGACCACTTAGTATCATATGGAAATTGATTTTTGAACATTTTCATGTTTTTAAAAATATGATTTCAATATCTGGAATGGTGTAAATGAACGGGTCGACCCGGTTATGTGAAGAAGACGACCCACTGTGATATGAAAGTGTCGGGGTGTGTCGGTAGGGTATGGGTGAGTAGTGCTCGATACCGATGACTGGTTGGGTGTGGTGGGGGTATCGATTAAGGTGGATGGGTTGGGGGTGGGTCGGTGTCGGTTCTGGGTGGTGACGGTGTTAGGGAAGGAGTTGGGTTATAATGATGGGGTTGTCGCGGGGAGATATTTGGGTTTGGGTTGTCGGGGGACATGCGAGGGTGGCCGACGTTGTGGTGGTGGTGGTTGGCAGATCTTGTGTTTGCCGGTGGTTGCGAAGCAGTGGTGGTTGTGGGGAGTTGTGATTGTGTGGTTGTTGTGGCAGATCTGGTGTTCGCCAGAATGTTTTGTCGGAGCTGTGGCTCGTTGACGATGGTGTTAGCGATATTTCAACTGCTCACGCAAGCGTACGCATCGTTCACAAGTAATATAGTCTGTAAGACCGAATATCGTCCACAGAGACTGGTTTCTAAGTACCGTTCATCTATTTTATGTTATCTATTTGACAATCGATATTTGAGTTGGATTTTTGTTTAACTACTGGAATAATTGCAAGAGTTAATTAAACTATTTAAGTTGTGATCAGTTATGAAGGAATTAGGGCTTCCAAGACCCTCGACTATCCACTCTACTCAATCCTTAATGCGACTAGAATGACTTCTTCTTCTACGTTAAGATGGCGGTTAACTAGACTGTCTTATATTCTGGTTAGGATATATAATCGCTCAACCCCAGTGCAGAATCCTTCTATATTTCTATGATAGGATTTACCACATAGGAGGATTAATAACAATAACCTATAAAGCTACACAAGTATCGGGGTACTATCGTCCGCGATTTTAACCTATGTCTATTCAATTACAACATATCCAAATCTCTCCTTTCGGTTCTTGATTCGAAATCATATAGATCATGATAATTAGTGATCAATTAACTATCAAACATTCATACCAATTATTGAATAAATCTTAATCAAGTGAAGAAGAAATCAACTAATGCATTAAGTCATGAATAAAGTTTCAAGCGATTCACAAGGAAAGTCCTAATAGAGTGTTTAGCTCCTAGACATAGTCACGCTAAGAACTAACACAATATCCATACATAAACTGAATTAAAAATGAAAGAAAGAAAATTACGTAAAACAAAGTCTCCAATTGTCGCTCTAAATCCGCCTTATTTTGTGTTGTGTTGTAGAATGACCAACCTCCTCCATAGCATTAATTCCTAGGGCTTAAATATCCTCTAATTTTCGTGCACTATGGAACAATCTGCCTATTGGCCAATTTGCCTTCGAATCGAAATTTCCGCGTCGACCGCTGATTACGCGACACCGACATGCGGTCAAACTCCTGCAGCTTCTCGGCACAAATGGCATCGCGGTTCTTCATAGTGACGCGGTCTTTGAAGTCTGAGGCTCGCCGGTAAATATACGCATGATTGCGTAGATAAGCGCGATCTTCGCCTTTCTTTCGCTATGAGTTGCCAACTTTTGTCCTTCGCCTCGGGAGCACCTTTTCTGTCCATTTCTCGTTCCTTTTTTGCCATTTTGCCTTTTTGCACCGCCGTGACTCAAAAAAAAGGAAAACAAACCTACAACCGCCGTGGCATCCACATGATATATTTGCGTCCATAGAGAGCAATTATAACGATTTTGCTAACGAAAAAGGCATATTTGATCCCAAACTTTAACAGATGACAAATGTGATCCTTTTTTTTAAAGTTGGATGACAAATATGACAATTTTTTCAATATTAAAACTATAGCTATGACAAATTTAAAAATCCTAAACTATAGTCATTTGTGTAAGTTTCACTAAAAATATGAGCTTGTTAGGGGCATGAGCTAATATGCATTGTAATACACTAATATTGATATTGACCTTTATTAAAAATTATATGGTATTCGTTATTTACCGAATTACTGAATATTAAATTTATATTTTCCGAATATCAATCCCGAAAATCAAAATTATAAAAATCACCTCCGAATACCATACCAAATATCGAATTACCGAAATTCTCGATTCAATTTGATTTCCGTTGATTTATGCCCAGACCTACCCATGAGACAAATTCTATCCTTTTATCTGTGTGGAATTTGTGATTAATTGAGCAGATTTATAGTAAAATACCCTAAACTTCTTTCTTATAAGCAAAACAAATTCATATCAACTTATAGTCTTATACTCTTATACTCTTATACTCTTATGAACAATAAAAGTTTTACCTTGCGAATATTTTGAAGTTGAGACTACTTTTTATAAAGTGTGTTAAATGAGGCCAAAAAAGCAAGACACCTCTTATGAATTATGATTGTAGCTCCGATCCAAACAAAGCACTGTGCTCTACTTCTTCTTCTTCATCTATGGAACAACACGATCATCTCCAACGGAAGCACACAGCAATGATCGAACGCCTTTCAAATCTACACCAATCCCGTTTAACCCGCAAACCCGACCCGGAATCAAACTCCAACACAAGTTCCTTTTTTTCTCGTTTCTCCGAATCCAAAAACTCAATTGAATCCACACTCTCTGACATCCGTCATACACCCGACCCGTATTCCAACCCGACACTTAAATCCGAACTCGATAACGTCTCTATGTCCGTCGCGAATCTCGAAAAACTCGTCGCTGAAAACACTTATACCTTACCGTCCTACGAAGTCCGTACATGCCTCAAAACCATAACCGATCTAAAACAATTCGTCGAACAGGTGATACCCTATGCATTTTTTTTGACATAAGTTCTATCATTTACAGTTTACTCCTAATTTTCTGTCCTATTTCCTTGCCACCCTAATTCTCTTCTCCGGAGTCAAACTACATATATTTTGACCTTTAAAGATTATTTTTTCGTCATATTCATGTTAGAACAATTACAACTTATAGCACTCACTCGTGATAAAAAAAAAGAGTGTACACTTAGCCATTTGGACACCCCTTGGAAAGATACCGGTCAAAAATAGTTAACTTGACTAAAATGACCCTAATTAAATAGGTATTAGAATTTGGTCATCTACCGCTTCATAAGGGCAAATCTGGAAAAGTAAGGTTGATTCTTTATTTGGATCGGAGCTACAATCATAAAAAGTGTCTTGCTTTTTTGGCCTCATTAACAAACTTTATAAAGAGTAGTCTCCCCTTCAAAAAATTT
The DNA here is from genome assembly GCA_029844215.1 of Przewalskia tangutica. Lineage (NCBI taxonomy): Eukaryota > Viridiplantae > Streptophyta > Magnoliopsida > Solanales > Solanaceae > Przewalskia > Przewalskia tangutica. The sequence continues at coordinate 154,012,140 of CM056719.1, forward strand.
GCAAGGTAAGTAAAACACAAGTAAAATTGAACCGAGTGAGTATTTTAGTAATGGATAATATTATACTTTCTATAGGAATAGAATTCTACCTTGTTTCCATTTTTACTTGTCCTATATTGACTTGGCACAATTTTAAGGAACCATTAAATAGAATGATAATTTTACTATATCCTTAATTATTACGAGTGTGTTTGGTTTGATTTTTTAAAAGTAGCTTATAAGCTAAAAGTCAAGCACTTAAAATAAGTCAATCCAAACATCCTTTGAGTCATCTAATGATTAAAATCAATTAAAACATACATTAAGGAGCCGTTTGGACATGATTTGAGATTTGAAATCATATGATTTTATGATTTGAAGTTGAAGTTTTGTTTGGGTATACAATTTGGATTTCTTAAGTTTTATTTTTTCACATTGACATAAAAATTCCACAAGTTGTGAAAACCATCAAAACTTTTCTAATTCTTATACAATCTTATTAAATGAGGAAATCATAGTTCATAACAAAGTTAATACGTGTCTAGAAGGTCTTTTTAATAAATACAACATCAATTGATCAAACTTTAGTTCAATAAAAACAAAAATTGAACATGAATAGTAGCGTAACTACTCTTTAATATACTCCTTCCACATGATATGGACAATTTCTTCACGTCGAGCATGTATTTTCCGACCAGATGACCGAGAAGACGAAGCTACATTGTTACTTTGAGTCGGTTGTTGGTCAATATCATTAGCAATTGTATCATCATGTTCATATTCCGTGAATATTTCATCACTCCTCTGGTATTCCCGCAAAAGTCGATCAATTAGTATATATCTACTAATTTATGAATCTTTTTTTACAAAATATAAACTTATGAGTAAAGTTTTATATTTAAAACAAATTTGAAATCCCAAATCATTACATGAAGTAGAAGTTGAAGTTATGTCCAAATTGCATAAACAAACGTGATTTGAAAACGCATGGTCAAACGCCTACTAAAAGTTGTGCAATCACTAAGAATGCCTTGAGCTTTCCAACTCAATAATTAATAATAAGGGTAAAATAGGTATGAAATGATAAATTATCTCTTGGTTTTTCAAACTAGACAAGTAAAAATGGACAACTATTTTTAGTATAAAGGACAAGTAAAAATGGATGGAGGGAGTACTCATTTGAAAGCTATTAATGAAAAATCATCTTTTAGCTCTCTTAGTAGCTTTAGCTTAGATTTCTCCTAAAATTATATCTTGCATCAACAGGTTATGGGCGAAGTAACCCCAAGGAAGAAGTTCGCTTTCAAGAACAAATCAACGAAGAAAATCACAACAACGCAAAATGATGTCGTATCAGAAGTCCATATCAGAGTGGAGAACAATAGCCCAAATGTGGATTCAAATAATTCAGTGTTTAGCGTTTTGGACTCGCCAGGTTTTAGGGGAAAAGAAAATGAGGTGTTAGTGAAGGAATTCAATAGGGGTAATAATGAAGAGATTAGGGAATTTGTGTTATCGGATTTAAGGGGTTGTGACGTGAGATTAATGGGGAGTGTTAGGGCATTGTTTGTGCATAAACTGATTGATTGCAAGGTATATGTTGGGCCTGTTTTTGGGTCAGTGTTGATTGAAGAAGTGTCGAATTGCATGTTCGTGATGGCATCACACCAGATTCGGATTCATCAAGCTAAAATGTGTGATTTTTATCTTCGAGCAAGGAGTAGGCCAATAATTGAGGACACCAATGGTGTAAGGTTTGCACCTTATTGCTTAAAGTATGACGGGATTGAGAGGGATCTTGAGGAAGCTAATCTTGGTGAAGAGACAGGGAATTGGTCGAATGTGGATGATTTTAAGTGGTTAAGAGCAGTGCAGTCTCCAAATTGGTCAATTTTGCCCGAGAATGAACGCATTGGCACAAGGGATATTTCAAATCCAGACCCAAAAAATTAAACATGTCGTCTTGATGAGTGGTTTGTATGTAAATCCTCATTGTGTAAAGGAGGTAACTTTCATTTGGTTATCTGTCTTATGTTTACTTGAATTTGTAGAGGAATAAGGATGATAAGCTTCTGTTGATTAAATGCATTACTAATTATTCTTCTGTTTTAAAAGGTGAACTAAATATTATAAAACAGAAACATTATGCTAAAGCTGTTGCCTTCCAGTAAAAGTTGTAACCAGTTTAATTTGTGATTAAGGCCTCGTCGTTGTTGTTGGTATGATTGTATAAGTATTGCTGTCTATCGAGCTATTTGAAATGCCTTTTTGTATCAATCAACTAAGAAACGACTAGTTGAGGTCAGTTATATGAATCAATTATATATATTTTGCTTTATTCAGCCTATTTCAGATCTGAAAGGCTTCATTATAAGGGAAAATTTAATGGCATGGGAAAATAGTATCTATTCAAAAATTCAAATTATTTAATTTGTTGAGGATCAATTGGTTTAGTGCGCACATGTTTGGACTATCTGATGAAGGTCTTTTGTCGTTTAAGTTGGATGGATAATTACCTGGTCTACGTATTCTTGGCATTATTGGGATTTTATGGACTAAATTACTTGATACTTAAATTTAAAAAGGGCAGCCGGTGCGCTAAGTTTTTGTTGTGCGCGGGGAAGGAGCAGACCATATTGGGTCTATTGTATACAACCTCACATTGCATTTCAATGAGAAGTTATTTTCAAGACTTGAATCCGTGACTTCTGGTTCCTAACCTTACCTTAGTTAGGTTTGGATATATGAATTTCTGTAGCTATCTCTTTGTTTAACCAATTTATCATCTATTGTAAAAAATAAAAGAGCAGCCCGGTGCACTAAGCTCCGACTATGCGCGGGGTCCGGGGAAGGGCCGGACTACAAGGGTCTATTGTACGCAGCCTTACCTTGCATTTCTACAAGAGGTTGTAAAGAATAAAAACCAAATTTATAAAAGAATTTTGGCTCTTATATTTTTCTTTTTCCTATTTTCTTTCAAATCGTTTATAGACAAAGTAAGAAGAGTAAGAAATCTAAACCTACTGCAAAGTAACATTGAAATTTTAATGAAAATTTTGTTGAAGAATAGAGAGTGCATTGATGAGTAGTACAACGATTTGCAATATGCATATTAGTAGAATAGCCACATGTGAATCAAACGAAGGAATTCAGTCATCCTATCTACTTCCTGTACATTTTCTTTTAAGTTACACAATTCTCTTTTTGCCTTCAAAGTATCTCTGATTCTTTCCTTCCATACAGTCCATCCTAAACCTACTGCAAAGTAACAAGAACTCTAGAAGCCCACATGGAAGAATCGAGTGTAAAGGATATCTGTTGTTAGGAAGAATTTATCCATGAATGTTGAAATATAATGTTAGATTCTTGTTACTTGAGCCAGGCATATATCTGCTTTTTAGTTGATGAAATGGAACAATTGTGATGTCATATCTTAGAGGAATAAGTTTGATACATTAGAAACAAAACATGTTTATATGCTCACTATGCTTCTTTCTGGATTGTGACTTTGAATTTTTCTATGTGAATCTCAGCAATACTTTCTTGAAGCTTTGTAAATATGGGTGGTTATGTTCCCTATAAACTATACATCTAACCAAGGCCGGCTAGAGGGTGAAGCCTCTAAAACAACGGCTTTAGGCCCCAAGATTTTGGGGGCCTCGTTTTTCTAATTTTTTATTCGGTGTTTGGTACTTATATTAAGGCCCTCGATTAATATGGTCTTATATGGATTCTCATCACGTAAGGTCCATTAAACGGAAAAGCATTTTCCAGTAAGATTTTTTTTCATTTCAGGGCTCGATCCCGATACCTTTGATTAAGGAAGCAGGGATAATACATCATCATTGGTTAAGGAAATGGGTTATAAAAAGATTACTAACAACTTTAAAACTTTTAAAAAATAAAAATAGACTTTAAATAAAAGTTATATGATTTTTTTCTTAAAAAATAAGGTCTTATTATAGTTTGGCTTTAGGCTACCAAACTTATTGAGCCGCCCCTGCATCTAACCTATAATATGTTATTCTTTGTGGACCTTCTGACGCTTAGAAGTTTTCCTGAACTGTTTTTGTTTCAGAACTTTCTGTTGCTCCTCTTGAAAGATTAAAGCTGGAGTATATAATTTGTGGTGGGCAGAAGAATCTCTTGGGGCTCATCAAGACAATCCTAAGCACAGCTCCATTTACGTCTATCAACTTTTATTCTTATGAAAAATACAGGGATCATCTTCTTAAATTAACTGGTAATGAGGAGGCAACTGATCTCGAGAGATTGTTGCTGATGCTGTTGCAGGTATTACAATCTTTTTGCTTCTGGAGTTCTTTTTTAAAAGCATAACAAGTTGAACTCTGTTGAGTTGGATTTGTATCTGTATCTGTACTACTAAATTAACGGAGAGAAGTTAAAGTAGCTATGCAAGTTGGTTCTAGACGCGGAACTTATCTTTCCTGTCCTGTTATATGGTGTGTTCTATGGTGAAACTAGCTCTTAGATGGTCATGCTGATTGCTTTGACTGTAGCAAAAAATGTAGCAAAAGATAAGTTGAGATAGAACTTGAGGTATGTTACATGCTTATATTGTCATGCTTGACAACTTATTTTTTTTTTCAAGTGGCACCCTCTGCTTAAAATCATACAAAATTTTCTCGGTTTTCCTTCATGGTCATGCTGATTGCTTTGACTCTCCGTCACTGATTTGAATGAACTGAGATGAAATAACAAAGTTAGAGAATGTGATTTTGGGACTTAATTAAACTTAAAAAAAGGCCACTAGCATAATTGCTGGAGACTCTGTCTAATCAAGAAGCTGTGGGAATTACTATTGATGATTCAGTTTATCTGTAACGAATTCAGCTAATTTAATCATTTAAAGTATTTTCAATGAGTTGGGTAATAGAATCATATTATTGCTCTATCCCTTGATATATTAGCATTGCCCCAGGACTTTTAATCATGTGCTATAATCTTTCTATTGCGAGTCGTATAGTATGCAAAATACTAGTCTTTGGCTCTCCTTTTTGGCTACATTCAAAGAACTAGCTCAAGTTCTAAACATACGACGATGATCTGACCACGTTTCCTTTATACAAGTACATCAAACAAACAATTCCTTGTTTACTGTTACTCCATCATATGGAGTTGATACATAGAACCCTGTTTCAGAAAGAGTCCTTGGATATGATTATGGATAAAGTCATCAATTCTTTACTCTGGAAAGTGATGATAAATATACATCATGTAATGTACTTACTAAAAAAAAGATACATCCTGCATGGGATGCCTAGACAGCAATTTGGGGTGGGGATAAGTACCAAAAACATGGATGAACGGCACATACAATTATCATATTTCAGAGAACTAGTACAGTTTACATACATTTATATTTTTTTCCTTCATTTTTTCATGGTAAATAAGCTTATGTGGTCAGCCATTAGGTTGTATGTTAAAGCCCAAAGGTTGACTTTCTCTGGGAAGCCAAAAGTAAGGTCTAAATTGGTGCCCTTTTCTGATCAATATAGCTCATCTAGGTGGGAGGAACCTACTTTTTTTTTTTGAATAACCACGGTGTCAGGGTCAACTTGCAACACCTCGACCAAATCCAACGACCTGCTACTACCCGACATTCCTTTATATATTTTAAAAGGAGGAAAATTGCTGAAGCTTTTGCATCTTTCTCCATTTAGTTCTGGTGAATTGTGTGAACCTTTTTCCCCTGTAGTTTAAGCTATCAGAGAAGAGATCTTTTATTTACTTTATTTAAGGTTTGGAACAGATCAATTGATTTTGGGGCCTATTTAATTTATTTGGGGCCATACACATGAGATTATAAAGTCGAATTCAAGATTTAAGCTCTATGGGTGTAACTTTTAAATCGAACGATTGAATTTTTAAATATGAGTTCAAATCAACTGTTTGTTGCAATTTTAATAAAATTTTTATGCATATATGCTCGCGTCAAAAGTACTAGGTTCAAATGGACCGGGTGCCTCAATGCCGCATCCGCCAATCGTGAGAATACTTTTCTTGATTTGTGATATGAGACTTAAAAATTTCTCTGGTACAATGTTAATAGACAACTTTCTCTGATTTGTGCTATTAGACAATTTGTACCAAGGTTTTAGAACATAATGAAGAAAAGACCTGTTGATATGTTTTTCTCATTTCATTCAGCAAGTAATTAATGGACTGTACATGTTTATCTAAGTCATGTGCAATCAATTAATATTTAGTGGACACAATTCTATAGGCCTGCTATCACTGTAGGTGAACTGGGGGTTTTTAACGGGGCGTTTCAAACATTTTGGGGGTCCCTGTTCTAATTCGTAAAAGTGGACCTTTAATTGGGCTAAAACCTGCGAATTATGAGCTTTTACAGTAAATTATGACTAATACTACTTAATAAAAAAATGAAAAAAAAGGTCCTAAAATTTTTCGTTTTTCGGAGCCCCTGTGCGGTAGCACATCTCGCACGAGGATTGGACCACAATTCCTCAACAACATTAGCAAATTTGTGTAGGTGAAATTAATCAGTGCGATGTCCCTCCACATTGTTTATATTTATTCACTTTCTGTCCCTTTTATTTTAAAAATGATATTAATTAGATAACAACATACCCATTGTAATTCACAAGTTGGGTCTGGAGAGGGTAGATTGTACGCAGGCTCCTCTACCTTGAGAGGTAGAGAAGTTGTTTTTGATAGACCCTCGGCTCAAGAGAAATCATATCAAAACAGGTGCAAAAAACAATAAAGAGGACCTACTATAGAAAGCAAGACAAAGTATTTCGAAAAAGGACAAGAAACATCAAATAATAATAAAAATCAAAGGACAAGAACTACTACGAATACTAGTAAAGAAGGATACACGAGACAACACCCTACTAACCTTCTATCCACACCCTTCTATCTAAGGTCATGTCCTCGGTGAGTTGTAACTGCGTCATGTCGTGTCTAATTACATCACCCAATACTTCTTCGGCCTATCTCTGCCTCTCTGAAGCCATCCATAGCCATCTTACAACTCCGCATTGGGGTATCCACACATCTCCTCTTCACATGTCCAAACCATTTTAGTCTCGTTTTCCACATCTTGCCCTCCATCGAGGCTATTTCCACCTTGTCCCAAATCTCTTCATTCCTAATCCTATCTTTCCTCGTATACCCACACATTCACCGCGACATCCTCATTTCCACAACTTTCATCTTCTCAGTGAGTACTTATTTTAATTAGTATTTGGACATGAAATTATTCTAAATACTTATTTAAATAACTCTACAACAACTAAAACTTCTCCATGTCTTATTTTAAATTAGTGTTTAGATATGAAATTATTCTAAATGCTTATTTAAGCAAAATAAATGACCAAATATACATAAACATCTTTACAATTATTAATGAAAATTTAAATTTACATACTAGATTATAAATTTATAATCAATATCAAGACAAAAGAAGTACTGGCGACCTCAACAGTTGCCACAAAAGCGCAGCTTTTACTAGTGGTGATGGCGTCGCCACAACATCTCTTTACTGGCGACAAGTCGCTACAAATACTTTTCCAGCCATAACTTGGTAGAAAAACTAGCACATATTAGATGCCAAAGTAGATACATAGTTTTAAAAAAATGAAAAACTTCTATCATATTTCAAAAGTATTCTTTAGCTATTTGTAATCTTATATATGTTTTAGGAGCACTTCATTAATAAATGGCCAAACCCATTGGCGGCTCCTCGTGATCGTCCATATTTTTCACTTAGACACATTAACTTAGAGGTCTTCCTATTGAGGACTTATACTATCCGAAATTTATTTCAATTAGACATTTTTCGTTGAATCAACCAAAGTTACAAAGTGTGTGAAATACACTCGATGCTGATGTGGCATATGACGAATAAAATGAGTACATGTGTCTTTTGGGTAAAAAAAGATTAAGAAATAACTATTTTAAAAGTTGTTCTTGGTGTTCTTCACCATCTTCATGCGTGTTCTTATTCCAACCATGATTTTAATCCAACTTTTCAAGAGAAACTACAAATTTGTTATAACTTCAACTAAAGATTTCCCATGAAGATCCAAAGACAACCCCAATATTAATTTTTTCAAAATTTTTATCAAATCAATTAACCCATTTTATACCTTCAAGGTTTCTAAAGACTCCCTTAATAGCATAACCATAGTCACCACCTCATTCTTCTTCAATTTCTGTCACAATAATCACCACCATATAATTTCTCGAGAGTCTCATTAACTTGAACATAGATGATCGTAAATGATCTATGTTCCAGTACCAGCAACCCTTCCACCGTTCTCCTTTGAGGTGTGTTGGGCCCCGCCGCCGGCAAGCCCGATACCGCGATAAACCCACTTACGCGGCTAGTTCCAGCAGCCCTCGTCCAACATGACACCCACTGAGTTAGGTCACGCCTTCAGCAGTCTCAACATGCAACATCCTCGACAATCGGCAGTACATGGACTCGAGCCACTTCTCACCTCGCGGGATGCGGGTAATATTCTACTTGTTTGGTTTAAAGCATACTCAATTTGTGACAGTTGGTAGTGGCCACCGCATTCCAGTAAAAGGTTTTGGTACATCATACACACCACCTCCTAATCCATTCCCCCTTCAAAATACCCTATATGCCCCACATGTAATTAAGAATCTAATCTTTATCCGCAAATTCACTCGTAATAATTTTGTCTCTGTTGATTTTGACCCTTTTGGTTTAACTGTGAAGGATATTCATCCGGGGACACCTCTTACGAGATGTAATAGCACGGGGGATCTATTTCCATTCACTCCCACCTCCGCTGCCAGATCTAGCTCTCCCGTCTCTCTAGCGACAATTTCTTCCTCAACTTGGCATAATAGGCTTGGTCATAAAGGAGCCCTAGTTTTTAATTTTTTTAGAGGCAATAAATTCATTACTTGTAATGGGAAGCTTGCCCAAAATTGTGTTTCTTGTTACTTAGGCAAACATACTCGTCTTCCGTTTAAATCATCTACTAGTGTTACTTTTGCACCTTTTGATATTATACATGCCGATTTATGGACATCACATGTTGCTAGTTCTCTCGGTCATAAATACTATCTTATCTTACTAGATGATTATTCTCACTTTGTTTGGTTGTATCCTCTCAAATTTAAATCGGAAGTGTTTGCCAAATTTCTTGAGTGTCGAACATTCATTCAAACACAGTTTGAAAAAGGCATAAAATATTTTCAGTGCGATAATGGTCGTGAATTCAATAACTCTATGTTTCACCATTTTTGTACTAATAATGAAATGGGCTTTTTCTTCTCTTGTCCCCACACCTCTCCTCAAAACGGTAAAGCTGAAAGAATCATCCGCACCATGAACAATATGATTCACACTCTATTGATTCATGCCTCCCTACATCCGTCCTTCTGGGTCTATGCTGCTAAAATGTCAGAATACGTTCTCAATATTCTCCCAACTAGCACCCTTCACAATATGACCCCTACCGAAATCCTCTATCATAGAGTCTCATCTTATGAGCATCTTCGGATATTCGGTTGTCTATGCTATCATAACCTTGCTTCTACTACTCCTCACAAACTAGCTCATCGGTCCACTCCATGTGTCTACCTAGACTTCCCGCCGAACCATAGGGGCTATCTATGCTATGACTTATCCACTCGTCAGATCCACATCTCCCGTCACGTCACATTCAACGAGACCACATTCCCGTTTTCGAATCTTAAAAAGTTCCAAAAACACGATTACTCTTTTCTTGACGAGTCTACCATCTCTCCCATCATCCTCAGTCAATTAGAGCATAGCACTTATTCAGCGTCAGCATCGCGGCCCCAAGGGTCAGTGTCGCAGCGCCAAAACTCCTGCGAACAGGTTTCTGCATCACCGTCGACAGTGTCGCGGCCCAGTGCTGAGGCGACGCGACGCCAATACTTCAGAGAGGTCTGTCAGTCCTCCAGCGCCGCGTCCCTTGATCATGGCGCCGCCGACGGCTCCTTCCAGCATCGCGGTCCTTGATCACAGCATCGCAGTGCCTCCTACGGCGTCAACCCCTCCTTCTCCATATCCAACAGATCCCTCCGCCTTGGAGCCTCCCACTATCCCCACTCACCAAATGGAAACTCGTGCAAAGCATGGAATCTTCAAAACTCAAAGTCCAATTTAACTTGTCTGCCCAAACCATTTAATCAATTTCCAAGAACCTTATATTGGCCAAACAAGACCCTAATTGGAATGCGGCTATGTCTGAGGAATTCAATGCTTTAACTAAACAGCACACATGAGATCAAGTACCCAGATCTGAGGGGGTGAATGTGATTCGTTGTCTGTGGCTATTTCGTCACAAATTCAGAGACAGTGGAGATCTTGAGAGGTATAAGACACGACTTGTGGCTAATGACATAAATCAGTAGGAGGACATTGATTGTGGTGAGACCTTCTGAGTGTCGGTTGTCAAACCGGCTACCATCCGCACACTTTTGAGCATTGCCATGGGCAAACACTGGCTGATCCATCAGCTTGATGTGAAAAATGCATTCTTACATGAGGATCTGAGAGAGACAGTCTACATGCATCAGCCGCCAGGGTTCACCCATCCAACAGTTCCTCACTATGTGTGTCGTCTCCGTAAGTCACTATATGGCCTGAAACAGGCCCCCGTGCGTGGTATGATCGCTTTGCCAGGTATATCTTGCAGATTGGGTTTGTATGCAGCAAGAGTGATACATCACTCTTCATTTTTCATCGAGGTAGTAACACTGCTTACTTATTACTTTACGTGAATAATATCGTTCTTACTGCCTCCTCCGACGGATTGAAAAATGAGATTATTGTCTTGCTTAAGTTCGAATTTGCAATGACTGATTTGGGGAAAGCTGGATTACTTTTTGGGGATATCAGTGACCAGGTCTGCCAACCACATATTCTTGTGTCAGCGTAAGTATGCAGAGGAGATTGTGTACAGGGCTACGATGGCGAATTGCAAAGTTTCACCTACTCCAATTGATTCGAAATCTAAGCTCGGTGCTATGGATGATGCTCCAGTTTTCGATCCTACTCTGTATATGAGCATTGCAGGTGCACTTCATTATCTCACATTCACAAGGCCAGACATTGCTTATGTTGTTCAGCAGGTATGCCTATTCACGCATGCCCCTGGTAAACAAAGAAATAAGAAGGTCTTTCTTCGAGAGAACTCCAGTGTACAGTTCAGCCTATTTGCATTCAAGCGGTGAGACTGACGTTTATTCACAAAGAAAGGGGAAATGATCATCAACCTAGTACTCCGTGGTAGTCCCATGTTTTTTTAGGAAGACATAAGGAAGTTTCGAGCAGGTAAACATTAAGGGCATACTTGATTATGGTTTGCACCTATACCCCTCTGCACCAAACAGGTTGCTCTCTTATACAGATACAGATTGGGCAGGGTGTCCGGACACGCGACGCTCCACCTCTGGCTTTTGTGTATTTTTAGGGGATAATCTGATTTCTTGGTCTGTCAAGCGACATACTACCTTATCTCGATCCAGTGCCGAGGCTGAGTACAGAGGCGTTGCAAATGTGGTAGCTGAGATTTGTTGGCTCAGAAATTTACTGTTAGATATTGAAGGTTGTGCCCTCAACGTTGCATATGATATTGAAATTTCTGACTCCAACAGAAATTAAGCAGATTCGGGGAGAGCTACTGGCTGCAAGGAAAATGTTTGCCTTAGAAGAGTTGGTAGAAAGGCAAAAGGAGGAAATTAACATCAAATTTATTCCTGATATCATAGCAACACAGATTTGCCAAACATGTCACATATGGAATTTATATTAAGTTAGGCTAGGAACAAGAGGCAAATGAAAAGGTCAGATTTCATATTTCCTAAGCCCACATATTCCTTGAACAGTCTTAAAAGTCAATTCCAAGCAAAACAAGTTACCTATTTGATTACAAGTTCATCCAAACAACACATTACAAACTATTTATCCTTTATTAACCAAAATAGACCTTACACAACCTTTTAAGACATTCACAGTCTATGTAATTTGGTATAATAACCCTTTTGACTAACCTAGAACTTATAAGCCTCTCCTAAGTCATGCTAAAATCACTTTATGTCATATCTAACCTTGTATGCTTCATTTAACTACAACAAGTACACAAACATGTTGACCCCCAATTTTGATCCTCCAAGTTTTAATTAAATAGTCAAGCTTCTTGAATGTCAAACAAAGTGAAATAACTATTTGATATAGTCAAAAAAATATTTTCTTAACTAGTTTTCATATTGTTTTGCCATTTCATTTGGCAAAATATCCTAATATATATCATAGATATTTTACATATAATTTTAAGTATTATTTATGTTTAAAAAAGTATTTAATTTAGTACTTATTTTAAATTGTCAAATTTGAGTCATTTAAGACTTAATTGCTACGATTAGTTTATTTTCGCAAATAAATATTTTACTTTGTTAAAATTAAGAAGCTTGATTAAATTAACTACTGATTCATTTACATTTTTACTTGATTTCAAAATTGAGGTTTTGATTCGGTTATAGTGCGAAAGCTTTGACTATATTTGTAACAAAAGGCTACATTTTATATCTCATCCTTAGCCTCCATTGAGTCCATTCTACTCCAACACCAGCCTTTTAACAAAAGGCTACTCTCTTCCCTGCATTTGGCGTTGGGCTTAGCCCAAAATAAAAGCAGAAGCCGTATGTAACAGTAGCAGATCCGGAAGTTACAAGAAGTGGGTCTCGAGCCCAATAGTGGAGTGAATGAGTATGAGCCGATAATTTGTGGATCCAGACTTTAATCAGTTAATCACTCGTTGAGTTAATGAGTAATTAAAGTGTTAAAAATGATTTTTCAAAAGTAAAACACCCCTTATTCATTTTTTTCAAAGTACTTCATTTTCTAATTATTAGTCATGAATAAACTTCTTTCAAACTTTATACATATAACTCTTTTAAATACATTTTTACAAGCAAGTTATATGATTTTCAGGGTCGTCTTTGGACCCGTGCAGGGCTCCCCGAAAAACGAAAAATATTATGCCACTTTTTTCATTTTTTATCAAGTAGTAATAATCCAGAATTTACTGTAAAGACTCATAATTCGCAGGTCTTAGCCCAATTAAGAGCCCACTTTTACGAATTAGAACAGGGCCCCCGAAATGTTTGAGACGACCCTGATGATTTTAGACATAATACCGAGGTGTCTAACACCTTCTTCGGGGATCACCTGAACCCTCCCGAACTTTGGTATTTTTTAAAAGTTTATTCAAAAATTAACCTTCAAATTGGTTTTCTAATTCCCATTCAATAAATTAGGTGGTGACTTTGTTTGTTCACGACAAACGCCAAATTATTAAGTAGCCTTTACGCGTGAGTGTAAAAGTGAATCGTAACAAAACCAATATCTATGTCCATTTTCAGGTCATAAAGCATATAAATCATGAAGATTAAGGCATTCTTATCTCTTTAAGCCATAGAATGTTCCTTAAACAGTAGCACACTAAGCCATTGGCATCCTTAGTTAAACAAGTTGATTAGGCTAAACACCAATATATTTTAGTTCAACCCTAGGCTAAGATTAACATTAAATGATATGATAAGCATACTAAATTAGCTAAAGATGATCCTTAATAGCTAATACATGTTCTTAAACTAGGGGTGGACAACGGGCCGGGCCGGGTGGGTTTGGGCGAGATCGGGGTGGGGCGGGACTGGCGGGCCGGACATCGGGCAAGTCGGGAAAAGGTACCGGGCCTCTCGGGCCGGGATCGGGTCGGGTCATGTTTTTATTTTTTTTGCACTTATTTAAAAAAATAACATATATTAAATATATGAATAACTCAATAATTGAACAAGATAGTGTAATAAAAACATCTCAATACTGTTTTTCTGCCTCTTATATTATTTCATAGAAATATGGCTTTTTGGTAATACATATACAATTGTCAAAATTACAACTTTGTGGTGTTGTTCAAAAGTTGCGAATGACATAGTAAAATTTCAATTAAATAAATTACCAATTTGAAAACACTTTTTTCTAGTTTCTTCACAATGTCGTGTGGTTCTTCGGTTGGAATTGATATTTGTTGGTCAAATTGATCCACGTCGCTACTTATACATTCAGATAAGATGTTGTAATTTTCGTCTTCTTCTTCGTTGATCTCCGGTTGACCGCACCTTCTCCGCTCCGCTCGTATCCAGTCTCTGAATAGTACTGCAATCTCCAAGCTGTCTCCGGCTAATGAGTGTCTGTGCTCTCCTATTTGAAATCTGCCGGCAAAAAAATGCTTTCAGACGTCGTTGATGACGCTTGAATGTTCAAAACATCTTGGGCCATCATTGAAAGTGTTGAAAATGTCTTCTCATTCCCCCTCCAGTATTTCAGCAAGTCTTCTTTTCCTTCTTCATTGACAACTGATCGGTACGGTAAAGTACCTTGCAAAACAAAAATATCAAACTCACTAATTTGGTTAGTAGTGCTACCACCACACATTCTATTTCTGAGACTTTCAATACTAGTCGCAGAAACAACATGTCTTTTTAGTGGTTGTGTTGAAGAAGAAGAAGATGATGATATGGAGCCGATTGATTGCTAGCACTTTCTTATTGGTAATATCTATATATTTTTTTGCATTCGTCTTCTATGCTAGACAACACTTCTTCTTTCATTTGTTCAATTTCAATAGGTGGTGGGGCATTTACATTTTTTGGAGTTGGATGTGGTAGTACTTCTATACAGTTATAAATATTTTCAATAAGTGATTTACAACCGTCCATTTTAATAGTCGGATTTAAAACAACACCAATAATATAAATAGGGGAATAGAAATAAAATAATAGTTGTGTTATAAACTGAGTTTTCCATATATTCTCTAAGCAATAAAAATATTATAACTCTATAAAACAACATAGTTGAAATAGTAGGATAATATATACCGAAAAAATCTTTCGTCGCTTGAAAAATTTCTCTAGAAATACAATAAGTTCTTTAATTTTTCCCCAATCGTTATCTACAATCATATCAGTTGGATTTTGATTATGGGAGTTAAAAAATAAAGTTATAGGTTTTCTATAATTATAAGCAACAAGTAGTTGTTCATATAAAGAATTTCACCTAGTGGGTACTTCTTCGAAAATTTTTCTATAAGGTAGTTGACAATCGTGACAAGTTTTTTATAATCTTTTTTTCGTTGTATTCTATTATATTTTAAAATAAAGTGTATAGAAAATTGTATTTTTTGAAGAATATCTTGAAAAAGTAATAGGACATCCTTTACAACTAATTTATTAAATATGACACGCACATTTTATATGAAAATTATTTGGAAAAGATGGAGTTAAAGCATCTTTTAAAATTGAATTATTAGAAGATGCATTATCTAATGTAATACTCATAATTTTATCAGTTATTCCGTAATAATCGCAAACTAAATAAATATTTTCTGAAATAAAATCACCAGTGTACCTACTATCTATATATCTATACGCTAAAATATGTTTTTGCATAGACCATTTATAATATATCCAATGACATGTTACCGTTAAATAATCATGGTCGTTAGTACTACGGTCTATATCATAAGTGAAAGTCACTTTGTCATTAAAATGATATAATGAATAATGTAAATACTGTTGATATTCATGTGCAAATTTAAATACATCTATCTTAACAGTTGATCTAGAAACACCTTTATAAGCAGGATTATATATATCGCTAATATAATGAATAAAACCAGGATATGAAGGAAATGAAAAAGGCAAACCCTCCACAACAACTAATTTTGATAATGATTCTCTATCTCTGTTTATCGTATTTAGGGTCTACAATTCCCCCCAATCGTAGGGTTAATTTGACCGTGTACTTGGTCCGGGACAGTATGTGAACCTTGTCCCGATGGAGAGGACGCTTGCACACCATCTTTTCAGCCACGTATTGGGAAAACCTAGCTTGTGAGCCTTTGCAATGTGTCTCTTTAACCCCCCCCGTCCCACCATGACATTTTCCAGTTTTAAAATTCTAAACTCATTTACAAATTTTACATATAGTTACTTGATTCTGTACGTTCCTATCAAAAAAATTCCATGCATCTGATTTTAATGGTCGTTTTGCTGGACCTCATCTCATACTAGGGGGAATAGGAGGGGTTCCAGTTGGATGTTCACTAGTGTATCTTTCATCTACATTAGTGGGTGTGTGATCATCTAGAGCATCTTCTAAATTAAAGTCTTGTTCAGTTTCAGAAAATATTTGGTCGTTTAAATCATATGGTATTTCAGAAAAATGTTCAGTATCAATAAAATCATCATGTCTAGAAATAGGACTAGGAATACTAGAAAAAGTACCCCTGCCCTTGTTACCCCTATTAGAAGAAGCCTTACCCTTACCCTTGCCCAACATACTTCTTAATCCTTTCATTTTAATTATGCTAATAAAGAGTTAAAGACTTAAAGATAATGAAATTACGTGCGCTAAATAAAACAAAGACGCAACAATAATTTAATGAAAGAACAGATGTACCAAACGCGACATAACGTCGACGTGTAATCGAGAGGTTGAAAATTAAAAAAATTCTCGATGGAAGATCCTCAAGCTAGTTCCGAACTTCACTTCGAAATAAATAAATAAAATTGAATATTTAGTAGACAATGTAGAGTTGTAGAAGATAGATTGGGAGATTGTAGGAAGATTTGTGATAAAGATGAAGAGAAAATGAATTATTTATAGTTGAAAATTTGGGTTAAAGTATAAATATAATAACTTAGGGGTTAAAAATAAATATTAAGAGGGAAAGGGGTGTTGGGGGAGGGGGGAGGCCAAAAATAGTCGTTGCACCAACGGTTAAGTCGTTGGTGCAACAACTATTTTGTGCAAAGGGGGGTTTCGGGCGGGATCGAGGCGAGACCGGGATAGGTCGAGTCTTGGCGGGACTAGGGCGGGACCGGGCCTGGCGGAACGAGACCATGACCCATCCCGGTTCGAGTCCTGGTACCGTTGTTTGTTTTTAATTTCGTGTTCGGGGCGAGCCCGGGCTGACCCGACCCGTTGGCCACCCCTATCTTAAACTAACATCACAGTTTCAATAGTCAAGCAGACAATCACAATACTTCAACACAACACTGTCGCGCCCGTTTTTGACCTCGGGGGTCTGAACGGTATCCGCAACGTTGCTCTTTGGCGCGGTTCCCTGGATGGACCAATAATGCTGATTTTAAGGAGTCACCACCTAATTATTTAAGTGAATTAGGACACTTGATTTATTGCAATAAAAATACTGCAATTAATCTCCATTTAATGGTCTGCGAAATTAATGAGATTCTGAATCATGGTTCTTTATTATCCTAAAGGGAAGGGGTTATGCATTCTTTAAGATCCGCTAACTTGCGATTATCCGTTCAAACCTAGGTTAATTATTTATAGCCTTTATTTTGCCTATTCTAAGCATTTTTACATAATTTATAATTAAAATAAAATGCAATACAAAATAATAAAAACTAAAATTAAATGCGACATAAAATAAAACTCCGGGACATCTTTTAGTCCTTTTTTAGGCCTTCTGCACAAGATGATCTCCGGATACCTGCATAAACACTTAGTAAAAGTGTTAATAGTAGAATAAATAATTTTAAAGCAATGACAAGAATTAATAAGTAAAGCAAAAATAAATAAATCCGTCTTTTGCACAGAGGAGACCTTGGAAATCAGACGGGGATTCCTTCATCGGCCAAAGTGTAGTATTTGTTCAAATCAGTAGAATATGAAAAGTACAACAACTATTTTCTTTAACAGCCTCGAAGCACACAACAGCAGTAAAACATCCAACACTTTGGCCTCAAAATAATAGAAAATTAACGTCAAGTGATAGCAAAATATGCAAACAAACAAGAGAAAGAAATGGTTCGCCGAAAAAGTCCAAATATCGCCGGAAATTTCAAAGCTTCGCCGGAGTAAAACTCCGGCGTATTACCAAAACAAGAAATCAAATCAGTCCGCCAACAACAGATAACAAACAACAAATAATGAAAATCATGCCAACAGGGTCTAACAACAACAGTTCGCAATCAGTCCAAAAACGAAACATAACATAGGTCGCCGGAGTTTGTTAAACTCCGGCGAGATTCAAAATAATAAATCAGTCCAAATAATCAATAATATAATAGCAACGAAGAGACACAAACAGTGATTTCAACAACACAAAAGGCAGCGGGCAGCGGCGGGATCGACGAGAACAGTGGGTGGCGATGAAGGTTCGCTGGCGAGTTGCAGTGGCAGTGTTGGGTGTTGGTCGACGGGAGCAGGGGTGTGGGGATGAGAAGTTGAGAGGGGTGCGACTGAGGGCATGCTGTTGTTGGGCGGCTACTGGGTGTTTAAAAGGGGGTTCGTCGGAGGTTGGAGCTCCGGCGAAGGGCGGCGGCGGCGACGGGAAGGGTTAGGGAATGAGGAAGATGAGTGGAGAGGGAGAGGGCAGGGGTGTGCGGCTGAAGGTGTTGCTAGGGGGGTTCGCCGGCTGAGGGTTGTGTGCGGTGGTCGGCGACGGGAGAGGTGAGAGGGGGAAAGGGTGAGGGAGACAAAGGGTGGGGGTTGCTGATGTTATGAAGATTAGGAAGGAGTATAAGTTTATTTTATAGGATAGTGGGTTAGGGTTTGGTATTTGGGGGGGGGGGGGGGAAATAAAAGTGGGGTAATTTTTTGGGGGGAAAATGAAAAATGGTTTTGATTTTAGGGGGGAAAATAAAAAATGAAAGTTTGGGTGAAATTAAAAATGGTGTTGGATTGGACTGATTCAAATTGTGTCTTGGACTGGACTGATTTGACAAAATGCAAGGCGGGTTAATTATTTAAAAGAAAAATTATTTAAAAAAATGCAACATTATTAAAATGCAAATGTCGACGCAATAATAATAAAATACAATATTTTAGCAAATGTTTAATGCCTAATTAAAAGTAAAAATGGAATGCCAATTAATTATTTAAAGAGATGCAAATATTATTAAAATAAAAAACATAATATTAACAAAGACATAATGCTTAATTTAAAATAAAGAGATGCAATGCATTTTGTGAAAAAATAAACATAGAATATTATGTAAAAAATGCAAAAAATGATGATTAAAATGCGGTGTCTTAAAACACATAAAATTGCAACAAATATACGAAAAACGGGTCAAAATTGACTGTCAACAAACACTTAATACACTGTAATATACTACATTAAACTAAACTAGGAAAGAAATTAAATAGGGATTAGGGATCTTCTTCTGTTGGTAGCTTAATCGAGATTGGGGCTTGAATCTTCCACTCTACACTCAATCACACCCACAAACCCCAGAAAAAAGAAAGTTTTAGACTAATAGGACTCAAATCGGTACTTAGGGTTCCACTTAAGGGCTTGGAACCTCAGATCCACTCAAATAAATCCTTAATTTAGACGACTAGGTTAAGCTCGTGAGTAATCAAAGCTCAAAACTCAAATCGTTTACCCTGGACAGTGAGGGGAGGGGTTCAACTTATAGAACCTCTCAAACCCTAGAAATGTGATTACTATAAATGTGGGAGAATTGATTTGGGGAAAAAACTTCCTCCAAAAAGGTTCTTCAACCAATAACAAGCATGAATTCAAAGCCCAAATGAGACAAGAATAATAAAATCGCATAGATAAAGATAGAGAGAGAGGGGCAACCTCACCTTGGTGGGGGGGGGGGGGGATGGTGTCTCTGCAGGATAAGGATAAGAGCAATCAATGCTCTTGCCCAAAGAGGATGAGTCAAACTAGGCATAAAGTAACATACATACGCAGTGCGTCAATGTTGGCAACCATGGTCAAGATCGAGCAACAACTAGGGTTTCAGACCGAATGGCCAAAGGGAAAATGGGTTGGGGTTTGACATCTTACACCTAAAAGAGAAAGGTGGGCCGGGTCTAGGCACTTGGGCCTAGACTCAGCCGATTAATTTAAAAAATGTAACGGCCAAAACGTAATGTTTAGGTAAAAATAAACCTTTAACCACATTTTACAAATGTGGCCATATTTTAAATTAATAAACGACCCAACTAATTTTAATTATAGCCAAATTAAATAAAAATCTTCGAATTAAGCCCGCATTTGATATAATTTAAAAATTAAAATCTTAATGTCAAGTAAATGTTCTTTTTATTTAAGTATAAAATGATTTAAAATTGAAGTGTAATTTCCTTATCCTATTTAATTAAATATTTTCCCGATTTGATGAAATAAAATATTAATTTTTCTAAATTAATAATTTTAAGGTAATTAAATTTATAATTAATCCTTAAAATTCTAAAATCATAGTTGATGATCAAAATATTTTAAAATTAGGACATGATATATAATAAATATACCAAATGATATTTTATCAGATGAAATGATAAAATACTTCCGGGATAACTTTGTAAAATCTTGTTCATCTTGTAAAGGGTATATTTCACTCTGTCTGTGAATAGAAAATCCTGAATAATTAAATAGAATTATTTAGAGGGTAAAAATTAGGTATCAATAGTTGCATCGGTTGAAAGAATGGAACATGTAACATATATCACGTGAGCAAAATAATAAAGAAAATGCTTTGACAAACTTGGAATCTTTCATAGAGGCTGAGAAGTTTAACTCCGGAACAGTGGTGCAATTTTTGAACTCCGCAATAGATTATGGACATGGTGAGGTGAACTCCACGAGCTTGACTTGGGACAGGCGGAATAAGTACATAAACTATCTTCAAGATGGGAAATTATCCAGTGATCTGAAAGATTCAAGGGCACTTCGTACTAAGGCAGCTAGATATTGCATGGTTGATGGCCAGTTGTACCGAACTTTATTCTATGGTCCTTTAGTAAGGTGCTTAGGGCCCGGAGAAACGAACTTGTGGAAATCACTCAAGAGCGGAGTTGTTGATCCAAAAATTGATTAGAGCAAGATATTACTGGTCACAAATGGAAGAGGATGCCAAACACTTTGTTCGAAAATGTGACGAACGTCAAAGACGTGTCACGTGACCCATGGAGGACTCATAAGGTCCATATACCCATCCGATCCCATCGGATACCAGCTCTAAGGCTGAAGTGTCATATCGGTTATCATTAACATAAACATGTATCATATCTTTTAATCCTACTTCCCAAGTCATTCTCAGTGATTCACCAGTAATCAATGTCAAGTATATATAATGTAGGAATGAGA
Organism: Przewalskia tangutica; assembly: GCA_029844215.1. Taxonomy (NCBI): domain Eukaryota; kingdom Viridiplantae; phylum Streptophyta; class Magnoliopsida; order Solanales; family Solanaceae; genus Przewalskia; species Przewalskia tangutica. The sequence continues at coordinate 154,033,313 of CM056719.1, forward strand.
TGGATATGAATACACCATGCAATCAGCATATAGTTTATCAGGTGTTGAGTATGAAATTGAATATAAAATAACGCACTAACTCTGTCTATGAAGCCTATATAAGTACCTATTACTGAACGACTAATACATGTGTTGGGACAGGGCCCCGAGCTACCCATAATCTCTGACATCAATATAATTACTACACCTAACTTAGCTCCAGGTAAAATTGTAGCTTGCAACTCTTTCGTTGAATATCTGTAATATCTAGCGAACCAGTCTACTAACCTGTACAATTGAACCTATAATGTGAAATATAACAAATGCAACTCCCCCGACAAAAGGGACGTTAGTACAAAAAATTATACCAATTCCGTAAGGCAGACTGAAATAATCATATGAAAGAACATTAAGTGTAAGGAGAGATAGGGAAGAATCAACCTGAAACTCTAAATTTCTATTGAGGGTCATAATATGCACATGTATACTATATATGTGTATATAATGTATATATGTATCGAACATTTATGAAGGTACGATCATGGAATCAAGGAATGTGTGGTTCTTTGAAGACACGTTCCCATATAAAGAAAACAACATAACCTCTCACAAATGAAGTTATGAACAAACCTCTGAATATCTAGGAGTGGCTGACTACCTAAATCCAAACGGTTCAAATCTAATGAATTCTGAAGTGGCTGATTATCCGGAATTCAGTATTCCAGATTCTCAGGACTTGGAAGATTCAGAGATGGAACCAAGGCGAAGCAAAAGAGCCCGGAAGGACATGTCCTTTGGTCCAGACTTTGAAGCTTATTTGGTTCAAGATGAACCACAGACAATCTCCGAAGCATTGTCAGCTCCAGAAGCACCGCTCTGGAAGGAAGCTTTAGAAAGTGAGATAGAATTCATCTTGCATAACCACACTTGGGATTTGGCTGAACTTCCCCCGGGACACAAACCTTTGGGTTGTAGGTGGATCCTTAAACGGAAGTTAAAGGCAGATGAATCTATTTACAAGTACAAGACTAGGTTAGTAGTCAAGGGCTATCGCCAAAAAGATGGTCTTGATTACTTCGACACCTACGCTCCGATGTCCAGAATGACATCCATGCATGTGTTCATAGCTATCGCCGCCTTGCGGGATCTTGAAATACATCAAATTGATGTCAAGACTGTCTTCCTAAATAGTAATTTGGAAGAAGAAATATATATGGACCAACCCGAGGGGTATGTGGTTCCAGGACAAGAGACAAAAGTATGTCGGCTTGTCAAATCATTGTATGGACTGAAACAAGCCCCTAAAAATGGCACGAGAAACTTGATAGTACCCTACTATCAAAAGGGTTTGCCATTAATAAGTGTGACAAATGTGTTTACATGAAAGGAAATGTCGATTCGTTCGTCATGATATGTCTTTATGTAGATGACTTGTTGATCACTGGTAGCCGTCCTAGGATAATCCTAGATACTAAGAACATGTTAAAACAATGTTTCGACATGAAAGATATGAGGGTCACAGATGTCATCTTAGGGATCAAGATCTCTAAGACATCTAATGGACTGGTCTTGTCTCAATCTCACTACATCGAGGATATGCTGAAGAAATTTGAGATGATCGGCAGTTCACCGGTAACGATACCATTGGATAGAAGTCAAAATATTGACAAGAATCTTGGTGTACCCGTACGCCATGAGCGATACACAAAGGTGATTAGGAATTTGATGTATGTCACAAACTGCACTCGACCAGATATCGCTTATGCAGTCAATAAATTGGCTAGGTTTACCCGAAATCCAAGTGAGGATCACTGGAAAGCGTTGAATAGGGTACTACGGTTCCTGAAGTTCACAATAAAATTCGGGTACACTATTCAAGATATCCAGCTGTACTAGAGGGGTACAGTGATGCAAACTGGATATCTGATAGCGAAGACATCAAGTCCACCAGTGGATATATTTTTATAATCGATGGTGGAGTTGTGTCTTGGAAATCCTCTCGACAAACACTTATTTCTCGATCCACGATGGAGTTGGAATTTATCGCTTTAGACAAAACGGGAGAAGAAGCTAACTGGCTTCATGATTTTCTAGAGGATGTCCCATGTTGGGATAAACTCATTTCTTCTGTAATGATCCACTGCGGTAGTCGGCTCTAGGAAGGGCACGGGAGTTCTATGTACAACGGCAAGTCTCGTCATATTCGACGGAGACATGAGTATGTTAGGCGGCTGATCACCCCGTGTGTTATTTCCATTGATTATGTAAAATCAAAGGAAAATATCGTAGATCCCTTGACGAAGGGAATGACCAGAGATCAGATGTACTGCATGTCTAGGGGAATGGGCTTAAAACCCAATCAATAAGAACTAAACTAGTGGACACCCAACCTTACAGACTGGAGATCCCAAAAATAAGGTTTAATGGGAAAACTAAACTGTAAAGGTTCAGTTGAGCGCTTCGGTGGAAGAAAGAGCACTTCGGATAATGATTTCTTCTTAAGAAACATAATCCAAGGTCGTTTCCGTGATAGACATAAAGTGATGCCTACAAGAGGGGTAAAGGATAAGCTTTCAAACCTTTAATGATCATCAATACTTGAGGTTAGGTTGGAGAAATTTTTAATGGTTCCTAACGCTTGTGTAGCGAGGTATTGCAGGATACCTTGTAGGAGACCACCTATTTAAGTGCGAGGACATGCCGCCTCAAAATAAACGCACTTAAGAATTCAAGTGTGTCCACGGCCCACGATGGACAAAAACATAAAGAAAGGTTGAGTAGGAAATGTGTTGTGTTGGTACCATTGTCTTGGCATATATTAAATACTGACGGTTCAAGACATCACGTTCACCGCGCAGTAAATATGTCCGATGGTATACTACTATGGAAGGTTCAAAGCTCCGGCTACCTCTCCAGATGCATCATCGATCCGCTGTATGATTGCTAGAAAGGCACCATGTGCGTGCGCCAAAATCTCTTCCAAGAGGGGATTGTTGAAAATTTATTAAACGTGAAATAAAGTTTATCCTATTAATTATGACTCGAATAATTGGGGTCCCGCACGTCGAAAACATAATTTCCACACACGTGCACATAAAGTGTCAATGATCGTAATTTCGTTAATGAAAGATATATTGGTACGCATACAAATTGTTTGAGACGTAAAATAATAGACGATTATTGGCCAAATAACAATGGTTTCACGTTGGTAAACGAAGGTAAGACGTGTATAAATTGTAAAAGATGAAACGAGTCTGAAAAATGTCGCGGCGCCAAAGAGCCACGACGCCTCCCTGTAGGGACGTGGCTCCGGCGACGCCCGAAACTCTCTGAAGTTTCGGCGCAACCACGCTGCGGACGTTTGCATTGTTGGAAGATTTAGCAGCTGTAATGACTTTGGAGCATTAATTCTCCATTATTTGGCTCATGAATTCAGTCATTATTTGGCTGAATTATTACTCCACATTCATGGCCATTATATGGTCTTTATTGGTCATTACTTGGCTATGTGGAAGATCATCTTCTCTACACTATAAAATGGAGCCTTGGGCTCATTTGGAAAATGACTACACACTTAACAATTCTCTGAAATTGTCTTCCTCTCTTGCAATAAAAAAACAGTCAAAGATTTTTCTTCCTAAGCGAACACTTGAGTTCCCTTTGCTCATTTGTTTGATTGTTGTTTTATCTTGGGAGATAAATTGTCATTATACCGTTGAAAAGATATACGACACAATATTATCTTAAGGATAGATTGTTCATCCAATCGATTCAGCAAGACAATTTACTTTGTTCATTTTCAGATTCTAACATATTATTGTTGTTGTTACATTCTCATTTCCTTGTTACTACATCTTTGTTCCCACAAATTGAACCCCAATATAGAGAGATTTTCCTAAAACACCTTCTCTCCTTTGATGATCGAACGAGACTGATACTTTATAGTATAATGTGGTTAGTTTCTACTTTGTAGGGTAACGATATAAATGCAAATGTGAAGGGCAGCGAACTAAGTGACTCTTTTTCTGGTGTGGAATTAACCAAAAAAAAACAACTGAGATGCCAGAAAAGTTTCCACAAGAGGGAGCAATGCTTTTGTATTGTTTGTGTCTGATTTGGCGTGATCTGTGAACAAAATTCAAAACAAAAAAAATAATACAAAATCTAGTCACATAAAATTCCAACTATATGGCCCAAAATTATGTACTTCGTGTAGTGTCAGTATTCCATCTTTTGTTTGCAACTCATAACCATTTCTTTTTAATTTTCCATCTGCTCTCTGCAAGGGGGACCAAAAATTACAAGGGGGACCAAAAATGTACTAATAAAAATAATACTCCATCTGTTTCAATTTATGTGAACATTTTACTATTTGATGAGTCTACGAAGCGGTTTTTTATTCTTACATTTTTTCTAAATTATAAATTATCATGACTTATAGTACTTTTAACGTAGTTTCTAAATATATAAATTTTATTTTTACAAATTTGAAAAATCTATGTCTAAATTTAAGGTTAAATATTGACCCTCAAAAGATTCACATAAATTGAAACGAATTAATTATTTGAAAAGACTTTTTAACATTTCCTACTTTTGATTTAGCATCATTAATCTTTTAGATGATCTGTCAATGAAAACGATGCATTACAGCTGTGGCATAGTTGTAGCAACGGGTACGTTATGGCGTTAATCCATGACATTAATTACCATAAAAATATTGTACACCAAAGATTGTGATGGGCGGTACCTATTCAGACCGACCAATTTACCTTTATCAGAAAATTACATTGTATATAAGGATATGAAATTCTTATATATATATATCATATTTTGAATTTTTTTAGATGAAAATTCTACTCCGCCACTTATAAGTGGTGATTGGTGATTAGTTCAATTTTGACGAATTCAAGTCCCGAGAATATATAAAGACCTTTTTGAAGGAACATTATACCTCCTAATGTAGAACGATTTAATGTGAATCCGGGAATCGAGTCTAATAATAATATTAGACATTAGATGGAAAACCAAATAATATTACCACAAAAATGTTAGCCAAAAAAAATTATAAAAAAGATTATGGGCACTTAGGGGGGAGCAAACATGATTTAAGGTAAATTATTAAAAGAATTTGATTTTTCTTGGTATCTCACCTGGTGTTCAACACCTGCATTGGAGTCCGATTATATCCGAATTTGTGGCGCGTAGAATCCATTTCTAGAGAAAACACTCTCTATCAAGAATTTTGTCATACGTGGGGCTCGAAGAACCCGAGACCTCTGATTAAGGAATAAGTAGTCTCATTCACTCCACCACATCCTTTTATGATAAAAGAATTTGAGTTTTACACACAAACGACATAAAATATTATACAATTAAGCTGTTACTTCTAAGATAATTATAAGTAGATTTTTATGGCTAACATTAATTTATGACTTCATAAAAATGATTTTAAACAAAAAATAGACTATCAATATATAAGTTAATCCAAAAAGGAATTGACAATGGTTTTCATGCCAAAGGCAAAAGACTTAATTACGAATAATTAATACTAACATAAGGTCCCCCTTTCACTATTAACTTTTAGCAAGAGTACTATCCTTATTCAGCCATGCTCAGCTAAGTTTTCAGAAATGCACATCTAGAAGATCCCATCCACTTCATTGCAACTATAGGATAATATAGTGGTTTTGCGCTTATCGTTAGTCAGAGTTTACTCGCTTGTACTGAAAGAAAGAATGGCCATGCCTTCACAACAAAAAAACTATACTATAATACTAATAGTTTAATGTCCAAAGTTTTCTCTCTGTTACACTTTGGTCCTATATTTTTTAATCATAAGCAAATCGTCTCATATTTGATGTTCATTAATGGACGTACATTATAAAATGAATGAACTCCGTGTATCATCTTTTAGGGGGAACAAAATGTCTAAAATTACTCATCAACTTTCGACTATTATTTCAATTTTCCCTCAAGTTGGAGTTGTTAGTCATTGTGTTCTTAACCAGAATTTGCAATGCTTAAACAGAATCAAAGAAAAGATAACGTTCAGCATAAACTTATGTTCCGAGTTCACAAAATTCATTGTCCTTAAAAATTAAATTCTCTCACAGTATCCGAGGTATAGGATTATTTCCTCCCAAGACCAGAGTAATCAAATATTTGACCAACTCTTTAAGGCCTCATTTGTTTACATTAAAAGACGTCTGAATCTGAATATAATATGTTGTTTCTAGATCTGAATACTGAATGATTAAGATTGTTTGTTTTCAATATCTGAATGTGTATATGAAATTAACCACAATATCTATAAAATATTATAAAAATCTCATTTCAGTAAAATAAATTTATTTTTTGATAGAAAATAATAATTTGAATATTTATATTTGACTAAAATTTTGAACTATATCCATTTTGTTTTCTATAAATATAAAATTTTAACTATCTCAAATGCAAATGAAATTTATGTATCAATATATTAAATTATTGTAACAAGGTAACATGAAATTTTTAAGAATTTGTGCTTATTACTAAATGGTAAATCTTTCAAGATATTTTGTAGTAAGAAACTTAGTTAAAATAAGATAAGAAAGGAGGAAAAATTCGAATCCTCGACACAATTTAAGTGCGTTCTATGTTAATTTTTGAAGCTTGATATTATGAATTTAGTTTCAAATTTGATTAGAGGGTTATGTAGTATTATTTTTTTCAATTCGTTGGTATTGTCTCGAGAAACACTATTTTGAGCGTTATTTTTCTTCAAAGATTGAGAAATGAAGCTAGGGATTTTATTGAGAAGATGGATTCACTCATTTTTAATTTTTCTGGTGCAAAACAGATCATGAACTGGGTAAAAATATATAGAATTATAAATAATTTTTTTGACAGATTCAAAAATCTTCAACAAATATTTTTGTTGTTACAGTTAATAAATTAATATTTGCGGCAACAAGAGTTCTTGATAATATTTGGTTGAGAAAGATAGTTAGAGGCGCGTGAATTTTTTTGTAAAATAAAAAGATTATCTTAAATGAATCTGAATAGTGTTGTTAAGACTCTGATTCATTCAGACCCTAAGAAAAGAAAATAACTGAATTAATGGGGTGAATTTCAATTTTCATTAAGTGCAAACAAATAAGATCGATTATTTATAGCCGACAAAAAATTTAACTGAAACAAAATTATTCAATATTAGAATATACATACACAAATTTAACCCTTTTCGATTTATATAGAATGTCCATGTCTGTATGAGCACTATGGAATTTCATAATTAGACTTCATCAGTAGATCACTTTGTAAAGGAAATAATAAGTATTGAAAGTGCTTTCATGAACTTATTAATGTTGTCTACCAGGCGTGGGAAAGAGCAAGATTACTAGTATTAATTACCACAATTAAGCAGAGCATTTAGCTACTAATTAAAGCTGCTTTATATCCAATCCATAATGGAAGTCAACCTCAATAACCCAGTTTTTCTAATGATCACCTAAATCTGATCTCAAAATTGGAGAAAGAGTGAAAAGTTCTTTTATTTAAAGGGTTTTTATGGTAATAATTTATATGTTTATATCAATACAATAAATATATGATACATGTTTTTATATATATTTTCATCACAACATCATAGTTAATTGTTAATTGTCATACATTGCATGTGTATGATCTGCGATAGAAGGCAAGAAATCGAGAAGAAGATTGGAAGAAGAAGAGGTGAAGAGGAAGAGTAAGATGAGATGGTCGAGAGTCGGTTTGGGAGCAGAAAAGAAACCGCCCTTCTGATATTTTTCTCATTACCACAAAATGAACTTTACATTCCTATATATACAATTTTGCTAACCACCTCAATTAATCACTAATCTCCCATGACTAAATTAATGACTTAATACAATTAATCACTAATCCCTCATGGTACTTTTGTGCAAATAGTTAATACTTCTACACCCCCCCCCCCCTCAAGTTAGGAGTGATGAAAATGTTTTTCATTCTTAGCTTGGACATCAAGAACTTATGTTCTTCAATGCTGACATCCTTGGTAAACAAATCATTGGTCGCCACAGGCGGATGATATCGCATCAATGAGACCAGCCACAATCTTCTCCCTTATGAAGTGACAATCGATGTCAATATGCTTCGTACGCTCGTGAAAAACTGGATTGGCCGTAATAAGAAGGGAAGAATGACTATCTGTATGCACTGGAACGGGTAGTTCAACAGATACCCCAAGTTCTTTATAGAGGCCTTCGATCCACACCACTTCAGCAACATCAGCTGCCAATGCTCTATACTCAGCTTCAGCCGAGCTTCTCGACACAGTAACCTGTTTCTTTGACTTCCATACGATATGTGATGTACCAAAAAGAACCAAATATCCAGTAATGGACCTTCTGCTGTTGGGACAAGACCCCTAATCAGCATCATAGAATACCTGAAGACTAGGGGAGGCAGTACTACTCAGAGAATACCAGCTCCTGGTGCACTCTTGATGTACCTGATAATTCGTAATCCTGCCTCAAGGTGAGATTGTTTAGGTGCCTGCATGAATTGGCTAAGACATTGGACTGAGTATGCAATGTCTGGCCTAGTATTAGTGAGGTATAGCAGTCTTTCAATAAGTTTCCTGTAAATCCCAGGATCCAGAAGTAGTGGATCTTTCTTCAATGTGATACTCTCACTGTCACCTGTTGTTGTGGTTGTGGCAATGTGTTGATCAAGCTCCAAAGTTGTCAGTTTCTGATGCATTTCCATGGGAGAGAAAGATGGTTTAGCCCCTGCTAATCCCATATCAAAGATCAAATCCAGGGCATACTTCCTCTGATGCATAACAATTCCCTGCTCACTCCTTGCAAATTCAATGCCAAGAAAGTACCTCAGTTCACCAAGATCTTTTATCTTGAAAGCAGTCTGCAAAATTTCCTTAGTAGACTGAAGTAAAGCTCTATCATTTCCACTAATCAACAAATCATCTACATACTAATACAATGGCAATCTTCCCATCTTGGTGCTTGGTAAACAGAGAGTAATCTCTGAGGCTCTGTGTGAAACCAGATTCAGTTAATGCTAAGGTTAATTTGATATTCCGCACTGTGGGATGCTTGCTTGGGCCATATAGGGACTTCGCGCCAGTACACTCGACATTCTTTATATGATCAAAACCTTACGAAGTCATTTAAGACTTCTTCAAATAAATCACCTTGGAGAAATGCATTATAAACATCCATTTGATATATGATCCACTACTTAGCTGCTGCAATGGAAATGACAGCCCTGACTGTGGCCATCTTCACAACATGTGAAAAAGTCTCTTGATAATCAAGTCTTTCTTTCTGGTTATACCCTTTTGCAACTAGTCTTGCTTTAAATCTTTCAACCTCCCCAATAGCTTTGTATTTGATCTTATATACCCACTTGCAGTCAATGAGTTTTTTTCCCTTAGGCAGTGGCACCAGCTCCCAGGTGTTATTCTCCTCCAAGGCTTGAATTTCATCTTTCATAGCCTCAATCCATTTGACATCCTTGATGGCCTCCTTATAGCTGCATGGCTCTGTGATAACTGAGGACTTGGCTATGAATGTCTTATATCTGAAAGAAAGATCAGAGTAAGACAAGCCTGCAGAAATAGAATATAGACAGTTAGTGGATCCTTTTTGTGTGACATAATCCTTATGCCAAATGGGAGGTCTACTAGCCCTTATTGATCTTCTTAGATCAGAATCGTGGCTTGCGATCGCTCGAGTTACGCACATTTAAATTTGATGGTCAGATGTCAGAATACAGGAGTGATCTCATTCTCAGATGTACCATCATGGTCTAGACAAGTACCAACTGCAATATCCCTTGGATGAACTAGATCATCATAGCAAAATAGATTATATGTGTTAATAGACTCAATCTCAGCACCACTATTATTTTTAAAAGGAAAGATGTTCTCCATGAAGACTACATCTCTACTCATGAATACAACTCTATTATCTAAATCATACAGCTTGTACCCCTTTTGTACTGAACCATATCCCAGATGGACAGATTTCACTACTCTAGGACTGAATTTATCTTGATTAAGAAGATTAGTTGCAAAACAAAGACTCCCAATTACCCTTAAATGAGTCAGTGAAGGCGCAAATTTGTATAATCTTTCAAAGGGAGATATATATTTCAACACATAGGATGGAATTCTATTTAAAATATATATTGCACCTTCAATGCAGAACCCCCAGAATATATCAGGTATGCCCCTTTGGATCTTGATAGCCCTTGCTGTCTCTAAGATGTGTCTACGTTTTCTCTCAACTACCCCATTCTGTTGAGGAGTGTAGGGACATGAGCTCTCATGTACCACACCATGCTGCTGAAATAACTCCCTACAATTGCTATTAAAAAATTCAGTCCCATTATATGACCTTACTGTCTTAATCTTAGCTTCAAACTGTGTATTCACTATTAGAACGAAGTTCTTAAGCAATGTAAATACATCATATTTTAATCTCATCAAAAACACCCAGGTCTATCTAGAGAAATCATCCACAATTGTAAGAAAGTATTTCATTCCATTATAGGTACCAACTCTATATGGTCCCATACATCCATATGTAATAGTTGGAAAGAAGTAGAAGTTCTTGTTGAACTAATAGGAAATGGGATCCTAGTTTGTCTTGCTATAGGACATACTTCACAATTATGAAATGTAAAAGAATTATCCTTCTGAAAACAAGGTATTTTCTTTAACACATTCAGTGGCACATGACACATCCTCTGATGCCAGACTGCATCGATGACGCCTTCTTTGCGTCGATCGCCTTCTTGTATTGCTAGACTTTGGTATGACTTATTTCCTTTATTATGTTTATTCAGACTCAATATGTATAATCCATCCTCCTCAGTCCCAATTGCTCTCACCTTCCCAGATGAGATATCCTGAAATATGCAACATGTGGGAAAGAAATTGACACTACAACTCAGTTCCTTTGTCACTTTAGAGACTGACATCAAATTGAACGGAAAAGTAGGGACACAAAGGACATATTTTAAGACATCACCTCCTCATATGATGCAGGCACCTATATGTGATATCTTAGTCGACTCTCCAGTGGGCAGCTGCACTTTACCTGCACCCTCTACTAAATGTTTGTTATGTGGTTCTTATTGATCACCAACCATATGGTTGGTGGCTCCTGAATCTATTATCCACTTAATTAGAGTCTGTGTATCAAAGTTAGTACAGATATCTGCCATATTAGCTACAATGTTGTTTGCCTACCAGATTCTGACTGACCCTTAAGTAGGCTGAGCAGCTGCTGATGTTGCTGAGGTGTGAACTGGTGTGCTCCTCCCTGTCCCATCTGTTTCTTTATAACATTCTGACCTCTGTGATTTTCTATGGAATTCTGACCTGCATATCCTCCATGTCCAGTGTCCTCACAGAGAATTTCACCTCTAGTTACCATGTTTGCCTTCTTCATGTTGTTCTGTGTTGAATCCTCTGGATAGCCATTCAATCTATAACAGTCTCTCTGCACATGTCTTGTCCTTCCACAATATGTGCATTTCTTTAGTCTGTTACAATCTATCTTCTTATGTCCTTTGATATGACAGAAGTCACATATCACATTCGAGTTGTAAGACTTCTTCTGTCTATAGATCTCACTGCTTTGTTTGGTTGCAGTGAACATATCAGAAGAATCACCACCTATTTCATGCATATTTCTCTGACTAGTCTCAGCCAAACACCTCTGACTCTCCTCCTAGTTTATCATAACATAGACTTGGTTTAGATTAGGCAACTGACTCATCAACAATACTTGACTCCTTACATGACCATAAATGTCGTTAAGCCCCATTAAGAAATGCAGCATTCTTTGGTATTGAATGTGATCTACAAAGTCATTGGACTTAGCACAACAGTTTGGTACAGGTATGATAGAATCATATTCATCCCATAAGTCCTTGATCCTCGAGTAATACACTGATCAGAAGATGTTCCATGTCGCAATGTAAAAATATCCTTGTGTAATTGAAATGCTCTAGAGCTATTGACCTTGTCAAATCTATCTCGCAACTCCTCCCATATTAGATGAGAATCTGAGTTAAAAAGCATTCCATTCAACAAGCTTTTACTCACATTCCCCATAAGCCATGATACTACAATGGCCTTACACTTTTCCGATAGATTTGCAAGATTTCTAGAAAAGTTTTCTTTCTTCACAGTTCCATCGACGGAATCAATTTTGTTCTTTTCCAATAGTGCAAGCTTCATCGCCCTGCTCCATATTGAGTAGTTATCCATTCATGTGAGTATGATCCAAACCGATAGTGAACCAGGGGCATCAGATGGATACATATTTAATGGATGATTGTCGCAAATCTTGCTAATGTTAAAAAAATAAATAAAATATTAAAAGAAAAAAAAAATGTAAAAAATAAAAAAGTGGTTTAAAATATAAAAAAAGAGTAAAAGGTTACCTATATGTTATTTGTTAAAAAATTAACTAATTAACTCCGGTTGCTTAAAAAAACATTAACTCCATTTTAATCTACCATTAATGTTGGGCAGAATTAGGTCACCTAACTATTTAATTCATTGAAGTATTTAAAATGTTAAGTTTAACTATTATTTTGTTAGAGATAACCCATAAATTATTAATCTTTTAAAAAAAAGGATAAAATAAAAGGTCATTAAAAATGTACTAAATAAAATAAATGCTAAAAATGTTAAAATGTTTAAAATGCTAATAAATCTAAAAGATGCTAAAATATTAAAATAAAAAGGCTTAAAAAATAAATGCTAAAAATGTTAAAAGCTTTAAGTCTAAAAAATAAAAAATATTAATTATAAAAAAGCAAAAAAAATAAAAAGGTTAAAAATAAAATGCTAAAAATGCTAAAATTTTAAAAGTGCTAGAAAAAGGTAAAAATAAATAAGGTGCTAAAAAGTGCTAGCATATTAAAGCTAAAAAAAAAGGCTAAAGAAAGGCTAAAAGCTAAAAAAATGTAAGGTAAATAAAGAAAAATTTTGAAAGTAAAGCGTGCTAAAAATAAGTTGCTAAAAAAAAAAATAAAAAAAGAAGTGCTGCTAAAAGTGCAAAGTGCTAAAAAAAAGTGGAATAAAATAAAAAAGTAAAGCTAAAAGGAAAAAGCTAAAATGCTAAAGAGGACAAATAACAACTGTAAAAATGCTAGGAAATGTTAAAAAGAATAAAAAGAGGTGTTAAATCTTAAAGGTTAATTTAAACAAAACTAGTTTTATTAAAGATGTATGCTGCTAGCTTTTAATTAATTATGCTTAAGTGCTTTTATAATTTTATATAAATTTATGCAAGAATACAGCTAAAAATATCTTTAGTATTTATTTTAAGAATTTGTTAGTTTTAATTAAAGATTAGAAAAAAATTTTTATGTTTTCGATGATTTTTTTAATAAAATAAAGAGTTTAAAAAAGGATGCATGTTTTAAGTCATAACAAATAAATTTTAAATCGTTTAAGAAATTATGTTTGATACAATTAAGAGTAATTGTAAAAATGAAGTGCAATCTGATTATATATTCTTTATAAAATATAAAATGAATGTTAAAAATATAAAGATATCCAAATAATTAAAGAATAAATGTAATTAAATTACATTTTCCGCGATAATGCGAACGAAGTTTAACGCCGATTTCGATCTTGAATTTTTACGTTAATGGTTTGAGTAGGATGTTTTTTGCTTTATTTGAATTTCTGATGTTCAATCTGGAAAAAAGAAACATTTGATGAAATATTTTGATGCTTTAAAACTTAAAGTGATATTTTCGATGATATGTTCATTTTTTCAAACTTTGATTTTAAATAATAAAATTAGTAATAAGAATAATTTTTCATAAATCCTTAAACGTGGAATAACCAACCTTAATAATTTTTTAATTTTAACGAACATGTAGGACAATTCAACATGCAGAAAAGAATAACGAGCGAACACAAAAAGTAATTTGGGGATTAAAAGAAGATTGAATCAACAAAAAGCGAGGAACAAGGCAAGCTTATAGACATAAATTTATTTGGCATAAACTAATCGTGTACCACGGTATGGACCTTTGGCTAGAATGGTCCTACGCACAGAAACAGGGGTGGGGTGTAATAGGCTATACCCTATTATTTGTGACTTTTTACAAAAGATAATGAATTTTTCTGAATTGCGGCGAAAATCTTTAAAGACGAAGTTAAAAGCAGTTATGACCAAAAGAAGTGTAAATTACCGAAAGCATTGTTTCTTGAAATGTTTCAATTCTGATCTAAACCCGATTCCTTTTTGCGCCTATGGTTTCTTGTTTGGTCTTGTATCGAGATATATGTTTAATATCTATCTATTAACATGTCATCTAGGCATAGATGAGACGAAGATATATTGACTATATCTTTTATTTCTTATCATCTACATCATATTATTAGTAGATCAGATGAGAACTTTAGCAATTAATAATTTAGACATCAATGTAATAAGCATCTAGATTAACTAAAGACTCCGTAGTCATAATTAATAATTTAGAATAAAAATTTGTGCATGATTTTAGCAAGTATCAATTGCATTATAACAAACAATACTTGACTATAACGCCACATCATCTGACTAAATACGAAAACCGTTAAGTAAGTACTAATCGATTGGAAAAGACTAAACATGCTTATTTGCGTGAACGTAGATTATATAAACCGTATTTTCTTAGGAAAGTGTAAAACAATGTTGTACAGACTGTGATATATTAGGATATGACTAGACAAGTTAAGCTTGTTTATATATGATATATTGTACATTAATTATAAGTAGAAGTAGATTAGGCAAGCCATAGCCAATCTGGTAGTATTTTACTATCCATTTATATTAAATATTTAAATCAACAATATATTCATCTAGATTTATTTAAATTAATCCAAATCAAATAGTATTTCTTATAAAATAATTCAAAGTAGAAGACTTACCGGGATCTTTTATAGTAAATAATATATTTGAATAAAGTTGATGAATATATATTTAAAAAATAAACGTACATATAGATGCGGAATACAAATCATTTAGCAATCCATTCATATCCGAGAGTTATATGAACAAGAAACCTTATCAAGCGAGACTAATTAGCAAGGCAACATCTGCAATTTAAATTTGCTTTACATTTTTATTACGTATGTTTATTATTTAGCTTTTAATAATAGCATACACATACAGCGAGAAAGATACGTTTATTACAAAAATTGAGACAATAAATCTGAATATTTTTATACCATAAAAACGCATTACCATAATTGAATGACAAATCGGAATAATACGAATATAATGAGTATAACGTAAGGACGAATAAACATTACACATATATTTCGCAGAGGGCGGGTTGAAAAAACATAATTAATATTAATTCGAGATTCAAAATTACCGTGGGAAGAAAGAAATGTTCACACCGAACGGCCAGTTGGAACTGTTGGGTTAACTGCGAACCGCAAGATGTTGTTCGGTGTGTGCAATAGACTAGTGTCGGGTGTGCCTCAGAACTTCTGGATGTTCTCCTGTGTGCTGCTTGGTTTCAGCGTCCGTTCTTTTCTTACTTCGTCCCCCTTTTGTTCCGATTCCTTTCTTCCATAATCTGATAGTATCCCCTTCGCGTTTAAATAATTTTGATTTTTATGATTTCGTTTGATTTCTTGCGTGTCGTCGTTATGAGAAGTTCAGGTCGAGATTCGTTTGGTTATTCGATTGATGGGTGGATGGATTTCGTGCGGTGATGGGCAGGTCGACGGAGAGGAAGGTGCGAGTGATGGGAGTCTGCGAGTTTGATCAGAGAGCTTCTTTGCGAGTAGGTTTTGTTCGTGGAAGCACGATTTGTTGAGAGATCATTTGGGCTGTCATTGTTTTGCTTTTGTTTCAGACTGAGCAAGCGGGTAATAAAAAGGCGTAGGCCCGAGCCATGCAGTGAAGAGCTGGGAATGGAACGCGAGGGCTGCTTTTAGAGGTGGCGGCAAAAGAGAGGGAGTCAATGTTGAAAATGTGGCGGATTAATTTAATTAGATTAAGTTAGTAATTAATTTTTTATATTTAATTTTTAATAGTTTAATTATTTTAATTAATTATTAGAAGTAATTAAGCTAGGTAAGTGTATTATTTTAATTAATTAAGTGATGATTAAGTAATTAACAAACGTTAATTATATCTAGGTGTGTTTTATTATATCTATTATTTAGGTTTTAAATAAATGCTGCTATTATATTTAATTAATGCTTAACTTATTTATTATCGCTATATTATTTATTTATATATTATATTATAATTATTCATTAAATTTAAATTAAATATGTTAATATTGTTAAATTTAAATCTTTGAACGTTACGATGTTATATTTATTTAAGCTTTTTATAAATTTAAATGCATATTAAATGCATAATTAATTTAAATTGATTTTTTAAATGATAAATTATTACTAACAAATAATCGCATGGCTATACCGACGCTATATTATATTTATTATTTTATTTTTTTTATTTATTATTTATTTAAAAAGAATAAAGCTTAAAGTAGTTTTATGCGGTATTAAGCGGGATAAATTTAAAACTTCTACTTAGCAGCGATGCCATTATTAATTATTTTATTTATGTGTATATTTAATTTTTTGTTGTATATTTATATAAAAATCCTAAAAAATTATTTTACAAAATTAGTGTAATTTTATGGTTAATGGCTGGACGGGAGGGTCAAAATTGGGTGTCAACAATGATTGTGATCGATAATAACCACTGCATCTGGTCTATCAGATGATATTCCCTCAACACTTCCCACCTGAAAATCCAGAAATCCAGAAATGTAATGAGTGTACACCAATCGACACGCACGCGTATAACTAGATCCACAATTGTGATTTACAATCACATGCAACCAAACAGAACAATAAATCCAGAGACGTAATGAATGTGAACAGAGATCATCAACTATGATCAACAATTACAAGAATCCAGATCAACATATGTGATCAATAGAAAAAATGTGATATTTCCACTCGCATACAACCAAATTAACGATTATAACAAAGACGATCCTCGATCCAAATATGAATTGAGACAATTAATAAGATCGATCCTCAATTCCGTAACAAAATTGATCGGTACTTCAGGAACTACCTCAACAACTCGATCTACCTGATTTCTTCCTCAAATTGTTCCACAAGCACATCGAAAACCTTGGGCTCTGATACCATGTTAATTGGCATACACTGCATGTGTATGATCTGTGATAGAAGGCAAGGAATCGAGAAGAAGATTGGAAGAAGAAGAGGTGAAGAGGAAGAGTAAGATGAGATGGTCGAGAGTCGGTTTAGGAGCAGAAAAGAAACCGCCCTTCTGGTATTTTTCTCATTACCACAAAATGAACTTTACATTCCTATATATACAATTTTGCTAACCACCTCAATTAATCACTAATCTCCCATGACTAAATTAATGACTTAATACAAATACAAATACAAATACAAATACAAATACAAATACAAATACAAATACAAATACAAATACAAATACAAGAAGCTAATCCTCATGATATTTTTGTGCAAATAGTTAATACTTCTACATTAATTAATAAGGATTCTTACCTTGATGTATGACTTAATTAATCATATTAATTTAGTGTACTTTGATGTAAACATTAGATACAACTAAATCTTTACCTTTCTATGTAATGTACATAGTGGAAGCTATAAATAAAGTTAATATTACGTCAATATGTTTGACTACACGGATAGACCAAAATATTTGTAATAGATCCAATCGTATCTTCTGTTTGGTGAACATTACGATATAATCTCTATATATTTATATTATAAGGAATAGATCCAAAAGTTAATCTCTATATTTTTGTCTAATATATGACATATAATTATAAGGAATTTACATTCCTAAAATGAAATTGATGCAAATTTTCAATCAACGTTAGTATTATAATTATTCTATTGCCAAACAAAGGCTTCTATTGCTACTAAAATTATGCTTGCCTTAGATCCAAAGTTAATAGAATCTGCATATTATTTACTGCGTTTACTACATTTACTTTGTTTAGATTTTGAAGACAACTATTAAACGTGAGCATCATTCGAGCATATCTAACTCCAATACCAGCCACAAACCTACCAAACATGAGTAAACTTTTGGAATCACATTTACTTCTTTATAATCTATATTATGTTTCCTTAATTTTATTGATAAATGATTTACAATAAATATAAGCTAGAATTTACTTTGATACAAATTAGGTAAATAATTAACCTAATTATAAAACGATTATAATTCCATCTAAAATAGGAGATATACAATTAATGAAAGAATATTTGAAAATATTCTATTACATCCCCGCAGTCGAAGCGGAAGGTTCTCGAACACTGAGACTGACTCGAAAATCATCAAATAGTATGCTTGAAAGTCTTTTGGTGAAGATGACGACAATCTGATATCTGTAAGGAACATGAAAGACACGAACTTGACCACAGATCATTTTTTCGCGAACAAAATGAATGTTCATCTCAATGTGTTTAGTGCGCTGTTGTTGGACATTGATGGAAAGATATATCGCACTAATATTATCGTAGTAGACCAGTGTTGCCTTTTGAATCGGGTAGTGAAGCTCAAGTAGAAGGTTACAGATCCAACAAGACTCAGAGACGACGTTGGCAACACCTCTGTATTATGGTTCTGCACTGGATCGGGATAGTATAGTTTCCCTTTTGGAAGACCAATGTAATAGGTTATCTCCGAGGAAAATGCAATAACCAGACGTGGAGCGTCGGGTGTCAGGACATCCATCCCAATCAGCATCAGAATAGGCAGTGAGACAAATGAGTGAAGATATGTATAGACGTTATCCGAAGTGAAGTGTACCTTGGACGTATCGTAAAATACGTTTGAGGGCATGCATGTGTGCTTCCGTCGGACTGTGCATGTGTAAGAAGATTTGTTGCACGACATAGGATATGTCTGGTCTCGTGAATGTGAGGTATTACAGGGGCCCATACAGACTATGATAGTGAGTCAGGTCTGAATATGAAGGGTCGAAATCAGTGTTGAGCTTGGAATTGGCGTCTATAGGCGTGTGGGATGGTTTGGAAGATGTCATATCTGCACAGTCAAAGATCTCTTCAGCGTACTTCTTCTGACATAGAAATAGGCCGCCAGAATGTCGAGTGACAGAGATTCCCAAGAAATAACTCAGAAGGCCCAGATCTTTCATAGCAAATCTAGAGGAAATGAGAGACATAATGGACCAGCGTAGAGCTTCAGATGATGTGGTGAGGATGATGTCATCAATATATAATAATAATAATAATAATAGATAAGTCATGTCTATACCCTTATTGTAGATGCACAGGGAATGATCGGATCTACTGTGTGAAAAAATGATAGAGGAAACATAATCGGTGAACCGCTGGTACCATGATCGAGGAGCCTGTTTCAATCCATAAAGCAATTTCCACAATACACACATAATCCAGATGAATAGGATCCCTGAAACTCATAGGCTGATGCATATATACCGTTTCATGAAGATCCAAATGTAAAAAGGTATTCTTGACATCAAGCTGATGAATGGGCCAAGACTTGGATATGACAATGCCGAGGATAGTCCGGATGGTTGCGGGCTTTACGACCGGGCTTAATGTTTCATCACAATCCACTCTCACTTATTGAGATCTGTCATCACCTACAAGATGAGCCTGTACCTCTCAAAAGAACCATTATATTTCTTTTTATGTCTAAACATCCACATAGAACTAATAATGTTAGCATCAGGTGGATGGGGCACTAGGTCTCACATTTTATTATCAATAAGAGCATTATATTCGTCAATCGTTGCAGCTTTAAAATTAAGTTCAGACAAGGAATCCTTCGGGTTACGAGGGATATGGGAAGGGACAACTAAAACAGAAAGGTTAAACAGTCGTTTATGTTTATGAATTAAATGCATGGCATAAGTTTCCATGGTCCAAGAGTGTATCTCAGGATACGGGGCGGGAGAGGGGTTTGTCGCCGGATTGTCGGGAAAAGAATGAAGGGCATGGGGTAATGGTAATGGCTGGCCGAACCTCGGTTTGCCGAGAGGTGGTTGCGGACACCCTGAGGCGGGATGTTCCGGGCCACCGTCAGTAGAATCAGGTGGGCAGCTAGTCTTGGATTAGTTGAGTGGTGGCGGGTGCCAGGGTCTGGGACGGTGGACTATGTAAATGTGAATTAGAAGAGGGTTTTGGACATGACGTGAAATAATAATTTTACGGCTCGACAAGTCATAGCACGAGTAACCATGATGATTGACAGGGTAACCCAAAAACACACACGAAGAAGACCGGGATTGGAGTTTGTGAGTGGTCGGATGGAGATGGTAACAAAGACATCCAAAAATACGCAAGTATTAGTAGGAGGGGTTCCTACAAAACAGAACTTGGGTGGACGACCATTGAGCTAGAGACTTGTTTGAGATTATATTTAAGAGATGGGTGGTCATGGAGAGTGTGTAATGCCAGAATTGAGGTGGAATTGAGGCGTGAGCAAGTAGGGCACAAATGAGGTTGTTTATGGTTCAGATTTTCCATTTGGCTTTACTTTGGGAGGATGTGTGAGGGCAGGAAAAATAAAAAGTAAGATCGTTTTTGGAGCAAAATTATTTTAATTGGTTATTATTGAATTTTCTGTCATTGTCACATTGAAAACATTTGATGCTCTTTTCAAAATATGTTTGTACGAAAGCACTAAATGAAGAAAAAATGGGGTAGACCTGTGATTCATTTCCAATTGGAAAAGTCCATAGAAAATTGAAATAATCATCCAAAAACAACGCATAATATCGATGGTCAGTCATACTCAAAATAAGGGGATATCCACAAATCAGTATGTATGACTTACCAAAGTATCATCCAATCAAGAAATACAATGCAAAAATTCGAGATCCTGAAGCAAGAAGGTATACTTTATATATTTATATTTATTGCTCAATAATATTTTTTGAATCTGGCATATGTTACTTACTCATATGCATTAATATATTTAGAAGTACTTTAATCTTATTCTACTTACATTAGTTGTCACTTTTTTTTTCAAATTTCTTTATTGTTTTTATTATTTTACTATGGTTTACAATTAACATTACATTAATTTTTTATTACATATGTAACTAAGGAATCCTGAAGTCTCCATAGATATGATGTATATAAATATCTCACAAATGCAAAAAGAATATTTGAAAAATGAACAAATACGAGAACTGAAATATATAAAGAGTTTTACCAAATTATCAAGGAATATTTTTATACTTGATTTAACTATTTATTATTATTATTTTATTATTATTATTTATAATTAACTTTATATTTATCTTTTGTCAAAGATGTAACTAAGAAATCTGGAGTTTCCATAGATATGATGTTTATAAATATCTCACAAATGCGAAATAAATATTTGAAAAATGAACAAATACGACGGAGAGCTAAAATATATGAAGGAGTTTTACCAAATTTCAAGGAATAATCAAATTTATTATGAATGTATAAGAGTTCTTTTGTTTTTACATAATTTACTATCTCAAGAGCACTGCACGAATTAAAGATTATTTTGTTTTATGTTATTTTGTTTGCATTTATTGTTTTCCCTTTGATATACTAACTTATATGCATGATGACTATTATAATTTTATTTTTGGTGCTACATATATGTCTTTTTCTTTTATATAGATAGATATATAGATCAGTATTTTCAAAAAATTATTTATTGTTTTAGTATATGCAACCTAAACTCTAAATTTATAAATAATAAAAAACAAGAAAAAGGTAGATGTGATACAATTGAAGCATATGTGATCTAAAATTCTGACTATGCTTAAGAATTTTTCATCATCTTGTTTCAAAATTACAATGATAGCAAGTGGCTTTAATTTTGTTCGCTTAAGAAAAATAATCTTTAATTTAATAAAATAAAATTATTTGTTTTAAAAAAAAAAGTTCTTTTAGATAGAAGTTAAAGTAATAATTTTCTATTTTTGAAAATAATAAGTAAACAAATAAAACTCAAAATATTATTGAAAAAATTGATCAAACCTAAAAGTGAAAATATGAATCATTTTTTGACAATGTCGAGAAATAAGTTGTCACACCCCAACCTTGGGGGTATGGCCGGCACCCTGCACCCAAAGGCCCGAGTGAACCAACGATAGTATCTGAAACATGTAATACGAAATGTGGACCGACAAGACTTTCATATAACCATAACAAGACAAGAATGTATGCACGCAGAAGAGTCCCAACACAATATATATATAGATAATCAAGACCGACAAGGCCACAAGAAGAGTACCCCAATAACGAAGGGGTCGACAAGGCCACAATATATATACACACACTGTACATTAGTCTGCAAGCCTCTAAGAGTGTTGTAATACATCAATCGGTCGGGAAAGGGTCCGCCATATCCCAAAATACTAGGAATATGTACAAAAGTACCTAATGACTCTTGTATGGCAACTCCGAGAGAGAAGTGTGACGATCACAACTGAACATGCAACCTACTGAGGAACGTCGCTCTGTCTATCCATACATGCGGACATGAACACAGTGCCCCAGAAAGGGGATATCAGTACGAAAGATGTACTAAATAAGTAAGGCAAATAACATATGTAAACAGAAGATATAACATAAGAGATATGGGAACATAAGTCAACCTGAAACTCATAAGAAGCCTCTCAGGGCATATCCTGTCACCAGTATGGATATATATATATATTTGTATATATATATATATATTTATATATATATATATATGTATATATATATATATGTATATATATATTTATGTGTGTGAATGTCTGTAAAATCAAGACACTAAACAGGGCTATATAATATAGTATCAAGTCACTCTGTAGGGAAATTCATATCATATATACCATACCCAGCCTCAATGAGGACTCGATCGTACCTGGTCCAGAAGTGAGACTCGGTAATAACAAAACCAACTGCAGTGGTGTGCACGTACAAGTGTCGTACCCGGCTGACTATAGCGCGGCTCAGTAAAAAAAATAGATATGTATTAATAAGTGCAATGTAAGATAGTCTTCAAAGGACATAGCATAACATGAGTGACCTATCATTGTTATCCTCCGACTATTGTTATTGGCGGTACGTTCATGAATCCCAATACAATAAATTTGGAATATAAAGAATGCAATAGATGATAGGGACTAGAAATACCCAAGGATTAGGATCAATTTATCAAGAAGGGCTTATTGTTATTTGATTTAACAAGATGGAACTCTATTAGAAGAAATGTTACGTTAAATCATGCCAAGAAGGAAAGTTGTGTTGGAACTTGTAAAAGAAGAAGAGATAAAGTGATCAAAATAAGCGTTGCAATTTTAGGCGTAGCGCCGCGGCGCCCAAGGACAGGGTCGCGGCGCCTGAACAGTGGAAAAATCCCGTCGACAACGCCACGGTGCCAAAACTTCAGAGAGCTCTGCAGATTTTATAGCGCCTCGGCGCTATGGGGCAGAGCCGCGGCGCAGGTGTCAGCGCCAAGGCCGAAGGACCGCGACGCTAATCTAACGGGAAAATCCAGTTTGAACCAAAAATTGTGTCTCTTCACATAAGGTCACAACCTTTGAGTGAAAAGTTGCCATGGACGAAAATTCATGCTATAAAAGTACGTGGATCACTTGTTAGAAGATTCACAACACAATACACATAACAATCAATCATTAAACACAATTAATGATCTAAGATTGTTGTTTGATCTTCATCTTATTCCCACAAGAATATTTCTGAAAACACATAAATTAAATTCGCCAGAAGTGAAGTTCTTGTGCTAGAACTCTCACTTAGATAGTTGTATCCTCAAGGCAGATGTCCGTATAACTACAACACAAGTGGGGATGAATTTTTGTCTTAGGACACTGCATCAAGCAGGCCTCTATCTACACCAAGTTAGTATGTGTTTAAGTATTTGTTGTACTTATTGTTGTTGATTTAAAGTTATCTTGAACTACTTGAATATTATTGTGTTTATTCATTGATGAGTCTAGATTGACATTAACAATCTAAGATAAAAATTCTCAGAAAATTTATTTTTCTGATTTGTTGAGTTTGCAAAATTTTCAGAGAATACTTTTTCCTGATTTGCAAATATGGATCAATCTGGATCATCAATGGTGAAAAACCATGTGGAGAAACCCGAGAAATTCAAGGGTTCTGATTTCAAACGCTGAAAACAAAAGATGTTTTATTTGACCACTCTTCATGTGACAAATGTATTGACTGTTAAGGCTCCAACGACATTGCCTGAAGGAGAAGGGGAGAATTCTCCTACTGATGTGGAGAGAGACGAAAGGCTGAAGGCTATTGAGACTTGGTGGAGCCAAGAGTTTCTTTACAAGAACTACATTCTCAACGCCTTGGATGATACTCTCTATAACATATACTCCACGTTCGGATCAGCACGGGAGTTATGGCAGTCATTGGAGAACAAGGACAAAACTGAGGGTGCTTGTTCGAAGAAGTTCGTCATCGGCAAGTTCTTAAATTTCAAGATGAGCGATGCAAAGCATGTTGTCAAGCAAGTGGAGGAACTCAAAGTCATTGTTCATGAACTAGAGGTTGAAGGTATGGGTCTTAACCAAAATTTCCTGTTGCTGCTATTATTGAAAAATTACCTCCTTCTTGAAAGGATCTTATGGTTTATTTGAAGCATCTAACGGAGGAAATGAGTTTTGAGCAACTGGTTCTGAGAATTTATCATCTCACATAGAGGTCTGTTTACTTGAGTCTTGTAAACGTACTTCACATATTGGGTCCGTCACCGGCGCCGTCTAGGAGTTCCGTGTGAACCTTGATTTGATCAAGTGCCGATATGTGAAGGCCTAAAGGGTCACACTAAGTCGATTGTCTTTTCGGTCTAAGGGTATATTGAGAGAATGTAAAATATCAGATTTTGAATCAAGATATTTTATTTTATAATAAATTATGGGATAATTTTCATTTGATGAAAATTAATTAATTAAGTCAAAATTAAATCTTGGATTTAATTAGAACTAAAACGTGCAGAAAATAAATAGATGAGCATGATGATGGGCCCGGTTCGATCGCCCATGCAATTTGATTTGGGTCAGTCTTGGCGATCCAAATCTGATTTGGTTTAGGGTTTCCTCCAATATATATTTGACACTTAACCCATAATTTCAGAAGTACTGACTTTTCCACTTTCTGAACTCAGAGTTCAGAAAATAAAATTCTTTCAAACCTCTGCCAAGATTTCCTAGCTTTCTTGGGCAAAGGAATATACCGAAGCAAGGCTTGCATCCGGATTGACAATCGCGTGCGCTCCCTTTAGTAAAGACTAACAAAGCTTAAAGTGTAAGTTTTCTTCCTGTCTTTGCAGATTATAATTATCGCATAATCGTACCAGAAGCGTTTGTTGAAGCAAGTAAGTTTACTCAAAATTTTAAACTTTCGCTGTGCCTTACTTGTGTGTTTTACGCCCAACAAATCCCTACAACTTTATCCTTAGAATCATTGTTCTATTCCAATCAGAATTCTTAATCTCCTATATTAGTCCTTCTGAATCTGTGATGCTCTTAGTTATCAGTTGACCATTGGTTCATTACGCCAACTCGACAATGTTTTCTTTTGTATTGTTATTTTAATACTTGCCTCAAGTATCATGATATATTTATTTAAATCTTACTCCGGAGACCAGCCAGGTTAGGGCTTACAAGTGATACTCTTTTAACTTGCTCAAGGGCGGTGCTAATACCTTCTGTACTATTACTTTACTGTCACTATAGTCTTGAAATTAGACCCTTAAACTTGTTGCTTGATGAAATGCTTTGATTAGCGCTCTCTCTCTTTCCCTTGACCTTTTGATAGGTTAAATTGTCCATATATATGATCTTACTATGTCCTGAAGGTTGTCACGTTTGAACTTTCTCCTTAAACTATAACATTTTGATTACTAAGGTATTGTCACTGAGTTCTGATCAGTAACTTTTTTCATAGTATTCTAGCTTCTGAACTAATCTCCCTCTCGAGGAGGACCACCCTTCAATTATATTATCTAATCTCGCCTTTTTTCACCTTTTGTTTAATCCTAAGACTATTATTTCCTTTATCGAAGACTCATAGGTCCCTGATGTGACTCATTCTAGAAAATGCTCTTACTATCAATAAGAGGAGCTCATCTTCAAGTTCGGTTGTTGTCGTCCAAAAGTATTCTGAAAGTTCTTGTGGTTATTAAGGATACCATGTCATACTCCTTAATACGTACTCACTACTACCAGTTCTAAGTCACATGTCTGTTCCCACCCGCTCTTACACATAAATGACCTCATTTCCATATAAATGTTGAATATATACATTACCACACATTGGCTTATCTCAATCATCCCCACCCGGGTTTCTTATATATCTAGCTTTAAATTCTGCTTCGGGTCTCAATCTTAGTTCTTTAATTACCCAACACAATTAATGATAAGCTGCTGAAATATTTTCTCATTAAATACATCCCCATACTCTGAAGGAATTTGCATTATCGATCAATCTCCCTGTAATATATACTCAATCGCTATAATTTGGAGTAAATCTCCTCCCTTGTTTCTTAGTCAACACCGCCTAACAATAAATGTAGTCTCATTGTCATGTCCACGTAGGGTTTTGGGTACCTTTAATTATCTGCAGTTATTATTCTTACTCTCATTCCCATTTTCGTTCTAACCTGAGTAGGGGTGTATATTTTCGGACTGGATCGTAAAGCCGGACCGGAACCGGTGGATTCCGGTCCGATCCTCGATCCTTCAAAATGTGGGATTCCGGTTTTTCGGTCCGGGTAGGGTAATAACCGGATTTTTCCGGTCTGGACCGGAATGAACCGGTATTTTTTTTAATTGAATTACCAATATTGAAATTGACATTCTCGGACACATTATCACAAAATTTGAACGTTGAAATCTATTGTATATCGCGAGATATTTAGCTTTGAAAATGAAAAAACGTAACGATTTGGGGGAAAGTGAAATTGATTGGCAAGATGGACATTTTTGGAGAAATCGGCTGAACTCTGTCCATTTGGGATGGCTCCGTCTCGAAAAAATACGCGAAATCAAATTTTTTTTAGGTCAAACGGACGTCCGAGCGCAAAATTATGACCATTTAAAGTTTCACTAATTTACAACTAGTTTACTTTCTTCTCTCCCTATCTATATTTTATGTCAATGCTTCAGGAATGTCCAAATAGAAAATATAAATGTGTTATGTGGTGTGTAACTTTAATTAATGAGTAGTTCAGTAGTTCGTATACGAACCAAGTACATTTGTTGATTTTTCTTTAAGTTAGTCATATTTAATGAAATAAAATATATTGAAGGATAAGGAAAAAAAATAAACATATTTAATGAGATTGATAAACGAACACATTGTTAAAAATTTACAATTAAAAAATGCATTTAAAAAAAACAGATCCAACCGGTTCCGATACGATTCTCGACCGATGTACACCCCTAACTCTGAGTACTATCTTTAATTACTCACCTTTATTTCTGGATCTCATAGCAATCAGCTTTTAATTCACTTTATACTAGCCCCTCGTGCCATTACCCCTTTATTTGGAATATGTCTAAGAATTGTGATCACATACCTATACAAGTTAGGACTTCAAGCTCAAAAATCATTATATCACTTGGCCCCTGCACTGGCTTTCTTCTAGGCTTATATACATCATATCTCGATGTAACCCAAATTATTCTTTCATTCATTGATTTTTTTAACAACTCCTCTTGGGCCTGCATATGCCCCCATCGTTGTTTATTCCTTATACTTTCTTTTTTGAGCCCCTTGGGTCTGGCGACTCAGAAGGACGTTACCTTTCTTTCCTTAGTATCGATACTTACATACCGTTGATAGTCTTAACATATCCGCAGATATTTGGATTATATAATCTTAATTATTTTGAAGTTCTTCACTGTAACTCTCTTATCCATTTACTAAACCACCATACGGGACTATGTCAATTCCTGTGTCGCATCATTTCCCTATTGGAGGAAAGTCATTCATTTAGCCTTAAAAGGTTCTTCTTTCTGGATAGTCACATTGTCACCTTAGCACCTTCCACAATTCCACAATCTTTTAATAACTTACCATTTATTCCAACATAATTTCTCCTTATTAGAGACTATTGAATCAATTATACATATAGAAGGCTACATTTTTATAACTGACATACTCGATTCTCAAAAGATCCCTCTTTATCTTCCAACCACATTAGTCTTTAGGGGCTTCTTTGTTAATATTCTTTGAAGGTCGCCCTTTCTGAAGTTTATACCTTTACTGTCCGATTACTTACCTTGCTAGTTTCAAATCTATGACTCGTATTCCACTTAACCAAGGAAACTTTCCTAATATCGATACTCCATAATTCAGGAGGCTAGATCGTATGATCGGTAGATTTCGTTAACATGTGGTTGTTCGAATCTCATAATAAATACTTAGCCTCGTAGCACATTCATTTTCACAACTTAGCATTTACTTCTCATTGCCTTCTAATTTACTTGGTTACGGAATATATTGCATTACTGTACTTTATTGTATGGCTCTCGGTCGTTTTTAATATTTACTCAAGTGTCCCACCTATGTTGGTACTATTCCTTTAATATCCACCTCATTTCTTATCTTAGTTCAAATAAACATTCCCTTATTTATAACTTT
This sequence comes from Przewalskia tangutica, assembly GCA_029844215.1. Lineage (NCBI taxonomy): Eukaryota > Viridiplantae > Streptophyta > Magnoliopsida > Solanales > Solanaceae > Przewalskia > Przewalskia tangutica. Next base: position 154,062,015 of record CM056719.1, read on the forward strand.
CTCTTCTTTAATTGGCCTTATCTCCTACACACTTACCATCTTTGCTTACTTCAGACAAAAGCTTTTCTGAAGAAAGCAATTACCTTACATACAAGGAATTCAACACTTGGCCCTCAGAGCGTCAAGATTATTAAAAAAATATATATTCATTTCCCCATTTTTGGGTACATCAAATATACATAGTCCAAAGGAGTGGCTTTGATATGACTGTACTATCTTCCCGTACTGCCTATACTAAGGCTTATTTTATCCTTTACTAAGTTCCCATATCTCTATAGGTTCTTCTCATTACGGTTCTACCATTATGAAAAGCAGGGTAACAATACTTACATTTTTTCCATCGGAATATCAATTTTCTTATACCCTCCTGCATTCAAGTACTCTGCACCTCCTTCTCCTCACTTTTCTTGAATCCAAAAAAAAAGATAGCTTTCTAGGCGTTCATTATCTCCTCTGTAACTCAAATATTCATACTCTAAGACGGTAGTATAACACTCGCACCTCTGGCGTATCAGTAACATGTTGAGGGGCTTTCATTTACTTGTCACGAATACTGACCGAAGTCTTCTAGTAACCGAGATTACTGGAACTGTATAAAACACGAGTTAGACTCAAATTCTTATAACTCAGCTCTACTGCATAATTTATGAGATGAAAGAATAGAAATCATACCTAAATGTCATGTAGTCTCCTGTTTATAAGTGCACAACACACTTATAAACAAGATTCTACTAAACACGACTTGTAGATTCCCTATGACAGACCTGCTCTGATACCAAGTTTTCACACCCCTAATGTTGGAATGTGATATAAGTACTGGATTATGTTATTTTGAATTCACCAATTAAGTAAAAAAGTAAAGTATTTTGATCACAAAAGTTCCTAAATAGTGTTAGGAAGAGGACATTTTCATCATCAAAAGTATAAACTATTGCTCCCTAGAAAAAAAAATAGGTTGGTTGCTTAGTATATAAGGTATAATATTTTAAAAGTTTGAATAAAGAAAAATTCAGACTATATTATTCACGATGAAAGAAAAATCTGTTTTTACCAATTATATTCTCTAATAGCTATAAATAATATAATATTATCAAATAATATAAAATATTAATAATTAGTATTTTTAAGCAAATAAAATATTTTTTTATAGTTAATTTTCTTTATTATCGACCGCGCATCGCGCGAATACGAATACTAATAACATTTTAAAAGTATTCCGTATAAAGATGAAACAATCTAATTTTTTTCACATAAGGTTAATTATGAATCTCTTCTATCCTATAAGGTATTGAAATAATCGCCTAATAGATGTGTCAAATTATTTTCGATCAGATAAAAACGTATTTACCTCCGATGTTTACAATAGTATCATGAATATAAGATACATATCTTGACATACACTATATCACTCAAATATTATTAATTATTAACATCTCACCTTAATTTCTCACTTAATGATGGTAATTAATTTTTAACTCACAAGCTTCAACATTCTTTTCAAGTGAAATCAGTTCAAACATATCTAATTTTGTTTTGGTTACAAATTAAAGGCTTACTATATAGTATATAATTATATATTGATATGTCAAATTGTCTAATACAAAAGGAGAGTGGGGCATCAACTTCGACCTCAAATGTTTTTTAACTTCAATCAAATATAGTTTAGACCCTCAAATATTGATAAATTTTCATTTTGATCGTTGTGATTTCTGCTTAAGCACATTTAAATTTTAATTAGTTGATATGTGAATTTCTTTTATCTTTTTTATTGTGAATCTTCACAACTTTAATGAATTATTAAGTGTTAAACTATGCAATTGTTGATGCATTTTGCTATATTTGTTCTATTAAGTACTCCATATTTGCGAGTAATATGGTTCGAAAAATAATCTAAAAATCACATATTCTTATAAAAAAAAGTACTTATTTCAATTAATTTAATATTAAATGCGCTTAATCAAGTATTACAGGCACCAAAATCAAGGGCCAAAAGTGTAATCATCCCATAATAAAAAGAACATGTTCTTTTGGTCAAATGTGTAACTTTTAAGTACAAACATGCATGAGCTTGGGAAATGATTGATTTGTGCCTTAACCACTCTCTCATCATTAATGTCCTTTGTCCCTGGAATTAAAATATTTTAACGTTTATTGAGTGATAATGTAATAGCCTTTTACTCCTCCATTTTAACTTTCACATTTTTTATTTACCTATCCCTTAAGAAATTATTCTCTTTATTTTATAATAAGTGATTTTTTAAATTATACACACCCTTTAAGAAAATGCTCACTCCTAGAAAATTAGGAGTGTTTTTACTATCTTACCCCTTATTAAATGTCTAGAAAAGAAAACATACGTAATGATTCTTGATAATATAAACAATGATAGTTTTGAAAGAATAGAATCAATTTCTTCTTGAAATCCTAAAACGTCACTTATTTTGAAACAAAATGAAAAGTCTAAAAAATCTCTTATTATGAAACGGAAGGAGTATGTGTTTTCCCCAGAATCACACAATCGTTATGTGATTTCACTGGATATTTTTTTTGATATCATACTCTTTATTTTTTTTATTTTTAATCATTTAGAATGTTAATGTCTCTTCAATATATATTCTCTCTTTAATCTCTCTTCACTTAATTAGATTTTTTATGCTAATTAGTCAATCTTTATTATTTTCAAGAATTATTATTACTAAGGACAAAATGGAAAAAATGTACTTAATTATATTTTGATTTTCTAAAATGACGATTATTTTGGATCATCTATTTTAGTAAGGATAACAAATAAAGTAGATCGGGTGGAGTACACTATAAGATAATTATAATTTACAAGTATTCATAATAAATGAAATTTAATAAGTTAAATAACATTCTTTAACAGTAGTGTTTTAAAAGGTAGTTTCAGGACTCGCCCTGGGACGGGGAACTGCAAAACACTCTGGGCTCACATGCGGGGCTTAGTTCATATGAGACCGTAAATCCTAAACACGTCTAACGTTCAACGCTCAAAGCTCGGGGATCGCCTAACAATTCTTACACAAATTATATGTTAATTACTTTATTAAAATAGTTGAACCTCATATGTTTTTTAACAAATGAATGATACTTAATAATTTTCACCCAAATAACAAGTCGTAGTATTGTATATTTAATATTTGAGAACATCGTGAGTGTGATATCACTTAATATTTCTTTTAAAAATACATAGACGAATTGTACATTTTCACTTGTCAGTGATATTTTATCCTATGTATCAAAATTATCATACTTTATTATTTCGCTATTTGAAAATAATTTTATTTTTATTCTTGATGGAGTTACGTTTTAATTATAATACTGATAAAGTTTATTAATTATTTTCTTACGGGAAGATAAAATGAATAGTATAATAGTAATATTATTTTAAGAAATTGTGATTTTTTCATTGTTTGAAAGTTAATATGTTAGACTTATTTGCATTTCATAATAGCTTTTATTTCATTGTATTGTTTATATTTATAAAATTATGCTATATATAATTACAAGTTATAAGTGATGTATAATTTTGAATTGCTTTGGTTATTTTTATGAGAATCAAGCGCATGTGTGTGCATGCGCGCGCACACACACACATATATATAACAACATACCGAGTGAAATCCCACAACGTGGGGTCTGAGGAGGGTAGAATGTACGCAGACCTTATCTCTATCTTGGTAGGTAGAACGATTGTTTCCGAGAGACCCTCGGCTCAAGACAGAGCATAAGCACAAGCACAAGCAAAGCAACATCAAAAGCAAAGCAAAAGAAACGGTCAGATCCGGTCAGATTTTTTTTTAAAGCAGTATGAAAATGTTGATATCAAAAGCGAATAAGTCATGATAGCGCATTCCGAAAAATTAAACAGTAACTAGCGTATGTGATAAGCTAAACCACACATATATATATTTATAAAAAAAAATTATATAATTTTACGTATTTAAAATTATTTATTATAATTATATTTATTTTATAAAATATTAAAAATTCGAAGCATATGTAAAACGCCCCGCCTTTTAAAAACAGTGACAACAGCACATCACAAACATATGCATCAGAGATTGAGCAATATTATGTCATGAAATCCTATACCAACATAAAGATTTTGAATATTAATTAGCACCTTAATTACCCATATAGTCAGATCTCAGTCTCCATCATTACATGTGTTTCTGACTCAATGATATGATAACATCATTACGATATGTCTCTTTTCTTTAGCTTAAATTAACCCAATTCTTTATAATTGTAACCATGTGATTAGTTACGTAAATAAAGAGAAAGATGATTCACATTCCTTAAGAAATAAGCATAGTATATGGAAGTTTCAAGGATTTAAAGTAAGCGGATTCTAAATAAATATAATTTTATTACATATATGTATATATTTCAATTTTTTTTCGTATATATAAACATAATTAATCAAGGTAAAGTAATAGATTAAGCTAAACATACTGAAAGTTCACCTATATGATCGGACCATGACAAAAAAATAATAAAGAAATAAATTTAAAATAATATTTTTCATTCGATGTCCGCTACCTGCTTTCAACATGGCTAATTCGGATTCGCGTTGAGAAGCACTTTGAGGGTTAAAGCGTTTTAGATAAAAAAAATGACTATATTCTGATTAGAGCTGGAATAAGAGAACTCTTAGTACAGACGAATGGTACTAATCATCCCATCACAATTATTATTAATTATTTTTTTTAATTTCCCACCCGATAGCCGCTACTCGTTTTCTGACTAATTTGGATTCACAGAAGCACTTTAAGAGTTGAAGCGCTAGGTTTCGACCAAAATAACTCGATTTTAATGAGAGCTAGCTCAATACCGAGATATTTAATTAAAAACTCATGGGAACTAACACCCCCACCTAAACTTAGTGACAAAATAAATAATTGAATAGGAAGGGATGGTGGCCCACTATTGTAAAACCATGCTCCCATGTGTCTGTTTATTTTTTTAATTTTTTTTTTGTTGACGAAGGAACCCGCAGCCGCTATTTTTCGAAATACAAGACCAGAAACCCTGCCGACGCAATACCGCAAACCACATCACCGATTAACCACACTGATGCCTATGTGCGATACGCCAACCAAAAAGATTTACGCAGGATCGAACTCGCGACTCATGGCCCCGCTGAAATACACCAACTTGACTATCCTTGCGGGTCCCATGTGTCTGTTTAGTTTGTTAAGGAATGGGGTCTACTAATTTAAAAGAATTACCTTTAAGGGGAGGCAAGAAAAATTCTCCTCATAATTTGACAAAAAAATCTGAGTCTATATATTAAGTGAAGTAGACTAATGTTTAGCATATAATTCAATGTTGCTAAAGCCTAAAGCACTTGTTGTTTTCTTTTATATAACTCACCCTTTGGCCACTTTCTTCTGTCTCCACCACAAATTTCACTCTCCCTTCTTTCTCTTTTAAAAGTTTTGAACTTTGAAGAAGAAGAAGACATGAAGATAATTTTTTTTTTTGATTTTGACAGCAACTAAAGGAGGCGTCCAAAGGGATCGCATTGATCCAGGTTTTTTAAAAATGTCGATAGGTGTGAAGTGTCGAATTCTTCAAAAATAATGTATTGTTGAAGAATTCGATATAGATACAGTAACATTTTATGAGAGTTTGATCGCAATATAACTTTCTGGTTGTTTCTACTACTTATATTGCTCGGATTCTTCAAAATGTTATTCGTCTAAGATTTTAAAAAAAATATACTACTTTGGAGGATCTGACACACACTCGACCGGATTTTGTGAAATTCCCGAGCAACATAATCTATTACTTTAACGAAAAAAATATTGAACTTAATTGGATCATGCTATCCCTTTGGACTCCTCCTTTTGAAGCTACTAATAACTTGGAGATCTGATGAAGACATCTCATGGTAGAGATGATTTTATTTAAGGTCTTACAGCAAACTGTGTTCTCTTTCAGAAACCTCAATGCTTGTATATCTGAAATCATTTCAATGTGAAGCATCATCACTGGAGAACATGTAAGTCCAATTGACACTACGCATTAAACATTCTTTTTTATAATTATCAGTCATGTTTAGGTCAGTTTATACATATCTCGATTATTTCATGTCATTCAAATATATGTTACCTTCAATCAGTATAGATAGTGGCAGAGCTACTTAGAATGAAGGGTTGTCATTTGAATATCCTTCATTAAAAAATTATATTGCATATATAAAATATTATACTGCAGTCTGCATATATAATCAAAAAATACTTTTTATACATATATATTAGATCTTGAATAGTCTTAATAAAATTACTAATTTTCCAGAAAGGTCGACTGGTTTTTATGCTTCATTATTCTTTAACTTTCAAATGAAGATTAATTGGTTGAAATTATGGGCAACTAATGTGAGCCTTCACAAGGGCAGTCCGGAGCATAAATCATTCCGCGTTAGTGGATGGAAGAAATAATCCCTTGATTATTTTTATTAATGAATGAGTATATATACAATTTATAATATCCATAATATGGAAAATCATATTCCTATGCTACTCCCAAAATCCTATTTTATTTGTACAAGAATCCTACAATTATGATAAATATACAACATTAATTAAATACAAATACAACACTAAATATATAGCCTCAAACCGTGATATACACGGCTGGGTATACCGTGTATATCACGGTCCAAATATGGTAACTTGTTCTTGTGTCTCCGTGATATACACGGTATACACAAGGCATTGTATATGCTGTGTATATCGTGTATATCACGGTATACTTAGGAGTGTGATGTAGACAATTTATCCTAGTGCAAACATTAATGGCCGCTTCTACCATTCGAACCCCTAATATAGATCACACGAAGACAACTTTATAGTTGGTCTTTTATAAAAGCCCCAATAACTTACAGAATTGGTCTTCTGTTTTATTTGAATTGTTATTTCTTTAACTTCCATTGAATTAAAGTAGAATAATATTCCCATGGAAAATTATCGACCCTCCTTTTTGCTTTCCCTTTATTAACTCTTCTTTTTATCTTGTTTGATCAGTACTCATTAATTTTCTGCACAAATATATATATATATCTACATGTATCTGTGGTCCCAATTTACATAATTAAGAACAATAAATATCCCAAAGGGAAAAATAAATTGCTACTCTACTAAAGTTGAATTTTATTTTCTCTCAAGTCAAGAAGAAAAAGGTGATTTTTGATGATGAGTGAGCTGGAAATTAATTCTATTATGGTGCTTTTGGAAGGCTTTGAATATTGACATGATCTTTGTTATAACAGAAGCAATTAAACAGAAGAAAGAATAATAATGAATGTAAATGACATAAACGATTTAATGTGATTCACTAACAATGTGTTAGCTACGTTCATGGGTAGAAGAGATAAAAACTTTACTGATCTTGAGAAATACAATTTTTGAGATTTTTCTGGATTGTATTTCAGATTGCTTATTAGGTTATGACATATGGGGTTATATAGAGTACCCCTTACACAGACTAAGGAAAGGTTTTCCAAACAGAAAAAGAAAAAGTTTTTCAAACAGAAAAGGAAAAAGATTCTTAAACATGGTATAAACCTAATATGTCCGGATTCAAGGCATATTTTAACAAATCTCCACCTTGACTTGAATCGTCTCACAAATAACAGATGCACTATTATAGTGTCATATGTACTAGACTTCTTCTGCCCCAGATTTTGCCCTCAAGGGGAAATCAACAACTCCTAACATTGAGCAAGTCCAAACAGTGTTGGAACTTGTTGTGTGGAACCGGCTTTGTGAACGTATCAGCTGGGTTATCAGCAGTACCCATTTTGTTCACCTTGATTCTCTTCTCACTTTTCATAAAATGATACCTCACATCAATGTGTTGGATTGGAATAAGGAGTTCCATGTTCATACTTTAGTCCTCTCATGATGGACTTGATCCTTTGCTAAACAGACAGACGAGATCGTCACAATACATTGTGGGCACGATCCCGATGTAGACCCGCATCGATCAATCCTTTCAACCGCATTCCTCCCAGGTTGCTTCATTAATGTCATGTACTCGTCAGAGTCGATAAAATCACCGTAGTCGCAGTAGCTTTCCAACTGACAACTGAACCACCAAGAGTGAAAACATAACTACCATAGATCTTCATCACAACATCTCCAACATAGTCAGAGTCTGAAAACCCTGTCACCAAACACTCTGTATCACTTTCATAAATGAGACCAACATCAGACGTACCTTTAAGGTACCGAAAAATCCTCTTCACAGCTTGTCAATGCTCTTTGTCAGGCTCACTCATAAACCTGCAAACAACACTAACAGATCAGGTAAGATCGTGTCTAGCTGCACTATCAGATACATCAAGCTTCCATCGCACTAGCATAGGAACTCGAGACATGTACTCTTCTCCTCACCGGTGAAAGGCAGCGCAATGCATGACGTGCATTTGCAAAGACCGAGGTATCTATAGGCTTTGATGTAGACATGCCAAAGCTTGACAAAATCTTCTGAATGTAGCCCTTCTGTGACAAGAAGAGCTTCCATCTGCTTAGATCCCTATAGATCTCCATTCCCAGAATTTTTTGGGCTGCACCCAAATCCTTCATATCAAACTCATCACTGAGAAGATCCTTCAACTCGGATATCGACTTGTCCTTCGCAGCCTATCAACATATCATCTACATACAGACCAAGTAAATCAAAGAATCGCCACGACCTATCAGAGTAAACACAAAGAATCATATGGACTTACAGTAGCCAATCTCTATCATATAGTTGTCGAACCTTTTGTACCACTACCTCGGAGACTGCTTTAGCCCATACAAGGACTTCTTCAACTTGCAAACATAGTCCTCCTTACCAGGAACCTGAAACTCATCTGGCTGAGTCATATATATTTCCTCCTCCAACTCTCCATGTAGAAAAGTTGTCTTCACATCTAGTTGTTCAAGTTCCATATTCTGATGTGCAACTATTACTAGTAGCACCCTGATGGAAGTGTGTCTGACCACTGGCGAGAAAATCTCATTGTAGTCTACCCCCTCTCTCTGAGTGAACCCCCTAGCTACTACTCGAGTTTTATACTTGATACACTCAACAGGTGTTCCTCCTTCCTTCTTCTTGTAGATCCACTTGCAAGTGACAACTTTTCTGTCTCGCGGTCGCTTGGCTAATTCCCAAGTCTGATTCTTATGGAGTGACTCCATCTCCTCTCTCATAGCAACAAGTCATTGGAAAGATTCAGTACATGTAACTGCTTCTTTGTAAGTTGATGGCTCATGTGAGTCAGGATCCACTTCTTCAGCAACCTGCAATGCATAAGCTATCATGTCTTCAAACTCATACCTTCTGGGAGGTATTCCATAATTTGTTCTCTTTGATCGATCAAGAGCCAAATTGTGTTGATTTGTTGTTGGTAATGAAGATCCTGATGATTCTGCTTCTGACTGTGGCAGTTAGACTTCATATGATGGTTCACCCTCATCTGGTGTGACTTGCTGCTTTACCTGTTTTCCAACACTGCCACCAACAATACACTTCACAGTAGGGTTAAACATAGAATTTTCATCAAAATCTACATCCTTGCTCATTATAACCCTCTTCTCAGATGGGGACCATTTTCTGTAACCTTTAACACCATCCCCATAACCCACAAACACTCCCCTTTTAGCTCGTGGTTGTAATTTACCATCATTCACATGATAATAAATATTGCAACCAAAAGCTCTCAAGCCAGAGCAATCAGCAGGCTTACAAGACCACATCTCAAAATGAGTTTTAAGATGTATACCTGTGTGAGGTCTACGATTTATCAGATAGCAAGTTGTACTAACCGTCTCTGCCCAGAATGTCCTAGTTAGTACAGCATTAGAGAGCATGCATCTAGCTCTCTCCAAAAGTGTCTGATTCATGCGTTCTGCTACACCGTTTTCCTGTGGCGTCTCCCTGACTGTATGATGCCTAGCAATCCCTTCTTTTCTGCAAAACTCATTGAACTCAGAACAACAAAATTTCAGACCATTATCAGTTCGCAGTCTTTTGATCTTCTTCCCTGTTTGATTTTCCATTAATGTCTTCCACTGCTTGAAGTTCTTGAAAGCTTCACTTTTATGCTTCATAAAGAACACCCAAGTCATCCTTGATAAATCATCAATAGTTGTCATAAAATATATGTGACCTCCTAGAGACTACATCCGGGAAGGACCCCAACAATCAGAATGGATGTAAACAAGTGTGCCTTTATTCTGTGTATTGCTTTCGGAAACTTACTGCGATGTAATTTTCTGAATACACAGTGTTCACAAAACTTAAGGTCCTCGACCTTGTGACCACAAAGAAGATCTACTTTTGACAGAATTTGCATCCTTCTCTCGCTCATATGACCAAGCCCCATATGTCATAACTTGGTCAAGTTTTCTTTATCAACCTCTTAGGATACAACAGCAACAGAACCTGATAACGTAGAACCTTGAAGGAAATACAAGGTACCACATTTTATGCCCTTCAGAACCACATCTGAATCCTTGCAGACATATAGAACTCCACCTCGAAAGCTGAACCCCTTGCTATCTAACATGCTCAATGATATCGGATTCTTTGTCATGGATGGAACATGTCTGACGTCATTCAATGTGCAGAATTTACCATCATGTGTCCGAATTTTAATAGAGCATATCCCAACCGTTTTGCAAACATAACTGTCAGCCATAGAAACACTGCCACCATCCACTTGCTCAGAGGTTGTAAACCACTCCATGCGCGGACATATATGGTAAGAAGTTAATGAATCGAGGATCCACACATCATTGTGATGCGTGTACTCATTAGCAACTAGAGCAATATCATCTTCAGAGTTGGTATTTGCTACATCGACAATACCTGTCGGATTATTCTGCTGCCTCTTCTTCTTGAGACAATCAGATTTCCAGTGTCCCTTCTCCTTACAGTAATTACAGACATCATTTGGTTTTGGACCTTTAGAAAATGGTTTCTTGAACTTCTTCTCCCCCGGATTTCTATGTCCATGACTTTCACTGGCTACTAACTCTGCAGCCTGATTATATGCACCTGTATCAGCCGCCTTATGGCGCAACTCCCTAGTATGGAGAGATGATCTCACCTCCTCTAGAGCCACAATATCTTTTCCAACAATGAACGACTGTACGAAATTTCCGTACGATAATGGTAAAGACACTAACAGAATCAATGCAGCATCCTCATCCTCAACTTTCACATCAATATTACGCAACTCTAACAAGATTGTGTTTAGTTGATCTAAGTGATCTCGAGAGGCATACCTTCCTGCATTCGTAGACTGAATAGACGTTGCTTCAGAAGCAACTTGTTGGTTAAGGACTTCGTCATATAAAGACTCTCGAGCTTGACCCATAGACCCTGCGCGTTTTCCTCCTCCGCGACCTCAGTGATAATATCAGCAGCAAGGCTCAACATAATTGTTGAATGAGCCTTCTCTTCCAGAACGACCATCTCAGTGTTAATGGGTTCTGCCGGCTTCCTAGCAAGCGGCGCCCAAAGTCCTTGTTGTTTTAACAAGGCTCGCATCTTGATCTGTCACAGACTAAAACTGTTTTTCCCTGTAAATTTATCGATTTTCACATTCATTCCAGACATCTTTTAAACAAACAAATCCGACTCTGATGCCAATTTGTTATAGCGAAAGCAATTAAATAGAAGAAAGAATAATAATGAATGTAAAGGACACAAACGATTTAACGTGGTTCACTATCAATGTGTTAGCTACGTCCATGGGCAGAAGAGAGAAAAACTTTATTGATCTTGAGGAATGCAATTTTTGGGATTTCTCTGGATTGTATTTCAGATTGCTTATTAGGTTATGACCTATGGGGTTTATATAGAGTACCTCTTACACAGACTAAGGAAAGGTTTTCCAAACAGAAAAAGAAATGTTTTTCAAACAGAAAAGAAAAGGGTTTTCCAAACAGAAAAGGAAAAGGATTCCTAAACATGGTATAAACCTAATATGCCCGGATTCAAGACATATTTCAACAATCTTAATAACTTTAGTGTAAAGAATGGATCTTGGGTCTAACTCAACCCCAAAAGCTAGCTTGTAGGGTGAGGATTGTCCAAGTCCATATAAGGAGTTCATGTTTCCATTCCATATCCGACGTGGGACTCTTAACATTTAGAAAATAATTTAATTACATTAGTTAGGTGAAAGTTACCAAAGTTAGGAACTTTCGATTATTACGTAACATCAACTACTTATTTTTACATCTAGATTGAAAATAGTACTCCGCTAATTAACTTTTACGTAACGATAAAATTTGTTCTTTTTTTAAACACCGTCATCACATGGCATGAAGCTAAGCCGTATTTTTGAACTATTTCACCTTTTTTTCAAAACCATTTTCCCAACAAAAGTATTTTGGAGAAGATTTTGTGTTTCTGGCAAGAGAGCGAGATATTCGCGCTTCAACTTAAATATTTATTTATTATTTATAGTAAACTTAGAACAGCGTAGCAACTTTCCTGCTAAGAAAGGAACGAAAGCTGCTCTTAGAATGCGAGAGGGCGGGGTTGAGCAATCGACATGATATATTTGCTCACATTCCAGGCGAAGGTTGCCACGAGTAAGTAAGTTTGGGGGACCGAAGGCACTAGAATCCCTCTCCTGTAAGGACTAGGGTAATCTATTTCTATTAAAAAGTAAGATTTCGAAGATCTAGCGATGCTTTCCTAGCTGATTCAGTAAATGCTCTCTTCTGGCTTCAAACTATCATCCTTTAGAGGTTCGCCGTTGAGGTTTCTTTGGGAGGAAGGTAATCAAAAAAAGAAAGAAAATGGATTCTTCTTTCTTTTATCACTTAGGAGCCGAGCACAATCGATTTTGTGGCACAAGATACGCTATTTTATTTTTTCAATTGTAATTTATTGTATTTTCACCTAACATATAATGTTATATTAAATACACTGTACATGTATGGCAAATTCTCTGTAAATTGTATAAATGCTTTTCTCCAAAATTTATTTCATTGTTAGAGGTAAATATGGAAGGTGAGAGTCAAGGGACTTCATTTCTCACTTACTAATCAAGTGAGAATGTTTATTAGTTAATTATGATTAAGGGATAATAATAAAAGATGAAACGATGCACTAAGCCTCCGCATGCATGGGTCCAGAAAAGGTCGGACCACAAGCGATGTCACGACGCTTTACTCAGATTGCCAGACTGCTTTCCACGACTTGAAACCATACCTCCTGATCACATGACATCAATTTTACCAACTACTCCAAAGCTCCCCTTCTTTTAAGGGATAACAATACTATGTAAAATTTAATGGTTAAGAGAGTTCTTAAAAAATTATTGGCTCTATTAGTGTTACATCCGAATTGTTTACTCGTTTTTCGTTTATTTTCTTTTGGAAATTACTCTCTTGATAAAGTGCCGAATTATTTCGGGGATAAAGTGCCGAATTATTATTATGTTGCGTTTGGTTAAACTTTTTATTCTGAAATTAGTAATCGCATAATTGATTACACCACAATTATCGTATTGTTTTTATACCAACTTCGATGTGTGGTATGTCTACCTTTGAAAAATACATTTGTCCCAAAAAATATGAATCAAAATAAAAATACTTGAAAGGTGTGGGTCTACCATCATCTTATATTAATTCTTTTGTTTTTTTCCCATCTCAAATTTGAAATTTTAAAGAGGGATGAGACCAAACATCCTTTTTTTATTTTAAAAAATAAATTTCCTTTCCTGCGGGAAAACTTTAATAAACTTAATTAAAACAAGAGTACAAGAAGGAAGGTGGAGCAAGGGGTCCAGTGTCAATGAAATGCAATAATTTTGGACAATAGATTGTCCTCAAATGAGAAATATGTAGGCCCAATTGTCTCCTTCTTGGGCTACATAAACATGGGCCATAGCTCTAGAATGAGTCCAATGACACATAAATTGCCAAAGAAGGACCTAGTAATGATTTTTTTTATTTTCAAGTCCAACAGAACTATATATATATATGTGGCCCTTACCATGGATTCCAAGTGTTCCAAAAAAACACAACTCAATGAACCCCACATTGTCCTTTAGTGTGATCAACTTTTTTTCAATCAGCTCAAATTTTGGCCAAAGAATTTGACATCATTTGCAACTCGTTTGGATGTTTGTGAAACTATTGTATTATATTGTGTTGTTAGTTTAACTAAAATATTTATTTTAATTATATTTAAATTTTATTGTATCGTATCGTTATGTATTTGATGAAAAGTCTCGTATTATGCAACGACCGATTTTGTGTGATCGCATCATCACCTTATTTTTTTTTCTCATTCTGCCTTTGTTTATTATCGAATAATTTTATTTTATTCTTTACCCTACCTTTTTATAATAGTTCTACTCCATACTCTACTTTTCTTGTAAGTTTGTTCTTCAAATTGTTGATGTGTGACACTATGTAAATGACGAAAAATAAAACAATCTATCCAAAATAATACAATACAATACTATACAATATAATATAATGACATACATTATGAAACGATACGTAACAGTCATCCAGACAAAGTCATTAAAGTGATTGACTTCCGAGTTGATTTAAAGCAGGCCGGACCAAGTCAAAGTTATTACTGAGAACATATACTCAGGCATTTCATTGACACTGGACCCCTTGCTCTACCTTCTTAAGTTTAACAGACCAAGTCAAAGCGATTCGCCTAAGTTTAACAAAGTGATAAACAATATCGTCAATATAAGAAATGAAAGATGCACTGTGATTAGTCTGTTATTATTGTTTAAATTTGGGTCTTATTTTATTTTTTTTATGATTCATTCTTCTTTAAAAATAAAAAAAACTATAAAAATTGTTAAACAGTGTCCAAAAACAGTCAGCAGCGTCGCGGCCCTCCCACGGAAGTGGGCTCCAGTTTTGTATAATTGTATATTTTTCATATTAGTCTTGTACCCTAATTAGAATTGTAACATTACCATTAGTGTATATTTATTCTTCATACAAAATAGGGATTTAGAGGTAAAGTAGGAATAAGATTCTCCTATTATAACTTGTATATATATGCCTTCAATCAATAAGAATAATCAAGGGATTGTTGACACCCAATTTTGACCCTCTCGTCCAGCCATTAACCATAAAATTACACTAATTTTGTAAAATAATTTTAGGATTTTTATAATAAAATACAACAATAAAAAAACATAAATACAGGCATAAATAAATAATTTAATAATGGCATCACGTCTTACGTAAAGTCTTAAGCATTTAGAGTCCCGCGCCCGCACTTATTAACTTTAAGCTTTGTCGTAATTCTTAAATAATTAATAAATGCATAATTTAACGATAACGTCGTGTCAGGTAGCATAGCCGCATTTATTAGTAATCATTTGTAATTTAAAATCAATTTTAACTCGATATATGCATTTAATAAAGACCGCATTTATAAAGCTTTAAACGATTCTTAAATATCGTACTTGCATTCAGCATTTAAGTAATTTAATATAAACTCAATTCAATTTTAATTTAACTTCGCAATAATGCATAATAATAAGTTTTTAAATAATAGCAAGATTCTAAAGTATTGAGCATTAATTAAATAGCTACCAAGATTTATTTATTATAACAATTAGATTAATGAAGCACCTAATTATTTTAATCACATTTGTTAATTTAAGTTATCACTAATTAATTAATACACTTGCCTAGAATTAATTAGCTAACTAATTAACTAAGCCTAAAACTAATTAAATAACTTAACTAATCTAATACCCTAATTAATTAACTACCCAGCCCAATTTCCCGTCGACCCGCGACCCGCGAAGCCCACACCCGCAAAGCCCACACGCCCTGCCCTTTATGCCTCACCTTCAGAAGCCCACGCTTCATTCCACCTTACCCATCGTTCTCGACAAAACCTAAAAAACCAGCAACCCTAGAAACCCCTCCATCGCCGCCAAGACACCAGCAGCCCCGGATTTCTCGCCTGAGAATCCGGGCTTCCCTTACCCACGTACACCCAGCCAACGTGTCCTTACCATAACCAAAACCAGATCTTCCAAATCGTTTACCTTCTCATAACCAGATTCGAATGGCACGAGATCAGTTCCAAATCAATCGAAATCAGCATCAAATATTAGCCCAAATCAGCCTTTATTACTTACCAAACTTAGACCTAAATGGTAGCTATAAATACAAGAACGATTAGGCATGCAAGGGATCGGAAAAAACACAGAGATTCAGGAATTCAGAGAATCAAGAAATTAGCAATCGAGGGGCAATAAAATCCTAAAAACAGTAGTGAAGCAGCAAGAACAAAAGTTTGAACAAAAAACCTTTCTTCTTCGCAATACTAGTCCGTAACTGCAAAGTTCCATTCCTTTTTATCGCATAAGCACAAACCTCCGAGTGGAATCGACGACTTGATACGTGGCTTCGTCACGCGGAGAAGGTAATAATCCATTCCTCCGACTTCGCTCATTTTGTATTTCTTGTGCGAATTTGTGTTGAATATCGTTAGTTCATTCATGTGTTTGTGTTTATTAGATGCTTAAGATGAGGTTTGGGACCGATGTGGATAAGTCATGTACCATGCGTGTTTCAGATGCGCTTGAATCGTGGGATGAGCAAAATTCGGGCGTTACCAATAAGCTTGAATTGTGTTGTATGATTATACGTGGTTCAAGTGTGTCTTGTTAGTTTGAATTTAGTTAATTAAGTATGACCACAATAAGTTGGGATATGGGTGGTTAAACCGTCCGAGGATTAGCTTGGCATGTTAAAATTGGTCGCAACCATTACTTGTTCAATATCCGGTTAAGTAAAGGCTTGTTGTAGATGATCTTGTTCATATGCAAACTATCTAGTTGACTTGAAACTGCTCGTTTGAAGCTTATTTAGCCATACGCAATCTGCCTATATGGTCTTGTGTTTGTTTATTATGAGGTTGTAATAGTTTTTGGTTTAATCTAGTCGCAATTTATGCAATATCCTAAATCCACGAGTTTAAGCTAATAGAGGATACGATCGTCTAGCATAATCTACGAATGATAATCATGTCCCTTTATCAAGAACCATACCGTTGAGCCAATCATGTGGCATCATATTTTCTTTAAACTCGTGCTTAGATATAACCGCTAAGAAGTGGTCTTTCTGATGCATTTTCCGCAAGTTCGCTTCCTAAGAAGTGTATTGAGCTATATCTATCCCCGCATGTTTAAGTACAAAACAGAGTACAATAAGAAATCGGTTCTATATAATTAGTTTTAAACTTAGTATGATGAATGGAATTAAAATGTTTCTTGCTCAAAGATGTCGTGAATCGTTTCATGAAATGCTCCATGCCCCAAGTCCTGCTTTTGAGTTCATTTGGTTCTTATATGTGTTCATATCATATTATTTCACCTCCTAAGTTACTTTGTGTCAAAATCGCTTCTTGAGTCATTTAGATGACTTTTATACCAACATCTGCATTCACGTGGATCGGTTTGTGCCCATATCGACCATCACCGTCGCATCCCATTAGTTAGCACAGAGAGGTATAAGTTAGTATTAATATAGTTCGAATCAAAATGAGTTTTGTTAAGGCTTCATTGTTAGCATTCTATATTAGTTTGCGCATACGAATCTCAATGCCATGTATATTATCAAGCACCCTTCTCATTTTAGGAATCATGTCATATGGGTTTGAAGTTTGTCCACCTTGATTTCTATTCTGCTTTCTTTTGTCGCTTTCCCGAATGCAAATCATTCTTTGAATCCATATTTTGATTACTCACGACTGATAATTTCTTAGTTTTAAATCAATGTGCTTATCCGCTTCGTGAATCAACAAATACGTTATAGTCTAAAAACTTCAATGCTTGACAAATATATACTCTCTGCTTGGTTAATACCCGCATGATAAAGGCTGTTTTGGGCTTTTATATTTGGACTCGCCATCTCGCTTTGATTTTAATAATTAAAGCATAAGCATGTTTGAGTATGTAATCGTTTGTTCGCTTAACGATACTAATCCTTATCACTTTCTTTTCTACACGGCACGATCGGAAAGGAGAGTCTCATGCGAGACTCATCAGGCCTTCCATCAATCGAAGATTTGCATTCATCCGCCTACGCATCCTCACTTCGTAAATTCGGAAAACAAATAGACTGAGTCATCCGCTTAACTCCTTTTATTCCCTTAACCTCATTACCTCATTTATGCCTTATTTGTTTATTGCAAATTATTTTTCTAACTTTGTAATTAATAGGAGAACTTCTAGCAATTAGCCTTTGAACATATGAGACGGGAGGTAATTTACATTTAGGAATACACTCCTACTTTATTTGTCTCTCAGATCGCTAAGCATGTCTAAATTCTGCAAAAAAATAATTTAAAGGATTCAACTCGCATCATAAAACCAACATTTTGTTTATTAAAATCCATAACAGGTTTCTTCTTAAACCCTCAAGAATCGTCTTAAAACATCTCTTATATAATATTGAACGCAGGTTAGGCAAAATTTCTTTAGCTAGTAGTATACCTAACTTTAGCATTTTAGCACTCCCTAGCAACCTTTTGCATCTTTAGCATTTCTAGCCCCTTTTAGCACTTTTAATCGCCCTTTGGCATTTAATACCTTTTAGCACCTTTTACTTTCAAAATTAATCTTTAACACTCTTAAGCACCTTTAGCCTTTTAGCCCCTCTTAGCACTTTTAGCACCTTAAATATGCTAGCACTCCTGTTGCACCTTTGACACCTTTCTTTTTAAGCTTTCTAAGCAGGTTTTAAAACTTTAGCATTTTTTTAAGTTTCACATATAACACCTTTCGCCCTTTTAAACTTAAGCACCTTTAAACATTTTAAACATTTTAGCATTTATTTTATCTCCTAACATTTTATTAAGCAAGAAGAGCTTTATTTTGCATTTTTCTCAAATATAATAATTACCCTAGGTTTGGCAGGACAACCGCAAGTTAGCGGATCTTAGAGGGTGCCCAACCCCTTCCCTCTAGATTAATAAAGAACTCTTACCCAGAATCTCATTAAGTTTAGCAGACCATTAAAATGGAGTTAATGTTTTACTTCAAACTAGTTAAACATTTAGGTGTCCTAATTCACCCAATTAATTAGGTGGCGACTCCGCGAACCCTTAGCATTCTAGCAACCCTTTAGCATTTTAGCACCCTTTTTCAGCATTTAGCATCTTTTGCACTTTTAGCCTCTTTTGCAATGACACATAAATTGCCAAAGAAGGACCTAGTAATGATTTTTTTTATTTTCAAGTCCAACAGAACTATATATATATATGTGGCCCTTACCATGGATTCCAAGTGTTCCAAAAAAACACAACTCAATGAACCCCACATTGTCCTTTAGTGTGATCAACTTTTTTTCAATCAGCTCAAATTTTGGCCAAAGAATTTGACATCATTTGCAACTCGTTTGGATGTTTGTGAAACTATTGTATTATATTGTGTTGTTAGTTTAACTAAAATATTTATTTTAATTATATTTAAATTTTATTGTATCGTATCGTTATGTATTTGATGAAAAGTCTCGTATTATGCAACGACCGATTTTGTGTGATCGCATCATCACCTTATTTTTTTTTCTCATTCTGCCTTTGTTTATTATCGAATAATTTTATTTTATTCTTTACCCTACCTTTTTATAATAGTTCTACTCCATACTCTACTTTTCTTGTAAGTTTGTTCTTCAAATTGTTGATGTGTGACACTATGTAAATGACGAAAAATAAAACAATCTATCCAAAATAATACAATACAATACTATACAATATAATATAATGACATACATTATGAAACGATACGTAACAGTCATCCAGACAAAGTCATTAAAGTGATTGACTTCCGAGTTGATTTAAAGCAGGCCGGACCAAGTCAAAGTTATTACTGAGAACATATACTCAGGCATTTCATTGACACTGGACCCCTTGCTCTACCTTCTCAAGTTTAACAGACCAAGTCAAAGCGATTCGCCTAAGTTTAACAAAGTGATAAACAATATCGTCAATATAAGAAATGAAAGATGCACTGTGATTAGTCTGTTATTATTGTTTAAATTTGGGTCTTATTTTATTTTTTTTATGATTCATTCTTCTTTAAAAATAAAAAAAACTATAAAAATTGTTAAACAGTGTCCAAAACAATCAATGTCGCGTCTCCCACTAAGTGGGCTCCAGCTTTGTATAATTGTATATTTTTCATATTAGTCCAGACTTCTAATTAATCAGAACATTACCATTAGTGTATATTTATTCTTCATACAAAATAGGGATTTAGAGGTAAAGTAGGAATAAGATTCTCCTATTATAACTTGTATATATATGCCTTCAATCAATAAGAATAATCAAGGGATTGTTGACACCCAATTTTGACCCTCCCGTCCAGCCATTAACCATAAAATTACACTAATTTTGTAAAATAATTTTAGGATTTTTATAATAAAATACAACAATAAAAAAACATAAATACAGGCATAAATAAATAATTTAATAATGGCATCACGTCTTACGTAAAGTCTTAAGCATTTAGAGTCCCGCGCCCGCACTTATTAACTTTAAGCTTTGTCGTAATTCTTAAATAATTAATAAATGCATAATTTAACGATAACGTCGTGTCAGGTAGCATAGCCGCATTTATTAGTAATCATTTGTAATTTAAAATCAATTTTAACCTGATATATGCATTTAATAGCACCGCATTTATAAAGCTTTAAACGATTCTTAAATATCGTACTTGCATTCAGCATTTAAGTAATTTAATATAAACTCAATTCAATTTTAATTTAACTTCGCAATAATGCATAATAATAAGTTTTTAAATAATAGCGCCGCATTCTAAAGTATTGAGCATTAATTAAATAGCGCGCCCGCATTTATTTATTATAACAATTAGATTAATGAAGCACCTAATTATTTTAATCACATTTGTTAATTTAAGTTATCACTAATTAATTAATACACTTGCCTAGAATTAATTAGCTAACTAATTAACTAAGCCTAAAACTAATTAAATAACTTAACTAATCTAATACCCTAATTAATTAACTACCCAGCCCAATTTCCCGTCGACCCGCGACCCGCGAAGCCCACACCCGCAAAGCCCACACGCCCTGCCCTTTATGCCTCACCTTCAGAAGCCCACGCTTCATTCCACCTTACCCATAGTTCTCGACAAAACCTAAAAACCAAAGAACCCTAGAAACCCTCCATCGCCGCTAAGACACGGAAGAATTTCCGATTTCTCGCCTGAGAATCCGGGCTTCCCTTACCCACGTACACCCAGCCAACGTGTCCTTACCATAACCAAAACCAGATCTTCCAAATCGTTTACCTTCTCATAACCAGATTCGAATGGCACGAGATCAGTTCCAAATCAATCGAAATCAGCATCAAATATTAGCCCAAATCAGCCTTTATTACTTACCAAACTTAGACCCAAATGGTAGCTATAAATACAAGAACGATTAGGCATGCAAGGGGATCGGGAAAAAAAAAAACACAGAGAGATTCAGGAATTCAGAGAATCAAGAAATTAGCAATCGAGGGGCAATAAAATCCTAAAAACAGTAGTGAAGCAGCAAGAACAGAAGTTTGAACAAAAAACCTTTCTTCTTCGCAATACTAGTCCAGAACCAGGCAAAGTTCCATTCCCTTTTTATCGCATAAGCACAAACCTCCGAGTGGAATCGACGACTTGATACGTGGCTTCGGTTCGCTGCCCGGAGAAGGTAATAATCCATTCCTCCTCGACTTCTGTTCATTTTGTATTTCTTGTGCGAATTTGTGTTGAATATGCGTTAGTTCATTCATGTGTTTGTGTTTATTAGATGCTTAAGATGAGGTTTGGGACTGATGCGATAAGTCATGCACTATGCATGTTTCAGATTCCGCGAACGCCGTGGGACGAGCAAAATTCGGGCGTTACCAATAAGCTTGAATTGTGTTGTATGATTATACGTGGTTCAAGTGTGTCTTGTTAGTTTGAATTTAGTTAATTAAGTATGACCACAATAAGTTGGGATATGGGTGGTTAAACTGTCCAGGGATTAGCTTGGCATGTTAAAATTGGTTGCAACCATTACTTGTTCAATATCTGGTTAAGTAAAGGCTTGTTGTAGACGATCTTGCTCATACGCAAACTATCTAGTTGACTTGAAATCTGGTTTGAAGCTTATTTAGCCATATGCAATCTGCCTATATGGTCTTGTGTTTGTTTATTATGAGGTTGTAATAGTTTTTGGTTTAATCTAGGCTGCGCAATTTATGCAATATCCTAAATCCACGAGTTTAAGCTAATAGGATACTGATCGCTCAGCATAATCTACGAATGATAATCATGTCCCTTTTATCAAGAACCATACCGGTTGAGCCAATCATAGGCATCATATTTTCTTTAAACACGTGCTTAGATATAACCGCTTAAGTTGGTCTTTCTGTATGCATTTTCCGCAAGTTCGCTTCCTAAGAAGCATGTATTGAGCTATATCTATCCCCTGCATGTTTAAGTACAAAACAGAGTACAATAAGAAACTGGTTCTATATAATTAGTTTTAAACTTAGTATGATGAATGGAATTAAAATGTTTCTTGTTCAGCATGTCGTGAACTGTTTCATGAAATGTTCCATGCCCCAAGTCTGCTTTTGAGTTCATTTGGTTCTTATATGTGTTCATATCATATTATTTCACCTCCTAAGTTACTTTGTGTCAAAATCATTCTTTGAGTCATTTAGACGACTTTTATACCAACATCTTGCATTCACATGGATGGTTTGTGCCCATCTTGGACCATCACCGCTCGCATCCCATTAGTTAGCACGGAGGAGGTATAAGTTAGTATTAATATAGTTCGAATCAAAATGAGTTTTGTTAAGGCTTCATTGTTAGCATTCTATATTAGTTTGCAGACATGAATCTCAATGCCATGTATATTATCAAGCACCCTTCTCATTTTAGGAATCATGTCATATGGGTTTGAAGTTTGTCCACCTGATTCCTATTCTGTTTCTGTTGTCGTTTCCCCTGGAATGCAAATCTGCCTCTTTGAATCCATATTTTGATTACTTGCTGACCTGATAATTTCTTAGTTTTCAATCAATGTGCTTATCTGGCTTCTGGGAATCAACAGTCACGTTATAGTCTAAAAAACTTCAATGCTTGGACAAATATATACTCTGTTTGGTTAATACCCGTACAAGACAGCGCTGTTTTGGGCTTTTATATTTGGACCTGCCATCTCGTTTGATTTTAATAATTAAAGCATAAGCATGTTTGAGTATGTAATCGTTTGTTTGGCTTAACGTATACTAATCCTTATCACTTTCTTTTCACACGGCACGACGGAGCAAAGGAGTGAGTCTCATGCGAGACTCATCGTTGTGCCTTCCATCAATCGAAGATTTGCATTCATCCGTCATGTGCATCCTCACTTCGAAATTCCCGGAAAACAAATAGGACGGAGTCATCCGCTTCAACTCCTTTTATTCTCTTAACCTCATTACCTCATTTATGCCTTATTTGTTTATTGCAAATTATTTTTCTAACTTTGTAATTAATAGGAGAACTTCTAGCAATTAGCCTTTGAACATATGAGACGGGAGGTAATTTACATTTAGGAATACACTTACTTTATTTGTCTCTTAGGATCGCTAAGCATGTCTAAATTCCGCAAAAAATAATTTAAAGGATTCAACTCGCATCATAAAACCAACATTTTGTTTATTAAAATCCATAGAGTTTCTTCTAAACCCTCAAGAATCGTCTTAAAACATCTCTTATATAATATTGAACGCAGGTTAGGCAAAATTACTTTAGCTAGTAGTATACCTAACTTTAGCATTTTAGCACTCCCTAGCAACCTTTTGCATCTTTAGCATTTCTAGCCCCTTTTAGCACTTTTAATCGCCCTTTGGCATTTAATACCTTTTAGCACCTTTTACTTTCAAAATTAATCTTTAACACTCTTAAGCACCTTTAGCCTTTTAGCCCCTCTTAGCACTTTTAGCACCTTAAATATGCTAGCACTCCTGTTGCACCTTTGACACCTTTCTTTTTAAGCTTTCTAAGCAGGTTTTAAAACTTTAGCATTTTTTTAAGTTTCACATATAACACCTTTCGCCCTTTTAAACTTAAGCACCTTTAAACATTTTAAACATTTTAGCATTTATTTTATCTCCTAACATTTTATTAAGCAAGAAGAGCTTTATTTTGCATTTTTCTCAAATATAATAATTACCCTAGGTTTGGCAGGACAACCGCAAGTTAGCGGATCTTAGAGGGTGCCCAACCCCTTCCCTCTAGATTAATAAAGAACCCTTACCCAGAATCTCATTAAGTTTAGCAGACCATTAAAATGGAGTTAATGTTTTACTTCAAACTAGTTAAACATTTAGGTGTCCTAATTCACCCAATTAATTAGGTGGCGACTCCGCGAACCCTTAGCATTCTAGCAACCCTTTAGCATTTTAGCACCCTTTTTCAGCATTTAGCATCTTTTGCACTTTTAGCCTCTTTTGCAATTTTAACTTCTTTAGCATTTTTAACACTTTAAACATTTCTTTAGCTTTCTTTTAGCATTTTATTATTTTATTTTCTAACCTTTTAATTTGAGCAGCAGGAGTTTAGAAAATAAATGCCGCGGCCGAAAAAGGGCGCGACGGGGATTAATTCTTTCATGGTATCAAGAGTCTAAGTTATTGCACCTTGCTTTCGCTCCTCTCTTTTTCTCCTAGTTTGCTGTGAAAATCCCTCCATAAACCCGAGACACTTCTCGGGTTTCTCCTTGTTTTCTCCAACAAATTCCCTTCTCCGAATCTTGTGGTTCTATTTCCAATGGCTGATAAGAACACTTTTCATCATGCCCTCACAGTTTCTAACATCAAGAGCGTTCTTTCTATCG
This sequence comes from Przewalskia tangutica, assembly GCA_029844215.1. NCBI lineage: Eukaryota > Viridiplantae > Streptophyta > Magnoliopsida > Solanales > Solanaceae > Przewalskia > Przewalskia tangutica. The sequence continues at coordinate 154,086,929 of CM056719.1, forward strand.
TTTTTGATCTAGAGAATGTCCAATATGAGACGTGGGCGAAATTATTCAAGATTCATGCTATGGCACATAAAGTTCTTCACCACATCATCCTTTCCACTACTCCTACAGGGGGTGATATGACGTTTATGTCAACAACGGTTGTGCCCACTAAAGCAGCAGATCCCGACTCGCATTGTTATTCTTGAGCAGGAATTTTCTCAAGTTTCTATGGCGAATTTTCCAAACGTTTCTTCTTATTGCAAACGCCTCAAGGACTTGGCAAATCAACTTCGCAACGTGGGTTCTCCTGTTTCTAATAGTCGTCTAGTTCTTCAGATGGTTGCCGATCTAACTGAGACCTATACAGGGTTGCTTCGGTTATTCGTCAAAGTAACTCCCTGTCGGGATTCTATCAAGCCCGCTCCATGCTCACTTTGGAAGAAGTTGATTTGGCTAAAAGGGCATCGATCGAAGCAAATTTTGTCGCCATGATTACTGCTTCCAATTTTTTCCCCTTCCAATTCAACCAACGTGACCCAAAATCACAACAACGAGGGTGGTAAGAAGGGCCAAAATCGAAAGAATAATGGCAAGAATCGTGACTGCAACAACGGGGGGCAACCATAAACCGCAGTAGTTCTGGGGCCCACAGGATCCCCTGGACAGTGGCAGTGGGTCCCAAGGCCTCACAGCGCCGCGACGCCTCAGTAAAAGCCAGTGCAAGCGTCGCGGCTCAGCTTCTTCCCAGGTCATACTCCAGGGTTCAGACATGCGTATGAGCAGCCCCAGCAGTCCAATATACTTGGGCCTTGCCCCTCTCAAGCCCACCACGCAATGGCCCCCACTCAGACCGACATTGAAGCAGTGATACACAATCTTGGCTTGACTCAACCGGACCCTAATTGTTACATGAACACAGGTGCCACTACCCACATGGAATCCAACCAAGGTAATCTCTCGTCTTATTCCAATTTGAGCAGTAATCGTGGTATAATTATTGGTAATGGCAGTTTTATTCCAATAAGGGGTTATGGTAATAAAACTTTATCCCCTCCTCATCCACCACTTTTCCTGAAACATACCCTTCATGCCCCAAAATTGATTAAAAATTTAATGTATGTCTGTAAATTCACCACTAATAATTGGATCTCTATTGATTTTGATCCTTTTGGGTTTTATTTGAAGGATTTCAAGACGGGGAGTCCTCTCATGAGGTGTGACAGTATGGGGATCTATATCCAATCACACCGAGTCTCAACATCTCGCGTCAAGCTATACCATCAACTTTTGCAGATCTTGCTCCTACCTTGTGGCATGCTCGTCTAGGTCATCCAGTGTCGTTAATTTTATAAGTTTTAGATAAAAATAAGTTTATTTCTTATAAGGGTACGCGTAGTACTCCAAATTGTCAATCTTGTTCTTTAGGGAAAATTATTATGTTGTCATTTGTAGCCTCGAATTCTAATACTTCAATGTCATTTGATATTATTCATAGCGATTTATGGAAATCTTCCGTTCTCAGTTCTATGGGTCATCGTTATTATGTGTTATTTTTGGATGACTATTCTAAATTTTTATGGACGTTTCCAATTGCGAAAAAATCATAAGTATTTTTCATCTTCACAAAATTTAGAGCTTTCATCCGAACCTAATTCGAACGAAAAATAAATAACATTCAATGTGATAATGGTAAAGAGTATGACAATGGGAAATTTAAGGAATTTTGTGCACAAAATGGGATAATTTTTTATTTTTCTTGTCCTCATACGTCCTCACAAAATGGAAAAACATAACGAAAAATGCGTACCATCAATAACATTATTCGCACTTTATTGGTTCATTCTTCCGTCCCTCCATTGTTTTGGCATCATGCGATACAAATGGCTACTGGTCTACTTAATATTCTTTCCTCTAAAGGTTTGACATATTCCTCCCCTCTTCAAGTTTTATATAATAAGACTCATTCGTATTCTCATCTTTGGGTCTTCGGATATTTATGTTATCCACTGTTTCCATCCACTACAATCAACAAACTTCAGGCACGTTCTACTCCTTATGTGTTTTTGGATTATCCGTCAAATCACCGTGGTTATAAATACTTTGATTTGTCCTCTAAACGAATCATCATTAGTCGTCATGTCTTTTTTGATGAATTCCAATTTTCATTCTCTAAAGTAGAACAACCAGTGCCTAGTTCTTATGATTTTTTGGAGGATGCTATCTCCCCCTATGTTCTCCGTCATTTTTAAGATTTTTTAGAAAATACACCGTCAGCACCGCGATGCCAAACTTCAGAGAACAAGGGCCTCTAATACCATCATCGTGTCGCGGCCTGCGGTGTCAGCGCGCCAAAACTTGAGCCTGCGGTTCTTAAACGCTGCGACCGCCCGACTGTGGCATCGCGGCTCCTTCGACGGAAATTTCTGAGACTTCTTTAAATTCCCAAAATTCACCCGATCCAACCCAAAGTCATGGTCCAATCACTCGCAGTCAAAGGGGCATTTTTAAACCAAAAAGACATTTCAATTTGAATTCTAATATTCTTAAATCTCCCTTACCCCGCAATTTTGTGTCTGCCTTAAATGAACCTAATTGGAAAATTGTCATGACCGAAGAATAATGTTCTTATTGATAATAAGACGTGGGAGTTGATACCTTATCCATCTGGTGTTAATGGTATTCGGTCTATGTGGATTTTTATTCATAAGGAAAATTCTAATGTTTCATTTGCGAGACATAAGGCTAGACTTGTAGCTGATGGTAAGACTCAGCAGGTTGGTGTGGATTGTGGTGAGACATTTAGCCCGGTGGTCAAGCTGGTTACCATTCGCACTGTGCTCAGCTTGGCTCTTTCAAAATCATCAGCTAGATGTGAAGAATGTTTTCCTACATGGTGATCTTCAGGAGACAGTGTATACGCATCAGCCTTTGGGATTTAGGGATACTAGATATCTTAATCATGTCTGTCTATTGAAGAAGTCCTTGTATGGGCTTAAGCAGTCTCCACGGGCTTGGTATAAGAGGTTTGCTGATTTTGTTTCAACTATGGGCTTTTCTCACAGCATGTCGGATAATTCATTATTCATATATCGTCGGGGTTCTTCCATGGCTTATGTACTGTTATATGTGGATGATATTATCTTGACTGCCTCTTCTGATGCTTTGAGAAGGTATATTATGACAATGCTCAGTTCTGAGTTTGCCATGAAAGACTTGGGCCCTTTGATCTATTTTTTGGAAATTGTTGTAACTCGTCATGCATGTGGATTATTCTTATCACAGAGGAAGTATGCAATAGAAATCATTGAGAGGGCTAGGATGTCATCATGTAAGTCCACTTCTACTCCAGTTGATACTAAACCCAAGTTGAGTGTTGCAGCTGACTCTCTCTATGAGGATCCGACCCGTTATCGTAGTCTTGCAGGCGCTCTTCAGTATCTGACGTTCACGCGACCTGATATTACATATATCGTACAGCAGGTGTGTTTGTTTATGCATGATCCCAGAGTTGAACATATGAATGCGCTTGAACGCATTCATAGGTACATTCGGAAACACTTGAGTATGGCTTGTATTTGTATCCTTCGTCGACGTCTACACTGGTCTCCTATATAGATGCTGATTGGGGTGGTTGTCCTGACACCATACGGTCTACGCCTGGCTATTGCATATTTTTAGGTAATAACTTTGTCTCATGGTTTGTAAAGCGTCAATCCACGCTTTCACGTTCAAGTGCAGAGGTCGAGTATCGAGGGGTAGCCAATGTGATTTCTGAGTCATGTTGGTTACGAAATCTACTGTTAGAGCTTCATTGTCCTATTAAGAAGGCTACCTTGGTGTATTTTGATAAATAAGTGTCATTTACTTTTCTGGTAATCCAGTTCAGCACCAGCGTACTAAACACATAGAGATTAATATTCACTTTGTTCGAGAGAAGGTAGCTAAAGGACAAGTACACGTCTGCCATGACCCTTCAAGATATCAAATTACAGATATCTTTACAAAGGTCTTCCTCGATCCTTTTGAAGATTTTAGAAACGATCTCAGACGAAGAGCGTATGGCTGCGAGACGTGTTAAGCGATGTCCAAAGCGATCAACACGCCGGGAAGTGGGCTCCAGTTTTGTATAATTGTATATTTTCCATATTAGTCTTGTACCCTAATTAGAATTGTAACATTACCATAAGTGTATAGTTATTCTTCATACAGAATAGAGATTTAGAGGTAAAGTAAGAATAAGATTCTCCTATTGTAACTTGTATATATATGCCTTCAATCAATAAAATAATCAAGGGATTAATTCTTTCAAAAATATCATACAGTGAAGGGTAGAATATATGAATCTTATACTTATAAAAAAGATTAATATCACTACTAATTAATCTTATAATAAATTTGTTTTCCTCAGTACCGATTTTAGCATTATCACTAGCTATTTATTCTTTTGTAATAATGTTTTTGTTGGTAATTAAAATTTTATTTACCAAAGGTATTTTTGTAGTAACGCTCAGAATAAACAGAAAAGTTTTTTTAAAACAAGCCAAATTATCTTTAAAAATATTTTAAAAAAATTACGAAATAAAATAGCGTCACATAAAATAAAACGTACGAAGCATATAACAACAAGAATAAACTCTACAAATCATGAGAGAGGCGAAGGGGTGATTTACAAGACTGACTTTAGAGGTGGGTGGTCTTGAATTTTTTACCTCACTTCTCTCATAGGCAAAACTTACCGCTTTGCTCCTTAATGAATCGAATGGTCCTTCAACCTTCATTTGATTTCAACGGTGGCGCTAGAGGCTCTACCCCACCCACCAACACTTTGTGGAGTTAGCGGATCAAAAGAAAAATCCTCCGATATAATAAGGAAGGTAAGAGGTGTTTCTAACCATTGAAACAGAAAGCACGAAAGACTATTATGAGGTGACTAAAATGATCACCGTCAAACATTGAATCTTTCTACTCTTGTTAGTGCAAATTTAACAAGTTTTATCCTTTGACCTTGAATTTTTTCCCATGCGGTAAACTAGGTCAAAAGTTTAAGACCACTCATTTTAAGGTTATTTGGTGTAATTCCTGAAGACGGAAGTGAAGAAGGCCTCTCATATATTTGGATTGGGTCGGTCACATGCTAATATATTTACCAAGTTGAGCTGCCTCGACCTTTGATTTATTTGGCCCAACCCACTTGACATGAATTATATACCAAAAGATGGCAACGGGGCGGGGCAGGGTGGGTTTGAACTTATGCGGGGTGGGGCAGGGTGGGTTTGAACCATGATTTATTTCTTTGTTTCTTATACTATACGTGCATACTAAGTGTAAATGCGTCATCTTTTTATACAGTATATTTATTGCCTAAATTACTTTCATGTCTCGTATATTTTTCCAGGTTAACATTTGAATTTTCCTTCTCTAAAAGGCGTGGAGCAAATATGTGACAAAGAATAATAAAAAATACTTGTATAAATAAAGTTTTTAAGATATTAGTTATGTAAATATTAATTATGTGGGTCGGGATGAGTAGAAAATATTTTTTTCCTATGCGGACGAATTCGAGCCTTCGCAGGTTTATTTGTTATCATTTTTTTTTGAAGGCGAACCGCTACTCTTCGAGTGCGCAGCAGTAAACCTCGACGCATAGCGCAAAACCACGCCACCGATTAACCACACTTTGGCAAGCCACGCGATGCGCTCAACCAAGAAGGTTTATGCAGGAGATCGAACTCGTGGTTTATTTGTTATCATGAAGGATAGGTTATTTGTTGTTGCTAATTAAGGATAAAAAAGGTTAAGGGGTGTTATCTCTTCACCTTCGTAGCCTGGTATCACCTTAGCTTCAGTCATGGAGGTTTAGAATGCTAGAGTTATGCCAACTTCATATCTTCCTAATACCAACTTCAAATAATACTCCATTGTGAAGTTAGGCATGGAAGTTCGAACTTCAAACATACAAGATTGAAGCTGTAAACCGTCAAACGTAACTTTAAACTTAAATGTCTGAAGTTCAAAATCTGAAGCAATAAGTTAAACTTCAAACAATTTGTGATTAATTAGTTTGGCTTGATAGTTTTTAACTTCAGAGTGATTAGTATTAAATATACATTCTATATACATGTATATAGAATCTATATTGGATAGATTGTGAAAAGGGATGGACTGCCCAGCAGCCCATCACGGGAACAGAAAGCCCATCACGGGCAGTAGTCCGTCACGGTTTACATGGTGTATATTTGGTATATTATTGTATTAGTCTTGTACCTTAATTAGTATTGTAATATTATCATAATTGTATAGTTATTCTTCATATAGAATAGAGATTTAAATATAGAATAGGAAAAGAATTTTCCTATTATAACTTCTATATATATGTCTTTCATCAATAAGAATAATCAAGGGATTAATTCTTTCATGGTATCAAAAGTCTAGGTTCTTTTCTTTGCTTTCGCTACTCACTCCTTTCACGTGTTACTCTTGAAATTCGTGACCAAAATCCCCCCCCCCCTCTCGGTTTTCAGAAAATCGAGACTTCTCCTCCCTCTAAAATCTTGTCCAAAGTTCGTTCTATTCACCATGACTGATAAGAACATTTTTCATTCTGCCCTCACAGTTTCTAACATCAAGAGCGTTCTTCCTATTGTTCTTAACCTAGAAAACGTCCAATATCGGAAGTGGACGAAATTATTCAAGATTCATGCGATGGCTCATCAAGTTCTTCACCACATTATCCCTCCGACTCCTAAATGGGAGATGACACCACCGAAGATGATGATGTACCCACCAAAGCGGACAATCCAAAATTATGGGTCACGCTTGACGCAAAGGTTCTCCCATGGATTTATGCTACAATATTCATGGACCTTTTACAGACGATTATGGAACCCAACTCCACAGTTATGACAGCTTGGAATCGATTGCGGGATATCTTCCAGGATAACAGTCATTCACGCATTGTCACCCTTGAACAGGAATTTTCTCAGGTTGCTATGGTGAATTTTCCTAACGTTTCATCTTATTGTAAACGACTCAAGGACTTGGCGGATCAACTTCGCAACGTGGGGCTCCTATGAGCAATAGTCGTCTCGTCCTACAAATGGTTGCAGGCCTGTCTGAGGTCTATAACGGGGTTACTTCAATCCTTCGTCAAAGTAACCCCCTTTCGAAATTCTATCAAGCTCGCTCTATGCTCACATTGGAAGAAGCGGGCTTGGCTAAAAGGTAGATATAGGGGATAGTCCCGTCGTCATGATGACTGCGTCCAATTTTCCTCCTTCCGATTCCACAAACTTGAGCCAAAATGGCAACAACGGTGGTGGTAAAAATGGTCAAAATTAGAAAAATAATGGCAAGAATCGCGACGACAACACCAGCGGCAACAACTGGAATAGTGGCCGTGGCGGCGATCGATAGCCGCGAGCGTGGGGCGATGGTAGGCCCTAATGCGATGTCTTGGGCCCGATTCGGCGACCAATCAACGATGCAGCGGGCCCCGATTTGGCCCGATCCATGCCCGATTTCTCGGTCGTTCCGGGTTTCAAACGGTTTATTGGTGGGCGGATTGAAATACTCGGGCCTCACCCCCTCAAGCAAATCACGCAGCGGGGCCCACACAAACCGACATTAAAGCCGCAATGCACACACTTGGAATGACTCAACCGAACACAAATTGGTACATGGACACAGGTGCCACTACCCACATGAAATACAACCAAGGTACTCTCTCATCTTATTCCAATTTGAGCTGTAATCATGATATAATTGTTGATAATGAGAATTCAATTCCAATTAAGGGTTATGGTCATAAAACTTTGTCTCCTCCTCATCCACCACTTGTCTTGAAAAATATTCTTCATGCCCCAAAATTAATTAAAAAATTGGTGTTTGTTCGTAAATTCACCAATAATAATTGGGTATCTATTGATTTTGATCCTTTTGGATTTTCTGTGAAGGATTTCAAGACGGGGAGTCCTCTCATGAGGTGTGACAGTAGGGGATATCTTTATCCAATCACACCAAGTCTTGGGTTCTCGCGTCAAGCCATGCCATCTACTTTTGCAGCTCTTACTCATTCCTTGTGGCATGCTCGTCTAGGTCATCCAGGGCCAACTATTTTGTATGTCTTAGATAAAAATAAACGTATTTCTTGTAAGGGTACGCGTAGTACTCCGAATTTTCAATCTTGTTCCTTAGAAAAAATGGTTAAGTTACCATTTATGGATTCTAATTCTACTACTTCAATGTCATTTGATTTTTTTCATAGCGATTTATGGACATCTCCTGTTCTTAGTTCATTAGGTCATCGTTATTATGTTCTATTTTTAGATGATTATTCTAAATTTTTATGGACGTTTTCAATAACAAAAGAAATCTCAAGTTTTTTCCATCTTCCAAAAAAATAGAGCTTTCATTAAGACTCAATTCGAACGAGAAATACAAAATATCCAATGTGATAATGGCAAAGAGTATGACAATGGGGAATTTCGGGAATTTTGTGCTAAAATGGAATCAATTTTCATTTTTCATGTCCTCATACGTCTTCACAAAATGGGAAAACCGAACGCAAAATTCGTACCATTAATAACATTATCCGAATATTCTTGGTGCATGCTTCAGTACCCCCGTAATTTTGGCATCATGCTCTACAAATGGCTACTGATATCCTTTACATTCTTCCTTCCAAAGGATTGACATATTCGTCCCCTCTACATATTTTATATAATAAGACTCATTTGTATTCACACTGTTGACACCCAATTTTGACCCATCTTTTAGTCATTTCTTGCAATTTTAAGTGTTTTAGGACACCGCATTTTAATCACCATTTTTTGGCAATTTTTGTATATTTTTACCTAGTATTCTACGTTGTTTATTTGCGCAAAATGATATTGCATTTTTATTTTTAATTAGGCATTAAATATTTTTTAAATATTTTGTTATTATTACTCCGACATTTTATTTTGATAATTCTACTTTTCTTTAAATCGTGTTTTTCTTTTAAATAATAAAATATTTTAATTAAAACCAATTTCATTCAAACACCCCTTTATTTTTCCCTCCCAAAATCAAACCCCACTTTTCATTTCCCTCTTAAAACCTAACCCTAATATTACCCATATACAAAAAAAAACCTTCCCCCTCTCTTTTTGGAACTCCCCAGCGCCTCACAAGCCCTTTCATCACTCCCCCTCTTTCAATTTTTGAACTCTCCCCCAACATCTCTTTCACTTCAGCCGCACAAGACCCTACCCCTCTCATCTTCTTCAACCATCACGACATCAACTCACTACCCCACTGTCGCCCAAACTCCACTCAGCCGCACACCCTAATATATCCCAAACCCTCTCCATTTTATCAACCAACACATAACCTCTTTGACCCTTCTTCCGTAGAACCTCCCAAAACCCTCTCTTTATCGTCACATCCACCCTCTAACGCTGACGAACCCCACACACCATCACTTATACCATCCGTTGCCACTGCCCTAAATCACCATCGAACAACGGTGAAGCTTCAGAGAGCCATTTAGCGGGGTTGTGAGTTCGTGGTTAGTATTTGTTTGGACATCTGTGGTGGTTCAAAGCCTTTCAGAACTGTGGGAGTTCAAGAACAACACCATCGGAGGTACTACAACTCCTGGGTTTAAGTTCGGAGCTCTCAGTAAACGATTTCTGCAAGCTAGGATAGAAGCTTGAGGATTTCAAACCTTCGACACCATTACTCCTTTGGGTCTTAACGTTTTGGGAATTTTCAACATCGTTTGGAAGCCTTACAAGCATTTTCGACATCATGTGCTCTTAATACCAGGTGTCTTCTAGTCTTATTTTTGTTTCCTTTTTAGTCTTGCACTCATGTGGTATTGTATCTACTCGTGTTTGTCTGCTTGTTATCATCTATGTGCTTAAATGTCTGTATCTTATTATTTCTCTGTTGTTTGCGTCCTTGTATTTACATGTGTGTCGAACTCGGTTTGTTATTATCTTGTATGCTTGTTATCTATGCTTGAATGTTCTTACAGGTAGATTGTTAACTATTGCTTAGTATATGCATCTCTACTTGTTATTTGATGCTCTGTTTACTAGATATTAATGCACTTATTAGATATGTTGCTATTTGTCATGTTTGTCATTTTGTCTGTTATTTCTTTGTGTTCTTCATATGACCTTCGTCTTGATGGTATTCTTCACTTTCTGTCCCTTCTATTAGAGATACAACTGCTTACCTTTATTTCTGCGTGTCTATGCTCTCATGCTTAATCGTACACTCTGTTATTGTATTCTTCTCTTGCCTAAAAGTGTTAATTGTTTCACTACTATGCATACATGTATCATCTTTTAGCCTACTGTGTTTAGTGTTTTTATATCGTTTATGTTATTCATTTGCTGGGTTCCTTCATGATCATCTGTTCGTGGTGTTCTTCAGGTGATGTTTGTTGTTCTTAATTTGCTAGCCTTTGATTCCTATTTTTTATTTTTCTATCTCATCTGTGGTGTGTTTCCCCATTATTCAACTGCTTTCAATTTTGGCGTATTGTTTACATTATTTGTAATTATCTTTTCTGCCCCCCTTCTTGTTTATCGTGCTGAAAAGTTTTACTGGCTACTCCTGCTATTTTTACTGTTTGTTAGACTGATTTTTGGGATATTTGTCGGACTGATGTTGCCATTAAATCCCTATTGGTTTACTGTTTTCCTGGTGGATGTTTTGATGATTTTGCCCTTTTTGTTAATTCTATTAAACTGATTTTGAAAAAGATACTACAGTTTGGCCGATGAAGGAATCTCCGTCTAATTTCCAAGGTATCCCCTGTACAAAAGACGGATTTATTTTTTGATTTACTTATTAATTCTTGTCATTGCTTTAGAATTATTCATTATATTACTAACGCTTTTACTAAGTGTTTATACAGGTACCCGGAAATGTATCTTGTGCAGAATGCCTAAAAGGGCTAAAAAAGACAAAAAGATGTCCCGGAGTTTTATTTTATGTTGTATTTAATTTTAGTTTTATTATTCTGTATTGCATTTTATTTTAATTTTAAATTATGAAAAATGCTTAGAATAGGTAGAATAAAAGGCCAATATATAATTAACCTAGGTTTGATCGGATAGCCGCAAGTTAGCGGATCTTAAATGATGTCTAACCTCTTCCCTTTAGGATAATAAAGAACTCTGATCCAGAATCGCATTAGTTTTGGAGACCTTTAAATGGAGATCAATTGCAGTATTTTTATTGCAATAGTTCAAGTGTCCTAATTCACTTTAATAATTAGGTGGAGACTCCTCAAAATAAGCATTTTGCTCTATACAGGGAATCGCGCCAAAGAGCAACGTTGTGGATACCGTTCAGACCCCGAGGTCAAAAACGGGCGCGACAACATGACAACTCTACTGGGGAATATCAGGTTCTTAACCACAGCAAACCCAGGTTAATTAAATATTTTGCTTTATTTTGCTTTTATTTTTTGTTGTAAATACTTAAATTGTTTGCTTTAATTTTATAATTAACTGCTTTATTTGCTACATTCTTTACCGCTTTCCTTAAATTGACATTTCGTTCATATTTCCTCCCTTACGAAAAAATCACACTATCACACACTACACGCGAGGTGTGCTTTTGCACACCCACAAATTTCTTTCAAATACTCAAATTTAGGAGAGTTGGCATTTTACGCGGAGAATCCGGTCCAATCGGTGGCCCCGTAGCCTTCTCGCTCGAGTAGTCCGCTCGGGAACCTTACGTCTAGTCAGCCAAATCTTAGCAAAATTATGATAGAGTTATATCACCCTCTATTTTAAGTCATGAATGCATACATCTTAGGTTGATCGGACCTTGGTATCGTCTCCATAATTAGGGAATCCATCAAATTATCGATGAGTTTCACAACCCAACGACCAATAAATATATATGTGTAGCATGATAATAATAGACGGATCCAAGTCTGGTCATGACATGTCGAAATTGAAAAAAGTGCACCGTCATTTGGTCGCCATTTCCAACAAAACATTGCAGTTTAACAGCTTAGACCTATTTATCATAATCTCACATAGTTGACGTTTAGACCCACCTATGGCATAAGAGAGGTCATATGCATATTAGGGCGCACACTTGATTTGCATGCCTTTTTATTTTACTAGTGTTTGTCGCTGACAACTCCGTACATATTATTTAAAGCAATAATTACCCTTTTAACTCTATACATACCATCTTATGTGTTCACAACTCCGGGCACAAGCATTTGCATTTTTGCACTTTTGCTGTCACACTGCAAGCAGGACTTCTACTGGATAAATCGTTCTTGAACATCACGACTTGGACCTTGTGAAACATCAACCTACAGTCCGGTCGTACCAATCATGGGAGTCTTTGACTATATTGTCACGCCCTTACATTTTATTATTTTTGTGATTTGCCTACTCTCACCCATTTGTCATATTTTTTACAAGAAGACCGTCCTCGCAAGAAGTTGAGGACGGTCGTAAAAAACAAACAAAAAAATAAATAAATCAAATCACAGAATGACTGGGAGTTATGTTGACTGAAAGAAGTCAGTCAATACTCAATACCAGATTCAACGAGGCATCGCTTTGAGTTTTTCTATACATTTGTATTTTTATACATATTTGCAAATTCAATTGATATGTTTAACTTTAATTACGTAATACATTCATATCATACATTGCACAATATATCCTCCCGAACTACGCGTGTCTGATTCTCACCATACGGTGTGATACGTAGATAACCCAACTCGGGTTCGACACCACCAAAAAATAAAAAAAGATACTAATAAAAGGGAACACATATTTGGTTCACCCATGCATTTCATTAATTCTATCACATATATTCATTTTTTTCATTATATTCATTCTATCACATACATTCATTTTTTCATTACATTCATCTTTTCACGTACATTCATTTTTAATTGCATTCTTTCTACTTTGCATTCGTACATAGTGAACAATCATTTGTTTTGCACAGTTTTACTACTGCTATCATATCATGGATAAATTCTTTTTAAAGCATACATTTTATAACCAATCTGAATGAACTACGCGCACCTGATTCCCTCGGCGGGATACGTAGGCAGCCCTATTCGGGTTCGGTACCATTTATTCAAAAAAATACAAAAAAAAAATTATTCAAAAATACAAAAACATTTTTAAGTATCATTGTTTGACTTGATTGATACCAACACAGTTAGGGGTGTGCACAGGAAAGGAGTAATAATCAGTATGAGCTGAATTCGTGGTAAACCATAGATTCTTTTGATACCTCTTATTCACACCCGTAATGACATTGTCTTGCATGCTTTCAAGATAAGAACGAAATCAACCTCATCGTTTCATATGCATTGTGTGGTGAGTTTTAGAATAAGTTCAATTGCATTTCATTGTGATCTAGAACTTGGCTTGAATATTTGTTGAGGCGAAATCCTGAGCAACACATGGTGTAGGAAATGATTGTAGGCTTTCTTTGATCCGTTGAGCCTACCAAATAATATTATCCATAGTACACCCTTTGAGCCTAAAATCTATTATTTCGACAACTGCATATTACACATATACCCTTTCTGAGTGCATACGCATTATCCCTCTCTTGGCCCGACCTCCTTGAGCGCTTTTGAAATGTGCAAGTGTCTGACAAAATTCTGCGTCGAAGTTTGCAAAGACAAAAATTGTTAAAGTCCCAAAAGGGAAAAGAAAAAAAAACACAAAGGACGACTTCACAAAAAGAAGAAATCAAAAGCCCCGACATTATAAAAAAAATGATGAATAAAATGAGAGAATAACTCTGAAAAAATGAGCTCCAAACGAAAGATTCAAAAGAAGTCAGTACAGAAAAACTGTGACAAAAAGAAAGCAGGTCAGCATTAAAGCACACAAATATCTAGCATGGACGTAGTCCAACGCTCGAGGAATGATTAGTCACTTTTACCCAAATGATATTCATCCCTTTCCCCAATCCTACATTACAAGCCCGTGACAAGCCGTACATGATCTTATACTGAGGGTTCTCACATTAGTGGATACTTACATGACGGTCAAGCCTATGGTATCACAATTGTATGCATTGAACATTGTTTTAGTGTGAGAAAGAGCCTTTATTTCAGTGAGGGCATTTGAAACATGAGGATGTGTATAGTTCGAAATATTTGCTTAAGCAAGTGTTAACACTCAGGTATGTCTGAGGTACCATATGAAACTATAGGAATTACCCTGGAGTCAGTCTCGGTTGGACTGAAAACAAACAACGGAATTCCTAAACACAATACTAATTGTTGGTATCAAATGAAGTCAGAACGTGATGCTGTCTTTCCATTTATTCAGAAAAACAACAAAAATACAAACTTTAAAAATCTCTATTTTTGCATCACGAACTACGTCTTGACCTGATTCCCTTGACGGGATACGTAGGCGGCCACATTGGCTTCGGTCCCACATCATTTGAAAATCATAAAAATCCTTATTTTTGCATAACGAACTACGTCTTGACCTGATTCCTTCGGCAAGATACGTAGGCATCCACATCGGCTTTGGTCACATTATTATAATTCTTTCTCTTTTATTTTTGCACATAACAAATAAGCTCATCTGATCACCTTGATAGAGCAGGCAAGCTAATTACACAATACTCAATTTTGCCTAGTGGAGAGTTCATCATCCTCATATACCAGAAACTGAGGCATATTTTGAGGATCACATTCATGTTTGGCATCTGTACAAAAGCGCAATCTGGACCTACAGGGTCCCAATTGCATTATGTCCGCACAAGGATGATGTTTCGACTCACAGGGTCATGTTCTCATCCTTATCTATGCATTTTTACATTACTTATATCCATGCATTAACTTTTCATCCAGATTGGGTTTGCAAGAATTTCAACATCATTCCGACCCAGGCGAGTTGCAAAACACAACGTCTATGAAACGACGTCATTTCAACCCAGGCGAGTCACAAAGTAGGTACGTCCATAAAACGACATCATTTTTATTTAAGCCTATACAACGGTTTCGTCTATATTTCGTCTATGCAACGACGAACATTTGCATCGCGTCTATGCAACGACGCCCTTTCATTTAAGCCTATGCAACGACTTCATCTATGTTTCGTCTATGCAACGAAGAACATCTGTTGACAGTCAATTTTGACCCGTTTTTCGTATATTTCGTGCAATTTTAAGTATTTTAGCACACCGCATTTTAATCGTTATTTTGCATATTTTTACATAATATTCTATGTTTATTTCTTCACAAAAATGACATTGCATCTTTTATTTTTAAATTAAGCATTATGTCGTTGTTAATATTATGTTTTTATTATTGTTATACCGTCGTTTTATTTTAATAATATTTGCATCTCTTTAAATAATCAATTGACATCCTGTTTTTACTTTTAATCATGCATTAAACATGTCTTAAATATTGCATTTTAGTATTATTGCACCGGCATTTGCATTTTAATAATCTTGCATCTTTTTAAATAATTTTTCTTTAAATAATTAACCAGCCTTGCATTTTTTATCAAACCAGTCCAGTCCGAGGCCCAATCCGAATCAGTCCAATCCAATACTTTTTTTATTACTTCACCCATACTTTGTTTCACCATTTCTACACTCCAACGTCACTTCAGCAGCACTTTTTTTCTTTTTACACTCCATCTCTCTCATTTATTGAGAAGATCAACACATCAGCCCCATAAAAAGAACCCAGCCAGCCGCATACAGCCTTCCCCCACTTTGTCTCCTCACCCTTTCTATTTCACGCAGACCCTTCCACCCACTGCCCATCGTCGCCGCCACCGGCGAACCCACTGCTCCTCTCACTTCTCCCGTCACCCTCTCCCCTGACCCTACTTCAGCAGCCACTGCCCTCACCCTCTTTCCCGTCGTCGTCGCCCTCTCCCTGAACCACCGTCGACCACCGACGAACCGCCACTGTTCTCCGGCGAATCCCAAGAACCCCATACCATCTGCGCGAACCTCACACCCTACTCCGCCGCCGCTTCTAAAACCACTGAGGCGTCGCTCGGCATTTCACGACGCAGGCGACGCCACCCTTTACATTGCGTTGATTGGTTATGTTGGACTGATTTTTCTGCATCTTTATGATATCTTGCCGGAGTTTCTAAAACTCCGGCGATCTTGATAACTTTATTTTTTGGGTATCTGTGCAGATTTGGTTAACTGGACTGATTTTTCTGATTTTTTGTTAGGTCTTGCGTCATTTTGGGTTCGCTGGTTTACTGTTGTTTGTTGGATTGATTGCGTACTGTTATCTGTTGTTGGCGGACTGGTTTGATTTCTTGTTTGGGTAATACGCCGGAGTAAAACTCCGGCGAAGCTTTGTTGTTTTTCGGGCTGATGCTGGACCATTTTCATTGCTATGTTGATGTTGTTCCTACTGTTTCGCCGTTGTGATATTGCTATTAAACCACTACTGTTACACTATTTTCTGGACTGATTTTTGACTATCTTGTTACTGATTTTGGGTTGCCGACTACTGATTCTATGGCTACTGCTGGGCTGATTCTGGTCATTGTTGCTGGCTGATTTTTTGCCATTTCCGAACTGATTCGTGCCCATTTTGTTACTGATTTTATGGCTTCTGCTGGGCTGTTTTTGGCTATATTATTGGACTGGTTTTGGCCATATTGCTATTGATTTTGGACATTTTTTTGCTGGTTTACTGATTTAGAACAAATACTACACTGTTGGTATTTTACTGATTTGAACAAGATGCTACAATTGTATGGCCGATGAAAAAATTATCCGTCGATTTTTGAGGCCTCCACAGTTGCAAAGACGGAAAATAAAATAAATGAAGCTTTCTGGGCAATGATGATTTCTTCCACTTACACCGAATAACCAACATGCGCTGGCAGGGCGAATTCTCGCAACCGCACTTGTTTAGGCTGTCCCACTTTACATTTTTTATATCTGAGCCCTCCGTGTTTAAAACTATTACTGTTTTGACACGGATATGAAGGTTTTATTTATTTTATTGCTTTTAACAATATTGGCCGATGAAGGAATCTCCGTCTGATTTCCAAGGCCTCCTCTGTGCAAAAGACGGATTTATTTATTTTTGCTTTTACTTATTAATTCTGGTCATTGCATTAAATTATTTATCTTATTACTAACACTTTTACTAAGTGTTTATGCAGGTACCCGGAGATCATCTTGCGCAGCAGGCCTAAAAAGGGCTAAAAGATGTCCCGGAGTTTTTATTTTTATGTCGCATTTAAATTTAGTTTTATTATCCTGTATTGCACTTTATTTTATTTATAAATTATGAAAAATGCTTAGAATACGTAGAATAAAAAGGGCAATAAATAATTAACATGGGCTTGAACGAATAACCGCAAGTTAGCGGATCTTAAAGGATGTCTAACCCCTTCCCTTTAGGATAATAAAGAACTCTTACCTAGAATCTCACATAGCTTTCGCAGACCATTAAATAGAGATTAATTGCAGTATTTTACTGCAATAAATCAAGTGTCCTAATTCACTTAAATAATTAGGTGGCGACTCCTCAAAACAGCATTAATTGCTCCATCCAGGGAACCGCGCCAAAGAGCAACGTTGCGGATACCGTTCAGGCCCCCGAGGTCGAAAACGGGCGCGACAACATCTGCATCGCGTCTATGCAACGACGCTTTTTCATTTAAGCCTATGCAACGACTTCATCTATGTTTTGTTTATACACCGACGAACATCTGCATCACGTCTATGCAACGACGTCATTTCATTTAAGCTTATGCAACGGCTTCATCTATATTTCATATATGCAACGAAGAACATCTACATCGCGTCTATGCAACGATGTCATTTCATTTAAGCCTATGCAACGGTTTCATCTATGTTTCATCTATGCAACGACGAACATCTGCATCGCATCTATGCAACGACGCCATTTCATTTAATCATATGCAACAACTTCATCTATGTTTCGTCTATGCAACGGCTTCATCTATGTTTCGTCTATCCAACGACGAACATCTACATCGCGTCTATGCAACGACGCCATTTTATTTAAGCCTATGTAACAGCTTCATCTATGTTTCGTCGATGCAACGACGAATATATGTATCGCGTCTATACAACGACGTCTTTTCAATTAAGCCTATGCAACGGCTTTCATCCATGTTTCGTCTATGCAACGACGAACGTCTGCATCGCTTTTATGCAACGACGTCATTTTATTTAAGCCTATACAACGGCTTCATCTATGTTTTGTCTATGTAACGATGAACATTTGCATCGCGTCTATGCAATGACGCCTTTTCAATTAAGCATATGCAACGGCTTTCATCCATGTTTCGTCTATGGAACGACGAACATCAGCATCGTGTTTATGCAACGACGCCTTTTCAATTAAGCCTATACAACGACTTTCATCCATGTTTCGTCTATGCAATGACGAACATCTGAATCGCATCTATGCAACGACACATTTTCATTTAAGTCTATGCAACAGTTTCATCCATGTGTCGTCTATGCAACGACGAATATCTGCATCGCGTTTATGCAACGACGCTTTTTCAATTAAGCATATGCAACGACTTTCATCCATGTTTCTTCTATGCAACGACGAACATCTGCATCGCGTCTATGCAACGACGTCATTTCATTTAAGTCTATGCAACGGCTTCATCTATGTTTCGTCTATACAACGATGAACATTTACATTGCGTCCAGAAACGACGCCATCTCCATTTCTTTTGCAATTATGTCCTGGGAATAAACACCCTAGAGGCATTTCAGGGAACAAATACCCCGTCTTCAGTCAGCACGAGAAATATACAACTTTTGCATTTTTGACCTCGGGAACAAACACCCTAGAGGCATTTCAAGGAACAAAACACCCTATTTTCCAGCATCTTATCGCAACTGTAACCCAGTGTCATCAAGATTCGACACTGAGACAAATTTTGAATCGGCATCCATTCGTCTTTAATTTTTAAGCATCGCAGCAACCCAGTGTCCTCACAATTCGACACTGTGACAAAAATTTAAATCTGCGTCAACTTTACTGTTTATTTTGGCATCACAACGACTCAGTGTCCTCATAATTCGACACTGAGACAAAATTTTGAATCTGCGTCAGCTTTGCCCATTAATTTTCTTGATTTTTGTTCTAATCCTGACGATGGAGACAAAATTGGCTACAAGTCAACGTCTTTGTCCGAAAACTCTTTCATCGTCTTCAGTAAAAAAGGGACAAACTGACACCCAATTTTGACTCATCTTTTAGTCATTTCTTGCAATTTTAATTTAGGACACCGCATTTTAATCACCATTTTTTGGCATTTTTGTATATTTTTACCTAGTATTCTACGTTGTTTATTTGCGCAAAATGACATTGCATTTTTATTTTTAATTAGGCATTAAATATTTTTTAAATATTTTGTTATTATTACTCCTGCATTTTATTTTGATAATTCTGCATTTCTTTAAATCGTGTTTTTCTTTTAAATAATAAAATATTTTAATTAAAACCAATTTCATCCAAACACCACTTTATTTTTCCCTCCCAAAATAAAAACTCCACTTTTCATTTCCCTCCTAAAACCTAACCCTAATATTACCCCGATACATAAAAACTCTCCCCCCTCTCTTTTTGGAACTCCCCAACGTCGCACAAGCCCTTTCATCACTCCCCTCTTTCAATTTTTGAACTCTCCCCCAACATCTCTTTCACTTTAGCCGCACAAGACCCTACCCCTCTCATCTTCTTCAACCATCACGACATCAACTCACTACCCCAGACCTCTCCATTTTATCAACCAACACAAAACCTTTTTGACCTTTCTTCCGTCAAACCTCCCCAAAACCCTCTCTCTTTATCGTCACCTCCACTCTCTAACGCTGGCGAACCCCACACACCATCACTCATATCATCCGTCGCCACCGCCCTGAATCACCATCCAACAACGGTGAAACTTCAGAGACCCATTTAGCGGGGTTGTGAGTTCGTGGTTAGTATTTGTTTGGATATCGGTGGGGGTTCAAAGCCTTTCAGAACTATGGTAGTTCAAGAACAACACCATCGGAGGTACTACAACTCCTGGGTTTAAGTTCGTAGCTCTCAGTAAACGATTTCTGCAAGCTAGGATAGAAGCTTGAGGATTCCAAACCTTCGACACCATTACTCCTTTGGGTCTTAACGTTTTGGGAATTTTCAACATCATTTTGAAGCCTTACAAGCATCTTCGACATCATGCTATCTTAATACCAGGTATTTTCTAGTCTTATTTTTGTTTCCTTTTTAGTCTTGCACTCATGTGGTATTGTATCTACTCGTGTTTGTCTGCTTGTTAGCATCTATGTGCTTAACTGTTTGTATCTTATTATTTCTCTGTAGTTTGTGTCCTTGTATTTACATGTGTGTCGAACTCGATTTGTTATTATCTTGTATGTTTGTTATTTATGGTTGAATGTTCTTACAGGTAGATTGTTAACTATTGCTTAGTATATGCATCTCTACTTGTTATTTGATGCTCTGTTTACTAGATATTAATGCACTTATTAGATATGTTGCTATTTGTCATGTTTGTCATTTTGTCTGTTATTTCTTTGTGTTTTTCATATGACATTCGTCTTGGCGGTATTCTTCACTTTCTCCCTGCTATTAAGATACAACTGCTTCCCTTTATTTTTGCTTGTCTATGCTCTCATGCTTAATCGTACGCTCTGTTATTGTATTCTTCTTTTGCCTAAAAGTGTTAATTATTTCAATACTATGCATACATGTATCATCTTTTAGCCTATTGTGTTTAGTGTTTTTATATCGTTTATGTTATTCGTGTGCTGGGTTCCTTCATGATCATCTGTTCGTTGTGTTCTTCAGGTGATGTTTGTTGTTAATTTTCTAGCATTTGATTCCTATTTTTTATTTTTCTCTCTCATTTGTGGTGTGTTTCCCCATTATTCAGCTGCTTTCAATTTTGGCGTATTGTTTAAGTTATTTGTCTGCTACACTCCTAGGTTTGATCGGATAGCCGCAAGTTAGCAGATCTTAAAGGATGTCTAACCTCTTCTCTTTAGGATAATAAAGAACTCTGATCCAGAATCTTATTAGTTTCGCAGACCTTTAAATGGAGATCAATTGCAGTATTTTTATTGCAATAGTTCAAGTTTCCTAATTCACTTTAATAATTAGGTGGCGACTCCTCAAAACAAGCATTTTGCTTCATTCAGGGAACCGCGCCAAAGAGCAATGTTGCGAATACCGTTCAGACCCCGAGGTAAAAAATGGGCGCGACACACATCTTAGGGTCTTTGGGTGCTAATGTTATCCACTCTTTCTATCCACCACAATTAACAAACTTTAGGCTCGTTCTACTCCTTGTTTGTCTTTGGGTTATCCGTCAAATTACCGTGGTTATAAATGTTTTGATTTGTTATCTAATCGAATCAATATTAGTCGTCATGTTATTTTTGATGAGTTCCAATTTCCATTTGCTAAGGTAGAAAGTCTCGTACCTAGTTCGTATAATTTTTTGAATGATGACATCTCACCATATATTATTCAGCATTTTTTGGATATGTCCCACACCCCAATTCTGTCAGCGGGCCATGCGCTTGTTCTCCGTCCTGGCGTCAGGTCCGAAACTAGGCGCCTTCCCATCCAGTTCGATTTGACTCAGCCTTTGTTTCGGCCAGTTTCTTAGGTCCACAACGATTACGGGCGGCGGTCATTACCTGGCTAGTCATCACGTCCGGTCCTTCCCAAAATTCATCCAATTCAGCTCCGAGTCATGGACCAGTCACCCGAGCCCAACGCGGTATTTTAAATCAAAAAGACATTTTAATTTAATTCTAATATTCTTAAATCACCCTTACCCCAAATTGGAAAATTGTCATGACTTATGAATTTAATGTTTTTATTGATAATAATACATGGGAGTTGGTACCGTGTCCATCTGGTGTTAATATTATTCGGTCTATGTGGATTTTTGCTCATAAGGAAAATTTTGACGGTTCGTTTGCAAGGCGTAAGGCTCGTCTTGTAGGTGATGGTAAGACTCAGCAGGTTGGTGTATATTGTGGTGAGACAATTAGCCCGGTGGTCAAGTCGTCTACCATTCGCACTGTGCTCAGCTTGGCTCTTTCGAAATCATGGCCCATTTATTAGCTAGACATGAAGAATACTTTCCTTCATGGTGATCTCAATGAGACAGTGTATATGCATCAGCCCTTGGGGTTTAGGGGTACTCGATATCCTCATCATGTCTGTTTGTTGAAGAAGTCCTTATATAGGCTTAAGCAGTCTCCATGGGCTTGGTATAAGTGGTTTGCTAACTATGTTTCAACTATTGGGTTCTCTCACAACAGGTCTGATAATTCATTGTTCATATATCGGCGGGGTTCTTCGATGGCTTATATAGTGTTATATGTGGATGGTATTATTTTGACTGCCTCTTCTGATACATTACGCCAGTCTATTATGACAATGCCCAGTTCTGAGTTTGCCATGAAAGACTTAGGGTCATTGAGTTATTTTTTGGGAATTGTTGTCACTCGTCATGCAGGAGGACTGTTCTTATCACAGAGGAAGTATGCAGCTGAGATCATTGAGAAGGCTGGGATGTCATCTTGTAAGTCCACTTCTACTCTAGTTGATACTAAACCAAGTTTGGGTATTGCAGCTGGCTCCCCTTATGAGGATCCGACCCGCTATCGTAGTATTGCAAGGGTCCTTCGGTATCTTACGTTCACGCGACCTGATATTACTTATGTCGTACAACATGTGTGTTTGTTTATGCATGACCCCAATATTGAACATATGAAGCTCAAACGCATTCTTATGTACATTTAGTGAACACTTGATTATGACTTGCATTTGTATCAGTCGTCAACGTCTACGCTTGTCTCCTACACAGATGCTGATTGGGGTGATTGTCTGGAAACCAGGCGTTCTACGTCTGGTTATTGTAAGGTTTTTGGAAATAACTTGGTCTCATAGTCTGTCAAACGTCAATCCACGCTTTCACGTTCGAGTGTAGAGGCCGAGTATAGAGGGGTAGCCAATGTGGTTTCTGAATCATGCTGGTTACGTAATCTTCTTTTAGAGCTCCATTGTCCTATTCAGAAATCTACCTTGGGGTATTGTGATAATATAATTGTCATCTACCTTTCTGATAATCCAGTTTAGCACCAGCGCACTAAACATGTAGAGATGGATATTCAATTTGTTCGAGAAAAGGTAGTTGTTGTGTTATTTCTCTATGTTTATGCAAGTGTACGTATCGTTCAAGTAATATAGTCTGTAAGACCGAGTTATCATCCACAAAGACTGGTTTATCAAGTACCGAATATCTAATCTATCGTATCTATTTGGCTAGCGTTCTTTTGTTTGGTTTATGAACTAAGAATTAAGATTAAAGTAAAGTGCAGAAAATAAATTAATTATGATAATACTTTGGGTTTAAAATAGTTATGAAGGAAATAGGGCTTCCAATCTTCTCAATTATCCACTTTTTCACGTGTTAATGCATTGCTAATGATTCTTCTTCTTATTAAGATAGCAGGTTAACGAACATGTTCTATATTCCGGTTAGGACATATAGGAACTCAACCTTATGCAGAAACCTTCTATATTTCTATGATATATTTTACCACACAGGAGAATTAAGAACAATAACCTTAAATACTACACAAGTATCAGGGTACTTTCGTCCACGATTTTAACCTATGTCTAAACAACTACAGCATATTCAAATTTCACCTTTCAGATTTTGATTTGAAATCATATAAGTTATGACAATTAATGGTCAGACAATTATCACACAATCATAACAATATTGAGTATATCTTAGTATATCTGAAGAAGAAATCGCTGGTGTGAACTTCTTCCTGCCTTCTTACCCAACTGATCAAAGGTACGCCGGGGATAACAGGCTGATGACTCCCAAGAGCTCTTATCGACGGAGTCACAGGTGGCTGCCTCGGATGAGATCGTTTGCCTTTGATTGCCTTACCCTTCCACTCTATAGTTCCCCTCTCACCCGGCTTAATATCAGGATTTCTTGCATTAACTGTATGAAAGAGTTTCAAGTAGATTCGACGGAAAACCTTAATAAAGAAATTAGCTCCTAGACATTGTCATGCTAGAACTAATTTAATATCCAACATAAACTGAAATAAAACAAAGGAAATAAAAGAACTTGAACAATTTGATGTCTCCAATTGTAGCTTGTAGCCTCCTTTCTTTCCTCGACAAAGTATGATGTAAAGTATGTGAGGGTTTCAGGATTTTATATCTGAGAAAAACTACGTTTCGAACCCTTTTGCCCTTCAAAAAGTCAAATTTCCTGTCTTAGTTCCCACGTCGGCGCTGTCGACGAGAAATTCCAGATTTCGACTGATTTTTTTCTATTCTTCTCGGGACTTCTTAGGCTTCATTTCTTGGGCTTTTCTTGTGCAATTTCATCTCAATTAAGCTCATTTCATCCTCAATTCTGTATTTCCTCCTTTAGGACCGTTGTGACTCAAAAAAAGGACAAATAACTCTAATACTATACTAAACACACACGAAAAGAGAAAAATACTAACTAAGAAAGGGACTCAAAAGAGTATATGAAATAGACTCAACAAACACCCCCAAACTTACACTTTACTCGTCCTCGAGTAAAGCACTAAACAAAAATAAAAATAAAAACAAAAACAAAAATCAAATAAAAGACTCTATGAAATGGATCAAGTAGCTATAGCAATGCTTCCTTAAAATCATGGATGAAAACTGAGATAATATGTTAGAACATACATAGCATGAATATTTAGCAATCTAAAATTTCAAGTTAGATATTTCGCAAATTCAATTATATCATAATCACTGGGAATACAAACACCTAACATATGCATGTCAATTTCATTCCATCTTTCCCAAAATTCTATAGACCTGTTTACTTGCTAATCTCCGCTAATTATAGACATACACATTAGAGATCATCAGGACTTTCAAGGGTTGTAATGTAGGCTTAGGCAGTGGCAGATAAAAGTTGGCATTTAGGTTCAAATTACGTACCATAAACATTTTTCATTCAACTCCTTTTTCCTTCTTTTTGACTTTCTTTTTAGTCTCGTACATATTTTCTCTCCTCTTTTTTTTGCATATTTTTTATTGGGGTGCGTCAATTTTCACTCTCTTTTTATTTCTTTCTCAACTCTTTTCATCCCAATAATTTTTAATTATCACTTATGGAACAACAAGGGAATCATAGGGTGTCAAACAAAGATATTATTTAGACTCAAAGGGGTTGACTAAGGATACAATTTATGTCAGGGTAAGTAATGAATGGTCAGAAGGGCTATCAAAGAATGTCTGAATCATTTCCCTAAATATGTATATCTTAACTATTTCGCCTCAAATAACAAACAAACAGATTTTCTAGATATTTTTCAACCTTTCTTTCCATAATTGACAACACATAGGCTAAGCACAAATATCCCAAATAATTAGATGTCATGAATTTTTGGCATATCTAACTTAAGCACACATATTTCTGCTTTCAATTCCATTACACTATCCCAATTAATCCACTCAATATCTTTAGCAACTACAACATACATGATCCATAAAAAAAATGATGACTCACAAACACATAAAACAAACAAAAAGATTCAAAACAAATACAAGACAAAATAAGATCCCCCCAAACTTAATCGACACATTTTTCCCAATGTGTGAAGACTAAAATTAAAGGGAAAACTTACAGACATAAAACAGCGGTCATAACGGAGGTCTGGGAGGAAGTTCTTGAAATTGCCCAGGCATGGGACTTATCTGAACTTTCGGGGCCACGGCCCTGCAGATTGGCGTTATGGCTCTGACGATGGTACATACTCTCTAAAGTTCTGGCGCCACGGCCCTGCATGTTGTCGTCGTGGCGCTGCTGCCAATATTTCCTTTTTTCAGCATTTTGTCCCTTTTTCCACTTGGGATCAGCTTCCAGTCCTCCTGTCATCCAAAAACATAAGACAAGAAATCAAGATCGTGAGATTGTTCAAGACAAAATAAAACAACTAATAACAAAAATTGAAATAACATAATTAAAACATTGGATTGCCTCCCAAGTAGCGTTGTCTTTAACGTCTTTTAGCCGGACGCAGTTTTCTTACTCAATCAAGGGGGTAGAGTATCCACTCCGCATATCCATTTCAGGATCATTCTCTTCCTCCTTCTCCTCCTTTTCTTCACAGGGCTAGGTTCATAAGCATTTACCATCTTGGCATCATTCACCATTTCCTTGGCCTTACTCACAAGTTCTACACTTTGCTTTAATGGTACCCCACGAGCATCAATACTTGTGAGGTTTTTCTCAGTGACACCCTTGTCAGCTATCCCAATGGGAAAACATCTATCATTGACTTGAGGTTCAGTTGGTGGCTTAAAACTTTGAATACCATTTCCTCATCTTGGACTTGGAGCTTCAACTCTCCCTTCTCAACATCAATCAGTGCCCTCCCTGTGGCTAGAAATGGTCTCTCAAGGATCATGGGTATGTTGTCATCTTCCTCCATATCAAGAATGAGGAAATCAGCAGGAATGATGAATTTACCCACTTTCACCAATATGTCTTCAATTATTCCTCGTGGATGCACGATTGAGCGATCTGCTAGCTGCAAAGTCACTGTTGTTGGCTTTGCTTCCCCCAAATCAAGCCTTTTAAACGTAGAGAGGGGCATAAGATTGATACTTGCCCCCAAGTCACACAAAACTTGCTTACATGTCACCTTTCCTATAGTGCAAGGTAAGGTGAAACTCCTTGGATCTCTCAACTTTGGGAGGAGTTTCTTCTGCAAGATTGCACTGCACTCTTCTATCAGCACCACTGTCTCATAGTCCGCCAGCTTCCTCTTTTTAAAGAGGATCTCCTTCATGAATTTGACATACGCTGGCATCTGCTCCAAGGCTTCAATGAATAGAAGGTTAATGTGCAGTTTTTTGAATACCTCTAAGAATTTCGAAAAATGTTTGTCCAGAGCCTTCTTCTGAAGTCTTTGAGGGTAACGAATTTTTTCTGTATATTCCTTCATGACTGCTGGTGGAGCTTTCTCTAGTATATGGCGGTCATCAGTAACCCCTTCTTTCTCTACCTCAGAAGTCTCTGTCAGCTCATCTTTCTTCTGCACCTGTGGTTGAGGTGCAGCCTGTTCTAACTGCTTTCCACTCCTCAAGCTGATTTCTTAACATTGCTCTATTGGGTTCATTACTGTGTTACTAGGGAGAGTCCCCTGAGGTCTGTCATCCAATTTCCCTACCAACTGGTCCATTTGCGTTTCCAAGTTCCTAATGGATGACCTAGTCTCGGTCATGAATTGTTTGGTCTCTGCCATAAATTATATCTGGGAGTTAGCCAAGGTTGAAAGTGAGGACCTGGTTTCTACCATGAATTGAGTTTGGTAATTGGCCAATGTCAACAGTGCTGCTCTCACTTCATCTGGCTTCTCTTGTGGATCTGGTGTGCTGAACTATTGAGAGGAAGAGGCTTGATTCGGTGACTGTTGGTTCTGATTTTGGCCCTGAAACTGAGATTGTTGCCCTTGGTCATTCTTTCATAAAAAAATTGGATGATTTCTCCACCCCTAATTATATGTGTTGGAGAATGCATTATTGTAGGGCCTATGAAAATTTCCAATTGCCTGAACCTGCTCCATAGGCACATTGTTTGGATCCACTGCTGTGCACCTATAAAATGTATGGGGCCCCCACAAATCTCACAACTCACTGGTGTCTGAACAGCTTTAACGGACATGGTACTCTGTTGTATCTACTTTGTCAAAGTGGAAACCTGGGCAGTCAACGCAGTGATAGCATCCAACTCATGAACCCTAGCCATTTTCCTGCTGTTTGTAGCTCCCGCATCGGCCCCCTGATGATTATTTGTGTTCATGTCTTCTAGCAAGTCATGTGTCGCATTGACAATCTTTTTCATAAAAGTTCCCCATGCATCAACATCAATTATAGTACGAGTAGTACCACATAACCCATTGTAGAAGATATGGACCAGCATCCACTTCTCAATTCCATGATGCGGACACTTTCTCTGCAGATCTTTGAACCGCTCCCACGCATCGTAGATTGACTCTCCATCCATCTGATAGTAATTATTAAGCTCTCCTCTGAGCTTTACTGCTTTGGATGGAGGAAAGAATTTGGCAAGGAACTTCTGGGCTAAGTCTTGCCATGTAGTGATGGAGTTTGTTGACAAAGAATTCAACCAACACTTGGCTCTATCCCTGAGTGAGAATGGGAATAGCCTCAATCGAAATGGCATCATCAGTAACGCCATTGTACTTGAATGTAGCACACACTCAAGAAAATTAGCAATATGCATGTGTGGGTCTTCATACGGCAACCCCCCAAACTGGACTGTGCTATGTACCATGTGCAGAATGACTGGTTTTATCTCAAAATTATTGGCTTCCACAGCTAGAAGCCTGATGTAAGTCTGCACACCAGTGATTGTAGGTAGAATGTAGTCTCCCAAGCTCCTCTCAGCAGGAAGCTGGACTCGTTCTCTCATCTCTGCTCCTTCGTTCAGGTTCTGTTGATCTTCCATTGCTAAAGAATCAGTAATTCTCTTCTCTTTCCTGTTCTGTCTGCACGATCTTTCAATTTCAGGGTTACAAAGGGATAGGAGTGTCTGCTCCTCTCCTACTTCGCATAAACAATTTTACTGAAATTGATCAAAAACAAACAACAGATCACGGCAAAAATGTTCTAAAATAAAAATAATAAATAAATAAAATGAAAATATAAAATAAAAACCAAATGAGAAATAAGACTAGATAAATTGATATTGATAGTACGTCAGTCCCCGGCAACGGCGCCAAAAACTTGTTGCGTTATTTCTCTATGCTTACGCAAGTGTACGTATCGTTCAAGTAATATAGTCTGTAAGACCGAATTATCGTCCACAGAGACTGGTTTATCAAGTACCGAATATCTAATCTATAGTATCTATTTGGATAGCGTTCTTTTGTTTGGTTTATGAACTAAGAATTAAGATTAAAGTAAAGTGCAGAAAATAAACTAATTATGATAATACTTTGGATTTAAAACAGTTATGAAGGATATAGGGCTTCTAATCTCCTCAACTATCCACTCTTTCACGTGTTAATGCAATGCTAATGATTCTTCTTCTTATTAAGATAGCAGGTTAACGAACATGTTCTATATTCCGGTTAGGACATATAGAAACTCAACCTTATGCAGAAACCTTCTATATTTCTATGATATATTTTACCACACAGGAGGATTAAGAACAATATCCTTAAATACTACACAAGTATCGGGGTACTTTCGTCCACGATTTTAACCTATGTCTAAACAACTACAGCATATTCAAATCTCACATTTCAGATTTTGATTCGAAATCATATAAATTATGACAATTAATGGCCAGTTAATTACACATAATCATAACAATATTGAGTAGATCTTAATATATCTGAAGAAGAAATCAATAACTATGCATTAACTGTATGAAAGAGTTTCAAGTAGATTCGACGGAAACCCCTAATAAAGAAATTAGCCCCTAGACATTGTCATGCTAAGAACTAATTTAATATCCAACATAAACTGGAATAAAACAAAGGAAAGAAAAGAACTTGAACAATTCGATGTCTCCAATTGTAGCTTGTAGCCTCCTTTATTGCCTCCACAAAGTACGATGTAAAGTATGTGAGGGTTTCAGGGTTTTATATCTGAGAAAAACTGCGTTTCGGACCTTTTTTGCACTTCAAAAAGTCGAATTTCCTGTCCCAGTTCCCGCGTGGCGCCGAAACTTCTGCAGATCTCTGGACTTTCAGCGCCATGGCCCTGCATTCTGGTGCCATGGCGCTGTCGACGAGAAATTCCAGATTTCGTCTGATTTTCTTCTATTCTTCTCGGGACTTCTTAGGCTTCATTTCTTGGGCTTTGCTTGTGCAATTTCATCTCAATTAAGCTCATTTCATCCTCAATTCTGTATTTCCTTCTTTAGGACCGCTGTGACTCAAAATAAAGACAAATAACTCTAATACTATACTAAACACACACGAAAAGAGGAAAATACTAACTAAGAAAGGGACTCAAAAGGGTATATGAAATAGACTCAACTGTAGTTAGAGGACAAGTACGTGTCTGTCATGTCCCTTCCAGATATCAAATTGCAGACATCTTTACAAATGGTCTTCCCTCGGTCCTTTTTTAAGATTTTAGAGACAATCTCAGCGTACAAAGACCGCCCGCTACGACTGAGAGGGTGTGTTAAATATATGGGCCAGCCGAGAAAGCCCATCACGGGCTTGGTAATTCCAGTTCAACCAAGAGCCTTATTCTATTGTATATTTGGTATATATTAGACTTAACCTTAATTAGTAGTGTAATATTACCACAATTGTATAGTTAGTCTCCATATAGAATAGGGATTTAGATGTAGAATACGAAAATAATTTTCCTATTATAACTTGTATATATATGTCTTTCATCAATAAGAATAATTAAGGAATTAATTCTTTCAATGAATTTGGCTTGATAGTTTTTAACTTCAGACTCGTATATTTGAAGCTTGTCACTTCAGATCGAGTTTTAAATGTTAGACAATGTAGGTCTGAAATTGACATTCTAAGGCGATTAAACATTAAATATTTTAAGTGTTTGGTCAACTTTTTCCAAATAAAGTAAATTAATTGCGTAAGTATTAGTCTGTTCAAACATAAAAGTCATAAAAAAAAATTGGGTCAATCATTGGATTGCAATTTGCAAGTACACTATTTTTTTATTATATATGTGCCGTTGCTCTTTAGCAATTACATATTCTCAAGTCATTCTCGTTTCATGTTCACACTAATTTTATTTATTATGGACATAATCACTACATTATGTTAACTTGCAGATAAAATAGTATTAAAAACCCTGAGAAAGTTTAGAAGTTAAATAGAGTCGACCCTGGAACCCTCTTCTTATTAATTAGACGTTGTATTCATCAAAACAAAGACCGCGATCTATATGAAAGCTATCGGTTGAGTCAATTATCGTCTTGAAGAATCCACCACAACTTGCCAAATTTGGTGGAAAGTAGTATTCAATATAAATTCATAAGCTTTAATGGTGGACAAAAACAAACAGATCTAGCGCATGCATGATTGAGAAAAATAAATGCTAGAACAAATTAACCTGTTAATTAGTATTGTGAATAACGTGCATAATTGTTGTTGAACTAGTGCACATCACTCCTTATGCTGCAGGATACTTATGAGTTTATTTGAATTTATAACTTTCTACACAAAGCATATATAGTTTGGTGCACTAAGTTCTCGCTATACGCGATGTTCGGGAAAGGGTCGGACCACAATATATATATATATATATACTAAAATATTAAAAGAGTATTAAATTTTAATTCATAATTTTAATCGTACATAAGTTCAATATTAAAAATCTTAAAAGTTAAATTCATTAAATTTAAATTTTGGATTCATTCTTCTTTTTGCATAGATCAACTTAGTGACGACAATGAAATGGCCACTTGGAAACCTACTTATTTTGGTTTATTCAACAATTAGATTAATCGGTGGAGTAAATTCAAATTATTTTTCAAGTCCATTAAAATTATGTACCAATTAATATGAATAGTATGATAAATTTTGTCTTCATTTGTGTAAAGTTAATAATGGACAAGTAAATGTTCCTCAGGACATAGTTGATAATGAGGAGAACAGCGGCTACGAATGACTGCGGCGTGAAAGATTCTCGTTTTTTTAGGGTTGATCCTTGTAGGTGTTATCAGTTATCTGTTCTCAAACACTGGTTATTGGAGTACATCCCGCGATTTACTGGTAATAATGTTGAGGGACCGATACTACTACCTCCCAAGACTAATATGATGTAAGTCAGGAACCTGAATATTAAAAAAGAAAAAAAATAATATACAAATAAAAGTGAACGAAGAAATAAATTGAAATATTTACAAACCAGATGAGTGAAGAAATCCAATCCACTAGCAATATTCAATATGCTAGCTATAGCTACTTTGCCTGCACCATTTAATAATCATGTTGTCAACTTCTCATATCCCACCGCCATTTATGACTACCAACATGCAACAATTAAAATTTCCTTCATAGTATTTTTATATAGATTTAAATGTATAAATTTCAATTTTTAATTAATTTATTATTTTATTTTAGCTTCAAAAATTAATCAAATAGATTCTTAGAAAATGAAACGTGACAATTATTTGATTTCGAACTCAATTATTATTATGATATTAACTTGAGATTAATGACACATGTGAAAGTTTAGATATGAATTCGATCGAACCTAATAACTTTTGCTCAATAATATATTTTTATTAAAAAAATTGTTTAATATACATATTAAATTCACAATTTATTAGGATTTGAAGTCGTCATCTAGAATTCAAAATTCATAAAAATTAAAATTTTAAGTCCGCCTTTATTAAAATTGCGATAAAGCTTTGTAAAACTCGAGCTGAATCAAATGGCTGGCATTAAATATGTCAGAAGATATGTTTCACTTACTCTACATTATTTGTTGTTTTGGAAAGTTCTAAAATTTGGGGTTCAGAATGTAATATATGTTTAACATTTTTAGTGATTTTTTTCTCACAAATGTATATTAATGTTCTTTATCAGAAATATTGGATTCAATTGAACTTGTAGCTACTAATTAGCGTCATTCGATGTCGATTAAAAAAAATACTTGTATAATGAGAGCTAGTGTTTATCATTTTTAAGAATTATGTAAAATCTTAAATGACAAATAATATGAATATCACTATCCAAACTCATGACTCGTACTGTTCATTTGGCCCAACAAACCTCATGAATTTGTGCTTGAGCCTAACAACACGGGTGCTATATGAAAAATCTCTTAAGTTTCCTCTCACATTCCAATGTGAATTCGCCTAAAATGTTTATCATTTTTAAAAATTGTGTAAAATCTTAAATGACAGATAATATGAATGTCACTACCCAAACTTATGAATCGTATTGTCCATTTGGCCCAACAAATCTCATGGATTTGTGCTTGAGAGTTGAGACTAATAACATGGGTGCTATATGAAAAACCTCTTAAGTTTCCTTTCACATTTCGATTTGAATTCGCCTAAAATGTTTATCATTTTTAAAAATTGTGTAAAATCTTAAATGACATATAATATGAGTGACACTACCCAAACTTATGACTTGTATTGTCCATTTGACCCAACAAATCTCATGGATTTGTGCTTGAGACTAATAACACGGGTGCTATATGAAAAACCTCTTAAGTTTCCTCTCACATTTCGATTTGAATTCGCCTAAAATGTTTATCATTTTTAAAAATTGTGTAAAATCTTAAATGACATATAATATGAGTGACACTACCCAAACTTATGACTTGTATTGTCCATTTGACCCAACAAATCTCATGGATTTGTGCTTGAGACTAATAACACGGGTGCTATATGAAAAACCTCTTAAGTTTCCTCTCACATTCGATTTGAATTCGCCTAACATGTTTATCATTTTTAAAAATTGTGTAAAATCTTAAATGACATATAATATGAGTGACACTACCCAAACTTATGACTTGTATTGTCCATTTGACCCAACAAATCTCATGGATTTGTGCTTGAGACTAATAACACGGGTGCTATATGAAAAACCTCTTAAGTTTCCTCTCACATTTCGATTTGAATTCGCCTAAAATGTTTATCATTTTTAAAAATTGTGTAAAATCTTAAATGACATATAATATGAGTGACACTACCCAAACTTATGACTTGTATTGTCCATTTGACCCAACAAATCTCATGGATTTGTGCTTGAGACTAATAACACGGGTGCTATATGAAAAACCTCTTAAGTTTCCTCTCACATTTCGATTTGAATTCGCCTAAAATGTTTATCATTTTTAAAAATTGTGTAAAATCTTAAATGACATATAATATGAATGCCACTACCCAAATTTATGACTCGTATTGTCTATTTGGCCCAACAAACCTCATGGATTTGTGCTCGAGACTAATAACACGGGTGCTATATGAAAAACCTCTTAAGTTTCCTCTCACATTCCGATGTGAATTCGCCTAAAATGTTTATCATTTTTAAAAATTGTGTAAAATCTTAAATGACATATAATATGAATGCCACTACCCAAACTTATGACTCGTATTGTCTATTTGGCCCAACAAACCTCATGGATTTGTGCTTGAGACTAATAACACGGGTGCTATATGAAAAACCTCTTAAGTTTCCTCTCACATTCCGATGTGAATTCGCCTAAAATATTTATCATTTTTAAAAATTGTGTAAAATCTTAAATGACAGATAATATGAATGTCACTACCCAAACTTATGAATCGTATTGTCCATTTGGCCCAACAAATCTCATGGATTTGTGCTTGAGAGTTGAGACTAATAACATGGGTGCTATATGAAAAACCTCTTAAGTTTCCTTTCACATTTCGATTTGAATTCGCCTAAAATGTTTATCATTTTTAAAAATTGTGTAAAATCTTAAATGACATATAATATGAGTGACACTACCCAAACTTATGACTTGTATTGTCCATTTGACCCAACAAATCTCATGGATTTGTGCTTGAGACTAATAACACGGGTGCTATATGAAAAACCTCTTAAGTTTCCTCTCACATTTCGATTTGAATTACCTAAAATGTTTATCATTTTTAAAAATTGTGTAAAATCTTAAATGACATATAATATGAGTGACACTACCCAAACTTATGACTTGTATTGTCCATTTGACCCAACAAATCTCATGGATTTGTGCTTGAGACTAATAACACGGGTGCTATATGAAAAACCTCTTAAGTTTCCTCTCACATTTCGATTTGAATTCGCCTAAAATGTTTATCATTTTTAAAAATTGTGTAAAATCTTAAATGACAAATAATATGAATATCACTATCCAAACTCATGACTCGTACTGTTCATTTGGCCCAACAAACCTCATGAATTTGTGCTTGAGCCTAACAACACGGGTGCTATATGAAAAATCTCTTAAGTTTCCTCTCACATTCCGATGTGAATTCGCCTAAAATGTTTATCATTTTTAAAAATTGTGTAAAATCTTAAATGACAGATAATATGAATGTCACTACCCAAACTTATGAATCGTATTGTCCATTTGCCCAACAAACCTCATGAATTTGTGCTCGAGACTAATAACACGGGTGCTATATGAAAAACCTCTTAAGTTTCCTCTCACATTCCGATGTGAATTCGCCTAAAATGTTTATCATTTTTAAAAATTGTGTAAAATCTTAAATGACATATAATATGAGTGACACTATCCAAACTTATGACTTGTATTGTCCATTTGGCCCAACAAATCTCATGAATTTGTGCTCGAGACTAATAACACGGGTGCTATATGAAAAACCTCTTAAGTTTCCTTTCACATTTCGATTTGAATTCGCCTAAAATGTTTATCATTTTTAAAAATTGTGTAAAATCTTAAATGACATATAATATGAGTGACACTACCCAAACTTATGACTTGTATTGTCCATTTGACCCAACAAATCTCATGGATTTGTGCTTGAGACTAATAACACGGGTGCTATATGAAAAACCTCTTAAGTTTCCTCTCACATTTCGATTTGAATTCGCCTAAAATGTTTATCATTTTAAAAAATTGTGTAAAATCTTAAATGACATATAATATGAGTGACACTACCCAAACTTATGACTTGTATTGTCCATTTGACCCAACAAATCTCATGGATTTGTGCTTGAGACTAATAACACGGGTGCTATATGAAAAACCTCTTAAGTTTCCTCTCACATTTCGATTTGAATTCGCCTAAAATGTTTATCATTTTTAAAAATTGTGTAAAATCTTAAATGACATATAATATGAATGCCACTACCCAAACTTATGACTCGTATTGTCTATTTGGCCCAACAAACCTCATGGATTTGTGCTTGAGACTAATAACACGGGTGCTATATGAAAAACCTCTTAAGTTTCCTCTCACATTCCGATGTGAATTCGCCTAAAATGCTTATCATTTTTAAAAATTGTGTAAAATTTTAAATGACAGATAATATGAATGTCACTACCCAAACTTATGACTCGTATTGTCTATTTGGCCCAACAAACCTCATGGATTTGTGCTTGAGACTAATAACACGGGTGCTATATGAAAAACCTCTTAAGTTTCCTCTCACATTCCGATGTGAATTCGCCTAAAATGTTTATCATTTTTAAAAATTGTGTAAAATCTTAAATAACAGATAATATGAATGCCACTGCCCAAACTTATGACTCGTATTGTCTATTTGGCCCAACAAACCTTATGAATTTGTGCTTGAGACTAATAACAATGGTGCTATATGAAAAACCTTTTAAGTTTCCTCTCACATTTCGATGTGAATTCGCCTAAAATGTTTATCATTTTTAAAAATTATGTAAAATCTTAAATGACATATAATATGAATGTCACTATCCAAACTTATGACTCGTATTGTCTATTTGGCCCAACAAACCTTATGAATTTGTGCTTGAGACTAATAACAATGGTGCTATATGAAAAACCTTTTAAGTTTCCTCTCACATTTCGATGTGAATTCGCCTAAAATGTTTATCATTTTTAAAAATTATGTAAAATCTTAAATGACATATAATATGAATGTCACTATCCAAACTTATGACTCGTATTGTCTATTTGGCCCAACAAACCTTATGAATTTGTGCTTGAGACTAATAACAATGGTGCTATATGAAAAACCTTTTAAGTTTCCTCTCACATTTCGATGTGAATTCGCCTAAAATGTTTATCATTTTTAAAAATTATGTAAAATCTTAAATGACATATAATATGAATGTCACTATCCAAACTTATGACTCGTATTGTCTATTTGGCCCAACAAACCTTATGAATTTGTGCTTGAGACTAATAACAATGGTGCTATATGAAAAACCTTTTAAGTTTCCTCTCACATTTCGATGTGAATTCGCCTAAAATGTTTATCATTTTTAAAAATTATGTAAAATCTTAAATGACATATAATATGAATGTCACTATCCAAACTTATGACTCGTATTGTCTATTTGGCCCAACAAACCTTATGAATTTGTGCTTGAGACTAATAACAATGGTGCTATATGA
Organism: Przewalskia tangutica; assembly: GCA_029844215.1. Lineage (NCBI taxonomy): Eukaryota > Viridiplantae > Streptophyta > Magnoliopsida > Solanales > Solanaceae > Przewalskia > Przewalskia tangutica. The sequence goes on from CM056719.1 coordinate 154,124,047, forward strand.
AAAACCTTTTAAGTTTCCTCTCACATTTCGATGTGAATTCGCCTAAAATGGGATGAATGTTAATTCAGAATAAATTCTAAAAAAAAAAGTTATTAAAGTCTCAAATATTTTGGGAGCCCTGTCTAATTCGGAAAAGTGAACCCTTAATTGGGTTAAGACCTGTGAATTATGAGTCTTTACAATAAATTATGACTAATACTACTTAATAAAAATGAACCTTTTTTTTTTCGGGAGACCCTGTGCGGTAACACACCTCACACGAGTCCAAAGACGATCATATTAAAGATAAAATGAGAACTTTAAAGTTACATAATTTTTAAATATAATAAGATGTTTTTTTTATAACCGACAAATATTTAATAATGTATATTTATGGTCATCGTTTTCAAATTTTAAGGTCCGTCAACATGATGGACTTTTAAGGCGAAAGTGTGGACTAATTAATATGAAAAGATTTGAAAGAACGTTCATGTTGAGCTGCTGACCAAAGTTGTACTCTTCACAGAAAACATGCTTCATAGTCAAAATTGTATATTTTATCCTAAATATTAGTAGTTTTACTGAATTGAATTCTTCGTAAAAAAAATTGACGTTTGAAGAAAATAAGACAGTAATTTATTACAAGTGTTAATTAAGTGACACTTCAGATAAATATCAACAACAATAATAACGGTTGGAAATTTACTAAATGTGAAATAAATTAATCCTATTAATTATGACTCGAACAATTGGGGCCCCGCACGTCGAAAACATGGTTTCCACGCACGTGCACATAAAGTGTCAAAGATCGTAATTTCCTTAAATGAAAAAGATATTGGTACGTATACGAATTGTTTGAGACATAAGAGAATGGACGGTTATTGGCCAAATAACAATGATTTCACATTGGTAAACGAAGGGAAGACATGTGCAATGTGTTAAAGATGAAACGAGTCATGAATCGCCGCGGCCCGCTTGGGCCGCGGCGCCAAACTGCAGGCCACGGCGTCAACTCTCTGAAGTTGGAGCGCCGCGACGCCTCCCTGCAGGGCCGCGACTTTGGTTGTCCAGAGGCTGCGACGGGAGACGAAAAGACATGACTCTTGGGCTGGTTTTGAGGCATTAAACCTCCATAACATCCCAAATGAATTCAGCCATTATTTGGCTGAATTAACACTCCATAATCAAGGCCATTACATGGGCAATTGGAGGGTCATCTTGTGAACACTATAAAATGAGACCTTAGGCTCATTTACAAGAACACACTTGACATCTTACACTCACCAATTCTCTGAAATTGTCTTCCTCTCTTGCAATCACAAACACTCAAAGATCTTTCTTCTAAAGCAAACACTTGAGTTCTCTTTGCTCATTTGTTTGATTGTTGTTTTATCTTGGGAGATAAGTTGTCATTACCACCATTGAAAGGATATACGGGACAATATTATCTTAAGGATAGATCATGAATTTGGTCGACTCAGCAAGCCCTCATATTTGATCATTTTCAGATTGCTAACAAATAATTGTTGTTGTTGTTATTTTCCCGTTATACACATTAACACTCACAAGCTTAAGATAATATCTGATGTTTCAACAACAACATGTAAGAATGAGATATTGGTTGTTGATAGTCTTGTTGGCAAGGCTAAGGGTCAAAGAAGAGTTGTTGTCACCGCTCCCGAGAGTGGTGTAAACAAGTGTCTACAAAGGTAAAGGATGTCAATTGGAACTTGAGGAAAAGGCTGGAGATCATGTTTCATATTGTAGCAGGAAGCCTCCATCTTATGGTAAGGAGGATTTGGACACGTGATGAACGTGGGACAAATCCCAAAGGTATGAGTTAATTATTTATTCCTTGTAAAAAATGAGATTAAATGAGGACTGATTAAAATGAACTGAGTAAGGCTAAAAATATGAAAGTATTTCTTTATATTCCCTACGCCTTAAAATCAGAATGTTTAATCTCACTTATCTTCCAAAGGAATATTGGACTGTTATAAACAACAGCCTAAAAGATATGGACTTAGATTGTAATAAAATGATTTTATGGACAATCCTAAGCATGGAAGAGGACTAGAGGACTAAAGATAATGACTAGAGGACTAAAGACAAGGACTAGAGGACTAGTGAGAATCCTGTCACCATTTACGACAGAAGATCCGTCTTTTGACAGGATAGTAGTGGACACTCAGTCATACAAAGCCTACGGGCGACTGGAGTGGTTCATAGTTATCAGATCTCAATAGATCTGAAGGCCAAAAGAAAGGCAGAAAATAAAATAGGACACTCAGTCTACCAAGGAAATTGGAGTGGGCCAAAGAGTCTAGATCACATATGATCCGGTTATGCCCAAACCACGGGCAAGAGGTTGTTCATGTAAAGCAACGCTACCTTCAAAATAGAAGAAATTGAAGAGGTTGTCCTCAAAAGGACTTAAGGAATAGATCACTCATAAACGAGGTGATACATGTACTACACTTGGTTTCAAGGACACTGTTGGAAAATATGGCCGGAGTCTTTCGCCTCATGTCCCACAGGTCAATAATAACCAAAAGTGGTACAGTAAAACTGTAGCCAAATGGATGATATGTTTGTAATCCGTGCATCTATGTCATCATAGATTAAGACACGTTAAAACAGAAGTTCATTCAAAGACAAACGAAGTTGAGATTGTTGTCGTCTGTCGCCATAAACCCTCAAATGAATGTGAGGTAGACAAAGAGGCAAAATCATCTTTTCGTTCCATCAAAGGATTAGAGAACGAAGCACCACTCATCTATAGCTTAGTAACTCCTACTTGGGTGATTTAAAGTTTGTACAAATAGAGGGGGGAGACAAGTACGGTGTGGTCTTAATTGATGATGATAAAATGTATTGCATCCTTTGTTGAAGAACAAAGATGAAACGAGTCAGAAACGCCACGGAGTCGTAAAGGGCCGCGGCGACGCCATAAACTCTCTGAAGTTTCAGCGTGGCCTCTCCTGCGAGGGCCACGTGATCAGCCAAATTCGAGCTGCGGTGCCTGCCGAGGCCGCGGTGCTTCGGGAGAAGAAGATAAAAATCTACGGATTGAGAAATTCATAGTAATATAGGGGGAGATTGCGAAGCATCGTTGATCCAACGACTGCTCCTTACTCACCTCAGACTAAATGGTGTTAGCCAAGCGCAGACTTGTACGTCCAAGATGCAAGACGATCCTTACCGCCAATGCAATTCTTAATAGAACTACGCATAAGGATACGTGACATGGATGTTGAGATAATCTTCTTAACCGGAGAATTGGTTTTAAGGACTATTGGACTTCTTCCTGAAATTCCTTATGGTCCTGGAAGTTTCAGATAGAACAGAACAATAAATCTGACTACAGAAACATTGACTCTGATGTTAGAAAGCCAACAGTTGGAAAACCATAAGTCCGGAAGCGGAAGAAGAAAGTAATACGGAACAACTAGAGGGGTTTTGAGGTTCCAAGAAAGAGAAGAACTTTTGTCGGCTTGTCAAATCTCTGTGCGGGCTGAAACATGCTTAAAGTTTTGGCACAAAACATTTCTCCTGAAATATATGTTACAACATGAAAGGATATGAGTATTGCATATGACATCTTAGGTTTGGAATCCCTAAGACATCTAACGGACTGGTCAGATTCCAAACTCCTCTATGAGGAGCTTGACAGTCTCGTTGAAGTCACCAATGGATTTGAATCACAAAATTGATTGGAATCATGGTGCACTCATATGTCATGAGAGATATGCTCGGGTCACACTGCAATTGACCTGGTATTGGTTCATAACAGAAGATCAGTAGAACTAAGGTTCACTCGTGATTCTGGAAATGTTCAACAAAAGGCGTTAAGTTGGATGTGATGACATCTGAATTATTCGTTTATCTATGATTTATGATATACTGGATGTCCGGTGGTTCTGGAAGAACAAAATTATGCAAACTGGACATAATACCTGAATAACACCAATATGCACGGTGTGTCTTAGGAAAATCTTCTAAGCAAACCTTGCATCGGCCGATTCATGATGGAATCGGAGTTCATCGCTTCGCACAAAGAATGATGATAAATTGAGTAACTTCACGACTTCTTAGAGGATGTCCCTTACTGGGAGTAACTCGTGTCTGCTCTAGTTTTGACACTGTGAGAACTGTAGGCTAATGCAATCACAGATCAAGAGTTCTGCATGTCTAGGGGAATTGGCTTAAAACCCAATCAATAAGAATCGATATAGTGGACACCCAACCTTACGCCGGATGATTGCTAGAAAGGCACCATGTGCGTGCACCAAAATCTCTTCCAAGAGGGGATTGTTGGAAATTTACTTAATGTGAAATAAATTAATCCTATTAATTATGACTCGAACAATTGGGGCCCCGCACGTCGGAAACATGGTTTCCACCCACGTGCACATAAAGTGCCAAAGATCGTAATTTTCTTAAATGGAAGAGATATTGGTACGTATACGGATTGTTTGAGACATAAGAGAATGGACGGTTATTGGCCAAATAACAATGGTTTCACATTGGTAAGCGAAGGTAAGACATATGCAATGTGTTATAGATGAAACGAGTCATAAATCGCCGCGGCCCGATCGGGCCACGGCGCCAACTCTCTGAATTTGGAGCGTCGCGACGCCTCCCTGCAGGGCCGCGGCTCTGGTTGTCCAGAGGCTGCGACGGGAGACGAAAAGACATGACTCTTGGGCTGGTTTTGAGGCATTAAACCTCCATAACATCCCAAATGAATTCAGCCATTTTTTGGCTGAATTAACACTCCATAATCAAGACCATTACATGGGCAATTGGAGGGTCATCTTGTGAACACTATAAAATGAGACCTTAGGCTCATTTGCAAGAACACACTTGACATCTTACACTCAACAATTCTCTGAAATTGTCTTCCTCTCTTGCAATCACAAACACTCAAAGATCTTTCTTCTAAAGCAAACACTTGAGTTCCCTTTGCTCATTTGTTTGATTGTTGTTTTAACTTGAGAGATAAGTTGTCATTACCACCGTTGAAAGGATATACGAGACAATATTATCTTAAGGATAGATCAAGAATTTGGTCGACTCAGCAAGCCCTCATATTTGATCATTTTCAGATTTCTAGCAAATAGTTATTGTTGTTATTTTCTCGTTCTACACATTAACACTCACAATAACATACCCAGTATAGTCCTACAAAGTGAGATTTGGCAAGGTAGAATGTACACAGACTTTACTTTACCTTTGTGGGGTGAAAATGTTATTTCCGATAAGATCAGATAAATATTCTTATAATTAAAATTATTGTAAATTTTATTTTAAGAAAAGTGTACACAAATTTAAAGACCGATAATATAGATGGAGAAATATATTTTTGGGTTTTATTAGTCCAAGAAAGTCCTATCTTGGCCTGCAAACTTACGTTTAAGCATCAAAGTTTCCTAGAAAGGTAGCTACATATTTCCAAATTTCCTAATTGGAATATGAAAAACAAGTTTCATAAATAACATTACAAGTTCATTGTCACCTCCCTACCCCCAACTCCCCTAACTCCCATCCTTTGAGTACCATCCCACCCCACTACTCCCAATGCCTCACTCCCCACCCCCATCCCACATCACCCTCATAGTATTTTTCTAGAGTATTTATAAATGCTTGGAGATAGAATATGCTCAATTTTGGCTTACTTTAGGATATTTTTCGAGAAGTATAATAATATTATAATGACAACTATATGAATTGAAATAGTTAAAAGGTTTAATTTTGGTCAACTTTTTAGTTAGAGGTGATGATAGTCCAATCAAAAAGGAGATTATCTTTTTTCTCCTAATCCGAAATCCAAATTCCATGCCACTTTTTGTTTTCCTTTTGTATTTGAAAAAAGAAAATACATTGTAGTCCAATTTCATTTGATCTTTGTATTCGTTCTTGCTAAAACATTTTTCTTTCAATTGACAAATAAGACATCAAAAATCAGTAAAAAACTTAGTCAAATTAAAAGTGTTTATAAGCTGAAACATCACAAGCTAGGGATGATCAACTTATGATTTTATGATTTTGGCTTATAAGCACTTGATTTATAAGTAGTTTGAGTATTTACCAAACATGTAAACAAGTTAAAAGGATTTATAAGTCAGTTTGATCAGCTTATAAGCTTAGCCAAACAATATCTAAGTCATTCAGACCTATTGCCTCATATATGACTTTAATAAGCCATACTTCTTCCGTCACAGTTTATGTATAATTGTTTGATCAGACACAAAGGTTAAGAAAGAAATGAGGCACTTTAAATTTTTGGTCTAAAACAAAAGACGATAAGAAGTTTAAATTGAAATTATATTTAGACATAGAAAGAAAGATTTTTTTTGAGATAAACTGAAAAGAAAAGAGTATCACGTAAATTGTGACTATGGGTATATGAAAATATGTGATTTGAAGAAAAAGAACACGTATATTATTTGTGTGGTTTTCATTTAACTTTAGTAATGTCTGTTTTGTGTCTCCTGTTTTGCAAAATGTAGATTCATGGTTTCAGGTTGGAGTTGTTCTGAGCACTGGTATCAACAGTGCCTATGCTCTAGGATATGCTGGCACAATCATGGTTCCTCTTGGCTGGACTGGTGGTGTCATTGGTCTTGTTTTATCAACACTAATCTCATTATATGCAAGTGTTCTTTTGGCCAAGATTCATGAATATGGTGGAAAGAGGCATATCAGATACAGAGATCTTGCAGGATTTATGTATGGTAAGAGCAATTGAAGTAACAAAATAATACTCCCACCATCCAATTTATGTGATGGTGTTTGACAAAGCGCGGAGTTTAAGAAAGAAATGAAAACTTTAGTTTAAAATAAGTCTTAGATATTTGTGTGGTTATAAATCATAGAAATGTAGGAGTACTATTATAAGGAAAGAGTGTCACATAAAGTGAAATGGAGGGAGTATTAAACAGATTTCTTCCTTAGGTTTTCATAAGATTTTAATTTCCTTTTGACTTGTGTAGTTAAATTGGAGACTTGCTTAATGTTGCAGGTCGGGCAGCGTATGTAATTGTGTGGGCATCGCAGTATGCTAATCTCTTCTTGATAAATACTGGATTCATCATTTTGGGTGGACAGGCCTTAAAGGTAAGATAAACCTAAATCTTTATGTCTAACTACCTGTGAGCCTGTTATCATGTTAGCGTCTATGTTGCTTGCACTCTCCAAAAATATTATTGCACCAAAAAATCACTGCTTCTAGAGATCCGACATGCACCTGTCGATATTTTTTAAGAGTCTGAGCAACAAAGATTAGCGTCCAAGATCATGGTGTGTATTGTCTAGACCTCTCTGATTTGTCCTTGAGCCTATGCCACATCGAGCCCAAAAGTGTACTTACCACATGAACTTGTATTTCTTCTTGTATAACATTTCACTTTCTATTCTCTGATGTAGAATTTGCCTAAAGTGTCATATGCACCTACTCCGCGGAAACTTGTCAGCCTCTGAGACTGTCAACCTCTTCCTCGGAAACTTGTCAGCCTCTGAGACTGTCAGCCGAAGGTGTCATATGCACCTGTTCTTTGGGAACTTGTCAGTCTATAAGTCGGTCACTCCTTCTCTTTGATCCATCATGTGCGTCACATATAGAGTACCTCCTCCCAAAAAGGTGGTGTAGCTGATATTAGAAAGAAGAGATATGAGAAAAAGCTGGGAATGTGGAGGTTTGAAAGTTGTAGACGATAGGAATAATGATATATGAAGATAAAATTATGTTGTCAAGTTAATTTATCAAATCTGTCAATTAGTTGATACTGATTCTTATTTCTGAAACAATTTTTATTTTATGATTGACAGGCATTCTATCTTCTCTTTAAGGACGATGATCGGATGAAGCTAGCATACTTCATCGCGATTGCTGGATTTGCCTGCGTCTTATTCGCCATTGCTGTGCCCACCTTGTCATCACTAAGGATTTGGCTGGCGGTTTCATCTGTGTTCAGTCTAGTGTATCTCACAATTGCCTTTGCTTTAGCTCTTAGAGATGGTATGCATATCGCCTTAATATCTGACAACACCAAATATGTGAAAAAATTTATATAAGCACTGTCAATGAACCAACAATGTGAAGTTAATCATCTACGGGCTCACAAAGAAGTGATAACTCTGGTGCTTGTCAAATAAATTTTTGTGTGATGCGAAGATGTAAATAAACAGAGTTTTTTTTTTCTTTTTGTTGTGACTAAATTGCAGGTATTAATGCTCCTCCTAGAGACTATAGCATTCCAGGATCCAAAATAAACAGACTTTTTACAACTGCTGGTGCTGCTGCAAACCTTATTTTTGTATTCAACACGGGAATGATTCCAGAGATCCAGGTAACTAACCTGAAAATATGTTAACATTTTGTGAACAGTGGAACATTTAGCCTCAATAAGCCGTAAAACCTCAGGCTTGTTTCAATTGAAACTGATGTGCATAACTAAAGAAGGTGAGGCGCTTGAGAACATGGGCAAAAGCTTTTCCAATATTTGAGTTGGAAGTGTCTGATAGGAACACTTTATCATGTATTCAGGTGTTCAATTGAAACAGGCCGTCGTTCGAATGTCCAAATAACATTTACTAACAAGTTTCAGGGCTTGTAGATACAGTTACTTAGTGTAACTAGACGAATCAGTTTCCTGCTCTTTTTCTTGATTTTATTTGATTCTGACAAATTTCTTTAACAGGCTACTGTGAGAGCACCTGTTGTCGACAACATGTTGAAAGCCCTCTATTTTCAGTTTAGTTTAGGATCTGTGCCTGTGCATGCTGTTACTTATGTCGGGTACTGGGCGTATGGATCCAGTTCATCGTCTTATTTGCTCAACAATGTCAGCGGTCCAGTTTGGGTTAAGGCACTTGCCAACATTACCGCATTCTTGCAAGCCATCATAGCTTTACATGTAATCATATTTCCACTTATCTTATAGTATTGAGTTTAATTTCTATACACTGACATTATAAAAGAATTCTTGTTTACTATAGTATTGCCATTTTTTTTCTTATTGTAGATATTCGCGAGTCCAACATATGAATTCTTGGATACCAAATACGGGATTAAAGGAAGTGCAGTTGCTGTTCGGAACCTGGCATTCAGAACTCTAGTAAGAGGAGGTTATCTCGCGCTTACTACTTTCCTATCTGCTCTGTTACCTTTCTTGGGAGATTTCATGAGCCTCACTGGTGCTATCAGCTCAATCCCACTCACGTTTATTCTTCCGAACCATATGTATATAATTGCCATGAAAAAGAAATTGTCTTCATTACAAAAGAGTTGGCATTTGATCAATGTTGTCTTCTTTAGTTTCATGGCTGCTGCTGCATTAGTAGCTGCTTTCAGACTTATAGCAGTGGACTCGAAAACTTACCACGCCTTTGCTGATTTATAGTTTTATATTAATCTCAACTTTCTCAATTCTTGGCCTCAGAGAGGTATATGTTTGTACTATATATTGAATGAATAATATTATAAAACAGATTCAGATTGATTTGGATGAAATGTGGAAAGGAATATCTTCATTTTGAGGGGAATATCTCTCATCATATTCACTGGAATTCAAATTTATCTCAACTTTCTCAATTTTTGACCTCAGACAGGTGCAGAGGCGGAGCTAGTAAGGGCCTAGGGGGTTCGGATGAGCCCCTTCGATCAAAATTTACATGTATATATAAAGTTAAAATTATTTTTTATGTATATTTAGTAGATGTTGAACCCTCTTATCTTCTTCGTGTGTTTATTTCTTTATATTTTTTAACCCCCTAGTATAAATCTTGCCTCCGCCACTGGAGAGGTGTATATATTTGTACTACCGTCAGATCTCTCTATAAAATCATCCTATTTACCAACATTTCATTGTAACGGCCAAGTTTTCTTTGAAATCGATTTTTCATTTTATATTATATATTCCTTATAACATCATTTCATTATAGTAGCAAAAAATAGCCAGACAAACGACAAACGCGTGTTTGATTAATTAACACATTTTCAATTTCTTAAGGGGATATTAATGATTCATCTCATCCTTATGAATACTATTTCTCAAGTTCAACTTATTCACATAAACCTGTTGGAACCTAATCATATACCCATATGTTTTGGACATAAATCTTATTTTCACAATTGATGATTTACTAGAGCTACATGGAGGACTCTCTTAAGCACCAAAGGAAATGTCTTTGAGAAATTTCTGATCCATGATTTAGAGTTAAGACTTAAGACTCAATATGATCTAAAGTCAAGAATATCACATCGGATATTACACTTTGAGTCCAATGATGAAACTTCATCTGTTTTCTCTTCCAGAGTGAGGGGTGCCAATGGGGTAGGTTAGGGCGGGGCAAGTCTTGACCTGCTAAGATGTTAACCCGCCTACCATGCCCCGTTTAGCATTTTTAAAAAATTTGTCCTGCCCTGCCGCGCCCTGCCCTGTTTATGTTATTTTTCAATTTCTGCACTATATTTTTTTTGATTCAGTACTAAAATTTCAGTTTCTGGACACATTTTTCAATTTCTACAATATATTTTTCTTGATTCTGCACTTACATTTTAGTTTCTGCACACATTTTTCATTTTCTGCACTACATTTTTCTTGATTCTGCACTTAAATTTCAGTTTCTGCACACATTTTCAATTTCTGCACTATATTTTTCTTGATTCTGCACTTATATTTCAGTTTCTGCACACATTTTTCGTTTTCTGCACTATATTTTTCTTGAATCTGCACTTACATTTCAGTTTTACACACATTTTTTAATTTCTGCACATTGTTAAGTTTCGCAAACCAAAAAGTTGAATTTTTTTTGGTGATTTCTTAGAAAAAAATTGATGATTTCAAAACCCACCACTTGTCCTGCCCCATTTCAATTTTTAACAAAACTAATTTTGTCATGCCCCGCCCTGTCCTGCCCCGTTAAGAGCTTGCCCTGCCCCAATTACCATCCCTATCCAGAGTGACAGACATGTTGTGAGGGAATTTCTTAACAACCATATCCGAATCCAGAATTTGAAGTTTATGAATTTCTATAGCGAGATCTTAAGTTAATATATAATAATAAGGATATTTAGTGAATTTCTTACCATATATATATATAGAGAGAGTTTAAGCAAAAGCTACTCAATTTGCGTGAACCAATAGGTTACATGCTACATAACATAAACACGTGTTGGGGTGCATTTGTGCTAACAACCACATATTTGATCAATAATTTCCTATAAAGAACAAAACTGCTTGTGTATTTATTTATTTTTGGAAACACGTCCTTCCATAATCAGTTTAAGAATTTATGGATGATTGTACTTTTAATGCATTGTTCCATCATGCGACGTTTATTCATAGAGAATTAAACATCAAGGTATTCCAAAATTCCTCATTGTATGTCTCATTATCCCATAGAGTACATGCAGCAAAACGTCTAATAACATTGCAAAAGACAGGTGAAATGCAGCCAAATTAAAACCAATGGACTGCAACTGGAATCGTCATGTGTCAGCTCAATCTGTGAGCTCATACTCGCTCTTTATATCTGTAAAAGAATGTAAGAGGAGTGAATCTACAACTCAATAAGTATCACAAGTGGGACATGTCTCGTGTAATTATAACAAGCATGCATGAAAAGCAACTCCGTGATTTATATTCTGAAACAACATTTCACGTACCATGTTATTCTGTATTGTCTCCAATGAGGAGTTCTAGTTGATCACTGGCTCCCATTTCCAGCTGCAATTTCTGAATCTCCTTATAGCCGATTCCTCAGCAGAATTTAATGACTGATAGACTGAAATCTTCTGCAATGTCAGACTATCTCCAAAGCTCAATGGAATCTCAGAAAGAAGCCTACACTTTATCACCACCAACCACTGGAGACATGGAAATTGATTGCTATCAGAAAAAATCCACTGTTTAAAGTCCAAATCGCACAATTCCAAGAACTTGAGATTGCAGAACCCTCCATCACATGTTTCCCAAACTGGTCCGCTGAAACAATTGTATCTCACTTTTAGAACCTCAAGGTTTGGTAACAATCCAATGATTGTCATGTCCTTCCAATCCAAGTAGCCAGTTGTCAGTGTGAGCTTCTTCACGATCGGAGGAAATGTTCTATGATCAGGAATTCCTACAGGCACTTTGTTATACAGAGGACTAAACCAGTTAATTTCCAATGTCTCGAGATGATTCAAGCCAACGAAATCAGGAAGGGAAAGAGAATCCTTCTCATTTAGATAAATTCCCAGCTTTCTAAGATTAGGAGTTCTTACTAGCACCTCTTGGATACGACTTGAACATTTCAATGTTGTCATGGTCTGAATATCATCAAGCACGAGACAATTTGGAAAACAAGCCCCCCAAGGCATTTCAATTTCGAAACTAGGATAGACATATAGATGCCTCAATTTTGCCATCTTCCAAACACCTTGTCCTACAATCAAATCAGTCTCTCCCCCATACCTGAGAATGAAAGTTTCCAAGTTCCAGAGACTATCTATTGGTAGTCTGCGCCTCCCAACACGTTTAACACGAAGAGACAAGTACTTCAAATGTGTTAGCTGTAACGCTAATGTGGGAAACCCATTAAATATCACATCATTTAGATCCAACACTCGGAGGAATCTATATAAAGATAACCTAGACCCACAATTTAAGAGGATTTTGATATATGGTACACAGGAATCCTCAAGAAAATTAGCTACACGGCTACAATGAGAATGAACACAGGAGGTTTGGATAGAGTGGTGACGACTCCAACACTGCAGGTTGGAGGAACTGTCGTCACGAACCCATTTGTACAAATTAAGTACCCTGATGGATTCATCTTCCTTAATTTTCTTGATACATAAATCTCTAAGCATGTCATGAATAGAACAAGCCTTGATTTCACCGTTAGACCGTTTCTTGGCAATAATAACTAAATTTCTATCAATAAGATCCATCAAATAACTCCTTGCCACATCTTCTAGGCTCATATTGTCAACCTTTTCTATATATCCCTCGGCTATCCATGACATTATTAATCTTTTAAGAGGTATCGCATAGTCTTCTGGGAATATTGCAAAATAAAGAAAGCATAACTTTATATGAAAAGGTAGGTGTTCATAACTCAATGCTAATGTGCCCATGAATTGGTCTAAAACTTCCTGGTCATCATGATGGGCATCCATGCTTTCGGCAAATTGGCTCCAGCTCATTACTGCCATTTCCTTGTTTGCAAGAAGTCTAGCTATAACAACAATTGCAAGTGGTAATCCTCCGCATCTTTTAACAATTTCTCTTGCAACCACTTCCAACAACGGAGGACACCTTTTTTCCCTAAATGCCTTGTGACAGAACAAAGTCCAACTATCAACCGGACCTAGAAGAGAAAGGTAAAAGGGTGACCTGCAAAGGTTAGCACCGATTGCTACTTCTTTTATCCGAGTTGTCATCAGAATCCTACTTTTATTGTGGTTATCTGGAAAACAACTTTCTAATTCATTCCAAACATTATCATGCCACACATCATCAATGACGATTAGGTATTTTTTTCCATATAGGTGTTTCCTCAACTTGTCTGCCAAATCACTCTCATCCATGGAGCTTAGTGTGTGTTTATCATTAGTTGTATAATTCAAAATATCACACAGTATATTTTTCCTTTGAAATGCTTGAGAAACAGTTGTCCATGCCAAAAATGAAAATTGACGAGAAACAAATTGATTATTATACAATTTTTGAGCCAAGGCTGTCTTACCAGTGCCAGCCATGCCAACAATAGCGATCACTTCTCTTTGCTTATCTCGGCTAAAAACCCTGTCCAGAATTTCATTTGTAGCCTTCTCGAAACCCACTAGCGTTTCTTCTCCTTCTCCTTCTCTGTTGGCCCTGCTTGATGTGTATCTCGGAGAATTTCCTTCAATCACAACTTGAATAGGAGCATAAGAAGGATCTGCTAAGTTTATCCTTGACAATTTTCTTCGGAGGGTATTGAAATACTCCCTGAAGAAAGCTAGTTCTTCGGACAAAGGAGAGAAATAACGGCCTAGCAAAAAATTATCAGTAGCATCTAATGCCATAGAAGCCCAGTAGCTAGCTTCATGGTTTAACAATTGGAGTTGCTGAATCTTAATGCCTTCTTTATGAAAATTTGCGAAGATAGACTTTATAACTCCGATATCCTCAAAAAGAGCCACAACATGTGCTCTTTCGTTTGAGGACAGAAGTGATCGTCTATGTTTAGCAGCCAGGATTCTAAAAAGAAACACATGGACCAAGCATTTCTGAAGGGTGAACGGAGTATGACGAACATTACAAAAGCAACGTATCGTGGTTGCATATTCTCCGACATCCGATGTTGGATGAAGGAGATTATGTCTCTCTTGTATTTCAAGTTTTGGGAGAGAGAATCGGAGCAGAGTTCCAAATAGCTTACAAGGAATGGAGCACGGTTTTTCTGAAAGCAACTCCAAGTTTTCAAGCAAGAACTCAAGAGCAATATTTGCTTCATCCATACTTGAATTTCACTTCTCCAAGGGCAAGTTCATCACTTTCCTCTCCCTATCTATCTTACACTTTGGACTATCAAGTATGAACAATCTGACTTGTTCCAACAAAGTCAAATTTGATCGGAACACTGACAGGGTCGGAGCTACGTGGGTTATGCACAGCCAATAGCTTTGCCTTATATTTCTACTTAATATGTATAAATCCACGATGGAAAACACACGCACACCTACCACGAATAACGGGGGATGTGCAAATCCAGACATCCATCTAAATTTTTAATTAACAGCATTTTTTTAAAAGCAAATTGCAATAAACAATATGCGCAGACTTCAATGTTATATTAATAACAATTGTTCACCAATTTCAAGTCCTTACATTGAATTGAGTTTACTATTATTATATATAATATATATAGTGTTATATAATTACAAATTAGGTAATTAAATCTTTCTAATTATAATTGAAATATAAATGTACCTAATAAAAAAGATATACAAAATATAATAATATTATATCAATGGTAATATAAAAGATATGGTAATATTCTATCACACCCCCGCAATTGAAGCGGGAGGTTCTCGTACGCTGAGACTGACTCAGAAATCAGCAAAGAGTATGCGCGGAAGTCCTTTAGTGAATATGTCAACAATCTGATATCGAGAAGGAACATGAAGAACACGAACTTGTTCACGAGCAACTTTCTCACGTACAAAGTGAATATCCATTTTAATGTGTTTAGTGCACTGATGTTGAACAGGATTGTCGGAAAGATATATCACACTTACATTATCACAGTAAATAATTATAGCCTTATGGAGTGGGCAGTGAAGCTCAAGTAGAAGGTTGTGTCTTCAACAAGACTCAGAAACAATATTCGCTACACATCTGTACTCGGCTTCAGCACTGGATCGAGACAGAGTAGGTTGTCTTTTAGAATATCAAGAAAGCAAGTTATCTCCGAAAAACACACAGTAACCCGACGTGGATTGACGAGTGTCGGGACATCCATCACAGTCAGCATCAGAATAAGATGTGAGACCAGAGAGTGAGGACTTGTACATGTGTAAGCCGAAATGAAGAGTACTTTGTACATATCGCAAAATATATTTGAGGGCATTCATATGTTCATCTGTCGGGTTGTGCATATATAAGCATATTTGTTGCACGACATAGGATATATCTGATCTCGTAAAAGTGAGATACTGCAACGTTCCTGCTAAACTATGATAATGAGTCGGGTCGGCATACAGAGAACCCGAAGAGGCACTGAGTTTGAAATTAGTGTTCACCAATGTGTGGGCCAGTTTTCAAGACGTTATGTCTTCTCGGTCAAGGATCTCTTTGGCGTAGACTTGGACAAAGTAATACTAAGAACGGTCTGATAGTTGCTGGTTTCACCACCGGGCTGAAAGTTTCATCACAATCCACTCCTACCTGTTGAGACTTGACATCACCTAAAAGACGGGCCTTGTGTCTCTCAAAAGAACTATCATATTTCTTTTTATGTCAAAAATCCACATATAACGAATAATAATAGCATTACGATGACGCGGTACTAGATCCCGCGTCATATTTTCAATAAGAATATTGTATTCTTCAATCATTTAATTTTTTTCAATTAGGATCGGGCAAGACATCTTTCGGATTATGAGGAACGGAGGAAGGGGGAACTGAAATGGACAAGTTAAATAGTCGTTTAGGTTTGAAAATGTCGTGCATAGCACGAATTTCCATTTTTTATGGGTGTGCCGCAGGAGGTTGGCCATGATTGGGATAGGGTGACCGAGAAGTGGAAGCGGGACTTGGTGGACTATCGAGAGTAGGGGTGACGCTGAGAATGGGTAGTGGCATCCGGAATAAGGGGCTGGACGAGAGATAACCGATACAGAAGGTCATGATGGGTTGTTTCGAGACTCCCATTGCAGGGCTGAGTGGACTACCCGCCTCAGGACGACAGTGGTGGGGATGGTTGCCGGTGTCGATGACGACTGATTTTGCAAGTGATGAATGAGAATGGATTTAGGCCATCATTTAGGAATTCATAGGAATTTGGAGATGGAGAATTGAGTTTGACAAAGGAAAATTGAGACTCGTCGAATATGACATGTCGAGAAATGATTATTTTTCGGCTTGACAAGTCGTAACAATTGTAACCTCGATGATTGGAGGGAATATCCAAGAAAGACGCATGAGTATGACCGAGGTTACAGTTTGTTAATTTGTGTGGAGGGATGAAGGGGGTAGCACAGACAAACAAAAATTCATAAATGCTTATAGGAAAGATCCCGAAGATAGAGAACTTGAGTGAGAGACTTGTGTTTGAGAGACTTTTTGGGAGAATATTCAATATATAAGTTGTCATTGATAAAGCGTAATGCCAAAAATTGAGGTATATGCGTGAGCAAGGAGGGCACAAACTAAATTGTTTATTGTTCTAATTTTTCATTCGATTTTGCCATTTTGTGGAGAGGTATGGGGACAGGAAAAATAAAAAACAAGGTTTTGTTTGGCGTAGAAAAATTTGAATTGATTATCGAATTCCCTCCTATTGAAAACATTTAATTTTTTTTTCAAATTGTGTCTTAATGAAAGTGTTGAATGACGAAAAAATAGAATAGATTTGAGACTTATTACCAATGGGAAACGTCCATAGGAAGTTTGAATAATCATCTAAAAACAACATATAGTATCGATGCCCGACCGTGCTTAAGATATGAGAAGTCCATAAATCATTGTATATTATATCAAAAGACATTAAAGTACAAGTGGATAAAGAACAAAATGGCAAATTGACATACTTTCCAAAAACACAAGATTCACAAACAGGAGGAGAATGGACATGTTTGTAAACAATAAATTTATTTTTGCTAAAGGAGCGTAAAATCGAGTCTCCCGGATGTCATAATCTATTATCACATAAAGGAGAGGAAATTGCTACAAAGGTTGATGGAGAGGAGGTTGGATGGCAGACGGAGGTGGTGATAAGATAAAGATCTCCGGTGCTATCACATCTCATTATTCGCATCCCTGTCATAAGGTGCTTCACAAAAAAAAACAAAAGGATCAAATTCGGTTGTGAAATGACACACATAGATTAAATTTTTGATAAGTTTCGGGGCATGAAGGACATTTTTAAGGCTAACAGGGAGTGTAGTGGGGAAAGTGATGATTGTCCATAACCTTGAATGGAAACGCCTTATCTACTACCAATAATAATATTATGATTTAAATTATGAATATTGAAATAAGACGAGAGAGTACCTTAGGATGCCGTCATATGAGATGTGGCACCGGTGTGTATCAATTGTTGTCAGGAACGTTGAGAGGCATCGTGTTCATAGCTGCCTCAATATTCGTCGGTGATTAGGTTGAAGGATGAGAAACCTGTGCATTATATGTCTGTTGTGGACGTGTGCCACGGATGTCGGACTGGGCCTGTCAGGACGGAGGTTGGACCTAGAAGGACGTCGGGTAAGGACAAGGTGGAGCAGTTGTTGAGTGTATTTTGGTACACTCTTTTGAGTCCTTTTTAGTTAGTATTTTACTCGTTTCTTTCGTGTTTAGTGTAGTAGTAGGTTTGTTTGTCTTTCTTTTGAGTCACAGCGATCATAAAGGAGGAAGTACATAATTGAGGATAAAATGAGCTTAATTAAGATGGAATTGCACACTAAAAGGGCCAAGAAATGAAGCCTAAGAAGTCCCGGGAAGCATAGAAGAAATGTGACGAAGTGCGGATGAGAAAATGACGAAAAATCACAAAAACTGAAAGTTGACGCCATCGGCGCCAGCCAGCAGCGCCTTGGCTCCCAAAGTCCTGTGAATTCTGATTTGGCCTCATGTGTTTCGGTGCCGCGGCGCCAGCCAGCAGGGCCGAGGCGGAATTTTCAGTTTCTGGACCGAATTTCAGAGGGATAAAAGGGTCTGAAGCGCAAGTTTTCTCAAGTATAAAAATCCTAAACCCTCATATTATTCAATAGCATACTTTGTGGATGCAAAGAAGGGGGCAAGATAAAGATTGGAGACATCTCCTTGTTCAAATTTTTTTTCTTTCCCTTATTTTATTTCAGTTTATGTTTGATTGTAATTTAGTTCTTGACATGACAATTGTAACGCCCCATTTTCGACCGGAGCCGGAAACGGGATTACCGCTACGCATGGTGGATTCCCGAAATGCAATTTAAAGGAGTCGCCACCTAATTATTATAGTGAATTAGGACACTGAAAATGTAGCATAAAATACTACGAATGATCTCCATTTTAAAGGTCTGCGAAAGCTATGCGAGATTCTAGGTAAGGGTTCTTTATTATCCTAAAGGGAAGGGGTTAGGCACCCTAAAGGATCCGCTAACTTGCGGTTGTCCGTTCAAACTTAGGTTTTAAAAATTATTGTGCTAACATGCAATTCTAAGGGTATTCTAATTATTAAACTAACCAAGTGATATTTAAACTAGGCATGCAAATATTTAATATAGATATGTATTTAACAAGATAGTAATGAAAGCAAATAAACATAAAAGATGTAATGAAGATAAATTAGCAACATTTTGCTTTTATTTCATTTTATGCGAATGATTTAACTTTGGGCGCATATCACTGCAAAAGACACTTAGTAGAAGAGTTAGTAAATGATAAATAAATTACCAAACAAACAACAATATATGTATATATATAGATATATATGTAAAATATATTGTAAAAGATATATTTTTATATAGTGTGGGCTCAGCCAGTGTTATGCCAAGAATACTAAGACATGAGAAGCCAATATCGCTACGGCGGTCGACTTCGCCTCGCGGTGAACGATACTATGCATTCTCGTCCAATCTTTTCACTTTCCTCCTCGCCCACATATTCCGTCTCGCTACCACGGAGGCCTCGGATCGACGGATAAATCCTTCTTTGGCGATGTAGTATCAAATTCAAAAATCAGCAAAATACCAAGTGTAGTAACTTGTTCAAAAATCGATAAATACCAAGTGTAGTATCATATTCAAAAATTAGTTTAATAAAGTAATAAAGGGCAAACTGTCGAAATTAATCCGAAAATCGAATATCATAACAGCGATAAAACCCACAAAACCCGTCGAGCGACTAACATACCCACAAAGTCCACCATAGCAAAACCAAATAAAATGAATTCAAGGCAAGAAATCGAGAAAATAGCCAAGCGAGCCAACAACATCACCGAAAAATAGTAGGAGCGGGATAGTTCGCGGAATTTCAAAGCTTCACGAGTTTTACTCGCGATATTAAAAGAAATCAAATCGATCGCCAACAACGGATAACGATGCGCAATCGGTCAACAACAATGGCAAATTGGACAAACAACGGTCAAAACAACAATAATAGCCAACAAAATGGAGAAGCAAGCGTAACGTCGCGGAGTTTAAATCGACAAGGCTCAGCGTTACTAAGCGGAGAGAGGCAGCGGCGGCGTCACTTCCACTCGATCGCGGGCGGCGCCGCCATAATAAAGGTACAATCGACGGAAATCGAGAATGTCGCCAACAACAAGAAAAGAAACCAAATCAGTCCACTACACATGTAATGATAATAAAGATTAGGAGCGAGTAATAGTATGCAGTGCAGCGACATCACTACAACGGCGAAGTTCGCGAAGAACGCCGCCATTCTGTTCACCGACGCTAACGATGGCGGAACGAGGCGATGATGTGATGGTTCACCGTGATGTGGGGCGATGGGGTGTCGACGGACGGCGGCGGTAAAGGTGAGAGAGGTGTTCGCGGTGATGTCGGCGACGGAGAAGTGATTCTTTTTTTTTTCAAAGGAAGAGGCTGCGATATTGTTGTTGTCGGTGGTTGTGGGTGTTTCGCGGTGGTGTCGACGGAAGCGGCGAAGGGTGGCGGCGAGCGGCGAGAGGCGAGGAGAAAAGGTTCTCCTTGAAAAAATGAAAACAAAAGTGGGCTCCTTTATGTATATGAATGTTGGCTCCTCTCCCTTTTGTCTCGATGGGTTGCCCTTTAACGCTGCGTTAGTCGCCTTAAAAATGAACGTTCTTGCTTTAAAAATGAACGTTCTGCTTTTTCGTTGTCTTTGCCTTTATTTTGTCTTTCGATCAGATGGGCTGCCCTCTTTTAATAAGGGGGTAAGGTGTTAGGGAATGAAAAGTGGTTTGAAATTTAAAAATGGGGAAAATAAAGGGTGTTTGGAATTTAAAATGGGGAAATAAAAGGGGGTGTTTGGATGATATAAAAATGGTGTTGGATTGAAATGATTTGGATTGGGTTAATCTTCGACTGGTTTGACAAAATGCAACGCGGGTTAATTATTTAAAGAAAAATTATTTAAAAAGATGCAAAATTATAAAAATGCAAATGTCGATGCAATAATAATAAAATACAATATTTAGACAAATGTTTAATGTCTGATTAAAATTAAAGCAGGATGTCAATTAATTATTTAAAGAGATGCAAAATATTATTATAATAGAAATATAATATTAACAAAAACATAATGCTTAAATAAAAATAAAAAGATGCAATGTCATTTTGTGAATAAATAAACATAGAATATTATATAAAATATGCAAAAATAACGATTAAAATGCGGTGTGCTAAAATACTTAAAATTGCACGAAAATATACAAAAAACGGGTCAAAATTGACTGTCAACAGTATGTCCCTCTTTGTACGGAGATGATGGAAGAGTCTTCGGACAAAGACGTTGACTCGTAGCCAATTTTGTCCTGTTTTATAAACTAGAACTCAAAAGTGGGGCTGATGCAGACTTAGAATTGTCCCAGTGTCGAATTATGATGACACTGGGTCGTTGCGATGCTAAAGTAAAAAGTAAAGCTGACGCAGATTTTAAAAAATGTCCCAGTGTCGAAATATGATGGCACTGGGTTGTTGCGATGCTAAAGTAAAAGTAAAGCTGATGCAGATTAAAAAATGTCCCAGTGTCGAATTATGATGACACTGGGTTCTGTGAGGCTGAAAAATTAAAACCAAAGCGGGAGCAGATTTAAAAATTGTCCCAGTGTCGAATTATGATGACACTGGGGTCATTGGCGTTGCAGGATCTTTGGAGGAAGCGGATCGACATTCGAGGTACAAATTGCTTTGTCAGAAGAGGTAGTTCCACGTTGTGCTCCTGTTCCTGTATGCTAAGACTTAAACAAACGGTTAGTGCATAACTGTTAAGGCAAATGATAACGCATGAATTTATATGCAATGTAACTGTTTGAGTATAAAAATGCTATCCTGCGAAGATGTGATGCCTGCCGCAAATGCTGTGATTTCGCCCTTGCACGGACGTGTTGCGATTGTGAATGCGGATATGTTGTCCTTGCTGCAACTGTCCCTGTAGACTAAAGCTCAAAAAAGAGTTAGTGCATAACTGCTAAGACAGAGTAATAAAGCATGAATAAGAAATGTAATTTCGGGAGTATAGAAATCGTCCTTGCGTAGATGTGATATGTTGATGATAGCGTCATTTTCGGACTTGTTGTCGATAACGCCGTCGTTCGACGGGCGTGTTGCCGCTGGCGTCGTTGCGTAGACGCATTGCTGCTGGCGTCGTTGCGTGGACTTGCTGTGCTGATAACGTCGTTGCATGGACGTGTTGCTGCTGGCGTCGTTGCGTAGACGCAATGATGATGGTGTCGTTGCCTGGACACAATGCTGATAACGTCGTTGCCCGGACGTGTTGCTGCTGGCGTCGTTGCGTAGACGCACGCGATGGTGTCGTTGCGACACACGCCGATAACGCCGTCGTTACTGGACGTATTCTGCTGGCGTCGTTGTAGACGCAATCTTGCCGACGTGTCGCCGCTCGACACAATGTTGATAACGCCGCGTTCGGACGTATTCTGCCGGGCGTCGTTGCGTAGACTTCTTTGTCGCGATAACGTCGTTGCATGGACGTGTTCTTCTTGGCGTCATTCGCGTAGACTTGTTGTCGCCGATAACGCCGTTGTTTGGGCGTGTTCTTCGGCGTCGTTGCATGGACTTGCCGATTACGTCGTTATGCGGGCGTGTTCTTCTTGGCGTCGTTGCATGGACTTGTTGTCGGCCGATAACGCCGTTACTGGGCGTGTTCTTCTTGGCGTCGTTGCATGGACTTCTTTGTCGCCGATGGTGTCGCCGCCGACACAATCGCCGATAACGTCGTTGCCTGGACGTGTTGTTGCTGGCGTCATTGCGTAGACGCAATGCTGATGGTGTCGTTACTGGACACACGCCGATAACGCGTCGTTCGGGCGTATTCTTTGGCGTCGTTGCAGACGCACGCCGATGGTGTCGTTGCTCGACACACGCCGATAACGCCGCTGCTGGACGTATTCCGCTGGCGTCGTTGCGTACGCACGCTTGATGGTGTCGTTACGACACAATGTTGATAACGTCGTTACGGGCGTATTATTCTTTGGCGTCGTTGCGTGACGCAATCTTGATGGTGTCGTTGCCGGACACAATCCGATAACGCCGTCGTTGCACGGGCGTGTTCTTTGCATCGTCGTTGCGTAGACGCACGCCGATGGTGTCGTTGCTGGACACAATCGCCGATAACGTCGTTATGCGGGCGTATTGTTGCGGGCGTCGTTGCGTAGACGCACGCGATGGTGTCGTTGCCGACACAATGTTGATAACGTCGTTACTGGGCGTGTTCTTCGACATCGTTGCGTAGGCAATCGCCGATGGTGTCGCCGCCGACACAATGTTGATAACGCCGCGTTGCACGGACTTTGCCGCCGACATCGTTGCGTGACGCAATCGCCGATGGTGTCGTTGCTGGACACAATCGCCGATAACGTCGTTGTTCGGACGTATTCGCTGCTCGCGTAAAATAAATGCTCCTGCAAGCTAAGCTTGAGAAAAGACGTTAGTGTATACCTGTTTAAACGAAATGATAAATACATATGAGAAGTGCAATTTTATGGGTAGAGATGTCATCCCTGAGATGTTGTCCTGCACGACATCTTTGAACGTTGCGGTGACGAATTGCCATGATGCCTTTGTGTGCGCGATCGTGGGTTGCCAATTTGACTTTATGCCCGAGTTGACGCGCTAGGTTTTGTTGCGGACCTCTGAACTTTGACTGCTGATTATTGATGCCCCTTTTCCGCTGCTGCTTTTGCTGCGGACTTTGGATTGTTGTCATCCTCTGCCTTTGCTGCTTTTTGCTGCTTCTGCTAATACGAAGAAACTTTTCGCCGTATTTTCTGCTTCGGCTGTTGCACTTTCTTACATTAATATGAAAAGACCTGCGCTAAAAGAAAATTTGTGAGTTTTGGGGAGGGTCGATTCGTATCTGACTTCGCCGCCTTGTCCCTTGACATCTGCGTGCATGGCCTGTTTGGACTTGCAATCCCTGTCTGGTTTCCTATATTGTCCCAGTTTTGAAAAGGGTGTCTGGCCTAAAGTGGGTCTCAATGTAGTTGCTTGTATATAGTGATGTTTCTGGGCCTTCTGATTTCGGCCTGTAGGGTTGCCATTTGCTGCGGTAACTGGGCGAGGTGGCTTTGCCTATAGGAACTAAGGCGAGTTCACTTCGTTCGCTCAAATGCCCTGAATCGGTCGTGTCATTTGGACCGTGTCTTTGATCTTGGAAAATATTGATGCTCTGTCATTGCTTAGTCAAATACAAATCGACCTTTGGGGAGATGATAAATCCTTTAGAAAATGCAACAAACGGTGTTAGCATAAAACACATAATTTGCGGGTATGTAGCAGATATATTGCACATAGCACATTCAAACGTTCCTAACATGCAGGGACCTCTTTATGCCAGAGGTAAGCCTAAACGTCACTTATGCGAGATTATGACGGATTTGTCCAAGTCGTCCAACTATAATGCCTTTGTTGGAAATGGCGACCAAATGACGGTGCACTTTTCCCAATTTCGGCATGTCATGATTAGGCTTGGATTTGTCGTCATTGCCACGCTACATAATATCTTTGGTTGGTCGTTGGGTTGAGAAACCCGTCGACAAGTTTAGTGTCTTCCTAATTGTGGCGTCGATACGGGGATCGACCACCAAATAAATGTAAATGCGCCTTTAAAGGTAGTATAGCTCTATCTTAAGTTTTCTAAGATTTGGCTTACTAGACGCAAGGTTCCCGAGCGGACAACTCGAGTGAGAAGGCTACGCGGCTGATCAGACGAACCGATCTAACTCCGCGCAAGCGCCAACTCTCTTAAAATTTGGGTATTTGAAGAAATTTGCGGGTGCGCGAAGCACACCAACGCGTGAGTGTGTGATAGTGTGAATTTTCCAGAATGGAAGAAATATGAGCGGAATGCCAGTTTAAGGAAAGCGGTAACAAATAGCAGTTAATACAATATGCAAATATTTATATGTAAAGTAGAATAATTTAGACAAAACATAAAAGCAAATGAATGTAAAACACAGAAGAAGCATTTTTAAGCAGATAAGAAAAATAAAGCACAGTAATTAACCTATGTTTGTTATGGTTAAGAACCTAAATTCCCCAGCGGAGTCGCCATCTGTAACGCCCCATTTTCGACCGGAGCCGGAAACGGGATTACCGCTACGCATGGTGGATTCCCGAAATGCAATTTAAAGGAGTCGCCACCTAATTATTATAGTGAATTAGGACACTGAAAATGTAGCATAAAATACTACGAATGATCTCCATTTTAAAGGTCTGCGAAAGCTATGCGAGATTCTAGGTAAGGGTTCTTTATTATCCTAAAGGGAAGGGGTTAGGCACCCTAAAGGATCCGCTAACTTGCGGTTGTCCGTTCAAACTTAGGTTTTAAAAATTATTGTGCTAACATGCAATTCTAAGGGTATTCTAATTATTAAACTAACCAAGTGATATTTAAACTAGGCATGCAAATATTTAATATAGATATGTATTTAACAAGATAGTAATGAAAGCAAATAAACATAAAAGATGTAATGAAGATAAATTAGCAACATTTTGCTTTTATTTCATTTTATGCGAATGATTTAACTTTGGCGCACTGCATAAAAGACACACTTAGTAGAAGAGTTAGTAAATGATAAATAAATTACCAAACAAACAACAATATATGTATATATATAGATATATATGTAAAATATATTGTAAAAGATATATTTTTATATAGTGTGGGCTCAGCCAGTGTTATGCCAAGAATACTAAGACATGAGAAGCCAATATCTCTACGGCGTGGCCGACTCGCCTCACGGTGAGCGATACTATGCATTCTCGTCCAATCTTTTCACTTTCCTCTCGCCCACATATTAGTCTCGCTACCACGGAGGCCTCGGATCGACGGATAAATCCTTCTTTGGCGATGTAGTATCAAATTCAAAAATCGCAAAATACCAAGTGTAGTAACTTGTTCAAAAATCGATAAATACCAAGTGTAGTATCATATTCAAAAATTAGTTTAATAAAGTAATAAAGGGCAAAAGCGTCGAATTAATCCGAAAATCGAGAATATCATAACGATAAAACCCACAAAACCCGTCCGTAGCGACCTAACATACCCATAAACACCCACCATAGCAAAACCAATGAAAATGAATTCAAGGCAAGAAATCGGAAAATAGCCAAAGCGATGGCAACATCAGAAAAATAGTAGGAGCGGGATAGTTCGCGAATTTCAAAGCTTCACGGAGTTTTACTCGGCGTATTAAAAGAAATCAAATCGGTCCGACAACAATGGATAACGATGCGCAATCACCCAACAACAATGGCAAATTGGACAAACAACGGTCAAAACAACAATAATAGCCAACAAAATGGAGAAGCAAGCGTAACGTCGCGGAGTTTAAATCGACAAGGCTCAACGTTACCAACGGAGAAGAGCGGCGTGGCGTCACTTCCACGGCTCGATCGCGGGCGCGCCGCCATGCTGATGGTACAATCGATCGGCGGAAATCGAATGTCGCCAACAACAAGAAAAGAAACCAAATCAGTCCACTACACGTATAATGATAATAAAGATTAGGAGCGAGTAATAATTATGCGATGCATCACTACAACGGCGAGTTCGCCGAGCAACGCCGCCATTCGTTCACCGACGCTAACGATGGCGGAGCGAAGCGATGATGTGATGGTTCACCGGTGATGTGGGGCGATGGGGTGTCGACGGACGGCAGCGGCGGTAAAGGTGAGAGAGGTGTTCACGGTGATGTCGGCGGCGGAG
The DNA here is from genome assembly GCA_029844215.1 of Przewalskia tangutica. Classification (NCBI taxonomy): domain Eukaryota; kingdom Viridiplantae; phylum Streptophyta; class Magnoliopsida; order Solanales; family Solanaceae; genus Przewalskia; species Przewalskia tangutica. The sequence continues at coordinate 154,150,641 of CM056719.1, forward strand.
AAAGTGATTCTTTTTTTTTTTTTCAAAGGAAGAGGCTGCGATATTGTTGTTGTCTTGTGGTTGTGGGGTGTTTCACGGTGGTGTCGACGGAAGCGGCGAAGGGTGGCGGCGAGCGTGGCGAGAAAGAGGAGAAAAGGTTCTCCTTGAAAAATGAAAACAAAGTGGGCTCCTTTATGTATATGAATGTTGGCTCCTCTCTCCTTTTGTCTTCTTGATGGGTTGCCCTTTTAACGTTCGCTTTAAAAATGAACGTTCTTTGCTTTAAAAATGAACGTTCTGCTTTTTCGTTGTCTTTGCCCCTTTATTTTGTCTTCTTGATCTGTATCATTTGCCACTCTTTTAATAAGGGGGTAAGGTGTTAGGGAATGAAAAGTGGTTTGAAATTTAAAAATGGGGAAATAAAAGGGTGTTTGGAATTTAAAATGGGGAAATAAAAGGGGGTGTTTGGATGATATAAAAATGGTGTTGGATTGGAATGATTCGGATTGGGTTAAAATCTTTTTGGTTTGACAAAATGCAACGCGGGTTAATTATTTAAAGAAAAATTATTTAAAAAGATGCAAAATTATTAAAATGCAAATGTCGATGCAATAATAATAAAATACAATATTTAGACAAATGTTTAATGTCTGATTAAAATTAAAGCAGGATGTCAATTAATTATTTAAAGAGATGCAAAATATTATTATAATAGAAATATAATATTAACAAAAACATAATGCTTAAATAAAAATAAAAAGATGCAATGTCATTTTGTGAATAAATAAACATAGAATATTATATAAAATATGCAAAAATAACGATTAAAATGCGGTGTGCTAAAATACTTAAAATTGCACGAAAATATACAAAAAACGGGTCAAAATTGACTGTCAACAACAATGTTTAGGAGCTAATTACTTTAGTAGGGTTTTCCGTCGAATCTTCTTGAGACTCTTTCATATAGTTAATGCATTAGTTATTGATTTCTTCTTCAATATATTAAGATCTATTCAACATTGTTATGATTGCTTGATAATTAACTGGTCATTAATTGTCATACCTTGTATAATTTCGAATCGAGATCCGAGAGGGAGATTTGAATATGCTGTAGTTGTCTAGACATAGGTTAAAATCGTGGACGAAAGTACCACGATACTTGTGTAGTATTTAAGGTTATTGTTCTTAATCCTCCTGTGTGGTAAAATTTATCATAGAAATATAGAAGGTTTCTGCACAAGATTGAGCTCTTGTATGTCCTAACCGGAATATAATGACAGATTAGTTAACATGTTATCTTAATAAGAAGAAGAATCATTAGCATTGTATTAACACGTGAAAGAGTTGATAGTTGAGGAGATTGGAAGCCCTATTGCCTTCATAACTGTTTTGACCCAAAGTATTGTCAATCTTAGTTTAATTTCTGCACTTAGTTATAATTTTTTAGTTATAATTCTCCACCTAAAGAACGTCAACCAAATAGATACCATAGAATAGATAATATGTACTTGATAAACCAGTCTCTGTGGACAATAACTCGATCTTACAGATCTTTATTACTTGAACGATACGTACACTTGCGTAAGCACTTAGAAATATCGCAACAAGTTTTTGGCGCCGTTGCCGGGGACTGGCGTACTATCAATATCGAAATATCTAATCTTATTTCTAATTTGGTTGCTCCATGAATAAGTTTCTAACTTGTTCTGCGAGCATATTTTTATCAGTTTTTGTTGTTTTTCTTATTTTTTTAGGTAAAGTTAGTGTAAGGAAAAAAGGGCAAATGGACTAATACTACTATCAGGGGTAGCAGAATTATCATCAACAGCCTAACCCACAGGTTCCAGAAAAAGATCTAAATGAATTACAGGCAGTCATACTCATGCTCACCAAGGCCCAAACACAACTCATGATAGAGACCAGGTCCTTCGTGACAGAGATCAGGTCCTCTATTAGGAACTTGGAAACTCAAATGGGGCAGTTAGCAGAGAGATTGAATGACAGACCGCAAGAAAATCTCCCTAGCGACACAGTTGTGAAGAATGGTGAGCATATGAAGGAACATGAACCACAACAAGCTGTTGAGAATAATGAGAAATTGAGAGAGAGATAGTTGGTGTAGAGAAATAAGAGGTTACTGTTCACTTTTTTGGATTCCTTGGAATTTCTTTTTCATGTACCCATTGCAGAAGAAACACCACCAGCTGTCATTGCTAAGCCCCAAACAGAAAGTTCATACCCTCAAGAGAACCCCCAGAAGTCTAGAGATCCATAGATCTTCATTATTCCTTGCACTATAGGAAATTTTGAATACAAGCAAGTATTGGACGATTTGGGGGCAAGCATAAAAGTACTACCCTTTTTTGTGCTTTATAGAATTGGTGTAGGTGAAGTGAGACCGGCAATAATAAGTGTTCGGATTGCAGACCGGTTGGTGAAGTATCCACGGGGTACTAGCGAAGATTATTTGCGTCCGGCTAAATGACGTTAAAGACAACCCTACTTGGGAGGCAACCCAATGTTTTTAATTAAGTTATTTCTATTCCTGTTTTAGTTGTTTTATTTTATCTTGAACAGTCTTACGATCTTGGTTCTTGTCTTATGTTTTTATGGCAAGTGGACTAGGTACTGACCCTGAGTGGAAAAGGATCAAAAACGCTGGGAAAGAGCAAAAATCGAGCACAGCGCCGTGGCGCCAAAATGCAGGGTCACGATGCTGAAACTTCAGAGGGCCCAGAAGCTGTGCAATTTCCAGAATTTCCTCCTAGACCTCCATTATGACCATTGTGTTGTGTCAGTAAGTTGTCCCTTTATTTTTAGTCTTCACACATTGGGGACAATGTGCCGATTAAGTTTGGGGGTGTATTATTTTGTTTTATTGTTTTGTTTTGAGTCTTTTTTATTTTGTTTAGTCTGTTTTATGTGTTTTTGAGTCATAATTTTTTTATGAATCATGCATGTTGTAGTTGCTAAAGATACTGAGTGGATTAATTGGGATAATGTAATGAAATTGAAAGCAAAAATTTGTGTGCTTAAGTTAGATATGCCAAAATTCATGACATCTGATTATGTGGGATATTTGTGTTTAGCCTATGTGTTGTCAATTATGGAAAGAAAGGTTGAAATGTCTAGAAAATCAGTTTGATTGTTATTTGAGGCGAAATAGTTAAGATGTACATGTTTAGGGAGTTGATTCATGCATTTCTTTGTTAGTCCTTCTTACCATTCATTACCTACTCTAACATAAATTGTATCCTTAGTCAACCCCTTTGAGCCTAAAATAATATCTTTGTTTGACACCCTATGATTCTCTTGTTGTGCCATAAATAATAATTAAAAATTATTGGGATGAAAAGTGTTGAAAAAACAATAAAAAGATAGTGAAAATTCAATGCACCCCAATGAAAAATATGCAAAAGCCTAAGTTTGAGGGTGCTTGTTATTAATAATGTGTTTCATTCTCTCAAATAAAAAAGGGGAGAAAATAGGTATGAGACTAAAAAGAAAGTCAAAAAGAAGGAAAACAAGAGTTGAATGAAAAATGCTTATGGCACGAAAAATTGAGCCTAAGTGTCAACTTTTATCTACCACTGTCTAAGCCTACATTACAACTCTTGAAAGTCCTGATGATCTTTAATATGTATGTCTATGATTATTGGATAATAGCAAGTAAACAGGTCTATAGCGTTTTGGGAAAGATGGAATGAAATTGACATGCATATGTTAGATGCTTGTATTTTCAGTGATTATGATATAATTGAATTTGCGAAATATCTAACTTGAAATTCTAGATTGCTAAATATTCATGCTATGTATGTTCTAACATATTATCCCAGTTTTCATCCATGATTTGAGGAAGCATTGTTATAGCTACTTGATCTATTTCATTGAGTCTTTTATTTGATTTTGTTTTTGTTTTTGTTTAATGCTTTACTCGAGGACGAGTAAAGTGTAAGTTTGGGGGTGTTTGTTGAGTGTACTTTGGTACACTTTTTGAGTCCTTTTTAGTTAGTATTTTACTCGTTTCTTTCGTGTTTAGTATAGTAGTAGGTTTGTTTGTCTTTCTTTCGAGTCACAGCGATCATAAAGGAGGAAGTACACAATTGAGGATAAAATGAGCTTAATTAAGATGAAATTGCACACTAAAAGGGCCAATAAATGAAGCCTAAGAAGTCTCGGGAAGCATAGAAGAAATCTGATGAAGTCCGGACGAGAAAATGACGAAAAATGGCAAAAGCTGAAAGTTGACGCCACCGGCGCCGCGACACCAGCCAGCAGCGCCGTGGCACCCAAAGTCCTGCGAATTCTGATTTGGCCTTAGGTATTTCGACGCCGAGGCGGAATTTTCAGTTTCAGGGCCGAATTTCAAACGGTTAAAAGGGTCCGAAGCGCATGTTTTCTCAAGTATAAAAACCCTAAACCCTCATATTATTCAATAGCATACTTTGTGGAGGCAAAGAAGGAGGCAAGATAAAGATTAGAGACATCTCCTTATTCAAGTTCTTTTCTTTCCCATATTTTATTTCAGTTTATGTTTGATTGTAATTTAGTTCTTGACATGACAATGTTTAGGAGCTAATTACTTTAGTAGGGTTTTTCGTCGAATCTTCTTGATACTCTTTCATATAGTTAATGCATTAGTTATTGATTTCTTCTTCAGCATATTAAGATCTATTCAACATTGTTATGATTGCTTGATAATTAAATGTCCATTAATTGTCATAACTTGTATGATTTCGAATCGAGATCTGAGAGGGGAGATTTGAATATGTTGTAGTTGTCTAGACATAGGTTAAAATCGTGGACGAAAGTACCACGATACTTGTGTAGTATTTAAGGTTATTGTTCTTAATCCTCCTGTGTGGTAAAATTTATCATAGAAATATAGAAGGTTTCTGCACAAGGTTGAGCTCTTGTATGTCCTAACCGGAATATAATGACAGATTAGTTAACATGTTATCTTAATAAGAAGAACAATCATTAGCATTATATTAACACGTGAAAGAGTGGATAGTTGAGGAGATTGAAAGCCCTATTGCCTTCATAACTGTTTTGACCCAAAGTATTGTCAATCTTAGTTTAATTTCTGCACTTAGTTATAATTTTTTAGTTATAATTCTCCAACTAAAGAACGTCAACCAAATAGATATCATAGAATAGATAATCGGTACTTGATAAACCAGTCTCTGTGGACAATAACTCGATCTTACAGATCTTTATTACTTGAACGATACGTACACTTGCGTAAGCACTTAGAAATACCGCAACAGCAACTCATGCTGATAGGGCCCATGCAGCCCATGGTGAGTAAACAACCCACGATAGAGGTTGTTTCCACTGTTGCTACTGTTGTTGGTGTCTTCCAGCCGGTGGGAGGTTTCTCCTGCCATCGCTGCCACTATTTTCGGTGCTTCCGCTGTTGTCGCTGCTATTTCTGCTGTTGTTGCCACGGTTGTTCTCAGAATTTCTTCCTTTATTGTTATTTCGGGAACGTGAGCCACGTGTCAGATCATTGGCTTGTGTGTGGGATGTGGCGGGAGTCGAGCCTCTTGGGTCAGCATGGTTGTTGTTGGTGGCTACGAGGGCGGTGTCGACTGTGCTGGCATTAGTCGTTGCCCGCTTTATTTTTTGAGTTTCTTCAAGAATGAGTCTCGAACAAGCCTCATAGAAGGGGGGAAATGGCGTGCTTTTTTGGAGGATGGTAGCGACGCCGTCATAATTTTCATTCAAACCCGCAATATGTTGTATCACCAATCGTTGAATAGTGAGAGGTGCACTGACGTTGTAGAGTTGATCAGCAATCACCTTAAGTTCTTGACAATAGGCCGACACATTAGGGAAATTGTCCTGCTGAATAGCCTGAAATTGATTTTCCAGATACAAGGCATGTTGTGTCTTGTTGTCATGAAAAATATTTTTCAAGCGCTCTCATGTTTGTCGTGCAATAACATCGGCTTCAGTTTCAATGATTGTATACAATAGATCGTTCGAGATCGTGTCGTAGATCCATTGTAGGACAACCGCATCTAAGCGAGACCAAAGTTCATCATCAGAATCATTAGGTCTTTCTAGGATCTTTGATTTTGAAGAGATGATATGGTCGATGACTTTGTATACACGATAATGAATCTTAAATAATTCTGCACAAGATGAATACTAAACCTTTTCTATCTCAACAGTTATGAAAATGAAATTCTTGATGTTGTTAACTGCAAGAACAGAATAAAATTTGGGTTGTTCAGCCATTGAAAATTGGAGAGGAAGAGAGGAAAGTCGAAGATAGAAGGGAGAGGGATGCCGAGGAAAAGACATGTTGAGGGGGGAGGGGCGGCGACTTAGGAAGAAAAAGAAGTTAGGGTTTGTCTTCTGATATCATGTAGGAATATGTTTCTTGTCTTTCATTGATTATTATGTACAATATATATAGTGTTACATAATTACAAACTAGATAACTAAATTTTTCTAATTACAATTGAAATATAAATTTACCTAATATAAAATATAATAATATTCTATCAGAAACCATCTTGCCATTTCCACCCAAAAAGAACAGAAAATCCCACTCATCTAAGGTTCGCATTGGGGCGGGTCGACAGAGGCAAAGTATGAAGATTTTTAGTTTATGAATTCCGGACCACAATACTTTGTTTCTTACTCACTTCTGAATAGATTATTTTTAGATATTAAATTAAATTTTTAATAAGTATAAAGTTTGTGCCAAAGATATTAGATTTTGCGGAGCCCGTAATTCTAACTTGGCTCCACCCTTGCGGGAACTGATTGAAGAGGAAGCAACTGTACAAATTATGAAAATGATTCTTCACTGCTTTCTCTTCAAAATTCTCTCTGTTTTTAAAGACATTGTTTTGGTTTCTTCTTCCTCTGCTATGGCTGCCATATTCTTAATACTTGGAAACAACCATTTTTTCAGGAACCCCACTTTTTTTTCAAGTCTCTTGAGAAAATTAGTAAAGAAAATTTGAGATCAATGTTTTAACGGAAAAGAGTCAAAATACCCTTTGTTTATCGTTCAAGGATATCTCCTTCCACCTTTTGATCTTTTTGAAAAGAATTATAATACTCAATAGTAGTCAAATGTTAGTTCACCTATCAATTGGATGTATATTTACCATTCTCTTGAGTATAAAATCACAAGACTTTTATTATAGCATTTACATACAAATGATCCTCAAAGATGAGAACATTATACCCTCTATCTAATACTGACACATAAAATTATAAATCAGCAAAGACATGGTAGGTTTTAGAGTCTACATTGATAAGCTTCAAGGCAGCAACTAATGCAGCAACTGATATGCAACTAAAGAAAAAAATATTGAGCCAATGCCAGCTCTTCTGTAATAATGACAGCTTCTTTCTCTTAGCAACAATGTACATGTGATTTGGAAATATAAATGTGAGCGGAAATGTACTGATAGCTCCGGTAAGGCTCGTGAAGTCTCCCAGAAAAGGCAAGAGAGCAGAGAGGAAAGCTGTAATGGCTAGATAACCACCTCTAACAATAATTCTGAATCCAAGTTTTTACAAGCCAGTGCACTCCCTTTAATTCCGTACTTAGTATCCAAGAACTCGTATGTCGGACTTGCAAATATCTGGGATCATAAATAGAAGCAACTCTCAGTATGCTAAAAATAATTAGAGGCATAGTTTGCATATGAGGGACCAAACGAGTGTTATCTGGAACTCTTTAGCGCAGCCCGGTGAACTTAATCATCACACATTCATGCAGGGTCCGGGAAGGGTCGCACCCAAAGAGGTCTACTGTAGGTCGTCTACCTGATGCAAGCATCCGTGGTTGATTTCCACAGCTTGAACCCGTGACATATAGGTCTAACGGAGACAAATTTTATGTGGCTCCAAGGCTCGCCTTCTTATCTTGAACTGTTTGAAGGAAAAAAAACTTACCAACACCTAATGTTTACACTAAACTACATTATTTTATCATGACTAGTGCAAGAAAAGATGAGGCGAGAATCGGTATTAGTTAATTATGGTTGACTGATAACAATTTATTTAAAGACATATGGTATGAATCTATTGCGTAGGTGTAAACATCCGGTGTAGGTGTTTGTTTCGCTGTTTGAATTATGTAACATGAAAATAGCTGTTGTATAAAGGTTATAAGATTGGAGCAGAGTGATAATTACATTCAACGTGATGATAGCTTGCAAGAAAGCAGCAATGTTAGCCGTTCCCTTCAACCAAATTGGACCACTAACATTGTTCAGCAAATAGGAAGATGCATTGGATCCATAAGCCCAATATCCAATGTAAGTAACCGCATGCATTGGAACAATGCCTAAAGTAAACTGGAAGTTGAGGGCTTTTATCATGTTATTAACAACAGGTTCTCTCACGGTAGCCTACAAGTCCTTGGAGCAACAGTATGTAAGGTAATGGTAATAAACTTTAAAAGTGCTCTGCAGAAAATATAATTGTTGTCCTTCATTCATAATTAAAGGAGTCTCTTTAGTAGAATGTTACACCACTTCCATCAGCAGATATCTCTCTTGTCCTTTCTTTTAGCAGACATTCTTCATTGTGTTATTCGATCAGGTCTTTATGTCAAAGTTGAAGTCAATCAGTAACTTATGGATATAGACCTTTAGAGACAAATCAGTAAGATCAGAAGTAGACCATTTGTTTCTCAATGAAACTACATCAACCATGGTTGGTAATTAAGTAATTTTCTTTCACTCCAAAGGACACAATGAATACAACAAGATCCAAAAGTCCAAAAGAAAGGCACATTGGTAACGAAAAATCACCTTAAATGGTGCCTATAACTGTAAGTTACAGTCTGTAACTAAGTATTATCCAGCTTTGGTCATCACTAGCATATAAAAGACAAAATTATCATTTTATGAAAATTGTCAAGAATTTCCAACTCTCTATGTACATAAAAATAGAGCATATCAGTTCTAGCAAAAATAAGCATGGAAACTATAGTGGGGTTAAAAAATGTTGAGGCTATGGCGGATATTATGTGCAAAATTAGTTAGCATGCAATTGATTATAGAAAGCCAACACATTATCATACAATATTTCAATTATCAACTCATGCCAAGAATTCACTACTTTTGACTTCATAACAAGTTAGGTGGTTGACCAAAAAATTCTATGCATAAATTTCTAGGTCAGTTACCTGTATCTTGGGAAGCATTCCTGTGTTATATGCAAAAACAAGATTTGCAGCAGCACCAATAGTTGCCCAAATCCTACTGCTTTTGGATCCTGGAATGCTGTAGTCCCTAGGAGGTGCCTCAAGACCTGCAATTCAGGATATTTTAGAAAGGATGAACAATATAGAGCTACAAGGTTGAAAGGGCAAATATGATTTTTGTAGAGAAGCAAATGCAGTGAGAGCAAGGCTATGCTTTCCGTTCCAGACAAATCCAAATGAACCACATTACATGCAGAGATGTTGTGATACTTAACTTTATAAAACAAGCCCTGATACTATGTGTAACAGGACAAATACTTAAGACAGAAAATGTTACAAGAAGCATAATCAGAGAAAAAGTATTACTTTGCATGGAAGCATGCTCCAATTTTTAGAGAAAGCCCTATATTGTAGAAATGATCTGCATGACTGCAACAAAAATACTCTACAGAAACGGTCTTAATGGAGAGAGAATCAAATGTGCAAGCTTGTAGAAACTCATAGAGAAAGCAACCATGAGAGGGAGGGGAGGGGTTGTATCAAATCAAGTTCAGTCAGTTCAACAAAGTATTAATATGCTTTTCAAAACAATATCTAATTGGAACTTTCAGACAGCTGAAGAGGTTACAATATGCCGGTAACAACCTAGGTGCTTACCCATATACTTAAATTGGTATGAATTGTATTCAGAGTCAGCTCACGATGAACTCACCGAATACCAGAAAACTGATGGTTCAATTGTGTATTGAGCATTTCTAGGACTTCAATTCTTTATACGACAAGTAACCTCTGTGGTGCCAAAAATACCCTCACCCCTCAGAACCCAAAAGAAGATGGTAAAAGTTATCTCCAAACAGGAGAATTAGGAGAACTTAGAGGCAAGTATCCAGCAGAGATCATTGAAATGGCAGTAAGTTCACTTCTACTCCAGTTGTACTAAACCCAAGTTGGGTGCTGCAGCTGGCTCTCCCTATGAGGATCTGACCCGCTATCGTAGTCTTGCAGGCGCCCTTCAATATCTGACGCATGCGACCTGATATTACTTATGTCGTACATCAGGTGTTTGTCTATGCATGATCCCAGAGTTTAACATATGAATGCGCTCAAACGCATTCTTAGGTGCATTCAAGGAACACTTGAGTATGACTTGCATTTGTATCCTTCGTCGACGTCTACACTAGTCTCCTATACATATGTTGATTGGGGTGGTTGTCCTGACACCAGACGGTCTACGTCTGGCTATTGCATGTTTTTAGGTAATAACTTGGTCTCGTGGTCTGCCAAGCGTCAATCCATGCTTTCACGTTCAAGTGCAGAGGCCGAGTATCGAGGGGTAGCCAATGTGGTTTCTGAGTCATGTTGGTTACGAAATCTACTTTTAGAGCTTCATTGTCCTATTGAGAAGACTACTTTGGTATATTGTGATAATATAAGTGTCATCTACCTTTCTGGTAATCCAGTTTAGCACCAACGTACTAAACACATAGAGATGGATATTCACTTTGTTCGAGAGAAGGTAGCTAAAGGACAAGTACGCATCTGTCATGTCCCTTCCAGATATCAGATTGCAGACATCTTTACAAAGGGTCTTCCCTCGGTCCTTTTTGAAGATTTTAGAGGCGATCTCGGCTCTGAAGATAAATGCGCTATGATCATGGTGTGTTAAGCGATGTCCAAAGACCGCATTTAAGGTGCATAGCGTCACGGCCCTTATCCGTGAATAGTGTTCCGGATTATGTATATTTGGTATATATTAGAATTAGTCTTGTACCTTATTACTATTGTAATACTACCATAATTGTATAGTTAGTCTCCTTATAGAATAGGGTTTTAGATGTAAAGTAGGAATATGATTCTCCTATTGTAACTTGTATATATATGTCTTTCATCAATAAGAATAATCGAAGGATTAATTCTTTCAGATAGTGCTACGTTTATGGGGCTGGTAGGTTCTACATCATGTGTCTATATGATAGGATTGTATTTTACTTGGTATATAACTGAACTGGGCTACATGTGAGGAAATGTTATCCAAAGTGGTCACTAACTTGTTTTTTTATCACCAGACTTATCATAGAAGAAAAGTGCATTTGAAATTGTTGTCATAAAAACATGAGAGTATTATGCAGAAAAGATGACACTAATCTTTCTTGCTCATTTACATCTTTGAAGGGGTTATAATACAGTAGGAAAACTATAAATATGTCTTCTTCAATTCGAAATTCAAAGATATTTTTTTGGCATACCTCCAATTTATATAATTATGGAACTGAATAATGTTATAGTACTAGAATAGATTGCTTATTATTGAGGATCTGAATATTCATTAGTATACATATATTAAACACACAGTTTTTATTTAGTAGTATATATATACAATATTAGCCAGTGGTTATTTCTGCAATGCTTATTTCTGCAAATTAGTTATTATAAATAGTTGTAATAGTTGTAATATTCAGTTGAGAGGAATAATTGTTAGCGATATTTCGACTGCTCACGCAAGCGTACGTATCGTTCACAAGTAATATAGTCTGGTAAGACCGAATATCGTCCTCAGAGAATGGTTATCAAGTACCGATTATCTAAGTTATGGTTTCTATTTGGTGAACGTTAATTTGTTTGTATTTTTATCTAATAGTTAAGACTAAGTGCAGAAATTAAACTAAATTACTTCGGTTTAATCAGTTATGATGGAGATAGGGCTTCCAATATCCTAACTATCCAATCTCTTCAATCCTTAATGCAACTAGAATGACTTCTTCTTCTACGTTAAGATAGCGGTTAACTAGACTGTCTTATATTCCGGTTAGGACATATAATCACTCAACCCCAGTGCAGAACCCTTCTATATTTTTATGATAGGATTTACCACATAGGAGGATTAAAAACAGTAACCTATAATGCTACACAAGTATCGGGGTACTTTCGTCTGCGATTTTAACCTATGTCTAGTCAATTACAACATATTCAAATCTCTCCTCTCGGGTTTTTATTCGAAATCATATAAGTTATGATAATTAGTGATCAATTAATTATCAAACATTCATACCAAATATATAAATCTTAATCAAGTGAAGAAGAAATCAAACTACTGCATTAATTCATGAATAAAAGTTTCAAGCGATTCATAAGGAAAGTCATAATAGAGTGTTTAGCTCCTAGTCATAGTCACGCTAAGAACTAACACAATATCTATACATAAACTGAATTAAAAACGAAAGAAAGAAAATTACGTAGAACACAGTCTCCAATTGTAACTCCAAATTCGTATTGTGTTGTGTTGTGTTGTGTTGTAGAAGGATTCCAAGCTAGCGTGAATAATATGACCTAGGGTATATGGTTTATACTTATAAACTATATTGCTTTGGACCCTTATACCCCTGTCTAATTTCGTCTTGATCGCAAATTTCGTCACAGTGATGCGGTTTAAGTCCTGTAGCCAACCTGAACTCGCGGATCTTTTGGCACCGCGGTGCCGAAAGTACTGCAACAAATATTTTCTGAAATCTTGTCTTTTTCTCGTCCGGACTTCGTCTGATTTCTTCTATACTTCCCGGCCTTCTTAGGCTTTATTTCTTGGCCTTTTCTTGTGCAATCTACACCTCAATTAAGCCCATCTCATCTTCTTTTTGTCATTTCTCCATTTTGGTCCGTTGTGACTCAAAAGAAAGAAAAACGACCATAATACTATACTAAACACAAATAAAATGAGTAATACTAACTAAAAATGATTCAAAAGGTGTATACAAAATACGCCTAACAAACCCCCAAACTTAACATTTGCTCGCCCTCGAGCAAAGATCAAAATAAAACAAAGACACAAAAACAAAAGACTCAAAGACTCAAATCAAGCAGCTGCACAAGTACTTAGAAACACATGAACGTCAGTTGAGATAATATGTAGGAATAGATATAGCATGAATTTAGCAATCTATAATTTCAAATCAGATATTTCGCAAATTCATTTCAATCATAAGTAATGGAAGCATGAATACCTAACATATGCATATCAATTTCATTTAGTTCTATGAGCCTGTTTACTTGCTATTCTCCACTAATCATAGACATACATTCCAGAGATCATCAGGACTTTTCAGGGTTGTAATGTAGGCTTAGGCAGAGGTAGGTAAAATTGGGCATTTAGGTTCAATTTACGTACCATAAGCGTTTTTCTTATTAAACCATTTTGTCCTTCTTTTTGGTACTCCTTTCAGTTCATACCTATCATTCCCCTTTTCTCTTTTGAGAGAATGAGATACATCAGAAATAATGTGCACCCCAAACTTAGGCTTTTGCATATTTTTCATTGGGGTGCATCAAAATTTTCACTTTCTTTTTATCTCTTTTTCAACACTTCTCATTCCAATACTTTTTTATTATCACTTATGGAACAACAAAGGAATCATAGGGTGTCAAAGAAATAACTTATTTTAGGCTCAACAGGGCTGACTAGGGGTACAATTTATGTCAGGGTAGGTAATGAATTTTAAGAAGGGTGATCGGTGTATTTTATATACACTTTTTGAGTCATTTTTAGTTAGTATTTTACTCATTTCATTTATGTTTAGTATAGTATTAGGGCCGTTTTCCTTTCTTTTGTGTCACAGCGGTCAGAAACGGAGAAATGGCGAAAAGGAGATGAAATGAGCATAAAAGAGATGGAATTGCACACTAAAAAGGCCAAGAAATGAAGTCTAAGAAGTTTCGGAAATTATAGAGGAGATCAGACGAAGTCCGGACGAGAAAAGGACGACGAAGCAATCCACTGAAACGTCCATCGAACGCGGCGCTGGCGGTGATGCCGGCGCCCAAAGTCTTGAAAGACCAGAGTTCTGATTTTGGTATGGCGCGATCTGCGCGCTGGCGCCCATGCGGGATTATGAAATGCGGGCGGGTGACATGTTTTTCAGAATCCTAAAGGGATTACTTTTCCTACCTAAAGGGATTACTTTTCCTACCTAAAGGGATAACTTTTCCTACCTTAAAACTCTTACCTAAAAGGATTCTAATAACTTTTCCTACTTACAAATCCTTAACCCTTCACCTAAAGGATTCTTGGTCTATAAATAGTCTCTACATCATTAGAAGAATTCATTCTCCATTCCACCATTCACCACTCTACATCCATCCTTCCGCCAATCCATCTTGTAAATATTTCACAACACAACCCTTGGATGCTAGAAGGCTTGGAGACTCATTCTTAAGTATTTTCTTTTCTTTTCTTTCCTTTATTTCAGTTTTTATGATGAACCTTGAATTAGTTCTTGTCATGTCAATGGCTAGGAACTAATTCCTTTATAAGGCTTTCCATGTTAAATCACTAGAAACTTATGTTATGAATTGATGCATGTTATGGTTATTCTTCTTCTTGTTGAGATTTATCCAATAATTGCTTTGAATGCTTGGTAATTAATTGATCACTAATTATCATTACTTATATGATTTCTAATCAAACTTCGAAAGGAGGAGGTTGTGAATATCTTTGTAAGTTGGGTAGACATATTTTGGATTGGGGATGAAAATACCTCAATTACTTATGTAGCGTTAATGAGAGGCTTAACAACCCTAATTTTACGCATGGCGCGTGACGGTTAACTAGGTTTTTGGTCTTAATCCTCCTATAGAGTCATCCTTATCACCGAAAGGTAGAAAGGAGCAATACTGGGGTTGAGTATTTATATAGCCTTAACGGGAGTATAAAACGATTTAGTAAACCTGCTGGCTCCAAGAGAAGAAAACCATAATTCATTGCATTAATAAGTAACATAAGCGGATAGTTGAGGAGACGTGGAAGCCCTATTCCCATCACTACTGAAGTAAACATATAGTTAATTAGCCTTTATAATTGTTAGTTATAATCAACAAAAATCAATATCGGTTACCAAATAGGTACCAAAAGATAGATAATTGGTACTTGAACACTAATCCTTGTGGACGATATTCGGTCTTACCAAGACTATATTACTTGTCACGATAACGTGCACTTGCGTTAAAGTGTGTGCATCTTTTCGCGCAACAAAGGGCTAACAAAGAAATGTCTGAATCATCTCCCTAAACGTTGTACATCTTAACTATTTCGCTTCAAATAGCAAGCAAACATACTTCACAAACATTTTTCAATTGACAACACATAGGCTAAGCATCAAATATTCCACATAATCAAATTTTCATGAATTTTTGGCATATCTAACTTAAGCACACAGATTTTAGTTTCTCATTCCATTACATTATCCCACTTAGTTCACTGGGCGTTCCAAATAAGCGCAACATGCATGATTATAAAAAAAATTGACTCACATAAAATACAAAAACAACAAAAGACACAAAAATAAAATAAAGTAAGAACTCCCCCCAACTTAAACTACACATTGTCCCAAATGTGTAAAAGACTCAAAAATTAAAGGAACGACTTACAGACATACATCGGTTCATAACGGTGGTGGTGACGGCAGATATTGCACTGAGATGGTGTCTGTGGGAGGAGATTTGGAGATTCAGGGCCTTTTTATTTTTCGAAAATCGCTATCGGCACCGCGGTTCTGCATAGTGGCACCGCGGTTCTGCATAATGGCATCGTGGTGCTGAACTCCTGATTCGGTGTTTTCCAGCGTTTTTCCCTACTTCATGTCTCATTCCTTCACCTGGCATCACAACGCAACAAAAATACCAAAAGTGAGAATGTTCTAATTAAACTAAAACAAACTAAAACGAAAAATTTAAATAACATAATTAAAAACTTGGGTTGCCTCCCAAGTAGCGTTGTCTTTAACGTCTTTTAGCCGGACGCAGTTAACCTTTACTAGTGCCCAGTGGATCCTTCTGCGAACTGCTTGCAATCCGCACAGTCATTGTTGCAGGTCTCACTTTTCATACAACACTTTTTTCAAACAAAGGCTTCATATCTAAGATTATCCCCCAATTACACAAGACAGACTTGTCTTCTAGGCTCTCTATAATGTAGGGATCAGTGAAACTCCCTACATCTCTCAAATTTTGGGGGTGCCCTTCAGAGTATGGACTTTCTTTTTGAGGGTCAGCAATGACATTTGGTGTTGTACCTTCTGTAATAGGGTGGTCCTCAGTGACCTCTTCTTTCTCTACACCAACTATCTCTCCAAATTGCTCAATGACTTATCAGGGTCGAGTTCCACCATCCGCTCACCACTCACTCGTAATCGGGTCACTTGGTGGACTTTCTTGAGATGTACTTGGTACCATGTCCATGATTGCCCGATTTGTGGTTCTAAATTCGAAATTTGTCCCACGAGTCTCGAGTTACGCAAAGAGGATCTTACATCCACATGAACGAGTTTGAGCGTTTGTGAGTTCCAACAATGCTTCTCCGATTCATCCCGCTCCTCGATGGGGCGACTGCGTGGTTCTTTGGAATTGCCTTTGAGAGTGCAGGAGTGGGTAAGGCTTCCCGCGGCTTCATTTCGATCTTCATGTGGAACTTGTGGGTTAAATTGACGTTGATGATACTGATGCTGCAGATAGTAGTCGAAGTACTGCTGCCCCTGATAGTAGTAGTAGTCCATTGTTTTTTCAACTTTACCTACAAAATAAGAAAAACAACAAAAAGTGATAAAAATATGCTACCAGAACAAGTTAGAAACTTATTCCTCGAGCAACCAAATTAGAAATAAAATAACATAATCAAATATATACAAACCAAATTAGAAATAAGATTAGATAATTCGATATTGAAAGTACGCTAGTCCCCGACAACGACGCCCTAAACTTGTTAGCGATATTTCGACTACTCACGCAAGCGTGCATATCGTTCACAAGTAATATAGTCTGGTAAGACCGAATATCGTCATCAAAGAATGATTATCAAGTACCGATTATCTAAGCTATGGTTTATATTCGGTTTTTATTTGAAATCATATAGGTTATGATAATTAGTGATCAATTAATTATCAAACATTCATACCAAATATTGACTAAATCTTAATCAAGCGAAGAAGAAATCAAACTACTACATTAATTCATGAATACAAGTTTCAAGTGATTCATAAGAAAAACCCTAATAGAGTGTTTAGCTCCTAGCCATAGTTACGCTAAGAACTAACACAATATCTATACATAAACTGAATTAAAAACGAAAGAAAGAAAATTACGTAGAACAAAGTCTCCAATTGTAACTCTAAATTCGTCTTGTGTTGTGTTGTGTTGTAGAAGGATTCCAAGCTAGCATAAATAATATGACCTAGGATATATGGTTGTATACTTATAAACTATATTGCTTTGGACCCTTATACCCCTGTCCAATTTCATCTCGGATCTGCAAAATTTCGCGTTGCACTTCTGCAAGTCCTGTGACAACTGAACATGAGATCTTTTGCAGCGATGCCGAAATCTGCGATAAATATTTTCCGAAACTTCTCCTTTTCTCGTCCGGACTTCGTCTGATTTCTTCTATACTTCTCGCGGTACTTCTTAGGCTTCATTTCTTGGCATTTTCTTGTGCAATTTACACCTCAATTAAGCTCATCTCATCATTTTTTTGTCATTTCTCCATTTTGGACCGCTGTGACTTAAAGGAAAGAAAAACGACCATAATACTATACTAAACACAAATAAAATGAGTAAAATACTAACTAAAAATGACTCAAAAGGTGTATACAAAATATGCCTAACAATAATCAAATATCTTGAGAAGAGCAGTTGCTCCCAAAATATCCTTTCCTCGTTCTTACGCTTTGTTCTTCTTCTTCTCTCAAATCTCTTCTTCTCTGTCTCCTCTTTTACTCGTTGTCTCAGCATATTATCACATCTATGAAGTTTTAACATGGTATCAAAGCGAGATTAACAGATCCGAGGCGCGACAATTGCTGTGATTGAATTTTTTAAAGAAATTGAAATTGTTCTTGATCGAAACTGAAATTTGATCGGTGTTCAACGATTAATTCAAATTGAAGTGTAGCTTAGTAGATTAAGGAGTTGATCGAACATAATCAATTCTGAAAAATCAAAATTGCGAAGGAACCGAACATCGAGAAAATCGAAATCGAGCAATTGAAGATCGAAACTTCGAATTCGAACTTCTGAGCTGTTCGTGATTCAAAGCCGAGTGAGTATCGAAGAATCGATGCAATAGAGATCGGAGATTCGCTAAAAATGAAATCACATCACATATATCTCTAATATTGAGGTAATATATGTAGTATATCGATCGATTCTGTTGCGAGTGACACATAATCGATTGAGAATCGAAGATCGATTGAGAATCGAAGATCGATTGAGAATCGAAGATCGATTGAGAATCGAAGATAGATTCATCTTATTTTGTTTACTGTTTTTCGATTATCACATTTGTCGATCTAGTCGTATGGAGATGTTATCGTTTTCTGCGGATACACTCCGTCTTTGGCTGTCATTTCGGCGACGAAGATCGTCGGAGTTCCAATCTTTACTGATCATAATTTTTTTGGAAATTAGTTTCATTTTCGTACTTGTTCTGTGTTGGTGAATTGGATGCATTGATGTGGTAGTGATAAGTGTTGGTGAACTTGACTGGTGCTGGTGTTGATCGAGCTGCTGTAGCTGTCATTGTTGCTACTGCACCGACTGAAATTGTTGCCGAGAATACTGATTTTGCTGGTTGATGAGTATAATGTTGTATAACTGTTAGAATTGCATATTTGAGGTTGCATATTCAATAGATTGATGAATGATCGAGGAGTTCTTAACGACAAATTGACTGAGAATTGAGGGATACTTCATCAAAAACAATATGGATTGAGTTGAAGCTCAATTCAAAGATTCAAAGAGTTATTCACAGGTCGATCAAGTGTTAGATTGCCTGTTTTTATATGTGTAGCTCAGGATAGGAGAATCGAGGAATTTCTAGCCGGAATTGGACTAGAATTTGAGGGAGACTCCACTGCATATCCCAACTTATTATAATAGCTTGCGTGATGAGAATCGAGAGACTCTCTAGTCTGAATGAGACTAGAGAACGAGGGGTTCTTGTCGTCGTTTTTACATAAGGAGAATCGATGAATTCTCTAGTCCGAATGAGACTAGAGAACGAGGGGTTCTTCATTATTGTTGTGGGAGTTGAAGCTCCTGCTGTTAAATGCGGAAACTGCTGATGTTGCTGCTTTTAACTACTGGTATTGCTGCTTAGAATCAGTGGGATATAATTCTTGTTATTTTTATGTCTGTCGTGGCTGCTGGTATTTTCTGCTTTGTTAAACATGTTGTGGCTGCTGCAGCTGATAACTAAGCAACTGATAGTACACTAAAATCTGATGGGGTTCATGTTGACCCCTCTGCTGCTATTTGTGCTGGTATTTCCTGCTGATGCAGGACTGATTTTTGTCTACTGTTGTTAAAATGTTGTTGATGATATTGGCTTCTGGTGTGGCTGCTGGGCAGCTGTTTTGCTGAAACTACTGATGGGATCAAAGAACGGGAAATTGTGCAGGAAACAATTTCCTAGCGACATTTTGGTATCCAAATAGTCGCTTGTGTTTCCGGCCTTCACATGCGTCTTGACATTTTGGTGTTGTTAATCGCATGTGCGGCTCATGAGCAAGCGAGTGCGGGATGGCGCATTTTATCTTTGGTTTTCAAATCGTGCCAATTAGAAGCCGAAACTGCAATGTTCATGAGCCTTGGCGATTGCGGATGTAGCTGCAGCTATTAAAGCTGAATTTTATGGCATTGATATCATATGCTGGTACTGCATATGTTGTTGGTGCTACTGTTGAGACAATGTTGTTAACGTTAATGATGTTGTTGGTCCCGTAACTCATGTCTCCAAACTAGGACTGAAACCTCTGTTTTCAGTACCTAGCTTGAGGGGGGGTGTGTGTGTTGAGGATCTGGATATTCATTAGTATATAATTAGTATACATATATTATACACACAGTTTTTACTTAGTAATATACATATACAATGTTAGCCAGTGGTTATTTCTGCAATGATTATTTCTGCAAATTAGTTATTATAAATAGTTGTAATATTCAGTGGAGAGGAATAATCAAATATCTTGAGAAGAGCAGTTGCTCCCAAAATATCTTCTCCTCGTTCTTACACTTTCTTCTTCTTCTTCTTTCAAATCTCTTCTTCTCTGTCTCCTCTTTTACTCACTGCCTCTGCATATTATCATATCTATGAAGTTTCAACACTTATAGATATGTTAATGTTCTCTTAGCTAAAAAACGTTTTTCAAAAAAAAAAACCTTACCAAAGAACAGAAATATGTTTGAAGAAAGATTAAATTAATTGATCGGTAATCTAACTTGAAAAAGAAATAAGAGAAGAACTAATTATACAAGAAAATAACAAACTTCCCCATTCCCTTATGCGGACACTTTCACTTATCGATAGTCAATTTAACTAATCTTTGAAATTAAATTCGACTAGATCAACTTAATATTTTAGAATAAAAATTGATTTTTCTAAAAATTATACGAAAAGTACTACTCCCTTCGTTCCAAAAGGATTGTCTTGATTGGGATTACAACGGTCAACCTAATTAATGTTCTGTGTGCATTCGGACATAAAATCTTTAATTTTGTTGAGATAAAATTTACTTTAGAAACTACATAAAAACTACTCTTAAGTCACAATAGTTTACAATTCAAAATATTTAAAAAAGTATTTGAAAAAATTATGTTCAAGAAAATATCTTTTGACTGTCTAAATGGTAAGTAAGACAATCTTTATGGGACATAGACATTATAAACTACAAGTCTTCTGTCAATATAATAAAAAATGTATTTTAATATATTAATCAAAATTCACATAATTTGAATCCCAATAAACAAAAAATATCACATAGATTAAGACAAATAGAGTAATAATTTGGCATCTCAAAAAAGTAGAACAATAAACATAAATAAGAGAAAGAGACCATTACTAACTTTGGTGAGCAGTATTTTAATTGTTTTTTAAGCCAAAATAAATGATTTGAAGTTGAAGTTTTGTTTAGACATGCAATTTGTATTTTTTAAGTTGTATTTTTTTTTATAGATATAAAACCCTCACAAGTTATGAAAACCATCAAAATTCTCTCAATACTTATATAATTTTACCAAATGAGTATATCATAGTTCATAATAAAATTATACGCTACTAGAAGACCTTTTAAAAAAATAAAACATCAATTGATCAAACTTTATTTCAATAAAATGAAAAATTAAATATGAGGTTGTAGTTTAACTACTCTTTAATATAATACTCTTACATAATTTATAAGAGTAAATTTATTATAAATATATTATCAACTTGTAGATCTTTCAATATTTGATATAAATGACTTTTGGATGATTTGAGATTTCATCTCGCATGTCCAAACGCCTACTAAAGACCACCCCGAGGCCCGAAATAAGGGGGTATTTGTGCGAATGACCCTTCCTTCTTCTCAATCCGGCCCAAGTCAGTCAAGCCCGAAATTTAAGCAACTGGGCCTCAAGCCCATCCCTCGTTCACCCAATAATATAAATTCCTCTCTTCAACCTCAACAACCTAGGGTTTTAGGTTTCCTTCTTCGCAGTTAGCAGCTCCATAGTCGCAAAAATGGTGAAGGGACGCCAAGGAGAACGTGTTAGGTAATTAAATCATTTCAGTTACAATTTCCATTCCCTTTAATCAAATCCTATGTAAAAAAAAAAAATTACATTTTCATTTACCTTTTACTTGTTTTTTTTCAATCCAGACTCTATACTAGAGGTACTGTTCTCGGATACAAGAGGTAAATTATTTTTGTTCATTTTGTGTTTATATTCAAAAATGGATAATAGTATTTTTAGTCCCTAAATTATAGGTGTATTCTGATTTTGGTCCTTCGAAGCACATTTAACGTTCAATTAATCTAAATGTGTGTTCTTAGTCCTTTTATGTAACAAGTATGTTGTGTTTGAACTACTTTTACACGAATATTTGATTTTGGTACTTGTGATATCTGACGAAGCACATTTAACCTTTAATTAATTGAAATGTGTTTTTAATTAGTTCCTTTATGTAACAAGTATGTTGTGTTTGAACTACTTTTACACGAATATTTGATTTTGGTACTTGTGATATCTGACGTAGCACATTTAACCTTTAATTAATTGAAATATGTGTTTTTAATTAGTTCTTTTATGTAAGAAGTATGTTGTATTTGAACTACTTTTACAACCCCTAAATTATAGATATATTTGATTTTGGTACTTGTGATATCTGACTATAACATATTTAACCTTTAATTAATCTAAATGTGTGTTATTAGTCCTTTTATGCAAGAAGTATGTTGTATTTGAACTACTTTTACAACTAGTCAAATTATAGATATATTTGATTTTGGTACTTGTGATATCTGACGAAGCACGGTTAACCTTTAATTAATTGAAATATGTGTTTTTAATTAGTGTTTTATGTAAGAAGTATGTTGTATTTAAGCTACTTTTACAACTCCTAAATTATAGATATATTTGATTTTGGTACTTGTGATATCTGACTAAACATATTTAACCTTTAATTAATCTAAATGTGTGTTATTAGTCCTTTTATGCAAGAAGTATGTTGTATTTGAACTACTTTTACAACTTGTTAAATTATAGATATATTTGATTTTAGTACTTGTGATATCTGACGAACCACACTTAACCTTTAATTAATTGAAATATGTGTTTTTAATTAGTTTTTTATGTAAGAAGTATGTTGTATTTGAGCTACTTTTACAACTCCTAAATTATAGATATATTTGATTGTGGTACTTGTGATATCTGACTAAATATATTTAACCTTTAATTAATCTAAATGTGTGTTATTAGTCCTTTTATGCAAGAAGTATGTTGTATTTGAACTACTTTTACAACTAGTCAAATTATAGATATATTTGATTTTGGTACTTGTGATATCTGACGAAGCACGGTTAACCTTTAATTAATTGAAATATGTGTTTTTAATTAGTGTTTTATGTAAGAAGTATGTTGTATTTAAGCTACTTTTACAACTCCTAAATTATAGATATATTTGATTTTGGTACTTGTGATATCTGACTAAACATATTTAACCTTTAATTAATCTAAATGTGTGTTATTAGTCCTTTTATGCAAGAAGTATGTTGTATTTGAACTACTTTTACAACTTGTTAAATTATAGATATATTTGATTTTAGTACTT
Organism: Przewalskia tangutica; assembly: GCA_029844215.1. Lineage (NCBI taxonomy): Eukaryota > Viridiplantae > Streptophyta > Magnoliopsida > Solanales > Solanaceae > Przewalskia > Przewalskia tangutica. Next base: position 154,173,929 of record CM056719.1, read on the forward strand.
GTGATATCCGATAACCACACTTAACCTTTAATTAATTGAAATATGTGTTTTTAATTAGTTTTTTATGTAAGAAGTATGTTGTATTTGAGCTACTTTTACAACTCCTAAATTATAGATATATTTGATTGTGGTACTTGTGATATCTGACTAAATATATTTAACCTTTAATTAATCTAAATGTGTGTTATTAGTCCTTTTATGCAAGAAGTATGTTGTATTTGAACTACTTTTACAACTAGTCAAATTATAGATATATTTGATTTTGGTACTTGTGATATCTGACGAAGCACATTTAACCTTTAATTAATTGAAATATGTGTTTTTAATTAGTGTTTTATGTAAGAAGTATGTTGTATTTGAGCTACTTTTACAACTCCTAAATTATAGATATATTTGATTTTGGTACTTGTGATATCTGACTAAACATATTTAACCTTTAATTAATCTAAAGGTGTGTTATTAGTCCTTTTATGCAAGAAGTATGTTGTATTTGAACTACTTTTACAACTAGTCAAATTATAGATATATTTGATTTTGGTACTTGTGATATCTGATGAAGCATATTTAACCTTCAATTATTCAAAATGTGTGTTTTTAGTCCTTTTATGTAAGAAGTATGTTATATTTGAACTATTTTTTCAACTAGTCAAATTATAGATATATTTGATTTTGGTACTTGTGATATCTGATGAAGCACATTTAACCTTCAATTATTCGAAATATGTGTTTTAGTCCTTTTGTGTAAGAAGTATGTTGTATTTGAACTACTTTTACAACTAGTCAAATTATAGATATATTTGATTTTGGTACTTGTGATATCTGACAAAGCACATTTAACCTTCAATTATTCGAAATATGTGTATTAGTCCTTTTGTGTAAGAAGTATGTTGTATTTGAACTACTTTTACAACTAGTCAAATTATAGGTATATTTGATTTTGGTACTTATGACCTTCAATTATTCGAAATATGTGTTTTAGTCCTTTCGTGTAAGATGTATGTTGTATTTGAACTACTTTTACAACTAGTCAAATTATAGGTATATCTGATTTTGGTACTTATGATATCTGACTAAGCACATTCAACCTTCAATTAATCAAAATGTGCGTTTTCAGTCCTTCTATGTAAGAAGTATGTTGTATTTGAACTACTTTTACAACTAGTCAAATTATAGGCATATATGATTTTGGTACTTGTGATATCTGATGAAGTACATTTAACCTTTAATCGAAATGTGTGTGTTTTAGTCTTTTTATGTAAGACGTGTGTTGTATTTGAACTATAGCTATATCTGATTTTTATATTTGTGATATAAGTACATTTAACCTTCAATTAATTGAAATGTGTGTTTTTAGTCCTTTAGGTAAGAAGTATATGTTGCATTTGAACTACTTTTTTACAACTATATTTTCATCAAATATGGAGTGATTAGATGGGGGAGCGACTAATAATTATCGTAAATTTGTGAATATTTAGAAGCAAAGGGATCAAAAGTGAACATTTCAATTAATTGATGGTTATGTTGTATTTGAACTGCTTTTACAACTATATTTTGTCAAATATGGAGTAATTAAATGGTGGAGCGACTAATAGTTATGTAAATTTCTGAATATTCAGAAGCAAATGGATCAAAAATGCGTATTTCAATTAATTGATGGTTAAATGTGTTTAGTCAGATATAGATCATAATTAGAATTTGCCAATAATTGATGGAGCAAAACTTTTAACCCTATTATTATATTGTGGATCCACAGTAGTTTGAATCTGAAGTATTGTTGATTGATTTTATGGAATTTTTTATTTGTCAACTAGGTCGAAGTCGAATCAGTATCCAAACACATCATTGGTTCAGATCGAGGGAGTGAACACTAAGGAGGAAGTAGATTGGTACTTAGGGAAGCGTATGGCCTATATATACAAGGCAAAAACAAAGAAGAATAACTCCCATTACCGCTGTATTTGGGGTAAAGTTTGTAGGCCACATGGAAACAGTGGTGTTGTTAGAGCTAAGTTCACGTCCAATCTACCACCAAAGTCCATGGTAAGTTTCGACAACTTAATTGTGCTGTAATTGAATTTTTTTGCTTGCTAAAGAGGGTGATATTACGTGTTTGCCTAGAAAAGTTTCTGAATTTATTTTTATCTTTCGCTCTTGCAGGGAGCTAAGGTTAGAGTTTTCATGTACCCAAGCAACATATAAGGTACTTTATTTTTTAGTTAATTGTTTTTGATATGTTATGGTCTGCAGTTTTTAATGTGTTACGTGTTTCAATTTCTTAAATTTCCCTGCTATAGGACATATATTTATGAATAAAGGATTGTGTAGTTTGTTGATATGGAAGAACGGTTTTATAATTGGTGCAAGGATTTGTAGAAGTTGCAAACTTTTGGATGGACTCTTACCTGCTATTAAAGCGATGTGTTTTCTTACCTGGTAAATCCAAAGTTCAATTCATCGACATACCAAGCTGGTGTGATCAATTTGCTCAAAGTGTGTGGAGTACTTAACCACAGTTAAAACTCATGCTATGCCAATCATCTACTATGCTGTCCCTTTTTTCTCGTTGAACACTAAAGTGCGTGAAATAGAAGATTGTTTGAATCTTGTATTCCTATGGAACAATCATCCCCCATTCTTCCATTCCGCATTAACCAAATAATACAGAGAGGCTCAACAGTGTAGTGTCTTTTTGTGGGCTTTAAAGAAACATTAATCACCGTTTACTAGTGTACATTTGGAAGTTGTGAAAAAACTAAGCCCGCCACTCAAAATGGTTACATTTGCTGTTTTGGATTAGCTATAGGGTCTTTATTGTCATACATCTAACAAAAAATGGTACTGACTTCGATCCCTTCAAGTAACACATTTTTTTTAAAGATCTGCACAGAAATACTAAGCAGATAACCCATTGTGATCGTTTGCTTGGGCAGTGTGGAAAGGAGGAAGGTGTTCTAACTGAAATGCTATTGAATTGTTACCATTGTAGATAAAACATGACATTAAAACTGCTTTTGCCATCATCTTGATACCACATGTAGTGTTTAACCTGAACTCTGGAAAATTAGTTTTTTAAGATGGATTTTCCGCTTATATGTTGTCATGATATGAAGCTATCATTATTAGATATTCTTACTGGTTCAAAATGTCCTGCTATTGCCACATCACTTTTCTGTAGAAGCAGCCTGTTACCTTTATACTGTGCTGTTGTGACTGATTGTACATATTTACTCTTGCAGAAAGGTGTTTAGTTGATGCTTGCTTCGAGGTCCTACATTTGTCTATCAAGGTCATTAGTGAAGGATTTTGAATCTTTAATAGTAGTTGGACATAAATTGTTTTGGCCTACATGGAGTTGCATTGTCTATTTGTTTATCATGTACTGGAAAACACCAATGAGTGAACATCTGGTTAGATGTCTAATTTTGTTCTCGGAGTTTCTACATACAATCATTTGTTTCTCTTTGCTCTTAAATCTTGATATGTCCAGCAAGTTCATATTTGGCTTTTTGCAAACTAATGGTTCCTCGAGTCTCTTAGAGATTCATTGGGAACTTATTGTTGCAGCATGTGTGACATGTCACACAATTAGCTATTATGACTAACCATGCTCTCATACCTAGAATTTATTTTCCACCTACCTTTACTTGAAAAGCTATTTTGAATACCACCATGCTTCTTGTCTGAAGAAAAGGAAGGGAGACTACAATTGAAAAGAGCATTTCTACAGTTTATAGAGTAGATGGCGTTAGCAGTTCCTCGATTTCTTGGTTAGGGTAGTTGCTCAGTGTTTCACAGGTATTCTGCACCAAGTAGTTAAGTTTATGCCCGATACAAGTTTGGAAGTGTTTCTTTGCATAGAAACCTGGAGAAATTGAAAGTTTGCCCTTTTGAATCTGTTGTGCACTAGGAGGTAAAAACTTGCACGCAGTGTTTGATGGTGTTTAGTTGAAAGAGAAGTAAGAAGGCAAGAATTGAAGTAGTAGTTGTCAATTATTAGTAGTAGTCAAAGCAGGGGCTAGCAAGGTAAAGAAAATTGACTAGACATCCGTAGTTATTATTTTCCTCATTAGTATCTAAGACGTTATTTCATCATCATTCGAAAGACACTAACAAAAACCAAAACTGAGCATATTCCTTTATTGGATAAAACCTTTTTCGTGTCACATGTAGTGTTACCTGTTGATTAGTGTTGTTCACTTGAACTTATCTCGATAAACTATGTACGGTAAGATGGGGTGGGAGCTTCGGTTATTTCCTAAAATTAATACTTTGAGAAATTTGAAGATCTCGGGTAAACTAAGTTGTAAGGAGCTTAACTGCCACATATTATTATAGTGATATGTGCTAGGTGACACCGTATATCTTGTTTATTTTAATGATATTCTAATTAACTTATACATTCAACAATTCATTAATGACTATCCCGTCTTCACACAAAAAAAACAAAAAGAATTTTAGACTATGTTTGATACGACTTTTATCTCTAATCTTGACTTAAAATATTACTATAATCAAGATTTTGCGTTTTTACTTTATCCATTACTGAACAATTGAATACTCAAAATTTTCATGTAGTTTGCAAATAAGATGCCAGCAAGGATGTTATTATGTATTATCAAAATACCAAGATATTCATAAATAATTTGTCTGCTTTCCCTGTTGTACTATTTTAGCATCCGACAGATGTAAGTTGGCCGGTTTGCATGAATTTAATATTACATAGATACCTAATAAAAGTCAAACAAACTGCCCCTTTTACATTCATATACAAGTTTACCAAAGCATCTCAAAGTGTCCATTTTTTTATTATTATCTTTTAGTTTCATTTATCTTATTATTTTATAGTTGTTACTATTTATTATTAATCATTTTTTTCTTCATATTTTTAAGTGTCTATTGAAAATAATCTTTCTAACCTCACAAGATATGAGTAAGCCCTTAAAATTATACTGAATTGTGTTATTAAGAAATCTAACTATTGAATCATTAATTTAAATATTATTATACGTCGATTTAATGATATAAAAGAAAAAATAAAAGAATCCAACAAAAAAATACTTTTTTTCTTTCGCAAATCAAAATAAATTAATTGCCACTTGCTAAGCACAATAACGTATACTAATTCTTTTTTATTTATCTTTTCATACGGTATTTAATACCACAGTTAATTTAAATTCGTGTTGCACATGATTTATTAATTGAAAACGCTCCCTACTAATTTTTTTTTTTCTTATTGAGAACTCGAAACGAGTTGTTGTACTTAATTCAAATAACTAGTAAAGTAAACTCGTATTACTACTAATTTACTACTCAAAACACTTTGTTTTCCTCCCACGCGTTTACCACCCCCCCCCCCCCTGCAAATCCGTCGGTCCTCTTTCTCAAAATACTCCATTTTTATTTCTTAAAAACTCTATTTTCCTTTCTATATTTACTACTTCATTAAATGAAATTGAATCAGATCCAATTGATACTAAAAATGTTATCAAAATCACTTCTTGTCATCTCTTTATCCACCTCAATCAGATCCATTCTCATATCTACATAAAATATTTCCACTTTTTTAACCCTTTATTTCTTGAAATTCTTGATTTTTATATATTTTTTATTTTAACTCTATACAATATTTCCTTTCTGGGTTTTGTTCTTAGTGATATTTTGAGTTGTGGGTATTGATTAGATTTTTATATAATGTCAGGAACAAAGAATTCAAGTCAATTCAAGCCACTTTCCCCCCCTATATTTCTTGATTTTTATTTTAACTCTATATAAATTTTCCTTTGTGGGTTTTGTTCTTAGTGATATTTTGAGTTGTGGGTATTGATTAGATTTTAATATAATGTCAGGAACAAAGAATTCAAGCCAATTCTTTACAATTGGGTTAGTAACAGCTTGGTATTCATCAAATATTGGGGTTTTACTACTGAACAAGTATTTACTAAGTAATTATGGGTTTAAATATCCAATCTTTCTTACTATGTGTCATATGACTGCTTGTTCTTTACTAAGTTATATAGCTATTGCGTGGATGAAAATAGTCCCAATGCAAACTATAAGATCTAAGGTTCAGTTTATGAAGATCTCTACTTTAAGTCTTATATTTTGTACTTCTGTTGTTAGTGGAAATATATCACTTAGATACTTGCCAGTATCTTTTAATCAGGCTATTGGTGCTACTACACCTTTTTTCACTGCTGTATTTGCTTATTTGATGACATTGAAGAGGGAGGCTTGGTTGACTTATGTCACTCTAATTCCGGTTGTTACCGGGGTTGTTATCGCCAGTGGGGTATGCCCTTTGTATATTTTATCAAATTTGTAGTTGAATTGTGCTACTGTTTAATGATGTTTCATCAAAATTGTAGTTGAAATGTGGTACTGTCTCATGATACTTTCATCAAATTTTAGTTGAATTGTGGTACTATGTCTAATGATATCTCATCAAAATTGTAGTTGAATTACAGTCCAATGCCTTTCGATGATCTAATTTACAAAATAGCCAGCAAATGTATAGGTTTTGTATATTTAAGTGTAAATATAAATATAATATACATACAATATAAATATAAATAAATATACATAATTAGTGTATAGGTTTTCTATTTGGCTAGCGCCCGTAATTTATATTGGCCGACGGGTCAAAAATGAAAAATCCCTATTCTCATCAAAATTGTAGTTGAATTGTGGTACTGTCTAATGATCTTGGTCTGTTTTGGTTGGTTTAATCAACTAGACTTTAAATTCGTAGTCTTTTAACATACTCGTCTGAACTATGCGAATTATAGTGGTGATTCGACTGCGTACCACCAGCTTCTTAGCTCAAGAAAGTCGGGTTATTTATTCATGGCCACACAATATTTAAAATGCGCCAACTAGAAATGTTGTTAGCTCAATCAAGTCAGATTGTTTATTCAGTGGCCGCACAATATTTAGAATTCATTGTACTATCTCTAATGATCTTGGTCCATTTGGTTGGTTTAATCAACTAGATTTCAAAATTTGTGGTCTTCTAACCTGACTTTATTGGGATTTCACTGGGTATGTTGTTGTTGTTGTAACATAATCGTTGAACTTTGGGAATCATAATGGTGATCCGCTGCGTACCACCAGTTTCTTAGCTCAATAAAGTCAGGTCATTTATTCAGTGGCTGCACTATATTTAGAATGTGCCAAAAGATATATAGTCTGAGATAGGCTGATGGAAAAGACTGCATTAATATTCTATATGAGCAAATTTTATTAGCATTTTAGTTTTAGTAGCGTAATACTGTGGAATAAAATTTTCCACGTAAGAAACTGACATGGTTTCTGTTGCAATTTGTTTTCTTTTTCCTTTTTTCTTTTAGGGGGTGGAGGGACGGGATTACTGGAATATATAAGAGGGATGGGATAGGTGGAATATATACGGTTGATATTTCATGATCAAGGGTGTAATGTTGTTTGTAGAACTGGTCCTTATATATCGTATTAACATAATATGATCAGATAAGTTGTGTTATGATGAATGAGTTTGCTAAAAGAGAAATGATTTATTATCTATTTCCTTGTTAGTGGGATGGTTCTGGTAAATCTATGGTCAAGAGCAAGTTCTTTCTTCATATTATATTTTTAATAGTAGCACAATGTTTTTTGAGAAACTGGTACTGTAATAGTAGCACAATGTTTAGGCTGTGAAAGAAGCATCTTCTGAGCTAGGCTTATGAAAAGGATTGCGTTGATATTCTGTATGACTTAGGATGTGTTTGGCACGAGGGAAAATGTTTTCCACGACAAGTTAGTGGGTTCTTTACGTATTTTCTGGTGTTTGGTAAGCAAGCAAAACAAATTATCCCAAAAGCATTTATATATAATCTAGGCTAATACTATGGGGGTGGGTGTAGGGAGTAAGGGTGTGGGGTGGTAGAGTTGGGGCTATGAGTGGTGGGTTGGGGAGGAATGAAATGCCACTTACGTAATTTGTTCCCTACTTTCACTAAGAAAGTTATTTTCCTCATTTTTAAGGAACTTGTTTTCCTAGAGAGTACAATAGCAAATCCAGTGTGATCTCACAAGTGGAGTTTGGGGAGAGTATGATGTACGCAGACCTTACCCCTACCTTTGTGAGGTAGAAAGACTATTTCTGATAGACCCTCGGCTCAAAAGAAAAGTAACTGACACAGGATTGTCAGGATTGTAAAAGAAGAGACAACAAAATAGCAGATAAAAAACAGATGGGGCAATATATAGTAATACACATCAAGAAAGTGTGGTTTAGTGGTCAATGAAGTGAGTTGAGCACCATGAGGTCTCAGGTTCAATTCCCAGCGGAGACAAAAACACTAGGCGATTTCTTCCCATCTGTTTTAGCCTTGGTGGACAGAGTACCTGGTAGTTGCTGGTGGGAGATGGCTAATATCCCGTGGAATTAGTCGAGCACGCGCAAGCTGGCCTGGACACCATGGTTATAAAGTAAAAAAGAAATACGAACTATGTGATAACCGATACTACTACTAAAAGGAATAGAGCAGTGGAAGAGACTAGCCCCCACCCTTTCCACAAAGAGTGCGACAACACTTAGCTACCTACTAACCTTCCACCCTAATCCTCGACCTCCGCATTTTCCTATCTAAGGTCATGTCCTCTCAGCTGAAGTTGTGTCATATTCTGTCTAATTACCTCTCCCCAATTCTTCATCGGCCTACCTCTACCCCTCCTACCGGCGCATAACCAACCAAATACATTAAAACTGAAAAACTCTACCAAACACACTTTAGATTGTATCAGCAGTTTCCTTCATCAAAAAATGTATTAGCAGTTTCATGTTATTTGCATAATGCTGTTGGAGAAATTTGTGTCTGATGCATTTCAGTTTATCTTCTCAGAGTGAACCAAGTTTTCATCTATTTGGATTCATAATGTGTGTCGGTGCAACAGCTGCAAGAGCACTCAAGTCAGTGCTTCAGGGGATTTTGCTGTCTTCCGAAGGGTAATTACCACATGAATTTGTGTGTTTTATATACGAGTGAATCTGTAGCCAAGTTTTGTGCTTTTTGTTGAAATGCTGAAATGTTTCTTTTTGAATGAAGGGAGAAGCTGAATTCCATGAACCTTCTACTCTATATGGCTCCTATAGCAGTTGTGTTTCTATTACCGGCAACACTTTTGATGGAAGAAAATGTAGTTGGCATCACATTGGCACTTGCAAGAGATGATAGTAGAATCATCTGGCTTTTGCTATTCAATTCCGCCCTTGCATATTTTGTAAATCTGACCAACTTTCTGGTGACAAAACACACCAGTGCATTGACACTTCAGGTACTCTTCCTCATTCACTAGTTAGATTTCTTTTCATATGAATTTAGTCTTTAATATTGTCGGAGCCTTGGAGTAACTGGTAAAGTTGCCTCCATGTGACCAGGAGGTCACGGGTTCAAGCCGTGGAAACAGCCTCTTGCATAAATGCAAGGTAAGACTGCATATAATAGACCCTTGTGGTCCGGCCCTTTCCTGGACCCGCGCATAGCGGGAGCTTAGTGCACCATGCTGCCTTTTTTTAAATATTGTCAGATAAGGTTGGGCGGTGCTCGTTGAATTCATAGATCATTGCTGCAATCTGATAAAGAAACTATGATGCGATCTTTTCTCTATGAAAGTGTTCGTCTTTGAATTTCATGATAAATATAAGTCCACAAATTATGCATGGACCTACTTCTTCGAAAATCTCGTCTCTTTCTTTGGTTCATCTAATAAAGCTATTGTCTTACTTAGTTTGATCATTTGTTTTTCTAGGAGGCACTTTTCATGGTCTTCCTTTCTTTCTAACTTCTGATAAACGTTAATATTTTAAATTCCGTATGTTTGCGGAGCTTCTGCATCTCCTACTAAACAGTCTGCATGGAGGTTCGATGTTTTCATCTATGATTTCTTTCTGATGTTTACTTTTTCTTTCCGACGTTGTGTTTTACCATCAGTTTGTTATTTCAAAACATTTTGGATTCCTTTTCTATACTGTTCTCAATTGGATTCATTGTATGCTGTTTTTCAATTGATTGTTCCTAACTTCCAGTGCTAGGAATTTTATGTGCAAATGGATGAGCTTGCACTTCTCCCCTTATTCTTCATAGAAACCACGAAGTGAGGTATCAGGCAGTGAATCAAACTTGGAAAAAGTATACAAAAAATGCAAGTAAATGATAAATATTATAGGGGTGGTGCAGGGCACCTACTTGAAGTTTGGAAAGATTACGAGTACTCAAGCTTAGCTGCTTATAGGGGATTTTCTCTTCAAGTGATAAACTTGTTAATGGAGATAACTTTTCATAGACAAAAAAAAGAGAAAAGAAAAGAGTTTCACTTCAAGACTCATCCTCTTAGAGTTCAGTGGGGATTACCATGTAATGAACCCCGAAGAAGAGTTGTACTTAGGTTTCTGCCCCCATAACTACGAAGAGGATCGCCTATAATTAGCACATACATTAAGCAAAGAAGTGAAATGGTTCATTTTGTCAGATTTTGGAAATGTCATAAACGATAATCCAATTGACCAATCGTTTGTCTTAAGTCACAACACGGCAAAACTATTGTAAATATTTCAGGATTTTTCCCAAGCTAACTTTACGCAAAGGAAAGAGTTAAAAATGTTGTCGTTGCATGGTTGGGGAACATAAATTATAGTATTTGATGAAATTTGATATATGTTGGCCAGGAGAAGTTGGGCCATGTAACTTTTTGTGGTTATCACAAAACGTGCTATTACTTTGTATTTAAGGGAAGTTGGAAAAAAGCGAAATCTAATTTGGAGCACATCATTTATAATTGTAGCAAATCCATTACATTCTTGAAATGAAGAACTTTTCATTTGAATAAGGTGTCAGGTATTTTGATGAACTGGATAGGAATTGACTGTGATAAAATTGGGATGGAGAGTGCAAATTCTTGAATAGTATACAGTAGTTAGTTTGGTCCCTTCGATTATTATATTTCCGTAATTTCTCTGCATTTACCTTGTTCCGGAGGAATGTACCTTCTTTTGATCTTTTCTATAGATTCTTTATCCATAACAAAAATTGCTTGCTTTCACAGGTGCTGGGAAATGCAAAAGGAGCTGTAGCTGTTGTCATCTCAATCTTAATATTTAGAAACCCGGTGTCAGTTACAGGAATGCTTGGCTATGCACTTACAGTTTTTGGAGTCATACTCTATAGTGAAGCGAAGAAACGTAGTAAATGAACTTTGAAAATCATCCACTTGTGACTTCTGAATTAATTATTCAAGAAATGGTTCAACTTTCATGAGGCTAGTCGGATCATGCTCTTTGCAGTTGGTGTCACGGATTTTCCAGTCGAATTTATATCGTTTTCCCGGAAACCTGTGAAACAGGGTTCCATCTGTATCAGTCAAGAGACAAGAATAGGCTGAAAAGCAAGTCTTAAGAACAGACTTGATTTGTCTTTCCATTCTTCCCTGGCTTGGGTAGTATAGATATCTTTTGTCTTTTTTCTTTCAGAAAGATTGTAAAATTGAGACTACACAATATGTCACTATAGTTGTCAAATTGATTTATTAATGAAAGGATCTCAAAATTAAAAATCTATAAATGGCTTATTTTGTGTGATGGGAAAGAGATGAAAGGTGTTCACATATTCTGTTTTTTTTTTCTTGGCAAATGTTTGGTGGACCATCTGTTGCTGATTTTCTGCGAAGTGAAGAGTTCAGCACTACCCGTTATGTCTCAAGTCTCAACCACATTACTGTGGTTTTATTTTACATAGTTTGACTGAGCGTAAACTTGTTTTATACCTGTCATAACATTCATAGGGTTAAAAAACTTTTGAAACTTGTGGTATTATAATATTTGTCTATGAAAGCTTATCATTAAGGGTACAATGACAATGATCATTGCAATAAGGAGCTCGGATCGAATTGGTATATCAAAACTGATTCGATTCGAGCTCTTAGAATTGGAATATGTTGCACTTGCCCACCGAGTACATGCTTCACAAGAATCAGCAAGGGTAGATTAGAAATCTTTCCTAAAATGCTCATCCATACTTTAGCAAATAAATTACATTACATAGTCAAGGATTGGTATAAAACTATAAATTGTTTTCAAACTTAAGTAAGTTTTTATTCTTTTCTAAAAAGGACTTTTTAAAAAAATTGTCATGAGAAGTACCTTTTTACATCTCTTTTTATCAGCACCTCTCACTCTAGATAACAACCAAAAGAATGGCAGGTGGGGTTGGATTCTACATAACGTGCAAAATAGAAGTAATGGCCATTGACATTTAACTATATATCTATAATTCGCTTTCGAATTTGGTTTCTGCTTTCACTTCACCATTTGTTCTTCTGCCTGCACAAACACACACACACACACACAAAAAGAACCTCATGAATATCACTAGTTACTTAGTAGTCGAAGTTGGCATATTGCACTAAATTCTTAACAATTCAAGAACTATCATAAGCAGGATTCCAGCCATTGTGATTGGTTGCACCACCTTTTTGACACTAATGAGAAGATGTGTATTCACCTTAAGACGTCTGCAGATTGAGGTTCTTTTGGTGGCGGTAAAAATTACCCACTTAAGTTGAAAAGGACGTGACTGAACTCTAATAGTACCACCAAGGGCGTGGTGGAATAGCTCTAATCCTTCCACCCTTAACTAGCTAGGAGTATCTAATTCGAACCCTATGAATAGAGAACACTTGGTGAGAAACACCATTGAGACTATTCAGTGTAAAAAGCCAGATTAGTTGATCTGGTGGATTTCAGATGTCTCAGAGCATAAGAAGAAAAAGAATATATTAGTAATGCAATACTATAGGTCACGGGTTCAAGCCTTGAATGCAGCCACTAATGCTTGCATTAGGGTAGACTGCTTATATCACACCCCTTGAAATGCAGCCCTTCCCCGAACCCTGCTAACACGGGATGCTTGTGCACCGGGTTGCCCTTTTTAGCCTATTAGAGATACATTACAGCCATATACAAACAGAAAACTTCACACAAATGAGCATTTTTTCGTAGAATGATCGACTATATGAATTAACTTGAAGTTACCCATCATTGGTTTCCTTTGACATGTATATAGGTAGATAAGCCAAAATGATATGTTCCAATTTTCCTAGCTTAACCATTATAAAGATTTTCAATAACTGAAAAGCTATGTTGCTTGGATTCTCCAAAAAAGTTCCGTACCCGTGTTGGATCCTCCAAAAATACACTATTGTTGGAGGATCCAACACACACACATCACTTATTTGAAGAGTCCTAGCAACATAGCTGGAAAATGCATATCAACAACTCAACTGACACAAATATAAACAACAGCACAAGAGGACTAAAATGTACCAACACTCAAATGAACTGCACAATGTACTCCTGCCAAAGGTCATGAGAAAATAGCAGGAAAGTTAAAAATCCAAATGTTAATGGAACAACAGTAGGATAATAGGTTTCACAATCATGGAAATCAGATCACACAGTAAACCAAAATGGTGCACCAACTGGAGATACAAAGAAAGAGGACGAAAACAAAGTTAAGAAGACCAAGCCAGTGTGGATAAAATAGCTGACATCAGATATAGTTTAAGAATCTGGAACAGTTGCTGCTGGACGCTTCATCGAAGCAGACTTGATTAAATGATTGTAGCTGCCTTTCTCCTTGAAAAGCTGTGAAAAATGAGGTTTGCAGTATAAAATCCCATCTAGGGCAGCATAATTCGAAGGATTTAAAGAGCATCCACCATGAGAACACTTGAAACACGACTTGTGATAACTTTGGTTCTCCACTGTCACCTGAAAAAATGGTCGATCAACTTAGATATAAATCCAGAAATTGAAGTGTTGCACAAGTGAGGCCTATGGTTGAAAACTACTCCATTTTTGGAAGTTCTGAAAAAGAAATAGAGGATGTTTGGCTAAGCTTATAAGCTGAAACTGGCGTATAAGCATCTTTTGACTTGTCTAAGCATTTGGTAAAGACTCAAAGTGCTTGTAAAAGCCAGAATCAGCCATAAGAACAACTTATCAACACTTTTTTACCAAACACATTAAGTGCTTATTATCCGTTTCAACACTTTTATCCAAAAGTGTAACTGTTTATTTATAAAATTAATTTCAGCATGTAATGCTTATCGGCTATTTACAATCAGGTAGTCCAAAAGGAACTTTTTTACGATCTTACACTCTCAAGAAGATAAAAACATTAACAATCTATTGTCAACAGCACGTATCCCTTCACTGTCAGAAGCTGGCAGCGGAACAAGAGCAAATATTGTCTACAATTTAAAATGATGAAAGGAACCCTGAACTTAAAATCTCTGGAATATAAACAAGTCGAAAAGTTTTGTTCACTTTAAAACTTCCAGCTTCACAGATGGCTACACATTTAGGACATCTACACATTTAACTATAACCAGATAAAACTAGCTTTCCTGCAGCTGGATAAAATAAGCATATGGAAGGTTCAGATGACTCAGCTGTTTTTTTTTTGGTGGAATTATTACATACTATACAACACAGTAGACTTTACCATAATAAAGTTCAAGTTCTTTACTACCTTACAACTCAAAGGTGGAAGTTCACTGATGTGAGGTCGCTGAGAAGATGGGGTACACACAACTTACCTAGAAACTTCCGAGTTAAGTATTCAGTGGGATGTGTAATGACAAAGTAGAACAGAGTGGTGGAGCACTAGATGATATCTTTACTTAAAAGAATGGGATTAAAGCTTATAGCATGTTTGACCAAGCTTCTAAAATCAACTTATTTTGAAAAGTGCTTTTCAAAAAAGTACTTTTGGTAAGAAGCAGTTTGTGTTTTGCTAATCTGAAAAGCAATTTTGAGCGGCAATTAGTGTTTGGCAGAAAATTGTGAAGTTACAAGCTATGTTTCTCGGACTCTTCAATAACGTCGACGGGTGCGTGTCAGATCCTCCAAAAGTAGTGTATTTTTGAAAGATCTGACACGGGTGCGGCAACATTTTTGGGGAGTCCGAACAACATATGTTACAAGAGTCCATGGTGCACAATATCAAAGCAGAACTCAAGGCCATCACTTATAGAGGACAAAAATTTTCGGACACACAAGACTAACTCCAGAACAAGTTGATAATCAGCTCCCTCCCCCCCCCCCCCCCACACACACTCTCTCTCTCTCTTCCCTGAATAAGGTCCACATTGTTGATCAATGCCAATCAGAGGATAAGTACAATTTATTCCTCAGCAAAGACATCCTAATAGGGTGAATCTTGAGAATTTAAATATGTGTACCTTCTCAAGTGGATAGGCCGTTTTACCACAGGTGGCACATTTTTCCTGTGTCCCAGAAAACATGCCGGCAGCTTTGCTAGGAGATCTTGTCTGTGTACCGAAAGCAAGAAAAGAGGGAATAAGAAGCACAACATTACGACAGATCTAAAAAATACACAATTGTTCTTCTTTTTCAGTTTGTTAATCATAGGTACAAAAGGTTGCAAAGGAAGTTACCAGCTCTGGAGTTAACTTCTCAGCTGACTTCACAGCTGTCATGAGAAAAATACATTTTTGTATTAAATATAGACTTTAACGTTGAATAAGGAATTAAGCAAGAGATAAATAACACATACGGGATTGAAAGTTCTTGTTGAAGTTGCCAGACTCCTTGTAGAGCTGCTCAAAATGAGGCTTGCAATACAGAACACCTTCCAATGAGGAGTAATTGCTCAGCTAAGAAAAGATCACATAAACATATAACATCAGTTAGTATGCATCAAAAACACCACAATCTCTTGACGTTGGAATTATACAAATACTACAGTATTGGTTCACGAGAACCCATGCTCCTCTCACTGGATTAATTTTTACAAAATTACTTCAATATATATGTTAGCACCCACGCACAAAGTGTCCTATTGGGCAATAATTATGTGAAAATCACTAAAGTTGTAAAAAGAATTTAATTTTGTACTTATAATTTCAAAAGCATAATAAGTAATATGTCAAATGTAAATTTTGGATCTGCCTTTTCATAATAGTGCATCTATCCTTTTAAAATCCTGGATTCATCTCTGATTACATACACTAACACAATTATTCTAAATGATTGAGCCAGTAGCCACGTTCATGCTCCAACATCAGGACCATAAAAGTTTACCCTTTGCCGATTTTCCAACTAAATCACAAGAAAAATTAGGAAAGAAGAATTATAATCTATTGGCTATAAGTTTGCTCCACATTTAAACTCAACAACAACAACAAACCCAGTGAAAACTGTGGGGTTTGGGGAGGGTAGAGTGTACGCGGACCTTACCTCAGAGAGGCTGTTTTTGGTAGACCCTCGGTATAAGGACAAGCAATTCACATTTAAACTCAAAAGAGCTTAAATCTCTACCTCTGCCTCAATAGATTCTTAAATCCCAGAAATCTACGTTGCTCTTAGCAAAAATCAAGTACTTCCTATGTCTAAATTCACAGTCAAAATTAGGACGGTTCTCTCAAAATCTAAACTATGACACATAAATTGGGATAAAGGGAGTATTAATCAGTCAACTACGACTCAATCCTAAACAAGTTGTCAATCCGTGACATCCATTCTACTTTATACAGGTAATAACAACATATATATCAAGAAAATTATATAATGTGCAAAAGGCTTTTACCTTAAGAGTTCCTTTACAATGGGTACATTTGAAGCAAGATTTGTGATAACTAATCCCATCAGCTGATAAAAGCTCAACTGGGTAAACAGTCTTTTCACAAGCCTTGCATTTCTGTTGAGTGCCAGTGAAAGACATGATGATGACTTCAACACAACAACAAAAATATTCTTAGATCTGATCTTTAAAACTCACCCTTTTCCTATAAATCAAGATTTGACACTACAAAAACAAAAAAACAAAAAAAGATTCAGTCTTTAATACTATTTAGTCACCTATTTTGACAAAGATCTGATACAACAACAAAAATAATACTTAAACAGCTTAGTTACAAAGAAGTGTTCAATTGAATCTCAACAGAATATTTTTTATTGAGTCAAAGGGGCATACATTGGAATATTAAAACAGATATTGCAGTTCTTGATCTACAGGTGCTGATGAAAGATTATCTGTGACGAAGAATGTTTTTGGGAGTATGAGCCAGAGAGAATGATGATGTGGGAGAGAAATATCTTAGTTGGAATAGGTAGAAGTAATTGGTTTCCTTGTTTTGACTATAATTATAAAGGCAAGGGACCTGGGGCCGCACGACTCAGGCAGACTCTCTATACGTGCGCGTGCCTATTTCGCTTTAGGAGGTGTGGAGTTTTGGGTAAAAACTTTTCGATTTCTGCTAATTCTCTTCTTGTTGTACCATGTATATGACGATAGCAGTGGAGTGCTGTCAACGGCGGCTGTTGTTAAGGAAAGACTCAAGGATCGAGTGACCCAACTTGATGGCAGGACATCTAAATTATATCCGAAATCTCGATATTATACTCGAATTATTAAGTCAATTTATTACACATTTAATAATCTTAAAAGTAAATTTAATATCACCTGTGACACAAAAAAATTATGATTAAATAATAGAAAAGTGAAACCAAAATTGAAGTGATGGCGGTGACGGATATGGTGTTTCCGGTGAGATGGGTGGTGGGGATAAAGGAGATGTAATTATTGAAGGATTTTAATGGCTAATTAAGAATTAATTAATATAAATATAATTAATAAAAGAAAATTAAATGAATAAATAAAAGGAAAAGAATATATAACTAAAATTTAAAAAATTTCTAATGTGGCGTAAGAGAGTGTGTAATATCTTTCCTTGTGCAAGTGATTATATGTGTATCATGATTATATTAAATTTATTTTTAAAATTAATATTAATATAATAAGTCGTATTAATAATTTGAGTGTGATCAAAATTTCACATATAATTAAGATACAAATGGTCTTTCCCCTAATTTTAAAGGATGTCTTTACACACAAATGTAATGGACAACATGTAGACTCGTATTAGACTTAGGACACAATAAATTCTGTCCGAGATATCCGATATTTGTCATACATAATTACCTCTCCACTTGTCCTTTTTAGTCAACTACATAGTATATAGTTATATACCCATCATTTTCCCTTTATTCGGAAGAGCTTCCACTAGCAAAGGTGTATACATATATACATACATATATATATATATATATATATATATATAATTCAAAATATAAATTTTATATATATATATAATGATTTAATATATATATATATATACATATATATATATATATATATATATATATATATATATGTATGTGAATTCAAAATATAAATTTTATGTATATATAATGACGGATTTAAAATTTTCATTAAGGATATTTGAAAATTTCATTAAGGGTGTATTTGAGATTTGAAGCCAACCTCTATTCTTGTATTTAGGGTGTTTAAAATCTATATATGTATATAAAAGATCAAAATATTACATTATATATACAATGCTTTTTTTATCGAGGTTGTTCACCCTAGGACCTTATTAGATCCGCACCTATGTATACAGAGGTGAATTCAGAATTTAAAGTTTATGATTTTTTACAGAGATTTTAAGTTAATATATACAGTAATAACTAGTTTCACAATCAAATATGTAAAGGAGTATATATTTAGTGAATATTTTAAATTTTAATCTGTATATATAAAGAGTTTGAGCAAGCTAGTAGATTTTCGTGAACCCGTACATAACATGTTGGATCAATCTCTGAGTGCATATGGTCTCTATTAGCGCGAAATAATAAAAACACAATAATTAAGGTGGTTCAGAATTCCGTTAAAAGAAAGAACATTTTTTAATGCGAAAATTAAAGTTAAGGGCAATTAGGGTCCAATAAGTGGAAGGAGATGTATTTTTAACACAAAAATTAACATTAAGGGCAATTGAATTCGATAGATGGAAGGAGAATAAGTTTAAGCTATTTTCAAGGATACTTTTAATCCTTTGTATCATCAAGCTATTCTATCATTAACTTAGTATTTATAGCATCTAATTACTTATTTAGTGAGATAAATATTTGCATAGATATTGAATAAACCTTAATAATATACTATGGAGAATCCTATGGTACTGAAGCAAAGTTCGTTTTGATAAGGTTCGGTGGACAATATTTTGTCTTCACTTTGTTTGCACCTTAATGTGTTTTATAATTTATTAAGTACAATTGTACAACAAAAGTCAATTATATGATCACTGATTTACCTCAATGATCATATCTAATTGGGAAAATAAATTTAATTGCACTACTATTAAATGCATATTAGTATAATCTGAGTTTAATAAAACCACGTGATCAGTAAGAATTGTATTCAACTTGCTTAAAATTGAATTGTAATTTTGTTACTAAAAATGAAAGCAACAAACGGGAAATTGTAAACACTTATTACAAGGATTAGGAAAATGAAGAACAAAAGATTACAACTAAAGAAATAATCTTAACAAACAACTAGAAACAAGAACCAATACTTGATCTGAATATTTGGTGAGTCGAGTGATGACACTCTGTCTTTAAGATAAGATTGTCCCGTATATATCCTTTTACGTTGCTAGGTAATAGTCTTCAAAGATAAAACATCTACTCACACACTTGAGCAAAGGAAACTCAAGTGTTTCTCTAGAAGAACTTTTGAGTATTGAAAGATGCTAGAGAGGAAGAAGTTTTCAAAATTTTCGGATTTCTGAAAGTGTTTAACAATTGAGCCAAAGACCTCAATTTATAGTGTAACAATTTGTCTCTTCAAGTGTCAAGTAATGACATTGAATCACCCATGTAATGACAATGAATTGTCCAAGTAATGGCACACATTTATCAGCCAAATAATGGTTGAATAATGCTGGAATGAATGTCATTGAGGGCAACCCAAACGTCTCCAAAAATCAAATTTTCGTTTCAGACTTTCTGTCTGGGTAGCGTCGCGGCTGCACCTCAGGAGCGCGCGACTCCAGTGACTTGGGACTGAATTAGCACCGCGGCTCAGCCCCTGAGGTGACGCGGCCCTGACGAGGTTGGCGCCGCGGTGCTCCCCGGTGTCGCGGTGACGCCACGGCCCTTCTCGGCTCCTCAGACCTTTTCGATCCTTTCCATCTTTACACTATGCACACTTCTTCCTACGTTCATCAATGTGAAACACTTGTCATTTGACCAATAACCGTCCATCATTCTATGTCTCGAACACGTTACTTACGTACCAATATCTCTTTCACTAATGAAATTTACGATTATTGGTACAACGTATGCACGTGTGTGGAAACGACGTTATGTGCGGGACCTCAATTGTTCGAGTCATAAATAATGAGATAAACTTTACTCCACATTAATAAATTTCTAAAAAATTTATATACACCACTAAATTAATAGATAAAACCCTTTTATATACCAATAGTAAAAGAAACATATACGCCTCTAATATATGAATCAGTCTTTTCAAAGTTGGGTTGTCAATGGTACGGTTCGATCGGTTATTTTATTGAATTTATACCATATCAATTCTTCGGTTATTTTATTTGTATAATCAAAATTAGAGTTTTCGAAATTGTTCCATTATCTCAATTTTTCTTCGATATTGATTCCATTTGGTTCGATTAATTTTTGATATTTTAAAAGGTCACATAATGGCCAATACAATTCCAAAAATAATTAAAGTTATGAATTAAAAAGTTATAAACAGACTGAACTGCAATATTATTGATAAATCTCACTAATGAATGTCACTAGTAAATATATACTTATACTTGTTATTTCTAAGAGAATATCATTATCATACAAAAAAATGTTAAATAGAAGAACTATATTAATAAATTATATTGGTAATATTCACACTTAATTTGAAATAGATGAACCAATAACTTACGTGAACTAGTAAAGCTTAGGTTAAAGGGTAATTGTATTAAATTTTACGCTAAAAATTTACAAGATAAAGTACAAATAATATCATGCTAACTGGAATAATCACTTCCAAAACTTACAAAATATAAAGAGGGAAGAAAAATAAGAAGGAGATAGAACATACCTTTTAGTCTTCTAAAGTTGTTGATAAGTGATATTACCTTAAGGTAGAGTAATATTTGAACGTGTTTTCGGTCTCGATCATAGGCCCAAAGAGGCGGATTGCAACCCTCTCCTTCCTCGAAGAGAAAACTTTTTATCTCGATCAATCGGGGTTGAGAGCTACCTAAGGCCTTAAATATCTGAGTCCAATAAGGACAAAATGAAAATGTCTTATCAACAAAGGGATGCACACATCTAACCGGGTACCCTTTCTGAATTCCCTTAGTTAAATTCATATCTTTCCCTTTTTCTTTTGATATGTTCTAACTCGAACATAAAATATTTTTCTTCTACAATCATCCATTTTGATCGGGAAAGGTTTCTTTCGTTGCCTCGAAGAAAACGAGGACTTGAAGGGTCAACTAGATGCCTAGGACAAAGAAATTCGGCACCTCAAAGAAATCATCTGGCGTAAAGACGAGCAATTGTTCGGCGACCTTCCCATTAGGGCGAAAGTGGATCGGGTAATAGGTGACTACCTCCGGGCTATGGATGACCTCGAGCTTATCAACAAGGAAAACAAGTCGTCGGATAAAAAAAATGATCAACTATACAGTATAATCTCTATAAATTAATACTCGATAAATTAATAACCTCTCTAAAATAATAATTTTTCTCGATCCCGGCTTGGGCCTAAGGTCTAAATTAATAATTTCGATAAATTAATAAGATAATAATTTTCCGGAAGACCCTTATAAAAATTTATGGTCCCTTCAATATTATAAATTAATAATTCTATAACATTACAAATATAACTCTGACAACTTAGTAAAATATGATTCTATTGTTGTTTGCTTCTTCTTAAAATTTAAATCTAGGTGCATTTCATTTCTAACTTTCCTTACTGCATCCAAAACTCTGGTGTTGCGTTCTCATACTACAACAAAAAATTGTGAAGAGTTGTTGCCGCTATGAGTGCTTCCTTCCGCGTAATTGGTTGCAAAGACATTGTATCATCTTCACTTTCATCCTCAATAGGATTTTCAACAACACTAGCTACAATTTCTTCTAAACTTTGGACCTCTGAACTTGTATCATTTTTACCCGGGTAATTCAATAGGTGATTGACATCCATTTTGTTGCAGTACCCAAGACCATTAATCATCGTATCAAGTTCATGAATGTCTTATTCAGTAGTTCCTTCATTTAAATTATGTGATGCTACTTCATCATGAGAATGAATTTTACGATGTCGAAAACAATTTGCTATTGTCTCTTGCTGAACATTTATCGTCCAAGTTGAGACTGCGAGATTGATGACATCTAAAACATTAATCTTTTCTGGATTAGATTCTCCCAACTCATATCCCTCTAATACCCTACAGTAAAATCTCCTACTCCAGTGCATCTTGAAAGTTCTTATTACCCATGCATCACATTATTGAATTTTTATGTCATGTTGGGTGGTAAAAAATATAACTCAACATTATGTAGCCCTTCAATATTTATTGGATGGGCTGGACAATTATCTACCACCAATAAAATTCTTCTATGTATTTTCTGGTCCAGCCAACGAACATATTCATTAAAAAACACACTCGTCATCCATGCTCGTGTATTGGAACGATTTTGACAATTCAAGCTATTCATGTTGACATTTTGAAGCAACGTGGCTTTGCGTACTTTGCAATAACCCATAAAGGAATTTCTTCATAGTCATCCTCGTTGCAACAAATAACAATTGTAAGCCTTTCTTTGCTTTGTTTTCTTCCTTTAAGTTATTTCGTTGCAAGAGAATGAACAGCTTGTAACCTGTAAAACAAACCAGTTTCATCTATATTAAAAACATCATTCACAGGATATTGGTTTATTTTTTCCCTTATAGCCACCAATTTGTTCTTAATGTCCTCTATGTAAACAGAACCACTCTCTCCAAAGCGCCGAAATGACTTGATACCATGTCTTAGCTTGAACTTCTCAAGCCAACCTTGGGAAAATTTGTGCGACTCAGGAGGTTGTTGAGGGTATAGAAGTTTCATCGTGTCTCTTGCCTTCTCCAAAATTAGCTCTTCGAACATGTTTACACGTTCTTGGTATTGAAGAAATCACTTATAAAGAACCTTCTCCATCTCTGGATATTTTGCAGGTTTGTGTCGCTTGGTATCCCCTTTTTCTAAGTTAGCCGAAAGGTACTCAGATGATCGCTTGAGTGTGTTCGATATTGTACCTTGACTAACTTTCAAATAAAAAATTTCATCAATCCACTGTTGCAAATCTTTTTGAGTGCTTATGAGGTGATCTCTCTTATACTCACATAGTGCTTTACGTATTTGATATGTCATGGTTGCTTTTTGGACACCTTTTAGATGTGAAGCCATGGTTGGTTGGTTTTGATTTGGATTTACTAATTAGGAATGTTTGATGTTGTTTATATAGTGGTTGATTTCCTTACCATACATGAATTTGCATTAAGTTTTAACTAATATTGCGTACTACAATGAACTTTGTTTTTTTAGGGAGATGTATTATATTTAATTAATCACATTGTATATTTAAGAAGTTCGGCATTACCAAGTGCTAGAGGAAAACTTCCTTACTACTGAAGTCGAACGCCTTATGACCGAGCTCTCTGTGATTGATGTAGAGCGAGTTTAAGAAGAACTACGAACGAGAATTAAATATGTCTTAAGATCGGGTCCACTAGCAAATTGAAACCATCAACGATTTGAGAACTGAGCTCGAGGCCACTGCTCGGAGGAATGTTGAGATTTCTACTCAACGGGATCAAACCTTAGCTGAATGGTACCAAGTAGGGTTGTTATCGGTCCGGTCTGGTCTGGGTATCGACATATTGGAACCGGACCGATAAGGTTACCGGTCCAGACCGATCCGGTCCGATTAGGTTATCGGTCCGATTCTAGATACTGTTTTCGGTCAGAAATCGGTCCGAAATATTAAAATTCCTTCTTTACTTAAAAATCTCTGCTTTACTTATAATTTTTTTTATAAAAATCCTCGTTTTACTGTCTTTACTGCTTTACATAATACATATTAACAAACTTAAAACAATATATAATAGCAATATTCCAATGATTGATAAGATAGTTACCGAATATCGGATCGAGATTGATAACATATAAGTTATCAACTAATTATACCAGGTTGCCGGACCGGATCCTTATCGGTCCGTATCCTTATGTCTGGTACTCGTATGATCGTTAACTTTTCGGTCCGAGTATTGATCCGGGTATTTCAGTCCGATTCTCGAGTTTATCTAGGCCGATAACAACCCTAGTACCAAGCTCTTATTGATTTAGCAGCCGGTGAAGCTCGGACAGTGCTGAAGACCGGATACATAACTTGGAACATCCACATGTTCACCCTGAAATAGGTTCGTGATGGGCTTCCGGACTTAAGACGCCAAGATTGTTGAGGCCAAGAAATTTGAGATTGAAGCCTTCCGCTGGATGACCGTTGAAAGCTTCAGAGAAGACTTGAGGATTCTGATTTCAAGTCCGAGTGACCTGTAGGATGCAAAGCCTTTTTGTATTTCCTTTTTTGTTCTGGCCATTTTCCAGCTTTATTTATGAATGAAACTACATATCAAACTTAATTTTGACTTGACTGAAATTTTCCTAACTTTTGTACCAGTTATTGTCTTTTTGTTTTCAATAACTTAACAAGGTGAATATAATCCAATCCGAACTAATTGCTTCCGAGTTCGGATATTAACTTAAAATAAATCATCACTTAATTTACTTTGAATCGGGTAAAATCTCTTTCAGTTTCAGCTTTAAATAATGTTTCAACAAACATTTTCTTAGTTTGTTTTAAACCGGGCAATTTCGGTGTTGGGTCGATGACTAACCTTATTTTTATGCTTATGAACAAGACGTCTCTTATTCACTTCGGACATAAGTATTGGAATTTTCATTTATTCACAACCTTTTAGACAATTCAAGTGTCTTTAAAATAGGCTAGATTCATTTAATCTGGTGCCTTCGAAACACGCCTTAGAACATTATTCATTTTGTTCCGGTCTATTTTATCGATGACAGTCCCCAGCTAAGGACTTTATAAAATTTTGTAGCTCGTAAGCTTTATTGATTTCAATAATAATTCGGCAAAATATCAGTAAAAATATGAAGTCAAACTGCCGAGACAAAATCTTGGAAGAAATATACTTTCATTCATGTTTTGTTCGGACAAATAACTGGGCAACATTCAATCGATCTTTTTTGTAAACACTATGACTTGGGAAAGGTTCATTCGATCTTTTACCCTTACAAAATTTGACTAAAAATTTCAAAAATCAAAGCAACTATCTTCAACTTCCTTCACCTCTCTTCCGAGGGTATGTCATTCCCCTAGTGATTGTGTTTGAAGTATGAGAAATCAAACAATATTTTGTCTTCAGCTGCCGGACAATATCCGATGTTTGATCCGATGCCAATTTACATCTTCTATTTAGTAACACACTTTACATTATTGCCTCGTTAAAACCTTATCGGAAAAGTTATTTCAGGGATAAAAACCAGGCTAAAGAAAAAAGAGTGCAATATGTGTTTTCAGACCTAATTCTAATCATATCGCATTGCAACTCCGTCTTCATCCCTGCAAAAATTAGCACATTCCGAAATAAATACAATTCTAACACTTAATAACACATACCTTAACAGTAATACCGCTTCAAATGGCTGATGTTCCAATTGTTCGACAACCTTTGTCCTCTTCGGCTTCCAACTGGTATGAGCTTTTTTCGGTTATTCCTGATACTTTATAGGGTCCCTCTCAATTGGGATCCAACTTCTCTTTATTAGAATTTTGGGTGTTGGGGGTTACTTTTTGTAGAACCAAGTCCCCTATCTAAAAGTGTCTAAGGTTTGTTCGTCGATTGTAATATCTTTCCATTCTTTGCTTCTGCTTCTGATTTACCAACCGTAGCAATGCTAGTTCTCGATGATCCTCCATTAAGTCGAGCTTAACCGCCATAGTATCATTGTTTGACTCTTCATTTGCTAGGTTGAACCTTAAGCTCGGTTTCTCAACTTTCACCGGAATTGGAGCCTCCGCACCGTAAAACAGGGAAAACATTGTTTTCCCGGTGTTAGTTTTCAGTGTCGTCCTATACGCCCATAGTACCCCCGGAAGAATTTCTCTCCACTTACCTTTTTCCGTCTTTAGCCTTTTCCTCAAGTTCCACGTGATTTTTTTATTCATTGATTCCACCTGTTCATTTGCACTCGGGTGATACGGAGCATACACTATACATTTGATCTTTAGTCCATCAAGAAAATTTATCACCTTCTTTACAATGAACTGATAGTCATTGTCACAAGTAATTTTCTTTGGTATTATGAACCGACATATAATATGGTCCCAAATGAAATTGATGACCTCTTTTTCTCTAACTTTCTTGAGAGCCTTTGCTTCAACCCACTTACAAAAATAGTCAGTCATAAACAAAATAAAACATATATCTCTGAGTGCCCATGGTAATGATCCTACAATGTCCATTTCCATTTCATGAATGACCATGGCGACAAGATCAGATGCATTAATTCCGCCGGTTGATGAATCATAGGTGTAGTTCTTTAACATTCATCACATTTCTGAACAAAGTTTTTGGCGTCCTCTTCCATGTGTGACCAGTAATATCCGGCTCTAATCAATTTTGAACCAACAACTCCGCTCATAAGTGATTTCCACAAGTTCCTTCGTGAACTTCACGCATCACATAATCCGTTTCTCCCGGCTCTAAGCACCTTGCTAAAGGATCATAGAAGGACCTTCGATACAACTGACCATCAACCATGCAATATCTAGCTGCCTTAGTACGAAGAGCCCTTGACTCCTTCAGATCACTAGATAATTTCTCATCTCGAAGATAGTCTATGTACTTATTCTGCTAGTCCCAAGTCAAGCTCGTAGAGTTCACCTCGCCATGATCACCATCTAATGCGGAGTTCAAAAGTTGCACCACTGTTTCAGAGTTAAACTCCTCAGCTTCCACGGAATATCCTAAGTTTGCCAAAGCATCCGTTTCATTATTTTTCTCGCGTGACACATGCTCTATGATTTATTCTTTGAACCGATGCAACACCACTTGAATTTTTTCTAAGTATTTTTGTATTCTTTCTTCTTTTACTTTGAATACGTCGTTTACTTGATTTACAACCAGAAGCGAGTCACATTTTGCTTCAATGACTTCCACTCCCAAACTCCTTGTCAATTCTAAAGCTGCAATCATAGCCTCATACTCGGCTTCATTATTAGTTAATTTCACAGGTCGTATTGCTTGCCTAATAACATCTCCCGCATGTATCTTTAGTAACACTTCCAATTTGGACCCTTTTACATTCGAATCCCCATCCGTATATAAGGTCCAGATCCCCAAAATCATTCTCGAGGTTACTATAAGTTCCATTTCCATTTTGAGAATCGTTCCGGGAGTAAAATCTGCTACGAAGTCCGCTAAAACCTGAGACTTTATAGCTGTTCTAGGTTTATATTCTATGTCATATCCACTAATTTCTACTGCCCATTTGACTAGCATACATGACAATTTCGGTTTATGCATTATCTTTCTTAGTTGTTTATACATTATGTTCCTTAGCGGATACATTGTTACAATACAAATTGGATGGCACTGGAAATATGGCCTCAATTTTCTAGCAGCCGTTATTAGAGTTGATGTCAATTTCTCTAAGCGATGATATCTGGTTTCTGCACTAGATAGTGTTCTACTCACATAATAGATAGGAAATTGTGTACCTTTTTCTTCTCGAACCAAGACATCACTTACAACTACTTCGAACACGGCTAGATACAATAATAGTTCTTCATTCGGCCTTCAGTTTGTGCAATAATGGCGGGCTGGACAAGTACTTCTTCAAATCCCTCAACGCTTGTTGAAATTTCAGAGTCCACTCGAAGTCATTCTTCCTTTTTAGCAATGAAAAGAACCTATGACTTTTCTCTGAAGACCGAAAAATGAATCTACTCAGGGCGGCCAGCCTCCCGGTGAGTCTTTGTACCGCCTTTATATCCTCAAGCACTTCCGGTATCTCCTTAATAGCCTTGATTTTGTTTGGATTGATCTCTATTCTCCGGTTTGAAATCAAGAAACCTAGAAACTTACCCAAGCCAACTCCAAAAGCGTACTTCTCCGGATTCAACTTCATATTGTACTTCTTGAGTTTGTCAAATATTTCGTGCAAATACTTTAAATGGTCCTGTCTCCAGAAACTTTACTAACATATCATCAATGTAGACTTTCATCTTATTGCCTATTTGGTTTTCAAACATGCGATTAACTAACATATCATCGATGATTGTGTATAATCATCAATGATTGTGTATAATCATCAATGATGCACGTTGGTGTCCCTTGTTGTATAACCAAATATGACATTGAAATTTACAGTGTAATCACGTTATGCATACAAACATGTCTATGAATTTACTATACGATAATCACATAGCCTAATAGTTATTCATTGGTGTCAAGAAACACCTAAGTGATTTTTACCGATCTACACATAAGTTTTAGTTTAATGTGAGTTGTTTCGTTGATAACATAAAATTAGCAATTTTAGTGTTTGGTTATAAGTATAAGAAAAGTAATCACCACATAACTTATTTGGCCTAGTGACAGAGGTACGTATGTGAATGTTGTTCAATTGAATCTCGTTCGCTGAAAATTATATTATGAATATAATTTAAAAAATTATATATAATTTGTTGAAACTCTTTTATATGAAGATTTTTTTTAGTGGAATAATTTTTAATTCCCGCTCCTGACGCTAATTCGACAATATTTAAATAATACCCGCGTTGTGATTTATTATATTAAAGTAAATAACCCATGTATCAAAATTTATTTATTATTACTAATACTGAATAACAATCCCTTCATTAGCTAACACGTTGTTCTTCAAGACCAAGAAGAACATTCCTCCCCTACTCTTTCTCACCAAATCCAATAAGTATCTTTTTTGTAGTACTCCATCAATACCCCATAGAAAAAAAAATCTACATCCCAATTTTGTTGTTTATTGTGTGATTGAGAATATTTTGAACAAAATATTCATTGCCATAAGTAAGTAAGATGAAGGAGTTGTTTGGGGGTCCAGGTAAAGTAAGTGGGTTGATATTGAGAATGGGTCAGTGTTTATTTGCTGCTGCTTCTATTGCTGTAATGGCTTCTTCTCATGGTTTCGCCACTTGTACTGCTTTCTGGTATTGCTCCTTCCGTCTCAATTTTTTTTTGTTTTGCACGCCCTTTGAGAAATATTAATATTTATATTTAAGTTATAATTTATCTTCGTTAAATATTTACTCTATTTATGTGTCTAAAATTCTACAAAGGATAATACAGGAAAGAAGTAATTAATTGTGATTGAACTTCGAAAATGACAAATAATTTGTGACAACTGTAAACACGACAAATAATTTGAGACAAAGGATCTCTCTCTTATTTAATGCTAGGCGTTTTCCTTTTTGAATGAAATGAACTTGGAATAGATGGGTGCATATTTATATCTGGGTTTTTTTTTCTGTTGGAAATTTGAGCATTTAATATGTGAAAGTGATGTTTACATGTCTAATTTGAGCTGCATTAAGCATTTTTGTTGTTGGTTGTTTCGTTTCGTTGGCTTGGTGAAGTAAAGGGGTTTTGTATTTAGTTTTCTTTAGACATAGCAAAGGGCTAAACTTTGTTGAAGTATATGGAAATTAGAGGTTTTAAAGTGAGCTAGCATTGTATATAAGCAAACTGTGGTTGATCAATCTGAGCTAAGATTACATTACTTTGATAGACATTGCTGCTAATGTCAAATTTTGATAGTTTGTAGGTTTAGGGTGTGTTTGATATGAAAGAAAATGTTTTCTTGGAAAAAAAGTGATTTTCTTACTTAATTTTTAGTGTTTGTTAAGTAAATAGAAAATATTATCCCAAGAGCCGGGTGTGGGTGGAGGGAGATGAGGGGTTCGATCAGTTGGGGTTAGGGGGAGTGGGGGGGTTAGGGGTGCTATGAAGGGGGTGTGAGTTGCAGGGGGTTGAGGGGTGCGGTGAGCGTGAGGTGGGTGGAGATAATTAGCAATTTAGTATGAAATGCCACTTTTGGGACTTGATTTCCCTACTTCGAGCAGGAAAGTCATTTTCCTAATATTTGAAGAACTTGTTTTTCCTAGTGATCTATCAGAAACAACCTCTCTATCCCACAAAGGTAGGGGTAAGGTCCGCATGCACCCCTCTCCGTAGACTCCACTTATGGGATTACACTGGGTATGTTGTTTTTCGTAGTAAAAACATTTTTCAAGACATTTTGATCAACCAAACATGGGAAATTGAAAAACATTTTCTCAAAAACATTTTTCTCCATATCATACACACCCTTTCTGAAAGAATTACCATCCTTTAGGTATTATAGTGTGAGAGAACATGCCTTATCTAGCCCTAGTTACTGAACTTTTCCTCTATAATCATTCAACAATTTCATATCCTCATTTCTACTGCTCTCTCTCTTACTCTCTGATAACGTTCACTTGCTGGTGGGCTCATCTATCCGGTCTATCAGGTAAGTCCCTCACCCTCTCTCACTCTCTCCCTTCCTTCCTCCTCCCGTCCTTTCTTTTCCGTCAAACCCAGTCGGAAAAGGTTTCCCCCCACTATCTCCTCCGGCGAGATCGTTCCAGATCGGAACCCTACACCTGGCTGGACACTCACACTCTAGAGCGTGCCGAAAAAGACCTTTTTCGGCTAGGCCGGACCTGAAGATTGACGACCACCGCCGCTGTCGAAATTTCTCTTAAATCCACCAAATCAACCAATACCCGGTGATCTCTACTCCTTTTACCGATCTCTTCATATTATTTGTTGTCCTGGTCTACTGTGCTTTGAATAAATTGATGCGTTTATAATAAATTGCTACGTTTATTTTAGTTCTATTACTCAAATATATTGCTGCTCTGTTCATATTATTACAGTGCCTTGCTTTGTCTATTTGGATGTGGCTTACTAGTTCTATTGCCTCGAATTTTGTGCTGCCTCTTCAATTTGTTTTGTATAGATATATTTTTACAGTTAACATTCTTGAGTGTTTGATTGTTTCTCTTTTATTATAGACTTTTTAATTGCTTGCTGGTGTCCACTCCTCGTGAAATATTCCTATTTCTTGTTTCTTGCTTGTTAATCTCGGTTGCCCCCTGTCTGTTTACTCTCTTATTTCGGCTTGGTTTAGTAATACTTGCATTGAAATATCTGTGGTTGCTTACTTGCTAGTTGCCCGATTACATTACACTAAATTAATTTTCTAACTTGTACTAGTTGCTTTTCTATCTCTTTGCCATTTTTTGCTAACTTGTGCTTTAGTATTGGTTCCCCTGTGCGTTAGCGTCAACCTTGGACTAGTTTTGCTCTAGTGGCTTTGGTGAATGATGGTAGACTAGGGTCATGTTCTCGGTCGGGTACGGGGGCGAGGGTTAGGGGTTAAGTGAGATGCTAGGCTGAGAATAAGGTCTTGAAATATTGAGACTTTAACGGAGAAGTTCATAGAGCTAGTTAAGATTGATTAATATAGCCCGTGTCTAGAAAATCAAATGGGTAGGACCTAAGGTTAAGGATGTAGACGGGTATAAGTTTTTGGTGATGGATTTGGAGATCAAGATGGAGAAGAGGAGGAAGGTTGTGGATGACAGACTAAGAATCAAATGTGGGAGTTTGACCAAAGGAGATGGGGATGGGTTGATGGCCAGGGGGCTTGGGGGAGTAGTGGAGATGCGATCGGTATGTGGAACAGTACGACCAGTTGCATTCGGGAGATAGCTAGAGAAATGTTAGGGGTCTCGTGGTGTAGCTGTGGTGGACATCGATGGGACTGATGATGGAATGATAAAGTTCAAGAGAAGGTGGAAGCAAAGAAAATGGCGTATGCGAAATTGGTAGAAAACAAATATGAGGTGGAGAAGTGGACGAATAGGGAATTATATAAGATGACGAGGAAGGAGGAAAAGCTAGCAGTTACGGTGACGAAAATGGCGGCTTTTGAACGCCTGTATGTGAAATTAGAGGAAAAAGGCGGGGATAACAAGTTGTACTAGCTAAGGCGAGGGAGAGGAGAACTTGTGACTTGGATCACGTGAGGTGCATCAAGAACGAGGACGACAAAGTACCGGTGGAGGACGCGCGTATTAGACGGAGGTGGCAGTCATACATCCATAAACTCTTGAACGAAGAAGGAGATAAAGACATTGTGTTGGGAGATCTGGAGCAATCCGGAAGGTACCAGGATTTTTGATATTGTAGAAGTATTAAGGTTGATGAGGTTAACGGTGTTGTTCGCAGGATGCGCAGGGGACGAGCGACTGAGCCTGATGAGATCCAGTTGAATTTTGGGAGACAGTGCATGTTTGGAGTAGGGGTGGCAATGGGGCAGGTTAGGGCGGGTTAGGGCATGACAAGCCTTGACCTGTTAAGATGTTAACCCGCTTTGCCCCGTTTAGCATTTTTTTTAATTTGCCATGCCTCGCCCTGTTTATGTTATTTTTTATTTTTCACTTTCAACTTGGTATTTATTTTGTTAACTTCTTTTATTTTTTTTAAAATAAAAATGGATGAACAATCAGTCTATTGTCATAATTTTTTAATATCAAGTAATTTATGAACTGAGTTTATTTTTTAAATGTTATTCCTTTCTTTCAACCTTTCGCACTTCCCACTTGTAAGAGTTACAACTCTCAAACCGTAACCCTAAATAAGGTATTTCTTACGCCGAACTGAAGGTAATACAGAGACCTAACACTATCCCAAGTTTACTCTTGAAATACTTAGTGTAACTAGTACAAATTGCGCAAGAACAATCCTATAAAAACTGTCTCGCCTGAATTTTTATGAAACAAGACACAATCTTAAAACAGTCGTAACTTCTTATCCGCAAGTTGGATTAATCCCCATAAAGTATCAAACTGTCGAGAACAGAGAAAACTAGAACTTTTATTCAGCACAAACTTTCAGATTCTTTACCGATTTGTACAGTTTTTACGTTATACATTACGCGCCTTCCATTTCCGGTTGATCGAGGTGAAACTTTAAACATTGATAACTTTCAAACCGTAAGTCGGATTTATCCCCGTAAAGTCTCAAACTG
The DNA here is from genome assembly GCA_029844215.1 of Przewalskia tangutica. NCBI lineage: Eukaryota > Viridiplantae > Streptophyta > Magnoliopsida > Solanales > Solanaceae > Przewalskia > Przewalskia tangutica. The sequence continues at coordinate 154,207,055 of CM056719.1, forward strand.
TCGATAACAGTGTAGTCTAGAACTTATATCAGCACAAACTTTCAGATTCTTTACCGATTTGTACAGTTTTTACGTTATACTTCTTCCCTTTCAGATTTCGATTGATCTGAGGCAGAAACTTTAAACAGTGATAACTTTCAAATCGTAAATCGAATTAATCCCTGTAAAGTCTTAATATGACCGTAACAGAAAGATGTACAACTCTATAAAATTTTATCCAGTTCTAACAAGTACAACCCAACATAACAAATTATAATTGCACAATCCAAACTAGTTAGAATTTTTTTAAAATTATAACCTATTAACTGTCCTGTCCTATTTTGAATTTTCTAAAAATGTGTTTTGACCTGTCCCGCCCTGTCCCGTTTAAGCATTGCCCTTCCCCATTTAACGTTTGACCTGTCCTACCCCACCCTGCCCTATTTGTAAGTGGCTGACTGAGTTGTTTAATGTCATTTTAAGACAGCAAGAATTCCCGAAGAATGGAGGTGAAGTACAATGATTTCTTTGTACAAGAACAAAGGTGACATCCAGAGTTGCAACAACTATAGAGTTATCAAGCTGCTAAACCACACTATGAAAGTTTGGGAAAGGGTCGTGGATATGAGGGTGAGAAGAGGCGTGTCTATTTTCGAGAATCAGTTTGGATTCACGCCGGAGCATTCGACTACAGAAGTCATTCATCTTATTAGGAAGTTGGTGGAGCAGTATAGGGAGAGAAAGAGAGACTTACATATGACTTTCATCGACCTCGAGAAGGCATACGACAAAGTCCCTAGGAAGGTTCTATGGAGATATTTGGAGGTTAGAGGTGTACTTGTGGCGTACACTAGGGCGATCAAGGATATGTATGATGGAGCTAAGATCAGGGTACATACAGTAGGAGGAGATTCAGAGCACTTTCCAGTGACGATGGGGCTGCACCAGGGATCAACTCTTAGCCCATTCTTATTTGCCTTGGTGATGGATTGACTGACGCGATAAATTCAAGGGGAGATGCTATGGTGTATGTTATTCGCAGATGACATAGTCCTAATTGATGAGACTCGCAACGGAGTGAATGCTAAGCCGGAGGTTTGGAGACAGACTTTAGAGTCTAAAGGGTTCAGGCTGAGTAGAACCAAGACAGAATACTTGGAGTGCAAGTTCAGTAACGGGAGCGACCATGCGACATGAGTGGAGGTGAGGCTTGGTACTCAGGTCATTCCAAAGAAAGAAAACTTCAAGTATCTCGGGTCTATTAACCAAGAGAATGGAGAGATTGATGACGATGTCACACATCATATTGGTGCAGGGTGGATGAAATGGAGGCTCGCATCTGGAGTCTTGTGCAATAAAAAGGCGCCATCAAAACTTAAAGGTAAGTTCTATAGGATGGTGGTTAGACCGACTATGTTGTATGGACGAAGTGTTGGTCAGTCAAGACTTCGTACATCCAAAAGATAAAAGTTGCGGAGATGAGGATGCTGAGATGGATGTGTGGGCATACAAGGAGGGATATGATTAGAAATGATGATATTTGGGACAGAGTGGGAGTGGCCTCGGTGGAGGATAAGATGCGGGAAGCAAGGTTGAGATGGTTCGGGCATGTGCAGAGGATATACACAAATGCCCCAATATGGAGGTGTGAGAGGTTGGCTATGGACGAGTTCAAGAGGGGTAGAGGTAGGTCGAAGGAGTATTGGGGGAATGTGATTAGACGGGATATGACACATGTGTAACTTACCGAGAATATGACCTTAGATAGGGGGTTGTGGAGGACACGAATTAGGGTAGAAGGATAGTAGGTAGTTGAGCGTAGTCCTACTTACACTTACATACTAGTAGTTGTAGTGTTATTATTGTAACCCTGCTTAGCCTATCATACTAATAGGCGCAATATTGTTTTATAGTCCCATGTCCTTTGATTTCTGCTGATGTATGTTCTTTCGTGTACTTTGTTTATTTTATTTACCTGCGTTTTATCATGGTCTATTCGCTTTTGTTACTCTCATTTTCATTCTGTTTTAAATTTCTTGTTCGGGTCTGACCGTTTCTCTTGCTTTGCTTGTGCTTATGCTTTGTCTTGAGCCGGGGGTCTTTCGAAAATAGTCTCTTTACTTACCAAGGTAGATGTAAGGTCTGCGTACACTCTCTCCTCCCCAGACCTCACATTGTGGGACTACACTGGGTATGATGATGATTTATGTTCTTTTCGAAAAATTAAAGTTGTGTTTCTTTGGATGCTAAAGTTTCTAGTCTTTGGCTTCTCTAGAATCCGTACATAAAAGGTTCTAGAAAATTGCAAGTTAAAATAGTTTAAAAGAAAGTAAATTCATATTTTGTTCTCCAAATCTTGAAAAAACACGTTAGTTTTCAAACTTGGAGTCTGACTGCATGAGAGCCTGCTTTCATGGATTAAATGCATTTATATTCCTTAATGATAGTTGCCTTCAGTCCAGCAGGATTTTCCATCTATAGGACCAGATTTAGCAATTAACTACAATTCGACAGTAGGTTCACCTGCCTCACCTTTCAGAATCTGTAATAGTTCTCGTTGTACTTTAGAAGAGTGGTTTGGATAGTTGTTATTGGACAAAAACACGTTAGTTTTCAAACTTGGAGTCTGACTGCATGAGAGCCTGCTTTCATGGATTAAATGCATTTATATTCCTTAATTATAGTTGCCTTCAGTCCAGCAGGATTTTCCATCTATAGGACCAGATTTAGCAATTAACTACAATTCGACAGTAGGTTCACCTGCCTCACCTTTCAGAATCTGTAATAGTTCTCGTTGTACTTTAGAAGAGTGGTTTGGATAGTTGTTATTGGACACTTACGAAACCCATTGTGGATTCATATTTTGTTCTCCAAATCTTGAAAAAACACGTTAGTTTTCAAACTTGGAGTCTGACTGCATGAGAGCCTGCTTTCATGGATTAAATGCATTTATATTCCTTAATGATAGTTGCCTTCAGTCCAGCAGGATTTTCCATCTATAGGACCAGATAGCAATTAACTACAATTCGACAGTAGGTTCACCTGCCTCACCTTTCAGAATCTGTAATAGTTCTCGTTGTACTTTAGAAGAGTGGTTTGGATAGTTGTTATTGGACACTTACGAAACCCATTGTGGGCTAAAATTTCTGACTAGTTTTTTCTGAAAGTATTAGTCTGTTGTCCATTAGTATTTTCCAATATGTTTATTAAATTTTCCTGTTGTTTCTTTTCTTCTTACTATCTTTTGGCTCTGTTCTCAGATCAATTTTTGTTTCGAGTGATGACTTTCTAGCTGAACAATCTTTCTTAGCCATAAAGTTGCTTTGCCTCTGACTATTTGCTAACTGAAATGCATTCAGCTTCATGTGGTGATTTCTATCTCTTATGTTGTTCAATAAGCTTATAGTTTGCTCATGCTCCAACCGTATGATTTTCTTGGTTCAGCTATTTAATTGCATCAATGGGGCTGCAATTTTTATGGAGCTTCTCACTTGCCTGCTTGGATATCCATGCCTTAAGATTGAAGAAAGATCTAAGGAATTACGTCTTTTTGAGCTTGCTTGTAGTTGGTGATTGGGTAATCTTTTTCTTTCTTCTATTTCATGCATAGCTGCTTATCAGTGTGAAGTTACTAATGCAACAGAAAGATAACCAAACTAGAATTCTCTGTTTGTTTCTTAAATACATATTCTTTACATTATCTTTTATGTATCCACGCCAATTAGGTGAGAAGGATTATATATTTTCCTTTGCTAGTTTATCAATATAAGAACTTATAGTCTTCGATAAACATCAATGCCCCCTCTCAAAGGGAAAACAAAAGATTTGTGGGATGGGGGTGTTAGAGATGACTAATCTTGTTTTCCTGAGTCTAGAAATGTTTCAAAGTATAATTGGAATTTATTGATGAAAGCTCCTAAATTTCAAGATTGACTCATCTTTTTCAGTTATAAGGAGGCTGAAAGCTAGTTAGCAGTGTCAGCAGCTATTTTTAGCACATGACAACTTAAACGCAACTCCTAAGACATCATAGTAAAGCAGGATCAGGATTACACGAAGTATACTGTCATTGGGTGTCCATAGTAAATTTACGATACAAATCTTAGCACTTTACCCAGATACAAATTGTAGTAGAAACTAGCAAACCAGTCTATAGGTTTTATATGAAATGAGATAATGCTTTTCTTTTTTAGATTTTCTTATTTTTTATCTTTAGTATGTAGTACTATTATTCTATTTTTGTTTTAACACATCATGTCGCACTTTACCCAAAAAAAACAAGTGCCTCATGTCACTCATGAAGATCCAAGGTTGTATCCATTCCATCAAAGCATGTTTGATTCGAAAGAGCCAACTTCATTAATTTGTTGTGGGATAGAGAACAGGCTTATGCTTATGTGAGTTCCACTTACCATCACACATCATTGCAATGTTCTCCTGTTCTGAATGTGTCTAAATTTCTAATACCATGGGCTCGCCCATAGCACTGGAATAAAATACACTGTGAACATCGTTTTCTGGATGCTGTAGCTTGATTAATGCATGACAAGGGAATGGATGTGGCATGTTCCTTTTGGAAACATGTTATGTTATGTCTTTAAAAGTTTACGTATCAGGGGAAAAAGTTATGGTTTCTGGTAACTGCACCAATTACAAACCTTTTGAGAGTGACTAGTAAATTCTAGGAAAGAAAACTGAGATTTTCTGCTGGAAAAATTGCTATACAGTTCAAAATATTTTTGTTATTTGAAGTGAACTACAGTTGAAGTTGCAAGATATTGGAATGCTTTCCCAATTTGGTGAATCTTTGAGATCCTACTGGATATACTGGAACAGTACATTGATTAACAGAGGAATGGAGCATATCCAACTGATCTATTCATTTCATCAGAATAAGCCCTGTGCCAAAGGATAGCCTATTCTGGCTAAACCAAAATAATGCTACTTCACTCACTCATCGTCCTATATTATCCTATACTCTATGCATACACAAAGTTAGTAGCATATGTAGTTTTAAACAAGCCAATGTAATGTTGATTTCTGACTTCCTTAAAGTAAACTACTTACTCTTGCCTTCGACTCATTGAATATAGTGCAAAACACTTGGCACTTCTTTTCTCTGCTAGGATTTGAACGGTGATCTCCCACGAAATTCAAAACTATGGGAGACCAAGGTTCAAATCCGACTAGAGGCAAAAAACGCTAGGTGATCTCTTTTCATCTACGTATCCTTGATGTGGTACAGTGGCGGTGCATGTGCTGATGGAAGGTAATAGTCTAATAGATACCCAGCACAATAGCTGAGGTGCGCACAAGCTAGTCTCAACATCACTGTTATTAGGGGCAAAAAATTGTAACAAGTTCTACTGTTTATATTTTAAATCTTGGAACCTGTGATCCATTTTACATTAATTCCTACTTATTTTAGCTGCGGTCTATCAGGAATTTGGTTAACATATTTAGCCCTGAATGCAAATGCTGTTCTAGAAGCAAATAGTAAAACCTTAATTGTGGCATGCGATGTAGTAAGTGCATATGTTCAATATTTTCATTTACTCGTATAATTCTTCCGTTCATGCTCTTGAATTCCAATAGACATCTCACCAAAGGGCAATGTCGTAAAGATGAGTGTTGCATATCTTTGATAGTCATGTTGCTGCAAGAAGGCAACATCCTTTTGTTCTCCTTTTATTTCAAAAGAAAAGATTCCTTTTATGTTAAATAAGACTACTATAGCTGATCATTTAACATGTCACTTCTGCACATATTTTGCATTCATGTTGTAAATATTATCATAATGCAGGTGACAGCCATTTTATCACTTGCTGCTGCATGCTCATCAGCTGGTGTGGTAGTTTTGATTATTAAAGATACAAATATGTGCAAAAGGAACCCTCAGCTGTCCTGCAACATGTTTCAAATTTCAGTAGCTTTGGCTTTCATCTCATGGTTATTCCTTTCCATTTCTTCCTGTGTCATGTTTTGGCTCGCCGCCTCTGATTAAAGGTCCCTTCTCCGCATGCTCCCACATTTTCATATGGTAATGTGAATATCATTGACTTTGAGAACTTATGTACAGGAAGTACTTTCCACTATGCTTTCCCTCAAGTGGCTTGTTTCTTGGTCCATTGTTTTGAGGTTCTTCATATCTGGAAATGAGCCTCTTCTCATTAAAACCATTTTTTTGGTTGTGTAATATAAAGTGTGCGCCTTGATACATGAAATAGGATGTCATCTATGACCCCCCCCCCTCCCCAACACCTCCCCAGGTTCTTTGGTTGCTTATGACAGACATCTTAATTCTTAAGCCAATCCCCTTGCCTTGTTTCATAATCAACTGAAGAGCGAACATATAAATTACTGGAATGCATACCTGAGCTTGTTGTTATATGAAAACTGTGTTAAAACAACAGCTCTTCAACCCCTCTTGAAGACACACATACAAAAACCCTTTTCGATGTGTTTTGGTGGCGCTTGCTTAAAAAATGTTCGAGTTGTTTTTCGAAAAAAAGAACAAAGTTGCAAGAAAGCTAATTTTGGACCATTCACCAAGAAAGAAACTTTTTCTTATTGATATTTTAGAACAAATTAACAAACTTTTCTGTTTTGGTGTTTGGGTAATACACAGTTCTCGTAAAAATATCGAGATCCGTAACTCTCAAATACTACAACAACATACCCAGTGAAATCCACACTGTGGGATCTCAACTCTCAAATATTATCCCTAAATATTTGACACTGTAAAGTGATTAATGTCTAATGATCTTCAACTCTCGAAGATCATTTTTCCAGTCCCCATTTAAAGAACTACTTTTGTAGAAGAGTTTGAGCTTTTGTCCATTAACTGCTAATTAATCAATGCATATACTATTGGTACCTGTACTTGTAAAACATTAACCGTTAAACCATTTGACTATGAATATGTAAAGTTAAATTTATATGATTACACCATGGTCGAGAACAATATGATCCTCCAAAACATACTTTAAATTAAGAAACTCCCATGCAAAGCAGCAAAGGTACCGAAAACACAAACTTTATTTAACCTGTAATTTAAATTAACCACAGGTTAAGCATGCTTAACTAAATAAATCAAGGATCAAAATCAAAAGCAATCCCCTTTGAGAAACTTAAAAGATGGATGTTGTTGTGTTGGGAGAGGGAGGATTTCGTAGGCTAATTATAGTGCACTTCAAAGTTCAGAGTAACTGGCGTTTGCTTGTCTGTTTATTGTATACGTACAAATAATATCAGCAGAAAATACCCGCAATCGTAGACTTGCTGAAACTGTCAAGAAAAAAGAGAGTAACTGGAGCTTGTCCATCAAAGCAGCAAGCCACCATTATCAATGCACAAACTCTAAACATCAGAGACATTCTACAACATAGGGAGCAAAAAGGAAACATGAGATTAAAAATGGTAACAGTCTAGCAGACATCAGAACCCAAAGAGTACCCAAACACTATAATAGTTACTGCTCTAACAATACAAAGTATCTTTGATACATCAGAAAATGCAGTCGCGAAGAGGATTTACACTGTAGACTAAGTTGATATGACATAATAGATGATGTCTCTTTCTTCGTACATTGCTGCATTGGCAGGAAGATGATGCCCTCCTTATTCTTGTAGTGAAAGAATAGACCCCATGCTAATATGTATATGCATGGAAACTACTATATGTACCATATGCATATATCATAATTGAGCATCTTGAAGTAGAGAACCAAAGGCACTTGACCTAACAAAACTGGTGAATTGGCATCAATAAGATGAGGTAGTTCAAGTACGTGATTCAGCTAGTAGAAGTGTGTGCCACCACCCACAAGCAACATTTGTCGATACATGACCATCGATTGAGACCTGGGATGGGATATTGCGATCAATCACATCGCCCAGTCCAAGCTGCAAAAAGATGAATAAATTCATTTGTTTATTAGACCACGACACTTGTAGAATGCCAAACACCCGAACTTAACAAACTAGCACATTGCCATACAGAATCTGTAGAATTAACATACAAAGCTACCTGACCACACTTGTTCCATCCCCAGCAGAACACTTTGCTATCACCTTCCTCAAACAATGAGCAGAAAGGTTGATGAGCTAAACAAAAGGAAGAAAAGAAAAAGAATACACTCTAGTACGAGCCATACCTGTGACAACGGCTGTATGGCGTGCTCCACAAGATACAACTTTCACATGCATGTTCTCCAAACTTGGAGCATCCAGGAGCCGAGGTAGTGTCTGATACAGATAAAAGTAAAAGTTTATTACTAGACTGAAAAAGATCTGCCGGACTCTTGGTATTAGTCCACAACATAGGAAAGCTACTGAGGGGTAATTGTCCTACTGTGCACTTATGTTAAAAGTTTATGATGACAACCCTTAAAAGGAAAAAAATTCTCTGATCAATAAAACTTTGCCAGTATTTTCAAGTAAGCAAACCACACTTCACTGTATGATATGTTACCCAGATTTTGACAGCCTCTTATATTAATAGTTGTAACAGTACTAACAGAGCTATAGGGTTGGATAGAAGGGAAAGAACCACAAGTTCAACAAGGTACCTCAGCCTACTTGGCGCCAGTGCCTAACTGCCCAAATTGATTCCCTCCAAATGCATATACATCACCATCAGCAGAAACACATACAGTGTGCCAGAGCCCTGCTGCTACACTTCCTATCCTGATGCCAAGTAATGAAGACACACATGCGGGACTTAGCTCATCATCCGTACTCCCTTGACCACACTGCAAAATGCGGCATCAACGCTTAATATACTATTTAATAAATAAAAGAATCTTATAATACATCAAAAGAAAACATAAGATCATTTTGTTGTAGTGAGGTCCTATGAATATGATTACCATTAATTTACTATGCCTTTCCCAAGTTCATAGCACCTTTACGCAAATTCTCAAATTAAAATGACATTTAGACATTGGCATAAGGAGCTCAGAGAGTCAATATTCCTTCTCCTTTCCTCTGTCAGCTAATACATACATATGCACACACACACACACATGCATTTTCTCTTATGGAAGAAATGGAAATACATAAGTTTTGTTGAGGTCAAGTGTCTAGTGTTCAAAAGATCATGGTGCTACAACATAGTGGATGCAAATTTCTTCAACTCCAGAGCAATTGGGTTCCAAGAAAATAGCGTCATGAGGCATATAATACTTTACTTTATACATATACGATAGATGTATACACACACACACACACACGAAAAGAAACATGTTTAGTGTGTCACCGAGAATATAGCTTATACTAAATGACTCACATGCTTAAATTCACTAAGGAATAGACTGATCCCAAGAAACTCACCTGCCCATACAATCCCCAACCGAAAGTTAACAGTGCTCCAGCATCTGCCTTGAAATTCAGTAGCAATAAAGTATAAGTAGATATTATTGTAGAAGTAAATTATAGGACTACAAGAGTGAAGCTATACATGATAATGTACCAATAGAGAACACATAGAAAGAAGGAAAACATCAGTCATATGAAGAATGGACATGCATATTCAACATGAAGTAGACACGTTGATAAGTGATACTTGTAATAAGCAAGTGCTGAAATGTTAGTATAACCGAGTGATCGAATATCCCAGTTATCTACCCAAGAACTAGAATGCGGACCTGTAATTACTGCACTGTGTCGGCCTCCACAGGCAATTCTCTTGACGTAATTCCCAGGAACTCTAGGCCCCTCTGACCCCGTACATCCATGAGAAAGGCCCATAGCTCTGTCCTTTCGCAAAGAATAAGATTCAATGCACGGCACAGGATGCGGCGAGGACACCATTCGAATCCTGGAGCCTAGGCCAATCTGTCCTTCCCCTCCATAGCCCCAACCCCACACTTGTCCTATATCTAAAAGAAAAAAGAAAATGTTATCCTTCTTTGGAAATCTTTAACAATGTAACCATATAATTCTTAAAGGGCAATGTACAAAAAAATTATGCTCCAGGAACCTAAAGACAATTGTATGATGTGTTGAAGCAAGTTTATCCAAGACATACAAAATTACCTGATAATGCCAGTGTATGCCGCCCACCAGCTGTTACACTGACAGTTCGCACCCCTGGATTCAGTCCGACTAAACAGGGCAATGCTGAGAGACCTTCATCACCTGAGGATGAGCTCTCAGCTGATTGCTTAGATGATAATACCCGTCTACGTTTTGCACCATCCTCTCGCCCTCTAGGCTCTATACCAGATGCTGCTCCAACCGTGGATCTCGATCCCTGGGTGTGAGGGTTTACTGTGATAAAGTTAATCTTCAAAATATTACTCTGTAAAATGTAAATAGAAGATTGTGCTTCTTTCTGACAGTGAAGCCAATCCAAAAAATACCTTGTTGTGCCGTGAATGAACTCTGCCCGTCGCTTACCTCCTTGTCCACTGCTGGCTCCCCAAGAAACTTTCCAGAAGGAATGCATTCCTTCCTACCCCATGTATAAACTTCTCCAATTTCTGCATTTAAGTTTTGATTAGTATGTCATTCCAAGGTTCCATAAACATATTACAACGAGGGGTTATGTAAGCAAACAAAACGAGAACCTATAAACCATGGTGTAAGAACGAATATATAAATAATGGACATTGAGTCTAACTCTACTCAAATAGTTCAAGGGGTGACGAGTGCCATGACTATATAAGGAGACAATCAACACATCCTTCAACCGATGTGGGACACCTAACACACCTCAACCCAAGCCTACCAACAAGAAAATGGATAACATAACATAAAATGGGGGCCACCATCGGGACACGATAACAAGGATGGCTTTGACAATAATATCATGATAAGAAATGCAATTTGCGCCTAACTCAAGAGGCAACAAACAACCCATCCCTCAACCAATGCGGGACACATAACATAGTTAATCCTATATCTTTGTCAACTTTGCAAAATTATGAGCGCCCAAATCAAGTGAAGGAGGACAACATAACGGATGTTGAAGTAGATATAATCTCACATTTGAACATTACCCCAAATCACAAATTGTTAAATTATCACATCTGTGATAATTACCTCATCCAGTGGCAGTGCGAGCCACTGGTTTGCCTTCGAATGTAACAATCACAAGACTGAGTGTTGTAATCAGCAGAAGTAAAAGATGTGTGTGTAAATGGAGAAGATGGCAGATGAAGAGAGAACAAGAAACTAGAAGGAGAAGTGGAGATGAAGTCGAGAGAGAGAAGAGCAGATGTAGAATTTAAGAGAGAGAGAATTCTTATTCAATAGTAAAATGTATCTGGTTACAATGTATTTATAGACCCACTCCTCAATGTATCTAGACACTTTTATGTGTACCTATACCAATTACAATGTACCTAGATATTTTGTATCTATTAGAACTTATGGAGATATTTATTGTGTTAATCTTAAGCTCCTAATACTATATAATTCTTTTATGGTGGTTCAGCATGTCTAGCATCATGATCTTTCACACCCACCTTAAGTTAGGGGCCATGAAAATATTCTTCATCCCTAACTTGGACTGGAGATGAAGATGTTGAGGTCGACCAAGAGCCTTTGTCAATATGTCTGCAGGCTGTTCTTTAGATGGCAAGAATGTTGTAGACACCATCCCTCTGTGAATATGTTCCCTTATAAAGTGACAATCAATATCAATATGCTTTGTCCTTTCGTGAAACACTGGATTGGCTGCGATTTGTATATCAGATTTACTATCGATATACACAGGAACTGGTGTCCTTAATTTGACTCCAATCTCCTGATAGAGCCCAACTAGCCAAGAGGCAACAAACAACCCATCCCTCAACCAATGCGGGACACATAACATAGTCAATCCTATATCTTTGTCAACTTTGCAAAATTATGAGCGCCCAAATCAAGTGAAGGAGGACAACATAACGGATGTTGAAGTAGATATAATCTTACATTTGAACATTACCCCAAATCACAAATTGTTAAATTATCACATCTGTGATAATTACCTCATCCAGTGGCCAGTGCGAGCCACTGGTTTGCCTTCGAATGTAACAATCACAAGACCGAGTGTTGTAATCAGCAGAAGTAAAAGATGTGTGTGTAAATGGAGAAGATGGCAGATGAAGAGAGAAGAAGAAACTAGAAGGAGAAGTGGAGATGAAGTCGAGAGAGAGAATAGCAGATGTAGAATTTAAGAGAGAGATAATTCTTATTCAATAGTAAAATGTATCTGGTTACAATGTATTTATAGACCCACTCCTCAAAGTATCTAGACACTTTTATGTGTACCTATACCAATTACAATGTACCTAGATATTTTGTATCTATTAGAACTTATGGAGATATTTATTGTGTTAATCTTAAGCTCCTAATACTATACAATTCTTTTATGGTGGTTCAGCATGTCTAGCATCATGATCTTTCACACCCACCTTAAGTTAGGGGCCATGAAAATATTCTTCATCCCTAACTTGGACTGGAGATGAAGATGTTGAGGTCGACCAAGAGCCTTTGTCAATATGTCTGCAGGCTGTTCTTTAGATGGCAAGAATGTTGTAGACACCATCCCTCTGTGAATATGGTCCCTTATAAAGTGACAATCAATATCAATATGCTTTGTCCTTTCGCGAAACACTGGATTGGCTGCGATTTGTATATCAGATTTACTATCGATATACACAGGAACTGGTGTCCTTAATTTGACTCCAATCTTCTGATAGAGCCCAACTAGCCACAGTACTTCAGCCACAGATGCTGCCAGTGCTCTATATTCAGCCTCGGCAGAGCTCTTTGACACTGTATTCTGCTTCTTGGATTTCCATGAGACAAGTGAACTACCAAAGAATACCATATAACCTGTCACTGACTTCCTGGTATTAACACACGATGCCCAGTCTGAATCACAAAACACCCTCAGCTCCTGTGTACTAGAACTCTGCAGGAGAATCCCCAAGCCTGGTTCTTGCTTAATATATCGAACAAGTCTTAACCCTTCTTACATGTGTGATTCTTTGGGTGCCTGCATAAATTGACTTAAGCATTGTACTGGGAAAGCAATATCAGGTCGTGTGTTTGTCAAATACAACAACCTTCCAATCAGCCTTCTGTATGCAGTGAGATCAGATAAGAGCTGATCTGTTGGTTTCTTAGAACATGTGTCTGTTGTTGTAGTCACAATGTGGTGATCAAATTCTGCAGTAGTGAACTTCATATTCATATCCATAGGTGTAGATGCAGCCCTAGCTCCTGACAATCCCAAATCTGAGACTAACTCTAATGCATATTTTCTTTGATTCATGAGTATGCCTTCATTATTTCTGGCAAACTCTATACCAAGAAAATATTTTAGCTCTCCCAAATCCTTGATCTTAAAAGCTGATTTTAAAATATCCTTGGTGGACTGAATAAGAGACATGCTATTACCTGTGACCAGTAGATCATCTACATACACCAGGATAACCACAATGCTCTCATTCTCATTTTTGGTAAACAATGAGTAATCTCTATGACTTTGTTTGAAACCTGAATCTATCAAGGCTGTGGTAAGCTTAATATTCCATTGCCTTGAAGCTTGTTTCAGTCCATGGTCCATGGTGAAACCTTCTGGGATTGTCATATAAACCTCTTCATACAAGTCTCCTTGCAAGAAGGCATTATACACATAGATGGATTGCCCAATTTCTTGCTGCAACAACTGAGATCACTGATCTCACAGTAGACATTTTCACTACAGGAGAGAAGGTTTCCTGATAGTCCAGCCCTTCTTTCTGGCTGTACCCTTTGGCAACCAGTCTTGCTTTATACCTCTCCATCTCTCCTGTTGCTTTGTATTTGATTTTATATACCCATCTACAACCTATGGCTTTCTTTCCCTCTGGAAGTGACACCAATTTCCAAGTGCCATTGTCTTCCAAAGCCTGGATCTCAGCCTTCATTGCTTCAATCCACCTTGCATCCTCGACAACTTCCTTGTAACAATATGGCTCAGTGCTGTCTGAAAGGTGGGCTACAAAACTCTGATATTTTGGTGACAGTCTGGGATAATCCAATGCTGCAGATATAGAATATAGACAATTGGCTGAACCATGCTGAGTAACATAATCCTTGTGCCAAATGGGAGGTTTGATGGATCTTGTAGACTTCCTAGTACATAATTCTGGCAGATGTGCTTGTGAGTTAAGATCCTCAGTAAGTTCCTGCAGTGTATTACCTTGCTGAGTATCTGAAATCACAGGTGTTGACTCAGGTGGAACATTTTGAGGAATTATAACTGTCTGGTGAACTAAATCCTCAAAACAAAAATGATTATGTGACTTGATGGGGTTTATGGCATCATCATCAGTTCCTCCCTTGTATGGAAAAACACTCTCCATGAACACTACATCTCTACTCATAAAGAATGAATCATTCTCCATGTCATGCAATTTGTAACCCTTCTGTGCAACACCATACCCAAGAAACACAGCCCCGATTGCCCTTGGACTGAACTTATCCTGTTTCACTAGATTAGTTGCAAAACATAGACATCCAATCACTCTTAAATGAGTAAGTGATGGTGCTTTGTTGTACAACATCTCATAGGGTGATCTGTTGCCTATAATTGTGGATGGGATCCTGTTCAAAATATACACAGCTCCTTCCACCAGAAGGCCCCAAAACCTATCTGGTAAACTGGCCTGAAACTTTATGGCTCTAGCAGTCTCCAATATGTGTCTATGCTTCCTCTCTACTACACCATTTTGTTGTGGTGAGTATGGACATGAACTCTCATGTACTACACCATATTGGATAAACAATTCTTTACAATTATGGTTAAAGAATTCAGTGCCATTATCTGACCTGATTCTCTGAATTCATGTTTTAAACTGAGTTCTGGTTTTAACAAAGAAATTCTTCAATACTGTATACACATTTGATTTTAGTCTCATGAGAAATATCCATGTCCACCTTGAGAAGTCATCAACTATTGTAAAAAAATATCTCATTCCATCATGTGTTTCCACCTTGTAAGGACCCCATACATCAATATGTAGTAATTGAAATGCATTAGCTGATCTACTAGTACTAATAGGAAAGGGTACTCTTGTTTGCCTAGCCAGGAGACATATCTCACATTTATCTATAACAAGAGATTTATTCTTACTGAGAGATGAAATTTTTCTCAAAACACTCATGGACACATGACACAACCTTTGGTGCCAAACCACTGCATCAACAGGCTGCACTGCTCCCATGCACTTCACCAGGTCCTCCTTATTCTGTGGATCTAAACATACTATGTACAACCCATATTCTTCATTATCAATCCCCCTCACCTTCCCAGATGAGAGGTCCTGAAATACACAATAGTGTGGGAAGAAAGAGACACTACAATTCAGCTCTTTGGTTATTTTCGAAACCAATAGTAGGTTAAACTTGAAGGTTGGTATGCACAACACATTCTTAAGAACATCACCTTTTCCAAGCTTGTAATCACATATATGTGTCACCTTGGCAGAATCACCAGTTGGTAGATGCACACTCCCTGTATTTTCTGTCAAATGTGTATTGTGTAAGTAACTCCTTTTACCAACCATATGATTGGAAGCTCCTGAGTCTACAATCCACTTCACTAATTCCTCAGTATTAGAGAAGTGTGTACCTGCCAGATTAGCCAATGCCATTCTATCAGTCATCTCATTCAGCAATATAACTTCAATATAAGAAGTTGATGTTGTTGGCTTGGTGTTAGCTGCATAACTGATGACTGAGCCTCCTGATTAGGACTGTAGCCTTCAGCAGATTGACTCCTCTGTTGGTTCTGACAGTATCCTTGATTGTTCCTCCTAACACCATCACAAGAAGTATCATTTCCTGTCACAATATAAGCTTTCTATTCTTACTCTTAAAATTCTCAGGGTAACCAATGAGCCTGTAGCAGTCATCCTGCACATGTCCTGTCTTGTGACAGAAGTCACATTTCTTCAGCTTGTTGCAATTCTGTCTAACATGACCCTTTCCATGGCAAAAGTCACGGTAAGCATTTGGATTATATGGCTTCTTCTGAGTTCCATTTCCTCCTCCTCCTATTCCATTCTTAGAAGTGAACATTGCAGATGACTCAGCTGCCTCTTGCATCACCCTACTGTTTCCTGTGTCTATCCTCTGGCTTTCCTCTTGGTTTACCATTGCATAGACCTGATCAGATTATGTATCTGCTGCATCATGAGAATCTGACTCCTAGCTTGATTGTACCCTTCATTCAGCCCCATCAGGAACTGCAGCATCCTTTGGTAGTGCAAGTGATTGACAAATTCCTTAGACTTGGGACAAAGGTGGTGGCATGATTGAGTCATACTCATCCCACAAGTCCTTGTGCCTAGTATAATACACTGATAGTGGCATTGTTCCCTGTTGAAGTGTAAATATTTCCTTGTGCAGCTGAAAGGCTCTTGCACTATTAACCTTATCAAATCTCTCCTTTAACTCTTCCCAAATAGTATGTGAATCTGAATTGAATAGCATACCACTGAAGAGACTCTTATTTACATTTCCCATCAACCATGAGACAACTATTTACACCTATCCCATAGTCTTCCCATATCTCCCTGAAATGCTTCATTCTTTATAGTTCCATCTACAAATCCTAGCTTGTTCTTTCCCAACAAAGCTAGCTTCATTGCCCTACTCCATAATGTGTAATTATTCATTCCATTTAATATAACACCTACTGACAATGATCCTGGGGCATCGGATGGAAAAAGGTACAATAGATGATTGTGGTCTATGTTTACTGTCATAGTAGTGGTTTCGCTTGACAGTTCTTCACCAACATTCTCCATTGCCGACAGATTCAATACAACAGATCTAGTACAAATTCTACAGTCGCAAAATAAGAAAGCCAGCAACTCAGATATTCAAATTTCCAGATCAAACTAATGTAACAGTGTTCAGCTTCCAGTTATAGATTTCCTTAAATGAACGGATTTCTAGAAAGT
Source organism: Przewalskia tangutica (assembly GCA_029844215.1). Classification (NCBI taxonomy): domain Eukaryota; kingdom Viridiplantae; phylum Streptophyta; class Magnoliopsida; order Solanales; family Solanaceae; genus Przewalskia; species Przewalskia tangutica. Next base: position 154,223,979 of record CM056719.1, read on the forward strand.
CAGAACTTAGGCTAACACTTCAATTCTCAGAACAAAAGTTATGATTCTATATATAGCAATTATAGATCTAACTCTCCTTACTCGAGTCAACTACAAATTAGAATCTTAAAATCCTCAAAAATCCACAGAAACAGATTTCCCAAATTTACTCACCGGATGTCTAGATTCCTCGAATTCCTTCATGCATGTGATAGGAACTCCCTCAATCTACATCATCGATGTTTGTAGTTTTGATACCATGTTAAATTATCACATCTGTGATAATTACCTCATCCAGTGGCCAGTGCGAGCCACTGGTTTGCCTTCGAATGTAACAATCACAAGACCGAGTGTTGTAATAAGAAGAAGTAAAAGATGTGTGTGTAAATGGAGAAGATGGCAGATGAAGAGAGAAGAAGAAACTAGAAGGAGAAGTGGATATGAAGTCGAGAGAGAGAAGTGCAGATGTAGAATTTAAGAGAGAAAGAGAATTCTTATTCAATAGTAAAATGTATCTGGTTACAATGTATTTATAGACCCACTCCTCAATGTATCTAGACACTTTTATGTGTACCTATACCAATTACAATGTACCTAGATATTTTGTATCTATTAGAACTTATGGAGATATTTATTGTGTTAATCTCAAGCTCGTAATCCTATACAATTCTTTTATGGTGGTTCAGCATGTCTAGCATCATGATTTTTCACACAAATATACGTCAGTTTCGAGTTGCCTATTAATTAGTGGCACCATTCACACGAAAGTTGCTTAGGGTACCTGTAACTGCAATGCAATGTGTCCAACCGGCAGCGACTTTAACTATTGAAATTTCATCAGGAAGGGGAAAAGGTGTTAAACAGAACAGTGGGCCCAGGTTTGTCCCGTCCAGCGCAATGCAGTGGGGCCCACGCCCAATTGTATATTTGGTAAATATATTAGATTTAGGTTTGTACCTTAATTAGTAGTGTAATATTACCATAATTGTAAAGTTAGTCTCCTAATAGAATAAAAATTTAGAAGTAAAATAGGAAAAAGATTGTCCTATGTAACTTGTATATATATGTCATTCATCAATAAGAATAATCAAGAGATTTATTCTTTCATGATATCAAGAGTCTAGGTTCTCTTTACCTTGCTTCCGCTCCTCAAAATTGTCTTCTCTTTCTCGGATTTTTGCCAGACACTGCGACCCTCTCCTTCTCGGCTACTGCCCAAAGCCGCGACCCTCTCTTCTCCAAAGATCCTTTCTCACAAATTTCCTTCTCCGAATCTTCGTGTTTTATTCATCATGACTTATACAAATACTTTTCATCATGCCCTCACAGTTTCTAACATCAAGAGCGTTCTTCCTATCGTTCTTGACCTAGAGAACGTCCAATATGGGACGTGGGAGGAATTATTTAAGATTCATGCTTTGGCACATAAAGTCCTCCACCACATCATTCCTCCAACTCCTCCAAATGAGAGTGATAAGGCGTCTACTTCTACGACGGTTGTGCCCACTAAAGAAGTAGATCCAGAATTATGGGTCATGCTTGATGCCAAGGTCCTTAAGTGGATTTATGCCATTATCTCATTGGATCTTTTACAGACGATTATGGAACCCAACTCCACAGCTATGGCGGCGTGGAATCGATTGCGCGACATATTTTAAGATAACAGTCATTCTCGAATTTTTATCCTTGAGCATGAATTTTCACAGGTGGCTATGATAAATTTTCAAAACGTTTCTTCTTATTGCAAACGCCTCAAGGACTTGGCAGACCAACTCATCAATGTGGGTTCTCCTGTTTCTAATAGTCGTCTAGTTCTTCACAGGCCTGTCAGAGGCCTATACCGGTGTTGCTTCGGTTATTCGTCAGAGTAACCCTCTGCGAGGATTTTATCAAGCCTGTTCTATGCTTACTTTGGAAGAAGTCGGATTGGCTAAGAAAGTGGCGATTGGGGCCAACCCTGTCGTCATGATGACTACTTCCAATATTTCTCCTTCCAATCCAGCTAATGTGACCCAAAATCACAACAACGGGGTGGTAAGAAGGGCCAAAATCGGAAGAATAATGGCAAGAATCGTGGCGGCAACAACGGGGCCAACCGTCAGCAGCATCGGCGATTACGGAGCCCAGGGCCCCACAGGCGATGGCGGTAGATCGGCTCGGCCTTACTGGCGCGACGCCTCGATATCGGCGGTCTGGCGTCGCGGCCCAACTTCTTCCCAGGTCAAAATCCAGGTTTCAGATCAGCGTATGGGCAGCACCAGCAATCCAGTATACTTGGGCCTCGCCCCCATCAGGCCCACCATGTAGTGGGACCCACTCAGACCGACATTGAAGCAGCAATACACACGCTTGGCTTGACTCAACCGGACTCTAATTGGTACATGAACACCGACGCCACTACCCACATGACATCCGACCAAGGTATACTCTCGTCTTATTTCAATTTGAGCACTAATTGTGGTATTACTATTGGTAATGGCAATTCTATTCCAATAAAGGGTTATGAAAATAAACTTTGTCCCCTCCTCATCCACCACTTGTCCTGAAAAATACCTTTCATGCCCCAAAATTGATTAAAAATTTGATGTATGTCCGTAAATTCACCACTGATAATTGGGTCTCTATTAATATTGATCCGTTTGGGTTTTCTGTGAAGGATTTCAAGACGGAGAGTCATCTCATGAGGTGCAATAGTAGGGGTGATCTTTATCCAATCACACCGAGTCTTAGCATCTCGCGTCAAGCTATGTCATCCACTTTTGCAGCTCTTGCTCCTTCCTTGTGGCATGCTCGTCTAGGTCATTCAGGGTCGTCAATTTTATCTGTTTTAGATAAGAATAAGTTTATTTCTTGTAAGAGTACGCGTAGTACTCCAAATTGTCAATCTTGTTCTTTAGGAAAAATTATTAAGTTACAGTTTGTAGCTTTCGAATTCTCATACTTCAATGTCATTTGATATTATTCATAGCGATCTATGGACATCTTCCATTCTCAGTTCTATGGGTCATCGTTGTTATGTGTTATTTTTGGATGACTATTCTAAATTTTTATGGACCTTTCCAATTGTGAAAAAATCACAAGTTTTTTCCATCTTCACAAAATTTAGAGCTTTCATCAGAACTCAATTCGAACGGAAATAAAGAACAATCAATGTAATAGTGGTAAAGAGTATGACAATGGGAAATTTAGGGAATTTTGTGCACAAAATGGGAATTTTTTTCGTTTTTCTTGTCCTCATACGTCCTCACAAAATGGGAAAGCAGAACGAAAAATTTGTACCATCAATAACATTATTCGCACTTTATTGGTTCATTCTTCCGTACCTCCATTGTTTTGGCATCATGCGCTACAAATGGCTACCGATCTACTTAATATTCTTCCCTCTAAAGGTTTGACATATTTCTCCCCTCTTCAAATTTTATACAATAAGACTCCTTCTTATTCTCATCTAAGGATCTTCGGATGTTTATGTTATCCACTGTTTTCATCCACTACGATCAACAAACTTCAGGCACGGTCTACTCCTTGTGTGTTTTTGGGTTATCCGTCAAATCACCGTGGTTATAAATATTTTGATTTGTCTTCTAAACGAATCATCATTAGTCGTAATGTCCTGTTTGATGAGTCCCAATTTTCATTTTCTAAGGTAGAACAACATGTGTCTAGTTCTTATGATTTTTTGGATAATGCTATCTCCCCATATGTTCTCCGTCATTTTTCAGATTCTTCAGTAAAAACGTCGTCAGCGCCGCGGACCTTAGTTGAGACGCCGACACTGTTTCAAACCCGTCATTAGCGTCGCGGCCCTCTGGGGAAGCGCCGCGATGCCAAAACTTCAGAGAGCTCTGTAGTTCTTCTAGCGCCGCGGCCCTTCCCCCAGCGCCGAGACGCTTCCGACGGTAATTTCCAACACTTCAGAAAATTCCAAAAATTCACCCAGTCCAGCCTAAAGTCAAGGTCCAATCACTCGCAGTCAACGGAGTATTTTTAAACCAAAGAGACATTTTAATTTGAAATAATGTTCTTAAGTCACCCTTACCCCGTAATCTTGTGTCTGCCTTAAATGATCCTAATTGGAAAATTGTCATGACCGATGAATATAATGCTCTTATTGATAATAAGACGTGGGAGTTGGTGCCTCGTCCATCTAGTGTTAATATTATTCGGTCTATGTAGATTTTTGCTCATAAAGAAAATTCTGATGGTTCATTTGCAAGACATAAGACTCGTCTTGTAGGTGATGGTAAGACTCAGCAGGTTGGTGTGGACTGTGGTGAGACTTTTAGCCCAGTGGTCAAGCCGGCGACTATTCGTACTGTGCTCAGCTTGACTCTTTCAAAATCATGGCCCATTCATCAGCTAGATGTTAAGAATGCTTTCCTACATGGTGATCTTCATGAGACAGTGTATATGCATCAGCCCTTGGAGTTTAGGGATACTAGATATCCTAATCATGTTTATCTATTGAGGAAGTCCTTGTATGGGCTTAAACAGTCTCCACGGGCTTGGTATAAAAGGTTTGCTGATTATGTTTCGACTATGAGTTTCTCTCACAGCAGGTCTGATAATTCATTATTCATATATCGTCGAGGATCTTCCATGGCTTATATACTATTATATGTTGATGATATTATCTTGACTGCCTCTTCTGATGCTTTGCGCAAGTCTATTATGACAATGCTCAGTTCTGAGTTTGCCATGAAGGACTTGGGCCCATTGAGTTACTTTTTGGGGATTGATATAACTCGTCATGCAAGTGGATTATATCACAGAGGAAGTATGCAGCAGAGATCATTGAGAGGGCTGAGATGTCATCCTGTAAGTCCACTTCTACTCCAGTTAATACTAAACCCAAGTTGGGTGATGCAGTTGGCTCTTCCTATGAGGATCCAACCCGCTATCGTAGTCTTGCAGGCGCCCTTCAGTATCTGACGTTCACGCGACCTGATATTACATATGTCGTACAGCAGGTGTGTTTGTTTATGTATGATCCTAGAGTTGAACATATGAATGCGCTCAAACGCATTCTTAGGTACATTCAGGGAACACTTGAGTATGGTTTGCATTTGTATCCTTCGTCGACGTCTACACTGGTCTCCTATACAGATGCTGATTGGGGTGGTTGTCCTGACACCAGACGGTCTACTTCTGGCTATTGCATGTTTTTAGATAATAACTTGATCTCATGGTCTGCCAAGCGTCAATCCACGCTTTCACGTTCAAGTGTAGAGACCGAGTATAGAGGGGTAGCCAATGTGGTTTCTGAGTCATGTTGGTTACGAAATCTACTATTAGAGCTTCATTGTCCTATTGAGAAGGCTACATTAGTTTATTGTGATAATATAAGTGTTATCTACCTTTCTGGTAATCCAGTTTAGCACTAGCGTACTAAACATATAGAGATGAATATTCACTTTGTTCGAGAGAAGGTACCTAAAGGACAAGTACGCATCTGTCATGTCCCTTCGAGATATCAAATTGCAGACATCTTTACAAAGGGTCTTCCCTCGGTCCTTTTTGAAGATTTTAGAGACAGTCTCAGCGTACGAAGACCGCCCGCTATGATCATGGGGTGTTAAGCGAGCGATGGGCCTGAGTTTGTCTGGTCCAAAGAATGCAGTGGGGCCCACGTCACAATTGTATATTTGGTAAATATATTAGACTTAGGTTTGTACCTTAATTAGTAGTGTAATATTACCATAATTGTAAAGTTAGTCTCCTAATAGAATATAGATTTAGAAGTAGAATAGGAAAATAATTTTCCTATGTAACTTGTATATATATGTCATTCATCAATAAGAATAATCAAGGAATTTATTCTTTCAAAAGGCTCAGGAATTTCCTTCAAATGTAACAAATTGCAGGTAATTTTGACGTGTCCCATATAAGTGGTCATCAAGCTGAGTAAACAAAGTTAGTGAATTACCCCATGTTTCCCTGATGTCACATAGCATTGTCCTAAATCATCTGTTGAACCTGGAAGTTGGCGAAATGGTCGGGCCGACCCGACCCGCCCACCCCGAATTCCACACGACCCGTATAAAAAAAAAAAGCGGGACGGTATGGTCCCGCCGACCCGACCCGCTGAGCCCCGATCCCGCCGACCCGCCTGGCCCCGCCTTTTGCCAAAATAGTCGTTGTCTAACGACTATTTACGCTTTTGGCCGTTAGACAACGACCATGTTTGGCTTCCACCACTCCCCCAACCCCCCTACCCCTTTATATTTATTTTTAACCCCTAAGTTATTATATTTACACTTTAACCCAATTTTCCAACTATAAATACCTCATTTCCTCTTCTTATTATTTTCACAAATCTTTCTACTCTCTAATCTCTCAATCAATCAATCTCTATACAACATTGTCTACTACATATTCAATCTATTTATTAATTTGAGAATTGGGAGTGAAGTTGACAACTAGCTTGAGGATTATCTATCGAGCAAAGTTTCAATTTTCAACCTTCGACACACGTCGACTCTACGTCGGCGTTTGGTACATTCGTTCTCTCATTAAATTATTATTTTGTTTTTATTTCATTTAGCACATTTAATTTCATTATCTTTAAGTCTTTAACTATTTATTATCATAATTAAAATGAAAAGAACAAAAAGTCTTTTCGGCAAGGGTACTTCTTCTAGTAGGGCGGGTAACAAGGGCAAGGGTACTTCTTCTAGTATTCCAGCTATTCCTAGACAAGATGATTTTATAGATCCTGAACTGTTTCCTGAAATACCATATGATCTTGACACAAATGTTTATCCTCAAATTGAAGAAGATTTTAATTTAGATGACACTCTAGATGATTATACACCTACTAATGAAGATGATGATACACCCACTAGTGAAATTCCTCCTATCCCCTCTAGTATGAGACGAGGTCCGGCAAAACGACCATTAAAATCAGTTGTATGGAAATATTTTGACAGGGACGTACCGAATCAAGTAGCTATATGTAAAACTTGTAAAAATGTTTATTCTTTTAAAACTGGACAAGGTCATGGTGGGACGGGGGGTTTAGGAAGACACCTATTGCAAAAACACAAAGTCTTGCATGCCCAATACATTATTGAAAAAGATGGTGACGCGTCCTCTCAATCGGGACAAGGTTCACATATTGTCCCGACAAAGCATGTGGTCAAATTAACCCTATGACGGGGAGTCAGGCCCTAAATACGATAAACATAAAGATAGGAAACACTAGCAAAATTAGTTCTTTGTGGAGGGTTTGACTTTTCATTTCTGAATCGCTGGTTTTATTCATTATATTAGAGATATGTATAATCCTGCTTATAAAGGTTTTCCTAGATCAACGGTTAAGAGAGACGTGTTTAAATTTGCACACGAATATCAACAATATTTGCGTTATTCATTATATCATTTAAATTGCAAAGTCGCTCTAACTTCTGATATAGGTCGTAGTACTAACGACCATGATTATTTAACGGTAACCTGTCATTTGATATATTATAAATGGTCTATAAAAAAACATATTTTAGCATATAGATATATAGATAGTAGGCACACTGGTGATTTTATTTCAGAAAATATTTATTCAGTCTGCGATTATTACGGAATAACTGATAAAGTTATGAGTATTACATTAGATAATGCATCTTCTAACAATGCTGCTATTTGTATTTTAAAAGATATTTTAACTCCGTCTTTTTCAAAATATTTTCATATCAAATGTGCGTGCCATATTTATAACTTAATTGTAAAGGATGATCTTTCACTTTTTCAAGATATTCTTGAAAAAATACAATTTGCTATACACTTTATTTTTAAAAATAATAGAATTCAACAGAGAAAAGAATATAAAAAAACTTGTCACGATTGTGGACTATCTTACGTAAAAATTCAGAAGAAGTACCAACTAGGTGAAATTCTTTATATGACCAACTAGTTGTTGCTTATGACTATAGAAAACCTATCACTTTATTTTTTAACGCCCATAATCAAAATCCAAATGATATGATTGTGGATAATGATTGAGACAAAATTAAAGAACTTATTGTATTTCTAGAAAATTTTCAACGAGCAACAAAAGAATTTTCTACTTTATATTATCCTACTATTTCAACTATGTTGTTTTATATAGCTATAATATTTTTACTTCTTAAAGAATATATGGAAAAACCTGCTTATAAGACAGCTATTAAAAAAATGTTTATGAAATTAAAGAAATATTTTATTCTTATTTCCCCTATTTATATTATTGGTGCTGTATTAAACCCGACTATTAAAGTAGAGGGTTGTAAAAGTCTTATTGAAAATATTTATACATGTATGGACGTACTGCCACCTCCAACTCCCAAAAATTTAAATGTTGAGCCACCTATTGAACAAACGCTAGAAGAAGTGTTGAATAGCGTAGAAGATGAATGCAAAAAAGTATATCGGCATTACCAGCAAGAAAGTGCTAGTAACCAACCGACTTTCGTACCATCTTCTTCTTCAACACAGCCTAAAAAAAGACATGCTGTTTCTGGGGCTAGTATTGATTCTATTGAAAGCCTCATAAATAGAATTTGTGGTGGTAGCAGTGCTAACCAAATTAGCGAGTTCGATGTTTTTGTTTTGCATGGTAATTTACCTTACCAAGCAGTTATCAATGAAGAAGGAAAGGAAGACTTGCTGAAATATTAGATGCAGAATGAGAAGACATTTCCGACACTTTCAATGATGGCCCAAGATATTTTGAACATTGGCGCCATCAATCGCTCAAAGCGCTTTTTCTGCATGATTTCAAATAGAGAGCACATACACTCATTAGCCGAGACATCTGAGATGGCGGTACTATTCAGAGATTGGATACGATGAGCGGGCGAGGTGCGGTCAACCAGAGATTAACGAAGAAGAAGATGACAACTACAACGACATTTTATCTGAAGGCATGAGTAGCGACGTGGAACAATTTGACCAAGATATACCAATTCCAACCGAAGAACCACACGAAATTATAAAGAAACTAGAAAAAATATTGTCAAATTGGTAATTTATTTCATTGCAATTTTTTAATTTTTCTATGTCTTTTGCAATTTGTTTCAACAACAGTACACTACAATGTTGTAATTCTGAATCTTGTATATTTCAATGAAATAATTAATAATATAAGAGGCACAAAAACAGTCTTGAAATGTTTTTTTTTACACTCTTCTTGTCTTTGTTTAATTATTTAGTTTATACTTTATAAATATATTATATATATGAGTATAATTATAATACTATAATATTATAATAGTATAATATGAGTCTATGACTATATGTATATGTTAATGTTACTTTGTTAGTAATTTAGTATTTTTAATTTAGTGAAAAAAATTTTAAAAAAACTACAATTCGCCCCGACCGCCTAACGGACCGGACGGACACTGATCGTCCCGCTAGTCCCGGCCCGCTGCCCGCCAACCCGACCCCGCCTCTCCTCTCCACCCCGACTGGCCCCAATCCGCTAGTCCCGACTCCCTGGCCCGGCCCACTGGCCAATCCTAGTTGAACCCCATGTAATTAGCAGTTTAGTAATTGCAATTTAGGTAAGTTAAGTAGCACAAATATAATAAGATGGGAAACTGTAAAGATGATTATTTCAAATTCAGTTTAGGACTTAATACTACGTGCACAAAGAAGAATTTCGAAATTCTGCCAAGTAGTAACAACAACAACATAGTGTAATTCCAACAAGTGGGTGTGAAAAGGATAGAGTGTACGCACACTTACCCCTACATTGACAGGTCGGCAAGTTCTACCAAGTAGTAGTGTATCAGAAATTCACTGAAAAGAAAGTTTTGATATATTCTAAGTTGAAAACATCAGTTCCTATAAAGTATGGCTGGCCAAAGGGGCGGAGTGGTTGGGCGGCCTGGTCCTGGGTCGGCCATGGGGTATGGGCGAGTCGAGGTTTGGCGAAGTGGTCGGGCGGGTGGCCGCCACGCCTGCTCCTATATCAATGTGTCGATATTGGGGTCGAGGTGGGGTCGGGTCGGGGAGGGGTGGGTCATTTTTTTATTTGCCCTTAAATTAAATAAATATCACACAAACACAACAAGATAGTTTAATAAAAATATCTCAAGACTGTTTTTGTGCCTCTTATATTATTCGACAGAAGTATGCTTTTTTTTGTAATACAATTTCAACATTGCAACTTCGTGATATTGAAAGTTGCAAATAAATAACATAGTAAAATTATAATTAAAAGAATTACATTTTAAGAAACACGTTTTCTAGTTTCTTTATAATTTCTTGTGGTTCTTCGGTTGGAATTGATATTGTTTGGTCAAATTGGTCGACGTCACTTGCACATCCGTCAGAAAAGATTTCGTTGTAGTTGTAGTCTTCTTCTTCGTTGATCTCCTGGCCGTCGCACTCTCCTACGCTCCGCATTTAATGCGCTTCAATAGAATCAGAATCTCTAATGAGTCTCCTGCCAATAAATATATGTGCTCCTCTTTGAAATCTTCCCGCAGAAAATGCGCTTTCAGACGTTGTTGATGACGCTTGAATGTTCAACACATCTCGGGCCAACTTAGATAGTGTTGGAAAATTCTTCTCATTCTACCTCCAGTATTTTAGCAATTCTTCACGTCCCTCTTCATTTTCAATTGATTCGTACGGTACAACACCCTGCAAAACAAAAACATCAAACTCGCTAACTTGGTTAGAAATGGTACCACTAAACATTCTATGTCTGAGGCTTTCAGTACTAGCCGCAGGTATGTCGTTTTTGAGGTTGTGTTGAAGAAGAAGAAGAAGATGGCATGGAAGCCGTTTGGTTGATAGCACTTTTGTCACGATCCAACCCGGCGGGCCGCGACTAACGTCCTAATTGGACGTCATTACTGACCTGTCACTCTTAATCCATCTAATACAGAGATCTATAGAAATTTCGGCAGCACAACACTGTTTTTACAACATTTCCCTAAAATGGGCTAGCCGACAAGGCTGCCAAAACAACAACAAAACAACAGTCATAATAGGCTAGCCGACTAGGCTGCCACCAACCAACATCACGTGCACAAAGGAATAATCAAAATAAGCAAGCCGGCAAGGCTGCCACGACATAATAACATCAAAACCCAAAACAAGGTACAAACGCCCAACCCACAATCGCTTCATGCACTTAAGAGTGTAATATCGACATATGACGGATAGACCCCGTCGTGCCCAAAATATTCATAAGTCTGAAAGATAAAGTGCGTACCAAAATAGCCGCCCCGGAACAAAGGAGCTTCCAACCGTTGTATGTAAATCCTAGACGGAGGGTCACCTATTCAACACTGAACTGCGGGCATTTAACGCAGCCCCAGGAAAGGGGGTCGATGCGAAATAATGTCTCGAGTATGTAAAACATAAAATCAAAATCGAATAACAATCGTACAAGTAAAGCAGTCATCAAATTTCATAAAACTGAGAATTTTGTCTGAAAATCATATCATGTATGCTGAATCATAAATCATCATTTTCATGTCTGTATATAAAACTGTATAACATGTCTCGGCCCTCTATGGAGGGACTCGATGGAATCTGTATCTGCTGCAGAACGTGTCTCGGCCTCAAGGAGGGACTCGATGTAATCTGCGTATATATATAACATGTCTCGGCTTCTCAGTGAGGACTCGATGAATGATGCACGGTCGCGCACGACATGATCGGCGGGACTCAGTGGAGTGAAATAGTAACACTTAGCACGAGTAGATATCATGAGCAACTGTATGCAATTAAAATCATTATGCGACTCTCAATAAAATTATTACCATAAACTCTGTTACTGAAATCACAATCACTAGTAAACAATCATTTTTAAAACTGAACTGGTAGGAGTTAAGTACGTCCGCCGTATTTTCATAAAAATCATGCCAAAAGAAAGAATGAAAGGTCTCACATACCTCTTAGGCGCACTAATCAACTCGATATTAAGGTATGCCTCGTCTAGTACTTCAACCTATAATAAGGAATAACACGCTCGTCAATTTTGATTTTTTTAATGTAAGTTATATGAATAACTACTTCCTTATTTCTATAAAAATTTGGGCAGCATTTCCTTTGTTTATGTGCGTATCCACAATTTTCCAACAATACAAATCAGTCAACAATTCAACTCCAACCAACAATCCAATTCAGCCAACAATCCAACCAACCAATCAATAAGTCATTACTTAAGAGTATGACCATAATAGCCCATATACTTGGCACATACCATCTATACAACCTTTCTTCCCACCTTTATGGAATTTAATCCCAACAACAATTTAGGTGATTAAAGCACATATCTATCATATTCCACCAACTCTTAATTCATAATAAGAAAATAGTCCATTAAGGCAATCCACCAAGTCTAACAATTAGTAACAAGAGCTCAAGTCTTCTAGTATTCAATATATTACTTTTAACCTCTTTTAAGATATGTATTGACGATCATCACAACGTATTTATAATTTCATAACTTATATTATAATCTAACAAGAACGACCTTTAAATCGGGACAATCATGCTCAACAATTTCATAAAAGTTGGCCCTAACATGTTACAATTCTCTAATTCTTTTTCTTACTTCTTAATCCAACTTCTCTATCAACAATTCCATATCACAAGTGCATTAACACTAATCTTTCCTTCCAATTCCCAACATGCAATTATCGATCATAACCCAATACTTCAACTACAACAACATGCAACTTCAATTATAGCATAGATTGAAGAATTTTCATACCTTAATTAAATCCCCAAAACAGTCCCGATTTTTAGGCACTGCTTCGTCAGCTGAACTTGTAACGTCCATAACTCTCTACTCCGATGTCTTATCGACGAGTGGTTTGTTTCTTTGGAAACTATACTCGACGAATTTCATTTTAGGCTTTTGAAACACCCAAAAACTCCTAATATACGAGGAGATATCTCCCTACAAAGTTGACTAAAATTCTGCCCCAAAATCCCGATTTTCGTCCCAACTTCCATCAAATTCTTGTCCAATTATTCACTTCTTCAACTCCAATCCAACATGCAAGCATTCTACAATGTTAGACCAACATCCTTACATGTTTTTCTTCTAAAAAAACTTGTTCGAAACTTGACGAAAAATTGCTCAACTTTCGGTCCAGGCAGTCCCGATTTGGGCACTGTTTTGGTTCCAATTTTCGCCTCTAATTTGTGGTGAAAACGTAGCCTACGAAGAGGAGAAATAAAAGAAGAAAACCTTGAACTATGTTAGGCAATGGGGTTGGGATTCTCGGCTGGTCTAGAGAAGGAGAAGGGAGAATTTTTTCTTTCTTTGTGTTCTTGGAAGTTTGAACAAATGAGGGTCTTTTAGGCTACTAAAGAAAAAAAAAACTGATTTGGGGTATTTACACTTTTGTCCCCAAGTTCCCCAATTGATAAATCTTGAATCCATTTAATTTAAATCTTAACTCCCGCATCCTTTAATTCCCGAAAATTCCAATACGCCTCGTATTCTCGTTATCGTAACTTATATACATATACTACTATTATTAAGGAAATTTTCGACGTCACGCTCGTCGTTGCCAAAATTATTCCGTATTAACATGTAAGAATATACTTAATTTCCAAAATTTGAATCTTTATTCTTAATGACGTTCTTAATTATCGTCTTAAAACCACGAGGTGTAACAACTTTCTTGTTGGTAATGGGTATATACTTTTTTTACATTCATCTTGTATGCTAGACAACACTTCTTCTCTAGTTTTTCAATAGGTGGTGGGTCATTTGGATTTTTGGGAGATGGAGGTGGAATTTATCTATGCAATCATAAATAGTTTCAATAGATGTTTTACAACCGTCTATTTTAATAGATGGATTTAATACAACACTAATAATATAAATTGGGGGAATAAGAATATAATATTTTTTCATTTTTAGAAACATTTTTAATAGGTGTCTTATAAGCTGGTTTTTCCATATATTCACTAAGTAATATAAATATTAGAGCTATATAAAATAACATTGATGAAATAGTAGGATAATAAATGCCGAAAAATTCTTTAATAGCTAGATAAAATTTCTCTAAAAATGTATTTAGTTCTAAAATTGTATCCCAATCGGAATAAATAACCATATCAGTAAGAGTTCAATTACGGGCGTTAAAAAATTGGGTTACATGTCTTCTATACTTATAAGCAACACGCAGTTGGTTGTATAAAGAATTTCATCTAGTGCATACTTCTTCGGAAATTTTCTGTAAGGTAGTTGGCAATCGTGACAAGTTTTTTTATATTCTTTTATTCTTTGTATTCTATTACTTTTTAAAATAAAGTTTATAGCAAATTGTATTTTTCCAAGAATGTCTTTAAAAAGTGATAGACCATCCTTTACAACTAAGTTATAAATATGGCATACACATTTTATAAGAAAATGATCTGGAAAAGATGGAGTTAAAACATTTTTTAATAATCTAACAACAGTAACATTAGAAGAAGTGTTATCTAATGTAAGAGTCATGATTTTATCAGTTATGTCATAATAATCGCAAACTGAAAAAATATTTTCTGAAATAAAAAGACCAGTGTGCCTACTATCAATATATCTATATGCTAAAATACATTTTTGCATAGAAATTTTATAGTCTATCCAATGACATGTTACAGTTAAATAATCATGGTCGTTAGTACTATGACCTACGTGCATTGTAGAACCTGTTTCCATCCACCAATTGGTTGAATTTGTAACCAAATTTGCTTGAGCAGCCACAACCCCAATGAATTGGTTTTTAGTTTCAGCCCGGTTGGATTGATTGACATTACTCGAACCTCTAACACCACCACCTTGACTCTTGCGAAGGCGACAATATTTTGCTTTGTGCCCAGGTTTGCCACATACCCAATAGAGTCCTGGTTGTGGTTTCTTGAATGCATTGATCCTTTGTGGGGCGAGTGCATTCCTCTCGGTTGCAAAAGATGGCTCGACACCAACAAATTTGCCCTTGCCTTTCTGAAACTTGGCCTTGGAGGCATTGCCTTCAACCATGTTGGCATTAGGCTCCAATGAAACAACATCTGCCTTTTCATTCTTCCGGTTATCCTCTTCAACTCGAATTTTCAGAATCAATTGCTCAAAACTCATTTCTTCGGTTAGATGCTTAAGATAAACTTTAAAATCCTTCCATGAATGAGGTAATTTCTCAATAATAGCACCAACAAGGAAATTCGGGTTAAGGCCCATACCTTCAACCTCTAGTTCATGAACAATGACTTGGAGTTTCTCTACTTGCTTGACAACAGCCTTGGCATCACTCATCTTAAAGTTCAGGAACTTGCCGATGACGAACTTCTTGGAACAAGCAACCTCAGTCTTGTACTTGTTCTCCAGTGACTGCCACAACTCCTTCGCCATTCTGAACGTGGAGTAGATGTCATAGAGAGAATCATCCAAGGCATTGAGGATATAATTTCTGCAAAGAAACTCATGACTTTCCCAAGTTTGAATGTCTTTCAGCCTTCTCCGCATCAGTCGGAGCATTCTCCCCTTCTCCTTCTGGCAGTGACTAGGGGTGTACAAAACAGGACCGGACCGGAAAACCGGACCAGAACCGGACCGGAATGGACCGGACCGGACCAGACTTGTAGATTCCGGTCCCCGATCCTTCAAAATGAAGGATTCTGGTTTTCCGGTCCGGTCCGGGTAAAAACCGAAATTTTCCGGTCCGGACCTGAATGGATCGGAATCCAGCCCAATTTTTTTTTAAATTTTAATAATTCTCTCCTAATTTATTTCAGCCCAATCCAGCCCAAAGGCCTTAAGCCCTTAACCGGTTGCCCTCCTAAATTCCTAATTGTTTCTTTACAAAGTACACAAACCGTCAAACCCTCCCCTGCACTGTCTTCTCTTCAGTCTTCATTTCTTCATTTCTTCACTGTCTTCTCTTCAGTCTTCACATCGCGATTTCCATTACCAGTCTGCCAAGAACCCATTTCCAGTCTGCCATTAATCCTCCACAACCTCCCCTGCACATCTTGACATCTCATCTCGCCCGTCGACCATACCACCGCCTCTTTGTGTCACTCGCGCCGGATCGCGCTTTCTCTTCTGCGTCACTCGCGATCGACCATACAACTCTGGTATTTGTTGCCACAACGAACTCTTATTCTTGTAATGTAAGAAGCTTAATTATTTTACTCTATTTTGTGTGATTTGATGTTATTAATTAATGTAGTCTGTTATCTGTAGACATGCTGCAAGTGTAGCCTTGATATTTATTTTTGTCGAATATGAATGCAGTGTATTTTCGTCGAATCTGAATACAGTGTATTTTTGTCGAATCTGAAATTCTGAATATGTAATAGTCCTTTGTTGGTATGTCTTTGATCTATTTCCTAGTGGTGGAACATCTTAAACTTATGGCTCAATATATGACGTAAAACATAATGCTCTAATCCTTTTTCTTACTTCCTGAGATGCAAACCTGGTTTTAACGCAAGAGGAAATACAATCTCCTACATCAATACCTGGTCTGTCAGTTTGTAGGTGATGCAGTCCTATTTTCTAGTGGTGGAACATCTTAAACTTGTGGCTCAGTATGTATATGACAGTAATAGAAAGCTCTAATCCTTTGTCGAATCTGAATGCAGTGTTTATTTGGCTATTGAAATGGATAATTTGATCCTCACATCACATATATTGTTCATGTTTATTGTAGATGGAAAGCTCTCAATCCAAAAGGGAATCTAGCTATTCTTCGGAAACTATACAAACACTATCGGAAGCGGAGATTGAGCAATTGCGCAAGTCCTTACCTCCGGATAAGAAGTTAAAGAGGGAAGATTATATCAGTTTAGAACAAAAACTAAGAGGAAAGCCGCTTATTGGGACTATTACATCGACTACATTGAGGATGGGAAACTACGAGCTGAATGTAAGTTCTGTGATAAAACTTTTGCTGCTGATTCAAATGTTAATGGTGCAAAAAATGTTAAAAATCATTCAGAAAAATGTCTTGGTGTTCCTGCAAATAAAGATAAAGGTAAAAAAAAACAATCTGAATTATCTTTTGAGAAAGAAACTGATATTGGGACTGGGAAATTGAAGTATGAGATTGTTAACTTAAAAGATGTGAGGGAAGCTCTAGTTCATATGATCATTGTTGATGAGTTTCCATTTAAACATGTGGAAAAACCTGGCTTTAAAAACTTAATGCAAGTTGCATGCCCTAGTTTTATCATTCCATCTCGTGTTACCATTGCTCGTGATTGTTTGCAACTTTTTTATAGCGAAAAAGAAAAGTTGAAAGAGATGTTTAAGAGTTGTCAAAGAATTTCTGTGACCACTGATACTTGGACATCAATTCAAAGGATTAACTATGTTGACACCCAATTTTGACCCTCCCGTCCAGTCATTAGCTATAAAATTAGACTAATTTTGTAAAATAATTTTTATGATTTTTTATAATAAAATGCAGCGATAAAATATTAATACATGCATAAATAAATTATTTAATAATGGCATCGCGTCTTACGTAGAGTTTTAAGCATTTAGAGTCTCGCGCCCGCATTAATTAACTTAAAGCTTTAAACGATTCTTAAATATCATACTCGCATTTAGCATTTAAATAATTTAATCTAAACTCAATTCAATTTTAATTTAACTTCGCAATAATGCAATAATAAGATTTTAATAGCGCCGCATTCTAGAGCATTAAGCATTAATTAAATAACACACCCGCATTTATTTTATAATAATTAGATAATTTAATCACAATTAATTAATTACTTTGTCACTAATTAAAAGCCTAAAACTATTAATTAAATAGCACATTAAACTAACTAACTCCTAAAATTGATACCCAATACCTAATTAATACTCAGCCCACCTTTTAATTTTGCCCAGCCCAAACCCGCACCCGCGTAGCCCAATACCCGGCCCACGCCCTTACCCCTTAACATTCATGCAGCCCAATGACTCAAAGATTCTTTCCCTTTCACTTCGTCGACAACACTTGATCGTCTCTCCCACAAAAACATAACCAGAACCCTAAATGCGATTGCGCCGTCGCCGTGATTCTCGCCTGAGAATCCGGCGACCTTTCCCTCACCTTCCTTACCCATACTAACCTAGCCAACGATTTCTTACCATAAACCAGCTCCCAATTATCAACCGAATCTACCCAAATCTCGTCAAGAAATCACACGAATCAACACCCCGAGTAGCCCAATCTCAGCCTTTATTTACCTACCAATTTTAGAACCTAGAGTTAGGCTATATAAGAAGCACATGCAATAAGCAGCAAAGGCAGGGGAAAAAGCCAGAGAGTTACAGTGAAAGAGCAGTCGAAGATAGGGCAGAAAGAGGGGCAACCACATAGCAATTTAGGGCAGAATAGGGAATAGAGCATAGATAGAGCTGAGAATCGATTAAGGGCAGTGAGATAGCAATCGTTTCACCCTTAGCAATAGTTAGAAACCACATAGCAATTTAGAGCAGAAATTAAGAGCGGAATCAGTCGAACATAGGAAGGCAGAGCACATTCGGGGACAGAGAAGAGAGCTCAGTCGGGGAAGATATCGAACCCTTAGCAGCAGTCGACAACTCAGGAGAATAGGTAGTTCGAATCCCCCTTAGTTCAATTCCAACCAAAAATCAGCAAACAAACCTCGCTTTTCTATTCGCATCGCAAATCCGAAACCCGTCGAGTGGACCGGCGACTTGATACGCTGCCCCGGGTCGCTGTCCGGAGAAGGTAAACCCAACTCCTTTCCGATTCTAGTTTATTTCTGTGATTTATGTGCTTTTACGTATTTTTTGTTGTTTAGTCATGTTTAGCCTTAAAATTGATTACATGGTGTCTTGCGCTTACTGTTAACATTTTGCTACACCTAGGAATGCATGTTGGCAGGAAAATCGCATAACTTAGTCAGAAGATGAACTCGAATGCTTTCTTGTATCATAATGCTATCTGGTAATCCTAATTGAATGTGTTATGCAACATTGCACAGTAGGGGGTATGTGCAGGCTCAGATTATATCTTACAGATTCAGTATGTTACTAACTGATTTATGTTTGGAAAGATCAGAATTCTGTTAAGATTAAATCTTTCCTGATGTTAGAAATAACTGTTGGTGGCTTGTTTGGTTTAACAAAATGGACTGTGTGTAGTGTGGTTGCTATAGGTTTGTAGATGATCCTGGTTAGCAAAATGTGATGTCGGCGATTTATTAACTCTTATTCGGATTGTATACCAGCCTAATAAGTACTAGTTTTTACTGTCAATGTGCCTACTTGCTTCGAGATTAGTTAGAAAGGAATATACCTCTTAGCTGTTTGTTTGTATACTGAATGTGTCTCAATGCTCCTTGACATGGACTCATTTGCATGCTTGTTGATTATTTTGTATAACTAGGTGCTTGCTAGACCAGTTTTCCAGGTAGCCTTAAGGTCTAAAAATGTCCATATTCTGTTTGAAATCAGTACTGAACATCGTCGTATACAATTAATGGATACTGGGGTTAGTTATGTACCTAAGACCTATCACACCTATACATCCTAATGCATCGTTCATATCCTGTGTGGACTTTTTTTTATGCTGGGCCACTTAAAGTAGTGTGTGTTATTGGCAAGATAATATACATCCCTAATTTGCTCCTTTGTCCCCTGCTGCGAGAATATGAGTATCGGGTCTAGCACATTGTCTATTTTCTTCTTTGTTTTGCCTGCCCACATGCAGCCTGCCTTGGGCCATTTTAATGCTAAATGACTACTGGATGTTTAGTTACGTCGCCTCGCCTCGCCATCGCCTGCATACACCCTGTTTTCCTATTATCTTCCCTCTCCTCTGTTTGTTACTGTGTACTGCCCTGCTTGTTTACTTGAGGAATGGGCTTCAAGAAGAGGGAATCACCAAAGCCTGTTTACTTGTCTTCACTGCTGGGTGTTGTATATGATATTAGAAGCTTATGCATCTTGTCTGCACTGCCCATCCCTATTTCTTTTACCATCTGTTGGCTGCTTATAACATCTTATATTGTCACATGTTGGTCTTTATGCGCATACTTGCTCAAATGCAAACTATGTGTCAAGTGCTTGTTGGTTGTTTAATTCTTTGGGCATATACTAATCCTTATCTTTTCTTATATTTTACATGAAACGCACCGGAGCAAAATGAAGAGTCTCACGGCGAGACTCATCACGAGTTACTTCAAATGACAACCCGCGTCTATGTGCACCCGCGTTTGCATTCCCGCTTCAGAAATTCCTAAGACAAAATAGGATAAGACGATGTCGCCACACATCTTGGAAGCCGCGATCATATCCACCCTTTATATTATTTGTTTGAAATTTGTTGCCTAATTATTTAACTTTGTAATTAATAGGTTGTCTAGAACAATTAGCCCGTTGGAATAAATAAATTAGGTGGAAGGTAATTTAAACTTAGAAACGCATTCTTCTTTATTTGTCTTTTAGGACTATTAGGCATGTTTAAAATCTGCAAAAAATAATTTAAAATGATTTAACTCGCGTCATAAAACCAACATTTTGTTTATTAAAATCCACAACCGATTTCTTCCTAAACTCTCAAGAATCGTCTTTAAGCACCTCTTATATAATATTGTACGCAGGTTAAGCAAGATTACTTTAGCTAGCAGTATACATAACTAGTCCGTAAATAACCTTTGCATGAGCATATAATTAGTCCATAAAGCACCTCCCTAGCATTCTTTAGCATTTCTAGCCCTCTTAACATTTTAATCACCCTTTAATATTTAGCACCCCTTTACTTTTAAAATTACTTTAACATTTTAGTACTTTTAGCACTTTAAATATTCTAGCAATCCTTTAAGCATCTTTAAATATCACCTTTGGCACATTTTGTCCTTAACATTTTAGCGCCTCCTAGCATTCTTTTGTGTTTTAAGCATATTAGCATTACTTTCAGCACTTTAGCATTTAGCACTTTTAAGCGCCTCTTAGCACCTTTAGCACCCTTCTAGCATTTAAATCCTTTTAGCAACCTTTAGTATTTTAAGCACTTTTAAACATTTAGCATTTGGCTATTTTATTTATTTATAACAATGTTTTGCCCTGTTTTTACTTAAAGCACCTTTAAAACATTTTAACATGTTTAGCATTTATTAAGCAGAAGGAGCTTTTATTTTTGCATTTTTTAAACATAATAATTACCCTAGGTTTGGCAGGACAACCGCAAGTTAGCGGATCTTAGAGGGTGCCTAACCCCTTCCCTCTAGATTAATAAAGAACCCTTGCCCGGAATCTCATTAAGTTAGCAGACCATTAAAATGGAGTTAATGTTTTACTTCAAACTAGTTAAACATTTAGGTGTCCTAATTCACCCAATTAATTAGGTGACGACTCATGAACCCTTAGCATTCTAGCAACCCTTTAGCATTTTAGCACCCTTTTAAACTTTAGCATCTTTTGCAATTTTAGCATCCTTTTAGCATTTTTTAAAACCTTTAAGCCTCTTAAGCACATTTTAGCATTTTATTATTTATTTTCTAACATTTGCATTTTTGAGCAGGGTTCGCTATTATTTTAGAATGCCGCGGCCGAAAAAGGGCGTGACAGAGATGGCGACTCCGCTGGGGATTTTAGGTTCTTAACCACAACAGACCTAGGGCTATTATTTGGCAATTATTTTGCATTTAATTTTTTGTGTATTGTATTTTGTTTATTTTTTTTGCTACTTGCTTTACCGCTTTCCCTAAACTGACATTCCGCTCATATTTCTTCCACTCTGGAAAATTCACACAATCACACACTCACGCGCTGGTGTGCTCCGCGCACCCGCAAATTTCTTTCAAAAAATATCCAAATTTTAGGAGAGTTGGCGCTGCGGAGTTAGATCGGTTCGTCGATCGGTAGCGTAGCCTTCACTCGAGTTGTCCGCTCGGGAACCTTGCGTCCAGAAAAGCCAAATCTTAGAAACTTAAGATAGAGCTATACCACCCTTTATTTTAGGGCATGCATGCATTTACCTTAGGTGGGTTGGTCCTTGGCATCGACACCACAATTAGGAAGACACCAAACTTGTCGACGGGTTTCTCAACCCAAACGACCAACCAGCATATTATGTGTAGCGTGGCAATGACAGACAAATCCAAACCCAATCATGACATGCTAAAATTGGGAAAAGTGCACCGTCATTTGGTCGCCATTTCCAACAAAGGCATTATAGTTGGACGACTTGGACAAATCTATCATGGCCTCGCATATGTGACGTTTAGGCTTACCTCTGGCATAAAGAGGTCCCCCTGCATGTTAGGAAACGTTTGAATATGCTATGTGCAATATATCTGCTACATACCTGCAAATTATGTGCTTTATGCTAACACCGTTTGTTGCATTTTTAGAAAGATTTATCATCTCCCCAAAAGGTCGATTTGTATTTGACTAAGCAATGACAGAGCAGCAATATTTCGCAAGATCAAAGGCACGACCCAACGACATGACCGATTCGAGGGCATTTGAGCGGAACGAGGCGAAACCTGTCTTGGTTCCTATAGGTAAAGCAGGGGTCTCAGAAAAGAAAAGCAACATAGATCCGATCGAGCAGCTCGCCCAGCTACCACAGCAAATGACAACCATGCAGGCCGAAATCAGAAGGCCCAGAAACATAACATACAAGCAACTACATCGAGAGCCATTTTAGGCCAGACACCCTTTTCAAAACTGGGACAATGTAGGAAACCAGACAGGGGCTGCAAGTCCAAACAGACCAGGCACGCAGATGTCAAGGGACAAGGCGGCGAAGTCAAATACAAATCGACCCCCCCCAAAACTCACAAATTTTCTTTGAGCGCAGGTCTTTTCATATTAACAGAAGCAGAAAGTGCAACAGCCGAAGCAGAAAATGCGGCAAAAAGTTTCTCCATATTAACAGAAGCGGAAAGTGCAACAGCCGAAGCAGAAAATACGGCAAAAAGTTTCTCCGTATTAGCAGAAGCGACAAAGCGGCAAAGCGGTGACAACAATCCAAAGTCGCAGCAAAAGCGTGGCGAAAGGGCATCAACAATCGGCGGTCAAAGTTCAAAGTTCCGCAACAAAACCTAGCGCGCATCGGCTTCGGGCATAAAGTCAAATTGGCAACCCACGCATCGCACCCAACAAAGGCATCATGACAATCGTCGATCGCGGCGTTCAACATTACTGTGCAGGCAACATCTCGGATTCGCCGGACATGTCGGGGATGACATCTCTACCCATAAATTGCACTTCACATATTTATCATTCTGTTTAGCAGTATACACTAACGTTTTTCTCAAGCTTAGCTTGCAGGAGCATTTATTCTATAGGAGCAGCAGCAACACGTCCAGACAACGACGTGATCAGCAAGTCCACGCAACGACGCCAGCAGCAATACGTCCATACAACGACGTGATCAGCAAGTCCACGCAACGACGCCAAAGAATACGTCCGCATAACGACGGCGTTATCGACAACAAGTCTCACGCGGCGCCCGGCCGGCGTCCGAACGCGGCGTTATCGGCCACGCGACAAGTCTACGCGGCGCCCGGAACACGTCCAGCAACGGCGTTATCGATGCAGCAAGTCTACGAATGACGCCCGGAACATCGCCCGTCGAACGCGGCGTTATCGACGCGGCAAGTCTACGCGACGCCCGGCAATACGTCCATACAAAGACGTGATCAGCAAGTCCACACAACGACGCCCGGAAGAATACGTCCGCATAACGGCGTTATCGGCCGCAGAAGTCTACGCAACGGCGCCCGGCGGGCGTCGAACGACGGCGTTATCGGCCAAAGCAAGTCTACAGCAGCGCCCGGCGGCGACACGTCGAACGCGGCGTTATCGGCCGCAGCAAGTCACGCAGCGACGCCCGGCGGAACACGTCCAGTAACGGCGGCGTTATCGGCGCGGCAAGTCTACGCAGCGCCCGGCGGCAACACGTCCAGCGGCGGCGTTATCGGCCGCGGCAAGTCTGCGAAGCGACACCATCGTGCGTCTGCGTGCACGCCCGGCGGCGGCATGTCCAGCAACGACGTTATCGGCGACATTAAATCCAGCAGCGCCATCATCAAATATCACATCTACGCAGGGCGATTGCTCGTTCTCAAAATTGCATTTTTCTCATTCATGCTTTATTATTCTCTTAGCGATTATGCACTAACTCTTTCTTGAGCTTTAGTATACGAGGACGATTGCGGCAAAGACAACATATCCGCGTTCACAATCGCGCTGCGTGCGTGCAAGGGCGAAAATCACGGCATTCACAACATCGCGTCAACACAAGCGGCATCACATTTTTGCGGGATCACGATTACATTGTTTTAAAATTATGCATCATCATTTTGCCTTATGATTATGCACTAACCGTTTGTTCAAGTCTTAGCATGCGAGGCGAGAGCACAACGTGGATTTTCTCTACTGGCGGGGCAATTTGTTGGGCCAACCTTCCCAACGATTGGCGGCGGCCTCAGCGTCGGTCCACTCGCTCACATCACCGTAGAACCCAAGACGCAAGCCATGCGGTACACTCGTGTTCAAGCCGATTATATTCTTTTACTTTTACACCAGCCCGATGTCATCATAACTTCGACCGGGGCGGCTTTAAGTCGCGTTAAGCGCCTTGGTGTTTTGACCACGGTAACGGTGTCGTCATAACTTCGACAGGGCGACTCAGTCGCGTTAGCATAGCCCGCCCGTGTTTCGACCATGGTAGCCCGGTGTCGCCATAACTCGACCGAGGCGATTTTGATTTTTCGTCGGCGCTTGTCTACCGCCCAACATTTTTGCAATCGAAGATCGAGACAAAATTGGCATGAGTCAACGTCTTTGTCAGAAGATTCTTCCATCATCTCCATACAAAGAGGACATTGTTGACACGATTTTGACCTCGTCCGATCATTAGCTATAAAATTAGACTAATTTTGTAAAATAATTTTTATGATTTTTTATAATAAAATGCAGCGATAAAATATTAATACATGCATAAATAAATTATTTAATAATGGCATCGCGTCTTACGTAGAGTTTTAAGCATTTAGAGTCTCGCGCCCGCATTAATTAACTTAAAGCTTTAAACGATTCTTAAATATCATACTCGCATTTAGCATTTAAATAATTTAATCTAAACTCAATTCAATTTTAATTTAACCCATAATAATGCAATAATAAGATTTTAATAGCGCGCGTTCTAGAGCATTAAGCATTAATTAAATAACACACCGCATTTATTTTATAATAATTAGATAATTTAATCACAATTAATTAATTACTTTGTCACTAATTAAAAGCCTAAAACTATTAATTAAATAGCACATTAAACTAACTAACTCCAAAATTGATACGATACCTAATTAATACTCAGCGCTTTTAATTTTGCCCACCCAGCGCGCGTAGTGATACGGCCACGCCTTACCGTAACATTCATGCGGCCCAACACCTCGGCGTTCTTTCCCTTTCACGTCGACAACAACGATCGTCTCTCCACAAAAACATAACCCAGACCACTAAATCACGGTTCTGCGCGCCGTCGTAGTGATTCTCGCTGAGAATCGGCGACCTTTCCTCACCTTCCTTACCCATACTAACCTAGCCAACGATTTCTTACCATAAACCGGCTCCCGATTATCAACCGAATCTACCCAAATCTCGTCAAGAAATCACGAATCAACACCGAGTAGCGATCTCGGCCTTTGTTACCGACCAATTTGAGAACCTAGAGTTAGGCTATATAAGAAGCACATGCAATAAGCAGCAAAGGCAGGGGAAAAAGCCAGAGAATTACAGTGAAAGAGCAGTCGAAGATAGGGCAGAAAGAGGGGCAACCACATAGCAATTTAGGGCAGAATAGGGAATAGAGCATAGATAGAGCTGAGAATCGATTAAGGGCAGTGAGATAGCAATCGTTTCACCCTTAGCAATAGTTAGAAACCACATAGCAATTTAGAGCAGAAATTAAGCGGAATCAGTCGAACATAGGAAGGCAGAGCACATTCGGGGACAGAGAAGAGAGCTCAGTCGGGGAAGATATCGAACCCTTAGCAGCAGTCGACAACTCAGGAGAATAGGTAGTTCGAATCCCCCTTAGTTCAATTCCAACCAAAAATCAGCAAACAAACCTCGCTTTTCTATTCGCATCGCAAATCCGAAACCCGTCGAGTGGACCGGCGACTTGATACGCTGCCCCGGGTCGCTGTCCGGAGAAGGTAAACCCAACTCCTTTCCGATTCTAGTTTATTTCTGTGATTTATGTGCTTTTACGTATTTTTTGTTGTTTAGTCATGTTTAGCCTTAAAATTGATTACATGGTGTCTTGCGCTTACTGTTAACATTTTGCTACACCTAGGAATGCATGTTGGCAGGAAAATCGCATAACTTAGTCAGAAGATGAACTCGAATGCTTTCTTGTATCATAATGCTATCTGGTAATCCTAATTGAATGTGTTATGCAACATTGCACAGTAGGGGGTATGTGCAGGCTCAGATTATATCTTACAGATTCAGTATGTTACTAACTGATTTATGTTTGGAAAGATCAGAATTCTGTTAAGATTAAATCTTTCCTGATGTTAGAAATAACTGTTGGTGGCTTGTTTGGTTTAACAAAATGGACTGTGTGTAGTGTGGTTGCTATAGGTTTGTAGATGATCCTGGTTAGCAAAATGTGATGTCGGCGATTTATTAACTCTTATTCGGATTGTATACCAGCCTAATAAGTACTAGTTTTCTTGTCGATGTACTCATGCTTGAGATTAGTTAGAAAGGAATATACCTCTTAGCTGTTTGTTTGTATACTGAATGTGTCTCAATGCTCCTTGACATGGACTCATTTGCATGCTTGTTGATTATTTTGTATAACTAGGTGCTTGCTAGACCAGTTTTCCAGGTAGCCTTAAGGTCTAAAAATGTCCATATTCTGTTTTAAATCAGTACTGAACATCGTCGTATACAGTTAATGGATATTGGGGTTAGTTATGTACCTAAGACCTATCATACCTATACATCATAATGCATCGTTCATATCCTGTGGGGACTCTTTTTTTTTTCTTTATGCTGGGCCACTTAAAGTAGTGTGTGTTATTGGCAAGATAATATACATCCCTAATTTGCTCCTTTGTCCCCTGCTGCGAGAATATGAGTATCGGGTCTAGCACATTGTCTATTTTCTTCTTTGTTTTGCACCTTGCATCACGACTGCCTTGAGCCATTTAATGCTAAATGACTCTTTGGATGTTTAGTTCTGCTCGCCTCTGCCTCGCCTCACGCCTGCATACACCCTGTTTTCCTATTATCTTCCCTCTCCTCTGTTTGTTACTGTGTACTGCCCTGCTTGTTTACTTGAGGAATGGGCTTCAAGAGGAGGGAATCACCAAAGCCTGTTTACTTGTCTTCACTGCTGGGTGTTGTATATGATATTAGAAGCTTATGCATCTTGTCTGCGTGCTTCATCCCTATTTCTTTTACCATCTGTTGCTTATAACATCTTATATTGTCACGTGTTGGTCTTTATCATACTTGCTCAAATGCAAACTATGTGTCAAGTCTTGTTGGTTGTTTAATTCTTTGGGCATATACTAATCCTTATCTTTTCTTATATTTTACATGAAAGCATATAGGAGCAAAATGAAGAGTCTCACGTGAGACTCATCACGAGTTACTTCAAATGACAACCCGTCTATGTGCGCGTTTGCATTCCCGCTTGAAATTCCTAAGACAAAATAGGATAAGACGATGTCGCCACACATCTTAGAAGCGCGATCATATCCACCCTTTATATTATTTGTTTGAAATTTGTTGCCTAATTATTTAACTTTGTAATTAATAGGTTATGCAGAACAATTAGCCCGTTGGAATAAATAAATTAGGTGGAAGGTAATTTAAACTTAGAAACGCATTCTTCTTTATTTGTCTTTTAGGACTATTAGGCATGTTTAAAATCTGCAAAAAATAATTTAAAATGATTTAACTCGCGTCATAAAACCAACATTTTGTTTATTAAAATCCACAACCGATTTCTTCCTAAACTCTCAAGAATCGTCTTTAAGCACCTCTTATATAATATTATGCGAGTTAAGCAAGATTACTTTAGCTAGCGATATCATAACTAGTCAGTAAATAACCTTTGCATGAGCATATAATTAGTCCATAAAGCACCTCCCTAGCATTCTTTAGCATTTCTAGCCCTCTTAACATTTTAATCACCCTTTAATATTTAGCACCCCTTTACTTTTAAAATTACTTTAACATTTTAGTACTTTTAGCACTTTAAATATTCTAGCAATCCTTTAAGCATCTTTAAATATCACCTTTGGCACATTTTGTCCTTAACATTTTAGCGCCTCCTAGCATTCTTTTGTGTTTTAAGCATATTAGCATTACTTTCAGCACTTTAGCATTTAGCACTTTTAAGCGCCTCTTAGCACCTTTAGCACCCTTCTAGCATTTAAATCCTTTTAGCAACCTTTAGTATTTTAAGCACTTTTAAACATTTAGCATTTGGCTATTTTATTTATTTATAACAATGTTTTGCCCTGTTTTTACTTAAAGCACCTTTAAAACATTTTAACATGTTTAGCATTTATTAAGCAGAAGGAGCTTTTATTTTTGCATTTTTTAAACATAATAATTACCCTAGGTTTGGCAGGACAACCGCAAGTTAGCGGATCTTAGAGGGTGCCTAACCCCTTCCCTCTAGATTAATAAAGAACCCTTGCCCGGAATCTCATTAAGTTAGCAGACCATTAAAATGGAGTTAATGTTTTACTTCAAACTAGTTAAACATTTAGGTGTCCTAATTCACCCAATTAATTAGGTGACGACTCCGCGAACCCTTAGCATTCTAGCAACCCTTTAGCATTTTAGCACCCTTTTAAACTTTAGCATCTTTTGCAATTTTAGCATCCTTTTAGCATTTTTAAAACCTTTAAGCCTCTTAAGCACATTTTAGCATTTTATTATTTATTTTCTAACATTTGCATTTTTGAGCAGGGTTCGCTATTATTTTAGAATGCCGCGGCCGAAAAAGGGCGTGACAAACTATATGTGTCTCACGGCTCACTTCATTGATAATAATTGGAAATTAAATAAAAAGATAATTAATTTTTGTCCAATATCTAGTCATAAAGGTGAGGCCATTGAAAAAGCAGTTGAGGCGTGCTTAGAATTTTGGAGCATTGAGGATAAATTATTTACCGTCACAGTTGATAATGCTAGCTCTAATGATGTTGCTTGTGCACACTTAAGAAGAATGGTTCAAAGAAATGGTTGCATTAGTGATGACAAATATATTCATATTAGATGCATTGCTCATATCATCAATCTTATTGTGTGGGACGGCATTAAAGAGCATGGTGTGTGCATTGATAGAGTTAGAAATGTTGTGAAGTATGTTAAGAATTCACCCGCAAGAATAGTTAGGTTCAAAGAACTTGTGCAAAAAACTAATATAGACAGCAAGTGTTTGTTGTCTTTTGATGTCCCCACTCGTTGGAACTCAACATACACCATGTTGGATACGGCTTTGAAATTTCAGCGTGTTTTTAGTGGGATATCTCTTCCATGTGGAGTGGATTTGAAGGACAATGAAAGGCCTCCTCAATGCGATGATTGGAAAAAAGTAGAGAGGTTGGTTCACTTTTTGAAGGGATTTTATACTTTGACTCGTCGTATCTCTGGTTCACTTTATGTGACAAGTAATAAAGGTTTATTTGAGATTGCCACAATGTATGACATGTTGAATAAATGGCAAAAAAGTTTGGATTCGGATTTCCAAAATATGGCAATTGCAATGAGAAAAAAGTTTGACAAATATTGGGGGAATGTGGAGAAAATGAATATGTTTATTTATGTTGCCTCTATTCTTGATCCTCACTCTAAGATGTTAGTTTTTGAATTGACTCTAACCGATATATATGGAAAAGAAAAGGGAATGAAACTTTGCAATGAAGTGAAGAAGTTCACTTACAAATTATTTGATGAATATAGATTGTTGTATTCTTCTTGTTTTCCTCCAAGTGTGCTAAATGTAGATCCTATGTCAATTGATTTGGATGGCAATATAGAAGGGTGTGACGAATACATGAATTTTTTTAAAGATAGAGCAAAAAGATTAAAGGGGTCAAGTGGATATGTGATTAGTGAGTTGGATAGGTATATAAATGAACAACTAGGGGCGGAGGAAGAAGAAATGGATGCATTATCTTGGTGGAGTAGTAATGGACATCGTTATCCGATTCTTTCACGCATGACACGTGACATACTAGCCATCCCATTATGCACCGTTGCATCGGAATCTGCTTTTAGTGCGGGTGGTCGTCATCTAGATCCATTTCGGAGTTCTTTGACTCCTAAGGTAATGCCTCTTTATTTTAAAATTTATTAATTTCAACTTATAACTCTATTCCAATGTAACTTTAATGTATTATGTTGTAATTTTTTTAAAGATGGTTCAAGCTCTAATTTGCTCACAAGATTGGCTTAGAGCAAAGGGAGTGTCTATTGTAGATGTTGAAGAAAATTTGAAAGATTTGGAGAAAATTGAAAAAGGTAATGTTATTATTATAACTCTTCTAATTATTTTTTAAAACATGCATGAATTCTAATGTTTGACATTATTTATCTATCTTTTTTCTTTATTGCTATGTCTAGATGTGCAATGTGATGATATGGATGATGAAGTCATTTTTGTGGACTCGTTGGTGTGATTGAAGTTAGAACTACTAGTCAGTCTAGTCTAGTTGTTGTTTGCTATGTGTTGTTTATTGTCTTGTCTTGACGACTTGCCTGCTCTTTGGTTGTTAGTTGTTGGTTCTTTGGTTCTTTGCTTTGCACTTGCCTTCTTTGGTTCTTTGCCAGTTCTTTAGTTCTTTGCACACCGCTTTGCACTTGTTAGTTCTTCTTTGGGTATTTGTCTACTAAATTTGTTGCCACTTCTTTGCCGCACTTTCTTCTGCACTGTTAACTTTCTTGCTGCGCCTTTTGCCTTGTTGCCTTCTTTGGTTGTTCTTCTTTGATTCTTGTCTACTAAACTTCTTGCCACTTTTGCCTTGCTGCCTTCTTTGCCGCTTGTCTTCTTCTTGGCTTTCTTTGCTTCTTTGCCGCACTTCTTCTTTGTCTTCTTTGCTTCTTTGGTTGTTAGTTCTTTGGTTCTTGCTTTGCCGCTTCTTTGCCTTCTTTGGTTCTTCTTTGGATCTTGTGTGTTGTCTCTTTGACCGCACTTGTTAATTCTTCTTTGGGATTGTTGTGTGTTGTCTCTTGCACTTGTTGGCCGCCTTTGCAAGCTCGCACTTGCCGCTTGGCCCTTATTTGGTTGTTCTTGACTCTTTGCACTTGTCTAGAACTCTAGATAATGTAAATTAGTAAAATTATACAATGTTAAAGTTTTGATCTTTTAATTCATTTATTAGCAATGATAATGTAAATTAGTAAAATTAGTTTTGTAAAGAAGCATAGATAATGTAAAATAGTAAAATTAGTTTGGTAAAGAAGCATTGATAATGTAAAATTAGTAATATAACATATTAGGATTAAAAATTGCATTTAAAAAAAAACAGGTCCAACCGGTCCAAAACCCGGACCGGACCGGAATTTTTCGGTTCAGACCGGGACCGGACCGGAATATTCCGGTCCGGTCCTCGGTCCGAAAAAAAAACAGGATTCCGGTTCCGGTCCATTCCGGTCCCGGTCCGGTCCGGTCCGGTTTTGGACCGGTGTACACCCCTAGCAGTGACATAGGAATCTCAGCAATCAACACGTTTGCCACGTGAAGAGTTGTCAAGTAGAACAACATCTTCTGTTGTCAGCGTTTGAAATCAAAGCCCTTGAATTTCTCAGGCTTCTCAACATGTTTTTTCACCATTGACGATCCAAATTGATCCATCTTTGCAAATCAGGAAATTGAATTCTCTGAAAGTTTTTGCAAACTCAACAAATCAGGAAAAAATGAATTTTTCTAAGAATTTTTTATCTTTGATTATTAGTGACAATCTAGACTCATCAATGAATAAGTACAATAATATTAAAGTAATTCAATATAACTTTAAATCAATAACAATAAGTACAACAAACACTTAAATACATACTGACTTGGTGTATATAGAGGCCTGCTTGATGCAGTGTCTTAAGACAAAAATTTGTCTCCACTTGTGTTGTAGTTCTACGGACATCTGCCTTGAGGATACAACTATCTAAGTGAGAGTTCTAGCACAAAAACTTCACTGCTGGCGAATTTACTTTATGTGTTTTCAGAAATATTCTTGTGGGAAGAAAATGAAGATCAAGCAACAATCTTAGATCATTAATTGAGTTTAATGATTGATTGTTGTTGAGTCTATTTTATACACATATTTGAGTCATTTTTAGTTATTATTTTACTCTTTTTTTTTTGCGTTTAGTATAGTATTTGGTTTGTTTTCCTTTCTTTTGAGTCATAGAGGTCATAAAGGAGAAAATACTGCTATTGAGGATGAAATTGCGCAAGAAAAACCCAAGAAATGAAGCCTAAGAAGTCCCGGGAAGCACGAAATAAACCTGACGAAGTCCGGAAAGAAAAATGACGCAAAATCAGAAAATCACGTCGAAGGCGCCGCGGCGCCGGAACTCATGCAGCACATGACAGTTTCGGCCAGGGCAACGCCGGGGCGCTGACGTGCATTTTCAGATTTTTAGGCCGAATTTCAGAAGGGTAAAAGGGTCGGGAACGAGGTTTTTCTCAGATAGAAAACCCTGAAACCCTATCTTATTTGATATCATACTTTGGAGGCTAGGAACGGAGGCCAGAGCAAGATTAGAGACATCAAATTGTTCAAGTTCTTTTCTTTTACTTTATTTAATTCAGTTTATGTTGGATATTAAATTAGTTCTTAGCATGATAATGTCTAGGAGCTAATTTCTTTATTAGGGTTTTCCGTCAAATCAACTTGAAACTATTTTCATAAGTTATGCATTGTTACTGATTTCTCCTTCATCTATTTAAGATCTATTCAATTTGTATTGATTGTTTGATAATTAATTGGCCATTAATTGTCATAACTTATATGATTTCGAATCAAAATCTGAAAGGTGAGATTTGAATATGCTATAGTTGATTAGACATATGTTAAAATCGTGGACGAAAGTACCTCGATACTTGTGTAGTGTTTAAGGTTATTGTTCTTAATCCTCATGTGTGGTAAAATCTATCATAGAAATATAGAAGGTTTATGCATAAGGCTGAGTTTTTATATGTCCTAACCAGAATATAAGACAGATTAGTTAACCTGTTATCTTAACATGAAGAAGAATCATTAGCATTGCATTAACACGTGAAAAAGTGGATAGTTGAGGAGATTGGAAGCCTTATTTCCTTCATAACTGTTTTAAACCCGAAGTATTTTCATCATTCGCTTATTTTCTACACTTTACTTTAATTGTAGTTCTTAGTTAAAACCTCAAACAAAAGAACGTTAATCAAATAGATACCATAGATTAGATATTCGGTACTTGACAAACCAGTCTCTGTGGACGATAACTCGGTCTTACAGACTCTATTACTTAAGCGATACTTACACTTGCGTTAGCGGACAAAAATATCGCAATAAGTTTTTGGCGCCGTTGTCGGGGACTGGCGTACTATCAATATCGAATTATCTAGTCTTATTTCTAATTTGGTTTTTATTTTTTCTTTTTGGTTTAGAACACACTTCTGCCTTGATCTGCTATATTGTTTTTTATTTCAGGAAACTGTTTATGCGAAGTAGGAGAGGAGCAGACACTCTTGTCCCTCTGAACCCTGAAATTGAAAGATTGTGCAGACAGAACAGGAAAGATAAAAGAATTGATGATTCTTTAGAAATGGAAAATCAGCAAAACAACAATGAGGTGAATGATGAGTTACCGGCTGTCATGAGACAAGTCCTGCATCCTGCGGAGAGGAGTTTAAGGGACTATGTATTACCGACAATTACAGGGGTGCAGACTTGCATCAGGCTTCCAGCTGTGGAAGCCAATAATTTTGAAATCAAACCAGCTATCCTGCACATAGTTCAAGGTTCAGTTCAGTTTGGGGGGTTACCGTATGAAGATCCCCATATGCATTTGGCAAATTTCCTATAAATGTGTGCAATATTTAAATACAATGGCGTTACTGATGATGTCATTCGATTGAGGCTTTTCCCCTTCTCACTCAGGGATCGAGCTAAGAGCTGGTTGAACTCATTGCAGGCGAACTCCATTACCACATGGCAAGACTTGGCCCAGAGGTTTCTTGCCAAATTCTTCCCTCCATCGAAGGCAGCAAAACATAGAGGAGAGCTTAATAATTTTTATCAGCTGGAGGGAGAATCATTGTATGATGCATGGAAGCAGTTCAAAGACTTGAAGATGAAGTGCCCACATCATGGGATTGAAAAGTGGATGTTGGTCCACATCTTCTACAATGGGCTGTGTGGTACTACTCGTATCATTATTGATGCTGCTGCAGGAGGAACGTTCATGAGCAAAAGTGTCAATGAGGTACATGATTTATTAGAAGACATGACCACCAACAACCATCAGTGGTCAGATGAGAGAGCGACAAACATCAGAAAAGTGGCAGGGGTTCATGAGTTGGATGCTATCACTGCGTTGACTGCCCAGGTTGCCACTTTGACAAAGCAGTTGCAGCAGAGCACCATATCCGTTAAAGTTGTTCAGACACCAGTGAATTGTGAGATTTATGGGGGTCCCCATACTTTTGATAGGTGCACAAAAGTGGATCCAAACAATGTACCTATGGAGCAGGTTCAGGCAGTTGGGAATTTTCAAAGGCCCCACAACAATCCTTACTCCAACACATATAATCAGGGGTGGAGAAATCATCCCAACTTTTCATGGAGGAATGACCAAGGGCAGCAACTTCAGTTTCATGAGAAATTTCAACAGACCAATCCACAACCATAGAGTCAGGCCTCATCTTCACAGCAGTTCAGACCGCCAGCCCCACAAGAGAAGCAGATGAAGTGAGAGCAGCACTGTTGACCCTGGCCAACTCCCAGACACAATTCATGGCGAAAACTTTTATCTATGGTATGAAATTGAGCCTAAATGCCAACTTTTATCTACCTATGCCTAAGCCTACATTACAACCCTTGAAAGTCCTGAAGATCTCTAATGTGTATGTCTATGATTAGTGGAGAATAACAAGTAAACAGTTCTATAGAGATTTGGGAATGATGAAATGAAATTGACATGTATAGGTTATGTGTTTATATTTCCAGTGATTATGATCTAAGTGAATTTGCGAAATATCTAACTTGAAATTCTAGATTACTGACAATTCATGTTATGTTCTAACATATTATCCCAGTTTTCATCCATAATTTTTGAGGCAACATTGATATAGATACTTGATTCATTTCATAGAGTCTCTTCTTTGGTTTTGTTTTTATTTTTGTTTAGTGTTTTACTCGAGGGCGAGTAAAGTTTAAATTTGGGGGTGTTTGTTGAGTCTATTTTATACACACATTTGAGTCTTTTTAGTTAGTATTTTTCTTTTTTCTTTTGTGTTTAGTATAGTATTAGGTTTGTTTTTTTTTCTTTTGAGTCACAACGGTCATAAAGGAGAAAATACTGCTATTGAGGATGAAATTGCACAAGAAAAACCTAAGAAATGAAGCCTAAGAAGTCCCGGGAAGCACGAAAGAAATCTGACGAAGTCCGGACAGAAAAATGATGCAAAATCAGAAAATCACGTCGACGGCGCCGGAACTCCTGCAGCACATGACGGTTTACGCCAAGGCAGCGTCGCGGCACTGACGTGCGTTTTTAGATTTTTGGGCCGAATTTCAGAAGGGTAAAAGGGTCCGGAACGAGGTTTTTCTCAGATAGAAAACCCTGAAACCCTGTCTTATTTGATATCATACTTTTGAGGCTAGGAACGGAGGCCAGAGCAAGATTAGAGACATCAAATTGTTCAAGTTCTTTTCCTTTACTTTACTTAATTCCGTTTATGTTGGATATTAAATTAGTTCTTAGCATGACAATGTCTAGGAGCTAATTTCTTTATTAGGGTTTTCAGTCAAATCAGCTTGAAACTCTTTTCATAAGCCTCCACGGCCCGAATTTATACCTCTCGTCATGTTATGTTGTTTTTGACGAGATAATGCATTGTTAGTGATTTATTCTTCATCTATTTAAGATCTATTCAATTTGTATTGATTGTTTGATAATTAATTGGCCATTAATTATCATAACTTATATGATTTTGAATCGAAATATGAAAGATGAGATTTGAATATGCTATAGTTGATTAGACATAGGTTAAAATCGTGGACGAAAATACCCCGATACTTGTGTAGTGTTTAAGGTTATTGTTTTCAATCCTCTTGTGTGGTAAAATCTACCATAAAAATATATAAGGTTTCTGCATAATGTTGAGTTTTTATATGACCTAACCAGAATATAAGACAGATTAGTTAACCTGTTATCTTAACATGAAGAAGAATCATTAGCATTGCATTAACACGTGAAATAATGGATAGTTGAGGAGATTGGAAGTCTTATTTCCTTCATAACTGTTTTAAACCCGAAGTATTATCATCATTAGCTTATTTTCTGCACTTTACTTTAATTGTAGTTCTTAGTTAAAACCTCAAACAAAAGAACGTTAATCAAATAGATACCATAGATTAGATATTCGGTACTTGACAAACCAGTATCTGTGGACGATAACTCGGTCTTACAGACTCTATTACTTAAGCGATACTTACACTTGCGTTAGCGCACAAAAATATCGCAACAATTGTAATGTTATATGTGTTGTATATCTTCTAACAAGTGATTAACATGCTTTATATAGCATAAAATTCGTCCATGGCAGCTTTTCAATCCAAAGGTTGTGACCCATGGGAAGAGACACAACTTTTGGCATTCTTGAATTTTCCCGTTGGGGATTAGCGCCGCGGCCCTTTCTCCCAGTGCCGCGACCCTAATCCAATTTCGGCATTCTAGTAGCCTACTGCCTCACAGACGCCGCGGCTCAGCTTTCCAGCGTCGCGACCCTAATTCCAGGCACCGCAGCCCTTCGGCCAAAATTCCTTAAATTGATTTAATCATTTGTTCTTCTTCATTCCATACAAGTTCCTACAGAGACAATAAGGGTGACCTTTGTGGCATAGCTCCTGGTAAATACCCCCACATATACATTACTTTTTCCTTCTCCATTCATTCCAACAACTACACAAATCCAACAACAAAAATAACAAGATGAAAAAAATCTAAGACATTCATGTTTGAACCCGTCTGTCAACGATTATGTGAATTGCTTCAACAATCATAATCAGCTCATCTTGCGATAGAAAAGCAAACAAAAATACAACATCTTCAATTTCATAAATTTCAAATAAAATAAAAAATATTTAAAATTTATAGCCAACTGCCTACTTAGAATTTGAAATTTATAGGTTTAAGTTTTAGATATTATCATTATTTATTTAATATTTATTTGAAAGCTGATAAGCTACACTATGAAAGTTTGGGAGAGGGTGGTGGAAATGAGGGTGAGAAGATGTGTTTCTATTTTAAGGAATCAGTTCGGATTCATGCCGGGACGCTCGACTACAGAAATCACTCATGTAATGAGACTGGTGGAGCAGTATAGGGAGATGAAGAGAGACTTACATATGATATTTATCGACATAAAAAAGACATACAATAAAGTCCCGAGTGAGGTTCTATGGAGATGCTTAGAGGCTAGAGGTGTACATGTGGCGTACATTAGGGCGATCAAGGATATGTATGATGGAGCCAAAACCAGGGTAAGGACATTGGAAAGAGACTCAGAGCACTTTTAAATGATGATGGTATTGCACCAGAGATCAGCTCTTAGTCCATTTTTATTCGCGGTAAATTCAAGGTTAGGTGTCATGGTGTATGTTATTCACGGATGCCATAATTTTGATTGACGAGACTCACATCGGAGTTAACGCTAGGCTGGAGGTTTGTAGACAAATTCTGTAATTAAAGAGTTTAGGTTGAGTAGGACCAAGATAGAGTACTACGAGTGTAAGTTTAGTGACGTAACGCACGAGGATGACGTGGAATTGTGGCTTGATACTCAGGTCATTCAAAAGAAATGATATTTTAAGTATCTTGAGTCTATTATCCAAGGAAATTGAGAGATTGACGAGGATATCACACATCGTATTGGTGCAGGGTGGGTGAAATAGAGGCTCGCATCTGGAGTCATGTGTGATAAGAAGGTGTCAGCAAAACTTAAAGACAAGTTCTATAGAGAGGTGGTTATACCGATTATGTTGAATGGGGCAGAGTGTTGGCTAATCAAGCACAATCAAAAGATGAAAGTTGCGTAAATGAGGATAATGCGGTAGATGTATGAACATACCAGGAGGGATAGGATTATAAATGAAAATATTCAGGACAAAATGATCTCAGTGGAGGATAAGATGCGAGAAGTGCGGTTGAGATGGTTCGAACATGTTCAGAGGAGATGCCTGAATGTCTAGTGCGGAGGTGTGAGAGGTTAGTTATGGATGATTTCAGGAGAGGTATATGTAGGCCAGAGAAGTATTGGGGAGAGGTGATCAGACATGACATGGTGGAGGTCCAGCTTACCGAGGACATGACCTAAGATAGGAAGTTGTAGAGGACACGAATTATGGTAGAAGACTAGTGGGTAATTGAGTGTTGTCATACTTATCATTTTATACTAGTAGTCCTAGTATTAATATTGTAGTTTCTTGTCCTTCTATTTGTACTTGATATCTGTTGTTTTTTATACTTTGATCGTCATATTTATTTGTTGTTTTTATAGTATTTTTGTCATGACTTTTTATACACTTTTGGATTGCGTGTGCTGAGCGTTGTTTGAAATTATATCTCCTGACTCGTAGAGTTGCAAGACGCTTGAATAAAGACGACGTTACTAATGAAATTTCAATGCCCGAATAATTCCAGCATCACATGGTTGAATCTTTGAGGTTGTATTTGGAGGCAAGAAAAATAGTTCAACATTTCTCAAGCCTTTAATAACATTAGGATGGGAAGGGCAATTGTCCACTATCAAAAGAACTTTTCTGACATCCATTCATTTATCAAACCAGCAAACAAATTCTTGAAAAACTAATTCAGTCATCAATGCTTTCTTCTTAGCTCGATAGTGACAATTAAGGTTATTCAAATTCACATTTTTAAAACATATAGGATTAACATACTTACCAATTATCTAAAGTGACACTTTGTCAGAACCGTCGCCATTGCAACAAACAATATCAGTAATCCTTTCCTTGTCCTTCTTTCGTTCTTTCAATTGTTGTGTTGCAAGTGAATGATCTGCGTCCAAAACGATAAAATAAACAAGTTTCATCCATATTATAGATATTCTTCCATTGAAACTGATCTAATTTAGCTCGTATACTTGGTAAAGCATCCTCAACATTCTCCATAACAACTGAACCACTTTCACCAAACCTTCTATAAGATTTAATTTCATGTCTCTCCTTAAACCATTCTAACAAGGAAATTGAGAAATTAAATCCTTGATCAGAGCTTCAGTACATTTTTTGTCAAAATGTTTTTGCTTGGGATTGGATTCCTCCGCTAATATTAAATTTCTCTTGATATTGGAGAAACCATTCATATAACACTTTTTCTAACTCTGAATATTTTGATGACTTGTGCTTCTTGGCGTTTTTATTCTTTATCTTCGTTGATAAATAATCTACTGATCTTTTAAGAGTATTTGATATTGTTGATTGACTGATAGAGATGTTGAACTTTTGATCTATCCATAACTGCAAATCTTGTTTACTTAAAGTTGGCTGCTCATTTTTATGCTCTCGTAATGCTATTCTCATTTCATCAGTCAAGGTGAATTTTTTCACTCCTTTCAAATTTGAAGCCATGAAGGAGAAATAAAAGAAAAAATCTAGTGATTTGAGAATGAAAAAAACTAACATATTTATAGAGTTTGTTTTCATGCATAACATTTAATAATTTTTTTGTTACAATATACTTTGTTTTATCAATATACAATTCACGCGTTTCGTTTTTTTTTAAATTGTTTCTTACAAAGTACTTAGTTCAAATTTTAGTTTCTCAATTAATAATAAGTAAATATTAATATAAAGTTCATGCATGCATTACATATTTACTAGCTTTTTTGTTAGATAGTTTAACTTAATTTCGTCTTTTATTTTCTCAATAATTATAATTAATAATTATTAAAATAAAATTCATGCATACATGATCCTTTACTAAATTTGTTACAATATACTTAGTTTAATTTTTTAATTTTTTCAATACATATATTTAAAATTACATGCATGAACCTTAATTAAAATAATAATGAAAATGTATAACAAAATGCATGTCACACAAAAAAATTATGTAAATAAATAACCTCGCTAAATGAATATTTTTGTCAGTCCCAATAATATTCATTTATCGAGAGTTTACTGTATTTTGTATATAGATTTGATAAATTATGAGTAAATATCATACCAGAATCTACAAAGTTCAACTTTTTAAAATAGGGACAAAATCTTAATAAAAGCCTAAGAGGGGACATTCATGTAAATCAACCTAAAAACATTGTGTGGTCATTTAGGCATCTTTTGTTTAGGAGGGGGGGGGGTGATTTTGAAATTAAAAATTAAGTTATATTATGTTTAACTCATCACATCCCATGGTTGAAGAAGGTCCACTGTCGATATTCATGAAGTCCAGTTCCTATCAATCTCACAACACAAATATTTGAATTTCTCAAATGATTGGACTACCTACCCCAAGCCTGATTTGATACAGGTCTATCTCATTAATCATTGATGAAATGAATGCATTGTTTGTGGTTATATAAGGAGCATAATATTGCACGGTTTGTCCTTCAAATGGACTGGTCTTTAATTTTTTTTCCTTTCAAATGCGTTGATCTTTAACTTTTTTCCCTTCAAAATCAAATTTATGAATGAAGGGGCACAAGTTCTTTAAGGGATTTGAGATAACTTGTAGATATTATGACGCGTAATTTATGCCCTACAAACATAAGTTCAATTTTAGAGAAAAAAATTTAAAACCAGTCCATTTGAAAGGAAAAATTAAAGACCAACATAAAATAGGACCAAAAGTGCAAATGACCCTATAAGGAGTCCAATGATTGGGCTTGTTGGGCCCTAGAATTAGTTAGTTGAAGACCTGAAAGGGTTGGATCACTGTGACAAAATGCATTATTTGTGGTACTATAAGGAGTCCAATGGTTGGGCTTATTGGGCCCTAGAATCAGGTGGTTGATGATCTGAATGGGTTGGATCAATGTGACCCAGTACGGAATCCAGTTTTGTTGGATCAATGGTCCACTAATATTTTTTGAAGTTGAAAATTGCTCAAACCAAAGGGGAAATTCTTATTTTTTGTTTATTTTTTTGGTAGGAAAAAGACACGTGTGATTGGTTTAATGATAGCATTATAGTTAGTATTTCTAGAAATGCTTGTCTTCTTGATGCCCCGGTGCATGTAAGGGAATCAAGTATTATGAGATCGATTCATAGATTAAAATGTGTCACTCTTGTGGTCTGATCTATTTTCGAACTCCGCGCATAGCGAAAGTTTATTATACTGAGCTGCTCTTTTTATTTTTTATTGGCTCTGATCCTTCAACACAAACTTAACCAAAAATGGTATATATCTATGTGTGTTGTTTATTTCATGCACGTCACATGACATGACAATCGAAAACATTTTTTCTTAAATAAATTCAAAAGTTCACAAGTTTTTCTTGGCCCACTAAGGAAGATAGTACATGTCGTTTGGTTGCTTGGTTGCTGATTAGAGTTATGCAGGTATTAGTAATACAGAGACTAGGGTTGTTATCAGTCCGGATACTCCCGGTAATTATCCGAGAACCGAACTGATAAACCCGGACCGATACTCTGACCGAATCCTTATCGGTCAGGATACGAGTACCATAAAATTACTCGGACCGATAAGGATCCGATCCGGTAAACCCGATAATTAATAACCCACCAGCCCCCCAGCCCTAATTATATTTAATTGCAATATTCTCTAATGTTGGACTATTTTACATGTTTCAAAAATATATGAGATGTATACTTTATGTTTTAATGTGAAGCATTGACATAAAATATAGGGAGAGAGAAGAAAGTAGTTGTAAATTCGTGCAAGTCATAATTCTACGTCCGGACATTCGTTTCACCTAAAAAAAAATGATTTCGCGTATTTTTTCGAGACGCGGCCGTATAAACTGCGGTTTGGAGCAGTTGATTTCTCAAAAAACGTCCGTCTTGGCAATCAATTTCAATTTCCCCCCAGATTATTACGTTTTTTCTCCTTTTCAAAGTTAAATATCTTGCGATATACAATAGATTTCAACGTTCAAATTTTGTGGTAATGTGTCTGAGAATGTCAATTTCAATATTGAAAATTCAATTTAAAAAAAAATCAAAAAAAATCCGAGCCCCGGACCCGACCCGGAAAAATCTTAGGTCCAGATCGAGAACCGGACCGATAAGGTTTCGGTCCGGTCCCTGATCTCCACTCATGACCGAAACCTTATCGATCCGATTCTCGGTCCGGACCGGTAAGCTTATTGGTCCTGTCCATATTTGTCGATATTCGAACCGGACCGATAACAACTTTAACAGAGATCAATTATGCAGGAATTAGATTAAGTTTCCATTATTAAAACCCAATTACAAATGGAGCTAAAGATACAGGAAGCCCTTCGTTCCGATAGGACTAATGAAGATTCCATTCTAGATAAAAGGCACCAGATTAGGGACTCCTCTTCTTGTCATTGAATACGTACTTGGAACACCCAACATCAAATAGAGAACCATGAAACCCACACTAGCATGCCTCATAAAAGGCAGTTATTCATGTATTATTAATTCATGTATTAGTTATTTCATCTTTAATCTTACATAAAATAAAATAAATACATACATTCATAACTTATACATATTTTAGTTATGTGAGATTGTAACTGATAACCAACTATCGTATTTGGTGTGCTAAATTTTATACATAATAATTCACTTCCTAATCAATAACCAAATGACCCCGTGTAAAAGTAGTGTATCAAATATAGAGGTGAATCCATGAATTGAAATTTATTAATTCTTACATCAATCTCAAGTTAATATACAAATAATAATAGAGTTCACATTTAAATATAAAACTTAAGTAAGAAACTACTCGGCACCGATGAACCCACATATATCACTTTGGATCCACCACATCAAATGAGTGATCAATTGTTTGGAGAACATTTTTGACAAAGTCGATTTTGTGTTCATAATTCAACTTGTTTAATTCATGATTATTTTTAGAGATCTGCTTATCCAAGTATCACTCTATCTTAATTTAAAGTTTATTTTTAGTTTTCTTTTTTACGAGAGATATTTATTTTCGCACATAATTTTATAACACG
This sequence comes from Przewalskia tangutica, assembly GCA_029844215.1. Taxonomy (NCBI): domain Eukaryota; kingdom Viridiplantae; phylum Streptophyta; class Magnoliopsida; order Solanales; family Solanaceae; genus Przewalskia; species Przewalskia tangutica. Next base: position 154,267,301 of record CM056719.1, read on the forward strand.
ATATCTTTACAAAATCAGTTTCTGCTATTCCAGTTGTAGAAGACAATGTTCATCCATTTCGTCGCCCTGTCCCCCCGTCTCCCCCTGTCTCTGCGTATGCAAAACACACATAATAAGGTTGGCATCGACACACTTATCAACTTATGGGGGAGAATTAGCTCAGGTAGTGAAAAATACTAGTAAACTTTACTTGTCACCTATCCTACCTCCTTATGCTGTCTGAAATAATAGATGATACCAATCATGCTAACACCACAAGTTATCATTCAGATCATTAGAACTGTTCTTAAATCCACTAAAAGAGAGAATAAACTAACCATTAGTTGGGTTTTCCATTAACACATTCTCAACCTAACTCTCATTGCACTTCAAAGGCTACATCAATAAGGTTTACATCCGCCTTCTCACCCGCCTAGGATTAACAGATTCCGCTGCCACACCATCCGCAGCCAGATCTATCCCGAAGATGCTGCTGCTACTCCTTTTCTTGCTAGACATCAGACTTGCCTTCTCATCGGCTGATGCTACTGTTTCCAGCAGCTCTGACAACAGTGAGGGGCAGCTCTCTTCTAAGTGCTTGAATCCTTCTGTATGCATGACCACTGTTTAACAACAACAAAAAAAATCAAATAATTTAGCAACTACAAGAGAACAGCCAGAGGATCCCACAATATCTTATCCTAACTAGCATATGCTTTAAAATATAGTGAATGTTGCACGAAACCAAGAATCTGCAACAAAGTGGCATGTATTCCTATCTAGTACTGGAAGCAGTTACTGCCGAATGTTGAGCCTTCCCAGTTTTTCAAACTTCACCCCCAAGATTTATAAAATCATAAAACATAATGGATTTATACATTCATAAAGCACTTCAACTACTCAAACTCCAGATTCTATTGATGGATAATTCTCCTCGCCATAAGTGCCTAAAGTTTTAAATACCATAACATTTTCCAACAGACATGGACTAAAAAAAATAGAAATGATCATTGCCGTAAAGCATACATCATCCGCAAAGGGGCCAGCCTTTTTCAACAGTTAAAAGCCCACTTAGCATGACAGGAAAAGCTACTTATCAGTTATCATTAATTCATTATTGATTTACCATATATCCAACATAACAATCACATTCACAGTATGTCTATATGATTTAGTGGCAGCAGATTATTACTACTCTATGCTTTATTTGCAAGCTTTGCCTGAAACAACAAACTTTATTTAGCAATACACATTTAATCATCTCATATTATCCTTTTGACAATTGAAATTGAGGATCCACATCTAAGCAAAATGGGCACCAGAGTCTCAATGTCGTAACATAAGCAATAACTACCCATCAGCTGTAAAATTTTGAATGTTTTTTCAACATGCAAAATTTGGTTTTAATTATTTTGTTTCCAATGGATACTAATTAAAGAAGCCAAAAGACCAAAACCACTCAAATATCTTCCAAGCTAAAGGCAGCATAGGTGTTCGTCAACGATGAGAGCCGTTGAACTTCAGACTCGAGGGGAGACAGGCTATCAACTAACTGATTGGAAAGCTCAGATCAATTAATAAGAGTTGCTCCGCGCAAGGAAAACTTTCTTGAGATACTCCACCAACATCTCTAACAGCACCTTTTGACTAAGGGAAAAAAGAACTACCTCAATGATGGATACCCATCTCTATAAACTTTAATCGTTGGCAATCAAGTTGAAGCTAAGATTATCAAATTCATATACGAGACTATTGCTAGTCTGGAAATTTACCATAAGATTTCTTTTCCTGACTTTACATTTAAGCTGGAAGATATAAATTTGCCAAACAAACTGACATGAACAAGCAGAGTTAAAGAACATGCTGCAGTTAAATTGACTAAGAAAATCTAAAAATGACAAAACCTGAAATACCTCACCGCTCAAATCTACGGAGTACACGCACCTCCCAAGTTTGTTGCAGCAAATTTCAAACAGATGGCCTTGAGTTGTGAGCATCGATGCTGCTCAGCAAGAGAAAGAGTTGTTGCCAATGTATCCACATTAACTTCTTCACACAATTTCGCTTCACATAACTCTTTCAACATATCTAAACCAAAGCGATCAGCTGCTGCCAATAGATGCTGCAGCATTATCGTAGAAGAGCGTGTTGAAGTAGAGCCGGCAATTTCAACTAAATCTGGAAGCTCATCAGAATAAATGTACTGGAGCATAGCCTACATAACAAAAAGAAGTCCACCTAAAATCCTAAATCATCTCAGCTTCTAAGAAAAAGACTGCAATGTTGGTGCAAGTTACATATAGTTTAGATATTGAAAACAGCAGACAACCAACACAGAGGGAACTCAAGTTGGAGAAGCTAAGGTGCAACACCATGACCATAAAACAAGAAGCGCCTGAGCATAAAACCTTAAGGGATGAGACTGCTTAGCTAAAAACTTGCTAGCTTTATGTTTTTCTCGTTTTCCTTTAGAAACTGACACACAGAAGCAGCTAAGAATACCAAATAGTAACTATCTAAAACATAGTGTTACTAGCTAAGGCAAAGATGATAAATTTATAAGAAATGCCTGGTTCGCACATACATTAGTGCTCTAACAATTTCAGATCAAAGAATCTCAGGCTATGCATCATACTGCTACATGCTGATTCAGGAAAAAATTGAATGTCAAAAGTATCAGTACATGCTAATTTTTAATAAGGAACAGTGAAATATATGATAAACCAGTTGCTTTCATCCCCACTCATCATCCAAGAGAAACTTCCTGTGAGCCAATTGAACATCAAAGTTAAATTTGGAATGTGCCCAAAAGACCTTTCATCTCTCAAATTCTCCATCGTCTACCTTACCTTTAATTATATGTTTCTAATTACAGCACAAGAATCATATGTATTAAACCACAAAATAATTACCTTGAAGACTGACGGTTCAATATCCTCAAGTTCTACTTCATCCGATTTAGGATTCCCAATAAGGCCAAAGAATTGGGCTCGAAACACAGGAGACCGAGCAGCAAGTATCAACTTATGACCCTTAAATATCTCTCCTCCAACCTGGAATACTATATCACAACCAAGTTCAGCATCCAGCAAGTATTTGAGACTTTGGCCCATGTCTGATGGTGGAACTGAAACACTATAATCTTTGGGGCCTTCAACACGAGTTCTGACAACTCCAACAGTACAGTGCATGGAAAGGCAATCATCCTTCAGGTAGTCAGACGTCTCTAAACTTGTTCTTCTGAAAAATCGTTTGTAACCCCTGGAAACACAGACAAGATGTTCCCATGAGGACCAGTAAAAGAAACAGTTCTAGATGTATTTCAACACCTTGGATTCAGAAGGTAATACAGTTCTCCAGCTAGAAAATCTTGTGAGCTTTCTGGAGGTTTATCAAATCCCGATTTGTTACAGAGTACTCACAATATCTCAGCTTTATTACCACATTATTTTACCATGAAAAAATACCAGTGCAAATGAACAGTTTCTTACGTTGAGACATAATTTATAAAGTGCAACTAGCAACAAATAAGTGGTGAATTCATCACTAGACGTCTCTGATTTTTTTTTGTATAAGGTAAATAATATTATGAACAACTGGGGGAAAAACCCGTATACCAAAAGAAGAGAACCTACATCAACATATGGTTCTCAACAAAAGAGATCCAATCCTCTATACAAATTGGACATCACTGGAATTAAACAATGGAGAGGAGATGCAAAGCAAAAGAGCAACTAGACACCACCCAATGGAAAACCAACTCTTTGAATAGCCTAACCTGGGGTCACTCAGGTAGCTGATCTCCACACATGAGAGTCAATTATCTTCTTTTTTTCTTTACCAAGAAATCTGTTTGGGTCAACCCTTAGGACCAACTGCAACCTTCAAAACTTTGGGATAATGGGTCCCTCCCCTACTCTTCTCCACTATGTAGCACGGACACGGACACGCGGAAACGGCAATTTTGAAAAATAGGGGACACGACACGGCAGGGACACGGCTGTAAAAATAAATTAAAAAATATTTTATATATATATATATAATATATAATATAATATATAATATAATATATAAAATACTAAAATTAATATTATTAAAGCTTCACATTCATAAATAAATTATAAATTTAATTCAAATTTGTTATATACCAAATAACCAAAATACCAAATTAAATATGTACCAAATTAAAAAGAAACATTCATAACAAATTGACAATCAATCAAATATTCAATACATAATTCATAAGACCATAGTCCATAAACTAATACATAAGTATGTCCCAAGACCCAAATTCAAATAAATATAAATTTATTTAAAATAAATCAAATAAAATTAAAACTAAACTTTTTCTAAAAAAAAAATGTCCCTGCCGTGTCCGATTTTTTTTTTTTTTGCTGGGCCCACTCGGAAACGTCCCGGACACGTTTCCGAGGCGTTCGTGTCCGAAACGGTGTCCGACACGGACACCTCACCCTAAATGAGGTGTCCGTGCTTCATAGCTTCTCCACTTAAATAACATGCTTAGTTCACATGGCGCATGAGAGACGATTATTTTGAGAAAGCACAATTGACAACTGATTCACAATCATTGTTTTTTGTTGTTGTTGTTGATAAGGTAAGTGTTTGTTATTAATAAGGTACCAAAATGGTAGACAATTGACAACTTATTCGCAACCATTGAGTTACTAATCAACAAAATTGGACAAAAGGATCCTTGGGTATGTTCCCGGTAAACCTACAATACTCGATTTAAGTCTCTAGGTTTACCAGGAACTTGTGCTTCTGGGCTAAACATATTAGTGACACCAAAATGAATAAAAAAATAACAAAAATAATAATTAACCTAGGTTTAATATTTCAATGGCATCAAAGCCTTTTTCCTTCTTTTTTTTCGTAAGGAACCAAAAACTAATTTTATCTACTCATGCATCATAAACCCAGACAGAAATAACCACTGTTGTACTCCCCGGTAAATGGCACACACATCATTACAAGTATACACATTGAACAAAAATATTATCAAACCCAAACCCAGAAAATCAAATTCAGAAACACACCCATTCTCCCGATAATAAAGCACCTTGAAATCAAAATTTGACATGATTACCAGGGACCAAAGATCAAATTCAGCAAAGAATCATAGTTAGACACCTTTTACACCAACCATCAACCTACAACAATCATCTTAGGGGTCGTTTGGTAGGGTATATAACAATAGTACTGAATAGGGTGTATTAGTAATGTTGGGATTATTTTTTATTGACTGTTTGGTTTGTTATAATAAAAACATGCATTGCATAATTTCTAAATAGTACTTAATAGGGTGTATTAGAATAGGAACAATACTGGTATTGTTAATGACATGGTCTACTATGTATAAGAATAGTATTGAATAGGGTGTATTAACTAATACCCTATATTAGTTATATATATATATAGGTTGAAAACGCAACAACATATTAAATAATACCAAAGCTAATACCCGTATTATTTCTCTAATACCTTCTACCAATCGACCCCTTAGGGGTCGTTTGATAGTTGGTTAGGTGGTAAGTTATTCAACAACAACAACATACCCAGTGAAATCCCACAAAGTGGGTCTGGTGCGGCTGGAGTGTACGCACACCTTGCTCCTACCTTGGACCCTCGGTAGGTGGTAAGTTATTCATGTATTAAATTCTGCATAATTTATACCATGTTTGGTAGCTGGTTAGGAGATAAGTTAGTTATGTATAAAATTAATACGGTGCTTAGTTTGCAACTTAGAAAACCGCATAACTAAGTTACGAGGGAATCTATGATATTTGTATAACTAATCCCTACACAAAATAAAACATAAATTACCTCATAATTAATCTAATAGATGCATAAGTCTAACCAGCTACCAAACAACCCCTTAACGAGACTTGTGATCGAATACAATTCAAAAACCCTAATTACATACAATTAAACCCCAACACAAACACAATTTTTTTTTCCCAATCCTCAACACATAGCTACCAATTAACAAAAATAAACATAAAAACATACCACATGCTTCCTCTATATTTCAAAGTATATGGCCCACTTTCCAAAGCCCGATCAAAATGACTATGAATTTTGTGTTTCTGTTTACCACTCTGATCCAACAACGTCAATTCAAACAAAGCCCTAACATCCGTGCCTTCACTCGCCAACGCGATAAAGACAGAGACATAAATGGAAGAATCCTCAATGTTTTTACCATCCGGGTAAAAATAAATAGCCCAATCATATCCACCAACGGTAAAAATATCACTAGATATGTATTTACCAGGACCCATTCCTTTAGCCAAAGAGTAACCGCGAACGGTAAAATGGTGAGACCCATTTACCGTTTCGTTAACGGATTTGGAAGAAGAGTCGTTGGAGTTTTGAATCATTTCATGGAAATTTGTTTTGTTTGGGGGAGGGAATTTGGAGGGTTAATTTGGTGTGAATGAAAATGGGAGAAGCTTAGCTTTGCCTTTGTATAAGGAGAGGGGAAAGGAGGAGAAGAGATTAGAGGTGATTTTTTTTGTTTCTTTTGGGGGTTTTATAGGCTTTGGGATTTTAGGAGTTTAAGTTTGTTAAGGAACATTATAATATTATTATGATTTTATGTTCTGCCAAGTGGGGTTGAAACTTTTTTTTTGTGACGGCGAATCCGCACCGCTACTCTTCGAGTACAAGACAGAAACCCCTGATCGACGCAATACCGCAAACCACGCCACCATATAAACCACACTGGCAAGCCACGCGATGACTCAACCAAGGTTTATGCAGGATCGAACTCGTGACTCATGGCCCCGCGCCATCGCTAATTAACTTGGCTACCCTTGCGGGTAGTGGGGTTGAAACTTGAAAGTCAAGGAGAGTGGGTGTCTCTAAAAATTAGGGTAAAAATTTGGAGTCCGTTTGGCCATAAATAGTACTCCCTACGTCTCAATTTATATCATGTAATTTGATTGAACACGTAATTTAAGAAATTAAAGATTTTTTTTTTAATTTTATGATCTAAATAAAGTCAAAGATATTTCATATTTGTGTGGTTATAGATCTCATTAAACATAAAAGATAAAGTTTAAAACTAAATTATTACTAAATAAAGAAATATATCATTCTTTGGGACTAACTAAAGAATAAAGTGTGTCATATAAATTGGGGGAAGGAGTAGTATTTGTGTTTTCTATCAAAAGAAGAAAATATTAGAAGAACATTTGAGTTTATCATTTGATAGAGTTTTTGAATTTTTTTGGAGGACGAGTTTCACATTTGAAAAAGTGATTTTGATAAGATTTTAATGCTAAGCTAGAGTTGGAGGTTTGGAGACAAATTCTGAAATCTAAAGGTTCATATTGAGTAGGACCAAGATAGAATACACAGAGTGCAAATTCAGTGGAGTAGCGCATGAGGATGGCTTGAGCGTGAGACTTGATACCCATGTCATTCAAAAGAGAGAAAATTTCAAGTATTTTGGGTCTATTATCCAAGAAAATGGAGAGATTGATGAAAATGTCACACATCGTATTGGAGTCGGGTGAATTATCCAAGGAAATGGAGAGATTGATAAAAATGTCACACATCGTATTGGTGTCGGGTGGATAAAATAAAGACTTGCATCCGAAGTCTTGTTTGATAAGAAGGTGCCACAAAAATTTAAAGGCAAATCCTACAGAGTGGTGGTTAGACCAACTATGTTGTATGGAGCAGAGTGTTTCCCAGTAAAGAACTCTCACGTTCAGAAGATGAAGGTGGCGGAAATAAGGATGTTGTGGTGGATATGTGGGCACACGAGGAGAGATAGGATTAAGAATGAAGATATTCGAGACAAGGTGCGGGTAACCTCGGTGGAGGACAACATGATGGAAGCGAGGCTGAGATGATTCAGACATGTGCAGAGGAAAAGTGCATATGCCCCAATGCGGAGGTGTGAAAAGTTGTCTATGAATGGTTTCATGAGGGGTATAAGTAGACCGAAGAAGTATTGGGGAGAGGTGATTAGACAAGACATGACACAATTTCAGATTATCGAGGACATGACCTTATATAGGAGGTTATAGAGGACACAGATCAGGGTAGAAGGCTAGTAGGTAGTTTGTATGTGTCACGCTTCACATTACTCTTGTAGTTTCTTGTCCTTTGATTCCTGTTATTATCTGTTGCGTCTTGTATTTCAATTGACATATGTTTTGTGGTAGTTACAATATTGTTTTTTTAAACGACTTTGACATTCTTTATTTAGCATTTATACATGGCTTCGTTACTGCTACTATTTCTTTTTTTTTTATGGTTGTGATTTGTTTTTTCTTGAGCCGAATGTCTACCGAAAACAACCATTCTATCACCATAGTAGGGGTAAGGTATGCGTCCCCTTAAGCAATAGCAGAAAGTAAATAACACACGATATTTACGTGGAAAACTCCTACTCAGGGGATTAAAAACCACGACCTACCAAGTAGGATTTTCAACTTCACTAACTGAGCAACTTCAGACTACAACCTATTGTAACCTAGAAATTAAACTATCAATCCCTCACCCCTTACAATACCTCTATTGTAAGCCCTTATAATAACTCTATTGCAAAACAACCATTGACTAACTCTAGCCAAGAACACAAAACAACAAAAGTTGAAATCTATCATACTATGACATTTCTTGAAAGTAGAGTAGGATTACAATAAAGAATAAAATGATAAAGATTCAACACAAACTAAATGTCTTAGACATCTTCAGTGTTAGTATTTGGTCTTTGAGTTTGAAATAACTTTGTTCTTGAGAGCGCTTGGAGAACAGTGGCGGCTACACTTGTGAAAGTGTGATTTTAGGTTTTCAAGTGTTGGTTTAAACCTTGTAACATGTTGTATCTATATTTAGGAGCATGTGTGAAGAGACTCAACCCTTGGTTTGGCCACTAGCGAGTTGCAGTTGTGCTGTTGTACTTTTGTCAGTGAACAATACAACTTTACAACTGTAGTGTTGACTGTACGACAACCAAAGGAACAAATCGCACACATGTTCCTTGAATATTTGGCAAATCATCAAAACACAAGTTAACATAACTTATCAATTTCCCCCTTTTAATGATGACAAATCCAAAATTGACATTCCCTTTGAGAACTAGGTTCCCACTTGTTCTCCCTATGGATCAAACCTATATTTCAAGCATAACAACATGTTAACAATGGCAATATCAATTTACCCCTTAACTTCTTCCTCGAACACAACCATATCAATTTGACCCTTCCCTTTTAACTGATTTCCCCCATTTTGGCATCATTGAAAAGAGTAATAAAATTGGCACAAGCAAAAAGAAGTTCAGGGCCACTTGGACAACACATAATAAGCAAAAATATGAACAACAAGTTAGTATCATTGCACAAATCTGAATAATTTCCCAGTCCTGATTAATCATAAGAAAACATAATAGTTCATACAACACAAGATATGATAATTAAACTACCAAAAAGTACGACGATCATTTAGAACAATGAGCAAAAAGTAAGGGACTTAAAAAGGAAGAACATGGCTTAAGAACATGGGAATAAGGACATGGGCTTAGAAAGCATGAAGGGAACTATTTTGCTAGAGCTTTGATGAGCATATCCACTCTTTCACTACTAGTGCGCTGATCCTGGAGCATATGATCACGAAGCTCATCAATTTTCTCCTTTAATTTCCCATTTTCAACCCTCAACTTCGCATTCTCTGGATAAGCAGCCTCCACAACACCACTAGAACCAAGTTCTTATGCCATTTCAGCCAGTTGAACTCTCAGGAGAGCATTTTTAATCTTGAGCCATTGAATCTCAGCAGTATACTTCTCTGGAGCTTAAATCAGAGTCGAGATAGTAGAATACTGCCAACACCGCCCTTCTTTGTCACACATTCACACTTCACCAAAGTAGCCATGACGATCATATGCTTTCGGGTGCCCAAAATGGCCTTTCCTGTTTTGACCTTGAAACCAAACAGTAAGCTTGTAATCACGCTGTAATTACGTTATGATAAAAAACAGGTCGTTGTAATTATTATACTGTGTAATTACTAGGTTGTGTAATTACTAGGTAGTAATTACACCAATTCTAATTACCAGGTGGCTTTCCAAACAAACCCTTAATTTTAACTGTAACTAAATAATAATTCATGCATAAAACCATATCATACATATACCCATTTGAAATAAATATCGGTGCTACCACAAAGTATGTGGTGCAGTGAATCCTTAATCAAAGGTCTCAAGTTCGAGTTTTGGGTATGAATTTTTTTGTCATAGGAAGTGTTTCCCCAAAAATGGGTTCTACCTAGTGCGAATCTGATATAGTCGACTTCCCCAAATATGGGATCTACCTGATGCAAATTAGATATAGTCGGGCTCTGATGTCGGTACCGAACATCGAGTGAAAAAGAAGGGGAAAGAACGTATATGTCCCCTCAAACCAAACTAATTACTTGCTCATACTACCATTACTTTCGTACCCCCAAGAAAAATTGAAATTATTTATTCGAGATGCTCCCAATTATGATACCAACATGATATATAAATATACTTAGGTGGTATCATAAAAGACCGCCTCAGTCCTTGTTGCGGTATTTCTAGATGCTACGCAAGTGTACGTATCATAATTTGTAATAAATTTCGGTAAGACCGAGTATCGTCCACAGAGACTGAATTATCAATTACCAACTAACGAATCTTTGGTTTCTACTTAGCAAACAAATATAGGTTTTGATTTCTAGACTAAGAATTAACAAACTAAAATAATTTCAGAAATAATGTAATAATGATAACACTCAGAGTTTAATTTAGTAATAGAATAAATTAGGGCTTCCAATCTCATCAACTATCCACTCTATCATTCATTAATGCAAGACTAGTGATTCTTCTACTTATTAAGAAATAAGGTTAACTGAGATGTTCTATATTCCGGTTTGGACATATAAAAACTCAACCTAAGTGAGAATTTTCTATATTTCTATGATAAATTCAATTACATAGGAGGATTACGATCAATAACCTAAAAGCTACACAGGCAATCATGATACTCTCGTTCAAGATTAAACCTACGTCTAATCAACTATAGTATATTCAAATCTCCCTTCTCAGATCTCGATTTGAAATCATATGGATAATGAAAACTAATGGCCAGTTAATTTTCATTCAATAAATGCAAGTTGAATAGATATTAATAGATGAAGAAGAATACTAACACTTCATTAAATCATAATAGAGTTTCAAGTGATTCAACGGAAAACCATAATAAAAGTAATTAGATCATAGACATGCTAAGAACGCTAATTAATTCAATATACAACATGAACTAAATTAAAATAAAGAAAAGGAAAATAACCTGAACAAAAGATGTCTTTAATTGCTCTTTGGCCTCTGGTTTCTTGCCTCCAATGTTTTTTTTTTTAAAATCTTCCTCCCCCAGCTTATATCACGAAAACCCCCTGGAATGGACCATTTCGCCCTCGTAAAAATTAGGTTTTTCACAGCTTTTAAGTCATCGGCGCCGAGGCTCTGTCAGGGTGGCATCACGGCGCCGCTTTGGCAGAATCACACTCAGCTCTCGGGTAGGGTGGCACCGCGGCTCTGATGGTTGGGCGTCGCGGCGCCTTTGACGACAAATTTTCTTCCAGCTTCTGGTTGCATGGCGTAGCGGCTCTCTCTTCTTGCGCCGCAACTCTTCAGCGCCGGGCTCTTCACCCTTTTTCGTCCAGACTTTGTTTAGACTGCCTTCTGAGCTTCCTACAACTTCTTCGACTTAGCTCTTGTGAGCAGCTATGCGTTTTTGTCCTTAATACCTGCCTATTTCCTCTTGAATTCGCCTTATCTTGTCTGAATCGCTTAAAACTTGAAAACACAAAATAATCCGCATAATACTGCACAAAAAAGACAAATAAAAGACTCCCTAAAACACACTCTAAAGTAGTACTAAAATCTACTTAAAAAACACCTCCAAACTTAAACTTTACTCGTCCTCGAGTAAGGAACTTTAGACACCCTAAAAAGAAAAAATACACAAACTATAAGAATGAATCAAGTCAACCACAATAGATTATGCCTCGAAGATCATGAACACATGCAATATCATTTTCAGGAACATTCCAGTCATTAATTTGCTATCTAGAATTTCAAGTCAGATATTCATCAAGTTTGCTTAAAGTTATTAAGGCATATGATCACTCAACCATGATTACTGACTTAAACACTTATTCAATATTAGTTTATGCACAACTAATTCTAACCAACGTTCCATCGGGCTAAAATTCTATAGGTTTGCTAACTTGCTATTCTCCACTAATGTAGACAACACATGCTTAAGAATCAATAGGACTTTTGTAGGTTATGACGATAGGCTTAGGCACAGGTAGATGAAAGGTTATTTAGGTTCACGATTACCATAAATATATAAACCAACCAACCAAACTTGATATTCATAGTACAAACCAACAATCATCCCCGTTTTTTTCTAGATTGAGAGCATTCACACTTTTACATTTATATATGTACACTCCCCCAAACTTGTTTTTCCATGTATGTATAAGGAGAGTGTAAAATATATATTTTTCACTGAATTTATCAATCTTTTATAATTCTATTGATAGCACCCAATTTACAATACCAATTACAAATAACTCATCCCCATTCATATACTTATATGCTCATGGTAAAATTCACGGTAAGGTGAAATTGTAACGGGTTTCAAATAGGCTCAGAATAGGCATCAATCAAAGAATGATTCATTAAAACTCAAAAAGGGTAACTAGGGATTAATGTAATCAATGTGGCTTGAAAGGCTCAATCATTCCAAAGATGGCCTGGATCATCTTCCTAAGCATGCATCATCTAGGATTTCGTCTCAAGTAACAAGCAAACAAGTTCTAGAATTTTTCCACCATCTTTCCTCAAACCAAAATTCAATCATGCATAAACCAATATTTGAATACAAGAAATTCACTAATCATGATCAAGTTTTCATTGTTATTAATAACCAAAAGCAAACTCGAACAACTATCCAACTTAAGCACACAACTTTATGCATTTTATGGCTATCAATTTCATCCAACTATATCACATGCATTCACTCAATCTCACGGGCTATTATTTTTAACTTGATTTATCGACACAAAACACTAAAACAAAGACACTAATGATAAACAAACAACTAAACATAAAAAAACATTAAAACTACTAACACAAAACATCAAGACTTTCCCCCAAACTTAGTTCACACATTGTCCCCAATGTGAAAAAGTAAAGCAAAGGAACGAAGACTTACATAACCAGTGACAGCGATTTCAGTATGGCGGTGGCTGTGACTGATGAGTCGGGTACTATGGAGGATAGCCAAAATAGGGCTCATTTAGAGCATCACCCATGGACCAACAATCGACCAAATAGTTGAGTTGGTCGATGTGGCGGACTTCATAATCATGTCACTGGTGCATATAATTATTCAGTTATTGGTGCGACTGAATTATGTATTGATTTTGTTAGATTATGTATTGGTTCTGTTGGAAGAGTTGATCCAACCTCTTTACTGGTGGATCAATAGCCAAAGGAGGTGGCTGACTGCTCTGTCCAGGCTCTCCAGCTTCCTCATCAGGCTCTCTTTGTCGGCGCTTAGGTTAATTTTGTTGTCCATCTCTAGCCGGAAATGCAGGTGCAGGTTCTGGATCTGCGCTAACCATGGTCCGAGTAATAGGCTGTTGAATTTTTCCAGTCACATCGTTGGCGCCTTCAGGTACTCCATATGTCGCACAGAGCGCCGTGATCAGTGACCCATGACCCAACCCACATGTATTGGTTAGCCTGCATATCTACGCTATATGTTTTCTAACTTCTACACCCACGTCTATTCTTAGTCACGTCATTATAGCATATACCAACTGCATATGGTCCATTAGTATGTTGGTAAATGTGTCGATGAGATAGGGCGGGCACTTACGAAATACAACCATGCTCGGGCAACTTTATTAAATTGGCATCTGCGCATGCCCCTTAGTTGTTCCTGCAAATTCGTACACCTAGCACCCGGGTACGCTACTGTCTCTGCCACTTCATCCCAGTTAATTCTAGAGACATCCCGACTCCAACTAGTGAAGTTGTCTTCGTCGAACCCATCATCTTTAACATCAGGGGCTCCAATTAAGGCATTAATAGCCTCAGACCCAACAAACACATGTCTCCCTCGCACAAAACAAGACTCATTATCATGTTCAGGATAATTGGCATAAAACTCATATACTATGGAGATATTGGGCTTCGACAATAAGGCGGTGACAAAGTCTCCCCACCTTCTATCCGCAATCATGGTTCTAATAGGCTTATATACCTCATTATTATACGAAAAGTTTTGGTATTCCGTGCCTCTTTTGAGGAACTAGAGAGCGGGAGCATATCTGGTTGTACCTATCTTGGGTTGTTTTATTAACGAATCTCGTTTCATCATAGTCAGGTACAGAGGCTCTAGAAGCGGATGCCCTTGAACTAGATTTTCTTGGACCCATTTCAAATCTGGAGCAGTCTTGAAGAAAAACTTTGGACAGCGGTGTCCCTTAATTTCTCTATTTTCCAGCCAACAAACTCACTCAACAACAACAATCAATTTCCAAAACAACTATTTCAGCCCAACTGTTAGCGATTTTACTGATGCTCACGCAAGTGTACGTATCGCTCAAGTAATATAGTCTGTAAGACCGAATATCGTCCACAAAGACTGGTTATCAATTACCGATTATCTAATTTATGGTATCTATTTGGCAATCGTAAGAATGTTTTGGTTTTTATCTAAGAACTAGCTAGAGTAAATTGCAGGAATTAAACTAAGTATGCTTTGGTTTAAATCATTTATGATGGAGATAGGACTTCAAATATCCTCAACTATCCACTCTTTTTCAATCCTTAATGCAACAACAATGTGAAATCCGGAAAAAATAAATAATAATATATAGTTGTGGTTGGGTTAATAAATATATATATATATATATATAAGAAAACAAAGAATAAATTGTTAGGGATAGAGTTAGTGTTAAAATTGGATAAATAGATAGATGAAATGAAATTAAGAAAACAAAAAAAACAAAAGAAAAAAAAAACATGCAGCATGCACGACTTCCCTTCCTTTACTTCCCTTTCATTTCTCTTCAATCTTTTGGCTTTCCACCTCCCATAAGTTATACAATCACCTCCATTTATACATTGTATTTACACACAAACAAAGTACATAGCATAAAGGTTAGAAAATCATGAAAAAAACAAGTGAAGAAGAAGAGGAAAATTCGGGACAAGAAAGCAAGAAGAAACAACAATAAAAGAAATACTAGGGAGCAAGAGTCCCTTGTAACAACCAAATAATAATCATTTCACACATACAATGTGAGTTTTCTCACTCAGAAATTCTTGGTAATATCCTTTATTTTAAGTTCAATACATGTTAGAATAAGAATTGAGTGTTGAAAAGAAATATTGAACTTTTGATTGTTTAGACAACTAGTTGCGTTATGAACTTTACGAACTGTTATCACTGAGTTATAATTGTTAGAATTTGATGAAATTCGGAAGAATGGTACACCTCTCTATTATGATCATATAGAACAAAAAATGAGGTAAAATGGACATACGGTTTGAAAGTTATCATAGTTCAAAGTTCCTGCCTTAGATTTGGCCGAAATCCGGAAAGGCATAATTACGGACTGTTTTTATTGAGTTTTACTTATTAGAATTCTATTAAAATTTACATGGTTGTAAATCTCTCTGTTACAGACAGATATAGATAAAGATTTGTTAAAACGGACTTACGAGTTGAGATTTATTGTAGTTTGAAGTTGCTGCCTCGGATTCATCGGAATCCAGAAGGGCAGGACGTTGAAACATAAAACTGTACTAATACGTGGGGAATATGAAAATTGGTGCTAAATGAAAGTTCTAGATCTCTCTGTTGTGGACATTTTGAGACCTTACGGTGGTCTATCCAACTTACGGATTGAGAGTTATCGCTGTTTAAAGTTTCTGCCTCGGATCTATCGAGATCCAGGAAGGGCAGCGAATAAAAGTGTAAAACTGTACCAAATGGTACAGAATATGAAAGAATGGTTCACATGGAGACGTGTAGCTCTCTGTTCTCGTCGTTTTGAGATTTTATGGGGCTTGAACGGGTTTACAGGTTAGGAGTTATGACTATTCTAAGATTGGGTTTTGTTTAATAAAAATTCTGCCGAAACAAATTTCATGTGACTGTTTTGAGGATAAATTTGTGTTAATTCTTATCACGACCGAACCGGACCGTGACCGTGCCTTAACCCGCACCCTAGTGACACAACATCGAGAAAACCAATGGAATGTAAACTCAAGATAAACAACCATTAAGAATATAAAACAGGCTAACCCAAAGTGGCTACCTCTAAATATAATTAAACGAACAGTTACATCATTACACCCCCAATTCATGACAGGACTACAAGCCTCTAAGAAAGTATAACACTATGACGGGACAGGGCCCCGCCATACCCCCTGAATGTACAAAAGTCTACAACCTCAGGGAATCGTACCAAAAGACGAGGCCTCCGGAGAAATGGAGCCTTCCGAGAACCGGACCGTGATCCTAAGAGTGCGGATCAGCAAGCTATGAACCTCAACCTGCGGCATGAACGCAGCCCCCCGAAGGAGGTCAGTACAACATGTACCAAATATGCGAAACTGGAAAATACTGTAATAATATCATAAGTCAAAAATATAAGCTGGAGTTATAGACGAAAATCAGTTTACCTTCAGACTGGCCTTACTAACAATAGGAGTAACAAATGTAAGTTTTATAGCATAAAAATAGGAGGCTCACGATCAAAACAGGTACCTCGCCCGTAGTATCATTAAGCAATCATACTCCTGGGACTATTTCACCCGCATAGGTCCTGTGGACCCGCATGAGGTCATCCGCCTCGTCATAGGACTATTTCACCCGCATGGGACTATTTCACCCGCATGGATCCTGTGGATCCGCATGAGTACCATCGCGTACTCGCATGGGACTATTTCACCCGCATGGATCCTATGGTCCATATCCGCATGAGTACAAGCGCCGCACTCGCATCATGGGTAGCAAATCCATGGCATAAATAATAACGGGTTTTACGTAACAATATAAACATATAAAACATAGCTCATCCATTAATAAAACATAACATAAGCACTACCGCCTATCACATCACAACATAAGCACTACCGCCTATCATAACTCAAGCAAGTTAAGAATCACCTAACTTCTTATTAATAGTATTAATACATTCTCTCATTTTAGTATACCTAAGGCACGATCATGTCTTTTAGTAAAAATCAGAATTTAACCCAAGTATCATGTACCTTAACCTTTTAATAAATAACTCTTTTTATACAAAAATTCCAAGATACTAATCACCATAGTATCAAGTTACGATTTCTTTTCAAAACAAGTCACATTTCCTTTTAAAACTATCTCAAGCTTCTAAATTAAGTGACATTTCTTGTAAAACCTTAGGCAATTCATGCCTTAAAACCATTTTCCTTCCACAAGTTCAAATCATCAAAACCTTTCTCCATTAAACTTTCACAAGCTAATATAACCAACTCCCATAAAGCCGTTATATTAGAGTTAAACAATAGTAAAACACATTCCCTTAAGTCCAAGGATTTTTATACTTTCCTTTTAAAACGAAGCAAGTATCAAATACTTATAACAAACGAAGATTTCCAAATCTTGACGTCTACCGTACTACATAGTACAACTAATCATGCTCAAGAGATAGGAAAGCTCCACATACCTCTTGGTCAATCCACAAGCTAAGTCCACTTTACCGCACGTAGTATGTCAACCTAAAATGACCATAATACGTTTATCAAGCTCTAGTTATAATGCAGAATTTTTCCAAGTTAAAGTCACCAATTTCCTACGGAAAATTGGGCAGCGTTTCCTTTGTTTCTACATACTTTGCCACCTTTTCCAAGGTCGATTTTAACGCTCAAATGCCATGTTTAAGGCCCAACAACCAACCAACACCAAGGGGATTACACACCTAAACTTTGGTGTGTAAAATTCAGCCTCACAAGTTACAACAACTAACCCAACAAGTCTAATGTAGTATTTAGGCAACAACATGCTCATAATATCCCCTAACCAATTCTTTCATAATCAACCCCATTTCTTACACAACTACTCTAAGTGCATTGTCCAACTACAAGTTCTTCCTATTAAACATGCAACACCCAAAACCAACTACAAGAGAAGAAATGTTACCTTAAGTTTTAGCCAAACTTATTCCAACACCTTGCTAGCCTTTTCTCCAAGAACACCACCACAATAGTCTTCACAAGCTTGTAATAACCTTTCCTTCCTATTACACTTTTGATTTTTCCCTTAGGCTAGAATTCCTCTTGGGAATTTAGAGAAGGATGAGCTTTTAACTTAGAGAGAGATGGAGTGTAAAGATGAAAAGTTGAAAGAAATGACCAAGTCTTGGTCAATATAATGCATGTGAGAAAATCGGATGGGGGGACACTTGTCACCCTCCCATGGCCTCTTTTAAAATAAAAATCAGACTTTCTAAGTTTTTCGCCCAAAATTCCCGCCTCGGCGCGGCCAGATCCCGGCCATGGCGGCGCAACTCTGCGGACTCTGGAACTTTAGGCGCGCGCCCGATTTCCGTGCGCATGAATTCCCGCCTTGGCGCGCTGCCTCGCGCCCGCGCTGAGGCCCCGGACCAAGTTTTACGATTTGAGTCCTAACTCCTTCCGCATGGCCCCATACGCACGGCACGAACCACGAGGTATAACATTCTCCCTTAGAAACATTCGTCCGAATGTTCCTTCTAGCTTACTCAAATCACAATATCGACATAGACTCAAATAAAGACGCCCACACGGCCACAACAAAACTCAAGCATAATTGCTAACCAAAACTAACAAGCAAAGAAAGTGGGTTACCGGAGGTGTAGGGAATAAGTGAGGATACTTCTTCATCATGTCATCCTCTGCTTCCCACGCCATTTCCTCCATTCTCGCTCGCCCGCCATAAGACTCGACGGAAGCCACCTCCTTCGTCCGAGTCGTCTAACTTGACGATCGAGTATCGCTATGGGACTCTCCTCATACGACAACTCCTCTCACACCGGATATCTGAATCGGGTGCACTCTAGACGGATCTCCAACGATTTCCGTAACATAGACACGTGAAAATCGGATGTACCGCCTCAAGATCGGACGGCAGATCCAACTCATAGGCAACCTTGCCCACTCTTGGACAATCCGACACGCCCAATGTACCTGGGTGAGTTTCCTCCCAAATCTCATCACACCCTTCATGGGTGACACTTTCGAAAAGACCCAATCATTAACCTCAACCTCTAAGTGTCGACGCCGATGATCCGCATATGATTTCCGACTGACTGGCTGCCAATAACCGCTCTGGATAAGCTTCACCTTACCCATCGCTCACAACCAAACCGCCCGATTAATCGCACTTCTCCCACTTCAAACCAACCTATCGGTGACTGCACTTCCTCCCGTATAAGGCCTCATAAGGCGCCATCCGAACACTAGAATGGTAGCCGTTGTTATAAGCAAACTCCACAAGAGGTAAATGATCCTCCCACTACCGAAATCAATAACACAAGCCCGCAGATATCCTCGAGTGTTCGGATAGTGCGGCGCCGTCCGTCCGTCTCGAGGATGAAACGCCGTCTTGAGACTCACTGTGTCCTAATCCTTCCGAAAGACCTCCGAAGTTAGCCGTGAACCGGCTCCTCTATCTCGATATAATCGACACCGACTCCGTGCAATCTCACAATCTCTCTAATATATAATCTGGCATAGTCCTCGGTGGCGCCGTCTGATCGAAGAAAGTGGGCTGATTTCACACCGTCTCTGATAACCCAAATGGAATCATGTCTCCTCGGGTGCGAGGTAACCTGTAATAAGTCCATGTTGACCACCTCCCATTTCCACATCGTAAATCAATAGCAGTAGCGGCCGGCTTACGGTGCTCAACCTTAACTCGCTGATAATTAGGACATCGGGCAACAAAATCGCCACGTCCTCTTCAAACCATCCCACCAATACACGCACTGAGGTCATGGTACATCTTAGTCGACCGGATGAATCGAATAACGAGCCGTGTGCCTCCCGAATCTGGCCGACGAAGTCTGTCACATCGGAACACACAATCGGCCTCGAATCTTAGCACCCCATCCGGTGCTACCTCAAATAGACTCTTCTCTTCCGGAGAGGCTGCATCCGATGCCGTGCAAAATCGGATCCTCATATCGCCTCTTCACTCGCCGACGATGGAAGACTCGGCGACCTTCGAACCCGAATTCCATTACTAATCAACCAAAAGAACCCCAAGGCTTGCTAATCGGTGTAACCTCGGACCATGTCCTTCTTCCACGGCCGCACTACCCATCGATCTACGACTAAGGGCATCTGCAACTACATTGGCCTTCCCTGGGTGGTATAGGATATCAATATCACAATCCTTGAGTAACCCTAACCACCGTCTCTGTCGCAAATTCAGCTGCCTCAGTCTGAAGATATACCGGAGTTTCCTGTGGTCTACGCAAATATCCACATGAAATCTATATAAGGAAATTGCCTCCAAATCTTCAAGGTACGATTAACTGCCGCCGACTCTAAATCGTGAGTAACGTAATTCCTTTCTTGCTTCCCTAACCGCCGGGAAACATAAGCTCTAACCTTATCGTGTTGCGTCAGCACACAACCTAGCCCAACACCCAACGTGTTACAATAATACCCCAATCCCTCTAGTCTCTCAAGAGGGGTTAGAACTGTAGTCGTGGTCAACTTCTCTTCCAATAACTGGAAGCCTCTCTTGTACTTGCTAAATATTCGAGCATCCTTAATCTCAGTTATGGTTCCTGTTTCCCTTTCTCTGTTGCAACCAAACTTGGTTACTATACTTGGATCTGATTCATTTGCTCGCCGCATGGCTAAGACTTCCTGCCAATCACAATTTTAGGGGGAAGACTTCCTTGATCTTGTCAAGTAGTAATCCTATTATCCTCTCTCAGCTCGTAGAGCTTATAGTCCGGTGTTCAACCTCAATTCACTATTACATAATCCAATGACTTGTCAAGATTTCTTATCGCTCGAGTGTCTACTGCCTTTCCTTTATAAGTTATTTCAAGTTGTCCTGGGGTCCCCTACCTCTCCGTATTCTCT
This sequence comes from Przewalskia tangutica, assembly GCA_029844215.1. Lineage (NCBI taxonomy): Eukaryota > Viridiplantae > Streptophyta > Magnoliopsida > Solanales > Solanaceae > Przewalskia > Przewalskia tangutica. The sequence continues at coordinate 154,288,491 of CM056719.1, forward strand.
TACTATCTTTATCGTCAGTACAGATGCTACTACCTTTCCTCGAGGTGTTCCTACTGCCCATTACCTACTAATGGTCTTACACTAGTCCGAGGTAATCAGATCTCGTGCAAACTTACATAACCATAGTTGTATTCTCTTTTATCCTTCCGGTCATAACCTACCTTATGTTTATTAATAGTAAAGTGTTTATAATCGATCTATAATCGCATAGCTTCAAATATGTACTACTGCATTTTTCTTACGACACTTCCCTGACCGTTTCGTAACGTCGTTCTTAATTACCCCAACATAATATTTTTTCCACGGTTATCTAAAACTGTAACTTATGGCATGACGATACTGAAGACCTACCAGTCTCACATTCTTCGTCTAACTACATGGGTACACATAACCCCATAATACGTAAGACTATCCTTTTATGTATGGGAGAGAACTTATCTCCCTTCAATAAACTTTCTTTGGTGTCACAACCCTAATCACCGGGTCCTCTCATGGTCCTGTAAATATCTAATCATTACGCACCGCCTTAAAATCGTGTAGATTTTCAAAACCTACCAAAGATGCCCTCAGCTTTCCGTCGGCAGCGCCCGTACTTATTTTATTCTTGCCTTGCACATTTCCTTGAAGTTATCCGGAAGGTCGTGGCCCTGACCGCCACACCAAACCAACTCCAAGTACCTCCAAGAGCACTTAACATAAATTTCTTCAAATTCAAGTATTACTTACTTTCTGCGTCAATTTTTCCCACTGGACAAGTCACACAGACTTATTAAAAACAATGATGCCAAAGAAGGAAGGATAATTCACTGGTTACTACTACTTCCCTTCTTCTCCACTCGATAACCGATGGCAAACTGCAGGAAACCGTACCGAATCAATCTCTTCTGTTGTCCACGTTGGCATAACATGAGGCCAACTAGCCCGTACTCATAATGACCTCAACGTCATTGCATAATGCTGTGGTCCGACGATCGTATCGTTATCGATAATTATTATCCGCCCACTCGGCTACCACCAACACTCACGCGTGGTTACCCTAAAGGTTCTCATGGATTCTCGCCATTTCTTTCACACTTGGTTGCTCACTTCCTTACCGGCCGTACTCTTTTCCGCATTTCCAAACTTATTCTAGCTTACGCATAACTTCCATAATAAAGTTGGCCTTCGATCTTGGAGTTACTAAGTTAAACAATATAAGGTCATTTCCGCTCACAACCAGTTCCGGTGGAATCGCCCACGAATCAGTAAAGCGATTAACTAGACTTGGGCTTGTACCGTGACTCACGTCGCGTGGCGACTACTATCAGTGATCCCACCCCATAAACGGGTATACTAACTTCTCATAATACCATAGTCGTGTCGCCTTGGTCACAACAACCATTACTTACTCCACACGGATCTCATTCGTACTATCCTCTTAAGCATACCACGTAGCTCAATTTACAAACATAGTCTCCCATTGGGCCCTTAATTAAGCTTCTTAAGGTTCCATTACTTTTCCGACAACTCATCGTCTCCTAATTTTCTCAACTAGCACGTAAAACCTCGATGAGAGTTCCTTAATCGCTCCTACCTTCCCGGATCTATTTAGTCCTTACCAAATCACGTAATCTAAAATCATTCTAGGCAACACATATGTGACCTCATACGTAAATCAGATAGCTGTATGTCACAATACCAACTATACTACAAGTATTACCAACCGATACGCAATCCACATAATCTTCCCCGGTCATCACGCTTCTCAGAATGCAGAACACCATAACTCGTTAGGAGAGACGACCACTAACCACACACTTCTATCGCACGATCTTAGAGTGAGAAGAAATGGAAACTAATCCTAAATATCATGCGACCTCACGATTATAGATGTGGTGCACAACACACCGATAATCAAGACTCTCTACTAGATCGGCTGTAGACTCTTTCCGAGGATTAATCGCTCGATACCACTTTTGTCACGACCGAACCGGACGTGACCGGTGCCTTACCACGGGCACCCTAGTGACACAACATCAGAGAAACCCTGAGTAATGTAAACTCAAGATAAACAACCATCTAGAATATAAAAAAGGCTAACCCAAAGTGGCTACCTCTAAATATACTTAAACGAACGCTACATCATTACACCCCAATTCATGACAGACTACAAGCCTCTAAGAAAGTATAACACTATGACGGACAGGGGCCCCGCCATACCCCGAATGTACAAAAGTCTACAACCTCGGGAATCGTACAAAAGACGAGGCCTCCGAGAAATGGAGCCTTAGAACCGACCGTGATCCTAAGAGTGCGGATCGCAAGTTATGAACCTCAACTGCGGCATGAACGCAGCCCGGCGAGGTCGATAACATGTACCAAATATGCGGCGGAAAATACTGTAATAATATCATAAGTCAAAAATATAATTTGGAGTTATAGGCGAAAATCGTTTACTCAGACCGTGCCTTACTAACAATGAGAGTAACAAATGTAAGTTTTATAGCATAAAAATAGGAGGCTCACGATCAAAACAGGGTACCTCGCCCGTAGTATCATTAAGCAATCCTACTCCTGGGACTATTTCACCCGCATAGGTCCTGTGGACCCGCATGAGGTCATCCGCCTCGTCATAGGACTATTTCACCCGCACGGACTATTTCACCGCGTGGATCACGTGGATCCGCATGAGTACCATCGTGTACTCGCGTGAGACTATTTCACCCGCATGGATCCTATGGTCGGATCCGCACGAGTACAAGCGCCGCTCGCATCATGGGTAGCAAATCCATGGCATAAATAATAACCGGGTTTTACAGAATAATATAAACATATAAAACATAGCTCATCCGCTAATAAAACATAACATAAGCACTACCTATCACATCACAACATAAGCACTACCGGCCTATCATAACTCAATCAAGTTAAGAATCACCTAACTTCTTATTAATAGTATTAATACATTCTCTCATTTTAGTATACCTAAGGCACGATCATGTCTTTTAGTAAAAATCCGGGAATTTAACCCAAGTATCATGTACCTCTAACCTTTTAAGAAATAACTCTTTTATACAAAAATTCCAAGATACTAATCACCATAGTATCAAGTTACGATTTCTTTTCAAAACAAGTCACATTTCCTTTTAAAACTATCTCAAGCTTCTAAATTAAGTGACTTCATTTCTTGTAAAACCTTAGGCAATTCATGCCTTAAAACCATTTTCCTTCCACAAGTTCAAATCATCAAAACCTTTCTCCATTAAACTTTCACAAGCTAATATAACCAACTCCCATAAAGCCGTTATATTAGAGTTAAACAATAGTAAAACACATTCCCTTAAGTCCAAGGATTTTTATACTTTCCTTTTAAAACGAAGCAAGTATCAAATACTTATAACAAACGAAGATTTCCAAATCTTGACGTCTACCGTACTACATAGTACAACTAATCATGCTCAAGAGATAGGAAAGCTCCACATACCTCTTCGGTCAATCCACAAGCTAAGTCCACTTTACCGCACGTAGTATGTCAACCTAAAATGACCATAATACGTTTATCAAGCTCTAGTTATAATGCAGAATTTTTCCAAGTTAAAGTCACCAATTTCCTACGGGAAAATTGGGCAGCGTTTCCTTTGTTTCTACATACTTTGCCACCTTTTCCAAGGTCGATTTTTAACGCTCAAATGCCATGTTTAAGGCTCAACAACCAACCAACACCAAGGGGATTACACACCTAAACTTTGGTGTGTAAAATTCAGCCCCACAAGTTACAACAACTAACCCAACAAGTCTAATGTAGTATTTAGGCAACAACATGCTCATAATATCCCCCTAACCAATTCTTTCATAATCAACCCCATTTCTTACATGCAACTACTCTAAGTGCATTTTCCAACTACAAGTTCTTCCTATTAAACATGCAACACCCAAAACCAACTACAAGAGAAGAAATGTTACCTTAAGTTTTAGCCAAACTTATTCCAACACCTTGCTAGCCTTTTCTCCAAGAACACCACCACAATAGTCTTCACAAGCTTGTAATAACCTTTCCTTCCTATTACACTTTTCTGATTTTTCCTTAGGCTAGAATTCCTCTTGGGAATTTAGAGAGAAGGATGAGCTTTTAACTTAGAGAGAGATGGAGTGTAAAGATGAAAAGTTGAAAGAAATGACCAAGTCTTGGTCAATATAATGCATGTAGCGTAAAATCAGATGGGGACACTTGTCACCCTCATGGCCTCTTTAAAATAAAAATCGGACTTTCTAAGTTTTTCGCCCAAAATTCCGCCTCGGCGCGCGGCCAGATCCCGGCGCGCGGCCAGACTCCTGCGGACTTTGGAACTTTAGCGCGCGGCCGATTTCGCGCGCGGCATGAATTCCCGCCAGCGCGCGGCCACGCCTCGCGCGGCACTGAGCCCCGGCCAAGTTTCGATTTGAGTCCTAACTCCTTCCGCGTGGCCCGTATACGGCACGAACCACGAGGTATATGATTACCCAAAGTAGTTTTAAATGAAATTTAGTGCGATGAAAGATCTCCGTCTTACCTTAGTTTCCGCTTGAGAAACACCTTAGTTGGAGTTATGGTTAAAAAGTTATAATCGTTACAAGTATGAATGACAAAATGTTGGGAAAGAGAATATTATTTATTCGATCTTCTGAAAAATATGAAAAGTGAATACGTGTTCACATAAATATATAAATATAAACATAATGGATCAGGTCGCACGCCGCAACAAAACGTAAAGTGAATACGTGTTCACAAATACATAAATATAATGGGTCGGGTTGCACGCCGCAACAAAACGTAAAGTGAATACGCGTTCACAAATACGTAAATATAATTGGATCGGGTTGCACGCCGCAACAAAACGTAAAGTGAATACGTGTTCACAAATACGTAAATATAATGGATCGGGTTGCACGCTGCAACAAATATGAAAGATGAATATATGTTCACCTATATATAAATATGAAAAGTGAATACGCGTTCACAAATATATAAATGTAATAAACATGTGGACATGCAGGGGAATGTCTTAACGTATAATACGAGATAAAATGAAGTGTTAGTTAAACCGAGAATTTCCTATGAGGAGTTGTTGCATATTTAAAAATGTTGTAACCTGATATGTTTTTGCAATATGCTTATTACGTTATAATGTGATTGCGATTCTAATATAGTGGTGTTACTTTGAATTGCGGTAAGGTTCTCACTCGGTCGGATGGTAGGGTGACTCTTTTATTTAACATGTTTCGGAAGGCGTGATAGAGGAAAGGCTCCACGCGAGGCTAGCGATCGTCCATGACCTCTTCTTGTCATACCAAGTCCATTGCCGGGCTTGGTATTCGTCGAGTTCAGGATGTCGATTCGATGTCTGGAAATGCCCGTGTGGAATGGTCTCCCTTCCAACTTAGAATAATCTTTGTCAGTATGTCTAGGTAGAAACAATATTTGCACGAGCATGGGATCGCGTTATGTTTTTAATAAAGTCATAAACAGATTTCTTTATTGTTATTTTTATTAATAGCTCCGTACTTGAATATAAGTTCAAATTTTTAAATAAAGAGAATTAAATGGTGCTCCTGGTGGGAAATAATTGTCCAGGTGCCATCACGCCCTAAGTAAAGACTTCGGAAAAGTCGGGGCGTGACAAACAATGACTTCTTCTTCTTTGTTAAGATAGCAGGTTAACTAATCTGTCATCATATTCCGTTTAGGACATACGAGAGCTCAACCTGTGCAAAAACTTTCTATATTTCTATGATAGATTTTACCACACACGAGGATTAAGAACAATAACCTTAAACACTACATAAGTATCGGGGTACTTTTGTCCGCGATTTTAACCTATGTCTAATTCAATTACATCATATTCAAATCTCTCCTCTCGAATCTCGATTTGAAATCATATAGATTATGACAATTAGTGATCAATTAATTATCAAACATTCAATCAAATACTGAATAGATCTTAACCAATTGAAAAAGGAATCAATACTAATGCATTAATTCATAAAAAGAGTTTCAAGCGATTCAATGGAAAGCCCTAATAAAATAATTAGCTCCTAAACATTGTAATGCAAAGAACTAAATTACAATCCAACATGAACTGAAATAAATAAAAGAGAAAAGGAAAGAACTTGAACAAAATTGTCTCCAATCTTGTAGCTTGTGGCCTCCTTTTCCTCTCCAAAGTAGAATGTAGAATTATGTACAGCATTGCCTCCTTAAGGTCAGGGTTTTAGGGAATATATAGTTGAGCAAAATTGCATTGTGGACCCTGAAAACGTGTCAAATTAGGCCCAGAATCGGAAAAAACCCGCCTCGGCGCCGCGGTGCCGAAACACCAGAGGCAAAATCAGACAACGCAGGTTATTTAGCGCCGCGGCGCCTGTGACATCATTGGGCAGATTTTGCGGTTTTTCATCCTTTTTTCGTCCGGACTTCGTCAGATTTCTTTTATACTTCCCGGAACTTCTTAGACTTTATTTCAGGGCCTTTTATTGTGCAATTACATCTCAATTATGCTCATTTCATCCTCAATTTGGCATTTTCTCCCTTTAGGACCGCTGTGACTCAAAAAAAAAGAAAAACGACCCTAACACGACACTAATTTCAAAGAAAATAAGAAAAATACTAACTAAAAATGACTCAAAAAGTGTATATAAAATATGCCTAACAAATACCCCCAAACTTAACCTTTACTCGCCTTCGAGTAAAGCACTAAACAAAAAATAAAAATAAAATTAAATAAAAGACTATATGAAATGGATCAAGTAGTTATAGCAATGCTTCTTCAAAATCATGAATGAAAATTGGGATAATATGTTAGAACATACATAGCATGAATATTTAGCAATCTAGAATTTCAAGTTAGATATTTCGCAAATTCACTTAGATCATGATCAATTGGAAATACAAATATCTAACCTATGTATGTCAATTTCATTCCTATAGACCTGTTTACATGTTATTCTCCACTAATCATAGACATACACATTAAAGATCATCAGGACTTTCAAGGGTTGTAATGTAGGCTTAGACATGGATAGGTAAAAATAGGCATTTAGGCTCAAATTACGTACCATAAACATTTTTCATTCAACTTTTTTTTTCTTCTTTTTGACTTTCTTTTTAATCTCATACCTATTTTCCCCTCTTTTCTTTTGAGAGAATGAGATACATTATAAATAACAAGTACCCCCAAACTTAGGCTTTTGCATATTTTACATTGGGGTGCATCAAATTTGTACTCTATTTTATTTTATTTTTTCAACACTTTTCATCCCAAGAGTTTTCACTTGTTTTACTTATGGCACAACCAGGGAATCATATGGTGTCAAAGAAAGATATTATTTTAGGCTCAAAGGTTCTGACTAGTGATACATTTTATGTCAGGTTAGGTAATGAACGGTAAAAAGGGATAACAAAGAAATGTCTGAATCATCTCCCTAAACATGTACATCTTAACTATTTCACCTCATTAACAAGCAAACAGTTTTTCTAGACATTTTTCAACCTTTCTTTCCATAACTGACACACATAAGATAAACACAAATATCCCAAAGAATTAGATGTCATAAATTTTTGGCATATCTAACTTAAGCACACAGATTGTTGCTTTCAATTCCATTACATTATCCCACTCTATCCACTCAATATATTTAGCAACTACAACATACATGATCCATAAAAAAAATTATGACTCACAAAACACATAAGACAAACAAAAAGACAATAAAAAGACTCAAAACAAAATAATCACAACAAAATAAGACATCCCCCCAAACTTAATCGACACATTATCCCAATGTGTGAAGACTAAAAATAAGGGACAACTTACTGACACAACACAACAGTCATAACGAAGGTCTGAGAGGGAAAATTCTGGAATTTGCACAAGCTTATGGGCTCTCTGAAGTTGCAGAGTTGTGGCCCTGCATTTTGGCGCCACGGTGTTGTGCTCGATTTGTGCTCCTTTCCAGCGTTTTTGATCCTTTTCCACTCAGGGTCAGTCCCTAGTCCACCTGCCATCAAAACATAAGACAAAACCCAAGACCGTGAGACTATTCAAGATAAAATAAAATACTAAAACAAAAATTGAAATAACTTAATTAAAAACATTGGGTTGTCTCCCAAGTAGCGCTGTCTTTAACGTCTTTTAGCCGGACGCAATTAATCTTCACTAGTGCCAAGTGGATCCTTCTGCGAACGACTTGCAATCCGCACAGTTATTGTTGTGGGTCTCACTTCACCTACAATAATTTTTTAAACAAGGGCCTCAGATTTAAGATTGTCCCCCATTTACACAAGACAGACTTGTCTTCAAGGCTCTCTATAATGTAGGGATCAGTGAAACTCCCTACATCTCTCAACTTTTGGAGGTGCCCTTGCGGGTATGGACTCTGGTTGGGGCTCAACAATGATAGTTGGTAGTGTCTTTTCTGCAACAGGTATAGGAAAAAGAAATTTCAAGGAATCCAAAAAGGTGAAAAATTGGATCTCAGTAACCTCTTCTTTCTCTTCACCAACTATCTCTCTCAATTCCTCATTATTCTCAACAACTTGTTGTGGTTCAGGTTCCTCACTCTGCTTACTACCCACAACTATGTCGCTATGTAGATTTTTTTGCGGTACATTGATCACCATATTCATCAGGTGTCCTATTTGTGTCTCCAAATTTCTGAGGGACACCCTTGTCTTAGTCGTAAACTGAGTCTGACACTTGGTGAGCATGAGTATGACTGCCTGCAACTCATTTAGATCTTCTTGTGGAACCTATGGGTTAGACTGTTGTTGATGATTCCACTGCCCCTGATAGTAGTAGTAGTCCATAACTTTACCTACAAAATAAGAAAAACAACAAAAAGTGATAAAAAGATGCTCGTAGAACAAGTTAGAAACTTGTTCCTGGAGCAACTAAATTAGAAATAAAATAACATAACCAAATATATACAAACCAAATTAGAAAAAAGATTAGCTAAGTCGATATTGATATACGCCAGTCCCAGGCAACGACGCCAAAAACTTGTTAGCGATTTTACTGATGCTCACGCAAGTGTACGTATCACTCAAAGTAATCGTTTGTAAGACCGAATACCGTCCACAGAGACTGGTTATCAATTACCGATTATCTAATCTATGGTATCTATTTGGCAATCGTAAGAATGTTTTGGTTTTTATCTAAGAACTAGCTAGAGTAAATTGCAGGAATTAAACTAAGTATGTTTTGGTTTAAATCAGTTATGATGGAGATATGACTTCCAATATCCTCAACTATCCACTCCTTTTCAATCCTTAATGCAATAACAATGACTTCTTCTTCTTTGTTAAGATAGCAGGTTAACTAATCTGTCATTATATTCCGGTTAGGACATACGAGAGCTCAACCTGTGCAGAAATCTTCTATATTTCTATGATAGATTTTACCACACAGGAGAATTAAGAACAATAACCTTAAACACTATAGTTCTTTTCCTGTCGCCCATGCTCTGCGGCGTAATCTTAGAATTATCGAGTGGCGTGATTCACAACCATCATGTGGCAGTCGAGCTCTTACGTTTGCCTGACTTATCGGGTCGGGGTCTCGCATTTGTGTGATCTAAGTTCCATTTCCCATCGAGAGGTTATGATATTGGTAAAGAGTATTATTCTTCTCATTGGGTTATGAAATAATTCAATAGCTCCGGGCTCTAAGAATTGCTCCATGGATCTCATCGGAAATGTTTGATGCTTCTTGGGGCTTCTTTGGCGACTGTGAAGTCACCGGATGAATTGCCGAGTAAATAGATCAGATCCGGACCCGGCTGTTGCTCCGCGGCGATACGGACTCGACCCGCTCCTACCCACTCCGGGGTACTATAGCATGTCAGGAATAAGGGGAGCAAGATCACTCATTCCAGATCTTTAGCAGCAAGCTGCACCGTGCCCTGAGACTGAGGAGTTGTAGGCTTTCCTTCAGCACCAATAGCTGCTGTCAGGAGCTGCGGCGCCTGTGACGTCCTTGGGCAGATTTTGCGGTTTTTCAACCTTTTTTCGTCCGGACTTCGTCAGATTTCTTTTATACTTCCCGGGACTTCTTAGACTTTATTTCTTGGCCTTTTATTGAGCAATTCCATCTCAATTATGCTCATTTCATACTCAATTTGGTATTTCCTCCCTTTAGGACCGGTGTGACTCAAAAGAAAGAAAAACAACCCTAACACGACACTAATTTTAAAGAAAGCGAGAAAAATACTAACTAAAAATAACTCAAAAATGTATATAAAATATGCCTAACACCAACACTCCACAAAAATCAATAATTTGTTTTGCAGAACAACAACAATCTCAGCCCAACACACAAATTTCAACCCCCAAACTGAAAACTTTGTCCAATCTTTACAATAGAACACAAGAACTTCAAAAAGAAAACTTGAGTGCAATGTTTCACCTTATGAAGGGTTCTTCTTATAATGATGTAGTGCACCAAGTACTGAAGCTTTGGAGATGTTATGGATGAATTTGTAGAAGGTTGGGTTTGTAGGGTGTTGAGATAGAAGAATTTATGGAATTTGTGAGGAGTTGTGGGAGAGTATTTTCGGAAAATATGGAGTATGAGGAGAGGGTTTGTAAAATTTGGGGTGAAAAAGTGAATGGAGGCTAGGGTTTATAAGATGAAACCAATTCAGCGCCGCGACCCTACTCCTGGGTGCTGTAGCACTCCTTAAAAAACATTTCACTGTTGCGGAAGGCGCCACGACTCAAGTCCTGGGCGTCGTGGCTCTCATTTATTGAATTTTTTTATTTAGCTCTCTGCCTGCCAAGAGCCACGGCCCTTGCTTCAGGGCCCCGTGGCTCTTCTTCAATTTCGAGAGTTCCGCTTTTCTACTTCTGATTTCAGCATCTCGCGGCCCTTTTTCAACCCCAACGTTGGCTCACATTTTTCCTATAACAAAAATAGTCCAAGAAACAACAAGACCGTGAGATTGTTCAAAACAAAATAAAATAACACAATTAAAATATTGGGTTACCTTCCAATAGCGTTATCATTAATGTTATTTAGCCGAACGCAGATTTCCTCTTTGTTTAGATTTCACGAGGATAGCAACATTTTTCTTCTTTCATCTTTTTCTTCTTCCATATATTTTTGTATTTCTTCCTACAGACAGGCTCATAGGAGTTCACACACTTGACATACTCCACACACTCAGTGTCTTCAATGTAATTTTTCTTGTATTGAGTTAATGCTACTTCAAGAGCCTCATTACTCTTAAAGCTTTTCTCAGAAATAGATTTTGCAATTACATCAATGGAAAAAATAGTCATCAACTGCTCTTGGATCGGTTGTTTCCCTGAATACGTTGAAACCCACTTCTTCCCATGGACTCAAAATTTTAATTCGCCCTTTTCAACATCTATAAGTGCTCGCCTTGTAGCTAAGAAGGGTATCCCTAGGATGATAGACATATTTTCATCTTCCTCTATATCCAGAATAATGAAATCAGCAGGAAAAATGAACTTATCCACTTTTACTAGCACATCTTCAATGATGCCCCGTGGATGCTTCCATGATAGGTCTGCCAGTTGTAGTGTCACTGTTGTAGGCCTAGCTTCACCCAAACCAAGTCTACGAAACACAGAAAGAGTCATTAAATTTATACTTGTCCCCAAATCACACAAGACATTCTTGCATTCAAAATTCCCTACAGTGCAGAGTATAGTGAAACTCCCTGGATCTCTCAACCTTTGGGGAAGTTTCTTTTGCATAATCGCACTACACTCCTATGTTAATGCTACAGTTTCATACTCCTTTAGCTTTCTCTTTTTAAAGAGAATTTCCTTCATAAATTTCACGTAACTGGACATCTGCTCTAAGACCTCAATAAAGTGAATGTTGATGTGCAACTTCTTGAACACCTCTAAAAACCTGGAAAACTGTTTATCAAGAGAATTCTTCTGAAATCTTTGAGTGTGTGGAATTCTGATTTGAGGGTCAACAATAACCGATGGTGGTGCCTTTTCTATAGTAGGATGGTCTTCAGTAACCGTCTCTTTATCTAAACCAGATATCTCTCCCAACTCGTCATTCTTTTTAACATGTGGTTGGGTTGCAGCATGCTCCACTTGTTTGTCACTCCTCAAGGTTATATCCTGACTCTGCTCCTTCGGGTTCACAACGGTATTGCTAGGCAGATTCCCTTGAGGTCTGTTATTCAACATGTTTGCTAACTGCTCCACTTGTGTCTTCAAAATTCGAATAGAGGATCTTGTCTCTATCATGAACTAAGTTTGGGAATTGGTGAGGGTCAACAACACTGTTCTCAATTCATCAGGCTTCTCTTGTGGGACTTGTGGCCTAAATTGCTGAGAAGGTGAAGCTTGATTCATTGGTTGTTGTGGACTGCTCTGTTGGTACTGCCTTTGGAACTATGGCTGCTGGTTCTGATATTGCCCTTGAAACTGTGACCGTTGGCCTTGGTCATTTCTCCATGAAAAGTTATGGTGATTCCTCCACCCAGGTTTATTACTGTTGGAGAATGAATTGTTGTAGGGCCTCTGAAAATTTCCAACTGCTTGAACCTGAGCTTGGTCCATAGGAATAATATTTGGATCTGTTGTTGTACACCTATCAAAAGTATGTTGACCCCCGCAAATTTCACAAACCACTTGCATCTAAACATCATTTGCGGACACAATATTCTGTTGCAATTGCTTCATCAAGAAAGCAACTTGAGCAGTTAATGTAGTGATGACATCTAACTCATGAACCACTGTTGGTTTTCTACTTCTCGTTGATCTCTCATCAGACCATTGATGGTTGTTTGTGGTCATATCTTCTAACAATTCATATGCCTCGTTAGCACTTTTATTCATAAATGCCCCTCCAGCCGCATCATCAATTATGGTACGAGTAGTACCACACAACCCATTGTAGTAATTGTGGACCAACATCCACTGTTCAATTCCATGGTGAAGACATCTCATTTGCAACTCCTTAAACCTCTCCCAATCATCATACAAGGATTCCCTATCAAGCTAATAAAAATTATTCATTTCTCCCCTTAACTTCGCGGCCTTTGATGGAAAAAAAAACTTGGCAAAAAAATTCTGAGCTAAATCCTGCCAAGTAGTAATTGAATTTACCTGGAGAGAGTTCAACCAACTTTTGGCTGGGTCCCTTAGTGAGAATGGGAAAAGCCTCAACCTAATGGCATCATCAGTAACACCATTGTATTTAAAGGTAGCACATAACTCTAAGAAGTTCGCCAAATGCATGTGCGGATCTTCTGAAGGCAACCCACCAAACTGAACTATGCTCTGGACCATATGCAAGATTGCTGACTTAAATCTCAAAATTATTGGCCTCCACAGCAGGTGGCCTTATACATGTCTGCACTCCTATAACAGTTGGCAATATGTAGTCTCGTAAGCTCCTCGCATCGGGATTCTTAGCTTGTGCATGCACAAATTCTGGCACCCCTCCATTCAACCCATCATTGTTATGTTGGTTTGCCATAATAGTTGAATCATCAACTCTTTTGCTCTTTCGGTTCTACTTGCATACTTTCTCAATCTCCGGATTTAGAGGGACAAGGTTGTCTGCTTCGCATAAAACAAAGCTACCTAAAATTGATCAAAACAAAACACGCAGATCAAGGCAAAAAGTTTGTGTTCTAAGAACAACCAAATTAGAAATAAGATTAATTACTTTGATATTGATAATACTTCAATCCCCGACAACGGCGCCAAAAAATTGTTGTGGTATTTCTAGATGCTACGCAAGTGTACGTATCACAATTTGTAAAAAAAATCGGTAAGAACGAGTATCGTTCACAGAGACTGAATTAATCAATTATCAACTAACGAATCTTTGGTTTCTATTTGGCAAACAAATATAAGTTTTGATTTCTAGACTATGAATTAACAAACTAAGATAATTTAAGAAATAAAGTAATAATGATAACACTAGGAGTTTAATTCAGTAATGGAGAAAATTAGGGCTTTCAATCTCATCAACTATCTACTCTATCATTCATTTAGCGATTCTTCTTCTTATTAAGATATCAGGTTAACTGAGGTGTTCTATATTTCGGTTAGGACATATAAAAACTCAACCTAAGTGAGAATTTTCTATATTTATATGATAAATTCAATCGCATAGGAGGATTACGATCAATAACCCAAAAAGCTACACAGACAATCGTGATACTCTCGTTCAAGATTAAACCTACGTCTAATCAACTATAGCATATTCAAATCTCAATTCTCAGCTTGATTTGAAATCATATAGATAATAAAAACTAATGTCCAGTTAATTCTCATTCAATAAACGCAAGTTGAATAGTTATTAATAGATGAAGAAGAATACTAGCACTGCATTTAATCATAATAGAGTTTCAAGTGATTCAACGGAAAATCCTAATAAAAGTAATTAGCTCATACATACTAAGAACGCTAATTAATTCAATATCCAACATGAACTGAATTAAAATAAAAAAAAGATGTCTCTAATTGCTCATTAGTCTCTGGTTTCTTGCCTCCAATGTGTTTTTTTTTTAAATCTGCCCCCCCAGCTTATATCACGAAAACCCCTGGAATGGACTATTTTGAACTCGTAAAAATTAGTTTTTTTGCAGCTTTTAAGTCGTCCACGCCGTGGCTATGTCAGGGTGGCGCCGTAGCACTGCTTTGGCAGAATCACACTCAGCTCTCGGGTAGGGTGGCGTCGCGGCTCTGATGGTTGGGCGTCGCGACGCCTTCGATGGCAATTTTTCTTCCAGATCCTGGCTGCATGGCGTCGCGACTCTCTCTTCTTGCGCCGCGACTCTTCAACGCTGCGACTCTTGCTTCTTGCGCCGCGACTCTTCACCCTTTTTCGTCCAGACTTTTTTTAGACTGCCTTTTGAGTTTCCCACGACTTCTTCGACTTAGCTCTTGTGATCAACTATGCATTTTTGTCCTCAATACCAGTCTATTTCATCTTGAATTCGCTTTATCCTGTCTGAATCGCTTAAAACCTGAAAACACAAAACAACCCGCATAATACTGCACAAAACAACTAAAAGACAAACAAAAGACTCCCTAAAACAGTACTAAAATCTACCTAACAGTCCTTCTCTTAGTTTTCCATAATACTATCATGGTATATAAATAGTTTTGGGCGAGAAGTATATTGGGGTTTAAGCGAGAAGTATATTGGGTAAATAGTTTTGGGCGAAGGGTACGATAATAATTAGTTCACAAGGGGCATGTGACAGATAATTATTTTGTTTTCGGGGGTATTTGTGTTAGTTTTCCAAAAAACAAATAGGTAAATACTGGTGCCATTTTAAACTAGAATAACGTCAATGACACTTGGCAGATGTACAAACAAACACTGGAAGAAGAAGAAGAAAAAAAATGAAGGGCGAAGTAGTCAAAATATTAGGCTTTACATTACTATCTATAGCTTTCTTCTACTTTGGCAAACACTGGTCCGATGGATTTCAACAGCTTGTTTTCTTCAATTCACTCCAACAATCATCAAACCCCAATTCTCAATTTGTTTCAATTTCCCCTAATTTCAATAAATATTCCATAATTAATGACACCACCGTTTTCGAAACACCGGCGGAGGTTGAGGTTGCTTTATCTCCGCCGCCACCGGGGGTGGAAAGGATGGGGGTGTTGGATGAGAATGGGGTAATGAATGATGAATTTGAAGTAGGGGATTTTGATCCTCAAGTTGTGGAAAATTGGGGTGTTGGGAATCAAACGGAAGTAGTGGAAAGTGATGGGGGTGGGGTTAATAAATTCAGGGTTAACAAGTTTGGGTTATGTCCTCATAGTATGAGAGAGTATATACCGTGTTTGTATAATGTGGAGGCGATTAGTAAGCTGAAATCAACTGAAAGAGGGGAGAAATTTGAACGACATTGTGCTGAAAAAGGTAAAGGATTGAATTGCTTGGTTCCTCCACCACGTGGTTATCGAGCTCCGATTCCATGGCCAAGAAGCCGCGATGAGGTGTGTATATATTCTGTTGGAATTTCTACTTTTTAAGGATAATTTAGTTATTAGTGGCGGATGTTCATGGAACCATACTCTATCCATTTCAATTTGTTTGTCATAGTTTGGCTCGACACGAATTTTAAGAGTATATATAAGACTTTTTAATGTATTAGGTCTTAGAGATGTGTATAATGTACTAAAATGTCCTTTAAATCTTGTGTCATGTAGAATGTTGGTTGTAAAGAGTTACCAAATATAGAAAGTAAAAACAGACTAAACAAGAAAGTAAGTTAAACAAATTGTAACAAAGGGAGTATGTATTAAGAAATTTATTAAATATGTATAAATATTTGACCGTAACTTAATTATTATGGTTTATTCACTTGAGATCGGCGTAGGGATTTATAAACTTCAAATCATGGATCCGTCATTGTTAGTTATGTGAATTGTTTTATCTTAGAAATGATTTTCTAGATCATATTGTAGTTGGATATTAAAATTAGTCTATAGTAACTTACAAGTTTAAATTTTAAATTTTTAGCATTTCTTCAGATATTGTGATGAGTTGTGTTATGTTCACCTGTAATTTTTTTGGCTGAGTAGCTCAAATTTTGATTTTTGAATACTTAATAGCTAAGTTGCTCGGACTCGGGTGCGGGTAAAGGGTGCAGATCTAAAGGTCGGATTTTTTATCACATAAATTTTAGGATTTGGAAGTATGGATCCGAGTGCGGATACAGGTGATGGGATACGACCAATAAATATATATTACGACATATAAAGTATATATCTCAATTAATTGAAGTTATTGAACTAAAACTAACAAAATTTTATTCTTTATAAACACCTAATATGTTATGAATAAGATATCCCGTGTAATAGCAAAACATTCTCATACTTTATATAACTATATATATATATATATATATATATATATATATATACATATACTACTACAACAACAACATACCCAGTGAAACCCCACAACGTGGGGTCTGGAAAGGGAAGGGTAGAGTGTACACAGACCTTACCTCCACCTTGATAGGTAGATCGGATGTTTCCGGGAGACCCTCGGCTCAAGACAAAGCATAATCACAAGCAAAGCAAAGCAAAGCAAGAGAATTAAAGCAGTATGGACAATATGAACATGCTGATAACAAAATCGAATACGCCATGTTAACACATTCTAACAACCGGAAGCAGTAGCTAACACAGCTAAATAAGATAAATAAAGTACACTAAAGAACACATAGCAATAGAAATATATGACATAGACCCAAAAATCAAACCAAATACCCAATCAATCTATACTTCTCGGTCTAGATGTAGTTAAAGCACCCAAGTTAGGTTGACCATATCCGATGTGGATCCAACACACACACCCATGTCGTGTCTGTAGGTGTTTGCGTCGGGTTCGTACACGCAACGTAATTTGAAAATTTATGTTTCAAACCCGACATGGCGGTCAGACTGTAGTATGAATATGTAATGTAAAATAAACACAAAGCAAATGTAATACTTTGAACGAAGACTTACATTTTGAAGCAATCCGCAATCCAAGTTGTTGAAACTTGAAGCTTTGTGTAGTCCGGGGTGCACACTCAAATATCCCTTGATTTGCAAATTCTAAGTTCTTAGAACTTTGATGTAATTTTCTATCTTTAAAAATGCTAGGGATTTCTGCAGAGTTTTAGAAAAGATTTACCTCTCTTACGTTTAGTGTGTAGAAAGTGGGAAGAGAAACCTCCTATTTATAATAGAAAATAGGAGCTTTAGGGTTTCCATGGGCTGGGCCGAGCAGAAAATGGACTGGGTCGAAATCCGGACTGCCATAACACACGTCGGCACCGCGGTTCCATAAGGTGGCACCGCGGTGCTGGCACGTGTTTCTGGCACCGCGGTCCTAAATCAGGGCACCGCGGTCCTGTCCCATGTCTCGGTTATCAACCGAACATATATATAATCTCTTTCTAATTACATCATTTAATCAATAGAATATTTGACTTAGTGTTTACCCTTCAGACATCTACATATTGACACTAATATCATTAGGATCTTCACGAAACTCCTAGACTACGCCGGAAGACGAACCTCAATATGTAAAATTTAGCTACACGAAGCACGTGAACTGAACCTCTATGTGGAAAGATAAAATCATTTCATTCACGACACCCTCAATCAAGCTTAGAATTTGTCAAGTGTCTATCCAAATGACTTGATCATAATAATTCATCTATATTAGTTGACAACAGGACCATATCAAAGACATGTCCATTGCATTAGCCAACGACTTAGTCAACCTAATATCTTATGAGAATCTGAGTGTTCTCTCGAAGATGCATTCGAGGAATGAATCATAATCTTGGCTCAACTACCACCTTTAATCCACTTCGTAACGTACCCAAAACAAGTCGCGTCTCAACCTACAAGATATTTGAGCTTAGGACAGGATCAAAGTACATTACTCCGTGAATAAGGTGCGTATCGACCTCAAGTCTAAGGACTTCTATCTCCCACACACCGATGACACTTTAGACATACAACAAATAGTGCTTCAGTAGGGTATACCTGTCACGACCCGAACCCGGGCCCGTGACTGGTGCCTTACCCCGGGCACCCTAGTGATACAACATCAGAGTAATCAGCGGAATATAAAATAAGACATGAAATAACATGAAGTGTGAAATGCTTATTCATAAAAGTTGCATTTCGGATATATATATAAAAACTTTAATCCGACAGCTACATCCCTTTTACAAACTCGCCACAACAAGATTACTGCACTTAAGAATGATATAACAACAATGGCGACAGTGGCTCGCCATACCTCGAATGTAAGTACCTACAACGACAGGACTATACCATCGATAAACCTCCGAGAAACGGAGCTTCCCAAAACGAATCGTGATCCTAAGAGAGGATCGACGATCGATGTACTCTACCGCGGCGTAACGCAGCTTCGGGCGAGGTCGACAACAAGTACCAAGGCATGAAAATCAAAATATCAGAATGAAATCATAGTAGTCTATATAAAGCGAGACATGTATGATAACCAAACTACGATCACAATAAATAAGCAAATATGTCAAGTCGTGGACTCACGCCTCAAAGTCACCACTCAAATATAACTATGGGTCTCACGCCCACAACATCAATCACGCCCGTGGAATACCTTCCTCACCGCCAGCCTATGATATAAAAGCACCAAGGAATACACATGAACACCGTGTCCCACTGTGTCATAATAAAACCGCACGGTAAGTACGAAGGCATAACCGACTACTAAAACCTACGCATCAACAAAGTCATAAATCGTATCACGAGGTCCGCTTGCATCGCCACATGATCGGCCGCCACTCGCCTCGCAGATCAAATGTCGCGCGTCTAATCGAACTTCCCGCACTCGCATAGGCCACACACATAGGCCCGCATGAGGTATTCCCGCATCGGGTAGCTACTCCCGTAAGATCGCCCCGACTCGCACCGCACGCCACGTAGCATCGCATGACCATAAAGATCGCACACTAACCTCGAACTTCAGAGCTCGCATAGGTCCCGGGACCCGCATGAGGTATTCTCGAATCATAGTCCTGCATCGCTCGAGTATACCCCGACGGAGGCGACTTAACCCCGTGATCGTGTCAAGAGCGAGTGGTACAATACTATCATAACGCCACTGTTAAACAACATAAGCACAACAAGGGAAAAACCCCTTTACACAAACATCACAAGACACTAACACACGTAGCATCCTAACATGTTTACTTATCAAACCAACAAGAAAGTATTACAAGGCTATCACAAACCAACACAATCAAGTTATGCACACAAGGTACTTTCTACTTTATGTTAACAAGTTCGGGTTTTTATCCCCAAAGTACTTCATACATTAACTTTTTAAAAGATCCGTTTCTTTCACAAAAGTCACACAATACCCGTAGTATAAAATAGAGTGACTATCTTTTTAAGTAAACCAAAACACTTCCCTTTGTAAAATCAAGTAACAACATTATTTTCCAAACGTTCAAGTTTGCCTAATTTCAAATGCTCAAGTTTCTCATTTTCGAAAGGTTTCGTAGTTCATAGTTTTAATCACTTAATAATATAATTCTCCTTTCAAACAATTTAAGAAACATATGCCTTATGAGTGAGTAGGTTATTCTTGTTTATAACAATCTTATTAAAGCAGCCATGATCTAGGAAATGTAATATCATCTTGTCTCATCTTAGCTTCTATGCAGATGGAGGTTTCTACTGGTTTTAATAATACTTAATTAGTCAATACATTTCCCCTTTATTAACGCTGCAGTGGTTCGTTCGATATTTATTTCGAATTTCCGAAATCAGTAAAACATTATTCCTTTTTTAAAAACCAAGTACTCATTACTCACGAATGAGGTTTCACACTTTTTAACAAAATTCATATTAATTCAATTAAGTCAAGTCTCTTATCTTTTAAGATCAAGTCTCTTAACTTCTAAAATCAATAGACCATTCTTTTTATCTCTCTTAAGTCGTTATACCTAACTTCCCATAAAGCTAGTATAACTCTTAAGCTTTTAAAACCAAGCATTACTCTTCTTTCAAAAAGGTTTCTTAATTCTCTTGAAATACTTCAAGATTCTTATTATTAGACTCAAGTCAAAAGACATCGCAGAAACCACGCTCGCTTAACACACGCACGTCACCGCATACTATATATATTCTTTAAAATATCATGCTCAAGAGGATAGGAAGAATCACATACCGCGACGATTATCGACTATTAGCAAAACGCCCACCGCTATAACCCTGGCTAGCCTTGTCTACCTTCCAAGTAACACGCCACTCGCGATTTTCAACCTATAAAGGCCATATACGCCTATCAACGTCTAGACTACTCAGAGAATATTCTAAGCGAGAGGTTCTCTATTCTACGGAAAATCGGCAAAGACTTCCTACCCGTTAAACTACACAAGTCTCATCAGAATACAAATCCCATGTAAGTACAGTTCAATCTTCTTCTTTAATATCCTTCTATTACGCTTCAATTCTCTTCAGAATATCCTTCATGAATCTTATATTCATTTCTATACTACTACGGTATGTAATTTCCAATTACAATAAGGTCAAGAGTATTTACCTCGATAAGCCCAAAATTATCCAAGTTTAAATGTCGATCCCGAGCAACGTTTAGCTCCTACTCGAGCGCCCAACCCGCCTCCAAACAACCCTTAGAAGTTCTACGCAACTTTTTCTTAATACTTCAACCAATCGTGAAGATTTTCCTTGTGGTTTCGTTTTGTGATCAAGGGAAGTATAATAGTATTTCGGGCTTTTAGTATAGGGTAACCTTGGAATACTACAAGGTATTTGGGCAAGGTATTTTGGAATAAGAACAATACTGAGAGTATTTTTCTACCAAGGGGTATTTTACGAGAACAACTAGTAAGGGGTTGTTTCGCCAAGGCCTTCTCAGGGGAGGAGCTCTTTGGACGAGAGCTACACTAAGGGGGAGAGGGCTTTTCAAGACTTAGAAAATGTTTGTGGATGACGAAGTCGTCAACCAAGGGGGGGATTTATAGGGAAGTCAATGACCAAGATCAAGACAAGTGGTGGGCAGTGGAGGTGAGGATTTGCCCAAGTGCCCCTCTAGCCATCTACTCTCAATTCACTCCAAACATTGACCCATGGTTTAGGCCACAAACATGGCACAAAACGCACACCATCGCCACAAGATCGCCCACTGAGGTGACAAGTGTCGCCTCCCGTTGGTCCAAAATATTTCATCTCTGAAAATCCGCAAAAATTATTAATGTCGCGAACCGTAATTTTCCCTCGCAGTTTGGAAAACGTTCATGAAAAACAATTCTTTTCGGTCAGGAACAAAATTTCGTCCCTTTGCCTACTTAAGGCTTAAACTTTTATACGTACGCCCTCACGTACATACTCTGGAAATACGGGTATAACAATACCAATACTTCAACAAGTATCCATATGTCCAGCACAAGTTGCCATAACTAATAGCAAGTGAGACATACTACATCCCCTAAGGATACGATGTAGACCACATGTCGACGTATAACATATCATCGATATTCCAATCTCGATGATCATTAGTCGAGGCGATTTTAAGAGCGTTACGCTATGATATCAATTTCTTCTCAATTAATAACCACGTAACCTCTAGGGATGCATTTATAGAATATTATAAACAATCAACTAATAATTCAACAAATGTAAATGTCATAATATTAATCATCATTAATATATAAATATGAATGTGTATAAAGTACATGTGTCCTAATACTGATTGTCTCTAGGACATACATATACTTTCAATCTCCCACTTGGCCTAGAGCCGATCATCAACATATCTAATACCCATGTTCTCAAAATGACCACTATGCTTAACCAAGCTTAATGGTTTAGTAAACGGGTCTGCTAGATTATTGTCTGTGGGAATATAATCTATCTTGATATCTTCAGCTTCCACCATCTCTCGCAGGATGTGGTACTTTCTCGGTACATGCTTGTTCCTGTTCGTTGATCTTGGTTCTTTTGCCTGTGCAATCGCACCAGTGTTTTCACAATAAATAGTTATTGGACAACTAGCACTCGGAACAACCCCTAGTTCCTTCAGGAACTCAGAAATCGCGGCAGCTTCCGATCCAACAATGCACTCCACTTCAGTAGTCGAGTCTGCAGTAGTAGCCTGTTTGGAACTCTTCCAGCCCACTGCTCCGTTGAAAATGAACGTGTATCAGACTGAGATTTGAAATCATCATCATATGTCTGGAAACTAGCATCGGTATACCCAGTGGCAATCAGATCATTATTCCCTCCATAGACTAAGAAGTAATCTTTAGTACGTCTGAGGTACTTGAGAATACTCTTGACTTCTTTCCAGTGTTCCTCACCAGGATTCTGCTGGAACTTGCAAGTCATACTAAATGCAAAGGCCACATCTGGCCTAGAACAGGTCATGACACCAAGCTCCCCTTGAAGATAGAACAAAACCCACCAACTTTTGAAGCCAATAGCACATCCCTTCACCAAAACCCACTTTCAAGTTCCAAACCCTTTAAGGTTCTTCAATGGTAGAATCTTCAATACAACTCCGAATGCCACAAAATTTGAAATCTAGGATTCTTTTATATCAAGGAACTTAAATTTGGCCTCAAATCCACCAAAACAACAACAAATTTTTGGAAATTTCAATTTTTTTTAATTTTTTGGGATTATCAAAATAGATGAACCTAGGATTGAGAAT
Source organism: Przewalskia tangutica (assembly GCA_029844215.1). Taxonomy (NCBI): domain Eukaryota; kingdom Viridiplantae; phylum Streptophyta; class Magnoliopsida; order Solanales; family Solanaceae; genus Przewalskia; species Przewalskia tangutica. The sequence continues at coordinate 154,311,701 of CM056719.1, forward strand.
TTGTAGAGCCTAAGCTCTGATACCAAATGATACGATTCCCTAAACGAAACTCTAAGAAATCGAATCGAAAATGCGGAAAATTAAAGGATAGGAGAATAGACACAAGAATAGTAATCCAAAGTACCAATGATATACAACAACAACATACCCAGTGAAATCTCACAATGTGGGGTCTGGGGTGGGTAGAATGTACACAGACCTCACCTCCACCTTAGTAGGTAAAGCGACTGTTTCCGAGAGACCCTCGGCTCAGGACAAAGCATAATCAGACAAAACAGGCAAAACAAGCAAAGCAAAACAAATTGTGAGAAACGGTCCGAATCAGACGAGAAATTAAAGCATTGTGGACATGCAGATAGTAAAAATCAAATACGCAATGGTAGTGTATTCTAACAACAGGAAGCAGTAGCTAACACAACTAAATAAGATAAATAAATTACACTAAAGAACACATAGCAACAGGAATCAAACTACAGAGTACTATAGAGCAATAATGCGCCTATAAGTGTGACAGACTAATCGAGCCTACAGTAATAACACTACACTATCATTTTGTAAGCATAAAGAGGACTACACTCGACTACCTACTATCCTTCTACCTAATTCGTGTCCTCCACAACCCCCTATCTAAGGTCATGTCCTCAGTAATTTGCACCTGCGTCATATCCCGTCTAATCACCTCTCCACAATACTTCTTTAGCCTACCTCTACCTCTCCTGAACCCGTCCATAGCCAACATCTCACACCTCCGCACTGGGGCATCTGTGTCTCTCCTCTGCACATGCCCGAACCATCTCAACCTCGCTTCCCGCATCTTATCCTCCACCGATGCCACTCCCACTTTATCTCGGATATCATCATTCCTAATCATATATCTCCTTGTATGTCCACACACCCATCTCAGCATCCTCATCTCCGCGACTCCCATTTTTTGTATGTGCGAAGTCTTGACCAACACTCTGCCCCATACAACATAGTTGGTCTAACCACCGCCCCATAGAACTTGCCTTTAAGTTTAGTTGACATTTTTTTGTCGCACAAGACTCCAGATGCGAGCCTCCATTTCATCCACCCTGCCCCAATACGATGTGTGACATCGTCATCAATCTCACCATTCTCTTGGATAATAGTCCCTAGGTATTTGGAGCTTCCTTTCTTCGGAATGACATGAGTATCAAGCCTCACCTCCACGCCTGTCTCAGGATCGCTCCTGTTGCTGAATTTGCACTCCAAATATTCTGTTTTGGTCGTATTCAACTTGAACTCTTTAGACTCCAGAGTCTGTCTCCAAACCTCCAGCTTGACGTTCACTCTGCTGCGAGTCTCATCAACCAGGACTATGTCGTCTGCGAATAACATACACCATAGTGCCTTGGATTTGTCGCGTCAGTCCGTCCATGACCAAGGCAAATAGGAATGAGCTAAGAGTTGATCCCTGGTGCAGCTCCATCGTCACTCGGAAGTGCTCCGAGTCTCCTCCTACTGACCGTACCCTAGTCTTGGCTCCATCATACATATCCTGATAGCCCTAATGTACGCCACAAGTACACCTCTAACCTCCAAACATCTCCATAGAACCTCCTTAGGAACTTTGTCATATGCCTTCTCGAGGTCAATGAAAACCATATGTAAATCTTTCTTTCTCTCCCTATACTGCTCCACCAACCTCCTAATAAGATGAATGGCTTCGGTAGTCGAACGCCCTGACTTGAATCCAAACTGGTTTTAGGAAATAGACACGTATTTCCTCACCCTCATCTCCACGATCCTTTCCCAAACTTTCATAGTGTGGTTCAACAGCTTGATACCCTTATAGTTGTTGCAACTCTGAATATCACCTTCGTTTTTGTACAAGGGAATCATTATACTCCACCTCCATTCTTCGGACATTCTTTTTGTCTTAAAATAACGTTAAACAACTCTTAGCAATGATATGAAATCAAAATCCTCAATGAATTGATATAAAAGCACCTAAACTATAAGAGTTTTGGAATGATTCTACTAGTGAACATAGCTCAAGCGTGAATCATGAACAAGGTCAAGAATAATCTCACAATTACACTACAATTAAACTAGGAATCTATGGATAACCTATCAACTACAATACTACTGTCTCATAAGAGTTTTCATCATCAAAACAAGCTAACCATGAAAATAAGGCTAAGAGTTTCTTATATAGTATCTTTATTACAACAAAGACCCAAAAGTGGCATTTGCACAAATAACCCAACATGGGCCCTTCTTCTCTTGAATTGCAATCCTAGCCTCGAATTTGCACTCTTATCTACGAATTTCACTCCTTAGCCATGAATTATACTTCTCTAGCCACGTTTGCACTTTCAACCACATTGGGTGGCTTTCATCAATTGGCCTTCATCTACATGCTTCTTCCAAGCAATCATCCACACAATGTATGCCCTTGTGACTTGTCCTTCCATGGCCTCCAAAGGCCCTATCTCCATCACCAAAAGGTGTGGCATGAAAATGCTCCATCACGGGTTTTAGCCCTCATAGTCACCCATGAGCTTCCTAGGATCATATCAAAAAATAAGAATTTGTATTTATTTGTTTATGTGTTTATTGATCGTATAGTAAAGTGTTCAGGAGCTTTGGAGTAACTGGTACTGCCATGTGACCAGGAGGAAACAACTTCTTGCAGAAATGTGAGGTAAGACTGCGTATAATAGACTCTTGTGGTCCGGCCCTTCTCCGGACTCCACGTATAGCGGGAGTTTAGTGCACCGGACTGCCTTTTTTTTTATAGTAAAGTGCTCATGAGAGAACGGAGATTGGCGTCTGTATCTAATAGGAATTCCTCTGTAAAAATTGTTTAGGCATTTGCTTAGGACCATGTTGATTGGAGATAGCGTAATTGGAGCGACATGATCTATGAGGATTGATATAGTCGACCCCAACTTGCTTGGATTGAGGCATAGTTGTTGTCAAGTTGATTGTAGTTAAGACTATCAAAATAATAATGATGTAAGCAGAAGTTTCTATGATGCTTTTAGTAATGGCCTATCGATTAGTTCCAACTTACTCATTTGCATGATTTAATTAATGGCACGTCTGAAGCCTGAAAAATGATTATCAAGCTTCGTCGTTTTGCTTCATCTTTTCCTAGTTATAACAATCGAACCAGCACTTCCGCTACTTGTAGCCTGATAATGCTAAAGGTACTTGCCTTTGTGACAATAACAACTCGTTCTTTACTAGACGGTTGTTGAAAAATAAATAGGGAATGTTCAAAGTGTAAACATATCAATAGCTTGTTGTATGTTAATGATTCTTGTTCCATGTATACATTCCGTTCATTCTGGCACGGGATGATTTCTTTTTTTCATAATCACATTTAGGTATGTTGATCTGAAAGCATGTATTACACGACTGCCTGAAGAAGGATATGGCGCAAATATTACCACTTGGCCTTCACGCCTGCAGTATCCTCCAGATAGGCTCCAAAGCATACAAGTAGATTCTTTTACGTCTAGGAAAGAGCTTTTCAAGGCAGAGTCAAAATTCTGGAAAGAAATAATTGAAAGCTATGTCCGTGCTTGGCATTAGAAAAAGTTCAAACTTAGAAATGTGATGGATATGAGAGCTGGTTTTGGAGGGTACTATATTCTCTCTTTTGGTTAAATCTGTCACTATGCACTTCAATCGTCTGATCAGCATTATGCTTCTAAAGTTAGTGGAAAGAATTATGTCCTATCAATTGCTTTTTTCAACAGATTTGCGGCAGCATTAATTGAAAATCAACTGGATTGCTGGGTTCTAAATGTTGTCCCTGTTAGTGGTCAAAATACCTTACCTGTTATCTTTGACCGTGGACTGCTTGGAGTCATGCATGACTGGTAAGAATTGCTCATCCTTCACAGCATTTATTAGTGGTTAGCATTTCCCATGCCATCATTCTTGTAACATACTAATTTAACAATTCCACTATGACTTCGAAAATAGAAAAGGAAATGTAAAGAAAGGAAACAATGCCTGTGACTGTTTTGTCTGTATGCATAACCGATAAGATATACTAGTCTGCCATATATTACATGCTATAACCTAGCCAACATGAAGAAATACAAATCCTCAGGAAAAATGCAACGGATTCGGTAGAAAGTAATGTTGCATGAAATACATACGTGACATTGTGATCTCGACATGTGATTATCATTTGCTCCAAGTGGATGTTCCGTTAAAGTTGTGCAATTTTCCAGGTGTGAACCATTTGATACTTACCCAAGAACCTATGATTTATTGCACGCAAATGGTCTCTTCTTCATTGAACAGAAAAGGTGTATCTTTCTTACTGATTAATTGCTTCACAAATGATATTGTGGTCCAATTCTGCATTTATAGGATGGATCTCTTGGTAGAACTGTTTGCCAAAGAATGCAATGCCCTGATGTTATGTTTGATTTCTATGTACCAGATGCAACATGTCCACAACCATGCTTGAAATGGACCGTATATTGAGGCCAGGTGGACGAGTGTACATCCGTGATTCTGTTGCTGTCATGGATGAAGTTCAAGATATCGGGAAAGCCATGGGTTGGCACGTAACTGTGAGAGACACATCCGAGGGTTCTCATGCAAGTTACAAGATATTGACATGTGACAAACACCTTTTACGAGCCAGAGGTAAAAGATGATAAAAAAGGAGAAATCAACATTTGTGTCCAATCATATGCCTTTATTGGAAGATCAGATAATTCCGTGGACGCATTAAAACTAATATTTCTACGGTGATTGGAGCTGAAAGATTCTTGCCAATACGACGGTCCGGCTTTCTCCACGAGCTTTTGTTTGAACCATATAGCATATAACATGTACAGCAGAAGATGGTATAGCTTCACAGGATCGAGACATATGTTATATTACCAACACGAGAAATTTACTTCACTCGTAAAAGGATAGGTGTGGAAGTTTCATAGCTTTATTGTTGTATTTAATTTAATTGATTGTTATCTATGAGGGTTCTATTAGTCGTAAGTTTTGCTTTTTACGTGGTTCCAATTGTGAATGTTTAACTCATCAGTTTAATTTACAGCAGATGCACTGATTTTTAATTAAGCTGAGAACTAATCCAGAAACTGTAGAACTGAAAAAGAAACTATGCAACAAATATGTTTAAATAGGAGTTATCCCTTCGAAATTAGCTTTTGGGTCTGAATTATGAGCTAGATTCTCATGAGATTACATAAAGAGGGAGTTTTTATACTCCATCCTATCGGTGCTGGTGTTGGTGTGTTTTAGATGAGAGTAATTTGTCAGCGGCCTCTACTTACCAAGGTAGAGGTAAGGTCACCGTTAATTCTACCCTCTCCAGACCCCACGTTATGAGATTTAACTGGATATGTTGTTATTGTTGTAGTAGATAAGAGTAATTTGTGCATTTTATTTTGCATCAAAAAGTAACTATTTCTTAATACATTTCAAATTACCGGGAAATTACACCCAATAAACTTGGAAATGGTGGTTTTGAATTTTTGATTCCCGCTTGCCTAGTGGAAAACCTTTAGCTAGCTTTCAGTCATAGATTTTAGATCAGATTTTGAAGATATTTTTAATCTGTTTGGCCATAGATTTTGGATCAAATTTAGAAAATCTTTCTTCAAAAAAAAAAATCAAGTTCTAGTTTTTAGGTTTTTGGGATTTTCACTCATAAAACTTTAAAAAAATTCAAATAAAATGCATGTTCAAACACAATTTCAAAAACTCAAATTTTCACTCAAGTTTTAATTTTAAAATCTATGACTAAACGGGAGCGTAAAGTCAAAAGTCAAAACTTGATAAACTTGAAGTTTTATACATATGGGACAGCGGGTCAAAAATCTAAGACTACTCACCTCTAAGGCCATTCTTGTACATCAGCCTCAAAATGACGGTTAAATATTAAAACGCGGCTCAAAAACTGGCCTTTCTCACGCCATCTTCTCTGAATTGGATGAGTGCTTCTGGGCTTTTGGATGATCGGATGACTAGGCTGATTTGCACCACTAACCACACTTTTTTTGTAATTTAAAACATAGTTATAAATTATAATTTAAAATTTTGTGTAATTGTAGCCATTTTTACACATACAACTAAAGCTCAAACACCAATCCTATTGAGTCTACCAAGAAACAAATTGAAGTTCTAAAAGTGATGTTCTGGTTTCTACAGAAATTTTTTGTTCGGTTTAAGCTCGCAAAAGATGCATTAAACATAAAAAACTAGAAGATCTCGTAAAGTTAATTGAAGTTGCAGCGTATCTCTCGTTCTAGTGTTTGTCCGATGATATGAATGAATACAATTATCACCTCACTAAATTTGATATATTATATATATAATTCTTAAAATATGTCTAATATTATTAAAAAAAAATTATGATTAAAAGAAACTGAGTGGTGCACTGGTTAAGATGCTTAGTTTAATTCTTGAAGGTTGAGGGATCGAACACTTTCATATGCCACTTGATTATTTTTATGGTTACATTTGCTATTTATTTAAGGTGCGATTAAAATTTAAATACTGGCCACAAAAGTGACTACCTGATGTCATTTCTACTGGATGACTTCTGTAAACTACCAAGAGCCAAGAATTATTCAAAGAAGTCATTTTTCACATTTATTTCATTAATATATTCGAAAACACAGTAAAAAATCTCAGAAAGATAGTGGAAAATATTGTATAATAAAGAGTGATGGGGAATTGGTTGAGTATATATAGAGTGGGACGAGGTTAAAAGATGGACACAAAATTAGTCAAAATCATAAATAAAAGCAGTTTTCAGGAATCCGATTCTATTCATGTTCTTTAAACTTCACAGTCAAAATCTAACCTTGGATACGAATATTTATCAAATGGAATAAGTAGAGGGTCAATGAGCGGGTTGGTAATGAATTTAAGCGGATTAAAATGGTTGAGTTAATAAATGAGTTAGGTTCTTATTTATACATTATCCAAATATGACGTTTGATTATAAAAGTAATAAATAAGGGTGTCAAATGAGCGGGTTATTAACTCGGCAAATGTTATTTGGTCAAAGATAGCATTTTTTTGTTGATTGAACGAATCGCTATTCTTTCTTTCAGTCTGAGCAGACCCCGATCAAGCAATAGCCCGCAAATCACGCCACCGCTTAAACCACACTTGTGGCCAAGGTGTGACAGCTCACGGCGGCATCAGGCGTTCTGCGAGGTTCAACTTGACTGCTCTCCCACACCACCGAGTGAGTCATAATCCAATCCATCCAACTCTTACCAAGTTGTAATTTTATTATTTATTTTCTAATTTTTTTATTACGAAAATCCCCCCCCCCCCGCCACCCAACTTTATTATGGCTATTATAATTAACATATAAACAAAAAAGGTCTTTCGTAAAAATATCTGGCAATATATTTAGCCTCAATTAGTCAAACTTTTAGGTTGATTTGAATTGAGCGAATCAAAATTAGTGAAAATAATAAATAAGCGAGTCATTAACTCATTCAAACTTATACGAGTTACGCTGATCATATTTTTATCGACTAATTTTATCACCTTCTGAAATAAGTAATACTCCGCCGGACCAATTTAATAGGGGACTATAGCAATTCTTTTGCGGATTATAAAAATATTTAAAATATTGTATTTTATAAAAATTGTAACTCAAAGTGTTATAATTTATATATTTTAAAATTAATGGAATCAATATATAAGTTTACACTAAAAAATAGATAGTTTTGACTCTCATAACTTAATCTGATTCTTATTCTTTTGCATCAAAAGGTAAATTAATAGAAGCCTCAATTCGGAGTGACAATAATGAAAACCCACCTAGGGCTGCAATTACTGGTTCTTCAAAAGGCTTACATTATAATAGGAATAGTGTTATGCAGATCATGAAGATAGTAATCTAACATTTAAGAATATGTTCGAAAATTCCGTTGATCTATTGTGTTTTCATGTTTAGCGTGATGAGAACATTTTAAAATTGCGAGTATTATGTTTTTAGACGTTTAATGTATTCTTGTTGGGATTACACCGAATATATTATTGTTGTTGATCATGTATTTGTAGGGTTTTATTGGGTTCGTACACGCAGCGAAATTTGAAAATTTATGTTTCAAACCCGACGACGGTCAAACTGTAGGATGATTAAACAATGTAAAACAACAAAGCAACAATGTAATACTTCGAACGAATACTTACATTGTAGATAGCAATTTGAAATTCTTGAGCTTTGTGTAGTCCGAGGGTGCGCACGCAATAGTCCATCGATTTGCAAGTAAGAAATTATGATGTAATTTCTCATTTGGAAAGCTAGGAATTCCAGCAGAGTTTCGAGAGAGTTTAATCTTATGAAAAGATGGTGTATAAAATATGAGGCTAAACCCTGTATATATAGCTGAATAAATCAGCTAGAGTTTCCCTCGTGGGCCAGACCCAGAAACCGAAATAGAGTGGGTTATTTCGGGCCCACTGAACGCGTGTCGGCGCCGCGACGCTGAGTAAGTGGCGTCGTGGCCCCGACTCACCTCCGCCGTGGCCCTGCTCCAATTTTGTTACCTTTTTATTTTATTCTAATGTCTCGATTATCAACCGAACATTTATATACTCTCTGATTACATCCTTGAATCGACAGAACAATTGACTTAGTGTTACCCTTCAGGTCTTTACATATTGACACTAATAACATTAGAGTCCACACGAAACTCCTAGACTGCGCCGGAAGACAAACTCAATATGTAAAGTTTAGCTACACGAAACATGTGAACTGAACCTCTATGTGAGAAGAAAAAATCCGTTCATTCATGACACACTCAATCAAGAATCAAGCTTAGGATTTGTCAAGTGTCTATCCAAATGGCTTGATCATTATAACTCATCTATATTAGTTTACAACAGGACCATATCAAAGACATATCTATTGCATTGGCCAATGACTTAGTCAACCTAATACCATATGAGTATCTGAGTGTTCACTTGAATATACATTCAAGGAATGAATCATAATCTTAGCTCACATACCACATTTAATCTACTTCGTAATGCACCCAAAACAAGCCACGTCTCAACCAATAAGGCATTTGAGCTTAAGACAGGATCAAAGTACATTACTCCGTAAACAAGGTGATATTGACCTCAAGTCTAAAGACTTCTTTCTCCCACATGATGATGACATTATAAACATATATGGGTGGAAAAATTAGCCCAACCCAAATGACCCGCCCAATATTTTATGGATTTGGACAAGAGTAATTTTGATGATGGGTTGGTTCGGACGTCCGAGTTGACCAATCATAAATCAACAGCCCAAATGAGCTCATGATGATGTCCAAACTTGACCCATCAAAATACTTAATTTTAATGATTAGAGTTCCACTCTAGATTAAAATTTTTATTTATAAATAATTATTTAAATTTTTTATTATTATTTCGGAACAATAAAAATACACCAATGCACCCCAACCACACTATCCATCAACCCTACCCCTTCCCCTACACAACCCCCACTCAAGCACTGAACCACCCTCACATCTATGCCCATACATTGCCCTTACACCCTCCACCCCCACCACATTCTCAAATTTTATTTCATATTTTTTGTTACTTTATAAAAAAATAATTAAAAATATGAAATTTTTTCTTACCTCCCCACGCTGCACTCTCCACCCCACCCCACCCTCAAATATATTTCATATTTTTGTTACTTTTATAAAAAAATATTAAAAATATGAATTTTTTCTTACCTCATGGATCCCCTTACCCCCGCCATACCCCCTCCACCCCAACCCCATTGCCTAACCTCATTTTCAAATTTCTATTTCATATTTTTTGTTACTTTTATAAAAATAAAAAAAGTGAATTCCCCCGTCCTTCTACATTCTCAAATTTCTATTTTATAAATAATGTATAAAAAATATTAAAAAAAATGCGTACCCCCCTCTGCCCTACACCCCACCCCACCTCACCCCACCTAGGGCTGTTATCGGTCCGGTTTGGTCCGGGTATCGACATATCGGAATCGGACTGATAAGATTATCGGTCCGGATCGAGACCGGACTGATAAGATTATCGGTCCGGATCGAGACCGGACCGATAAGAATACAGTCCTGAAAATAGATTCGGGATCGGACCAATACCTTATCGGGCGGTACCCGATCCGGTCCAATAAGGTTACCGATCCGATTCTGGATAATGTTTCCGGTACGATCCAAAATATTAAAATCCATGCTTTACTTAAAAATCTCAACTTTACTTATAATTTTTTTTTATAAAAATCTTTGTTTTACTGCCTTTACTACTTTACATAATACATATTAACAAACTTAAAGCAATATTTAATAGCAATATTTCAAGGATTGATTATCAATTCATCATCCCAATTCTCAAACTATTCTAAAGGTATCAGACCAGGACTGATAACATATAAGGTATCAGATAATTAGACATGCTTGTCGGACCTGATCCTTATGTCTGGTACTCATATCCGGACCGTTAACTTTTTGGTCCGAGTATCAGTCCGGCTATTTCGGTTCTCGGGTTCTCAGAACGATAACAACACTACCCACACCCCATTCTCACATTTCTATTTTATATTTAATTACTTTTATATTTAATTTATAAAAAATATGAATTTTTTTCTTACTTCGCTCCTATCCACACCTCCACCGCATCCTCAAATTTATATTTCATATTTTTTTGCTTTTATAAAAAAAAAAAAAATATTATTCTTATTTAAAAAATAAAGATATGGAAAAATCAAATATCATACAAAATAAAATAACATCATAGAAGGTAAGTTTGAAATTTGTAAAAGATGGGTCAAGTTGGGCAATTTGGGTTATGACCCACCATTTAGCCCATCTTGACCCGCCCATCGTAGCCCATGTAAGTTTTGGGCGGGTTGGGCATTGACCCATCTAGAACTTTAGCCCATCTTGGCCCGCCCAACTTCAGCCCAAACGGCCCATCTGCCACATCTAGAAGACATATAACAAAACAGTACATCAGCAGGGTATACCAATACTTCAACAAGTATCCATGTGTCAATCACGAGTTGCCATAACTCGTAGCAAGTGAGACATACTACATCCCCTAAGGATATGGTGCAGACCACATGTCGACGTATCACATATCATCGATATCTCTATCTTGATGATCATTAGTCGAGGTAAATTAAGAGTTACGTTATAACATTAATTCTCACATCATTAATAAACACGTAAACTCTAGGGATGCATTTATAGAATATTATAAACAATCAACTAATAATTCAACAAATGCAAATTCCATAATATCAATCATCATTAATATATAAATATGAATGTGTATAAAGTACATGTGTCCTAATACTGATTGTCTCTAGGACATACATATACTTTCAATCTCCCACTTGGCCTAGAGCCGATCACCAACATATCTAATACCCATGTTCTCAAAATGACTATTATGCTTTATCAAGCTTAATGGTTTAGTAAACGGTTCTGCTAGATTATTGTATGTGGGAACATAATCTATCTGAATATCTTCAGCTTCCACCATCTCACGGAGAATGTGGTACTTCATCGGTACATGCATGTTTATGTTAGTTGATCTTGGTTCTTTTGCTTGTGCAATAGCACCATTGTTGTCACAATAAATGATTATTGGACAACTAGCACTCGGAACAACCCCTAGTTCCTTCAGGAACTCAGAAATCGCGACAGCTTCCTTAGCAGCTTCCGATCCAGCAATGTACTCCGCTTCAGTAGTCGAGTCAGCAGTAGTAGCTTGTTTGGAACTCTTCCAGCTCACTGCTCCTCCATTGAAAATGAACGTGTAACCAGACTGAGATTTGAAATCATCAACATCTGTCTGGAAACTAGCATCGGTATACCCAGTGGCAACCAGCTTATCTCCTCCACCATAGTCTAAGAAGTAATCTTTAGTACGTCTGAGATACTTAAGAATACTCTTGATTGCCTTCCAGTGTTCCTCACCAGGATTCTGCTGGAACTTGCAAGTCATACTAAGTGCAAAGGCCACATCTGGCCTAGTACAAGTCATGACATGCATGATCGATCCTATAGTCGAAGCATATGTGATTCTCTTCATACGCTCAAATTCTACAGCACTAGAAGGGCAATCCTTCTTAGATAACTTGATGCCTTGACCCATTGGAAGACCGTCTTTCTTGGAATTCTCCATTGAAAAATGTCTAAGCACTTTGTCTATGTAGATTGACTGTTACAGCCCCAACAATCTATTAGGTCTATCTCTATAGATCCTAATTCCCAAAATGTAGCAGATTTCACCTAAATCCTTCATCATGAAGGTCTTGGACAACCAATCCTTAACTGACTGCATGAGAGTCTTATTGTCTCTCATTATCAATATGTCATCAACATATATGATAATAAAGACAATACTATCATCCTTGATATAAGCACAAGGGTCCTCTTTGCTTCAGACGAAATCAAAAGATTTGATAGCCTTGTCAAAATAAATGTTCCAACTCCTAGAGGCTTGCTTAAGTCCATAAATGGACTTTTGTAGCCTGCACACAGAATTTGGTCTGGACTCGATGAAAAACCCTTGGGTTGTTTCATATACACTCCCTCAATTAGATTACCATTGAGGAATGCAGTTTTGACGTCCATCTACCAAATGTCATAATCATAATGTGCAACTATCGCAAGCTAAATCCTAATAGACTTTATCTTAGCCACCGGTGAAAAAATCTCATCATAATCCACGCTAGGATGCTGAGTAAAATCTTTAGCCACTAGTCTAGCTTTATAAGTCTGAACTTTGCCAGATGCATCAATCTTCTTGTCAGAAGGTTCTTGTGCGCTGGTTGATCCACCAACATTAGAGCTTTCAGGAATATCATTTTCACCCTAAATGGGAGGAGGTGCAACTGGTGCACTACCCAAGGTCTGTGTAGGAGGATCTTGCATTTCTGCATCTCTCCTCGTAGCACTCCCACTGAATCTTTGCCTTGTTCACTTGGCAAGGGTTCAACCTCTATGTCACTTTGTTCTTGAATTTTTTCATGTTCTATCTCTGTGCAACTCTCTTCCTTGTAGACATATTCATCTTCAAGAAAAGTTGCGTTCCTAGAAACAAATATCTTATGTTCTCCATAGAAATAGTATCCCTTAGTTTTCTTTGGGTACCTAACGAAGTAACATTTCTCAGTTTTAGACTCCAACTTATTAGTGATCAACTTCTTGACATATGCAGGACACCCCCAGGGCCTCATGTGTCAAAGTGATGGCTTTTTGCCACACCATACCTCATATGGTGTCTTTTCAACTGATTTAGAAGGAACTCTGTTCAGAACATATATCGAGGTTAAAATAACGTATCCTTAAAGATATGTTGGAAGAGTTGAAAAACTCATCATGGAACGAACCATGTCAAGCAAGGTTCGATTTCTCCTCTCAGCAACACCATTCATCTGAGGTATTCCAGGAGGTGTCCATTCGGAATGAACTCCATGTAGTTTTAAGTATTCAAGAAATTCTTTACGTATGTATTCACCCCCACGATCAGATCGGAGAGTCTTGATACTATTTGAGAGTTGTTTCTCAACTTCACACTTAAACTCCTTAAACTTCTCGAAGGCCTCGAATTTGTGTCTCATAAGATACACATATCCATACCTCGATAAGTCGTCTGTAAAAGTAATGAAGTAAGAGAAACATTCTCTATCTTGAGTCGAAAATGGTCCACATACATCAGTATATACCAACTCAAGAACCTCCTTGGCACAGATCCCCTTTCCAGAAAGAGGTTTAATGGTCATCTTACCTTTCAAACAGGATTCACAGTTACCATAAGATGGTAAGTCAAATGGTTCAAGGTAATTTAATTTGCTCAACTGTTATATCCTCGTTTGATTGATATGACCAAGTCTACAATGCCATAGGTAGGTAGAATTTCTTTCACTTAATTTTAGCTTGTTTGTTTTGTACATTGGAAATTTCTTATATTTCAATGACGTACATACCTTGTTCACTAGAGGTAGAAGTATCTGGTGCCTTTCCTCCAAGTGCAGTGCAATCCTTTCTTCCAATGCCTCTTCCTATTACAGTTGAGGCATACATACTTGGCCGGAATCACCTTTTATTCTTCACACCTCCCTTAAGCTTTATAGCTGAGGGCGCAGCGACTGTCTTTCCCTTCTTCTTCTGTCATTCCTTACCTTTCGGCTTGGGCCGGCTAGAAGATCTCATCATGAGCACAACTTTGCTCTTGGAAGTTGAAGATTCAAAGGTCTTTAGCATATCATGCAGCTCCGGATGAGGGTGGAAGCGACGTTACTCCGCAGCCTTATACCAATCGAGGCCCTATCATCTTCAACACATGCTGAGACACTTGGCTCCCTTCACTTAGCTTACACTTGAAGAGTTCTATTAACACCTCAAATTCCAAAGTTTGTAACTGAGAGTCATAGAGATTTTTAAAATGTTTGAGCATCTCGTTAGGGCTCATTTTCTCATGTCGTCTCTGATGGAAGACAACATTACGCATTGTGCTGAAGTGACGTCATTTAGGTTCTTATGGTAGGCTACCTTATCAAATGTGACATATTCTGCAGAATCCTCGGCAGGAAATGTAGAGAATACATTGTCCAATACGTATTATATCTTTTCTTGCTTTAGGATAATTCTTAGATTTCCTTAGCTAGTCTAGATAGTTCGGTCCGGTGAGTTTTGTTCATTTCAATGATAGGTTCGACATTTTGAAGTTTTGAAGATTTAGATAGACGGGAAACTACAATCAAAATTTATTTCCCTATTATACACATTCATTTTAACTAATCAAACATGGTCTTTTGTTTAATTATATCCCACTATTTTAGCATACTTCTACGACCCCATGGTAGAATACGAACCTAAAATCATTATAGGTCATAATGGGCCAAGATCCAAACATATGATATATCCGTGTTTGATTTGGCTGATAACTTCAATAGCACATTTCGGTAGGTTCTCAACCAATTGTAAAGCTTATTTAAAACTTTTGGTTTGATTAAATATCTTTCATTTTAATCTTACGTCTTTAGATTAATCCGACACTTTGGCGTCAAAATTCATCTAAACAAGACAACCCCATTATGCGACTGGTTTAAGTATCTAAGTAAATTTAGCCTTTGCAAGCAAACACTTTGGTGTAAATACCTACAAAAGTTTATCATCTACTTTTACTTTAACACATCTATGAAAAGGCCTGAGTCCTCGTACACTTAGAGCAAATGCTTTGGCATAAATACTCGTATCGCCGAAAAGGATTTTGCACCCTAACAATTATAATGGATGACACATTTTAATTAGACTTGTATTTTAATGTTTGGGGAATATTTTCAGTTTTGGGGGTTTCAACCAAGATCAACAATTATGTCATACATCATATGACATCCTATCATGCAATTTCTAAACACATTTAGATGAGAAACCATCAAACCCAATAGGTATGTTATAAGATGGTTTTAATCACATATTGGACGCCGTCTACCCAGACAGTTATAGCGGTCATTGAAAGTAAACAATTATTGAGCGTCGCCTACCCATACAATAATTGCGGACGCTATGCTAATGATTTAAATGCATCACATTCAAACACTTAGCATATTTGTATATTATAGAATAATATATCATTAATGATAATCATGTGTTTATTTGTCTAAATTCTAAAACTATGTCTTTGCCAAACAGTCCCTAAACATTTTTTGATTTTAAAATTCTGATTTTCAGGAATTCTGCAAACTCTTAAAATTTACAGTTTAGTCCCTCAATAATTTAAATGTTCAATTTGAACCCCATTAAATTCAAAAAATACAACTTTAACTCTCAGAAAATATTTTCAGATTTCAGAGACCTCCTTGCAATTTCCAGAACTCAGAATCAAATTTTCAGAAAGTTTTTTTAATTACAGATTTGCTCGAAAAGACCAAATCTGTCCAATTTAAATTTTGTTTTCAAATTCGGAAACTTTTAAAACTTTCAGAATCAGATTCTGAAAGTTTTAAAACTTCAGTTTCTGATTTCGATTTGTTTTCAATATTATCGTTGCAGCGTCGTGGCCCTGCAGGGAGACGCCGTAGCGCTAAAAGTTCAGAGAACAGAAAATCTGCAAACTGTCTCGTAAGAGCCACGGCCCTAACAAGTGGCGTCGCGGCGCCTCAGTGGCAGTAAGTCCGAAAATTTATTTTAAGCTTTTGGATGAACAACGACGTGGCCCTATTGAACAGAGCCACGACGCCTCCGTAAAACCCTAGTCAGTGCCACGACGCTCCATGGTGGAGCCGCGGTGCCTCGACCCCAGAAACACAATTTCTGCAATTCCAAAACCCTAAAACTGGTTTAGGCTCAGATTTGCAGATCCATTTCGTACCTCTTTTACTATTGTACAACATGTTCATCGACCATCATCAAATCCCTTTTCGTTATTCGTCTCAATCCACCATGTTCGAATCGAATCGGTTACGCATATCAACTTAGATGAGTTAGATTTGAATGACTTCCTCGATTACATCACTGTTTAACAGATCTGGATACAAAATGATGTGTTCTTGGAATTTTAAGATTTTAAAGCCTTTTAAACGACATAAATCAAATTTAAACAAATCATAACTCATATTATCATTAATATTCGTTGTATAATCACACAAAACAGCCCAGACTCTGATACCACTGTAGGGTTTTGTCGGATTCGTACACGCAGTAGAATTTGAAAATTTATGTTTCAAAACCGACGACGGTCAAACTGTTTGGATGATTATATAATATAAAACAACAAAGTAACAATGTAATACTTCGAACGAATACTTACATTGTAGATAGCAATTTGAAATTCTTGAGCTTTGTGTAGTCCGAGGGTGCGCAAGCAATAGTCCCTCGATTTGCAAGTCATAAACTATGATGTAATTTCTCTTTTGGAAAGCTAGAAATTCCAGCAGAGTTTCGAGAGAGTTTAATCTTATGAAAAGATGGTGTATAAAATATGAGGCTAAACCCTGTATATATAGCTGAATAAATCAGCTAGGGCTTTCCTCATGGGCCAGGCCCAGAAACCGAAACATAGTGGGTCATTTCGGACCCACTGGACGCGTGTCGGCGCCGCGGTGCTGAGTAAGTGGCGCCACGGCATAGCGATGTGGCCCTGCTCAAATTTTGTTTCATTTCTATTTTATTCTAATGTCTCAATTATCAACTGAACATTTATATACTCTCTGATTACATCCTTGAATCGACGGAACAATTGACTTAATGTTACCCTTCAGGCCTTTACATATTGACACTAATAAAATTAGGGTACACATGAAACTCCTAGACTGCGTCGGAAGACAAACTCACTATGTAAAGTTTAGCTACACGAAACATGTGAACTGAACCTCTATGTGAGAAGATAAAATATTTTCATTCATGACACACTCAATCAAGCTTAGGATTTGTCAAGTGTCTATCCAAATGGCTTGATCATTATAACTCATCTATATTAGTTGACAACAGGACCATATCAAAGACCTGTCCATTGCATTGGCAATGACTTAGTCAACCTAATACCATATGAGTATTTGAGTGTTCACTTGAATATACATTCAAGGAATGAATCCTAATCTTGACTCACATACCACCTTTAATCTACTTCGTAATGCACCCAAAACAAGTCGCGTCTCAAGCTATAAGGCATTTGAGCTTAGGACAGGATCAAAGTACATTACTCCGTAAACAAGGTGATATTGACCTCAAGTCTAAAGACTTTTATCTCCCACATGCTGATGACATTATAGATATATAACAAAATAGTACATCAGCAGGGTATATCAATACTTCAACAAGTATCCATGTGTCCATCACGAGTTGCCATAACTCGTAGCAAGTGAGACATACTACATCCCCTAAGGATATGATGCAGACCACATGTCGACGTATCACATATCATCGATATCCCAATCTTGATGATCATTAGTCGAGGTAATTTAAGAGTTACGTTATAACATTAATTCTCACATCATTAATAAACACGTAAACTCTAGGGATGTATTTATAGAATATTATAAACAATCAACTAATAATTCAACAAATGCAAATGTCATAATATGAATCATCATTAATATAAATACGAATATGTATAAAGTACATTTTATCCTAATATAGATTGTCTCTAGGACATACGTATAATTTTAATATCCTGGTGGTCTTTTAGCGCTTTTAGGACATATTGTTACTATCAACCTGCAAATATGTGAGCAAATTGTTCATTTTAATTCATTAGACCATTAAATTGATACTTATTGGCTATTGCTAACTGCACATATATTATGGATAAAAGTCTTATTATCTCATTCCCTTATTTCACTTTTAGTAACTCAGACTCTCGATATTTACCTCAAACCATATTTTAGATGAAACGTTTTTTTTTCTTGATAAACACATGTATGATAAAACTAGCTCATTTAAAAGCATGGATTGGTTGGGTTAGAATAAGTTAAAGCATAAAAGTATTTGTCTTGATCAAAATTGTCTAAAGTTCTTGGATCATTCTTGTTTGAGGTACAAATGTATTGAATTATGGATCATAACCTAATACATTAAGTTTTTGACTTTTTAAAAAAGTCTATGTACCCAACGAGTAACATATTTTCTTTATATAGGTTAAAAAGCATATTCTATTATTGAAAGATGAATAAAAGATGCAAAAAAGACATACAATCATGCACGTATACGAAAGTATTCATGGGGAAGTTAGGCTAATACTGTAAATATAATAAAATTACACTATTTATATAAGTTTTTTTTTTATGTATATGTTAAAATATATGGGCTTCGGCTTCAGCCCATCAGGCAGTGGCCACGGAATGCACAGCAGTGGGGCCACCGTGGGGTCCTTTCTCTTGTATATTTGGTGAATATTATACTTAGGTTTGTACCTTAATTAGTAGTGTAATATTACCATAATTGTAAAGTTAGTCTTCAAATAGAATAGAGATTTCTAGGTAGAATAGGAAGAAGATCTTCCTTGTAACTTGTATATATATGTCTTTCATTAATAAGAATAATCAAGGAATTATTTCGTTCATGGTATCAAGAGTCTAGGTTCTATTTAACCTGCTTCCGCTCCTCAAAATTTCTTCTTCTTTTCTCAATTTTCTAGCCCTAGCGCCGCAACCATCTTCTCGGATTTCTTCCGAAGCCGCGGCAGATGGATTGTTCTTATCACAGAGGAAGTATGCAACAAAGTTCATTGAGATGGCTGAGATGTCATCCTGTAAGTCCACCTCTACTCTAGTTGATACCAAACTCAAGTTGGGTGCTGCAGCTGGCTGTCCCTATGAGGATCCGACCCGCTATCGTAGTCTTGCATGCGCCCTTCAGTATCTGACGTTCACGCGACCTGATATTACATATGTCGTACAACAGGGGTGTTTGTTCATGCATGATCCTAGAGTTGAACATATGAATGCGCTCAAACGCATTCTTAGGTACATTCAGGAAACACTTGAGTATGGTTTGCATTTGTATCCTTTGTCGACGTCTACACTAGTCTCTTATACAGATGTTGATTGTGGTGGTTGTCCTGACACCAGACGGTCTACGTCTGGCTATTGCATGTTTTTAGGTAATAACTTGGTCTCATGGTCTGTCAAACGTCAATCCATGCTTTCACGTTCAAGTGCAGAGGCCGAGTATAGAGGGGTAGCCAATGTGGTTTATGAATCATGTTGGTTACGAAATCTATTGTTAGAGCTTCATTGTCCTATTGAGAAGGATACATTGGTTTATTGTGATAATATAAGTGTCATCTACCTTTCTGAGAATCCAGTTCAGCACCAGCGTACGAAACACATAGAGATGAATATTCACTTTGTTCGAGAGAAAATAGCTAAAGGACAAGTACATGTCTGCCATGTCCCTTCCAGATATCAGATTGCATACATCTTTACAAAGGGGCTTCCCTCAGTCTTTTTTGAAGATTTTAGAGACAATCTCAGCGTACGAAGACCGTCCGCTATGACTGTGGGGGTGTGTTAAAGTATTTGGGCTTCGACTTCAGCCCATCAGAGAGTGTCCACGGAATGCACAGTAGTGGGGCCACCGTGGGGCCCTTTTCCTTGTATATTTGGTAAATATTAGACTTAGGTTTGTACCTTAATTAGTAGTGTAATATTACCATAATTGTAAAGTTAGTCTTCAAATAGAATAGGAATTTCTAGGTAGAATAGGAAGAAGATCTTCCTTGTAACTTGTATATATATGTCTTTCATTAATAAGAATAATCAAGGAATTATTTCTTTCAGTATATAATAGATGTTGAATCTCCTTGACTTCTTAAGGTTACTTCTTTATATTTTGAATCCCCTTTTACTTTCACTACTGAACATGATTTGATTTTTTTTTTTAAATGAGTAACTTATTGTTTTATTCTAGCTCTATCTTCTTTTAATAGGTTCGTTTGAGCTGTAAGCTCATATTGACACGTTAATAATATTAGTCAACCTAATAAAATTTAGCGATTTAAATAAAGGTTTAATGATACAATTAGCCATCAGGTGAAATCAGGGTTGTCTCAAATATTTTGGTGGTCTCATTCTATTTCGTAAAAGTGGACCCTTAATATAAGTAAATATACGATTTCAATAATTAAAAATTATTTTAAATTGTAAATAACAACTCAATACAACTTCAAGTTAATCAACCCTTCTTTAATTGGGTTAAAACAGTAAATTCTGGCTAACACTACTTAATAAAAAATGAAAAACATAGACTCCTAAATTTTTTCATTTTTCGAAGGCCTGTGCGGTAGCACGGCTCGCACGGGCTCAAAAATGGCCCTGGGTGAAATTATTGATATCCAATGATTCAAGTTTTCCCAAAATTTATTTTGTAGCACTAAACTAATCTCAACCCGTTTCCTACTCTCCTTTTTAAGTTTTTAACAACTGTTATCTCTTATTTTTCATCAATATCTTAATTATCTCTAATTTTTTTTTTGTTATTTGTTTGTTTCCTCTTAATTTTAATTTCTTTTTTATTTAGTTTATCTTCTTCAGTTTTTGTTCTTTCTTTATTTTTGTCTTTCTTTCCTTTTTTAAAGATAAAAATAAAATATAAAAATGAAAATATTAAATAAATATTTCAAATTAATAAAATTTTAAAAAATAATTATATAATTAGATTAAGAAATAATATAAGTCAAAAATATTTTTATAATCTCTCTCTTTTGCAAATGAAAAACAAAAGTTATATGTATCTAAAATATGACTCAATTTTTTGTAATTATTTTTATAATTTTCTAATTATGATATAAAAATCAAAATTAAACTTAAGCTCTATTTGTTTATTTTTAAATTATTATTGTTACTGTATATTAAGTAGAAGCTTGGTAAAAGTATTAATAAACTAAACATTACGAAAAGTTGAACCTTGTCTGATAATGTAATAGTTTATCAATGGTACTCTTTTTGTACAACTCAAAACCTCCAAAACTCTAATATCTCTTCTTGCAACCCTTACATCACCTTACCACACATTCTCTCTATCTTTTTTCCCCAGCATATGTAAAGAAAGTGTATCGTTGTAGTATAGAATATGTATCACTATTGTATATGCATAAAAATGTATCATTGATGAATAGAATATGTATCCCTATAGTATGTGTATAATTATTGTATAGAATGTGTATCAATATTGTATATGTATAAATATCCCAATAGTATGTGTATTGAAATTGTATCTTTATTGTATAAAATATGTATCAATATTGAATATGTATAGAAACTGTATCATTAATGTATAGAATATGTATCCCCGCAGTATGTGTATAGAAAATTGTATAATTATTGTATAGAATATGTATAATTATTGTATAGAATATATATCTTACGTATGAAAAATGTATCATATGTATAAAAATTATATCATTATTGTATAAAATATGAATCCTCACAGTATATATATAAAAAATGTATCATTATTGTATCATTTATATATAATAAATGTATAATATAATAACTAATTATACACATATGATACAACAATAATACACATTGAATTCTCACGGACATTCTATCAAACACTTTACTTGCAATATCCATTCACTCAATCTTCCCATACATAATCATCAATTCATAACAAAAGAGATTTTTCAACAATCTCATGCATGAGTTTTTAAAAGAAAACACCAACAATGATCCAACTCCTCTGTTGAAGTATACAGGGATATACATCTATTATACATGGATATAAGATTTATGTAGTAAGGATATATTTGTCTTTCTAGCTGTTAAGGGTATTTTAGTCTTTACACATCTCATTACATTTTGTATAAATAGCAAGTGCTATTGTGTTTAGGGTTTTAATGAAAAATCAGAAAGTTCCCACAAACGATTTCCATTTTCTTCTTCAATTTCTTCATCTTCTTCTCCACAATCACGTCTGGATCCTGTCCAGGATGAACATGCAGGTTTGGATTGAGTATTTTAACATGGTATCAAAGCCTTAGGAGAGTGGATTGAAGTCATCTCCATTGATCGGAAGGTCGATTCATTGCAACGTTGTGTAGATCTTGTCTCCTTCACTGGATTACCAAATGTTTTGTTTCGATTATAACTGTTCTGTTTCGTTTTAGATTCAACACTGAACTGTGTTGATTTCGCATAATTTTTTTTTAATTTCAATTACAACTGATTTAGATTCAACACTGAACTGTGTTGGTTTGATTCAATTTCGAGTTTCAATTTGATATAAATTGCGAGAATTATGGAGAATACTTCATTGAATGGCCAGAATGTTGCAAATGAAGGTTTGACTTCTAGTTCGAACATCGCTGATCATAATCACCCGTTGTTTTTAAGTAGTTCAGATACTCCTAACTCTATACAAGTGTATATTCAACTGGTAGGGATGGAGAACTGCACGTTGTGGAGTCGAGTTATGCGATTGAATTTGCTTACGAAAAATAAGATTGGATTTATCGACGGATATGTAAATCGAGACACTTACGGGATTGAGTATGTACAACAATGGGATCGCTGTAATGCGATGATAATCTCTTGGATTATGAAGAATGTTAGTAAGCATCTGCTCAGTGGTATTTTGTATAAGACGACTGCATATGCAGTATGGAAAGATCTGAAAGAGAGATTCGATAAGATAAATTTGTCTCGTGTGTATCAGTTGAAGAAGGAGTTGGCAATGCTACATCAAGGTGTAACACCAGTAGCTAGCTATTATTCAAGGATAAAGGATTTATGGGATGAAACCGACTCAATCATTCCACCTCCGACTTGCGAATGTGCAAGTCCAAGAGAATATATAGAGCACTTAGCAAACCAACGACTACTGGAGTTCCTGATGGGACTGAATGATGGTTACAATCAAGCTAGGAGTCATATTCTCCTAATGACACCTACGCCTAGTGTAAACCAAGCTTATGTCATGATCGCGCAGGATGAGAGCCAGAAATCAATGACTGGAAGGTATGTAACAATTGAGTATGCAACATCTGAGTCGACTGAACCTATAACTTTGTTTGGAAGGCCCAGCAATAATCAGAACAGACATCAGAAGAAGAACATGTATTGCGATCATTTTAGAATGAAAGGACATTGTAGGGAAATATGTTATAAATTGATGTATTGTGACTATTGCAACAAACAAGGCCATGTGAGGGATAAGTGTCACAGACTTGTTGCTGATACTAAAGCTGTTGCTGATTCGAAAGGGAAGAAACAAGTAAATGCTGCTGTGACAGGAGAAGGTAATGCTTATGGCTATGGACAAGACAACCAGAGGTATAAAGGAGGAATGAGGCACCTGAATCAGGAACAACATGGACAATTCCAGCAGATGATGAGTGATCAATTTCAGCAGTTGATGAGAACTTGTCCACCTGATAAATATGAGAGGATGATTGCAACAATCAAACAACAAATGAATGACACAAACAATACACAGATGCCTCAAGTACATATGACAGGTAAACCTGTATTTAATAAGGACTCTGATCCTGATTGGATAGTTGATTCAGGAGCAACCAACCATATGGTGAATGACAAGAGTATGATTGAAGAACATGACTTCATAGACAATGCATGCCGTGTGCAATTACCAACTGGAGAAACAGCAACAATCACACAGGCTGGGAGTTGTAGACTAGGAGGAGGTGACCTTATTAAGAATGTGTTATGTGTGCCAAGCTTCCAGTTTAATCTTCTCTCAGTCTCAAAATTGACTAAGGAACTGAATTGTAGTGCATTTTTTTCCCTGACTTCTTTGTTCTACAGGATCTCTTCACTGGGAGGGTGAAAGAGATTGGTAAAATGATTGATGGACTTTACATGCTGAGAACAAGAATAAGAGGAAACTCTGGTCAGATGGTTGATGGGCTATACACATATGACAGGCAGATGAAGACTTCTTTGGCAGCTGATATTGCAAAGAATGATAGGCAGGGAGAATGAGAGTTATGGCATAAAAGGCTGGGGCATGTTCCTATGAGCATGTTGAGGAAGACAACCAGTTTTGAAGACAAATCCAAGTTTACAATAAAGCATTGCGAGATTTGTCCTATAGCTAGACAAACCAGGAAAACATTTCCTACTAGTACTAGCAGGACATTGTTTGTCTTTCAATTGTTGCATATTGATGTTTGGGGACCTTATAGGGTACCTACTTATAATGGGAAGAGATATTTTCTCACTATTGTGGATGATTATACTAGATGGACTTGGGTTTTTCTGTTGCATATGAAGTCTGATGTGTCAACTATCCTTAAAACCTTCCTTATTGAAATAAGAAACCAGTTTGATATGGGGGTGAAGAAGATTAGAACAGACAATGGAACTGAGTTATTTAATAATATATGTCATGATCTATTTAGACAGTATGAGATTATACACCAGAGCTCTTGTCCATATACTCCACAACAAAATGGAGTAGTTGAAAGGAGGCATAGGCACATTTTGGAGATTGCTAGAGCCATCAAATTTCAGGGACACTTGCCATCAGAATTCTGGGGAGAGTGTGTAGAAGCAGCAGTGTATGTGATCAATAGAATCCCTTCTGTTGTTCTAGGCAACATCTCTCCCCATGAGAAACTCTTTATAAAAGTCCATTCTTTATCTCATATGAGAGTTTTTGGATGTCTTTGTTATGCCACTAATCTGATTAAAAGGGATAAGTTTGATGTTAGGGCCACTAAAGCTATATTGTTGGGTTATGCAAGTAAACAAAAAATGATATAGATTACTTGACTTAACTAACAGAACAATCTTTGTAAGTAAAGATGTGGTATTTCATGAAGATCAATTTCCTTTTCTGCACATTCAGGGAGGAACAACTGGAGGTGATATTGGGGAATCACATCTTGATTCTCCAGTGCCCATATCTTCTGATCTTGAAATTAATTACTCTATGTCTAATAATCTTGATCCTGGAGAAGCTGCAGATATTGATCCTGGCGGAGCAACTATTGATACTCAATCAGAAAGGATCAGAAAGCAAGATGCTAATGTCCATGATACAGGTGGTGGGGCTTCTGAGCTTCCAAATGTTGTTACTGATACTGAGAATGTCGTTGCTGCTGATGTTGAGCTTCCAAATACTGTCCCAGATGATGTTGCTACTGATATTGTGAAGCCAGTTGTGACACAGGACATGGTTGTCTCTCATTCACCAGCAGAGGTCAGAAGGTCGAGCAGGAACAGGAAACCACCCTCTTGGATGACTGATTTTGTTCAACCTGTTGCAGAGACAAGGGGTGTAAAGTATCCACTATCAGACAATGTCAGTTTTGTTGGTTTATCTGCATCCTATCAGAGTTATATAACAAAAAATTCAGAAGAAAGTGAACCACAATCATATACAGAAGCAGCCGAGGATTCTAGATGGATTGAGGCCATGAAGGCAGAAATCAGGGCCTTAGAAGATAACAGAACATGGAAGGTGGTAGATTTGCCAGAGAACAAGACAGCTATTGGCTGCAAATGGGTCTATAAGATCAAGTACAAGGCTACATGAGAGGTGGAGAGGTACAAGGCACGACTGGTGGCAAAAGGATATAATCAGAAAGAAGGAATAGATTATCAAGATACATTTGCACCTGTGGTGAAGATGGTGACAGTGAGGTCTGTTATCTCGATTGCTGCTTCACAGTGATGGATTATATATCAGATGGATGTATTCAATGCCTTTCTGCAAGGGGATCTTGATGAGGAGGTGTATATGACACTCCCACAAGGATTTACACACAGGAAAGGGAAGGTTTGTAAGCTGCTCAAGTCATTATATGGGCTGAAACAGGCTTCGAGGCAGTGGAATATCAAATTGACCACTGCTTTAGTGTCTTCAGGGTTCATTCAGAGTCACTTAGACTACTCTTTGCTCACCAGGAAGGTCAACAAAGGCATTATGGTAGTGTTGATTTATGTAGATGATCTGCTTGTGACTGGAAATGATATGGAGTTAATAGAAGAAACCAAGAGCACATTGCAGAAACATTTCAAGATCAAGGACCTAGGAGAATTGAGATACTTCTTGGGGTTCGAGTTTGCTAGAAGCAAAGATGGGATAGTGATGCACCAAAGGAAATATGCCCTGGAATTAGTTGCAGCTATGGGACTAACAGGAGCTAAACCTGCTAATTCTCCAATGGAAGTGAACATGAAGCTCACTTCTCATGTATATGACATACATTTAGAGATGGATGGAGGTGCTGCTCCTACAGATGATCCATTGCTGCCAGATGTTGTTAGCTATCAAAGGCTCATAGACAGACTATTGTATCTTACCAACACCTGACCAGACATATCACTTGCTGTGCAGGTTCTGAGTCAGTTTATGCAGGAGCCAAAGAAATCACATATGTTTGTAGCAGAGAGGATCGTTCGATATGTTAAAAAGGCTCCTGGTCTGAGTATTTTTATGGCTGCTGGAAGCACAGATAAGTTGTCTGCTTACTGTGATGTTGATTGGGCCTCCTGCCCCAATACCGATCGATTCTGAGTTATTTTGTATTCTTTGGCTCTTCCCTCATCTCATGGAAGGCCAAGCAACGATAATCTCGAGCTCGTAAGCGAGTATAGGAGTTTGGCATCTGTGGTGGCTGAAGTGGTCTGGATTTCAGGCTTATTTGCTGAGTTGAATGTGTGCGTGAAATTGCCTATTCCTGTTAGCTGTGACAGTAAGTCAACAATTCAAATTGCTGCAAATTCGGTGTTTCACGAGCGTACGAAGCACATCGACATCGATTGTCACTTTATAAGGGAGAAAGTTCGACATGGTTTGGTGTCTCGCATTTACGTAAGTACTACAGAGCAGCCAGCACACATTTTGACGAAAAGCTTGGTATAGAATCAACATTCTTATTTGTTGTCCAAGCTGGGTGTCAAGAACTTGTTTAGCACCTAGCTTGCGGGGGGATGTTGAAGTATACAGGGATATACATCTATTATACATGGATATAAGATTTATGTAGTAAGGATATATTTGTCTTTCTAGCTGTTAAGAGTATTTTAGTCTTTACACATCTCATTACATTTTGTATAAATAACAAGTGCTATTTTGTTTAGGGTTTTAATGAAAAATCAGAAAGTTCCCACAAACGATTTTCATTTTCTTCTTCAATTTCTTCATCTTCTTCTCCACAATCACGCCTGGATCCTGTCCAGGATGAACATGCAGGTTTGGATTGAGTATTTTAACATCCTCTCTCCCCTGTTAAGATTTAATAAATTATGAATCAACTATATAATCCTCCTTTATAGAAAATGTATCATTATGGTATAATTCGTGTGATAAATGTATAATTAAAGTATATTTTTTGTGTAATAAATATATAATTAATATATACTTATTAACTATACACATATTATACATGTTATGGAATATTTTTTGAAGGCTCAATTAACGTAAACTTACTAATTATACACATATTATACATGTTTTGGATATTTTTGGAAGGCTCAATCAATGTATACTTGCTAATTATACACATATTATACATGTTTTGGGATATTTTTTTAGGAAACATAGGCCAGTTGCTTGCTGCCCCATCAGAGCCCCGACTCCATCCCCAAATCCACCACCTTCGGTGGCTTTAAAGTCTGGGAATTAGTGCAAGAAGAAGACAAAGGAAAAAGAAAAAAAAAACAAGATGTGTTAAATGGGAAAATTGAGTTCGTGTAAGTGGAGTACAATATGGTGAAGCATTTAAAATCTATTTTGAAGAACCAATTAAAAGCATGTATAATATGTTTCTTTGAGTACATTTATAAATTTAATCATGTGTGGGGGAGAAAAATGACTAATGGAGCATATAATAAGCTTCTTTGTACACTTGTAACTAGGGGTGCACAATTTTCGGTCCGGACCGAAAAATCGGACCGGACCGACCCTCTTTGGACCGGACCGAACCGGACCGAGATTATCGGTCCGGTCTTCGGTCCTTAAAAAAACTTATTTCGGTTTTGATCCGTAAATTCAGTCGGACCGAATTTTTAATTTTTTTTTATAATATATATAATATATTTAATATATATAATTCCTAATATATATAATTTATATAATTCCTAATTTTCTAAATTCCTAATATATATAATTTCTAATATATATAATATATATAATTCCTCATATATATAATAGATATAATTCCTAATTTTCTAAATTCCTAATATATAATATATATATAATTAGCCTGGGTTAAGGGCGTTTATTTTAAAATTGAATTACCAATACTGAAATTGACATTCTCGATCTGGTGCCACGAAATTTTTACGTTGAAATCTATTGTACATCGCAAGATATTTAGATTTGAAAATGGGAAAAACGTAACGATTTGGGAAAAGAGAAATTGAGGGGCAAGATGGACGTTTTTGGAGAAATCGGACGAATCAAACCGCTTATGCGGTTTGGCCACCCCCGTATCGAAAAATACGCGAAATCAAAAATAAATTAGGTAAATCGGACGTCCAGCGCAAAGTTATAATCAGTATAAAGTTTGATCAATTTACAACCTATATTTCATATGTCAATACGTCCGGGCCGTGGGAGGCTGGGGGCTGGGGGAAATTTGGTGGAAATTTGAGGGCTACTGAGTTGTGGTGGGTGGTGGATTTGGGGGTGGTGGCTTGGGGCTGGGAGTGGGGGCGCACTGAGGAGGCGGTCGGTCCATCGGTCGATGGCGGGCCGGACCGAATTGACCGGGCCGACCAGAAATTCGGTCGATCTTGGTCCGACGAATCAAGATTCGATCTTGGTCGATCGATCCCGACCTGTGCGCCCTACTTAGCGGAAGGTTTTAGAAGAGAAAGGGAAGAAGATGGAGGAACAGTGCCAATTCTGATTTTCCTCTTTTATTTAGGTTTTTATGCAGGTAGTCTTTATCTAGGGGTACGGGGGACAAGCAATGCATATACCCATAAAGAGGTGGAATCCGTTCGTTCATACGCACATTGACGGGATCATTCACATCGAAGATAATACATTAAAAGGGACACAATTGTCATTGTTCACACATTACATGTGGATTTCTCATAGTTAGTGTTGCCGCACACCTTGCAAATAAGGGGAAGTTTTTCATTTCACTATCGCCATGCAAGAAGGCAAGTGTAATAGACATTTCGGGTCATTTATTTAAAATTAGGCTTTTGGGCCATTTCTTTTTTACTTATGGTCACACCATACCTTTTCCCTTAAATACTGCATAACTATAACATTCAAAACTTTATATACTTACCTTATCAAAATCCGCTTAGAAGCTTTCAAGTTTACTTGTTTTATATTATGGTTATAGAGAATAGCTCAGCTCATTATTTTCATTAGTCAGGCGCAGAGGATGAGGAATCACTATGGATCTTCTTATTTTTAGGTTAGAACCTTGCCGAGTCGACTAGCATCTTCTTTCACTGTGCATTTTTCGAACAAAGAAAACGGATGTATGATCAAATTCGCTCTTCAAAAAACTGATAGCCCCACAGATTTTGCTATGGTGGAGAGTGGGGAGTGACAAGACCAATGCAACAGAGAAAGATTTGCATGAATCAGAGTCCACTTATTAAGACAGGAGAAAGAAAGGCTCTGCGTTCAAGCATTGGGACGTTAACGATGTCAAATGTACGAAGGAATGTAAAGACCGGGATACGAATTCAACATGACTCAATAATTTGATATGATTTTTGTCATAATTTTTTTTAACAAAATTGTTGAACCGGAAAATCTTGTATTAATAACAATCACATTAATTTACAACTCGGTGATCAAAATGCTAAAATTTTAAATCGTAAATCCACTTTTGATCAAAGGGTGGTGACAAGAAGTTGCCTAACCAAAAGCAGAAGTGGGTCTGAGTTGATTTGTCCAAATTCCAATAATGTTGCCAATGTCTTTCACTCTTTTATGAAGAAATGATGCTCTGTAACGTAAACAATTGGTAAATAACTAGCCACAATTATGTTTATTTTCTTTGAGCTTAGCTTTTATAAGTTTGTGTGGAAATTGGTTCTATACTATCAAGTTATCATAAAATTAATTTTTTTTCAGTATCTCACCCTGTGTTTGGTAGCCATATTAAAATTCGATTATATCCGAATTTATGTCGCGTAGGCTCATTGGGGGAAAGTGCTCCCATTCAAGAATTTGTTTCATACCCAGGTCTCAAAAATAATTATAAATTTTATTTATAAAAAAAACGAATTACTAAACTAAAAAAAAAATTACCTACTATGACAGTTAGACACATTGATAGTATAAAAATACTTTATACTATTAATGTATCTGAATTTAATTCAAACTCTTATACAATCTTCGTACAAACCCCAAATTTTAATGCATGAAAACAATTTGGTTGTAGTACTATATTTATTGGTTAATACTTAATTGTAATTGACACCACACAAACATCCACCAATTAATTGTTCAAGAAAACGTATAGGAATAACTCTAAAATGAAAGCATCTTGTGAGTTGGGACCATAAAAAGAAAAATAATCAACATCTGTAGTGCTTTGTCACGTAAACTATGGAAACTTCAAAATAAATATATTAGTTTGATTTAATTTTTTTTTTGATAATTCGTGCGGGTGGCGGCCTTGACTTCCATATTACATGCACAAGATCTTGAGAACCGAGGCGAATTGAACCCGTTCTTAGCTGCCACCGTCAGGTAAATCGCGGGATGTCCAACGATCAACGCCATAAGGTCGACTTGCATGAGGGTTTGTAGGAGTATCAAACTCACATCGCAACACGCCGCGCGATTAATTTCTGAGCTTATCTGAGGCGTATACGGAGGGAATCGAACTTGTGACCAAAATTTGGTCACAAATTCGATCGCTTACCGCCTGAGCTGGCCCCTCTAGATTTGATTTAATTTATTAATTTGTTGTTAGTTAGCTTGTTTGGAAGGATGTGGATTTATTTTAATCATACTCATATATAGTGATTAACTTCTTCTTCTTTTTTTGTAATTGTCGGTTAATTAGTTTACGTTCTTAAAGTCCTAATTCGACAAGTGTAATGACAATAATGATGCAGAAGTTCATATGATATCTAATTATTTGGTATGTGATAGTTTATTCACTTATTGTATGGTTTCAATGTGCAATCTTCAATCTTTCACGTTAGTACTTCTAAAATAAAATTTAAAATTAACTAAATTAATTATCGACAAACAAAAGTAGACATTCAAGTTAAGACAAAAAAGTATAGTAGGGGTGGAGGATGGTTCTTCACATAAAGTGTGTTTACTCAGATGTTGATGCACTTACACTAACAAAGGAAGGAGTGAAAGGAAAGTTTATTGACAGGTCGTCTCAAACATTTAACATTTTGAAGGTTCTGTTTTAATTCGTAAAAGTAAGTTTTTAATTGGGCTAATACATGTGAATTATGAGTCTTTACAGTTAATTCTGATTAATATTACTTAATAAAAAATGAAAAAAGATGCCCTAAATTTTTTTATTTTTCGGAGGGTCCTGTGCGATAGGATACCTCGCACGAGTCAAAAAATGGTCGTGTTTATTGGTGATATAATATTTTTGATAATTTCTCCTTGTATGCAAATATTATTTTTTGGATAAACATTGGAGGTCCACTCTAGATCTATTCAATCTTGTAATGTCAACATTTTAGGTGACAATCACGAATATCCTCGGACCAATGCTGCGAATGATCTGTTGTTCATTCAGATCCTCAGAGCAATGCCAAAAAATGTTTCAAAATATATTAGTGGGGTTAATAGCATCCATGTAAAATATGAGTATGTTAGCAAATTTGGTCATTAATACATCGATTTATCAATTACATCGGGCGAAACATAATCTATCCAGGAATCTGGATCAGAAACCACTTTCACCATATCGAACTCGATAAATCCGACTCCTGAGATAGAGAAATGCAATAAATGGATGGATTCCTTCATTCATCGTAATGAAACCATCAAGCAACTGACGGTAATAAAATCTCCTTGTTGTGGAGCTGGTCGACGATTGGGCCTCGATTTTTTTTAATTCTTTTTATGCAAAGTCAATTTTTTTATTAAGAATGAAAAGATTTCGACCGGCGACCACTTCATATCTTAAGACACTTAAGAGGTCTTTTGGTTCAAAAATAAGTTATACACAGATTAATAATACAAGAATTAGTAATGTAGGGTAATGTAATACATGAATTAGTAATATATGAATTATTACTAATTCGAATAGGCAAGTGGAGCCCCAGTATCTATCATGGACCTTTGGCGAAATTGCGGCATCCAGCTATTATTATGGTGAAAGCTAAAGTAGGATTCAAAATTTAATTTTAATTTTAAATTTTTAAATTTTTAAATATTTTATTTATTATATTTTTAAATTTATGAGTTCATATTTATTAGCTCATTCCTATTTGTTTTGGTAATGGATGAACTGACGCGACAAATCTAAGGAGAGGTACCATGATGTATGTTATTTGCCGACGACATAATCCTGACTGATGAGACTCGCATCAGACTGAACGACAAGCTGAATATTTGGAGACAGACTGTGGAGTCTAAAGGATTCAGGTTGAGTAGGACCGAGACAATATATTTCGAGTGCAAGTTCAGCAACGGGAGAGACCTTGAGACAGACGTGGAGGTGAGGCTTGGTACTCAGATCATTCCAAAGAAAGAAAGCATCAAGTACCTATGGTCTATTATCCAAGGGAATGAAGAGATTGATGACGAGTCACACATCGTATTGGGGCAGGGTGGATAAAATGGAGGCTCGCATCTGGAGTCTTGTGCGACAAAAATGTGTCACCAAAACTTAAGGGCAAGTTCTATATGATGGTGGTTAGACCGACTATGTTGTATGGGGCAGAGTGTTGGCCAGTTAAGACTTCACACATATAAAAAATGAGAGTTTCGGAGGTGAGGATGCTGAGATGGATGCGTGGGCATACAAGGAGAGATATGATTAGAAATGATGATATCCGGGATAAAGTGGGAGTGCCCTCGGTGGAGGATAAGATGCGGGAAGCGAGTTTGAGATGATTCGGGTATGTGCAGAGGAGAGACACAGATGCCCCAGTGTGGAGGTGTGAGAGATTGGCTATGGACGGTAATATCTCAACCGGATGCTATTATTCAACAAATTACAATTTGGTGAAAGATCGTTTCTCGACTTCGACATCGATCATCTTGGCGCATCGATTCTATTCTTACGGACGCGCTACATTGTGGGTAAAGGTAGGCCAAAAAAATATTGGGGAGAGGTGATTAGACGAGATATGACGCAGCTGCAACTTACTGAGGACATTACCTTAGATAGGGGGTTGTGGAGGACACGGATTAGGATAGAAAGGTAGTAGGTAGTCGAGCGTAGGCCTACTTACGCTTACAAAATGATAGTGTAATGTTATTACTGTAGTCTCGATTAGTCTACCACAGTTATAGACACATTAGTGCTTTATAGTCTCCTGTAGTTTGATTCATGCTACTATGTGTTCTTTAGTGTAATTTGCTTAGCTATGTTAACTACTATTTCCTG
Organism: Przewalskia tangutica; assembly: GCA_029844215.1. Lineage (NCBI taxonomy): Eukaryota > Viridiplantae > Streptophyta > Magnoliopsida > Solanales > Solanaceae > Przewalskia > Przewalskia tangutica. The sequence continues at coordinate 154,345,661 of CM056719.1, forward strand.
TTGTTAGAATGCACTACTATGACGTCTTCGATTTTATTATATGTATGTTCATAATGCTTTAATTTCTCGTCTGACCGTTTCTCTTGTTTTGCTTTGCTTTGCGTGTGATTATGCTTTGTCTTGAGCCGAGGGTCTCCCGGAAACAGCCGCTCTACCTATCAAGGTGGAAGTAAGATATGTGTACACTCTACCCTCTCCAGATCCCACATTGTGGGATTTCACTAGGTATGTGTGTTGTTGTTGTATTTATTATATTTTTAGTAAACTTTATGTATAAATTTATTCTTCATATCTGAGGGTGGTAAATAGGCGGTTGGGCTAAATTAGGATGGGTCAAAATGAGCTTAGTTAATAAATTGACGGGTTATTGACTCGTCCAAATGTTACTTTAGCTGAAATGGACAAAAAACGGATTAAAATTCAGTCTGCCCAATTTTTATTAAATTTTAACTGATTGTCTTATTTGTTCTTTTATAAAAAAAATCAGTACCTAATAAATTATTATTTTTTACTATGGCTATATATAACATATCAAATAAAAAAATTGAACATATTTTGATAAGATTTCTCATGAATTAATTTAGATTAAATATCAATCCAAAATTTAATGGGCTAAAATGAACAAAGCTAATAAATGAATAGGTTATTAATCCGTCCAAATTTAAAGGAATTGAGCGAGTTATTGTTCACGAGCTAAATTTAACACCTCTATTCATATCTCAATTTTAAATTTATATGAACGCGATATCGAAAAGCTATATACGCCCCCTGGTTGTAGCTCTAGTTTTAGTTTAGCTACTTTCCTCATCAATGTCCACTTGACAATTGTCTATCCTATCTATACACATAATATAATGATGGTCCCAGATGATCCATTTTTCCACTTATTATCCTCATTTTCCTCCCATTACATTATCACCACCCATTTATTTCTTTTTATTTTCTAACTAAAAAAAAAACAAATTATATTTTGACCTTTATAGTGGGGGTATAAACAAAAAATATATTCCATAAGGTTCACATAATTGTTGAATTTGACGGCAAGTGAGTACAAATTTTGCGCAATTATATAAGGAAACCTCTTTTTTAAATGATTAAATAATTAAATTCTGAAATCAAATGAGAAAAAAGAAATGGTCAAAAACACATCTAAATTATCACTTCGCAAGTTTCACTTACAAACTATCAGTTATTTCATTTTTTTACTTAGAACTATTATCATCTATGTCTTAAAACACACCTAGCTAGTAGTTGAAGTAGAAAAAAACAATTAATAGTTAGCTTAATCAACTTTGAGTTGTATTTTAATACGTAAATGATGATAGTTCATGTAGAAAAAGAAAATAAACTATAATTGGGAGGTGAATCTTGTGAGTTAAATTGGAGTAGTAACAAGGAAACATGAATTTGAATAACAACAACAAAGAGGTTAATAATCTGGAAATAAATAAATAAAGTGGCTTGCTGAGTCGATTGATATTCAATATTTCTTTAAGATAATATTGTCCCGTATTATCCTTTAACTGTGGAATAACAACTTATCTCCCAAGATAAAACAACAATCAAACAAGTGAGCAAAGGAGACTCAAGTGTTTGCTAAGAAAGAAAGATCTTTGAGTGTGTGGAGATTGCAAGAGAGGAAGACAATTTTCTGAATTGTTGAGTGTGTTCTTGCAAATGACTCTAAGGCCTCATTTTATAGTGTTGAGAAGATGACCCTCCAATTGGCCAAGTAATGACATTGAATAACCATATAATTGCCTTGAATGACCATGTAATGACCTTGATTATGGAGGTTTAATCCAGTCAAATAATGGCTGAATTCATTTGGGAAGTAATGTAGACTTAATGCCTCTAAACCAGCCCAAGAGTCATGTATTTTCGTCTCCCGTCGCAGCTTCTGGACTTCAAGCGTCGCGGTCCTGTAGGGAGGTGCCGCGGCTGCTCATTCCCGTCACAGGTGCCGCGGTGCTCCCCGAGCTTGTGGTCCTCCTTTGAGTTATTTCCAGTAGCTACTGGACCCAAAATCCGTAATTAGCATCGCGCTCGGGAGGAGCGCGGCCGCTTCGAGGCCAAGACCGCCAGGCAATGCGCGGCTTCGAGGCCGGGCCGCCAGAGGCCGCGGCGCGCGGATCATGGCGATTTCATGACCCGTTTCATATTTTAACACATTGTACACTTCTTCCATCATTTACCAACGTGAAACCATTGTCATTTGGCCACAATAACCGTTTATTAACTTACGTCTCAAACATTTTGTATACGTACCAATATCTCTTCCACTTAGAGAATTTATGATCTTTGGTACAACGTGTGCATGTGTGTGGAAACGAAGTTTTCGACAAGCCGGACCCTAATTTGTTTGAGTCATAATTAATAGGATTAACTTTATTTCACGTTTAATAAATTTCCAACAATTCCCTCTTGGAGGAGATTTTGGCGCATGCACATGGTGTCTTTCTAGCAATCGTCCGGCGGATTGATGTTGCATCTGGAAAGGTAGCCGTAGCTTTGAACCTTCCATAGTGAAATACCATCGGACTTATTTACTGCGCGGTGAACGCGATGTCTTGAACCGTCAGTGTTTAGTATAAGTCAAGACAATGATACCCACACAACACCTCTCTTACTCAATCATTCTTTATGTTTTTGTCCATCGTGGGCCGTCGACACACTTGGATTCTTAAGTGTGTTAATTTGATGCGCGATTTAATGCACACACTTTAACGCAAGTGCACGTTGTCGAGTCAAGTTATCGTCCTCAGGGATTAGTGTTCAAGTACCAACTTCTATTCTTTGTTATCTATTTGGTGACCGATATTTGAGTTGTTGATTATAACTAATAATTATAAAGAATAATTAACTATGTGTTTACTTCAGTGATGATGAAAATAGGGCTTCCAAATCTCCTCAACTATCGGCTTAGATTACTTATTAATGCAATTAATTATGGTTCTTCTTCGTTTGGAGATAGCGGGTTTACTAATTCGTTTTATACTCCTGTTAAGGTTATATAAACACTCAACCCCAGTAGTGTTCCTTTCTACCTTTCGGTGATAAGGATGACTCTATAGGAGGATTAAGAACAAAAACCCTATTAATGCTACACAAGTAATTGAGGTATTTTCATCTCTAATTCGACCTATGTCTACCCAACTACAGCATAGTCACAACCTCCCCCTTTCGAAATTTGATTAGAAATCATATAAATAATGATAATTAATGATCAAGTAATTACCAAGCAATCAAATCATCTATTGGATAAATCTCAACAATAAGAAGAACAACCATAAACATGCATTAATTCATAAAATAAGGTTCAAGTGAATTGACATGGAAAGCCCTATATTAGAATTAGTTCCTAGCCATAGACATGACAAGAACTAATTCAATATCCAACATAAAACTGAAAATAAAGTAAAAGAAAGAAAAGAAAATACTTAAGAACGAGTCTCCAAGCCTTCTAGCATCCAAGGGTTGTGTTGTGGAATATTTACAAGATGGATTGGTGGATGGATGGATGTAGAATGGTGAATGGTGGAATGGAGAATGAATTTCTTCTAATGATATAGAGACTATTTATAGACCAAAAATCCTTTAGGTGAAGGGTTAAGGATTATGTAGGTAGGAAAAGTTATTAGAATCCTTTTAGGTAAGGGTTTTTAAGGTAGGAAAAGTTATCCCTTTAGGTAGGAAAAATTATCCCTTTAGGACTCTGAAAACATGTCAAATTCGGCCCAGAACTTCATAAATCCCGCGTCGGCGCCGCGGCCCTGCAGACTGGCGCCGCGACGCCTGAAAATCATCAACTTTCGGAACATTCAGAATATTGGGCGCCGCGGCGCCTGAGGCGTTTTTATGGCGGATTTTCGTTTCGTCGTCCTTTTTTCGTCCGGACTTCGTCTGATCTCCTCTATAATTACCGGAACTTTTTAGACTTCATTTCTTGGCCCTTTTTGTGTGTAATTTCATCTCATTAATGCTCATTTCATCTCCTTTTCGCCATTTCTCCATTTCTGACCGCTGTGACACAAAAGAAAGGAAAACGACCCTAATACTATACTAAACATAAATGAAATGAGTAAAATACTATCTAAAAATGACTCAAAAAGTGTATATAAAATACATCGATCAAATACCCTCAAACTTAACATTTGCTCGCCCTCGAGCAAAGATCAAAAGAAAGAAATAAAGACACAAGGAAAAAGAAAATAGAAAGACTCAACGACATTGATCACTTTGCTGCATTGATGTTACTTAGAAAAACATGAAGGTTAGCAGAATAATATGCAGGAACATATAGCATGAATTTTTAGCATTCTAAACATATCAAGCTAGATATTTCACAAACTCATTTTAATCATGCTTAATGGAAGTAAGAATACTGAATTATGCATGTCAATTTCAAAATCCTATGACATGTTTACTTGCTATTCTCCACTAATCATGGATATGCATATAAGAGACCTTCAGGACTTTTCAGGGTTGTAATGTAGGCTTAGGCATGAGTAGGTAAAAATAGGCATTTAGGCTCATTTTATGTACCATAAGCTCTTTTGCTTTTCAATTCTTCCCTTTTCTTTTGATTTCCTTTCTTCACTTCATATCTATCTTTCCCCTCTTTTGTTTTGAGAGAGTGAAGTGTATTATGAATAACAAGCACCCCCAAACTTAGGCTTTTGCCCATTTCTTATTATTTTTTTATTGGGGTGCATCAAACTTGTTCACTCTTTTTGTCTTTTTTTTTAACACTTCCTATTCCAATCATTTCACATTTTCACTTATGGCACAAGTGTGGATTTAGAGGGTGTCAAAAAAAAGTTTAATTTTTAGGCTCAAAGGGACTGACTAGGGATATTTTGAATGTCAGGGATAGATAAAAGTGGTAAGAAATGGCTAACAAAGAAATGTCTGAGTCATCTCCCCTAACATGCATATCCTAACTATTTCGCCTCAAATAGCAAGCAATCATACACATAGGTTTTAATCATTTAACAATGCACAATTCAAGCAGAAACCCCAAATAGACAGATTTCATGAGTTTTTGGCATATCTAACCTAAGTGTTTAGATAGTTGCTTCTAATTTCATTACATTATTCAACCTTACTTCACTAGGTGTTTCTAGTAACTACAACATGCATGATCTTTGACAGAAAATTATGACTCAAAAAAATATTTTATGACTCAAAAATACACAAAACAATTCAAAAAGACTCAAAAATAATAAAACATCCCCCCAAACTTAAATCACACATTGTCCCCAATGTGTGCAAGACTAAAAAAAATAGGGACAACTTACTGACACTCCACAGCGGTCATAACGGAGGTCTAGGAGGAAAAATTCTGGAATTTGCACGGAATATGGCTCTCTAAAGTTCAGCCATGGCACGCTAATCTTGTGGCTCTTTGAAGTTCCGCCTGGCTTTCTTTCAGCGCCTTGACGACTGCTTTTCCTTTTTTTAGCGTTTTTGCTCCTTTTTCCTCGGTTTTAGCTTTTAGTTCACCTGTCATCCAACAACACAAAACAAGAACCCAAGACCGTGAGACTGTTCAAGACAAAATAAAATAAAATAAAGACAGAAATTAAAATAACATAATTAAAAACATTGGATTGCCTCCCAACAAGCGCTGTCTTTAACGTCTTTTAGCCGAACACAATTAACCTTTACGAGTGCTCATTGGATCCTTCTGCGAACTGCTTGCCATCCGCAGAGTTATTGTTGCAGGTCTCACTTTTCCTACAACCATCTGTTCAAACAAGGGCCTCAAACATAAAATTATCCCCCAAGTACACAAGACAAGCTTGTCTTTTAGGCTCTCTATAATGTAGGGATCAGTGAATCTTCCTACATCTCTCAACTCTAGGGGGTGCCCTTGATGGTATGGACTTTCTTTTTGGGGGTCAACATTGACAGCTGGTGGTGTTTCTTCTGCAATAGGTACAAGAAAAAGATTTTCCAAGGAATCCAAAAAGATGAATGATTGGATCTCAGTAACTTTTTCCTTCTCTACACCAATTATCTCGTCAGATTCCTCAACAGCTGGGTGTGGTTCAGGCTCGCTCATCCTATCCATTAGTTGCCCTATTTGTGTCTCCAAATTTCTGAGGGACACTCTTGTTTCAGCCATAAACTGAGTTTGGCATTTGGTGAGCCTGAGTATGTCTGTCTGCAACTCATCTCGATCTTCTTCTAGAACCTGTGGGTTAAGCTGTTGTTGATGACTCTACTGTCTCTGATAGTAGTAGTCCATGTGTCCTGATTTTTTTTTCTTTTTTCGTTTTTTTTTTTTCGAATTTAACCTGCAAAATAAGAAAAACAACAAAAGGTGATAAAAAGATGATCGCAGAACAAGTTAGAAACTTGTTCTCGGAGCAACCAAATTAGAAATAAGAATAGATAAATCGATATTGAAAGTACGTCAGTCCCCGGCAACGGCGCCAAAAACTTGATGCGCGATTTAATGTACACACTTTAACGCAAGTGCACGTTGTCGAGTCAAGTAATATAGTCTTTGAAGACCGAGTTATCGTCCTCAGGGATTAGTGTTCAAGTACCAACTTCTATTCTTTGTTATCTATTTGGTGACCGATATTTGAGTTGTTGATTATAACTAATAATTATAAAGACTAATTAACTATGTGTTTACTTCAGTGATGATGGAAATAGGGCTTCCAAATCTCCTCAACTATCCGCTTAGATTACTTATTAATGCAATTAATTATGGTTCTTCTTCGTTTGGAGATAGCGGGTTTACTAATTCGTTTTATACTCCTGTTAAGGTTATATAAACACTCAACCCCAGTAGTGTTTCTTTCTACCTTTCGGTGATAAGGATGACTCTATAAGAGGATTAAGAACAAAAACTCTATTAATGCTACACAAGTAATTGAAGTATTTTCATCCCCAATTCGACCTATGTCTACTCAACTACATCATAGTCACAACCTCCTCCTTTCGGAGTTTGATTAGAAATCATATAAATAATGATAATTAATGATCAAGTAATTACCAAGCAATCAAATCATCTATTGGATAAATCTCAACAATAAGAAGAACAACCATAAACATGCATTAATTCATAAAATAAGTTCAAGTGAATTGACATGGAAAGCCCTATATTAGAATTAGTTCCTAGCCATAGACATGACAAGAACTAATTCAATATCCAATATAAAACTGAAAATAAAGTAAAAGAAAGAAAAGAAAATACTTAAGAACGAGTCTCCAAGCCTTCTAGCATCCAAGGGTTGTGTTGTGGAATATTTACAAGATGGATTGGTGGATGGATGGATGTAGAATGGTGAATGGTGGAATGGAGAATGAATTTCTTCTAATGATATAGAGACTATTTATAGACCAAAAATCCTTTAGGTGAAGGGTTACGGATTATGTAGGTAGGAAAAATTATTAGAATCCTTTTAGGTAAGGGTTTTTAAGGTAGGAAAAGTTATCCCTTTAGGTAGGAAAAGTTATCCCTTTAGGTAGGAAAAATTATCCCTTTAGGACTCTGAAAACATGTCAAATTCGGCCCAGAACTTCATAAATCCCGCGTCGTACTGAAAATCGAACTTTCGGAACATTCAGAATATTGGTATGGCGCTCGAGGCGTTTTCTGGCGGATTTTCGTTTCGTCGTCCTTTTTTCGTCCGGACTTCGTCTGATCTCCTCTATAATTCCCGGAACTTCTTAGACTTCATTTCTTGGTCCTTTTTGTGTGTAATTCCATCTCATTTATGCTTATTTCATCTCCTTTTCGCCATTTCTCCATTTATGACCGATGTGACACAAAAGAAAGGAAAACGACCCTAATACTATACTAAACATAAATGAAATGAGTAAAATACTATCGGACTTATTTACTGCGCGGTGAACGCGATGTCTTGAACCGTCAGTGTTTAGTATAAGTCAAGACAATGATACCCACACAACACCTCTCTTACTCAATCATTCTTTATGTTTTTGTCCATCGTGGGCCGTCGACACACTTGGAGTCTTAAGTGTGTTAATTTGAGGCGGTCTGTCCTCGCACTTAAATAGGTGATCTCCTACAAGGTATCCTGCAATACCCAACTACATAAGTGTTAGGCACTAAAAGTTTCCCCAACCTAACATCAATCATTGAGGATCATGAAAGGTTTGAAAACTTAACATTTACCCGCTCTGCAGGTAGCACTTTTATGTCTATCACGGAAACGACCTTGAATTTATGTTTCTAAGAAGAAATCATTATCCAAAGTGCATTTGCTTCCACCGAAGTGCTCAACAGAACCTTTACGATTTAATTTTTCCATTGAACCTTATTCTTGAGATCTCCAGTATGTAAGGTTTGGTGTCCACAATATCAGTTCTTATTAACTTGGTTTTAAGCAATTCCCCTAGATAGGCAGAACATCTGATCTCTGGGTATAACCTTCGTTAAGGGATCTGCGATGTTTTCCTTAGAGTTTACGTAATCAATGGAAATTATACCTGTGGTGATCAGATTCCTAACAGACGCATGTCTCCGTTGAATATGACGAGATTTGTCGTTGTACATAGAACTTCGTGCCCTTCCTAGAGCCGACTGACTGTCAGTGCATCATTATAGAAGGCACGAGTTTGTCCCAACATGGGACATTCTCTAAGAAATCATGAAGTCACTCAGCTTCTTCTCATGCTTTGTCTAAAGCGATAAACTCCGACTCCATCGTGGATCGGGAAATAAGAGTTTGCCTAGAGGATTTCCAAGACACAACTCCACCACCAATTGTAAAAATATGTCATCTATGTCAGATATCCAGTTTGCATCATTGTACCCCTCTAGTACAGTTGGATACCTCGAATAATGTAACCCGTAGTTTTACATGTATTTTAGGTATCGTAATACCTGATTCAACGTTATCCAATGGTTATCACTCGGAATACGGGTGAACCTAGCCAACAAGTTGACTGTATAAGTGATATCAGGTCCAGTGCAGTTTGTGATGTACATTAAACTGCCAATCACATGTGCATACAGCTCCTGGCGAATGGGCGCACCATGATGTTTGTCAATCTTTAGATTTGCATCCAGTGGTGTCGTTAGTGGCGAAGGGTCGTACATCCCAAATTTCTTCAGCGCATCCTCGATGTAATGAGATTGAGATAAGACCAGTCCGTCAAATGTCTTAGAGATCTTGATCCCTAAGATGACATCTGCGATACTCATATCTTTCATGTCAAAACATTATTTTAACATGTTCTTAGTCTCTAGGATTATCCTAGGACTGCTTCCAGTGATCAACATGTCGTCTACATAAAGGCATATCATGATGAAGGAATCAACATTTCTATTCATGTAAACACATTTGTCACACTCGTTAATGGCGAACCCTTTCGACATGAGGGTATTATCAAATTTCTCATGCCATTGTTTCAGGGCTTCTTTCAGCCCATACAGGGATTTGACAAGCCGACAAACTTTTGTCTCTTGTCCTGGAACCGCATACCCCTCGGGTTGGTCCATATATATTTCTTCTTTCAAATCACCATTAAGGAAGACTGTCTTGACATTCATTTGGTGTATTTCAAGATTCCGCAAGGCGACTATGGCTATGAACATACGTATGGCTAGACACCGGAGAGTAGGTATCAAAATAGTCAAGACCCTCTTTTTTGCTATAGCCCTTGACTACCAACCTGGCCTTGTATTTGTCGATAGATCCATCTGCCTTTGACTTCCGTCTGAGGATCCACTTACAACCCAAAGGTTTGTGTCCTGTAGGAAGATCAACCGACTCTCAGGTGTGGTTATACAGTATGGACTCTATCTCACTCTCTATAGCTTATTTCCAGAGCGGTGCTTCTGGAGTTGACAATGCTTTAGTGATTGTCCGTGACTCGTCCTGAACCAGATAAACTACAAAGTCTGCACCGAAGGATTTGTCCTTTCGGGCCCTTTTACTTCGTCTTGATTCCATCTCTGAATCTTCTAAGTCCTGAGAATCTGGAATGTTGGATTCCGGATAGTCAGCTACTTTAGAACTCACTAGATCTGAACCGTTTAGATCCGGACAGTCAACGACTCCAGGATCCTCTGAGGTTTGATCATAACTTCGTTTTTGAGAGATTATGTTTCTTTTCTTTCTAGGAAACGTGTCTTCAAAGAACCTAGCATTTTTTGATTCCATGATGGTACCTACATGAATGTCCGGTACATCTGACTTATGCATTAGAAAACGTTAAACATTATTGTTATTGACATATCCGATGAATATGCAATCCACAGTCTTAGGCCCAATCTTGACTTGTTTTGGATTAGGTACTTCTATCTTGGCCAGACAACCCCACACCTTCAAATATTTGTAGGTGGGTTTCTTTCCTTTTCATAGCTCGTATGGAGTCTTGTCCTTACCCTTGTGCGGGACTCTATTAAGAATCTTATTTGCAGTAAGGACATCTTATCCCCACATGTTTTGGGGAATGCCTAAATTGATGAGTAAAACATTCATCATTTTCTTTAACGTTCGGTTCTTGCGTTTAGCAGTACCGTTTGATTGAGGTGAGTAAGGAGACGTTGTTTGATGAAATATACCCGATTATGTACAAAATTCTTAAAAAGGCGCTACATATTCTCCCCTATCGCTACGAATTGATTTAATCTGTCCGCTCAGTTGGTTCTCAACTTCTGCTTTGTAGAGTTTTAACGCTTCAAAGGCTTCATCTTTACTTTTAAGTAGGTAAAGGTAACAATACATTGTGCTATCATCTATGAAAGCCACAAAGTACTTATTTCCCCCTCTAGTTTGCATGAACTTCAAATCACATATGTAGGTATGTATGAGTTCTAGAGGAGCGGTTTCCATTTCGACGGATCTAAAGGGACTCTTGGAAAGCTTTGCCTCTACGCACACCTCACACTTACGTTGAGGGTTTATGTTGATAGCCAGCAGTAACTCCAACTTTACCAATCTTTGGATAGATTGATAGTTAACATGTCCTAATCTATGATGCCATAAATTATAGGACTCAACCAAGTAAGTAAAAGGCTCAGTTTTATTAATATTGGAAGACAAAGGCATTACAGATGCAACGTTAAGTTTAAAGAGGCCTTCACAGACGAAACCCCTTCCTATAAACATTCCATTTTTAGTGATTACAGATTTGTTAGCCTCTAGCACTAGCCTAAATCCAGCGTTTACTAACAAAGGTCCAGAAATTAAATTTCTTCGAATTTCTGGGACATGCATCACTTCCTTCAGAGTCAGCTCCTTTCCGTATTATGTACTCTTGTGTTATTTAAAAATATTTAATTTTGTCTAGAGTTGCACTTGGAAATAACTGAAACTAGGGGCTAGTGTTGTTTAAAACCGAACCATTATCGATAACTCAATCACAAAATTAATTTATTGGCTTATTGATATTGGACTATCGTATGAGCGGTTGGAGAAAGGATAAATTTTTATAGTTAATAGCTTATTGATGTGTGGATGAATTACATAATTTTCTTATTGGGTAAATCTTTAACCCATTAAGAATCTATCATATTTAGATTTTTACCCCTAAACCTATGAAATATGTATAAAAACCTAAAGGCTAAAGCACTAAAATCTAAAGATATATCACTAAAGTGAAAAATGTAAACCTTCCGTAACTATTATTCACTTAGGGCATGTTTGGTACGTTGTATTAAGCTGGATTGTACTGGACAAAAAAATAATACAGCGCTTGGTGAACATTTTCAGTCGCACTGGACTGTACTATTTTTAGAAATAGTACATTTCAACTATCATTTTTGAGACTCATCTAACAGGTGGGTCTCCCCTGGACTGTACTAAAAATAAAAAAAATAAAAAAATACAATTCATTATATATTAATACTCTAATACCGTCGATTATATATTAATATAATTTAGTCCAGTCCAATAAAATTAGTACAGTTCAATACGGCGTATCAAACGAGCCCTTAGTTCTTAAGAAATAACCCTAAGTAATTTCTCGAAAGCAGCAATGGCTGACTTTTCAGTTTTCGGGTTGGAAAATGAAGTTATTATTGCAGTAACTGTGGTTCCAAAAAAAGGTGGCGAAGTGATCACCATTAAAGTGTTCAGATTAAACTTGTGGATTGTTAATTGTGTAAAGCCTGGCCTGTGGCTATGGTGCCTAATTGGCTTCCTAATTGTTAATTATGAATAAAATATTTGTCTTGTGAGGCAAAAAAAAAAAAAAGATAGCTGTTGTATAATTTAATCGATACATCGCTCGATAATTGCCTGATAATTACTAATCCGATATCAAATTAATTGATATCTTATTAGTTAGGCTAACGAAAACTATAGTTATCCGTCCGATAAACAGCCCTGACATCAAAGGAGCTCAAAGCATGAAATTAATGGCTTGACTTGTTAAATTTCCCTTTAAAAAGGTATTGATTTATTTTATCTTTTTTAATTGAGTTTTGATTTATGTCTGTTAATTGGTACTTAACAAATTTGACCATTTTCCAAAATAAAATGAGGTGAGATCAAATTATTAAGACACTCCAAATTTAACTTAAAATTGGAATAATTATTTTTTACTAGTTTCAACTCTATAACAAACCTATTTTTTTTTCATCCGCTGTTAGTAGTAGTTATTACCAATGCTAACTACTCCCTATCAAGATTTTGGAGCAGAAATGTTTTCATACTTTCATATTCAAAATTCCAACTCGTGACCCAGTACACCACATCACTCGAGACTAGGGGACAACGGCTAGGATCTGGACCGGATCCTACTAGATCCAGATCCAGATCCGTTTTACATACATGTATCCATATTCAGATCCAGATTCATAGGGTCTATAAAATCATATCCAAATTCAGATCCATCGGATTCACCGGATCCACGGATCGGATCTGAATCCAAATCAAAGTGACTGATTATTAAGTTATACCTTCTAATCAGTCCAAATTTTCTAGAAAAAGAGTCAATTTAATTTAACGGAATCATGAGAAATGCATCCGTAAATTAGGACTAAATGACATTATTGACAATTGTTATACCTATTGGCTATTGCTGTAGTGAGAAACAATTCTCTCAATATCTAAGCTACTACATAAGTACCACATAAATGATTAATATAATGATTAAAGAATAACACGTAAAACGTGTCTCAATTAAAAAAATAATGGCCTTCGGCCCTTTGAATATAAAATAAAATTAAGACTACAAAGGATTCGGTGCCATGATGTATAAATAATAAATGTATAATTAATTTAATAAAAAACGGATTCACGGGTCGGATCTGGACCGGATACGAATCTCAAAGACAAGATCCAGATCCGATCCATCATAAACGGATCCGGGTCCGATCCGGATCCGTCGGGTCCACACTTTGAATATCCATATCCTATAAAACGGATCCAGATCCTCCGGATCGGGTCCAGGATCCATTGTCATCTCTACTCGAGACCTAACAATCTCATCCACTACAACACACATCCTCAAGTGGTCATCCATGATGGTTATGAGTTATGACAAATCTATTGTTTTCCATAAAATACGTTTTCACCATCTTAGGTGATTTATACCTTAAGCATAAATTCATCCAATTAATTATTGAGGTATTTTGACATGTCGGACCGGGTGTGGGGCTCCTGAAAAGTCAACACACATCCTAAAGTGGTCATCCATAGTGATTATGAGTTATGACAAATCTATTATTTTCTATAGAATGAGTTTTCACTGATTTACACCTTAAGCATAAATTCATCCAATTAATTATTGAGGTATTTTGGCGTGTCGGACCGGGTGTGGGCTCCTGGAAAATAAACACACATCCTTAAGTGGTCATCCATTGTGGTTATGATTTATGACAAATCTAATGTTTTTCATAGAATGCGTTTTCACCATCTTAGGTGATTTACACCTTAAGCATAAATTCATCCAATTAATTATTGAGGTATTTTGACGTGTCGGACCGGGTGTGGGGCTCCTGGAAAGTCAACACACATCCTTAAGTGGTCATCCATGGTGGTTATGATTTATGACAAATCTATTGTTTTCCATAGAATGCGTTTTCACCATCTTAGGTGATTTACATCTTAAGCATAAATTCATCCAATTAATTATTGAGGTATTTTGACGTGTCGGACTGGGTGTGGGGCTCCTGAAAAGTCAACACACATCCCTAAGTGGTCATCCATGGTGGTTATGTGTTATGACAAATCTATTGTTTTTCCATAGAATGTGTTATCACCATCTTAGGTGATTTACACCTTAAGCATAAATTCATCCAATTAATTATTGAGGTATTTTGACATGTCGGACCGGGTGTGGGGTGTTAGGTGTATTTTATATATACTTTTTGAGTCATTTTTAGTTAGTATTTTATTCATTTCGTTTATGTTTAGTATATGATTAGGTGTGTTTTTCCTTTCTTTTGTGTCACGGAGGTCAAAAATGGAGAAATGGCGAAAAAGAAAGAAAATGAGCATAATTGAGACGGAATTGCACACTAAAAGAGCCAATAAATGGTGTCTAAGAAGTCTCGGGAAGTATAGAAGAGATCAGACGAAGTCCGAACGAAGAATCAGAAAATTGTCCAATTAACGCCTCCGGCGCCGGGTGTGGGGCTCCTGGAAAGTCAACACACATCCTTAAGTGGTCATCCATGGTGGTTATGATTTATGACAAATCTATTGTTTTCCATAGAATGCGTTTTCACCATCTTAGGTGATTTACACCTTAAGCATAAATTCATCCAATTAATAATTGAGGTATTTTAACGTGTCGGACCAGGTGTGGGGTGTTAGGTGTATTTTATATATATTTTTTGAGTCATTTTTAGTTAGTATTTTATTCATTTCGTTTATGTTTAGTATATGATTAGGTGGGTTTTCCCTTTCTTTTGTGTCACAGAGGTCAAAAATGGAGAAATGACGAAAAGGAAAGGAAATTAGCATAATTGAGATGGAATTGCACACTAAAAGAGCCAATAAATGAAGTCTAAGAAGTCTCGGGAAGTATAGAAGAGATCAGACGAAGTCCGGACGAAGAATCAGAAAATTGTCCAATTGCGCCTCGGCGCGCGGTCACTGTCGGCCAGCGCGCGGCCAATTTCTGCGAGTTCGATTTTGATGCGATAATTTCAGCGTAGTGGCGCGATCTGAGGCCACGACGCCTTGTGCCGAGATTTTTGAGTTCTGGACCGAATTTGACACGTTTTCAGAGTCCAAAAGGGATAACTTTTCCTACCTACAAAATCTATAGAATCTCTAAAACCCTGCTCATTATAAATATACCTCCTCATACCATAATTCAGCCATCTTGTAAATATTCCACAACACCATTCAAGGAGACAAGACAACTTTGGAGGCTTTTCAGTTTTTTTTTTTTTTTTTTTTTTTGCTTTTATTTTAGTTCATGTTGGAGATTGTATTAGTTCTTAGCGTGACTATGACTAGGAGCTAATTACTTTATTAGGGTTTTCCTTGTGATTCACTTGAAACTCTTATTTATGAATTAATACATGGCTTTGGTTTCTTCTTTATATAGTTGAGATTTATTCAATAATTGCTTTGATTGATTGGTAATTAATTGATCACTAATTATCATCACATATATGATTTCTAATCGAGATCCGAAAGGGGAGATTGTGAATATGCTATAGTTGAATAAACATAGGTTAAAATCGTGGACGAAAGTACCCCGATACTTGTGTAGTTTAATAGGTTATTGTTCTTAATCCTCCTTTGTGGTAAATCCTATCATCGAAAGATAAAAGGGTTCTGCATCGGGTTTGAGTGTTTATATGTCCTAACCAGAATATAAAACTGTCTAGTTAACCTACTATCTTAAAGTAGAAGAAGAAGTCAGTCTAGTTGTATTAAGGATTGAATAGAGTGGATAGTTGAGGATCTTGGAAGCCCTAATTCTCCACCATAACTGATTTATTTTCATAATTAGTTTATTTCCTACATCAGTTTTAATTATTAGTCTAAAAACACAAACAAATTAACGTTAACCAAATAGATACCATATAATAGATAACCGGTACTTGAAAATCAGTCTCTGAGAACGATATTCGGTCTTACCTAGATTATATTACTTGTAACGATACGTACACTTGCGTTAAGCGTGTGGATAAATCGCTAACAAGAGGCTCCTCGAAAGTCTAACACACATCCTTAAGTGGTCATCCATGATGGTTATGAGATATGACAAATCTATTATTTTACATAGAATTCATTTTCACCATCTTAGGTGATTTACACATTAAGCATAAATTCATCAAATTAATTATTGAGGTATTTTGACGTGTCGGACCGGGTGTGGGGCTCCTGGAAAGTCAACACACATCCCTAAGTGGTCATCCACGGTGGTTATGAGTTATGACAAATCTATTGTTTTCCATAGAATGTGTTTTCACTATCTTAGGTGATTTACACCTTGCATAAATTCATCCAATTAATTATTGGGGTATTTTGACGTGTCAGACCGGGTGTGGGGCTCCTGTAAAGTCAACACACATTCTTAAGTGGTCATCCATGATGGTTATTGAGTTATGACAAATCTATTGTTTTCCATAGAATATGTTTTCACCATCTTAGGTGATTTACACCTTAAGCATAAATTCATCCAATTAATTATTGAGGTGTTTTGACGTGTCGGATCGGGTGTGGGGCACCTCGAAAGTCAACACACATCCTTAAGTGGTCATCCACGGTGGTTATGAGTTTGACAAATCTATTGTTTTTCATAGAATGCGTTTTCACCATCTTAGGTGATTTACACCTTAAGGATAAATTCATCGATTAATTATTGAGGTATTTTGGCGTGTCGGGCCAGGGTGTGGGGCACCTCGAAAGTCAACACACATCCTTAAGTGGTCATCCACGGTGGTTATGAGTTTGACAAATCTATTGTTTTTCATAGAATGCGTTTTCACCATCTTAGGTGATTTACACCTTAAGCATAAATTCATCCAATTAATTATTGAGGTATTTTGACGTGTCGGACCGGGTGTGGGGCTCCTGAAAAGTCAACACACATCCTTAAGTGGTCATCCATGATGGTTATGAGTTATGACAAATCTATTGTTTTTCATAGAATGCGTTTTCACCATCTTAGGTGATTTTCACCTTAAGCATAAATTCATCCAATTAATTATTGAGGTATTTTGACGTGTCAGACCGGGTGTGGGGCTCCTGAAAAGTCAACACACATCCTTAAGTGGTCATCCATGATGGTTATGAGTTATGACAAATCTATTGTTTTCCATAGAATGCGTTTTCACCATCTTAGATGATTTACACCTTAAACATAAATTCATCCAATTAATTATTTAGGTATTTTGACGGAAAGTCAACACACATCCTTAAGTGGTCATCCATGATGGTTATGAGTTATGACAAATCTATTGTTTTCCATAGAATGCGTTTTCACCATCTTATGTGATTTTCACCTTAAGCATAAATTCATCCAATTAATTATTGAAGTATTTAAAAGTCAACACACATCCTTAAGTGGTCATCCATGATGGTTATGAGTTATGACAAATCTATTGTTTTTCATAGAATGTTTTTTCACCATCTTAGGTGATTTACACCTTAAGCATAAATTATCCAATTAATTATTGAGGTATTTTGACGTGTCGGACCGGGAGTGGGGCTCCTGGAAAGCCTAACACACATTCCTAAGCGGTCATCCATGATAGTTATGAGTTATGACAAATCTACCCGTTTTTCATAAAATGCGTTTTCATCATCTTAGGTGATTTACACCTTAAGCATAAATTCATCCAATTAATTATTGAGGTATTTTTACGTGTCGGATTGGGTGTGGGACTCCTGAAAAGTCAACACACATCCCTAAGTGGTCAAATCTATTATTTTCCATAAAATGCTTTTTCACCATCTTAGGTGATTTACACCTTAAACATAAATTCATCCCAATTAATTATTGAAGTATTTTGAAGTGTTGGACCGGTTGTGAGGCTCCTGAAAAGCCAACCCACATTCCTAAGTGGTCATCCATTGTAGTTATGAGTTATGACAAATTTATTGTTTTCCATAAAATGAGTTTTTGATTTACACTTTAAGCATAAATTCATCCAATTAATTATTGAGGTATTTCACGTGTCGGATCGGCTGTGGGACTCCCGGAAAATTCCAAACTTTTTGAGCAATTGTTGAGGTATAGTGTGGGCAATCCACATTTCACATCAACTTTAAGCCAGCTGTTTACAAGGCAATGAACGAAAATAAAAATAAGATTTTTTGTAGTTTCAATATTTCAACATAAAAAAATCTGAGACAGTTGGAGAGAAGATCAGAGCCATATATACAATTTCTGTCTCCATTTCTCTAAAATATAATTAGCAGTACTAAATAAACCACGCAGCTTTGCTCCTGAGCTTCATTAACAACCCATGTTAATTAAACAAAAAAAAAAAACAGCCCGCATACCTCAAATTAAAATCAATAACAAAAATATACACTTAATTAATTAAAACTACTAACATAACATAATGTTATAGATCTTTTCTCAAATCAACCACAACAACGCTAACATTATCAGTACTTCGCCTAGCCAAGGCCAATTTCGTCAATAAAATTGATGCATCTGAACAAGCCTTGTCGGAGCTTTCTCCTGCACCGGTCACCGTGATGTCATTTACCGGAGAACCTGCCGGAGACGGTGGACTCCTTGATTGCAAGCACATACGAGCCACGCCACACGCGGTCTCGTTCGATACAACGTCCCATAATCCATCGCTGGCTAAAATCAAACACTCGTCTTCGTCGGTCCGGTCAGTTATCGTTACTTCCGGCTCCGATATAACATATGGTTTTAAATAATTGTCGCCTGCATAATAGTTTCAAACAAATTATTAATATATTATTCATTTGTGATTTTCCAAATTTGATGAAAGCTGAGGGGAAAAAATATGACAATATTATATGCCTTACCAATTGCTCTAGACATTGCCAATACGCCTAAAACTCTTGCTCCGTCCCAATATATAACACGGCCACCAGCTTCTTGTATCCGGTTCAATTCATCAGGTCTATCCGGCTAAAAATTACAATTTCAATTCATTAATATGAAAATAAAAGAAAATAGAAAATATAATTTAATGAATTGAATTTGTAACTCACCTTATGATCCACGGAAAGAGGGATAGCGACGCCGTTTCTGCATAGCACGGCGCGAGAATCGCCGCAATTTGAAACAACGATTTTGTCTGGAGTTACAACTGCAACAACGGCAGTTGATCCAACGGCATCGCACTGTGGAGTCTGGAGTTCGCACCTACAATCAGAACGGGATGCAGTTGATCCACTTGAATAATCCATTACTTCTTTATCCATTTGAGAAAAGCTCGAAATCATCGCCTCTTTCCACGGTGCTTCGCCGTTCTCCACCTCGTTTTTCACTATCTCATGCATTCGATCTTTGCACTTCATGGCCACCTACAAAACTCAAACAAGTTTAGCAAAAATTGTAACACAGAAAAGAGTGAAAGTTCATTCAATTTGTAGGAGATTTACATGTGAACAGCCGTGGCCATCGTATACACCGAAGAAATGCAAGCTGGTTGAGTTTTCGCTATTCTCTTTGCAAAAAGAAGGGTGAACTGCTACTGCATCTTCCATATCTCGTCTTCTCCCACAGATAGATGTGGTACCATATTTAGGGAGATCAGAAGGAACGACCTCTGGTTCAATTATGACCGTTTCTGTAGTAGATTCCGTTAGATCCAACTCTTTAGATTCATGTTCTTCCTCAGCTAGCTTCTTTGTTGGAGACAAAGAAATCGTTACATTAGTTTCCAATTTCTGTCTCTTTTTGCCAACAACTTTCTCAGCTCTGTGCCTTTTCCGCTCATTTTCCTGCACCGCCACCGCCACATCAGTGGGAACAAACCGGAACTGGTGAATTTCCATTCTTCTCCTTCTTGCAGCTTCGGAACTTGGCTCCACTGGATTTGTAGCTTCTGTTTCAGCTATATTAACACCAAAACACATCCCAGCCATTTCTATCAATTAATTTTGAAATATTTGAAGAGAATTATTATTATTCTTATTCAATTTCACAAGACAAAAATAGATTTTACTTGAAAACTTATAATCAATCAATGAGACGAGTCTTTGATCATATAAATATGAAGCTATATTTGGTACAGAACAAAGACCGAATTATAGTGGGGCTAATAACGGGCAGCCTGCCCGTCACCGTCTAGGGCAGAGTCCGACACGTATTATTTTCATGATGTAACAAAGACATAGATCTTGACCGTCTATTTGTTCAGAGACACAGACCACGTGTGAAGCAGATTTTATTGATTTTTCATTTACGTGGGCAAATGAGAGAACGAAACGACGCACTTGCTGTTCTGACACGCATGTGGACCGTTTATTCGCTTATTGCCTTTTTTCGGAGGCATACAATACGTGGCAAGATCCTAGAATACTAGATCTGTGTTTGATCCACACGCCTTTCTAGCGTTTGTAAACACCTTCGTAGGTAACAGGTCAATTCGGGTTACACTTTTTTTTTAATAATCCGCGCCTTGGCGCCTTAATGCACTCATATCGCTAAGCACCGCGAAATCAGTCTTATCTATGCTTCTGGAGGCGAATGAAACCCGTTCTTAGCTGCCACCGCCAGGTAAATCGCGGGATGTGCGCCCCGCATTCAGTGTCTGATCGCCACCAACGGATCAATCTTCTGGTCAGGCCCCGGCGAGGGATTATGCGAGGAGTATCAAACCCACACTGCAACATGCCCGCGTGGTTAAGCTACCAGGATTTAATACGAGGCATATGCCCCGGAGAACGTATCCGCCGAGAATCGAACTTGTGACCCTAAGGCCACAAATTTGACTAATGGTCACTGGGCCACTATCTTTGGATGTCAATTCGGGTTACACTTGTTAAGGGGGTATTCATCCCACCGTTATTTTTTTTATTTCTCACCTAGGGTTAGGTATCAATATTGGTACCCGCATTCGTCCGGCATAGAACTCACTTTTGAAGAAGCGTTTTCTATCAATGATGTTTTTTCATATACGGAATTTGAACTCGAGACTTCTAATTAAGAGAGAAGCAATGCATCACATCCTTTAGTGGTTCCACCATACGTTACAAATGCTGTGATTTTAAATTTTTTGATTTTATAAAATGTTTTCCTTTATTGAAGTAATTAGGTTGTCTTAGAATATATCATGTAGTAGTTCTTAGCTTGTCTTAGGACACATTCAATACTTGTAATGAAATGATTGAAGTCGAGAAAGGGCAAGGCCAAGATGGCACGAACAAGAGATGAGAAGACCGAGAATACACCATGGCAAAAACAAGGGATGATATGGCCGCCAAAGTGGCAAGAACAAGAAGCTTCCAATAAGATCATTCAACCCCAAGTTAACCTCGGCCTAGGAAGAAGAAAGGTTAGCCGAGAATCATTCTTGGTACAAGGAATAAAAGCTTCTAAAATGATTCCAATAAGATGAAGTCTAGATTTGTTACTACAATGAAAGTGTGAAGAAGTTTGAATTTACCCTTATCCCAAGAAAGGTCAAACTCTTTCACATTGTTCTCACAATGACCGAGAGACGACTTGGTTCTCAAGCCAACCCAAACCCCTTCCCTTGTTCCCATTTCGGCCGAATGGCTTGTAAATTAGTGTCATTTTCTTTTTCTTCTAAAATGGTCTCTATGGTACTATAAATAGTGTTATACCTCGTATTTCCAGAGTATGTACGTGAGGGCGTACGTATAAAAGTTTAAGCCTTAAGTTAGGCAAGGACCGAAAATTTTGTGCACAACACACTAAAAGAATCGTTTTCCGACGAAACGTTTTCCAAACTTTGCGAAGGGAAAAATACGGCTATGTCATTAATAATTTTTTGCGGATTTTTCCGAGAGATGAAATATTTTGGACCAACGAGAGGGCGACACTTGTCACCCTCAAGTGGATGGACGAAATGGTCTTCCATTGGCACGTTTTGCCTTTATTTTTTTGTCAAGGAGTTGGTAGGATATTTTGTGTGGTAGATGACCAAGTGGGACCCACACACACATGTCCTAATCTACACCCTCCACTTGCCCCCCCCCCCACTTGTCTTGATCTTGGCCATTGGTTGACCTATAAATACCCCCTTTAGTTGATGAACTTCTTCATCCACACTTAGACATTTCTAAGTCTTAAAAATCCCTTCCTCTCTTGAGAGCTCTGGCAGGAAACCTCTCCCCTTCTTAGTTATGCTAGCGAAACCCTCCCCTTTGTGAGCCTTGGCGAAACTACCCCCTCCTAAAGTTGTTTTTCGTGAAGTACCCACTGCTTGGTAGAAAAGTATTCTCAGTATTATTCTTATTCCAAAATACCTTGCCCAATACCTTGTAGTATTCCAAGGTTACACCTATACTAAAAGCCCAAAATACTATTATACTTCCCTTGATCCAAAACGAAACCACTAAGGAAAATCTTCATGTAGGTTGAAGTTTTAAGAAGAAGTTGCGTAGAACTTCTAAGAGTTGTTTGGGCGGGTTGGAGCACCCAGTAGGAGCTAAACGTTGCTCGGGATCGACGTTTAAACTTGGATAATTTTGGGCTTATCGAGGTAAATACTCTTGTCCTTATTGTAATTGGAAATTACATGCTTGTAGTAGTATAGAAATGAATATAAGATACATAGAAGGATATTCTGAAGAGAATTGAGCTGTAATAGAAGGATATTACTGAAGAAGATTAAACCGTACTTACATGGGTGTATTTGCGATGAAACTTGTGTAGTTTAACGGGTAGGGAAGTCTTGCCCAATTTTTCCGTAGAATATTCTCTGAGTAGTCTAGGCGTTGATAGGCGTATATGGCCTTTATAGGTTGAATGTTCTGCGGTAGCATGTTACTTGGAAGGTGGACAAGGCTAGGGTTATACCGCGAGTGGGCGTTTTGCTAATAGTCGATAATCGTCGCGGTATGTGATTCTTCCTATCCTCTTGAGCATGATATTTTAAAAGAATATATATAGTACGGTAGGCGTCGTGTGTTAACCGAGCGTAGTTTTACGTGCAATGTCTTTTGACTTAAGCCTGAATAATAAGAATCTTGAAGTATTTCAAGAGAATTAAGAAACCTTTTTTGAAAGAAGGATAATACTTGGTTTTGAAAGCATAAGAAGTTATACTAGCTTTATGGGAAGTTATGTATAACGACTTAAGAGAGATAAAAGGAACGGTTTACTTAATTATTTATGAAAGCCTTATTGATTTCGGAAATGAGAATAAGTATCGAACAAACCACAACAGCGCTAATAAAGGGAAATGTATTGACTACTAAAGTATTATTAAAACCAGTAGAAACCTCCATCTGCATAGAAGCTAAGATGAGACAAAATGATATTACATTTCCTAGATCATGGCTGCTCTAATAAGATTGTTATGAACAAGAATAACCTACTCACACATAAGACATATGTTTCTCAAATTGTTTTAAAGGAGAATTATATTAGTAAGTGATTAAAACTATGAACTACGAAATCTTTCGAAAATAAAAGACTCGAGTAATTGAACTTAGGAAAACTTGGACGTTTGGAAAAGAATGTTGTTACTTGATATTAAAAAGGAAATTGTTTCGGGTTACTTAAAAAAGATAGTCACTCTATTTTTGATACTACGGGTATCGTGTGACTTTTGTGAAAGAAACGGATCTTTTTAAAGAATTAATGTATGAAGTACTTTGGGGTTAAAACCCGAACTTGTTGTCATAAAATAGAAAGTACCTTGGGTGAATAACTTGACTATGTTGGTTTGTGATAGCCTTGTAATACTTTCTTGATTGGTTTGATAAGTAATCATGTTATGATGCTACGTGTGTTAGTGTCTTATGATGTTTGTGTAAAAGGGGTTTCCTCACGTGCTTATGTTGATTAACGATAAGTCGTCAGATCGTTATATTATCACATACCCTCGACTTGATATACCGAGGGCTCACACCGCGACGCGGTCTATACGGCTACGCGGTGCGTGTGACTATGCGGAGCGGTATGCTCGAGATTGATCATTCGGGTGTTTTATCCCGATGTGGGATGCCTATCGCGATCAATGTGACTACGCGGTGCATGAGACTACGCGATGCGGGAGTCCGCGAGGTGCGGGGTTACCGCCGACGCGAGGAATACCTCACGCGGCCTATGTGTGGCTTTAGCGCGAGCGGTATGCTCCAGACTAGACGCGCACATCGATACCGGTGGCGAGTGGCGCCTTCGATCATGTGCGCGGCAGAAAGACCGTGATATAGTTTTATAGCATTGTTGGTACTGTGGGTTTTAGTAGTCGGCTATGCGCCGTACTTACCGTGACGGTTTTATTATGACACGTGGGACACGTGTTCATGTGTACTCCGGTGTTATTACATCATGCATCAGCAGTGGCGGAAAGGTATTCCACGCGTGATTGATGTGGGCGTGAGACCAATTGTTGTATTTGAGTAATGACTTTGGCGTGAGTCTCCGACTTGACGCGATCGCTACATATTGTGTATCGTAAATTGGTTATCATATATGTCTTCGCTTATATAGACTATTATGATTTCATTCACGATTTTCAGGCCACATACTTGGTACTGTTATCGACCTCCTTCGGGCTGCGTTAACGCCACCGGGTAGAGGTACACCGCCGTCGATCCTCGCTCTTAGGATCACATTTCGTTGGGAAGCTCCGTTTCTCGAGGCTTATCTCGTATAGTCCCCGTTGTTGTAGTACTTACATTCGGGGTATGGCGAGCCCCGTCCGTCGTTGGTGTTGTAAAACTCTTAAGTCTGTAGTCCCGTTGTAAAGTTGGGATGAATCGTCATTCATGAGATATTTATATACTTGCCGAAGGGCACTCTTTTATTTGATAAACTGTGTCTCTTTTACATTGATTTCATGTCTTGTTTTATATTCCGCTGATTACTCTGATGTATGTCTACTTGGGTGCCCGGGGTAAGGCACCAGTCACGGGCCCGGGTTCGGGTCGTGACAAATAGGACCTTAGGTTGTTGTACTTAGACATGTTGAGTTTTGAGTTAAATATAAATTTGTGTTTTCAACTTGTGTGTTGAAACATATCGATTCTGTGTGGGTCACCCTCTCTTTAGTGACCGTGTGACCTAATCAATACCCAAGCTCGAGGAACCCCCTTAGTGTGGTAAGCGAACGTTGGAACTGTGTGAACCAACCTAGCCTAAGCTTTGGGTCACTAAAAGGGCTTTCGATCACCCTCACTTGGCTAGTTCACGGGCATTGCACTTAGTAAACCTCGATATTAATCTTGTGAAATTGGTCACCTTATCCTTGGTGTCGACTCGGGAAGTAAAACCCTCGTATCTCTATCCTCGGGCATATCTTCCATACTTCACCAAAACAACAACCACTAAAACATTTAACCCAAAAATGTACCATTCAACACTTGGTGTGTGCCCAGATTGTTACTTGCAACTCATGAGCAATCCTTGTCCATACCATCAAATACTGATCACCCTCACCTCCCACAACACCTCACCGACACTCACAATAAACGCCAACACTCGAAACCAAGTGTACCACCCCATTCAAACCCAACAACAACAACACACAGTCCGTATAACACACCTTATCGAGAACCTCATTGTTTCAGTTCAATTCCACAGTCTTACCACCATCAAAACTCCAAGTCCCAAATATTATCCTGACCCTCAACCCACTTGTAACAACTCAACAAAACGCCTTGAACCGATTCCAAACACAACCATCCGAAACTGCCAACAAACACCACCTTATTCGGTCAAATCGAGAACTCCATCTTTCGCATTCAATTTCGAGTTGACCCGAATATCACCAACACCTGACTCACTTATCAGACATCACCCCTCCTTACTCACATCAGTATATCTTAAATAGTTAATTCTTCTACGACACTTGAAACAAAATACTATAAAAAATGTTTCAATTTTTTTGTCCAAATATCTAATAAAAATATATATTATGTAATTATTTTAGTTTGAGTGTACGTAAAAAATTATTACTATAACAAATTTAAAGGTAAAAAAGGATAGTTCAGTGCATTAATCTTTCGTTATGCGTGGGTCAGAAAAAAGTCATATCACAAGGGTCTATTGTATGCAGTATTACTTCATATTTCTGCAAGAAACTATTTCTACGGCTTGAACACATGACCTCGTAATTACATGACACCAACTTTATCGGATATTTATATATCTTGAGTTTTGCTGTGTGCAAGAAGAAAGTAGTTTTACACATGAGCTGAATGCCGGAGCGTAACGAACACGTCCATGGTACTGCTAAGTGGGAAATATAAACTAAAAATGCTTGCATTAATTCTATGTTTCACTTTCAACTCCAGTTGTGAAACACTAAAAAGCGTCTACGTAACAAACGGAGATATTACTAAAAAGAAATTAAAAACAAACAAGAATGTGGGGACCACATATTGTCAACATCAAATTGACGCTTGCGGAATATCTGAATTTTGATCATCCCAGGATAACAACACGTGTCCTTATGTGACGTGTAGCTGAAGCTGCAAAAAAAAAAAAAAAATACCCTCTACTCGACACGTTTAGACTTTAGAGTTAGGAAATATTAAATTGTGCCACCCCCCTCACCATTTTTAAAAAGTGAATTGGGAGGATGTATCTCTCCACCCACCCCCACCCACCTCTCTTGTATTAAATTAAGTTCGTGTCATCTTACGTGTTTTAATTTAGTTAAACATACAACTTAAATTCTGAACTAATCGATATTGAATATCATAATAACTGAATTAACAACAAAGCAAAGTCGTGCTATATTTATTAATTGAAAACTGGATTTTTTAAGTTGTTTGTCCAGTCGAGAATCCCAACAAAATAAAGATTGTAATACAAGAACACAACGTTACCAATTAAACTAACTATGATAGTAAATATATTCTTATATATTTACAATATATTTTATAATTAATATTTAGTGTAATTAATGTAAAGTAGAGATTCTAATTCTATTAAGACTATAATTGTATACTCTTTTTCTCTCTCTATATATATGATATTAATAAGACAACTCCTCAAGGAGAATTACATCGGTCGCCGCATACCTCTCATTCACCTCCCCTTTTTCGACGATATTCAGTCGTATACAGTCATGTATACAATCACCTCTACGTGATATACAACCAGTATACCCTGCTTATATGTGATATACACGCCTTTTCCCTCAAAGTCTACTTGTATACCGCATATATCCCGTGATATACATTTCCGTATATCACTGCTCGTTCGTGATATACCGCATGTATACCCTGCTACTCCCTGATATATTCCCCTTCTTTTCAAACAGAATATGTATACCGCTGGTATACAGTGATATACACAACACCCAACCCCATATTCTCTGCTTTGTAGCCCATATACGTCAAGTGTACATGCAATATATACCACCCGATACACTTATCTCATAAGCAGCCCGATATACCGCTGTTATACAGCTGATATACGGCAGCCTCTCAACCGATATTCTTCCATGAATTTTCGGTAACCCCCATGGATTCTCCCGCTTCCGCTTCCTCAACAACCGACGTCACAAATTATCAGTCGCAGGCCAAGTACCTGACTTAGTGGGTCGAGCCACTACCCATCCACCAGGATCACTACACAGCGGCCCATCAGCAATAGTGGCCACTGCCCAGCAGCCCAGCACACTGCCGAGGCCCACAACCCAATGGCCCAGCACTACCGGGCCACTCTCCAGCCACCAAGCCCACTATATAGCGGCCTAGCAGCAGCAGTAGCCCCTACCGAGACCCACTGCCCATCGACCCAGCACGTAGTCGAGGCCCACTGACCATCGACCCAACACCACCGGGCCTCTTTCCAGCCGCGAGACCCACTATACAATGACCCAGCAGTAGCACGATGTCACGTGGTATATGGATATGGGTGTCACGTCCCACCTCACCAACAATTATGGTATTATTCATCAACTGCTCCATTTAAATACTCCTCAATCTATTATGGTCAGAAATGGTCACCGCATTCTAATTCAAGGGTTTGTCCACACACTAACCCCACCACTGCAACCCTAATTCTCCCTTAAAAACGTCATATATGCCCCTAACATTATCAAGAACCTAATTCCTGTCAGAAAATTTGCCACCGATAATTCCATATCCATTAAACTTGACCCAAATTGAAATACGGCCATGCGTGAGGAGTTTAATGCATTAACCAGTCAGCACACTTGGGATCTTATTCTGAAACCAGAAGGGGTGAATGTGATTCGTTGTATGTGGCTTTATCGTTAGAAATTCCGAGATAGTGGTGAGCTTGAACGCCAAAAGGCAAGACGTGTGGTTAATGGTACTGGTCAGTAGGTGCTTGTTGATTATGGTGAGACGTTTAGTCTTGTGGTCAAACCAGCCACCATTCCCACAATATTGAGCATGGTTATGGGGAAAAATTGACATATTCATCAGCTTGATGTAAAAAGTATTTTCTTACATGGGTATTTGAAAGAAACCATTTATATGCATCAACCGCCTGACTTTGTACATTCGTAGGTTCCTCATTATGTCTGTCGCAAATCACTTTATGGTTTGAAACAAGCTCCTACGACTTGGTATGAGCGGTTTGCTATATATATCATACATATAGGGTTCGTGTGCAACAAGAGTGATCATTCCATGTTCAAATTTCATCGAGGTACAGACACGACTTATCTTCTTTTATATGTGGATGATATTATTTTGACGACTTCTTCTGACACTCTGAAACACGAGATCATTGCCCTGCTCAAGTCCGAATTTGCTATGACAGATTTGGGTAAGTTGAGTTATTTTTTGGGAATATCAGTTATCAGATCCGCACATGTCATGTTCTTGTGTCAGCGTAAGTATGTAGAGGAGATTGTCTACAAGACTAAAATGACTAATTGCAAGATCATGCCCACTTATGTCGACTCAAAGTCCAAACTCAGTGCAAATGATGGGGATATAGTCAGCGATCCCTATCTATTAAGAGTCTCGCATGTTCTCTTTAGTATCTCACATTCACTCGGCCAGATATTGCATATGTTGTTCATCAGGTGTGCTTGTTCATGCACGCTCCTAGATAGCCTCACTTTACATCTCTTAAGTGTATCATTCGGTATGTGATCAGTGTATTTTATATACATTTTTCGAGTCATTTTTAGTTTGTCTTTTGTCCCTTTTTGTACAAATACGCGTTGTATTAGGATATATTTTCTTTCTTTTGAGTCAAAGTGGTTAAAATGGCCCAATGGCGAAAAAGGAGCGAAAAGAGGGCAAAAGTGGAGGTTCCAGAGTTTAAAAGCAGAGAAAGTGGCGAACGAGCGCGACACGGTCGTGGCGGCCTCGCCAACAGTCGAGGCACCCGCCAATATCCAGAAGGTCGCAGAAGTTGCAGCGCCGCGGCGCCTCTAGACAGCAGAGTGCAGGGCCGCGGCGCCAAATCACGAAACAACGCAGATTCCCGGCGCGCGCCGATAAGCCGCGTGTGACGGCGTGAAAATCGAGTTTTTAGGCGTTTTACGGGCGGGCGAAGGGAAAAGTTGGAGGCGGTTTTGAGCCTATAAAAGGAGAACCCTAGGCAGTTTTCAAGAGTTCCCTTTCTTGCACAAACACAAGATTTCTTGAAGTTTTAGATTGGAGACCTTAACTTAGTAATTTTCTTTTCTTTTCTTTACTTTACTTTCAGTTTTTATGTTGGATATTGAATTAGTTCTTGTCATGTCAATGGCTAGGAACTAATTCTATTATAGGGTTTTCCATGTCAAATCACTTGAAACTTATGTTATGAGTTAATGCATGTTTATGGTTTTCTTCTTATTGTTGAGATTTACCCAATAATTGATTTGAATGCTTGGTAATTAATTGATCACTAATTATCATTACTTATATGATTTCTAATCAAACTTCGAAAGGAGGAGGTTGTGACTATGCTGTAAGTTGGGTAGACATATTTTGGATTGGGGATGAAAATATCTCAATTACTTGTGTAGCGTTAATGAGAGGTTTAAACACCTAATTTCACGCATGGCGCGTGACGATTAACTAGGTTTTTGGTCTTAATCCTCCTATAGAGTCATCCTTATCACCGAGAGGTAGAAAGGAACGCTACTGGGGTTGAGTGTTTATATAGCCTTAACGGGAGTATAAAACGATTTAGTAAACCTGCTAGCTCCAAAAGAAGAAGAACCATAATTCATTGCATTAATAAGTAACATAAGCGGATAGTCGAGGAGGCTTGGAAGCCCTATTTCCATCACTACTGAAGTAAACACTTAGTTAATTAACATTTATAATTGTTAGTTATAAGCAACAAAATCAAATATCGGTTACCAATAGATAACAAAAGATAGATAATTGGTACTTGAACACTAATCCTTGTTGACGATATTCGGTCTTACCTAGACTATATTACTTGTCACGATAACGTGCACTTGCGTTAAAGTGTGTGCATCTTTTCGCGCATCAAGTTTTTGGCGCCGTTGCCGGGGATTAGGCATAGTTCAATATCAATTTTATCTATTTTTAATTACTAATTTGGTTTTTATTTTTGTTTTATTATTTTCTTTAATTTTTTTTTTTTTGTGAAAACAAGTGTGCCGTGATTCGTTGTTGGTTTTGATTCATCTCAGGGATCCTGAAGACATGGATTTCTACTGTCAATATGATAAAGCTCCAACCATAGAGGAAGAGAGGTAGGAGTTACGAGAAGTCATACTCAGTTTCACTAGGTATCACAATCAGTTCATGGACGAAACGAGAATGACCATGAAGAAGTTGGAAACGCAAATAGGGGAACTCGCGATCATGTTGAACAGTGAAACGCAAGAAAAACAATCTGCACCTGGGGAAGACAATATGAAAACACAATGTCAGGCGATTGACATGAAGAATGTCGAATCAGGGGAGATACAAAGTTCGAAGAAGAAGTAGCGGCCAGAAAACTCGGGACAAGTCGAGTTTGAGCGCGCGTGCCAGAGCGGCGCCCAGAGCCCAAAAGCCGAAAAATTGCTAGAAGCTGTAGTGAACGCACCCCAGGTGAAGATACCATATCCCCAGAGGTTAAAAACATGTGCTCTTGACAAGCAATTCTCTAAATTTGTGAAAATTCTCAAACAATTGCAACTCAATATTCCGTTTGCTGAAGCATTAAAGCAGATGCCGAGCTACGTAAAGTTCATGAAGGATATTCTTAGCAAAAAGAGGAGGATAGAGGACTACGAAACGATGGTGTTGGTCGAGGAATGTAGTGCCATCCTACAGAGAAAACTACCTCAGAAATTACAAGATCCAGGGAGCTTCACCATCCCATGCACCATTGGGAAGTTTGAATGTCAGAAAGCATTGTGCGATTTGGGGGCAGACATAAATTTGATGCCTTATCTAGTTTTCTGCAAACTGGGAATGGGAGAAGTCAAATCTACAAACATCACTTTGCAGTTAGCTGACCGCTCCATAGTTCATCCTAGAGGAGTCATCGAAGATATATTAGTGAAGGTGGACAAGTTCATCTTTCTCACGACTTCGTTATCTTAGACATAAAAGATAACGGCGGAATTCCCATCATACTGCGGACCCTTCTTAGCCACGGGCTCTCATTGATGTTAAAAAAGGGGAGTTGAAGCTTCGGGTAGATGAAGAAGAGGTGATTTTCAATGTTTTTCGGGCAGCAACTTTTCCAGATGCCAATGATAACTGCTCAGCCATTTATCTTATCGAAGATGCAGTGTCAACCAATGAGTTCGTACTTGATGATACGCTTGAAGAAGTACTGACCAAATGGGATGATGATAGTAGAAACGATCCAGGTCTGATGGAGTATGCAAATTGGATGAATGTTTATGAGAAATGGGATAAGAGGAAGTATGAAGAGCTTGGGCAGATGCCAGAAAGATCATTACCATCCACAGAGAAGGCTCCAGAGTTAGAGTTAAAAATCCTACCCAATCATTTACAATACCAATACCTAGGTGAAGAGAAAATCTTACCAGTGATCATTTCACGCCACCTATCCACCGAAGAGATTGATAAACTGCTAAGAGTACTGAGGGATCACAAGCGTGCCATTGGATGGACATTAGCAGATATAAAAGGGATAAGTCCGTCAACGGTAATGCATAAGATCCGTCTAGATGAGGAGAGCAGACCATCCATCGAGGCCCAAATGCGACTAAACCCAAACATGAAAGAGGTAGTCAGAAAGGAAATCCTGAAATGGCTCGATGCAGGAGTAATTTACCCTATATCTGACAACACATGGGTGAGTCCAGTACAAGTGGTGCCCAAAAAGGGTGGAATAACAGTGGTGACCAACGAAAGGAACAAACTCATTCCTTCTAGAACAGTTACTGGACGGAGAATCTGCATTGACTATCGCAAGGCAACCAGAAAAGACTACTTCCCGTTGTCATTTATAGATTAAATGTTGGATAGACTTGCAGGGCACAACTACTACTACTTTTTGGATGGGTACTCAGGGTATCACCAAATTGCAATAGCGCCAGAAGATCAGGAAAATACAACATTCACTTTTCCTTTTGGTACATTTGCATTCAGAAGGATGTCATTTGGACTCTGCAATGCACCTGCAACCTTTTAGATGTGTATGATGACAATTTTCTCAGACATGGTAGAGAGGACCATAGAGATCTTTATGGATGATTTTTCGGTCTTTGGAGCATCATTCGATGAATGTTTGAGACACTTAGAAGCAGTGTTAACCGGTGTGAAGAATCTAACCTGGTGCTAAACTGAGAGAAGTGTCATTTCATGGTAACAGAAGGGATTGTTCTGGGACACAAAATATCAAACCAAGGAATTGAGGTAGACAAAGCAAATATTTCAGTAATCGAAAATCTCCCACCTCCAGTATCAACAAAAGGGGTCAGAAGTTTCCTTGGGCATGCAGGTTTCTATAGAAGATTCATCAAGGATTTTTCAAAGGTTTCAAAACCTCTTTCCACATTGCTAATGACGGGGGTTGCCTTCGACTTCAATAAGGAATGCTTATCCGTTTTTCATACGCTCAAAGAGAAGCTTATTTCAGCACCCATAGTCATTGCACCAAACTGGGAGCTCCCATTTGAACTAATGTGCGATGCAAGAGATTATGCAGTAGGAGCAGTGCTTGGACAGAGAATCGACAAGGTATTTAGATCCATTTACTATGCTAGTAAAACTCTAAATGACGCACAATTAAATTACGCGACTACCGAAAAGGAACTACTAGCAATAGTATATGCATTAGAGAAATTCAGGTCATACTTGATTGGAAATAAGGTGATAGTATACACTGACCACTCTGCCATAAAGTACTTGATGACAAAGAATGATGCAAAACCTCGCCTCATTCGATGGGTCTTGCTACTACAAGAATTCGACGTGGAAATTCGTGACAAGAAAGGGACAGAGAATTCAGTTGCAGACCACTTGTCAAGACTGGAGAACACAGAGAGCCAGAACACCAAGAATGTGCAAATAAATGATCATTTTCCAGACGAACAACTGTTTCAAGTAAGTATGAATTTTAATTTACCTTGGTACGCTGATTTTGTTAACTTTTTTGCAGCTAAGGTAATACCCTGCAATTGACAAGCATGAAGTGAAGAGGTTTTACTCAAGTAAAGCACTACTATTGGTAGGAGCCTATGTTATACAAACATCTGCTTGATCAAGTCATCAAAGCGATGTATACGAGAGGAGATGCACTGAGTTCTCACTCATTGCCACACCCTATCACGTGTGGACACTTTGGGGCATCAAGAACGGCGACAAAGTGCAAAGCGGATTCTATTGCCAACACTTTTAAGGATGCCCATGCCTTTGTGAAGAGATGTGATAGTTGTCGAGAACAGGAACATTTCAAGACGAAGCGAAATGCCTTCGCGAGGATATTGGAAGTGGAACTATTTGAGGTGGGGGGAATCGTTTTCATGGGACCATTCCCGCCATCCTTTGGAAATCAATATATCCTTATGGCAGTGGACTATGTGTCCAATTGGGTAGAAGCAGTAGCCACAAAAGAAAACGATGAAGACTGTTCAAAAATTCCTTCAAAAGAATATTTTCACGCGTTCGGACTCGAGAGCCATCATCGATGGCGAAGTCAATTTTGCAACAAGCGTTGAATTCATTGCTTTCCGATATGGAGTCTACCATCGACCACAACCGCCTACCACCTCGCCGAATGGGCGGCGAAGTGTCAAATAGGAAGTGAAGAGCATATTGGAAAAGACGGTGAACGACTCGAAGGACTGGTCTATCAAACCGATGACGACGTTGTGGGCATACCAACAGCATTCAAAACACCATTGGTATGTCACCATATAAGTTAATTTTTGTAAAGCATGTCATTTGCGAGAGTTGGAACAGAGCGTATTGGGCAATGAAGAAGTTAAACATGGACGCCAAGGCAGCAGGACATAGGAGGCTACTACAGCTAAGCGAGTTAGATGAATTCAGGCACAATGCCTATGAGAATGCAAAGATCTACAAGGAACGAACGAAAGTATGACACGACAAGAGGTTGATACCGAAAGACTTCCAAGAAGGACAACAAGTGCTTTTATTCAACTCAAGGTTGAAATTATTTCCAGGCAAGTTAAAATCACGTTGGACAGGACCATACACGGTGGTAAGAGTATTCCCATATGGTGCAATTGAAATAAAAGGGAGAGAGGGAGCTTCCTTCAAGGTAACCGGACAGGGGTTAAAACCCTATCTGATCAATGAAATGGAATACATGAACTTATTAACCTCTCACACCCTAGAATAATAAGAAACTTGCGTCCGGCTAAAAGACGTTAAAGACAGCGCTACTTGGGAGGCAACCCAAGGTATTTCAGTTTGTTTATTTTTATGCAATTAGTCTTTATTTAGAACAGTCTCACGGAGGTAGTGTCTGTGTTGTGTTGACAGGTGTAAGCCAAGAACTTGGAAGGCGAAAACTGAAGAGAAGCCAAGGATTTCCAGAAAATCGCCAGAGCGCCGCGGCGCCCAGGAGCAGGGTCGCGGCGCAGAAAATTCAGAAAAACGCAGGAATTTGGGTGCCGCGACGCCAAATTGCAGAGCCGCGGCGCCACAACAGAAAAATCTGAATTTTGAAAGACGCCCTAATCCGAAGGACCTGTCGCCAAATAAAAAATCCAGAGCTCTCCTCCCATCACGGAATTCAAAGTACTATCCACCGCCACAGCCACCATGTTAAACCAAGTTTGTAAGTGTCTTGTTTTCTTTGACTGTCTTTGAGTCTTGCACACATTGGGGACAATGTGTGATTTAAGTTTGGGGGGTGTCTTATTTGTGTCTTATTGTTATAGTATGTTTGAGTCTTTTTGGTTGTTTTGTGTATATTTTGAGTCATAATTTTTTTCTTTTGAGTCATAATTGTCTGTCAAAGATCATGCATGCTGTAGTTACTAGAAACACCTAGTGAAGTAAGGTGGAATAATGTAATGGAACTAGAAGCAACTATCTAAACACTTAGGTTAGATATGCCAAAAACTCACAAAATCTGTCTATTTGGAGTTCTTGCTTGAATTGTGCATGATAAATGATTAAAACCTATGTGTTATGATTGCTTGCTATTTGAGGCGAAATAGTTAGGATATGCATGTTTAGGGAGATGACTCAGACATTTCTTTGTTAGCCAATTCTTATCACTCTTTTCTATCCCTGACTTTAAAAATATCCCTAGTCAGCCCCATTGAGCCTAAAAATTGAACTTTTTCTTTGACACCCTATATTTTCATACTTGTATCATAAGTAAACATGTGAAATAGTTGGAATAGAGTGTGTTAAAAAAGAGACAAAAAGAGCAAACAAAATTGATGCACCCCAATTAAAAAGTAATAAGAAATAGGCAAAAGCCTAAGTTTGGGGGTGCTTGCTATTATGATATACTTCACGCTCTCAAAACAAAAGAGGGGAAAAATAGATTTGAAGTGAAGAAAAGAAATCAAAAGAAAAGGGAAACACTGAAAAGCTAAAGAGCTTATGGTACACAAAAATGAGCCTAAATGCCTATTTTTACCTACCCGTGCCTAAGCCTACATTATAACCCTTAAAAATCCTGAAGATCTCTTAGATGCATATCCATGATTAGTGGAGAATAGCAAGTAAAAATGTCATAGGATTTTTGAAATTAACATCGTGATTCGATTGTGACTTCCATTAAGCATGATAAAAATGAGTTTGCGAAATATCTAGCTTAATGTGTTTAGTGTGCTGAAATTTCATGCTATATGTTCCTGCATATTATTCTACTAATCTTCATGTTTTTCTAAAAGTAACACCAATGCAGCAAAGTGATCAATGTCATTGAGTCCTTTATTTTCCTTTTTCTTGAGTCTTTATTTCTTTCTTTTTATCTTTGCTCGAGGGCGAGCAAAAGTTAAGTTTGGGGGTATTTGATCAGTGTATTTTATATACATTTTCGAGTCATTTTTAGTTAGTCTTTTGTCCCTTTTTGTACAAATACGCTTCGTATTAGGATATATTTTCTTTCTTTTGAGTCAAAGTGGTTAAAATGGCCCAATGACGGAAAAGGAGCGAAAAGAGGGCAAAAGTGGAGGTTCCAGAGCTTAAAAGCAGAGAAAGTGGCGAACCAGGCACGGACACGGGCCAGCGCCGCGGCGCCTCCTACCAACAGGTCCAGGCGCCCCGGCGCCCAATATCCATCTCGTCGCAGAGTTGCAGCGCGCGCTGCAAACAGAGTGGTCAGCGCGCCAAATCACCGTAACAACGCAGGTTCCCGGCCACGCGCCGAGCAAAGAGCCGCGCGCATGCGGAAAATCGAGTTTTTAGGCGTCGGGCGGACACTGGCGGAAAAGTTGGAGGCGGTTTTGAGCATATAAAAGGAGAACCCTAGGCAGTTTTCAAGAGTCCCCTTTCTTGCACAAACACAAGATTTCTTGAAGTTGAAGATTGGAGACCTTAACTTAGTAATTTTCTTTTCTTTTCTTTACTTTACTTTCAGTTTTTATGTTGGATATTGAATTAGTTCTTGTCATGTCAATGACTAGGAACTAATTCTATTATAGAGTTTTCCATGTCAAATCACTTGAAACTTATGTTATGAGTTAATGCATGTTTATGGTTTTCTTCTTATTGTTGAGATTTACCCAATAATTGCTTTGAATGCTTGGTAATTAATTGATCACTAATTATCATTACTTATATGATTTCTAATCAAACTTCGAAAGGAGGAGGTTGTGACTATGCTGTAAGTTGGGTAGACATATTTTGGATTGAGGATGAAAATACCTCAATTACTTGTGTAGCGTTAATGAGAGGTTTAAACACCTAATTTCACGCATGGCGCG
The DNA here is from genome assembly GCA_029844215.1 of Przewalskia tangutica. NCBI lineage: Eukaryota > Viridiplantae > Streptophyta > Magnoliopsida > Solanales > Solanaceae > Przewalskia > Przewalskia tangutica. Next base: position 154,382,973 of record CM056719.1, read on the forward strand.
TGACGATTAACTAGGTTTTTGGTCTTAATCCTCCTATAGAGTCATCCTTATCACCGAAAGGTAGAAAGGAGCGCTACTGGGGTTTGAGTGTTTATATAGCCTTAACGGGAGTATAAAACGATTTAGTAAACCTGCTAGCTCCAAAAGAAGAAGAACCATAATTCATTGCATTAATAAGTAACATAAACGGATAGTCGGGGAGACTTGGAAGCCTTATTTCCATCACTATTGAAGTAAACACTTAGTTAATTAGCATTTATAATTGTTAGTTATAAGCAACAAAATCAAATATCGGTTACCAAATAGATAACAAAAGATAGATAATTGGTACTTGAACACTAATCCTTGTGGACGATATTCGGTCTTACCTAGACTATATTACTTGTCACGATAACGTGCACTTGCGTTAAAGTGTGTGCATCTTTTCGCGCATCAGTATGTTAAGGACACTCATGATTATGACGTTACTGATGATGTCATTCGATTGAGGCTCTTTCCCTTCTCACTCAGGTATCGAGCCAAGAACTGGTTGAACTCCTTGCAGGCGAACTCCATTACCATACGGCAAGACTTGGCTCAGAGGTTTCTTGCCAAATTCCTCCATCCATCGAAGGCAGCAAAGCTCAGAGGAGAGCTTAATAATTTCTATCAGCTGGAGGGAGAATCATTGTATGATGCATGGGAGCGGTTCAAAAACTTGCAGAGAAAGTGGCCGCATCATGGGATTAAAAAGTTGATGTTGGTCCACATATTCTACAATGGGTTGTGTGGTACTATCCGTACAATTATTGATGTTGTTGCATGAGAAACATTCATGAGCATAAGTGCCAATGAGACACATGATTTATTAGAAGACATGACCACCAACAACTATCAGTGGTCAGATGAGAGAGCAACAAACAGCAGAAAAGTGGCTGGAGTTCATGAGTTGGATGTTATTACCGCATTGACTGCTCAGGTTGCCACTTTGACAAAGCAATTACAGCAGAGTACTCTATCCGTGAATGATGTTCAGACACTAGTGGGTTGTGAGATTTGTAGGGTTTCCCATACTTTTGATAGGTGTACAACAGTGGATCCAAACAATGTACCTATAGAGCAGGTTCAGGCAGTTGGGAATTTTTAAAGGCCCCACAACAATCCTTACTCCAACACATATAATCAGGGGTGGAGAAATCATTCTAACTTTTCATAGAGGAATGAACAAGGGCAGCAACTTCAGTTTCAGGAATATCGATAGACCAATCCATCTTATCAGGGACAAATCCAGCAACAGCAGCCCAGGACACAAATCCCACAAGAGAAGCCTGATGAATTAAGAGTTGCATTGTTAACTCTCACCAACTCCCAAGCGCAGGCGGTCATCAGTAACCCCCTATTTCTCTGCATCAACTATCTTCTCCACCTCATTCTCCTTTTCAACCAGTGGTTGGTGTGCAACCTTCTCTACCTGTTTACCACTCCTCAAGAGATCCTCTATTAGGAATTTGGAGACTCAAATGGGGCAGTTAGTAGAGAAATTGAATGACAGACTGTAGGAGAATCTCCCTAGCAACACAGTGATGAACCCAAGGGAGCAGTGTCAGTCAATTAGCTTGAGGAGTGATAAACAGGTAGAGCAGGTTGCACTCCAACCACTGGTTAAAAAGAAGAATGAAGTGGAGAAGATAGTTGATGTAGAGAAAGAGAGAGTTACTAATGACCGCCCTATTTTAGAGAAGACTCCACCAGCAGTCATGAGTGAATATACAGACAGAATTCTCTACCCTCAAAGACTGCAGAAAAAGTCTATGGATAAGAAGTTTTCTAAATTCTTAGAGGTATTAAAAAAGCTGCAAATAAATTTCCCTTTTATTGAAGCCTTGGAGCAAATGTCAGCGTATGTCAAGTTCATGAAAGATATCCTCTTTAAAAATAGGAAACTGACAGAATATGAGATAATGATGCTGACAGAAGAGTGCAGTGCAATTTTACAAAAGAAGTTGTCCCAGAAGCTAAGAGATCCAGACAGCTTCACTATACCCTGCACTATAGTGAATGTGACATGCAAGCAGACTTTGTGTGATTTGGGGACAAGTATCAACCTGATGCCCCTTTTTATGTTTCAAAGACTTGGGTTGGGGGAAGCAACGCCAACAACAGTCAACTTGTAGCTAGCTGCTCGCTCAATCGTACTTCCCCGAGGTATAATTGAAGATGTATTGGTGAAAGTGTGTAAATTCATCTTTCCTGCTGACTTCTTCATCATGGATATAGAAGAAGATGAGAATATGCACATTATCCTTGAGAGACCATTCCTAGCCACAGGGAGAGCCCTCATTGATGTTGAAAAAAGAGAGTTAAAGCTCCGAGTCCAGAACAAGGAAATGATCTTCACTGTTTTCAGGCCACCAACTGAACCACAAGCCAATAATATATGTTTTGCTGTTGGGATAGTTGACAAGGTTATGTCTCAGGAAGGCTCCGAGGGTACTGATACTCGTGGGGTAACATTAAAGCAGTGTGAAGAACCTGAGAGTAAGGTGAATGAAACCGTGAATGATGAAAAATGGGTGAACCCTTCTGAACTTAGCCCTGTGAAGAAGAAGAAGAAGAATAAGAAGAAGAAGAAAAAGAGAAATAGGAAGAGAACAATCCTGAAGTGGATTTGTTGTGGGGGTAATCTACCCCCTTGAGTGAACAAGGCATCTACGTACAGCTAAATGACGTTAAAGACAGTGATACTTGGGAGGCAACCCAATATTTTAATTGTGTTATTTCAATTTTTGTTTTAGTTTGTTTTATTTTGTTCTTGAACAGTCTCACGTTCTTGGCTACTTGGTTTATGTTGTTTTTTATGGCAGATGGACTAGGGACTAGCTCTGGGAGGAAAAGGATCGAAGTGCTAAAAATCTGGAATTTTTTTTACGGTAAAGCGTCGCGGCGCCCAATGTCCAGAGAGCATGAAACCTTTTTCCAGAGGAATCAGAGGCGCGACGCCTTAAGGGCAGTGTGCACAGTGACTTTTCAGCAATTAAGAGCAGATGCGCCTATTCGATCTCATCCCAGACCTTTGTTGTGACCGCTGTTTTGTGTCTGTAAGTTGTCCCTTTATTTTTAATCTTTACACATTGGGGACAATGTGTCGATTATGTTTAAGGGGATCTTACTTTGTCTTGTGTTTTGTTTAGAATTTTTTTGTTGTGTTTTATGTGAGTCAATTTTTTTATGGATCATGTATGTTATAGTTGCTAAAGATATTGGGTGGATAAAGTGGGATAATGTAATGGAATTAAAAGCAAAAATTTGTGTGCTTAAGTTAGATATGCCAAAAATTTATGACATCTAATTATTTGGATATTTGTGCTTAGTCTATGTGTTGTCAATAATGGAAAGAAATGTTGAAAATGTCTAGAAAACTTGTTTGCTTGTCAGTTGAGGAGAAATAGTTAAGATATACATGTTTAGGGAAAGGATTCAGACATTCTTTGATAGTCCTTCTGACTGTTCATTACCGATCCTGACATAAATTGTATCATTAGTCAGCCCCTTTGAGCCTAAATAATATTTTTATTTGACACCATATGATTCCCTGGTTGTGTCATAAGTGATAATTGAAAATTATGGGGATGAAAAGTGTCATCATAATTTGACATTGGACAAAATTTTGAATCTGTGTTAGCCTTGCCTTTAATTTTCTAAACGTCACAATAACCCAGTGTCGTCATAATCCGACACTGGGATAAAATTGTGAATCTGCATCAAGTTTGCGCCTTAATTCCTAGCATCAGAAATTCCATTTTCTTCTTAAAAACTTCGTTTGCCCATGTATTTTCCTCATCTTTGTTATAATTCTGACGATCAAAACAAAATTGGCTACCAGTCAACGTCTTTGTCCGAAAACTCTTTCATCATCTTCAGTCAAAGAGGGACAAGCTGTTGACACCCAATTTTGTCCCATCTTTACTGAACATTTCATTCTGATCGTCCTCTATCTTCAATTAATTTCACTATGCTTCTCAGTCTTGAAAATTCTCAGAAAATGCTAAATTTTAATAATTTTTCACTAATTACCGCATAATTTTAAAATATCGGGCATTACATTTTATAATATAAGCAAAATAATTTTAATATTTCGGCATCGACATTGGTGATTGATTTTCTCTGAATACTTTCACCAATTATCAAATTAATCATTTTTCATATGAATATTATATTTTCTATTTAAACTAAATACTTATATTAAATCACTTATACCGCAATTTGTGAGTGTGTGCACTTTTAGAAATTAACCGGGACAAAGAAGCATATCTTTATTAATTAATCTCCCAACATTTTAGAGCCCTTTTAATTCCCATAAGCCCAATTCTCACACCCTTTATTCCCATTCATTCTCGCGGCCCAATTCCCCATTCCATCTCCCAGCCCAAACGTCAATTTCTTCAACACCCCATTCCCTTCAACTAATTGTCCATTACCCTAACTTTTTCCAATCAAACCAGCAACCCTTCAAACCAAACGAGAAATCCCTAAAAACCAAACGAACCCTCCCAAATCTGTCGACAATCCCCACAATCCGCCGGATAATCGCCTCACCTATCACCTGACATGCCCATACCATGCAAACCCCCTAAATCCTCACCCATCACCTCTTTTTAGATGTTAAACATCATCCCATCCCTCAAGAATTCTCAAACGGCTCTTAACAGTCAAATTCTTCAGCTTTCACACCTTTTCAGATTCCCCCCACTTGATCCTTTGTTCAAAATTTGAATTTGGGGGTAGGTGGTGAGCAAGGAGAGTTTATTTGGCTATAAATACTACTCATGTGGGTTGTGTTTAAAAAAGAAAAAAATTCTGGGTTTTGAAAACGGATAGAACCAAATTTTTTCTTTACTTTGAAAGACTTGAAAAATCAAGAAAGAAGTATTTTTACTCTAAAATTTCGAATTCAAAGCCATAAAATTCCTACACTTTCACTGTGCCATAAGCGAAACCAAAACATCTCCGAGCGGAGTCAACGAACTACCCGGAGAAAGTAAACTCGACTCCTCTCGACTCTAATTTATTTCGGCGTTTATGTGCTCTTTTATGTGTCTTCTGCTGATTAACCATGTTTAGCTATGTTTTGTTCATGTTACTGCTTCTATTAATGCCCATATTTGTCTCAATTTGGTCCGAGAATCTGATTGTTGTTCATGAATATGCATAAGTGTGGTGAGGTGATAAAATAGCTTGAGAACATGCCGAATAAATAAATTAATTCCATACTGGCACTCCCATTAGGATATGTGTGGCCTGTCTTAACTATCTAAGACTATTAGACCAAGAGCATGAATTCATTTCACTTTAGCCTTTAAGTTTACCATGTATGCCTTATGTTTAAGCACCACTGCCCAGGAAAGAGACTCTGCATGTTCAAATTATGGTTTAGATATCTCTATATACCTAAGATGTTGCCCTTATATAATTGTGTGTGTTTTTTCCAGTTATTCCCAAATTGGTAATTTGTTTAGTCTGCTTATATGAATGAACATCCTCACTGAAATGATGTGATATCTTCTGTGGGTTTTGGTGACATGCTTGTTAATTTATTAAGGATATATGTGTTAGCACCTCGCATCATACCTATTTTTAGGCCTAAACTGCATATGTAAAATTGAACGGACAATTTCAAGGTTTGGCTAAACACTTTTCTTATCGTTGAAATTATTTAATGTAGGAGTTAGGTATTTTCTAAAATTGATTGATAGTCCCATTCATAACCTGGCTCACTTTAATAATTCTCACTCTTCTGTGTCTAAGGTCAAATGTTCAATTACAATGTCAAGCTTTAACTGTCCAAGTTCTCCCTACAAAGCATGAACCTTTCTCTTATTGTTTAAATTGTTGTCATTGTCTGTTGCATCCAGAGTGACTGCATATTTAGCTTAAAGTTGTAAATTTTCATTTAAGCATGAGTGAATCTACTTTAGTGCTTTGAGTTGTTTAATTCTTAAGTCTAGATAAAGCTTATAAGTTTTCTCTCTCTTTTTAGAGTTCAACAGTCGCCTTACCTTACATGTGTCGGAATCTGATTAATGTCATTTTTAAGTTCACTTTCTTCTAAAAAAAAGTAATGTGCGGAGTTGGTCTTCTGTTAGTCTAAAAATGTCTTGGCTTCAGTCCACTATTTTCTGGGGAAAACACCCCCTTTAGTGTCTAGACTTAATTCACTGTTTTGAAGCACATGTTGCCGATTTGGTGTTATAATTCTTTGTCCATTACACTAAGAGAACTAGTACATCAATTTAAAAGAGGATAGGGTGATTATATGATATGAAGGCCACTGATTTAAATAATAATTGGTCGAGTGATTTGTCCTTTAGTTTGATTAAGTGCGGAGGCTGCTTGAAATTTTGGAATGATTCTGCGAAGAGTCTCGGTTATTTGTCATGGAAAATTCCATGTTTAGCATGGAGTCGTATTTTTGTCTCTCTTCTGAAGCTGAACTCTTTATCTAGCTATTTATTTTAGGTTCAGTCCAATAATCCTCATATGTGTTTAATTTGCATGCCCTTGTCGTTTATTATTCGATAAAATCAAGAACATATACTAATATTTTCTTTTCTTTTCTTTACATAAAATACACCGGGAGCAACGAAGAGTCTCGTTATAAGACTCAACATGACTACGACAAATATAAAGATCCGCATCCATGTCCTTTGCATTCCCCGGCTTCGGAATTTCAAAACCAAATGGGTCGAATGACAATGTCATACGCCCTACTCTTTTATCTTTACTCTTTAATTCAGTCCTTATTTTCTTTTGTTATAGATTTAAATATGTAATCTTGCATGAATATCAAAATGTGTAGAATAGGTAGACCGTAGACTTAAGACCAATAGATTAAAGGGGAGGGTAGCTTAAAACGAAAATTTATTTTTTCATATCTCTAAAACATGCTTTTCTTAAATAATGCCTTACAAGTGCATATTTTTATAAAACTTTAATTTCATACACAACATATAATTTCCAAACAAACTACATTTCATGTATGCCCATAGTCTTCCTGTTATTCACTGACCTGTCATCTGCTCCTTGATGATTATTGGCAACCATGTCTTCGAGTAACTCATGTGTCTCATTTACACTCTTTCTCATAAAGGCTCCCCCTGCTGCAGCATCAATGATGGTACGAGTAGTACCACTCAGCCCATTATAAAAAATGTGGACTAACATCCACTTCTCTATGCCATGATGAGGCATTTCCTCTGCAGGTCCTTAAATCTCTCTCATGCATCATAGAGCGACTCACCATCCACCTGGTAAAAATTGTTTAACTCTCCCATTAACTTTACTGTTTTTGAAGGTGAGAAGAACTTTGCAAGAAACTTTTGGGCTAGGTCCTGCCAGGTAGTGACAGAGTTGGCAGGTAGTGAGTTCAACCAGCTCTTGGCTCTGTACCTAAGTGAGAACGGGAAAAGCCTCAGTCTAATGACATCATCAGTAACGCCATTGTACTTGAAAGTGACACACAGCTCCAGAAAATTGGCAATGTGCATGTGGGGGTCTTCAGATGACAATCCCCCAAGCTGTACTGTGTTTTGGATCATGCTCAGGATGACTGACTTGATCTCAAAGTTGTTTGCCCCTATTCTTTGGGAGCACGACGATGCGTGCACGAAGAATCAGAGGCAAAACATAATCTCCCAAGCTCATTTCTGCAGGTGGTGGGACTTATCCCATGGCAGCCGGTACTTCATTATTCAACCCCTCTTCAGGTACCCCGTTGTTATGCTGATTTTTCATGGCTAGTAAATCAACAATTCTTTTCTCACACCTGTTTTGCTTGCACAATTTTTCAATTTCAGGGTTGAAGGGAACAAGTGTATCTGCTCCTCTCCTTCTTCGCATGCACTAGATTCCTGAAATAGACCAAAATCAACAAACAAAATCAAGGCAACAGAGTTCTAATATTAAAAATAAAAATAAAAATAAGACCAAATTAGAAATAAAAATACCCAGAGATCAGATGAAACTGCTTGTCTAGGGGAATGGACTTAAAACCCAATCAATCAGAATCAATATAGTGGACACCCAACCTTACGGACTGGAGATCCCAGGGATAAAGTTCAATGAGAAACTAAACTGTAATGGTTCAGATAAGCGCTTCGGTGAAGCAAGAGCACTTCAGATAATGATTTCTTCTTAAGAAACATAATTTAAAGGTCATTCCCGTGATAGACAAAAAGTGCTACCTGTAGAGGGGTAAATGATAAATTTCCAAAACCTTTAGTGATCCTCCAAAGTTGAGGTTAGGTTGAGGAAACTTTTAATGGTTCCTAACGCTTGTTTAGCTGGGTATTGCAGGATATCTTGTAGGAGACCACCTATTTAAGTGCGAGGACATGCCGCCTCAAATGAACGCACTTAAGAAACCAAGGGTGTCCACGACCCACGAAGGACAAAACACTAGAAAGATTGAGTAGGAAAGATGTTGTGTTGGTATCATTGTCTTGGCATATACTAAACACTGACGGTTAAAGACATCACGTTCACCGCGCAGTAAATATGTCCGATGGTATTCTACTATGGAAGGTTCAAAGCTACGGTTACCTCTCCAGATGCAACGTCGATCTGTCGGATGATTGCTAGAAAGGCACCATGTTGTGCGCCAAAATCTCTTCCAAGAAGGGATTGTTGGAAATATTTATTAAACGTGAAATATAGTTAATCCTATTTAATTACAAATCGAACAATTGGGGCCCTGCACGTAGGAAACCATGTTTCCACACACATGCACATATAGTGTCAATGATCAGAATTTCCTTAAATGGAAGAGATATTGGTACGTATACGAATTGTTTGAAACGTAAGATAATAGACGCTTATTGGCCAAATGACGTTGGTTTCACGTTGGTAAATGAAAGGAAGAAATGTGTAAGGGATGAAAACGAATCAGGAAATTTGCCACGGGAAAAAGGGAGCACCGCGGTACCACAAGGATAGAACCGCAGTGCTAGGTGGCACCGCGGTGCCTCCACCTTAGGACCGCGCTAATTCCATTTTCGGTTCCAGTGACTTACTGAAATTTAGGCACTGCGGTGCCTCGACGTTTTTCAGTAACGTAGTGGGCGAATTGAAACTGATTTTTGGGATGACTTTGGAGCAATTACTCTCCATTATTTGGCTAATGAATTCAGTCATTACTAGAATGAATTAACCTCAATATCAATGGTCATTACTTGACATTGATGGTCATTCGTTTGATGAATTGAGAAGACCAAATCATCTACCTATAAATTGATGCCTTGGGCACAATTGCAAGACACACTACACATTGACACTTAACAATTATCTTAAAGTTGTCTTCCTCTCTAGCAATCTAATACATTCAAAGATTTTTCTTATCAAGCGAACACTTCCCTTTGCTCATTGTTTGATTGTTGTTTTATCTTGGGAGATAAATTGCTAACATAACCGTTGAAAGGACATATGGGGACAATATTATCTTAAGGAAAGATTGAAACTTCAATCAACTTAGCAAGACCTTTTACTTGTTCAATTTTCAGATTTCTTATTTACTTGTTGTTGTTGTTGCTGCTGTTTTCCCATTTCCTTGTAATTTTATATTAATATCCAACAGATTACACATAAATAGAGTAAATATTTAATAAATTGAGAATAACTTAGACATAAATAAAGATAAAATAATTGAATACACATTCTAATTAATATTTCTTAAATGGCTTGTAAAAAATAAATAAATAATTTGAAACAGAAAAGTATCAAATGAATGTTGAACTTCATTTATGTAATTTGTACATGTTAGGATCGAAATAAGCGTTACGTGGAAATTTACAAAATTAAGTTTAAAAACTGATAAATCAGATAATAGAAAGTAAATATATGAATGGAGACACTCGTGTCTCAAAGCCCTTAAGGCTACATTGCGGAGGAAGAAATCTCAATTCATATAAGTTCAAAATAATTTCTTCAAAAACAAAATAATTAGCCAAATATGAAAAGCATATATATATTTTTCTTAAAAATCAAAGTACGATAAGAAGATAAAATTAATTAAACACCTTAGAGTATACTTATTATTCTAGTTATATTATAAGTGGATCCATAATTAAAATTCAACGAGTATAATATTATGATTCTAAACACACTCACAAGTAATATTGAACTTAAGAGTTTAAAGTTTAATACTTAGTTCTAATTTTAGTATATATATATATATTTATGTGTAATTTAGACGGATTAAAATGAGCGGAATTAATAAATTGATCATTGGCAGATCCTACCAAAATATTAACTGGTTGAGATAAGTTGAGTTAAGATGAGCTAACAACAGGTCATAGTCCGACATGATCAACTGTTATCAAATTTTATTTTTTATTCTATTTATCTTTTTATAATTTATTTTAATAATTTTTTATTTATTTATTAGAACTATATATATAAAAATTATTTAAATATCTTACAAGATTTCCTACAGATTAATTTGACTATATAATTAATCCTAATCAACTAACCCTACCAAGATGGATAACCCGAAAACCTGTTAATTTTACCACCCTAATATATAGTATATTATATTCAGCTGAGTCGTGCAGGCAAAAAAATAACTGTCATGTTTTTACCATATTTTTATCAAACTATCACTATTTTACATTTATGTACCAAAATATTACTTCTTTTTTTCTTTTCTTTTTCATAATTATTTTTTTGATTTTTTTTTATTTGCTCAACATATTTTGTAAAGAATGTTTTGTTTTAAATTAATTTTTTATTAAATAAATTCATGTTTTGTATTAGATAGTTAACTAAAATTTTAATTAAAAATTTATTTTCTTTAAATAACTCATGTTTTGTATTAAATAACCAATTCAAATTTTAATAAGATAATCAGCTACTTAATTTAATGGTCTAACTGAACAAAAAATTTTAGACACAAAATTTATTTATTTATTCAGTTTAAGATATAATTATTAAAGAATAAAGTGAGAACACATTACACACTTAAATAAATATTGTCGATTACAACAATTATATAGTTAATTGTACACTTAAATAAATTTACAATGGTTTAGTTTCCTCTAGAAACATTGATACGGTTAGGGCGATTTCTCTGGCTATGTCCCTCATTCCGTACATACCACATCTGTTCCGGTGCCTACTCTTCTCCCTTTGATCCATTTCAGTACGGATCCGAGTAGATTGGGGACGACCTTTTGGATCTCTTTGGATCGTGGCACAATTCAGTTCCAGTGTATTCTGGCCAGTATAAATCATGAGGCACTGCTGGGAACTCTTCCAAGTAAGTGTTGAAAACATACTGTAATGTGTACTTGGGAGGCACATAAATCATGTAGTCATGGTGGATAGATGAACAAGCAGCGATGACATGTGAACACGGAAAGTGTAATGCTTGAAATTTGCCACAATCACACCTTCGCCTTTCGAGGTCTATCGTGAATGTTTTAGCTGGTCGACCGCTTGGTGAGCGAACCAACTCTTTGACTCTGAAAACAGTTTGTGCTCGGTTGTGAATGTGGACTTCATGGGAGTTCGATATTGCTCGTTCTTTATCAAGGTATTCAATAATTACATCCTTAACTAAATAAAATAATTAATTGTGTGTCTATTTTTTTAATTTAATTAGACTATTAATTAAGTAGCTAAATTTTTAATTAAAATTTTAGTTGACTATCTAATACAAAACATAAATTTATTTAATAAAAAATTAATTTAAAACAAAACATTCTTTACAAAATATGTTGAGCAAATACAAAAAAAGCAAAAAAGTAATTATGAAAAAGAAAAGAAAGAAAGGAGTGGTATTTTGGTACATAAATGTAAAGTAACGGTAGTTTGATAAAAATATGGTAAAAATATGACACAGTTATTTTTTTTTTGACGAGTCGTGCATGGTCTTTAGATATTTTGGATTTCAGACAATATTTGGTGACAACTGAGTCTAACAAGTGTTCGAGTGAGATTGATTTCGGCTGCATGAACAACTTGACATTACACTTATTCTCATTCATTATATTACAAGCTTTGCAAGTGGTAACGTTGCATTTACTTGCACCGACCCTAAAGTCTAAACTATTTAGGGCTCGTTTGATACGTCGGCACTGAACTATATAATTTTGCATTTAACTGCATCAGATTAATATATAATGGGCAGACAGAAAGATTAATATATATAATGATCGTATTTTTTTAAGATTCGAGAGACTTGTCTACTAGATGAAGCTAAAAAATGGAAACAGTATTATTTTTAAATAAGATTATCCAAATTGGTTGAAAACGTCCACCAAATACTATATTATTTTTTTTATTCAGTGCAATCCGGCGTAATACAACGTATCAAACGTGTCCTTACGTGTCTGTGTCTCCTCCCAAATTATTTACAGGAAATACTCCAGCGGCGAAACTTCTTTACCCGAAATACCATTGATCGATTTAGGCGGGTACTCGGCAGTCATGTGTTCCCCTGATGGGCAACTATTCCATTTTGTCCAACGTCCTTGTGTTTAGTTATTTTTGAATTTTTTATTTCTATTATGTCTTTTTTGTTTTGTATTTTTGTTTGTGTAGTTATTTTTTTAATTTTTTTATTTCTATTATGTGTTTTCCTTTTTTTGTTTTGTCTTTTTGTTTTTTTTTTCAAAAATACAAAAACAACAAAGATCAAAATATTAACTAATTATTTTCAGACTAATAATAATATTAAAAATTTTAAAAATTAAACTACATAAGAATTAATTAAGAAAACACTAAAGTCACTAGCTTATTTACTAAAATTAAATTAATAGAAAATATATTTCTTTAATTATTTTCTCTTTTGAAAAAAAAAATATGTATAAAACATGACTATTTTTTTATATTATCTTGATAAAATTATAGAAATTTTTAAAAATAACAAAATAAGCTTAAACTTTATTTGTTGTATTGTCTTATAAATTGTTTTACCATGTGTGAGTTAGTCATTCATGATACACTGTTGGTATATGATATATACTATGTGGGTAACATAGAGAATTGAGTTGTGTTTTTTCTCGAAGGAATAAACCAACGCTCTATTCAAGGAGAGTCATTTATGATAATATCATGGTATATAAATCTACGCAAATGATACCATGGAGGATTGAGAAATGTCATAGCAGGAATGAAGCAGTCCTCCATGATACCATCTGTGTAGATTTATATACCATAATGGTATCATGATGGACTCTCTTTGAATAACTGGAGCAGTCATTCATGATATCATCATGGTATATGCAGTCCTTTGTGATACCATCTTAGTATATGGTATATACCATGATGGTATCATGCAAGACTGCTGACACATGTGAAGGACTTAATAAGTCCTCCATGATACTATCTCAGTATATTTTTATAACATGATGGTATCATGGAGGATTTTGGATTGTTGCATTCAAGGACTCAATAATCCTTCATGATACCATATGAGTATATGATATACCATGTGAGTATCATAGATGATTGAGTAGTATTTTTCTAATGAATAAATCAACTATCTATGATACCTTGTCAATATATATATATCTATATATATATATATATATATATATATATATAGCGTAGTATCAGAAAGAACTGAGTTGTGTTTTTCTTGAAGGAATAAATCAGTCCTCTATGATACTCTGTCAGTATATGATATATACCAGGAGTCCAGTCCACCGGAGCACAGAATAGCACTTCTTAGTCAATTCTCCACTAAATACGCAAACTCAAAGTCTTCCCAGATTCCATCGTCGCGACCATCTGGTTCACCGGTGTGAATTTTGTTCTGATGGGATCAATTCAATAAAAGAAAAAAAGTAACTCCAGCGCACTGATTGAGCTAGTGAACTACTATTTAAGTAAGACCAGACTAGCTGTAAACAAAGCAAACAAAAGATTCGTGGTTGATACCAGTTGACTGCTTCTCGTATCGACGAATTAGAAGAGATGTCAACCGACAACCGTATCTGGAAACAGGCCCTTGCCCAACATTTAGTTTAGACGCGGCTCGAATGCCTTTATGCTATAGGCTAACAAATCCTTATTAAGTAATAGGTTTTTAAGGGGGCCAGCTTACGGGCCAGGCCTCTCTCTAAGCTTTCCTTTGCCACTCAAGTGTACGGCATCTGCCGTGCTTAGGCCCTCGTATCATATAGGAATTCTGTGAAATCCGGAAAAATATATATATATATATATATATATAAGAAAACAATGAATAAATTGCATGGGAGAGAGTTAGTGTTAAAGTTGGATAAATAAATAGATAAAATGAAAATAAGAAAAAAAAAAAAAAAAAAAGGAAAACAAAAAAAAAAACAAAACCATGCAGCATTGCTGCACGTCTACTCCTTTGCTTCCCCTCCCCTCCCCCCTTTTCATTTCCCCTCCAACTCTTGTCATTTCACCTCCCATAGGTTATAGAAAACTCTCCACTTATACATTGTATTTACACACAAATAAAGTACATAACCTAAAGGTTAGAAAATCAGAAAAAAACAAGTGAAAAGAAGAGGAAAAAATACCAAGAGGGCAAGAAGAACAAGAAGCAAAATACTAGAGAGTAAGAATAATTTTAGCAACCACACAACAATAATCTTTACACTTACAAGGTGAGTTTTCTCACTCAGAAATTCTTGGTAACATCCTTTATTTTTAGTTCAATACATGTTGGAATAAGAATTGAGTGTTGAAAAGAAATATTGAACTTTTGATTGTTTAGACAACTACTTGCGTCATGAACTTTACGAACTGTTCTCACTGAGTTATAATTGTTAGAATTTGATGAAATTCGGAAGAATTGTACACCTCTCTAATATGATCATATATAACCAAAAATGAGGTAAAATGGACATACGGTTTGAAAGTTATCATAGTTCAAAGTTCCTGCCTTACATTTGGTCGAAATTCGGAAAGGCATAATTACGGACTGTTTTTATTGAGTTTTACTTATTAGAATTATATGAAAATTTACATGGTTGTAAATATCTCTGTTACGGACAGATATATATAAAGATTTATTAAAACGGACTTACGAGTTGAGAGTTATTGTAGTTTGAAGTTGCTGCCTCGGATTCGTCGGAATCCAGAAAGGCAGGACGTTGAAACGTAAAACTGTACTAATCTGTGGGGAATATGAAAATTGTTGCTAAATGAAAGTTATAGATCTCTTTGTTGTGGACATTTTGAGACCTTACGGGGGTCTATCCGACTTACGGATTGAGAGTTATCGCTGTTTAAAGTTTCTGCCTCGGATCTATCGAGATCCAGGAAGGGCAGCGAATAAAAGTGTAAAACTGTACCAAATGGTACAGAATATGAAAGAATGGTTAACATGGAGACGTGTAGCTCTCTGTTCTCGTCGTTTTGAGAATTTATGGGGATTGAACGGGTTTACAGATTAGGAGTTATGACTATTATAAGATTGGGTGTTGTTTAATAAAAATTCTGCCGAAACAAATTTCATGTGGCTGTTTTGAGGATAAATTTGTGTTAGTTACCCAAAGTAGTTTTAAATGAAATTTGGTACAGTGAAAGATCCCGTCTTACCTTAGTTTCCGCTTGAGAAACACCTTAGTTGGAGTTATGGTTAAAAAGTTATAATCGTTACAAGTATGAATGACAGAATGTTAGAAAAGAGAATAGTATTTATTTGATCTTCTGAAAAATATGAAAAGTGAATACGTGTTCACATAAATATATAAATATATAATGGATCGGGTTGCACGCCGCAACAAAACGTAAAGTGAATACGCGTTCACAAATACGTAAACATAATGGATCGGGTTGCACGCCGCAACAAAACATAAAGTGAATATATGTTCACAAATACGTAAATATAATGGATCGGGTTGCACGCCGCAACAAAACGTAAAGTGAATACGCGTTCACAAATACGTAAATATAATGGGTCGGGTTGCACGCCGCAACAAAACGTAAAGTGAATACGCGTTCACAAATACGTAAATATAATGGATCGGGTTGCACGCCGCAACAAAACGTAAAGTGAATACGCGTTCACAAATACGTAAATATAATGGATCGGGTTGCACGCCGCAACAAAACGTAAAGTGAATACACGTTCACAAATACGTAAACATAATGGATCGGGTTGCACGCCGCAACAAAACGTAAAGTGAATACGTGTTCACAAATACGTAAATATAATGGATCGGGTTGCACGCCGCAACAAATATGAAAGATGAATACATGTTCACCTATATATAAATATGAAAAGTGAATACGCGTTCACAAATACGTAAATATAATGGATCGGGTTGCACGCCGCAACAAAACGTAAAGTGAATACACGTTCACAAATACGTAAACATAATGGATCGGGTTGCACGCCGCAACAAAACGTAAAGTGAATACGTGTTCACAAATACGTAAATATAATGGATCGGGTTGCACGCCGCAACAAATATGAAAGATGAATACATGTTCACCTATATATAAATATGAAAAGTGAATACGCGTTCACAAATATATAAATGTAATAAACATGTGGAAATGCAGGGAATGTCTTAACGATAATACGAGATAAAATGAATTGTTAGTTAAACCGAGAATTTCCTATGAGTTGTTGCATATTTAAAAATGTTGTAACTCGATATGTTTTTGCAATATGCTTATTACGTTATAATGTGATTGCACTTGAAATATTGTGGTGTTACTTTGAATTGCAGTGGGTAGTTCTCACCACTTTGGATGGTGGTCGACTTTTTATTTAACATGTTTCAGGAAAGCGTGGTAGAGGAAAGGCTCCACGCCAAGGCTAGCGATCGTCCCGCAGCCTCTTGTCATACCAAGCCCATTGCTTCGGGCTTGGTACTCACAGTTCGTAATGTCGCCGGTGTCTCGAAATGCCCGTGGAATGGTCTCCCTTCCAACTTAGAATAATATTTGTCAGTATGTCTATATAGAAATAATATTTGCACGAGTATGGGCTCGCGTTATATTTTCAATAAAGTCATAAACAAATTTCTTTATTGTTATTTTTATTAATAGCTCCGTATTTGAATATAAGTTTAAATTTCTAAATAAAGAGAATTAAATGGTGCTCCTGGTGGAAAATAATTGTCCAGGTGCCATCACGCCCTAAGTAAAGACTTAGGAAAATTTGGGGCGTGACAAGTTGGTATCAAAGCTAAACCAGGTTAGGAGATTCTAGGAAGTTTCTTCGAGTTGGGTGTTTGAACGGTTACTTATTTCGACGGAGTGCGCGCCACCTTAGTAATAAGTAAACTAATAACATCCTAAAGTTTCACTTCTTTCATACTCTTCTCGCTTCATCTTGAGTCTTTTCAAAGACTTTGTTCTCGTACTACCTCCTTCAAAGGATTGTGGAAGGGAGTGTACAACGATAAAATAACCAGATGTGACTGCACCACCGACCGAAAAGGTAGGAGAGGTACCAGATAGACTATGGGGCAAATTTTGTGAGAAGGGAACATATCTATACAGGGAAGGACTACAAGTCTAACCCAATAGTATTTCTCGAGGTAGAAAACCTATTGTTTACACGAGGATGTGTGGAGACGCATGACGCCAATTTGGTAATCGTGACGGTTAGTGGACGACACGGTGTGGTGGAGAAATTTTAGAAGGAATCATTTTCCGATGTCACCACCGGCGACGCCGGGGAGTTCGTGAGCCGCATTCAGTGAAAAGTACATGCCTAACTCCCGAAAAGATGCGCTCAGACGTGAGTTTGAACTGTTGAAACAAGGAGACCGCAATGTGATAGAATACAATACCTAATTCATCCGATTGTCAGCATACAACACAAATATTATTCCTACAGAAAGGGAGAAGGTCAAAAGAGTTGTTAAAGGTTTAAACCCAAACTTGGAAGAGAAGGTAGTGGCATTAGCCCATTATCGGGCATACCTTCAGATCGTCGGTATGGAAATGAGGATAGAAGGTTTCGCTAAAGCAAAAAGAGAATATTCACAGAAGAGATTTCGGACGTCAGAATCATTTAACCAGAGTCAAAATCAGAAGCAGGAGTTTAGTAAGGGATCTTCAGGACCGAACCAACTGGGCGATTTATTTCAAGCCTAAGGGCACAGTTGGTCTAATTACCGAGACAAGGCCACCAACCCTAACACTGAGGTGACAAACCAATGGTGAGATTTGTCAAAGGAAACACAATGGAGAATGTCGGCTTTAACGAATACATGTTATAATCGTGGAGAGTCGCCACTATGCGGGGATTGCAAGAAGGCCCAAACTCAATCTATTCAGTGAGGTCGAAGCAACCACACCGCCACTGGGAAATCGTGAAACCAACCGCCACAGAGTCGGGAGGTCAACAACCCAACAATTTGTCGGCCACGCTTTGCCCCGGAGAATGAGGCGAAGCATCTAACGCGGTCACGGTATTTTACTAGTCTCAGTATCCATGCATTTGTATTATACGATCCCGCTCTACATTTTCATATGTGTCAATGGGTTTTGCTAAGAATTTACACGTAGAACCTTCTTATTTAAGTGAACCTTTTGAGGTTACACCGAGGGCCTCAATTTGGGCCTCTCGGTAAATAATTTCCATTAGAAGTGAATGGCAGGAAACAATTGTGAACCTAGTACTACTTGATATGGTAGACTTCAACGTCATTTTGGGTATGAATTGGTTGTCGGCATGTTATGCCATGTTAGATTGTTACGAAAGATAGTGAGATTAACTTTTCCGAGAACCAAGTTGTTATAAGGGTAGGATTGAAATATCCTCAGTCGCTTTATTTCTACCTGGGGCTCAAAAGTTATTGAGAAGTCACAGAGTGAGTATGATATCGGCTAATATAGTGGATACCCAAAGGAATCCTCAGCAGTGAATGATGTTCTATTGTTCGAAATTTTCCGAGGTTTTTCCCGAAGATCTTCCATGCCTTCCTCCTGATAGAGAAGTGAGTTTGTCATAGAGTTAATTCCGTACAAGACCTATTTCTATTCCTCCATATCGAATGGCCCCAAATTGAATTGAGGAGTTAAAAGAACAATTGAAGGATCTTACGGATAAAGGCTTTATAAGACCTAGTGTTTCTCAGTGCACCATCTGCTTGTGAAAAAGAGACGGATCGCTCCGAATGTGCATCGATTATCGGCACTTCAATAAGGTCACGATCAAGAAGCGGTACTCATTACCAAGAATCGATGATCTTTTGACCAACTTCGCGAGCTAGCTATTTTTCCAAGATTGATCTTCGCTCGATATCACCAATGAAAATAAATCCAGATGATATATCCAAAACAGCCTTTAGAACCCGATACGGCCATTATGAGTTCTTGGTCATGTCTTTTGGGTTAACCAATGCCCCAACAACTTTTATGGATTTAATGAACAGAATCTTCAAACCATTCCTAGATTTGTTCGTGATTGTGTTCATAGATGATATCTTAATCTACAGTAAGAGTGTTGAAGAACATGAAGAGCATCTGAGGGTAGTGCTTCAAGTCTTGAAACAGGAAAAACTATATGCTAAATTTTCAAAGTGTGCATTTTGGTTGGAAGAGGTAGCCTTTTTGGGTCATGTTGTGTCAAGGGATGGAATTATGGTAGACCCCGTAAGATAGAAGAAGAAGAATCGCCAAAACCGACCACCCGGCAGAGGTTAGAAGTTTCTTGGGTTTGGTGAGTATTATAGAAGATTCGTAAAAGGTTTTTCTAGTCTTCACGCTTCCTTTGACCCGATTGACTCAAAAAGCGGTTAAGTACCATGGTCGTAAGCATGTGAAGCAAGTTTTGAATCGAAGGAATTGTTGACTCATCGCGATCAGCCCTAACCTTACCATCGGGATGAAGGGTTCACGCCTATCACGATGCCTCCAGAGTTAGGTTAGGATGTGTCTTGATGCGCTTTGGAAAGGTTATTGCGTATGCATCTAGGCGATTGAAGATACATGAGAAGAATTATCCAACTCATGACTTGGAATTAGTCATGTGGTGTTTGCCTTACGAATATGGAGACATTATTTGTATGGTGTGCATGTGGACATATTTACAGATCATAAGAGTTTGCAAGACATAACCACACGTAAGGATCTGAATCTCCGGCAAAGAAGATGGTTAGAGTTGCTTAAGGATTATGACCTTAGTATTCTTTACCATCCCGAAAAGCCAACGTGGTGGCCGATGCACTCGAGAGAGATCAATGGGCGCTTGGCCCATTTGGCAATACAAAAGAGGGTATTGTTCGTGAGGTACAAAGATCGGGAAACCTCGGGGTTAGCTTAAGCGAGATCGGTGAAGGTAGGGTGGTGGTACATGATACCTCGCACCGCCTTTAGCCGTAAATAAAAGAAAGTCGGTTTGAGGATACGGAGTTTGTTGGATTTCGAGAGAAGATCCAACAGGAAGACCTTCACGCTTACATTGGGAGATAATGGCGAACCTCCCAGATAAGGGTAGGTTATGTGTTCCTAAGGTAAAGGATCTAAGGAGGAAGATCTTAGATGAGGTCACAACACAAGATATTTCATTCATCCAGTGGTCACAAAAAATGTATCAGACCTCAAGGCAAATTATCGGTGGGTGAGACGAATCGTTCGGACCAAGTCATTCAAGAAACAAATGATAAGGCATGATGATTCGGAGCGGATCAAACAGCTCATAGCCGTCATAAGTCTTATGCGGATCATCGAAAAAGAGATCTTGAATTCCAAGAGGGGGAGCAAGTATTTTTAAAAGTGTCCCCAATGAAGGGAGTGATGCGTTTTGGTAAGAAAGGGAAATTGAGCCCAAGGCTTATTGGGCCATATGAGATCTTGCGAAGAGTGGGGAATGTGGCTTACGAATTAGCACTTCCACAAGAGCTGGAAGCAGGCATCCAGATTTCATGTGTCAATGTTACGAAAATACTTGCACGATCCAAGTCACGCCATCCTTCCCGTGAGATAGTTCTTAATAAAGAGCTTCAATATGAAGAGGCTCCGGTAGAAATACTTGATAGAAATGTCCAACACCTTAGAAATAAAGATATTGCTTCCGTGAAAGTCCTATGGAAGAATCACTCCACAGAGGAAGCCACCTGGGAAGCGGAAGAGGCGATGAAAGTCAAATAGCCATTCCTATTTGACTAAGGTAATAAAAAAAAATGCATTACATAGTACTTCATATGTGTGCCATTGACGTGTCTATACATGTGTTACAACCTTATTCTCATTCGAGACGAATGCTTCTTAAGGAAGGGAGAATGTGAAGCCCCAAATTAGTGTTACAATAAACATTATTGTGTCTATGTGATTATGTTATTTATTTTATTCACATTCGAGGACGAATGTTGCTTAAGGAGGAGAGAATGTGAAATCCGGAAAAATATATATATATATATATATATATATATATATATATATATATAAGAAAATAATGTATAAATTGAATGGAAGAGAGTGAGTGTGATAGTTGGATAAATAAAGAGATATATGGAAAATCAGAAAAAAAAAAAAAGGAAAACAAAAAAAAAACCATGCAAAGATTGCCGCACGCCTACTCCTTTGCTTCCCCTCCCCCCTTTTCATTTCCCCTCCAACTCTTGTCATTTCACCTCCCATAGGTTATAGAAAACTCTCCACTTATACATTGTATTTACACACAAACAAAGTACATAACCTAAAGGTTAGAAAATCAGAAAAAAACAAGTGAAAAGAAGAGGAAAAAATACCAAGAGGGCAAGAAGAACAAGAAGCAAAATACTAGAGAGTAAGAATAATTTTAGCAACCACACAACAATAATCTTTACACTTACAAGGTGAGTTTTCTCACTCAGAAATTCTTGGTAACATCCTTTATTTTTAGTTCAATACATGTTGGAATAAGAATTGAGTGTTGAAAAGAAATATTGAACTTTTGATTGTTTAGACAACTACTTGCGTCATGAACTTTACGAACTGTTCTCACTGAGTTATAATTGTTAGAATTTGATGAAATTCGGAAGAATTGTACACCTCTCTAATATGATCATATATAACCAAAAATGAGGTAAAATGGACATACGGTTTGAAAGTTATCATAGTTCAAAGTTCCTGCCTTAGATTTGGTCGAAATTCGGAAAGGCATAATTACGGACTATTTTTATTGAGTTTTACTTATTAGAATTATATGAAAATTTACATGGTTGTAAATATCTCTGTTACGGACAGATATATATAAAGATTTATTAAAACGGACTTACGAGTTGAGAGTTATTGTAGTTTGAAGTTGCTGCCTCGGATTCGTCGGAATCCAGAAAGGCAGGACGTTGAAACGTAAAACTGTACTAATATGTGGGGAATATGAAAATTGTTGCTAAATGAAAGTTCTAGATCTCTTTGTTGTGGACATTTTGAGATCTTACGGGGGTCTATCCGACTTACGGATTGAGAGTTATCGCTGTTTAAAGTTTCTGCCTCGGATCTATCGAGATCCAGGAAGGGCAGCGAATAAAAGTGTAAAACTGTACCAAATGGTACAGAATATGAAAGAATGGTTCACATGGAGACGTGTAGCTCTCTGTTCTCGTCGTTTTGAGAATTTATGGGGATTGAACGGGTTTACAGATTAGGAGTTATGACTATTATAAGATTGGGTGTTGTTTAATAAAAATTCTGCCGAAACAAATTTCATGTGGCTGTTTTGAGGATAAATTTGTGTTAGTTACCCAAAGTAGTTTTAAATGAAATTTGGTACAGTGAAAGATCCCCGTCTTACCTTAGTTTCCGCTTGAGAAACACCTTAGTTGGAGTTATGGTTAAAAAGTTATAATCGTTACAAGTATGAATGACAGAATGTTAGAAAAGAGAATAGTATTTATTTGATCTTCTGAAAAATATGAAAAGTGAATACGTGTTCACATAAATATATAAATATATAATGGATCGGGTTGCACGCCGCAACAAAACGTAAAGTGAATACGCGATCACAAATACGTAAACATAATGGATCGGGTTGCACGCCGCAACAAAACGTAAAGTGAATATATGTTCACAAATACGTAAATATAATGGATCGGGTTGCACGCCGCAACAAAACGTAAAGTGAATACGCGTTCACAAATACGTAAATATAATGGGTCGGGTTGCACGCCGCAACAAAACGTAAAGTGAATACGCGTTCACAAATACGTAAATATAATGGATCGGGTTGCACGCCGCAACAAAACGTAAAGTGAATACGGGTTCACAAATACGTAAATATAATGGATCGGGTTGCACGCCGCAACAAAACGTAAAGTGAATACACGTTCACAAATACGTAAACATAATGGATCGGGTTGCACGCCGCAACAAAACGTAAAGTGAATACGTGTTCACAAATACGTAAATATAATGGATCGGGTTGCACGCCGCAACAAATATGAAAGATGAATACATGTTCACCTATATATAAATATGAAAAGTGAATACGCCTTCCCAAAGCCGTAAATATAATGGGTCGGGTTGCACGCAACAAAACGTAAAGTGAATATATGTTCACAAATACGTAAACATAATGGATCGGGTTGCACGCCGCAACAAAACGTAAAGTGAATACGTGTTCACAAATACGTAAATATAATGGATCGGGTTGCACGCCGCAACAAATATGAAAGATGAATACATGTTCACCTATATATAAATATGAAAAGTGAATACGCGTTCACAAATATATAAATGTAATAAACATGTGGAAATGCAGGGGAATGTCTTAACGTATAATACGAGATAAAATGAATTGTTAGTTAAACCGAGAATTTCCTATGAGGAGTTGTTGCATATTTAAAAATGTTGTAACCTGATATGTTTTTGCAATATGCTTATTACGTTATAATGTGATTGCACTTGAAATATTGTGGTGTTACTTTGAATTGCAGGGTAAGGTTCTCACCACTCACGGATGGTAGGTGACTTTTATTTAACATGTTTCAGGAAAGCGTGGTAGAGGAAAGGCTCCACGCCAAGGCTAGCGATCGTCCCGCAGCCTCTTGTCATACCAAGCCCATTGCTTCGGGCTTGGTACTCGCAAAGTTCGAATGTCGCCCAGTGTCTCGGGAAATGCCCGTGTGGAATGGTCTCCCTTCCAACTTAGAATAATATTTGTCAGTATGTCTATGTACAAACAATATTTGCACGAGTATGGGCTCGCGTTATATTTTCAATAAAGTCATAAACAAATTTCTTTATTGTTATTTTTATTAATAGCTCCGTATTTGAATATAAGTTTAAATTTCTAAATAAAGAGAATTAAATGGTGCTCTTGGTGGAAAATAATTGTCCAGGTGCCATCACGCCCTAAGTAAAGACTTAGGAAAATTTGGGGCGTGACAAATTCTATTTTTTTTCCAAATATTTTATTTACTAACCTTTAATAAGTAACACCAATATTTTTTAGTCCGAAAGACATATCATTTTAACAATAAGTGCCGAAAGTAGTTAAAATAATATTTTCTTGGTCTTCCGGGTGCATCCTTATTTGATTATATCCGAAATACACATCGAGAAAACTCATGATCTTGTGTCCGGTCGTAGCATCGATCATTTGATATATGTTCGGCAGCGAGAATGAATCTTTAGGACATGCTTTATTCAAATCCTTATAATTAATGCACATTCTAAATTTGTTTCCCTTTTTAGCTATGACTACATTTGCTAACCAATTTGGATATTTTACTTCCTGAATTGACCCTATATTGAGTAACTTCTTATTTAACGAACATGTTGCGGAGTTCGACAATCAGCTATTTTTTCTGTCGGACTGGAGGAAATTATGATCCAGGCCTAACTAATGAGTTGTGACTTTCGAAGGGATGACTGTCATATCTTCATGAGACCATGAAAAGCAATCAACATTAGATATTAGATATTTAAGGATTAAACTCTTTAGCTCGATGCCCAAGTACACCTTTCTGTCGGGATTTTTTGGGTGTAGTACAATCTGCTCAAGTTCCTCCACCGTGGACTTGGTGGCATCTGACTCATCCGGTAGCTGAAAGTACCTTAGCACTTGGTACCAATCCAAAAACTCCTATTTTGGATAGATTTATTTTGTTTCTGCCGGAAGAACCTGGTGAACATCTTCTGGTACCGACTCCGCTCCCTGTAATTAGTGCTGTTATCGGTCCGGACCGGTCCGGATATCGACATACCGGAACCGGTCCGTTAAGCTTATCGGATATATCCGGACCGGTCCGATAAGCCTATCGGTCCTATTGCCTGGACCGGGACCGGTCCGGTACCTTACCGGTCGGGTACCCGAGTCGGACCGGTAATTTTTACTGGATACCGGTCCGGTTCCGGTCCGGACCATGAACCGACAGAACAAGTAAAATTCAAAAATGACAGAAATGCAGCAACATTAACAGGTAAAGTGGTATCCAATTTCAATTCCTTGAATCAAAAATTTAAAATTAACAGCAAATAAAACCAAACACATTAGGCAAATGTCCGCCATCCGAGAAGCAAGAAACGTGCCAAAAGTTCAACCAAAACATTTGAGTTAAATCTAAAACATTAAACTTTACAAGGAAACAAGCCGAACAACCAAATGTCCAAAATATTAAAATCCAAAAACTACAAGTCCAAATCTATTTCCCCACAAGTCCTCAAGAGTCAAGACCACAAGTCCACAACGCATGATTCAAAAGTTGAGTTAAATTTCATCCTACAGTCAAAATATTAAGAAAAGTTAGTATCACAAATTCACAATTCACAATTCACAACGTACAATATAAAATTAAAAGGATAATGCAAATGAATCAATCGGGCAAGAATATTACATTTGCAAAGTTATACTCTAAATGCTCGTCTTCTTCTTCTTGAAGCTACATTCCAAATTTTAAAACATTAGAAAGAACACAACATATACATTCATATAATTAAAGGAAAAGAATAAATGAAGGAATACATACCATACTGCGCCCGTGACCTTTCTTGATTCCATATAACTCTTTAACCCAATCACCTCCACACACTAGCATTTCAACAGTTTCTACCTTCATTGATGCTCTCTTTGGGTCAATAATTCTTTTGCCCGCACTAAAAGTTGCTTCTGAAGCAACAGTTGTAACAGGAATAGAGAGAACATCCTTCGCCAACTTACTAAGAATGGGATATTTCGGTTCGTTAACCATCCACCATTGTAAGACATCAAACTTTTTCCCCTCCCCTCGAACTCTAAGTGGATCATCTTCAAGATAATAATCAAGATCAGACTTTGTTTTATCAACTACCTCGACACTGTCAAGGTACATCTCAAAACTTCTTTTTCCCAACCATGAACTTGAACTACTTCCCCCTTCTTTACTATTAACTTGCACACCATTTTCTTTCTTGTGTATTTTCTCATATTCCTTAAACAAAGACAATATGTTGTTTGATAACAACGCCTCATTTCTTATAGCACCATTAGGCCCATACATGTAAGGATAAACCCATGAAATAAACACCATTTTATACCTAAAGAGTAAAGAGAGACAATGTTAATTCTCCAAGAAATGTTAACAGAGAACAAGCAGCGGACAGCAACAATGAGGCTGTCAGGCTGCTGCCTGCTGGTTACACTTACACCTTAACAGCAACAATGAGGCTGGACAAGCACCATTGTTTCATAACAGAGATTCAGAGATCCATTGTTTCATACAGAGATTCAGAGAACAAGCAGACAAAGAACAATGAGGTCACGTCACGTTACAGGTACCTTAAGTCCTTAACACAGATTCAGAGAACAAGCAGCATTGTTTCATAACAGAGATTCAGAGAACAAGCACCATTGTTTCATAACAGAGATTCAGAGATTCATTGTTTCATACAGAGATTCAGAGATTCAGAGATTCAGAGAACAAGCAGCACACAGCAACAATGCAATTGCTGCTCAGTTACATCCTAACAGATTGAGAAACAAGCCGCATTGTTTCATAACAGAGATTCAGAGAACAAGCACCATTGTTTCATAACAGAGATTCAGAGATTCATTGTTTCATACAGAGATTCAGAGATTCAGAGATTCAGAGAACAAGCAGCAGACAGCAACAATGAGGCTGCTGCCTGCTGGTTACACAGAGATTCAGAGAACAATGCTGCTGCCTGCTTGATTCAGAGTCCTTAACAGAGATTCAGAGAACAAGCAGCATTGTTTCATAACAGAGATTCAGAGAACAAGCACTATTTTTTCACAACAGAGATTCAGAGATTCAGAGAACAAGCACTGCTGCCTGCTTGATTCAGAGATTCAGAGATTCATATATCTTGAATAACTATTTTATGTAACAATTTTATATAGTGGTTACCTTAAAACAGGAAACAAATGAAAATCATAGAAATGGTTACCTTGGATCAAGAAAAGCCCCAATAGATAGCAAGATATCGCATTGCGACCAATATTTGTCGTATTTCAACTTCATTTCCATTGCCATTGTTTGCAAGTGAGGCTTGGAGTTCAATTGAATATTTTCATCCAATAGCACCTTTACCCTCCAAAGCTCGGACAAAAATAAATTTACGGTAGGATGTTAAGTACACTAATAATATTCGTAATATCCGCGAACACTTCTAATAACTTGCAAATATCATTAACCATCTCCCAATCACTATCATTCGCAAATAGTGGATAAGCGATGCATTCTCCTCTGCATACCTTGGCCAAACTGCTTTATAGAAACAAGCAAAGGACAACATTAACCATGTCGAATTCCATCTTGTTTTAGTATCCAAAACTTCAGCTTCGCCCATAAGATCTAACTCCTTAACTATCTTTTCAAAATGTTTGCATCTTGCCTCAGAATTCAATAAATATTTTACACCCCCTCTTATTTTATCCACCACTGGTTTAATAACATCAAGGCCATCTTGAACCAACAAGTTCAAAATGTGTGCACAACATCGTACGTGAAATAATTGGCCATTTAATGGTAGCTGCCTCTTATTAGTAAAATCGCCTTGACGCGTGCGGTGCGATTATCATTGGCGGATCATTATCCACACTAATAGAGACAACTTTCTCCTTTATGCGCCAATCATCCATAACCCTAATCAATTCCTAGCAAGTACCTCTCCGAATGAGTGGAGGTACATTCATGAAAGCCAACACTCTCTATGAAGTTGCCATTTTGAGTCAATAAAATGAGAAGTTACTCATGTAACCTATCTTTTGTTCGCGACCACCACAAATCGAGAGTCAAACTAATCCTATTAACTTTAGACATTACTATTTTCATCTTTATTTTCTCACCTTTATAGAAACTTTCACAGTCCGTCCTAACAGTATGTCGTGTTATCCTTTTGTACCATGGATATATCTCCTTCAAAAATCGATTGAAGATAACACCTTCCATTATCATAAACGGAAATTCATGCCCTAAAACCATATGGGCAGCAAGCTCTCTAACCTTAGCGTGGTTATATTGCCAAGTAGCAACACTCGGACTAGTAGCATCACCAAATGTACCACTTATCTTTGTTTGTGTGGGTTCTTTTTCATTTGACATCTTTCTATTAAAATATTTTTCCAAATATTTTTTCGCATTTGAAGTACTACCATATTTTGAATCAACTTTGAAAAGAGATCCACACCACTTGCATTTCCACTTTTTAGAGCCATCTGGGAGAGAGACAATAGACATTTCTTTGTGTATGATTGATTTTTTTTCACGTACACGCTTCCCGTATACGTTCTCGCAATGGATCTTCCTCACCTCGGTTGATTGACAGACATTTGATCCATCTGTTTGACTATCAGATATTAATTGAGCATTGTCAATTAAATTCAAATGCTCTCCAATTTCAATTCCCCTTACGGTCTCCTCATCATCAATATCATCATGGTCATTCACTTCTATGTAAGAATCTTGTGAAGTCATAGGAGTCACTGAAGAATCTTGAAATGACATAAGTACATAACACAACACAATACACAAATACACAATAAGTTCAAGATTTATTACATAAATTTACAAGTTACAACATGTTATTTTAAAAATTACAGATTTATTACATAGATGATAGAACATATTTATTACTTCAAAAAATTACAGATTTATTACAACATGTTATTTAAAAAATTACAGATTTATTACATAGAATCGTAAATTACAGATTTATATACATAGAACAGATTTATTACATTAAAGAATTACAGATTTATTACATAGAATGATAGAAGTATAAAACAGCCAACAGGACACCAAAAATTTTAAGTTTTAACAGAGAATCGTACTTTAATTTAACAATTTATGATATCGAATTACATAAAATTCAGAGAATAAAGTATTGAACATATAAAAAATAAATAACATGCTGCATGCATATATTATTATGTATGATTATTGATTATTGAAGTATGAATATGATAGCATGAAGATTGAAGACCATACAAGTCACAAAGGAAGTGATGACCGATGAAGTGATGAGTTGGACAGCTGTTGGAGGCGTCCAGGTCGGAGAAGAAGACCAGTCGGAGAAGAAGACCACTCGAGACTCGAGCAGTCGAGCAGCGCAGTCGCGATTCGCGAAGATGGGAACGACAATGGAGATTCGCGACACTGTTCGCGAGAAGACCAGTCGATACTCAGGAGAGAATCGATATAGAATAGGGCCAAGAGGAGTCGAGAACCACCAGATGGGAACAACGACAGTGGCGAATCGGAGATTTGCGAGAGGGAAGGGAACAGTCGTCAGTCGAACAGAGATGAGAGGCTGAGAGCAGCCGATGAAATTTAGGGATTTAGAAATTAGGGTTATCTTAGGAAAATATATTTATATAGGGTACCGAAACCGGTTCTCTTACCGGGTTACCGGACCGGATAAATTTCAAATACTCGTATCCGGACCGATTATTTTTCGGTCCGGTTTCGGTCCGGATATTTCGGTCCGGTTTCGGTCCGGTTCTCGAGTATATCCGAACCACTAACAGCCCTACCTGTAATTACTATTTAGGGTCTGTCACCACCTCTGATTCTTCTATGACATATATTTTCCTGGCAACAAGTTGCTCACCTCAGATTTGTTGAATCCCTTTTGGTGTAGGAAATTTAACCAGTAGATGCAGTGTTGACGAGACTGCCTTCATATCATATATCCAAGGTCTTTCGCAAATGGAATTATATCTCATGTCATCATCAATGACATACAATTTTGTTATCTTAATGACCCATATCGCGTCCACCGGTAGATCCACTTCACCATTTGTAGTTTCGCTTGACATATTGAAACCTGAGAGGGTTATGACAGTCAGAACTATCTTGTTTGACATATTCATTTTCTCTGCCACTTTTAACCGAATTATATTAGCTGAGCTCCCGGGATCGATCATAATTCTCTTCACCTGGAAGAAGTCGACATGTACCGTGATCACAGTGCATCATTATGAGGGAAGTTACACCGATTGCGTCTTCTTCGGTGAACATAATAGTATGTTCATCAAGTATCTCCCAGACTCTCCCGGGTAACGAATATTTTTGTCTTCTTGGACATAGTAAATGATGTAGCAATAATCATCGACCCACCATATATCATGTTTATAATATGGGGTGGTGCAATCGAATTTGATTTACCTTCGACGGGAGGTCTGCGCTCATAATTATTGTGAGCTCTCTCGCTCAAATATTCTCGAAGGTGGCCCCTTCTTAGCATTCCTGCCACATTTTCCCGTAGATGTCTGCAACCCACAATTTTATGTCCGTGAGTGTCATGGAAGTCGCGGAAGTCACACCAGATAGACTAATCTCTTTTGCTAGGATCATATTGCAATGGTTTCGGTGGTCGGGACGCCGAATAAGTTCTTAGTACCGCAACCATTTGTTCTTTGTTAATGTTGAAGTTATACTCGGATAATTTTGGATACCCGACACCCTTAGACAAGTTACCTTTATCAGAAATCATAAATCCTTGATTATTTCATCTGTGACCTCCTTTGTTATTAGGCTTCTCAAATGAGCAAAAACCTTGTCATTCTCCATACTTTTCGGGGGGGGGGGGGGGTGGAAAAGGTTTAAAACGATTCTTTGAGGAGTTTCGGTCGGCACCGGCCCCTTTGTTAGACTTCTCAAAGATACTTCCAGCCTTAAATTCGAGCATATCATCCTCAATTCGGATCTTTGACTCATACCGGTTGTGCACATCCTCCCAAGTTGTTCCTGTAATTCCAAAAGGCTTTTCTTAAGCTTTCGGGAGGCATCCGAACTTGAAGGATTCAAACGCTTTGTGAAAGCCTTCATAGCCCATTTGTCTAGTGCTGTTGGTAATAACATCTGCTCCTTCTAGAACCGTGTAACAAAGTCCCTAAGGAGTTTGTTTCCCCTTGCGCAATGAGAAAGATATTCGCCTTACGTGTCTTCACTTTCCGAGCCACTCCATGAGCCTTTTTGAACATACCGGCGAGCTGAGCGAACGATCTGATTGAGTGCTCAGTGAGTTATGAATGTCATGTTAAAGATTCCCTAGCAAGTGTTTCAGCAAACTTTTTTAGCAGGACCGATTCTATTTCGTGTTTTCTTAGATCATTTTCCTTTACGATCGTAGTATAGACCATTATATGTTCATGTGGATCAGTTGTTCCATCATATTTGGCTACAAAAGTCATTTTGAACCTTTTGGGGATCAGTTCAGGCATAGCCTCTGATTGATACGTCAACTGAATATATTTCTTTGCGTCCGGACAGTCAACTACAGGAGGAGCCCCAAGTATTTGGCTGAACAGGCAGCCGAACTCCTGGATGGTTTTTCTCACTTTCTCTACATTGGTGTCGACTTTGTTCGTCATGAATTTCAAGACTTTTTCCTAAAATAAATCTTCATGGGCGGCTTCGCTTTCTGAATCATCATTTCTCGATCTACCCTGGTCATTACTGATTTATCTACTAGCATTTGGTGGAGTCACCGATTCGTCTGTTGGAGTACTGCCATCATTCTTGAACATGTACTCCGATTGAAACCGCATCAGATGCTCCAAATGCTCACTCATAGCATCATTCTATGTCCTAAAATTCTTTATGGTTTCTTCAGATGTTTCGTCAGTGGGAACATCCTCGTGTCGAGTTTGTCCGCCGTCAGAAGTGGATCCGTCTGCAAACATCGGGTCTCCTGGTGTTGTGGTTTCTATTGGCAAACCATCCGGTCCCAGTAGGACGGTGCTCGTGTTATCTGTTGACAGTCAATTTTGACCCGTTTTTGTATATTTTTCGTGCAATTTTAAGTATTTTAGCACACCTCATTTTTATCGTTATTTTGCATATTTTTACATAATATTCTATGTTTATTTCTTCACAAAAATGGCATTGCATCTTTTATTTTTAAATTAAGCATTATGTCGTTGTTAATATTATGTTTTTATTATTGTTATAGCGTCATTTTTATTTTAATAATATTCGCATCTTTTTAAATAATTAATCGGCACCGCATTTTTACTTTTAATCAGACATTAAACGTGTCTTAAATATTGCATTTGCATTTTTATAATTTTGCATCTTTTAAATAATTTTTTCTTTAAATAATTAACCAGTCTTGCATTTTTGTTAAACCAGTCCAGTTCAAGACACAAATTGAACCAGTCCAAGCCAACACTATTTTTAATATCACCCAAAAACACTCTTTTATTTTCCCCCCTAAATTTTAAACCCCACTTTTCATTTCCCCCCCCCCCCCCCAATACCTAACCCTAATCCTACCCTATAAAACAAAACACTTCCCCCCTTTTTCATTTGGACATCAGCCGCACAAGCCCTCACTCTTCTCTCACAAGCCCTCACCCTCTCTCACCTCACCCTCTCACCCTCACCCCTGCCCAACCCGCCGGCGAACCCACTATTCCGGCGAACACCCTATATCTCGTAACCTCAAGACACCGCTACCACACATCCGCCGCCATCGCTCAATACCACAACCACGAACCCCACTACCGTCGAACCCACCATGGTGGCGTCGCTCGCGACTCGCCGGAAGCGACGCCGCCCGCCGCTTTCGTGTTGTTAACTCCGGCAATATCACCGTTTGTATCTCTTTTGTTGGGCTGATTTATTATTTTGAATGTCGCGAGTTTTAACAAAACTCCGCGAATGTTGGTAGCCGTCATTGTTGGACTGATTTTTCAATTTTGGTACCTACCGGAGTTTTGTTAAAACTCCGGCGAATGTTGGTAGCTGTTGTCGGTTGTTGGACTGATTTTTCCATTTTTGTACCTACCTGAGTTAAAAACTCCGGCGACCATCGGATTGATATTTCTGGCGATGTTGTTGGCTATCGCTTTGTAGTTTCCTACCGCTTGTCGGATTGATATTTCGATGATATTGTTGGCTATTTTGGGTGATTTTATGATATTCGCCTTGTCCAAACGATTTTGTTTGGTTTTATTTCTTGGAATCGTTTGTTGTGGTGTTTTGATTTCTTGTTTAGTATCTGTGGAGTTTCACTCCGTGAAGCTTTGAAATTTTCGCGATGTTGGTCACATTACGATTTTGGGCTCTGTTCGTCTCTGTTTGTGGCATTTTGTTGGGTGATTTTCGATAATTTTCCATCTTGTTTTGGCCATATTATGGACTGGTTTGGCCATATCATTGATTTTAGGCTATTTTTGCTATATTTTTGCTGGTTTATTGATTTTGAACATGATACTACACTTTGGTATTAAGCTGATTTTGAATAGGATACTACACTTTGGCCGATGAAAAAGTTATCCGTCGATTTTTGAGGCCTCCACAGTTGCAAAGACGGAAAATAAAATAATGAAGCTTTCTGGGCAAGGATGATTTCTTCCACTTACATCGGATAACCAACATGCGCTTGGCAAGACGAATTCTCGCAGCCGCACTTGTTTAGGCTGTCCTACTTTATATTTTTACATATCTGAGCCCTCCGTGTTTAAAACTATTACTGTTTTGGCGCGGATCCGAAGGTTTTATTTATTTTATTATTTTAGCAATATTGGCCAATGAAGGAATCCCCGTCTGATTTCCAAGGCCTCCTCTGCGCAAAAGACGGATTTATTTATTTGCTTTGTTTATTAATTTTTGCTATTATTTTAAAATTTATGTATTCTATTACTAATACTTTTACTAAGTGTTTATGCAGGTATCCGGAGATGCATTTCAAAAAGAATGCCCCGGAGTTTATTTTATGTCGTATTTAATTTCATGTTTTATTATTTTGCATTGTATTTTATTTTAATTGTAAATTATGTAAAATGCTTAGAATAGGTAGAATAAAAAAGAGCAATAAATAATTAACCTAGGTTTGAACGAACAACCGCAAGTTAGCGGATCTTGAAGGATGCCTAACCCCTTCCCTTTAGGATAATAAAGAACCCTGATCCAGAATCTCACTAATTTCGCAGACCATTAAATGGAAGTCAATTGCAGTATTTTTATTGCAATAAATTAAGTGTCCTAATTCACTATAATAATTAGGTGGCGACTCCTTTAAAATATAATTTTAGGAATCAACCATATGTAGCAGTAATCCCGTTTCGACTCCGGTTTAAAATGGGGTGTTACATTATCCCCGATGTTTTGACCGCTTCCATGTTCTCCTATTCCCGTCATTGTTGACACATAATTTTGGTCATCCACGTTTTAATTAAATAGTCAAGATTCTTGAATATCCAACCGAGTGAAATAACTATTTCATAAAAGTTAAAAATATTTTCTTAACTAGTTTTGATGTTATTTTGCCATTTAATATATATATAAAATGTGTATATAGATTACTTTTACAAAATCATAAATACCATTCTCCAAATAGGTTTCCTTATATGAAAACCCATCCTTCTTTCCAAAACATAAATTCGGCTAACTCATCCAAGTGGCTACACTAAAAAATTAAGAGAAAATTCTCAAAAAGGAGAACTCAAACCCTTAGTCTGCTAAGCTATTACTCGAAATTAGTACCCTCCGAGTCACTAGATAGCTATAGTAAGAAAATCATTAGAGAAAAAATCCTCTCTAAAATAATAGCACTATACAACAGTTTAAAAAATATTAACGTAAACATAATTGTCCAACAAAGACAAATAAACTGGTGTACAAATACACTCAATACATCTACTGCTCAATTTTGAGTCAGACAAACGAATTCCCATAAGAAACTATTAAGATTCCAAAAGATGGACAACTCTCACAATACTCTTGAGAGATTCCAGATTAATATAAAATTCCTTCACAAAGAATTCTATGAAGAACAAAACCTTGAAAAAAGAATTTGGTTCTTTAAAAACTTCTTAAATACACGAAAACAAATTCAAGAAAAATTCTATGAATACATAAAAAAGAAAGAAATTAATATTTCCTTCTTTAATTGGTTTGCAATATACTCTTCCCAAAATTCTATAGAATTCCCTTTTCCTAAAGCACTAAATCCCATAACAACTAGGAACAAGGCACAAGAATGGGAGACTATAGCCAACTCTAGAAAAATCCAATCCAATCACCCCCCTCTACAGGGAATCAAACTTGACGTCCATGGGAGCTCCATAGACGCATTTCCTTTTAAAACTTATTCAGAAGATGAAAAAACAAATACAAAAAACATAATTGGACAAAATAACTTTACAAATATTAATTTAAATACCATAGGAAAATAATTAGACAGAATCGAAAATTACATAAAAAACCATCCTGTAGTTACTATAGGTTCCTCAGAATTACCTAAGGAAACAAATTTGAAAAGTCCGATCTTTAAACCATTCCAAGTATCCAAGGATAGTATTAAAGATATCAAACAAAGTAAGTCTGAATTCGTTCAGGCCATACAAGACCAATTAAGTAAAATGGGAACATCCAGTAGTTCCAACACATAATTCATTATACCGGATACACCACAATCCACCGAGAAAAGGTGTGAAACTTTAATACATAATTCAAATAACAATAATGTCTTACAACAATTCCAGGATGAAATAAATCCTAAAAAAGACATTTCCAAATACAAACAAAACTCAAAATACTGTAAAATGAAATTACATAATTCTGATTCAGACACCAGGATAGAACCTAGTGTTCTCCTTCAAATAGCTGAATTGGTCACGGCTAGTTCATCTGAAATAATTAAAAGTGTGTGTGTGTGTTAGACAATGATAAAAAAGTAATAACAAAACAAGAATTACAAAAAGAAATAAAAGAAGTAAAAATATAGATAAAAGAACTAAAAGAAAAGCAGAAACAAGATTCTAAATTAATAAAAGTAATCCTTTCAAAACCAACATCACAAAACTCTAAATCCAATTCAGAAAACCCCATGGAGCCAAAAAGCCTAGAAGAAATTCCAAAGGACTTCCTTAATGTCCTAAGACAAATCACGTCAAAAAGATACCTAATAAAAATTACTCTTAAATTCTTAGATAACTTTAAAATCCAAACAATTGCACTTATGATACAGGTGCAGATTTAAATCTAATAAAAATAGACATAGTACCAGAAAAGTTCAGAGAAAAAACTAGTGAAAAAGTAAAGGCTGCTAATAACACCAAAATCAGAATTGATTCAAAGACCAGTGCGACAATTGAAAATAACGGAGTTTCTATAGCAACACCGTTTGTTTTAACAAATGACATACACAGTTCCGTCATCTTAGGAACACCATTCATAAATCTCATCACTCCTTACAAAATAGATAGCGATTCCGTATCTTTTAAATTTAATAAAAAGAAATTAAAATTCCATTTCATAGCAAAACCAAAAACAAGAAATTTAAACATAATAAGAACATGTTCGATACATGAAGATGGTATAAACGCAAAAATACAAGGAAAAATATACCACCTACAAGAACTGAAAAGAAGTTTGATTAAGAGATTAAATACACAATTAGAAATACGATGCTAAAAACAAATTTCCAAACTCCAAAAACATTCAAATGAGATATGTTCAAATTCCAAATGCCTTTTGGAGCGAGAAACAACACATAGTAGATCTTCCTTATGAAAAGATTTTGATGAAAGACAAATTGACAAAAGCAAGACCCGTTCAAATGAATAGCGACCTTGAACAACATTGCAGAAAAGAAATACAGACCTTGAAAATAAAAACTAATTTCCAAATCTCGATCCCCGAGTTGTCTTTGCTTTCTATGTAAACAAAAATTAGAAATAGAAAGAGGAATTCCTAGATTAGTGATAAATTATAAACCCTTAAATCTGACCGCCGAATGGATTAGATACCCAATCCCAAACAAAAGAGACTTGCTACAAAAATTACATTCTGCATTAATATTCTCAAAATTTGACATGAAATCGGGTTTTTGGCGGATCCAGTTTCTGAAAGATCGTTATAAACCGCCTTTACGGTACCGCTTTGGGCAATACGAATGGAATGTAATGCCTTTTGGTCTAAAATGCACCTTGAATTCCAATGAATAATGAATGACATTTTCAATGATCATTCCAAATTCTGCATAGTCTATATTGATGATGTTTTAATCTTCTCAGATTCCATAGAAGAACATTTCAAACATCTCAAAACATTCTTTTATGTCACTAAGAAAAATGGATTGGTAGTTTCTAAGTAAAAAATGAACTTTGTTTAGGACTAGAATAAGATTTCTAGGACATTATCTATCCCAAGGTGAAATCACTCCCATAGAAAGGTCCTTAGAATTGCAAACAAATTCACGACAAAATCCTTGACAAAACTCGATTTGCAAAGATTCTTAGCGGCTTAAATTATGTTTTAGATTTCTGTCCGGAGATCAATAAGATGGCAAAACCACTCCATGATAGACTAAGGAAAAATCCGACTCCATGGACTGACAACCATACTATTTGTATCCAGAAAATCAAGAAAAATGTACTAGAAATACCGTGTCTTCATATAGCAAATCCCCAGCTACCTAAGGTAGTAGAAACATATGCCTCAGACTTAGGATACGGAGGAATCTTAAAACAAAATTCAAAGGGAAAAGAATGTATAGTCCAGTACACCTCTTCCCATTGGAATGATACCCAGAAAAATTATTCTACCATTAAAAAAGAAATTTTGAGCATCGTCTTATGCATACAAAAATTTCAAAGTGATTTACTAAATCAATTTTTTTTACTTAGAGTCGATTGCAAAAGTGCTAAGGAGGTTTTACAAAAAGATGTTCAAAACCTTGCATCAAAACAAATTTTCGCCAGATGGCAAGCAATTCTCAGTATTTTTGATTTTGATATTGAATATATAAAAGGAGAAACAAATTTCATTCCAGATTTTCTGACCCGTGAATTCCTACAAAACAGAGAAAATACCTAAAAATCCCCTCTTACTCCTTCACAAATCCCCCAGAAGAAGAAAGAAGTTGATACAAATTTGAAGTTGATACGAATTCAGAAAAGAGCAAATACAACAAAATAATCCAAAGAAAGAAGATGATACAATTTCTGGTCCGTAATTGAAGGATCATCCAAGAGATGATTAAACTGAATGTTTTCTAAAAACAGAGAAAGAATTTTCAAAACGCTTTCTCAAGTCAATGATTAAACTAAATATTTTTTAAAAACAGAGAAAGAATTTTTAAAACACTTTCTCAAATCAATTTCTAAATTACTAACTTGTAGAAAATACGAGTTACTTTTAAATAAGAATTTTGAGACAAAATGGTTTTATGAATCATAAAAGTAACTTAAAAACTCCATACTTTTATCAAGCTATCATTGACAATCCAGGATCAGCAACGAGAAAAGTAAATTTTTTAATAAAGATCCCTCTTATCCGATCTGCAAAATACTCCGAGTAATTGCTCCAATTTCATTGAGGGAATGACTTGTTAAAACTAATAAGTTTTCTAAATTCTCACAAAAATGACCCCTTTTTTGTGATATTCCTTTTAATTACTGGGACTACCAACAAGCTTGGTTTAATTCTTTTTTTTTTAAATTCAAAATTATCACATACTTGGCTTTTTCATTTTTGATACTTCATGTGATACTTCGCAATTTCCTACTTGGTGGAATTCATGGTGGGAATAATTCGGATCTACACTTGATATTCAAAAAACTGAAATAATTAAGTCTTTTAGCCTCTTCAAATTCCAATCCCTCGGAAGAAGAGAAAAAAGATTTACACCATTGCACCTTTTCCACACAAAAATCCATCTACCATAAGTATTCACATAGGTTTGTAGACTACTCAGATGACAAAATACCAATCATCCGGAGGAGATCTAAAATTCGATGGTGGGACAGTTTTAAAATTCCAAGGTCCCTCGCACCCCAAAATGTTCAACAATGGTTAGATGATACCAAACCAATTCCCTTACAGGCACATCCCCTGAAACCACAGGCGTCATTTCAATCAATGGAACACACAGTTCCTTCGCAAAAATCCCAGATGGCCTCAATGCTGGCTGCAGAAAAACACCGGAAGAGATACATGCAATATTCCAGAAATTTGCACCATCCTCATCCAAAAAAGAGCTCTTCAAAAGATGAGGAAGAACCCGGAATTGAAAATGAAAATATCCCTACTTTTGACAACAGTGAATTCTAGATGCTGCCAAAATAACGAAAATTCCGGAGGAATAATTGAAGAATTGACCGAAAATCCCGGAGGAATAATTGACAAATTGACGACAAATCTCAGTGCTCAAAATAGTGAAAGCAGAATCCGAGATGAGGACAAAAATACCGAGGTCATGCATGACCTCATCCAGCACTCGGATGAATAGTTTAATTTATTATAATATTCTTGTAATAGTGAAATCCCACTTTGTAATTCTCTTGTAAAAAGAGAACCCTCTCCCTTAGTTTCAGAAGTTTTTTCTTCCCTTAGTTTAGAATTCTCTTCCTTCTCTCTAGAAGTTGAAGATCATCAAAGTTCTTCCCCTTAGTAGAATTGGTTACTCAAATATTCCAAGTTCATAAGACCTCGGGGAGTCTATGAACTAATATTCCGTTCCTTACCCGATAATTTACCCAGAAAATTATCCAATTGACATGATTCAGTTCACTCACTGATTCATAACGAAATTATCCAAATACTCCAGAAATTATCCAAATACTCCGTTACCCTTTTAAACTCCTTGTAAGTACTTTTAAAGTTTTGAATAAAAACGATACTGGAAGGCATTGCCTCCTATATCTTTTAAAGTATTCATGCTCTTTAAATTTTTGCATTTAAATTTACGTTTTTAAATTATTATAATTATCTTGCAACATGGTTGGTTCTACCACCTACTGCAATTAAATTCATGTCTTTAAATTTATTTAAATTCTGCATATGGTTGGCCGAGCCACCTCAATTAAATTCCATTAAATTCCTGCACTTTAATTCATTAAAATTCCTGCAGAACCTTATCTATGGCTTCCTTCATGAGGAACCTTAGGTAAGTTAGCTTCTCTTTATTTACCTGCCGTACTTTTACTTATCTCTATACTATTCAGTCTTTTATATGCCGGTTTCTTCCCTATTTATTGTCCCCTTTAGATCCTCGGCCTAACTTATATATATATATATATATATATATATATATATATATATATATATATATATATATATATATATATATATATATATATATATATATTAAACACTTATATGTTTAAGTATTAATTACGTTCAAAATAAGTGTTTAATTTAGTACTAATCTCAAATTATCAAATTAAAGTCATTTACGACTTATTTACTACAATTAGTATATTTTCGCAAATAAATATTTTACTTTGTTAAGTCAAGAAGCTTTATTAATTAATCGATTAATTATTCGTCTCAAATTTACATCAATTTGTTTAATTTCAAGAAAATTGGCTACGTCTACAAGAGTTGGTTATAATTACAAGGGAAAAGGTTTTTCTTTAAATGCAAATTTCAGTCATTTCTTAAACTCTCAAAGACCAGCCCGTTTAATTTCCAGACCAAAGGTCCAAAACGAACGGACCCACCACAGCCCATCTCAGCAGCTTAACTCCCTACTCCCAGATAGGGCTGCACAAAATTCGGTCCGGACCGAAAAATCGGACCGGACCGAGAAATTCGGTCCGGTCTTCGGTCTCTGTTTTTTCATAATTCGATTTTCGGTCCGGTCCGGTCCGGACCGAATTTTTTTAATTTTTTTTTATAATATATATAATATATATAATTCCTAATATATATAATTTATAATTTTCTAAATTCCTAATATATATAATTCCTAATTTTCTAAATTTCTAATATATAATATTATATAATTCCGAATTCGGGTTAGGGCGTTTTAAAAAAATTGAATTACCAATCTTGAAATTGACATTCTCGGACGGTGCCACGAAATTTTTACGTTGAAATCTATTGTACATCGCGAGATATTTAAATTTGAAAATGGGAAAACGTAACGATTTGGGGAAAAGAGAAATTGAGGGCAAGATGGACGTTTTGGAGAAATCCGGTGAAAACAGAATTTAGTCGGTTTGGGATTATTTCTCTCGAAAAATCGCGAAATCAAAAAAATTAGATCAAGCGGACGTCCGAGCGCAAAGTTATGACCATTTAAAGTTTCACTAATTTACAACTTATATTTGATATGTCAATACGTCTGGAAATTTGGCCGGGTGTGAGGGTGGGGGTGGGATGGGCGGGAGTGGTGAGTGGTGGGCCGCTGGGAGGGATTCGGTCCATTCGGTCGAGGGCCGATCGACCGAAAATGACGACCGGACCGGATCGAAATTCGGTCCGGTCTTGGTCGGAGAATCGAGATTCGATCCTCGGTCCGGTTCGGTCCGGTCCGATTTTGACCCTTTGTGCACCCCTACTCCCAGATCCTTTGCGTTCACTTTAATCCAACCCTAGCACTAAAGTTCTCTACGCCGCCTCGCTCCTTCTCAAACGTCCAGCTCATAAAGAGCCATTTTTGGCGAAGATTCGTTCCTCTTTCTGCCATCTCAGGCCTTGCACAACCAAAAATGTGGTTACTGATATTCTAGTCGTGTAGAAATTGAATGAGAATATTGACTCCTTATATTGATTTAAATAATCTTCATTCATGGTTGAGTTAGACTCAAGATTCATTATTTATTAATTGATGTTGACCCTCAAATTATATTGTCTAAGCTCCAATTAACGAGATCTAAACATACATGAAGTGTTAAGAGTTCCGCATCGAAAATGAAATAAAAATATGAACTTAGACAATTTTCACCTACAGGTTAGCTTTTAAGTTTAAGTTAGGTCAAAATGCATTTTTTATAGTCTCAAAGTCTCAACTTTGAATGTAAGAAAAATTTGAATGTCTTGATGATCTCCAAGTCCCATTCTCATTTTTGTTCTCCCTCCTAAGTAGGGTTTGTTTTTCCTCCTAATTCTACAAGCTATTGTTCCTTCCTTAGATTTGATCCATCCTCCCTAAATTGGTCTATAATTAGCTAAACTTCTCTTATTTTACTTTCAATTTTTTTTATGTATTTGTGCTGTATGAATTAACTAACTCTTTAATTTTTTTTTTCTTAACTTAGTTGAATCTAGGGATGACAATCGGGCGGGTTAGGACGGGACAAACTTTGACCTATTCAGATTTTGACATGTCCTGCCTCGTTTAGCTTTGTCCAAAAAAATGACCTGCCCTTCTCTGCCCCGCCCCATTTGTGTTTTAAAGAAATTGGTACTTTTTATTTGTTGTTTGAAAATAGAGGTAACACTGTGCAAGTTATTAGATATTTAGATGGGGAACGAAGTTCAATTTCAAACGGACCAGTTGAGAGATACTAGAACCCTAGTATTGTTAGGATTACAAATCAGTTGAAACAAAAAAAAATATCAGTCACCTCATATGATTCAAGATATAAATGTCATACACTATCACTCACCCAAGAGCT
Organism: Przewalskia tangutica; assembly: GCA_029844215.1. Taxonomy (NCBI): domain Eukaryota; kingdom Viridiplantae; phylum Streptophyta; class Magnoliopsida; order Solanales; family Solanaceae; genus Przewalskia; species Przewalskia tangutica. Next base: position 154,425,667 of record CM056719.1, read on the forward strand.
AAAATCCCAACTAAATAAACAAGAGGGAGCAGCTCCAATAAGCCATAAACCAATCCTCTATCATATTTATTGCTACAAGATGTAAAAGTTGATATACACCACCATAAATTATTCATATTCATTAAAGTCACCTAATATGATCTATTGGATTGGTTTGAAGAAGGTTTGACTTTTACAAAATCAACAAGATCTTTGAAGTGCGTCTCGATTTTTCTCGATTTGCAAATCTTTTCTACTTTCTAAACGAACTTATATAATATTTGGGCATGATTTTCTTCAAAATCCACCACTTGCCCTGTCATATTTCAATTTTTAATAAAATTAATTTTATCCTATCCTACCCCGTTAAGAACTTATATTTGATATGTCCAATCACGCACGGCCGGGTGGGAGGGTGGTGGGGTGGGATAGGAGTGGGCCTTTGGTGAAGTGATTTGCACTGAGGATTGGATCCATTCGGTCCGATGACCGACCGGACCAAAATGACCGACCGACCGGATCGAAATTCGGTCCGGTCTTGTCCGAGAATCAGTTCGATCTGGTCCTCGGTCGGTTGGTCGGTCCGATTTTGACCCTTTCAGGCACCCTACTCCCGGATCCTCTGCTCACTTTAATCCAACCCAAGACTAAAGTTCTCTACGCCGCCTCGCTCCTTCTCAAACGTCCAGCTCATAAAGAGCCATTTTTGGCGAAGATTCGTTCCTCTTTCTGCCATCTCAGGCCTTGCACAACCAAAAATGTGGTTACTGATATTCTAGTCGTGTAGAAATTGAATGAGAATATTGACTCCTTATATTGATTTAAATAATCTTCATTCATGGTTGAGTTAGACTCAAGATTCATTATTTATTAATTGATGTTGACCCTCAAATTATATTGTCTAAGCTCCAATTAACGAGATCTAAACATACATGAAGTGTTAAGAGTTCCGCATCGAAAATGAAATAAAAATATGAACTTAGACAATTTTCACCTACAGGTTAGCTTTTAAGTTTAAGTTAGGTCAAAATGCATTTTTTATAGTCTCAAAGTCTCAACTTTGAATGTAAGAAAAATTTGAATGTCTTGATGATCTCCAAGTCCCATTCTCATTTTTGTTCTCCCTCCTAAGTAGGGTTTGTTTTTCCTCCTAATTCTACAAGCTATTGTTCCTTCCTTAGATTTGATCCATCCTCCCTAAATTGGTCTATAATTAGCTAAACTTCTCTTATTTTACTTTCAATTTTTTTTATGTATTTGTGCTGTATGAATTAACTAACTCTTTAATTTTTTTTTTCTTAACTTAGTTGAATCTAGGGATGACAATCGGGCGGGTTAGGACGGGACAAACTTTGACCTATTCAGATTTTGACATGTCCTGCCTCGTTTAGCTTTGTCCAAAAAAATGACCTGCCCTTCTCTGCCCCGCCCCATTTGTGTTTTAAAGAAATTGGTACTTTTTATTTGTTGTTTGAAAATAGAGGTAACACTGTGCAAGTTATTAGATATTTAGATGGGGAACGAAGTTCAATTTCAAACGGACCAGTTGAGAGATACTAGAACCCTAGTATTGTTAGGATTACAAATCAGTTGAAACAAAAAAAAATATCAGTCACCTCATATGATTCAAGATATAAATGTCAGCTACACTATCACTCACCCAAGAGCTAAAATCCCAACTAAATAAACAAGAGGGAGCAGCTCCAATAAGCCATAAACCAATCCTCTATCATATTTATTGCTACAAGATGTAAAAGTTGATATACACCACCATAAATTATTCATATTCATTAAAGTCACCTAATATGATCTATTGGATTGGTTTGAAGAAGGTTTGACTTTTACAAAATCAACAAGATCTTTGAAGTGTGCGTCCTCAGATTTTTCTGATTTGCAAATCTTTTCTACTTTCTAAACGAACTTATATAATATTTGGGCATGATTTTCTTCAAAATCCACCACTTGCCCTGTCATATTTCAATTTTTAATAAAATTAATTTTATCCTATCCTACCCCGTTAAGAACTTGCCCTGCCCCGTCCCAATTGTCATCCCTAATTGAATCTCCAGGCAGAAACGCGAAAGCATCAGTTGCTAAGATATTAAAATATTTGTTCTTATTAGGTCTACTACCATTTGCAAATATTTCAAAAGTTAAACAACGGTTCTTTCACGCATTCTTGCTGAATTGGAGCCCTTCTGCAGTATGATCTCTCAAAATGTTACTAAGAAAGTTATTTTAGCTTATTAATAGTAAGTTTACGTTTGTATCCCTTATAACTTTTTATTATTCCAAAAATTACCCTCAATTATAAAATCCCTACATCTAAGTCTAACATTCTTCTTCTTTCTCTCTTCAAGCCCTAGATCTCTCTTGTTCCTTCATTTCTGCACACATTTTCTGCGCTTTTTTCTCTGCGATTTCAGTGGCTATCGGTAAGTTTTTCTATGCGATTTTAATTAATGTTCAAATGTTGGTGATGATTGCGTATGTAGTAAGGGTCGGATCTAGGGCCCGCGTATATATAAGTTTTTTTTTTTTTTTTTTATGTACATGAATAGATTTTGAATACCTGGACACAAAAGAAGAGGTTGGTTCAGTGGTGTAGGATTTTTCGAATCCCCTTTTCTGGATCCGCCGCTGTTAATGTAGTTCATTAGAAAAATGACAAAAATGGTGCTCTATGTTTGGTAGTAGGTTCAAAATAGTCTTTTAAGTATCACGTGGACAATTTTGGTCCTTTAAGTTCATCAAAAGTGAGCATTTTTAGTCTTTGTCGGATATGTATCAAACTTAATCATGCAACCAAATATGAAATAGGGATCAATTTGCACAAATCCAGCTCAAGCTTGATTGCATATGTAGTTCTTTAGAAAAATGACAAAAATGGTCCCGTATCTTTGGTAGTAGGTTTAAAATAGTCCCTATAAGTATCGCATGAGCAGGTTTGATCCTTTAAATTTACAAAAAATGAGCATTTTCTGTCTATGTTAGATATCTACCGAATTTTGATTGTTGAACTTAATCGGAATTGTGAAAATAAATAATATCTGGTAAATTGGAATAGGGAGAGTAATTTTTTCTATGTACTTTGAGAAAGTGTTTTGGAGAAGGGAAGGGAAGGGAAAAAGAGGGATGTTCATTATATACCGAGTTGGTAAAAGTAATGTTCGCATTTTGCTTCTGTTTCGTGCAACTTTATCTTAAAATATTAAATTTCTATGAAAGTCACCCAGTTTGGCATGCATTGCAAATGAAACATTCTTATAATAAAGTACAATGATTAAGAAGACTTACTATGTTGTATGGGGCGGAGTATTGGTCACTCAAAAACTCTCACGTTCCGAAGATGAAAATTGCGGAGATGAGAATATTACGATGGATGTGTGGATATACTAGGAGAAACATGATTAGAAATGAAGACATTCAGGATAAGGTGGGGGTGGCTTCATTAGAAAACAAGCGGGAAGCAAGACTTAGATGGTACGGGCATGTGAGGAGGAGGCACAGATGTCCCAATGCGGAGGTGTGAGAGGTTGGTTATGAATGACTTCAGGAGAGGCAAAGGTAGACCGAAAAAGTATTGAGGAGAGGTGATTAGACATGACATGACGCAATTGCAGCTTACCGATGATATGACCTTATATAGGATGTTGTGGAGGATACATATTAGGGTAGAAAGTTAGTAGGTAGTAGAACGTTGTCTCGTTTTTCCTTCCTTACTAATAGTTGTAGCATTTCTTATGTGTTTCTTTTACATCGCTGTCTGATACTATCTATTGTTTCTTGTTTTTCGTTTAGCACATTGTTGTGTTGTTACTTTTTCTTTTTTGACATGCATTGTATTTGTTTTTTATTTTGACTTTATCTTGAGCCGATGTCTATTGAAAACATCCTCTTTACCTTTCAAAGATAAAGGTAAGATATGCGTACACTCTACCCTCTCCGGACCCTACTTGTTGAAATATACTGGGTATGTTATTGTTGTTGTATACATATACATTCTATTTTCTTGTTATTGGAGCAATGTGCTAAATAGAACTATAGCAAAGACCTATTCAAATTTAAGTAGTTTAACATTTTAAAGCTTCACTCGCACAAAAACCTTGAACGGAGTTCCCTCATGTTAGGAACCTGATTATGATTTAGGTGTATTCAATAGTTTTTGTATAGATCTTGTGTATATGTATTAAAAAATCTACTAATTGCTTATAAATATTTGATTGTGAAGTCAATTATTATTATCGTATTAACATGAAATCGTTATAGGAAATCATAAACTTAGATTCTGAATCCGCCTCTGGTCATTTGGGGAGACAAAATGTGCGAGGGAGCTGTCCCAAAACTCGGCACCACCATCCACATCTCAGCTCTAGACGGGATCATCAACGTCAACTCCCTCTTTACACTTGCAGTGTTCATCGGACTAGCTTGGAACCCTCACGATCAAGGCAACAGTCTCTCCCAAGACCCGAGCTGTTTCGCAGAGCCCAAGGTCGCCGAAGACCTTGTAGTGTTCCACGTCTACTCGTTCAGTTGTTTCCTATTTTCTAGCCTCATTGCTTTGTGCCTTAAGCAGGCTATTCGACTTGCTAAGTCGGCACATTTTCCCACCATCTTCACTCTTGACTTGGCCCTCATCAATAAAACCGCCCTTCGGGTCGGGTACGTGGTCTCTGCTGCGGGTTCGGTTTGTGGGTCGGTGTTTTTGATGCTTGCTCTGATCAATGTGGTTCAAATCAAGCTTGGAACTTTGGGATGTGGAAGCAAGCATACATATGGAGCTGTTATTCCACTTGTGATTTTTGTGCCATTAGGGCTACTTATTTATGTTTGTACTGTTTTTTATGCTTTTACTCATTAATTTAATCAATTCTCTCACCCTTTTTTTTTGTCCTCGTATGAGTACTGAGTGTATCAAATATATCCTTATTAGTACCTTAATGCATTAAAAAATATTTACTACATTTTCTTATCATCTCTAGATGCTCATCCACACAATCATATCAGTGATAGTTCCATCTTCATTTGATATATTTGATGAACCACCCATTAGGAAAAATTTACTTACGCTGTTGTTTAAGAAAAATGAACTTATAACGAGGAATGTAAATGGGGCTGGGTAAGGCAGGACAACCCTTGACGCGCTAAGATCTTGACCTGTCCTCCGGTGTCTGGCCAAGCCTTCTCCAACCACAGTAGTTTTTTGGTAACGAAGAGTATACATAAGCAAGTGCTGGCAGTAGTCTCAGTGTATTGTAATGTATAGACCAATTAACTTCTATTGGACCAGACACCTTCTCCAACCACAGTAGTTTTTTGGTAACGAAGAGTATACATAAGCAGTGCTGGCAGTAGTCGCAGTGTATTGTAATGTATAGACCAATTAACTTCTATTGGACCAGACACCTTCTCCAACCACAGTAGTTTTTTGGTAACGAAGAGTATACATAAGCAGTGCTGGCAGTAGTCGCAGTGTATTGTAATGTATAGACCAATTAACTTCTATTGGAGTATTTCTTTTCGGAAATAATCATTATTTGGTTTACTGTAATTTATAATGATTTAGATTAGTTTCTCATACTTTGTATTCATTTGATCTGAAGTAGTAGTAGTTAGTAATATATCAATCTACTTTTTTTTATTAGCTAACTTTATCGTCTGTTAGCGATAGTGATAAAAATATCAATGTCGTTACCAAAGTTTACACCTATACCCCTATTTGAATGGAAATCTCTAAATCAAACCCAATTTTCAATTTCACTTAAAATTACCCGTTGACCCGTTTCGACCCACCAATTAAACACAACCCCTACCCCAAATATACCCCACTACTTCAACAATCTTTTACGTCAATAACAACGAATTTGCAGCTAAAACTCACCAATAAAAACTTCGAATATACCCTACTACTACAAAACATTTCCGATTGTTTGCAATAATATTCACTCAAAATGAAGCTCGTTTGCGGCAATCCAATTTTGAGTAATGATAGTACTGGTCCGATTATAACTTAAGAAATTCAATTTGAGTATTCAACTTGAACACTGTTGGAGCTATTTTCCGCTCATAAATTACCGTTCAACTCAACAACAACAACATACTCAGTGCAATCCACAACGTGAGGTCTGAAGAGGGTAGAATGTACACAGACCTTACCATTTGAGATTAAAAAAATGACAATTGAGCGAGTAAAACAATGAAAATATCTCAGCCAAGCACAACTTTAGAGGAAAATTTAACAATGTCTTGCAAATTTTGTTTTGCAATAAGAGAAATCGTCCAAACTCCACCTAATTCTAACATAAAATTGTTGCAGACAAAATTTTGGAAAGTAAAAATTCAAATTTTTGCAACTTGAAAATTTCAGCTTGATTTCAACTTGAAATATACACTGTTGGAGCTGTTTTCCGTCCATAAATTACCGTATGAGGTAAAACAAATTATCACTGCACGAGAAAACAAGTCGAGGTTGTAGGTGTTTATGTCGGGTTCGTACACGCATCGGAATTTGAAAATTTATGTTTCAAACATGACATATGCGGTCAAACTGTAGTATGAATATGTAATGTAAAATAAACACAAAGCATATGTAATACTTCGATAGAAGACTTACATTTTGGAGATAGTAATCCACAAAGTCTGAGGCTTTGTGTAGTCCGAGGGTGCACACGCAAACGTCCCTCGATTTGCAAGTTCTGAAAATTATGACGTAATTTGCTAAGTCTAGAATGCTAGGGATTCCGACAGAGCTTCAGAAGAGATTAAGTCTCTTGCTTTTTTGTGTATTGAAATGGGAGGAGGAAGCCCTCTATTTATAATTGAGAATAGAGGCATTAGGGTTTTCATGGACTAGGCCCAACATAACCCATCTGGCTAAAATTCGGACTGCCCGAAAAGGCCTCGGCACCGCGGTGCCTACGCGCGTTTCGTCACCGCGGTCCTAAATCGAAGGCACCGCGGTCCTGTCCCAATTTTCAGCCTTGTTCCCATTTCTAATGTCCCGGTCATCAACCGAACATACATTTAATCTCCTTCTAATTACATCCTTCAATCGACGAAACATTTGACTTAGTGTTACGCTTCAGGCCTTTACATATCATTACTAATTACAATAGGATCTTCACGAAACTCCTAGATTGCGCCGGAAGACGAACCCAATATGTAAAGTTTAACTTACACAAAATATGTGAACTGAACCTCTATGTGGGAAGATAAAATTTTTTCATTCATGACACACTCAATCAAGCTTAGGATTTGTCAAGTGTATCCAAATGACTTGATCATTATAACTCATCTATATTAGTTGACAACAGGACCATATCACGATACGCCCATCGTTCGTTGACGATGACTTAGTCAACCTAATACCATATGAGTATCTGAGTGTTCACTCGAATATATATTCAAGGAATGAATCCTAATCTTGGCTCACATAACACCTTTAATCTACTTCGTAATGCACCCAAAATAAGCCGTGTCTCAACCTATAAGGTATTTGAGCTTAGGACATGATCAAAGTACATTACTCCGTAAACAAGGTGATATTGATCTCAAGTCTAAGGACTTTTATCTCCCACATGCCGATGACATTATAGACATATAACAAATAGTGCATCAACAGAGTATACCAATACTTCAACAAGTATCCATATGTTCATCACGAGTTGTCATAACTCGTAGAAAGTGAGACATACTACATCCCCTAAGGATATGATGCAGACCACATGTCGACGTATCATATATCATCGATATCCCAATCTCGATGATCATTAATCGAGGTAATTTAAGAGTTACGTTATAGCATTACTTCTCGCATCATTAATAAACACCAAAACTCTAGGGATGCATTTATAGAGTATTATAAACAATCAACTAATAATTCAACAAATGCAAATGCCATAATATTAATATCATTAATATAAATACGAATTTGTATAAAGTACATTGTGTCCTAATACAGATTGTCTCTAGGACATACATATACTTTCAATCTCCCACTTGGCCTACAGCCAATCACCAACATATCTAATACCCATGTTCTCAAAATGACCATTATACTTCACCAAGATTAATGGTATACTTAAACAATGTATGGCAAGCCTAAAATAATTAACTTAAGGGGAAACAAATTTCTAGTATTAAATTACTTTATAATATATTGATTCAAGGTTTAACCATTCTAAGTATTCTACTAATTAGTGTAGCGTTAGACAAATAATTTACAACAAATAAATAGGGCAGAATAAGAAAATAATAAAGACGACTCGAAGGAGTGACAATGTCGTTCCGCCTGTAGTTTTGAAATTCCCGATGCGGAGAGTGCGGTGGATATAGATGCAGATCTTCATTTGGCGAAGGTCGCGACAATGAGACTCTTCATTTGCTTCGATGCATTTCATGTAAAATACAAAGAAAAGATAAGGATTAGTATATGCTCTAAAACACATTGAATAATAAACAACATTGGCATAAAATCCAAACACACATAACCATCTCATCTCGGTAAGTGGAGGATTCCGAAGATATTAGTCCATTTCTTTAAAAGTTAGAACTATGTCTCAAGAAGTATGCAAGATATAAACAACCCAAATATGATCCTCAGATGTTTTTTTAGAGAATGAAACGAGACTGCTGGCCCAAACAAATAGTAAGTTGAGCTTTTAATCAAGTAATGGACTTGAACGACTATCAGCGAAACCAAAATCAGGTACATATGTTCGTAATAACCAAAATAGTCCATAACGGACACAGCCTTGGCCTTGAATGATTCGAAAACAACGAGGGGGGAATCAGAATTGCACAAAATAGTAGTTTTAGACAAATAAGATAGACATGCGATAGATCATATCCAGGTTATACTTTATTCTATAAAATAGAGCTAACTGGGCATATTGTACAATGACTTTGTATCGACAAAGCTAATCAAAACAAGTATGTAATGCTGGTACATGTATCAATCAGCGGGTATAACATAGGATAACATCAAAAGAATGCTAAATAGAATGGTTTTGTCGCTTAATCTGGTAAAGTAAAATAGGTATGTTATTTTAACAACCAGTTTAAAATTAACCAAATTCAGTTTTTGGCAAAAGAAGGATTAGATACACCATAATGCACAAACAGAGTCACTGTAGGAACCATCGAACGCAGAGTTTAACCCAGCAAAGCAGAGTATTAGCCTAATAAATCCAAACAAATATCAACTCTCAATTAAACATGCTCGACACATAATGTAGAAATTGTTGCTACATCGGGCTGGTAAGCCCTAAACTAAGAAGAGACTGTCAGTAGACTGAGATTGGTTCAGTAACAATGGAGAAAATAGAAGAAGAAAGGGTTTGGAGAGAGGGAATAAGAAAGGGAGAAGAAGAGTCGGTGAGAGAGGAGAGAGAGAGAAAATATATGTGTTATTGTAAAAATGAAAGAATGAATACAGAGTCCCTATATGTACTATAATCTCTACTAGTACACAATACAGAGACTATATGTGCTATTTTCTATACTAGTATACAAAGATGTAAAATATCTAGACTAGTACAAAAATGCGAATAGTTAATTACACAATTGTAATTAACTCTATGGTATATTTTCCACACCCCCCCTCAAGCTAGGGGAGATAAAGATGTTCTTCATCCCGAGCTTGGACATAAGATGCTCGTGCTGAGGGCGACCAAGTGCTTTGGTAAGCAAGTCTGCTGGTTGATGATATGTAGTAATGTCAACCTTCCCGAATTTTCTCGAATAAAGTGGCAATCTATATCGATGTGTTTAGATGCGTTCATGAAGACTGGATTGTGACAATTACTTGCTATCGAGAACAAATGAATGGTATGCGGATAGTAACTCCCAACTCGATAAAGACCACAGCCGTATGACTTGACCGTATTCGACCGCTGGCTTCGTTGCACGAACGCTACCTACTTTTACGATATGAGTGAAGGGCCAAATAACACCAGTATCCGGTGATTGACCTCTCTTTGGACATGAATATTCCTAAGCTTGCTTGATATACACGACAAGAGCTCCTTTACGCGCGCCTTAGATAGCCTGAGTAGATGAATCTGAGACATTGTCTTGCAAAAGGCGTAATGTGGTCGAGTTGTTGTGAGATAAAGTAGCCTTCCAACCATTCTTACGGCGAGAGTGAATTTGCAATATGTTGATCAAACATAACATTGGTAAGCTTCTGATTCGTATCCATGGGTAAGTGTGTTGTTTTGCTCGATATGAGTTCGGCATACTTTCTCGATGCATGAGTATTCGAGGGCTCGCAAATTCCATTCCGAGATAATACCTGAGTTCCCCCAAGTCTTTAATCTTAAAGGAGGTCTGTATGATTTCTTTTGTAGATTGAATGAGTGTTGGGCTGTCACCAGTAAGTAACAAGTCATCCACATATATCAAAACTATCACCATACTACCTTTCTCCTGTTTAGTGAACAATGAATAATCCCTGTGACTTTGTTGGAAACCAGATGAGACCAAGGCTGAGGTGAGCTTGATGTTCCACTGTCTGGATGCTTGTTTCAACCCATAAAAGGATTTCAACAGCCTGCATACTTGTTGTTCTTTCCCTTTCTTAATAATGAACCCCTCTGGAACCTCCTCATAGATCTCAAATGCATTATAAACATCCATCCGCTGAATTGACGACATCTTGACCAGGGAGAGAATGTCTGGTAGTCAAGCCCTTCCCGATTGTATCCGGCCTTAAATCTTTCAACTTCTCATGTAGCTTTATATTTTATTTTGTAGACCACTTGCAATCTAGTAATGGGACCAATTCCCATGTTTTATTGTCTTCCTTGATCTCGTTTATTGCTTCAATCCACCTCTTATCTTTAATTGCTGCTGAGTAATTATGTGGCTCAGTGTCAATTGAAACATTGGCCACAAAATTCTGGTATCTACTTATCAAACCTGCATAATCAACATTATTAGATATGGAGTACAAACAACTAGAAGAACCATGTTTAGTAACATAGTCCTTATGCCATATGGGGGGCTTGCTAGCTCTGGTTGATTTCCTTATGCTACACTCTAGAATCACATTATCCAGTTGTATGTGGTTTGTAATAGTCTCAGGAGGGGTGTCTTCTGGGATCTGTGTATTTGGACTGAGATTTCCATGTTGCATATTCTGAATGAGACCTGTATGTTCTCCAGAATATGGTATATTATCATTGTGTGTGGAAACAATAATATTCTTTGGATAAACCAGATCATCAAAGCTGGTCCTGAGTCTTAATAGAATTCAGGTTATCATCATCCTTACCTTTGAGGGGGAACACTGTTTCCATAAACACGACATCCCTGCTCATAAAGAAGGACATGTTCTCCATATCATAGAGTTTGTACCCATATCCAAGAAAAGCGCTCGGCGACTCTTGGGCTCAATTTGTCCTGCCTGGTAAGAATTGTTGCAAAACACAAACATCCTATTACTCTTAAGTGACTAAGGGTAGGTGCTCTATTATACAACAGTTCATATGGTGATTTGTTTCCTATGACAGTCGAGGGGATCCTATTTATGAAATATACAACCCCTTCCACATCGTGTAGTCGAAATTTAATTGCCTGGCGATCTCGATATATGTCTATGTTTCCTTTCCACAACACCATTTTGTTGTGGTGTGTGAACTCTCATGTATTACCCATGCCTTTCAAATAGTTCATTACAATTACTATTAAAGAACACTACTTGAATCTTCATTTCAAATTGAGTATTTACTTTAACAATTTTTTTTGTAAACACAGACTTGATCTCATGAAAAAATCCAGTCCACTGAATATTCATCTAAAATATTTCATTCCATTACGAGTTTTTGGAAAGGTCTTGACCTTCTACTATCTTGATAGGAAGAGAATTAGCAGTGGGCAGATTTCACACATATTCAGGACAAAGAAGTATTCTTCTTAAAGAAATCAATCTTCTTCAAAACATTCGTGCAAAGATCTATACTTTGACACTTATTCAATTCTTCCTTCTTATTGAGTGCAAATGTATAATCCTCCTTAATCGCTCTAGAGATCCTAAAAAGTTGGAAAGAAAGTGACACCGATTCCTTTGTCACTTTTGATAAGATTGAATTTAAAATCGTACACACAAAACATTTGTGAGAACATCACAGGTGATAATCACCAACATGTGAAATTGTTCTTTGAGTCTCTTTTGATGTCAAATTTTTATTATTCTTATGATCACTTGTCATATGGTTAGTGGCACGAATCAACTATCCATTTTATAAATGATCTATATCATTTCCGCCATATTTGCTTTCCCATCAATTTCTTCTTTGTTGTCAATTAAACAGAGAAGTTTATGCTTTGACTGTGGACCATGGAGCTTGTGTCTTAATGCGAAGTTTCCATGGTTTTGTGAAGCATATCCTTCACTGTATCTCAGGGAGAGATCTCCATGTGATAAGCCTTCTTTCCCTTTTTAAAATCCTCAAGATAACTAATTAGCCTGTAACAGTCATCCTGTATATGTCCAGTCTTTCCACAATAGTCACATTTCATTAACTTGTAACAATCTATCCTAAAATGGCCTTTAAGTCACATAGAGCATTTGGATTATGGCTTCTTTTCATTCCATTTTGTTCCTTCCATTTCCTCTTCGATGTGAACATACAGATGATTCGGGGTTTCTGCGTCATTCTGCTTGTCCTTACTACTCTTTGACTTTTCTTGATTAACCATTGCATATACTTGGTTTAGGCTCTGCGTCATTATGATTTGACTTAACTATCATCCGGTCCGAAATCCTTTGATATTGCAAGTGATTAACAAAACTTCTGGATTTGGCACAGCAAATTGGTGGTGGAAAGAGATACAATGGATGATTATGATCGATACTTACAGTCGATGTTACGATTCCACTCATCGTGCTTTCTGTATTGTTTTCCATTTCTTGCTGATGAAAACAACACTCCGATCTGCAATTGATTGTTCAAGTTTGAAATCGATCTGTTAATACTTCAAAATTTCAGATCCATCACAACACTTCAAAAAGATTCTCGATATGATGTCCTACACTGAATCACTCAATTTCCTATATGTAAAGAAAATCCTGAGAATCACCACTCCAACTTTGATATCATGTAGAAATTGTTGCTACATCGGGCTGGTAAGCCCTAAACTAAGAAGAGACTGTCAGTAGACTGAGATTGGTTCAGTAACAATGGAGAAAATAGAAGAAGAAAGGGTTTGGAGAGAGGGAAGAAGAAGAGTCGGTGAGAGAGGAGAGAGAGAGAAACTATCTGTGTTATTGTAAAAATGAAAGAATGAATACAGAGTCCCTATATGTACTATACTCTCTACTAGTACTATTTTCTATACTAGTATACAAAGATGTAAAATATCTAGACTAGTACAAAAATGCAAATATTTAATTACACAATTGTAATTAACTCTATGGTATATTTTCCACACATAACTTTGCTAAAACTTAATCATGTTACATATTAATCTAACAGGTTCATACAATAAATAAATGTACTTCAAATCATACACAAATGACAATTAAATGGCATTAAACATATTTAACAAAGCATATAATTCACACAGACCACGAAGTGTAAATCACATAAAAACATGAAAGGGAATGAGTTTACCTTCTCCGGGCAGCGAACCGAGACATCGTATCAAGTCGTCGATCCACTCGGAGTTTTGTTGCGATGCGATTTGAAAGGGAAACGAAGCTCGGATGATTTTGCTTAAAAAGAAAAATGAATTCGAGCTTCTATATCCTGAAAATGATGGGTATTTCGGGAAGTAAAGTTTTGAGAGTTCTTATTTGTTACTCACCGGCTTTCTATTGGTTTTAGGCTGATATTTACTGATTGATCGATGTTCCAGAGATGCCTATTGCATGTGTAGAAATCGGTATTTATAGCCTCGATTTAGGTTTCAAATTTGGTAGGTTTGATATAGTTCTTAGGGCTGATTTGGTTGTGATTCTTGGTACTTAATTTGGACGAGTTTTACCAAAACCAGTGACGGATTTTAATGGTATATTTCTGTTATGGTAAGTTTGGATGTCGATTTGGTACGATTTGATTATGGTTTTGGTACTGATTTCAGTTGATTATTTTGGTGTAATACTTATTGCGATTTCGGTTTATGGTAAGAGAATGATTTGGTTCCGATTTGGGTAGATTTGTGAGCTGATTTTTGGTAAGGCAAGTTGTATGGGTGTCAATTGTAGTAGCAACCGGATTTTCCAATCAGAAAATCCGACGGAGGTTACGGGATTGGGCGTGTTGGCGGCAATGGGGTTGTGTGTGTTTAGGTTAGAGAGTGTTTTGGGTGAAGGTGAGGAAGATGGGGAAATAAAAGGTCTCACGGGTTTGGGCTGCGGGATTGGACTGAGCGATTTTTAGGGAGATAGGGGTAGATTTCGGGGCCTTTGGGTATTGGGCTGGTGAGTATTTATTTTTGGGTTTAGAGTTTAGGTATTAAATCTTAATTAGTGGTAAATAAATGAGGTTTAAATTATAAAGAATATTTATAAAATTGTTTTGAGTATTCTGATACTTAAGGAGTGCTTAATGCTTTATGTAAATGCGGCGCCATTATTAAATTCCTTATTTATGTATGTATATGTTTATATATGCGTGTATTATTATTATTATTAAAATTATTTTGCGGTGTTAAAAAATTAGTTTAATTTACTTATTAATAGATAGTCAAAATTGGGTGTCAACATCTATTTTAGCTCTAAATTTATTCATTAGCTCGGGAACACATTACTTGAACTCTTTTTGATCTCCTATTCTTCTGCGATAAAACATTTTCAACATAAAGTACCTAGACTCAACAATAACACACATATTAGCTCGACATCATAAAGTCAATATATGTTAGGAGTATTTAATGCATTTAGCTTTCAAAACAAGGTAGAAACATGGATAAAGTACGACAGAAAGACGTATAAATACATCTAACATCACCACCTCACACTTGAACCTTTGTTCGTCCTCGAACAAACAACTAAACACACCCTCAATAAATCAAGCTTAGGAATACCACCACTTTGATTGATACCAACAATTAGGGCCTATAGCAATTCAAACCATCAAATATACACTTCCTGATCATCATGCAAGATATGCAAGTCAACTCAATCGAATAATATATTTCTAACCTCTTAACCTCAAAGACATACTCTAACTCATCAAACTATGTCAAGAAAATCTAATAACATCATCAATCAATCTATCATGAAACAAGTTCCCTCACAAAAAAAAAATTGTTCACACACTCAAATCAAAGAATGAATATAATTTAAGGACTTAGCATCAACGAACAACTCTCGCACTCACTAAAGAATTCACATGTATGCACAAAGAACCATAAGTTTTCCCATTATGTCCATCTCTACTAATTAAGTGTGCTCGGATAGAATCAAATAGAATTTTAACGGGTTGTAACGTTGGCTAGGGACAGGTAGAACAACTATATGATAGTGATTTACACTTTTCTAAGCACTTGGCACTTTTAGACTTCATCACTCATTATTCTCTCCTCTTTATTTTCATCCATCTCTTCATCAATTATTTCACAAGTATTTTTCTCATATCAAGAATGTTTCAATTTTTTTTTTACATTCTTCATTTTTTCTTTTTCATGTCATATTCTTTCTAAGAGAGTATTTTTATCACTGTGTAGATATCATTGATCACCTATTACATTTGACCATCCATTTTCTTCAAATTTAACAATTATATCACAATCTAAGCTATGATATAGGGTGCAAGAACTAGGGATTCAACAAATGAGTCATGATAAAAATACGGCTAACAAATGAATGGCTACATGCTCAAAGGGCTAACTAGTGATAACAATATATGAACATGCTAAAATTCACAAGACATATCAAGAAAATTCTATCATCATCTTCTAAATAGAGTAACACTTGTTATTTCACTTCAATACAACAGGGAAAGGTCTAGACTAAGATGCAAAATATGAAATATGAAAGAAATCCTCACCTCACATGGAAAAGTATCAATCAAGATAGATCAATTCTACTCTAAGACAGACATGATCATGGCGAACTACAAAATAAGAAAAAGCTATATACAGAGTCACAATTTTGAGCCTAGGTGTCACAAAGTTTGCTATCTTTTATATTAACTCTCAAACACCCACAAGAAAGTACTACTCAAGCTCAGGACCAAATATACTAATATTAAATAAGTCAAAGGGTCTTTCTCTCTCCTTTAGTACTCCTAGGAAAAAAATTAATCCTAACAATTAAAAAATTACCCAGTTCAAAGACCTCCATCGGAAAAGAACCAAAAACAAAAATTGAAAGGGATTATTAACTACTACTACGACTAAACATAAGTTATTTTCCCACCCCCCACTTAAAAAATGCTTTGTCCTCAATGCATAAACATAATGAAGCACAGTAACAAGATAAAATAAAGATAAGAAAAACTCCCTGATAGTCGATTGGCTTGCGTCCCAACAAGCTCTTGATTTAACATCGCGACATGACACCATCACATTTACTACTTTTTCTTACACTTTGAGGATAAGAATTGCGACCCCAATTTTACATCAAATTTTCTACGCCGCTCTTAGGGTGGTGGTGTGATATTAAAGAAACTAAGCAATAGGTGTTGCATTTTGCACTTCTTGGACCTTTAAGTGAAAAATGTCTGTTTTATCTTCGGCATAGAAACTTTTAGGATATAAGGGACGTGTTCCTCATACATACATCTCTTCATCAGTTTGGAAGGCTCCATTTTCATGTCACCAGCCAAACACAATGTCAAAAAGTATTTCGAATGAGGTCCAACATGCTCCAATTCCAAACCTGCATTATTATTTTTGTCGAATGGTTGGAATTCCTTTTTCTGCTCCAAATGTTGACTACTATCCCCGACCATTGGTAGTTGGGCATTAGATGCCTCAACTTGTTTATTCAATTAAGCTTGCAGTCATGGATAACTGAGCCAAATTGGTCTCTCTTGTCTGAGCTCAGTTCTTTCTTCCATAAAGTATGTCATGTCACATGCAATTTCATCAAATAAGGCTCCCATACATCTAATCATTGAGCTTGAACCAATAGCCAAGTATCACTCACAATATCTATTTTGGTGCTTCTGTCCAACTCACAGGTATGGTTAGAATTATAATAAAAATCACGTGGGAGACTAGAAAAATAATTAGGACATTCTTTCCACTGACCACCACATCATTTATAGGATTTAGATGAGTCACACAACTCATCATGTATGATCCAAATTGATGAATAATTTTCCCGTAAACGAGGTCCTTCACAAAGTGGACAAGAATCACTAGAATATGAATATCCTAACATTCAATAAATTTTCATTTCAAGATGCCATGTCAAGAAGAATACCAGAGTATTAAATAAAAAATAAAAAAAATAAAAAAATAGAACTTGAATAGACAAAAAGAAAAGTCTAATCTAGATAAATAATTAATTTCTAAGTCTCCGACAACGATGCCAAAAATATGTTTCTCCCAAATGCACACACAAGTATATGTGGCCATACAAGTAATATAGTGATTTTAGAAATCGGATATCGAACCCACATGAACTTGTGATTAACTATTTATTAAATCAAATCATCCTAATTATCTAAACTAGAGATGAGATTCGAGGATTATATTTATAACTAACTAATAATAAAAAAATAAAAATAATGAACTTTAACTAAGAAAGAACGAGTTTTTATGTTATCAATGATATGAATGTTCTAGGGTTGCGTTTGGTTCACCAATCCTATTGAGTTCTCAAACTATTTCCCCTTAATCCGAATTATCAATGATTGTTAATTAACTGGATTATTAACTCTCGTAGTATTCTCCCGAACTACTACTCACCTATTCAAAACAGTTCACCGCCTATATTCCTATGGAATTGACCTGTTAAGAACGCAATTCTTCCACATTATTTAATTGAACACGATGTCTAGGTATATTCCTATCCAAGCCCTAATTTAGGGATAATCAGATCACACTTTATTTAACCCTTCTCCAATCTAACAACATCTTTCCCAAATATGTCTATTAGATAGTCGATAGAACCTAACTGTTGGCCAAACAATCAATCAATTATGCGGAGAATTAAAGAAACCATCAAAATAAATAACTCGTATTAATATAAAAAAATAATCGTCAAACGTCAATATTCATGGTTTACCACAACCTTAGAACATGAAGTTTAGCTCCACATAGACATGGAGAAAAAATAACAATTCATACAAACTAGTAGTAAGGAGAAGAAAAGGTAAAACCAAATAATCTCCGGCCTCCACGACGACTCCAAGTTCTCCCTAGGTCAAAAGTTGTGAACTCATCTATAAAAAAACGAGTTTATAATGTATTTACCCCATGTACAAATGAGCATAGACTATAATACACTTAAAAATATGAAATAGAAAAATTAATCGAAAATTAAGCCTGGCACGGGACACCCACGCGAGGCGCCGACGCGGGACGCTAGGCCAAAATTCGAGAATCTCAAAGTTTTGGTCCTCCAACTCCAATCTTGATTCCAAATGAATTTCTTGGACTTCTACTCAGACTTCAAAGTCCCAAGTATCTATAGGGAACACATCACTTGAACTCTTTTTGATCTCTTCTTTTTTGAAACAAAGCATTTTCAACATAAAGTACCTACATTCAACAATAACACACATAATAGCTCGACATCGCAAAGTCATTATATGTTAGGTGTATTAATGCATTTAGCTTTCAAAACAAGATAGAAACATAGGTAAAATACGGCGTAAAGACGTATAAATACACCTAATATCATTGTGAACAAGGAAAGTGCACGATATGTGTTGATACAGTGTCTGAGCCGAACGTCCCTAAAAATTCTTTAACTAATGCATGATATGTTGCTCATTCGTTTTCTAAGTTTGGTACTAAACATGTATTCTCGTTGTCGCAATTTATGTGATACTCTTTTTTAGGAAGACTCAATAAAATAACAACAACAACAAAAATAACATGCTCAGTATAATCACACACATGTGTAGTCTGGGAGGGTATATTGTACGCAGACCTTAACCCTACCTCGTAGAGATAGAGATGTTGTTTCCGATAAACTCTCGGCTCAATTAATGCATATCAAAGCAGTTTGAAAAAGGTAATACGGGAATGAAAGCATTAGCAATAATGAAAAGAAGAATAGTAACAATGAAATAATGTGATAACTGAAGGACAAGACACATGTTGTACCAACAATCGAAGAACAAGAAATTACGAGAATAGTGTGAATTAGGTAAACTTATGACTACCATGCCTATCCGCATGAAAGTAAGAGAACACACAACTACCAACTAATTTTCTACCCTTCGCGATATCCACATCCTCCTAATTCCTATCTAAGTTCATGTACTCGAAAAATTCAAGATGCGCCATGACCTGTGTAATCATTTATCTCCAATACTTCTTCAACCTACCTCTACCTCTCCTTAATTACTCCTACCATTGGCAAACTCTCGCACCAAAACGCTACATTATATATATAATAATAATTTAACTTTAACCATTTTATTTAATCTTTTTATAAAGATTTATAGTCACAAAAATATTCATAACTTGTTTTAGATCATAAGCTTTCAAAAGTCTTCATTTCATTTTAAAATTCAGTATCGAATCAAATACTATCATACTCCTTCCGTCTCAATTTATATGACACCATTTGATTGAACACAAAATTTAAGAAATAAAGAAAGACTTTGTTATATTTATCAAATTGCCCTTACTTTATTGCTTATTTTTGTTGATTTTTTTCACAATAAGTACATTTTTTAAAATTAAGTGGGGTTCAACAAGGATAGAATAAAGATGGTGTCATTAAATAATTACCAAATAAAAAAAGGTGATATTCATTTTTGGACGGAGTAAAAAGAAAATAATATCACATAAATTGAGACGGATAGATAATAAATTTAGACAAAGAAAATAATGTACTTCTGATTAAATTTAGATCATCTGCTATGACGATTTATCATGAAACTATTTCACGTTAAAACGTAAGATCGCAGGTCAAAATTTGTTGAGAAAATAGAGAAAGGGGGACTGGAGGGGGCGATGTTCAGACATTAGCATTCGATGATGGATACTTGTCTCGAGACTTATCGACAGTGAGATGGCCACCCACTACACTAACATGCGCACTTTGTCCCCACAATACACACACTTCCCTAAAATCCTTCAACCGTGAAAGTCCAACATTACCAAATACAAGAGCTACCCTAGACCTTCATGCAACCAACAATCAAATAACACATCATTATGTTGAATTGTCATTAAACAAATTAAAGTTAAACCAAAATAAAACAAAATCAATACGTAACCTATATAGTGATGCTATTCTCCATACAATCTTTTGTATAAATATTGTGGCGGGCAAACGTTAAGTTAGGAATAGACCTCCTAACATATAGAATAAATAACATTAGCATCAGGAGAACGAGTACTAGATCGCACGCCTTATTTTTAATAAGAATATTATATTTTTTAATTATTGTATTTTTTTAATTAGGATCGGACAGTGCATTTTCGGGTTGCGAGAAAGAGGTGAAGGGGCAACTGAATTGGAAAAATTAAATAGTCGTTTGAGTTTGGAATGTTCATGCTTAGAATATTGTGGTCACTGTTGCTTACCTGAGCCACACCTTGGATAAAACTTGACATGCTACGATACTTGTTGAACTGCAATATGACATGAGAGTTTGTCTCTCGGAAAAAAAGATCAAAACCTTTCATACTTCATGCTGGATTTACAAGTTGTTGTAGAGTTTCAAATTTTTTAGATAAAGTATTAGGATCTTATCATGAAACTTCTCAATATTTGAAATTCTATAACAATTAACAACAAAATTTGCAAAGACATAACTGAAAACAGGTCAGTAATCGATATTTCTATTAAAATTCTTATTCATTGGTGAGCATTTTCTAATTAGGATAAAAAAGAAAGAGGAGATCTCCTTAGCTTCCATAACTCATAAGTTCATTTTTTCTTCTTATAATCATTTGGTATTGAATATTTATCGGCTTGATTAATTTAAATTTATATTGTGTAGGGCTTATTAATGAAAACAATACACTCATTACAAGAAAAATATTCATTCTGAGGCTCCAATATGAAAGTTGTTAAGAGTTTATTGCTTTTAGTAAAAATATTCAAAATTGTCATTGAACTAAGTCCAATTATACTCCTATCAAATATTACAAGATTAATCCAAATAGTAAATAAGAACATATTTGGACCAAGCTTATAATAAAAGTATATATAACTAAATATTAACCGATGACATGACATATTGAGACCATTTCAATAATTTAATGTGGCATATTTGTACATTTTCCTTGCTTTTAAACTAATGTTACAACTCTAGATTAATCTTTACTACTACTAGTTAGATGTTGTTTGTATGGATCTTTTTCTTCAGTTGGGCTCTATTCTTTTTTGGTAAATATACACAGATTCTGAAATATTATAAGTGTTTTAATTTTTTTTAATGTGATCTTAAGTATATGGTAATGTTCTACATATAGAAAGAACTATTAAATATGTTCAGTGAAAAACACTTTTCTTTCTTAACCATCTTACTATTTTAATTCGATGTTACACGTACGATTAATCTATAAACTATTCTCCTGAAACATTCGTGACATTCCCACCTAATCTAACCTTAAGCTCACCCTTTTTATGCTTGCTAGCTTCTCTATACATTACTCTTTATAATACTTTTCTTCCTAATTCAAACTTTTGATCGATATTCTTACTAATTTCGTCACGTAACATAATACCGTCTCCACATGAATACAGCAATAGTGAGACAATTAGCTAGTCTTATTTCGAGACAAAGAAAAAAACAAAAAGAATTATAAAAATTCGATGATTAGTAAGGTGGCCATCTATTTGTAGACGTGAAAACTACACACTGAAGGTGCCCCTCATAGACTGAATTATCAAAACCTGCTAAGGCACTTTCCGTAGGGTTTTGTTGGGTATAAAACACACAAGTAAGACACAACGGAAGTTTAAAATTTTATTAACTTACTTGCCCTAAGAATTCTGTCTCTATGATTACGTTACAATTGAAACCTGTAAAGACATGAGAAACAAGCTTACAATTGATATTCTTAAGTCTCTACTAAGGTGCGCACGCGATTGTCTCCTCGGGTGCAAGTCTTCGCTACGGTATACTCCTCTGTCAGGAAAGCCAGGAAATCTTAACAGAGGTTTGAGAGTATTTTAATCCCTCAACTCTGAATTCAGAAAGTAAGAGTTTAGTTTATGATTCTAATTAGAATTCAGCCAACAAATTTTGTAAGAATTCTGCAACTCAAATTATGAGGTTAAGTGTTAAATATATAGGGGAGATTAAGTTTTAAATCAGGCTGGGATTAGGCTTAAAACCCTGACCCAAAACCGAGTTGCAGTGGGCCAGTCCGTACCAGCGTCGCGGCTCAGCCTCCTAGGCGCCGCGGTGCCTCCCATGTTTTTTCAATATTTCTGCACTTTTTAATTTTGATTAAATCCAAAATGTAATTTTGACTTAATTAATTAATTTCCATCAAATGAAATTTATCTCATAATTTATTATTGGTTAAAATATCTCGATTCTAAATCGAATATTTTATACTCTCTCAATATACCCTTAGACCGAAAAGACAATCGACTTAATGTGACCCTTTAGGCCTTCACACATCGACACTTAATTAAATTGAGGTTCACACGGAACTCCTAGACTGCGCCATATGACGAACTCAATATGTGAAGTACGTTTACAAGACTCTTAGTAAACACAACCTCTATGTGGAATGATAAATTCCTTTCATTCACAACACACTCGATCAAGTTTAGGATTTGTCAAGTGTCTATCCAAATGACTTGATCACTTTATTTCATCTATATTAGTCGACTAGATCATATCTCAAATATGTCTCTTGCATTGGCCAATGACTTGGTCGACCTAATATCACTGAGAAGCTGAGTGTTCTCTCGAATATCTAATCGAGGAATGAATCCTATTCTTCGCTCAACTACCACCTTAGTCTGTATCACAATGTACCAAATTCAAGCCATGTCTTATCCTATAAGGAATTTAAGCTTAGGACAGGATCAAAGTACATTACTCTACAAACCAGGTGCGCATTGACATTAAGTCAAAGGACCTCTATCTCCCACATGTTGATAACACTCTAGACATGTATAACA
This sequence comes from Przewalskia tangutica, assembly GCA_029844215.1. Classification (NCBI taxonomy): domain Eukaryota; kingdom Viridiplantae; phylum Streptophyta; class Magnoliopsida; order Solanales; family Solanaceae; genus Przewalskia; species Przewalskia tangutica. Next base: position 154,448,876 of record CM056719.1, read on the forward strand.
AATAGTTTATCAGCAGGGCATGCCAATACCCTCTAACAGTATCCATGTGTCCATCACTAGCAACTATTACTAGTAGTAAGTGAGACATACTACATTCTCTAAGAATATGATGCCGAACACATGTCGACTTATAACATATCATTGATATCTCATTCTCAATGATCATCAATCGAGACTACTTTAAGAACTACGCTCTATCATTAATATCTCACACTATCAATGACAACGTTAGCTCAAGGGATGCACATTAATGAATAATACAAATAATCAAACAATAATTCAGTAATTGCAAATGACATAAATATATTAATCTCATTAATAATACGAATGTGTTCAAGTACATATGTCCCTAAAATGATTGTCTCTAGGACATATATACTTTCAATCTCCCACTTGGCCTAGAGCCAATCTTCAACGTATCTAATGCCCATATTTTCGAAATGACCATTATGCTTGACTAAGCTTAATGGTTTAGTAAATGGATCCGCTAGATTTTCATCTGTGGGAACATAGTCTATCTTTATTTCTTCAGTCTCCACAATCCTATTCTTCGCTCAACTACCACCTTAGTCTGTATCACAATGTACCAAATTCAAGCCATGTTTTATCCTATAAGGAATTTAAGCTTCTGACAAGATCAAATTACATTACTCTACAAACCAGGTGAGTATTGACATTAAGTCAAAGGACCTCTATCTCCCACATGTTGATAACACTCTAGACATGTATAACAAATAGTTTATCAGCAGGGCATGCCAATATCCTCTAACAGTATTTATGTGTCCATCACTAACAACTATTACTAGTAGTAAGTGAGACATACTACATTCTCTAAGAATATGATGCCGAACACATGCCGACTTATAACATATCATTGATAACTCATTCTCAATGATCATCAATCGAGACTACTTTAAGAACTACGCTCTATCATTAATATCTCACACTATCAATGACAACGTTAGCTCAAGGGATGCACATTAATGAATTATACAAACAATCAAACAATAATTCAGTAATTGCAAATGACATAAATATATTAATCTCATTAATAATACGAATGTGTTCAAGTACATCTGTCCCTAAAATGACTGTCTCTAGGACATATATACTTTCAATCTCCCAGTTGGCCTAGAGTCAATCTTCAACGTATCCAATGCCCATATTTTCGAAATGACCATTATGCTTGACTAAGCTTAATGGTTTAGTAAATGGATCCGCTAGATTTTCATCTGTGGGAACATAGTCTATCTTTATTTCTTCAGTCTCCACAATCCTATTCTTCGCTCAACTATCACCTTAGTCTGTATCACAATGTACCAAAT